>CM077031.1:0-1250000 GCA_039090855.1 Macrothele yani | reverse complement strand
TTATAGTCTGCGGGGCCATTGCCTACGATAGCCGATCAGCTCTAGTAGTGGTGCGTGGATCATTGACTGGCCTGCGGTATGTGGATGAGATTTTACGGCCCCATGTGCTCCCATTCCTGGTCGGGATTCCAGGTGAGAGATAACAGCAGGATAATGGCTGCCCGCACACGGCTCGGGTTGCCCAGGACTGCCTACGTCATGTCTAAACACTTCCATGGCCATCCCGCTCCCCGGACATGTCCCCTATCGAGCATGTGTGGGACCAGTTGAAACTCCGTGCCGCACTATCCGGGATTTGGAGCGTACTGTCCAACACGTGTGGGTCAGTCTGCCGCAGGATAACATCAGGCGTCTGTTCGCCTCTATGCCGGAATGTATTGCAGCATGTATCGCCGCACGAGGCGGTGCGACGCGCTGTTGAAAATGACCGGACTGCGTGCCACAGATCCCTCTGTATTTGTTCTGCAGCACTGTTTTTGCCATCATGTTTATCATTCATCTGTATCATTACGTCCGTAAAATTTCAGTTCAATCCGATGCTTTCTTCTTGGTGCGTAAATTTCGTTGTCCGTGAGTGTAGCTACAGGGAAAACCGAGACATTTTTGAAATCTCCATTAAATTTCGCATCTAATGACATATAAATGATGAAGTAATTACGAAAATTAATTACAATAGTTAAACTGAAAAATTAAAGGCTTTTGCATGTGTTGAAATACTTTTGCGCACTACTGTAGGTAGGAGGATTAATGAATGCTACTGTCGTAAATCCAATGGAAGAAGACATGTGAGTCCTGAAAGTAAAGCCGCCCCGGTGGCGCAGTGGTCTAAACGATGGCCTCTGATCATTCGTCCGAACGGGGTCCGGGTTCGAATCCCGGTGAGGCATGGATGTTGTGTTTGTCTTACGGCACTTGCTCTCTCCCTTCCCTGGAACCAGTGACCCTAAATTAGGGACGGGCGACTGCTTATAGCCCATTGAGTTGCTCACGGTGGTCGTTAAACCTCCAATCAAAAAAAAAAAAAAAAAAAAAGTAAATATTTACTAAACTATGCGGCAGCAATAGTAAATGTTTCGACTGTTTAGTCAAATTATTTAACCTTCGTTTTGAATTAATGTTGTCTTATGTAAATTTATTTACTTCTCTTTAAACTTTTTCTGACTAAACGACACATTACTTTCCGGAAGAGCTTTTACAATTTGGGTGAGGCTCAAAAGAAGGTTACAGGCGGGCTTCGCCCCCCCCCCCTCCCACACGAGTGTTACATAGTGAACAGCAAACTGGAACAATGCAATCATATGTTATTATCCCATGCATTTATGAGGAATATTTCTTCTTGATTTCCATATTATGATCTCTTCAGTTCTTATATCGTCACAGGTGACAACTTTTTGATGATTGCGTTGAATGCGTCGACGGTGCAACTGGATTTAGGTTACGAAAAGTTTGTTTTTAGCTCCGAGACCATTTTTGTCTGGTTTTTCCTTTTTTGGAATTACATCGCGGATAATTCGCATTTTCTTGTTTTCACTCAACGGATTAAGTTTCACGGATTTTTTTTTTTTTTTTTTTTTTTTTGCTGTTAATTGAGAAGTTGCTGCATTTTTTAAATTCCAGAAAACAAAAGTTTCTGCGGCAAGTCATGAAATTCAATAACAATTTAAAATATTATCCGGCAGAAATGAATAAATGACCTCATATTTTCGAAATCCGGGCACATACCTTGTATTCAGTCGCATTTCAAAGAAATGGTTTCGGAGTTTTACTAATCGTCGTGGTGATTTCGGAGACTTTCACGTAAAATAATTTGCTGTTCAGTTCAAGGTACTTTCCTGAAAAGTGGCGCAAATAGAAATCTTCACAAATCGAAGCATTGTTTATCTTAGTACTGTTTCTCTCTGTCTCTTTCTCTCTCTCTCTATTAATACCGTTTAGGGATTTTATTCAGAGGACTTTTGGAAGCGAGTGTCTGATCCCAGGTCTTAAACAACCCTTAGAAATAGGAAGCAAGGAGATTTGGGGCAGAGTGCCCGATAGGAGAGTCACACGGAAGCGAGGTAGAAAGGCGGAGAAAGACGCCTTTATTTATACTCGCTGGTGCATTACCCTGGGTCCGACGACTTGACGTGACCATCCGAAGGGAGTGTCTAACTCAAACAGCCCTTAGAAGTAGGAAGCCAGAACATTTGAGCTAGAGTGCCAGGCAGGAGAGTCACATGGAAGCGAGGTAGAAAACGGTGTGGAAGACGTTCTCATTTATAACCGGGGGGGATAGTACCCAGATTCCGACGGCTTAACGTGCCCATCCGACGAAGGGAGTGTCTGACTCACACAACCCTTAGAAGTAGAAAGCCCGAAGATTTGAGCTAGAGTGCCCGACAGGAGAGTCACATGGAAGCGAAGTAGAAAGGGGTGTGGAAGACGTTCTCATTTATAACAGGGGAGGGGGATAGTACCCAGATTCCGCCGGCTGAACGTGCCCATCCGACGAAGGGAGTGTCTGACTCAAACAACCCTTAGAAGTAGGAAACCAGAAGATTTGAGCTAGAGTGCCAGACAGGAGAGTCACATGGAAGCGAGGTAGAAAGGGGTGTGGAAGACGTTCTCATTTATAACAGGGGTGGAGGGATAGTACCCAGATTCCGACGGCTTAACGTGCCCATCCGACGAAGGCAGTGTCTGACTCAAACAACCCTTAGAAGTAGGAAACCAGAAGATTTGAGTTAGAGTGCCAGACAGGAGAGTCACATGGAAGCGAGGGAAAAAGGGGTGTGGAAGACGTTCTCATTTACAACCGGGGGGGGGGGATAGTACCAAGAGTCCGACGGTTTAACGTGCCCATCCGAAGGGAGTGTCTTACCCCAGGTCTTACACAACCCTTATAAATAGGATGCTAGGATATTTGGGCTAGAGTACCCGACAGGAAGGAGCGAGGCAGAAAGGGAGGAGGAAGACTCCCTTATTTATACTTGGGGTCCGACGGCTTAACCAGAGTTGGAAACGGGTCAAAAATTTTGGACCCTGACCCGACCGTCACATAATTGGATCCGACCTGGACAAATCTGCTTACAGCTGTAAACTCGAATATATAACCATCATCATCATGATTATCAGTCATTATCAATCCAGTGCTGGAAGAAGGTCTTCTCACGTTTCTTCAACATCAGAATGTCTTGGGCCAGTCTCCTCCATCCACCCATCTCCTACGTGGTATTCTGCTGGGTCTTTTCCTGTCCCTTGGAATCGAGTCTAAAATTTCGGTTTTTCATCGGAGGATAGTTTCCCTGGCTATATGTCTAGCCCATTGCCATTTCATGGGTTTTGCTCTAATTTTGATGTCTTCCACTCTTGTTATTTCCCATATCTACGAGTTCCACTTTTTATCCGTCTTGGTTGCACACACCATGCATCCCACCATGCTCCTTGCACACGACTTTGTATGTCTTTTTTACGCTTCTCCAACCATAGGTTGGAGAAGCGTATATGTTCCAGCTTTGTCCGTCTGCCTGTCCGTCCGCACGATAACTCGCGAAAAAATGGTTCGATTTCGATGAAATTTTAGTATGTGGTAGGAGACCACCTGGGGACGAAACCTATTGAAAATGGACAAAATGGAGTCAAAGATCAGGACATAGCAGTGGGCTCCATTCCATTGCCCTTATGTGTCATAACGTACCGAAAAATGCTTTGATTGCGACAAAACTTTATCATGTTTTTTTTTTTTTTTTGATTGGAGGTTTAACGACCACCGTGAGCAACTCAATGGGCTATAAGCAGTCGCCCGTCCCTAATTTAGGGTCACTGGTTCCAGGGAAGGGAGAGAGCCAGTGCTGTAAGACAAACACAACATCCATGCCTGACCGGGATTCGAACCCGGACCCCTTACGGACGAATGATCAGAGGGCAGCGCCTTAGACCACTGCGCCACCGGGGCGGCTATCATGTTGTTCCAGAGGTATACTGAACCAATTCTGTTGAATATTATGGAAATGGGATCAAAGGTCAGAACACAGGAGCGAAATTTATTCCACAGCCATTATCCTCATAACTTGAATAATGACTTTAGTAATGATTTAAAGCGTATAATAATGAATGCATTGGATGATTTTACTAACTTGTTTAGTTAAGGTCCACGTCTCTGCTGTGTACGTAAGCACTGGAAGCATGCATTGATTAAACACTTTTCTTTTAAGACCTACCGCTCTTGAAAATTTTACTGTTTCTTCCAAAAGCTCTCCAGCCAAGTTTTGTACGCCGATTAATTTCTTCATCAATGTAATCCTCGCTTGATATCTGCTGCTCAAGGTAAATGTAGGAATTGGTTATCTCCAGTTTCCCCCATCAATTGATAAAATTTTCATTCCTTGTAATCCCCATTTCTTCACCCTTCTGAGAAAGTTCCTGGATCATACTCCGCAGCTTCGAAGTATTATTTCAAAGACCTCTGAAGGGTTCTTTGAAATATTTCTTTTCTATTCAAAAATAAAACGGAAATAAAACCGGGTCAGAAACAGGTCAGGAATACCTTGACCCGACCCGTTTGACCCGCTAGAAATTGTCGACCCGGTGACCTGTGACCCGTTTCCATCTCTGGGCTTAACGTGCCCATCCGAAGAAGTGTCTGACCCCAGGTCTTAAAAAACCCTTAGAAGTAGGAAGCTAGGGGATTTGAGTTAGAGTGCCCGACAGAGAAGTTAGACAGGAACTAAGGTAGAAAGGGGGAGGAAGACGATCTTATTTATAAATGGGGGGACACTACCCGGGGCTGACTGCTTAACGTGCACATCCCATGCACGGCGGATATTAAGTGGTTCGAGCGTTGGCTCCTCGCCTGGGATCGGCCTGAGACTCTTCCGTGGTAGTCACGAACGTTGGCCACTAGGCCATCCGGACCCTGAGTCAGGCATAAGTATCCTCTTATCTCTTCCCTAGAACCAATGACCTTAAATTAGCGACGGATGGCTTCGACTAGCTTTGGGCATTTATAAGATATTCTTCAAATATTTCGAGCATAAGTTAACCGTAAAGTATTTTATAACTAGAGATCGGATTACATGTGCGAAAAAAATAGTAATCATCATCATCATTGTTAACCATTATCAATCCACTGTTGGACAAAGGTCTCTCCAAGCCTCTTCCACAAAGGTCTGTCTTACGCCAGTCTCCTCCATGTTACTCCCCCATATTTTCGAATTTCATCCACCCATCTCCCATGTGGTCTTCTTCTGGGTCTTTTCCTGTCCCTCGGAATCCAGTCTAAAATTTTGGCTGTCCATCGATGATCTGTCCTTCTGGCAGTATGTCCAGCCCATTGCCATTTCAGGGATTTAACTCTGATCATGATGTCTTCCACTCTTGTCATTTTTCGGATCCACGAGTTCCTCTTCTTATCTCTCCTGGTTACACCAAGCATGCACCTCTCCATGCCTCCTTGAGTTGTCTGCAGCCTTTGTATGTCTCTTTTAGTTAAGGTCCACGTCTCTGCACCATACGTAAGCACTGGAAGGATGCATTGATCAAACACTTTTCTTTTAAGACATAATGGCATATTGCTCTTGAAAATTATGCTGTTTCTTCCAAAAGCTCTTCAGGCAAGTTTTGTACGCCGATTGATTTCTTCATCAATGTGACCCTCACTTGATATCTGCTGTCCAAGATAAACGTATGTGTCTGTTATCTCCAGCTTTTCTCCATCAATCGATAAATCTTCATTTCTTGTAAAAGCATTGAACATCACTTTTGTCTTCTGAAAGTTCATTTTTAATCCCACTTCTTTACTCTTGTCAGCAAGTTCCTGGATCATACTCTGTAGCTCTGATGGGGTAGTTGCAAAAATGACTACGTCATCAGCAAAACGAAGGTGGGTTAGATAATCTCCATTAATCTTTATCCCTTTGTTTTCCCAGTTCAGTGATTGAAAGACACCCTCCAATGTGGCATTAAAGAGCTTCGGAGATATGGTGTCACCTTGTCTCACTCCCTTTCCAATTTTTATGTGTGTTGTATTTTCAAACAGCCGAATCTTTGCACTTGCATTTTCATAGATGTTTTTAATAATATTAATGTATGCATCTTCAATACCGCAGGATTTCAGAGCCATTGTAACTTCTGATGGTTTCACCGAATCAAAGGCCTTTTAATAATCAATAAAAGCCATGTATAATGGAAGTTCATATTCCCTCGCTCTTTCAATTAGTTCTCTCAGTACGTGGATATGATCTATTGTGCTGTAGCCACTCCTGCATCCAACTTGTTCTCTCGGTTGAGCCATGTCCAGTGTTACCTTCAAGCGGTGTGAAAGAACTTTAGTGAAGGTTTTATAAACCACTGATAAGAGGCTGATAGGTCTGTGGTTCCTGAGATCCTCAATGTCACCTTTTTTATGTTGCAGGATCATTGTAGAGTTGTTCCAATCCTCAGGAATTTCTTTACCCTTCTGAGAAAGTTCCTGGATCATACTTCGCAGCTTTGAAGTATTATTTCAAAGACCTCTGAAGGGTTCTTTGAAATATTTATTTTCTATTCAAAAATAAAACCGAAATAAAACCGGGTCGGAATCAGGTCAGGAATACCTTGACCCGACCCGTTTGACCCGCTAGAAATTGTCGACCCGGTGACCCGTGACCCGTTTCCATCTCTGGGCTTAACGTGCCCATCCGAAGAAGTGTCTGACCCCAGGTCTTAAACAACCCTTAGAAGTAGGAAGCTAGGGGAATTGAGGTAGAGTGCCCGACAGGAAAATCAGACGGAACAGAGGTAGAAATGGAGAGGAAGACGATCTTATTTATAAACGGGGGGGGGGGCGGGGCGGCAGTACCCGGGGCTGACTGCTTAACGTGCACATCCCATGCACGCGGATATTCAGTGGTTCGAGCGTTGGCTCCTCGCCTGGGATCGGCCTGAGACTCTTCCGTGGTAGTCACGAACGTTGGCCACTAGGCCATCCGGACCCTGAGTCAGGCATAAGTATCCTCTTCTGGTGTCCGAAATTAAGGTGACAAATTCAAATTCGAGAATATCGAAAACGAACGACTGATTGTGAAGATTTTTCCGAGGCATGTGAATGCGAAACGCTAAGTCGACGTCCGCAAACAATGCTGATATGATATGATATTTGAAGAAGTTTTAGGAAGGAGTGTCTGACCCCAGGTCTAAAACAGCCCTTAGAAATGAGAAGCTAGGAGATCTGAGAAAGTGAACTCAATAGGAAAGACAAACAAAAAAGTGTAGTGAAAGGAATGGGTGATCCGTGACACAACTCTGTCTGGAAAAGGGGGAAAGGGAACGAAGCACCGCACAACATCCCAGAGAACCACAACACTAACCAGCCGCCCGACGCACCAGGGTGCGACTGAAACTCAACGATACCAATTTCAAATGTCCGAGCAGAATGCATTTTCACCCTCTCGATGCCAATCTGAAAAAGAAGGGTGTGGTGGTCTGTCTAACACCCACCAGTGTTCACATACTTACTCTCTCTGTCAAGGGGGTCAACGATCGCCACCTTAGTTCTGGGATACCTAAGGATTTCGCTGGGATTGTAATCAACCGCGCCCCTAACAAGTTCATCTGGATGGGTTTCCGCTTTCTTGAAGAACTTTCTGGCGAGTCTGATGGAAAACTCATGTACCTCGATTCCAAGTCTGTTCCTCAGGTTCCGAAGTGAGGTCCAAGGGGGAGTCCAGTGATCATTCGAAGTACTCGGCTCTGCACCTTCTCGATTCTCTCTCGCTGTTTCCTACTAATACTGATCCAAATGGAGGAGGCGTAGGGAAGCACCGGCCTGACGACCGTCTTGCACAGCAGTACTTTGTGCAGTGTTGTAAGGAAGCTTCTCTGGCGGAGTAGTGGAGCTATAGCTGTCCAAGGCATTGTCTAGCTTTATTTGTGCGGTAGCTGGTGTTCGCCACCCACGAAAGTCGACAATCTAGTTGGAGCCCTAGGTACTTAGTGGAGGAAGCCCAGGGGATTATGTCTTGAAACATAACGAGTTTTGGTACTCCTTGGAGAGATCCAAAAAACATCAGCGCACTGCTCTTAGACGGATTGATCTTTATCCGCCAGTCAGTGTAGTAGGTTTCCAGCTGAGAGAGAAAGTTCTGGAGGAGCTTCACTGCTCTGCCTTTGTTCAGGGACCTGATGAAAACAGCTGTATCATCTGCGTACATCATGACCTGCCCTTGTTTGGGTTTGGGTAAGTCGCGCAGATAAATGGAGAACAGCGTTGGTCCAAAAACCGAAATCCCAAATAATGCTGTGCTGGCTCCTGTGGAATTATGCAAATGATGAGCGTAAGCACACCGGACAAAAAATTAGTCAACCCTAACAGAAATGGCAGTAGGAAGTTACCGGTCACACAGAGGGCGTCGTGATAGCTGTTTTGGGAGATAAATAGCACTGACGTGGTCTGCAGGATCATTTCTGTTTCTTGCAGTGGTGAAGAGCAACGTGTGTGTTGAATTTAATCTGCAATATGGGTCGTAAGAGAGACGTTACTGAGTGGCAAAAGGAGCCATCGTGTTTGCCCGTGCTCACTGACACAAAGTAAATGAAGTTGCCCAATTCGTTGGTGTGTCGAAGCGTACTGTCCAGCGAGTCTACAAACAGTGGTGTAGTTTGCAGTCAACTCAAAATCGGCGACGAAACTGTGGCCGGAAAATGATTCTCCCCAACAGGGATCGCCGCCATGTTTCACGTCTGGTAACTGCAAATCGGTTTCAAACCAGGCAACAATTGCTCCAAACAGTCAATGAAAGTCCAGTCCAACCAATTTCCGAAAGAACATAACGACGAGAACTGCATGCGAAGGACATCTGGAGCAGAGTATCACGGAAGGATCCTCTTTTAACCGTGTCACAAAGTCGTGCGTTATCAGTGAGCTTAGAGGCACCAAAACTATACTGTAGAGAGTTGGAAACGGGTAATTTGGTCTGATGAGAACTCGTTTTTGTTTGTACTTCAGTGATGGGAGGCGACGAGTGCTTCGCAGGCCCAATGAAGCCTGTAATCCTGATTGTGTCGAAGGTGTACTTCAAGCTGGAGGGGGTTCACTGATCTTTTAGAGATGTTTTTCGCACCACGAAATGGGTCCTCTTGTTGCAGTGACGATGAATTTGAACAAGCATGCGTACCTTCGCATTCTGAATGACGAAGTGTTGCCCTTTTCCCTACGTCCCCAGGAGTAACACCACATTGCCACTCCTGTCTTCCAAGACGACAATTGCCGTATGCACAGTGCTGAAACTGTGTCTGTGTGGTACGACGAACAATAAGCAACATTGTGTTCACTCGACTGGCCCGCCAAATACCCAGATTTAGATCCTATTGAAAATCTGAGAAATCATTTGGAACAGAAGGTGAAACGCCGGAATATAGACCCACGTGCTCTGGTGGAACTTCGGAATCAATGGACGCACGAGTGGTTGCAAATCGATGTTCAATACATTCACAATCTCGTGGAGTCTCTACCACACCGGATCCATGCTATTATCAAGGCAAGAGGCACCGTCACGCGTTATTTGGTACAGGGGTGACTAATATTTGGTCCAGTGTGGTTACGTCATCGAGCTAGAAGCCACGCGACATTGATAAGTGTTGTACTGAGCGGAGTGCTGCAATTGGAGCTTGAGTAGGACTGTTAGTGGAAGAATTACTCTGCACCATCGCTCAGAAGGCTCTTTGCGGTGGAGAGCGGGACAAGGACGCCTAAGAGCAACAAGTGAAGACGACAGATGTTCGTCTGTAAAAGCTTCCCGCCATAGGAAGTCGACAGCCGGGTAACTTTCGCAGGAGCTCTCCTATGCTACGGGAACTGCGATGGCAAACATTTTACAGAATACTCCACGAGAGAGGTCTGTACACTGTTAAGAAAGATCTACTTAAAAATGATAACTTGAACCTACTCGTTTGTTCTTAAGTACAATCGCATCGTAAACGAGTACATGACATGCTCAAATATAAGTAATCATACGTACTTACAAATAACTGCGTCAGTAAATATAAATATAATCTCGTATTACTTCATTTTAGATATTATAGATTTCAAGAGAAATTGTTTAATAAATGCGTAAAGTGACACACATAAATAATTAGTACAACAAAGTCACTGATCACAAGTAATCTAATTATGCATAAAGTATCTTTGTGTACGTTTTTACATTAACTATATTTGTGTCAATCTCATAAATAATATATTGTCGCTTCATCACTATATTCGCTATAAAATTGTGCGGTCCATTTGCCCAGCATGTGACAACGAGTATATCTATTATACCAGATGTGCCGTCGAATAATATACTTCCATTTGATTCTGTGAATAAATGAGTATGTATGGAGTACACGTATTTCAACTTTACAATAGGGGCCGTGGGTGGCCTAGTGGGCAACGTTTGTGACTGCCACGGAAAGTACCTCAGGTTCGATCCCAGCAGGTACGAAAGCTCGATCCACTAAATATCCGCCGTGCGTCGGATGGGCACGTTAAGCCGTCGGACCCCGGGTACAGGCCCCCAGGTAATAAATAAGGGCGTCTTCCTCCCCCTTTCTACTTCGCTTCCGTGTGACTTTCCTATCGGGCACTCTAGCCCAAATTTCCTAGCTTCCTATTTCTAAGGGCTGTTTAAGACCTGGGGTCAGACACTCCCTTCCTAAAATCCTTTACATATGATAGTTTGATCAAGTTTGAAATCGAGCCCCGGATGGCTTAGTAGTTAGAGATTCAGACTACTGATGGAGGGACCCCAGGCTCAAACCTAGCCGGGTGTGAATTTCTAACAATCGCTGAATTTTAGGCGAGTACGTTAAGTGTCGGCCCTGGTGTAGGAATCCCCCAGTTAAAGTTCCTAATCCCTCCTCTAATTTCTCTCTGCCTTCTATGTGCAAAATCGTACGCTTGTACGGTGGCGACATCTACTGTGCTCTCTTTCACTTACAAACTACCCTGTCAGAATCGCTAGATTAGCTCTAACTTCCTTCAGTTTCTGTGCCCTGCCCGAAAGGGCACAGAAAGTGAATGAAGTTAGAGCACCTATATTTAAAATATATGGATTTTTTTAGTATATATATATTTGAAATAAATGTACTCAAAAATGAGTACATATATTTCAAATTAGAAATACCAGATATACTCACAATTGATTCCCTGTATGTACTGAAAAATGAGTACGTGTCTTTTCCAAAAATGGGACACAAGTACTCGGAGCTATTATAAGCCCAGAATGTACTCAAAATCGAGTACATTGTGCATATTTCTAAGTACCAATTTTTAACAGTGTATACAAGAACACAAACAGTGTGTATCCCACTCGCCCCATTGCGCAAAAGGTTCCATTTGAATGGGACCTGACAACATCACCCTTCGACCCCTGATCAATGGGCCTGTGTTTTCTTCAGTGATGAGAGTCGCGGTACAGCCAAAACACTTATTCTCCACGTGTGCACATTTGGAGACAGACGGGAAGCCAAAATTTTCCGTTCAACATTAGGGAAATTTACCACTACAGGACTAATCATTGGGCTGACATTGTGTTGGATGAACGCGCACTGCTTCACGTGTTTAATGACATCCTAAAGCCCTACATACAGCTTTTCATGGTAGCTATTGTCCCCTAGTTCCTTTTTATGAACGATAACACTCGTCACCATATGATTCCGCCAGTCGACAAATACTAGGAGAACGAGGCTGGAGTGGCCCACAAGATTTCCGGATCTGAACCCCATAGAGCACGTCTGGAATTCCTTGGAAAGAGCAGTTGTCACTGTCGCGCATTCTTCACAGCGACCGCAGGGCCACAGTGCGACAGATCACCCGCAGCTACAAGAGTGGTGATCAGGGCAATGTGTCACAGCACACAGTTCATCGCAGCCTTCTGCGCATGGGCGTACGTAGCCGAAGTCCCAGTCGGGTCCCCATGCTCACTGCACGTCATCGCCAACAACGCATGATATGGGCCCAAGATAATCGAGATTGGACCGTGGATGATTGGGAAGTAAGTGTCCTGGTCTGACGAATCAAGATTCCTGGTGCATCACGTAGACGGCCGAGCGTGGATACACCGATTACCAATGGAGGCTATAACACCTGGATGTGCTGTTGGGAGGAAACAAGCAGGTGGCAGCGGTGTTATGCTGTGGGCGATGTTTTCTTGGGACATTTAAGCCTCCATTATCCCAATCGTACAATCCCTGACAGCTGTCAGGTATCTGAACATCGTTGCGGACCAAGTTCACCCATTCATGGCAACTGTGTTCCCTGCCGGTGATGGGCATTACCAACAGAATAATGCGCCATGTCACACTGCCAGAATCGTCAAGGAGTGGTTCGAGGAACATGCTGGTGACTTTCTGTTAATGCCCTGGCCTCCAAATTCACCTGACATGAACCCAATCGAACATTTGTGGTTCGACTTGGAAAAGCGGGTTTGCGCTAAATCACCACCAACCCGAAATGTACGGGAACTGGAGGACCTGCTGTTGACATTATGGTACCAGATACCCCAGGATACCTATCGCCACCTCATCGAATCGATGCCTCGCCGAGTGGCATTCAGCTCATTAGGTAGGTGATCATAATGTAATGACTTATCGGTGTATAATCTCCTAACACCCTGTTTATTTCATTCTCGGACTCGATGACATGTTCTTTATACGAATTAGTGCTGAAATATTCAACGCAATGTCAATGGCTTACACAATGTCATCGGATCATAAAACAGTGTCGAATGGTTCCCGCAAACACACAAGCCCATTCCATTTGAAGAAAGGACACTTGTCTAATAAATCTCATGCATTTCGTAGTAGAACCTTGGAACAAATTACAAAGAATAATACAAACGATGATAATAAAAAAGAACAGATTGTAGAAACGGCAGGTGCAGAAGTATTTAGGGCATTCTGCAAAAGGAAGGTCAGTAATTAAACAATATTGAAAAGCAAGAAAGAAATGCAAAACGTCTGGTGATTTCCAAAAAAGAAAATAATAATGAAAAAAAAAACGAAATTAGTCAGAGTGCGAAGATTGATTTCTGATCTGGCCACATGCCAACTTTTCTTTTCTTTTCTTTTCTTTTCTTTTCTTTTTTATCTTCCTCTATAAAAGTAGACTTAGTTTTTGTTTGGGAACGCCAAAGCGATTATCCGTGGAATTTTAACTTTTGGTGAAGGACAAGAATTTTTATATTCACTTCCCGATTTCATTCGTATAATATCTGAAACAAAGAAATATTACTGAAATAGTGCTTGTGTTCAACATCGGGTAACGCTGATCGATGCTTTCTAAACAGTTCAAGTTAATACACTGGCGGAAAGTGAAAAATGAACACCAAGAAGGAATCGGCGGACAATCATGAAATTTACATATGTTAATGGGGTCGAGTTTACGTAGGTGTGATGTTAATTTCGGGACCAACCGGTGAGCGCTTACGCCACAGCACGGCATAATATGCAAATTATCGTCGGTGGTATTTAAGGAGTACGGCGAAGTGAATGTAATCAGTCGTCGGCGTACGGACACGTGCGAAGACCCTGAAGAAGCTGCAATGCCTGGACATGGAAGACGTGTAAGATTTCAGCAGTTATCGGACTTTGAGCGAGGTCGTCCAGTCGGACTCCGCGAGGCCGGGTGGTCGTATCGTCGTATTGCGGAGCGAATTGGACGGGAAGTATCGGTTGTGGTACGATGGTGGCGTAGATGGTCCGAGGAACATTCCCACACGAGAAGACGTGGAACCGGAAGTCACAGACGGACTGATGAGCGGACCGATCGACGCATAAGAAGAGCGGCGTTGTCAAGCAGAACATCCACTGCGACGCAAATCCGAGCAGCCGTTGCACCTGAGGTGACTGTGCGAACAATCCGCAACCGTATACTGGATGCAGGACTACGTGCGCGTGTGCCTCTGACATGTGTACCTCTGACTCCACCCCACTGTCAGGAACGGCTGCAGTGGTGTCGCCAACGTCTGCGCTGGAGAACGCAAGGGCGATCTGTCGTGTTCAGCGATGAAAGCAGATTCTGCTTGGGAGCCTCCGAGGGCCGTATGCGTGTTCGCAGACGCACAGGGGAGCGTCTCCATCTTTCTTGCATCTGCCAGCGACACACAGGGCCTACACCTGGTCTCCTGGTGTGGGGAGCGATCAGCTATCTTTCCCGTACACAACTAGTGTTCGTACCGGGTACGTTAAACAGCACCTCCTACATCAACAACATCATTCAGCCTGTTGTTGTACCATTTGTAAGGTCGGTCCATCGTGGTGTTTTCCAGCAACATAACGCACGCCCACACACGGCACGTGCAACGCAACATGCACTTCGGGGTGTGAGACAACTTCCATGGCCTGCACGTTCACAGGATTTGTTCCCCATTGAGCAAGTGTGGGATTTTATGGGACAACGACTTATCCGGTCTCCACGGCCAGCCACGACCATCCCCGATTTGCGCGTCCAGGTTGAGGATGCTTGGAACTCAATACCCCAAACTTACATCCAACATCTGTACGACAGACTCCGTGCCAGAATTGCACAGTGTGACGCAGTTCATGGCGGTTCAACCTCGTACTAACCATGTTACATGGAAATGTTGTTTTTCAGTTTAAGAGCAAATACAGCTGTATTTTGCCATAATAATGTGATCATGTTATCTTCTGTATTCCGTTATTATGCTGTATAAATTTCGTTGGTATCAGACGTCTTTTTCTTGGTGTTCTTTTTCCACTTTCCGCCAGTGTAAGTATCTTTCAAAGTAAAGGAAAACTGTGATAAACACGAACACATGCTGGTAAAATATACAGCATGTTGCCATAAGCATTCAAACACATTGTGTAGATTTAGTGTGTAATATGGACTGTAGATTATGTTAGTCGCTTATGCTACGACTAAAACTCACATGCTTCAATGTGAAGCTTATCCCTCTTACTAAAATATTCCGTAAAGTTTAAGTCGTGCTTCACATAACTGAAATATAAAGACACCAGGCAAAAAATTATTCACCTTCAGCAGTATACGTAATTATTTTATATGAAATATTTCTGAGGTTACAAATAAATTTTTTTGAGTCCTAAGACGGTTGTTTTTAAGCTTTAAATAAATATTAATATAAAAGGGATGTTTTCCGTCCTAAGACGATGAAATTTTTAATTGAAGCAGATTGAAAACAAATCAGATAGACGCTGGCTTTTTTGTAAGGAAATATATTAAAAACTTATATAGTAAGAACTCATTCATGTTAGAACTAAAAATTATATGCTGTTTATTTCCGTTTTTTAAAAGACGTCGCGATAAATATTCTGCGCGAAATATTTGTTGTTGTTCAACAATTTTCCCTGCAGTCCAGTTGCTTTCGTGTAAACTTACTTTAATAACTTTTGCTTTGATTTTTCGCGTTAAATTCCTTTTTCTCCAGCACACTCGTTATTCCCTTCACGGCTTGTTTTAGACTGTTCTATCCGAAGTTTAGTCGAAGCTTCATACCGAAGCTTCATACCGAAGCTTTTTCTATAAAATAATGCGATATCTGGTATTACAAATCGCAATTATGTAAATTCTCGACAATGTGCTATTGGGACGACATCTGCCTTTAGATGCAGTCTTGCTCACTTCGACATCGCAAGATTTGAGTTCTTATTGTAAGTCAGAGCGTTTAGATAGATCGATATTTTGCAAAATGTATAATATAATCAGAACTAAACTTTAAGAATTAGTTAAATTAAAAAGCAAAAAATAATTAAAGCGTAAAAATGAATATTCGAATTGTGCTAAATTAAATTTATATACAAACGCAACTTGCCGCGATATTAAGATTTTAATTCAAATTTTGTAGATCGGATAAATATAACTTGAGTCATTCATAATATACTGAAGAGCAATTGAATTAGAGACAGCTGGCGTTATGCAAATGTGTGCTGTGGGCGGGGAAACGACATGACGTATGCAGCAGTCCTACAATATAAGGACTGATGCGACGGGAATCAGTAAGAATCGGACGCAGTATGGGTAAGACGAAGAATCTAAGCGCATTTGATCGTGGGCAAATTGTCGGGGCCCGACGAATGGGTCACTCCATCTCGAAAGTCGTGCAGGCACTGGGATTTTCATGAGCCACTCTGTCACGGGTGCACCGTGAGTACATCGAATCCGGTAAAACCATCCCTGCAAGGGCCAACTGCCGTGGACAACAGCGTGTGGATGGGCGGGGTCATCGTCGGCTAGCTCGCATTTTAACAGCGGATAGACGGGCCACAGTGCAAGAAATCATTCGGCAATTCAACGCTGGTGCACAAAAACGTGTAAGCAGCCACACCATCCAGAACCATCTCCTCGCTATGGGGTACAGAAGCCATCGTCCCACGAGGGTACCGCTGCTGACCGTACATCACAGGGTGCAAAGATTAGCATGGTCACGGGAACATCGCCACTGGACCCTAGACATGTGGGAAAATGTTGCCTGGAGTCGAGATTCACGTTGGTACATGCGGATGGCAGGATACGAGTACGGCGCAAACCACATGAATCGATGGATCCTTCTTGCCAGCAGGGTACTCTTCAAGCTGGTGGGGGTGGCATTCTCGTCTGGGGACTGTTTACGTGGACTGAAATAGGACGCCTGGTACGTGTGACATCGTCCCTCACAGGTCAACGTTACCGGTATATCCTGGATGACCATTTGCTCCCGTTTGTGCGTCTTCAACATCCCACTGGGGACCTCATCCTGCAACAAGACAATGCACCGTGCCATCGCTCTTGAATTGTATCAGAATGGTTGGATGAACACTCCACCGACGTGACCTCGCTTCCTTGGCCAGCTAGGTCACCTGATTTCAATCCCATCGAGCACATCTGGGATGCCACCGAGAGAAATGTTCGAGGCTCTGAACCTCTCCATCAAATCTTCGTGAACTGTGGGAGCTTGTTCAGGGGTCGTGGATCCGTATGGCTTCCAAACGCTTCCGGTGTCTTGTCGAGTCCATGCCGAGACGAATCGCCGCCGTCATGAGGGCGAAAGGTGGTGCTACACGTTACTAGACAGGTATCTCTAATTCAATTGCTCTTCAATGTATAATCCAATGTTTTTAAATTAGTACGCTTTCACCTTGACATCTCAATGTTATCGCGTGCAAACTCAACTTGCTGTGATATTAAGAATTCAATTCAAATTTTGTAGATCGGAAAAACAGAACTTGAGTAATTAATAATCCAGTGTTTTTAATTTAGCACGCGATCACCTTGACATCTGAAAGGGATCTCGTGCTATTATATAGCAGGGAAAAATTTTGACATCGCGAGAGCACACACGAATTGATCTATAAGGGATGACGCAGCAATGCGTTGGTGTGACGTCAAGAGTTCCAGAGAGACGGATCTTGGTGTTTATATTATTAACTAGTTCATAGTCTGTTCCATGCAAGGGCGGAAAAGCTGTGACTGAAATTTAGCTGTGACCAATCCTGTACAATACGAGCACTATGGTAGAACGCATTATCTTGTTGAAAGTAGCCATCGCCATTGGGATAAACCATCCACATGACAGGGTGCACTTGGTTAGCAACGATGTTTAGATATGATGTGCCAGTCAGACGTTGATCAACACAAATTAAAGAGCCCAAAGCATGCCAGGAAAGCATTCCCCAAACCATAACGTGACCTCCACCAGCTTGAAGGGTTGTAGCAGTGCCTTTGGGGTCTATGCTTTCGTGCTGTTTCCGCCAAATTCTCATTCGGCCATCGGCATGGTGCAACTGAAAACGTGATTCATCGGACCACATAATTTGTTTCCAATTATCGACTGTCCAATCCTGTGCGAACTGGAGACGTTTTCTCTTGTTAACTGCAGACAGCAAAGGTGTTCGGACAGTACTTCGGCTGCCATATCCCATCCGATGCAGTGTACGGCGAACAGTGCGTGCAACGATCATTTGAGGGGATCTTTGATTAAGATGGTCTGTAATTTGCTGCACTGTTGCCCTTCTGTTGTCTGTTACCAGTCTGGACACTCTCCGTTCCGCCCGAGCAGTCACTGGTCGATGACGACCACACGTTGCACGTAAAGACCGAGTTTTCTGGCTGACAGTCCAGTCTTTAAACACTTGAACAACAGCTGCTCTGGAACATTTCACGAATGTGGCGGTTTCGGTGATACTCGCTCCATGGCTCCGAGCTCCTACAATCATCCCACGTTGAAAGTCCGTCAAATCGCATTTTTTACCCATCTCGTCACCACAAAATCACTTCTACTACTGTCGCAAGCACTAAGCTTTCCTTTTTTATACTAGCCTCGCCGTCTGGCGGCAACAGCGTGCAGTCATAGCTCCTTTGCTTAAAACTGTCAGGTGGTCATAATAAAGTGGCCACTCAGTGTATAAACTCGCAACATACACGGGTGTGCCAGCGATTAATCCCCACGCTATCCATGAACAGCCATTGCATAAAGTGAATATCGGTTTCTAGTGTGATGTGTCCCGATGACGTATCATTGGGCCAATGTTTTTAAAGCATCATTGTATATTTTATATTAATTTCATTCAAATGTGCCTCTGCAATCGTGAGCTAATTAAAAAATTAGTGTTCTGTCCCGAATGAATCACTCTGTATTTTGGCTCTTCGCAGTGTTTCAATTACATGCTTTCGTGCAATGTATCATGTTCATATTTTCTGGAAAATTCGGAAAACGTAGGCCCGAAAGATGATTGATGTATTTTTTGTTAAGGCTGTCTTTGAATGAGTGTTAGGCTTCATCTTCTGTGATAGATGGCGCAAAATATCCCTCCGTGGGCGTGGCTTTTATGTCTTGAGGGATTGTCCTAGAAGTTGGCGTCAGCGAATGACTGAAGACCTTACCATATTCAGAATGGCAGCGGTCTCTCGTTGGCTCCACAGTGAAAAGACAAAATACGCGCTGTTACGTTTTAACCAATGACATTATTTTGGGGTGGAGCTTAGTAGGTAGGCGTAGTTTCTCTCTCAAATTCAAGTGTTTTCTGATAATGTACACATTTTCTCTTCAAAAACTGAACGTACAGTAGAATTTAGGATGATCTATAGAAGACAAGATTCCAATCTCACTTCAGTGCCCATTCTTTGATTTCTATTTGGCCTAGATAATTAAAAAAATCAGATAGAAACGAGAGATTTCGTTTCTTCCACACAGAAACACTGCCAAGCTAACTTCTGGCGCCATCTAGCGTCAAAATTGGAGTACTTTCGAGTCAGATAAATTGAATTTATAAAAAAATTCTAACAATTTTTTCGGAAAAATAACTGCTACACGTGTTAGCTATGGGTCGTTTTTATTTGTGCTCAAAATTTCAAACTCTACAAAGTAATAGTTTTCGAGAAAATGTGTACAAAAGAATTTGCATTACAGATATAGGACAGAATTTCCGTTACACTCATTCAAAGACAGCCTTAACCCCAGGCAACGCCGGATCTCTTTTTCAGAACAAAATAACAAGATGTTTCATGCAGTTTATTTATTCTAAATTTCAGGCTCACATAACACCGTAAGATTTTTAAAAACAAAGAGGCTTTACGTTTTAATCAATCTTTTTATGTATAGCCCCGTATTCTATAAGATTCAAAAAGAAAAAATTGTAATTTAAACTCCGCAAGCTACTGAATAACTTTTTAACTTTCCCGTGTTCTGTGAAGTGTAGTTGAAGTAATCTAATTTTCGAGTTTCGGCATATAAAAGCAAAACTGCCAAAATTCATGACGAAGAAGTAAAAAAGTTCCCATTGAAATAGTTGGTATTGTTTTCCTTTTCGCTAGACGTAAACTACTCATGGTTTGCGCAGCTCCTGAAGTGATTTCATTGCAGTATTGCTTGCAAAACAACTACAAACAAAGGAAGAAATGTGAGCTCGTTAGCCGTCTTTGATATCTGATGGCTTAATCTGTGGCTAAGGTTAAATCGTGATCTGGTTCACCTTCGCAGCCGCATTTTTACTGGGCCATTAGCTTTGTGATTTACTTGGTTTAGATAGACAGGGGTATTTATTGCCCGTACTGCGTGGGACAAAGACTAGTATCTTTAAACAAACCCATATTTGATGAAGTGGTTTGAGCTAGGAAAAAGTGAAAACAAAAGCGACAAGTTTAAGACAGAATACAGAATTCAAAATGTGTGATCTCACTTCCTAAGTAACATAAATTCAAGTAGATATATAGATAAATAGTGAGTAAGTTAGTTAGTTAGTAATTGAGTGGGTAGGTAGGTAATTGAGTAAGCCAGCTAGTTAGTTAAGAACTGAGTGAGTTAGTAATTGGGCGAGTGAGTGAGTTAGTAATTGAATGAGTGAGTGAGTTAGTAACTGAGTAAGTGCGTGAGTTAGTCATTGAGTGAGTCAGTGAGTTAGTCATTGAGTGAGTCAGTGAGTTAGTCATTGAGTGAGTCAGTGAGTTAGTAATTGATTAATTGAGTGAGTGAGTGAGTTAGTAATTGAGTGAGTACGTGAGTTAGTAATTGAGTGAGTGCGTGAGTTAGTCATTGAGAGAGTGCGTGAGTTAGTCATTGAGTGAGTCAGTGAGTTAGAAATTGAGTGAGGAGTGAATGAGTTAGTAATTGAGTGAGTGAGTGAGTGATTGAGTGATTGAGTGAATGAATTAGTAATTGAGTGAGTGAATGAATTAGTAATTGGGTGAGTTAGTTAGTAAATGAGTGAGTGACTTAGTAATTGACTGAGTGAATTAGTAATTGAGTGAGTGAGTTGAATAGTAATTGAGCGAGTCAATGAGATAGATAATTAGTAATTGAGCGAGTCAATGAGATAGATAATTAGTAATTGAGCGAGTCAATGAGATGGATAATTAGTAATTGAGTGAGTGAATGAGTTAGTTAGTAATAGAGTGAGTGAGTTAGTAATTCAGTTGGTAATTGAATGAGTTATTTAGTTAGTAACTGAGTGAGGGATATATTTAGTTAGTTAGTTAGTAGGAAAAGAAGTGAACGAGTGAGTTAGTTAATAATTGAGTGAGTGCGTGAGTTAGTAATTATGTGATTTATCAAACAAGACATATGATTTCCACCTCCTTTCAAAAGCAAAAATGAAAAACAGATCATGTAACCCATGAGTTACAGAGGTGCATTTCACCAGCCCCCCCCCCCACCGGTTCAAACGAAAAAAAATGAGTTCATTCCGGTTCATACGTGGTACAAACGAATGGCGCAAAAAAAAAAATTTAAAAATTCCGTGGTGGGGGGCTATCGTTTCACCAGCCCCCCCCTTTTGTTTTTTAAATATCTCCAAAACTATTGCGGTTCAAACGAAAAAACCGAGTTCATTCCGGTTCATACGTGGTACAAACGAATGGTGTCTGAAAAATTAAAAAATTCCGTGGTGGGGGCTGGTGAAATGCACCTGAGTTACAGATTGAAATTGCTGGTTGCTTAACAGTACTAATATCTAAAAATCTATTTAAACGTTGGAACAAATAGACCGCAGATCACCAGTTCATGAAGAATTGCACGGCTGTCGATATTTTCAGAGTTCCGAATCGTATAAAAACATTTTTAGAAAATTAAGACTGGACTGTTCATTTCATCGTCATCATCAATTCTCAATTTGCGGCTGGACGAACGTCTCCTCCAAATCATTTCCGCAAATCTGTTTTGAACAATTCTCTTCGATGTCACTACAACATGTTTTCCAATTTCATCCACCCATCTCCCACGTTGTCTTCTGAGTCCTCTGTCTCTTGGTATCTAATCTCCCACGTGGTCTTCTGAGTCCTGACCCTTGGTATCTAATCTAGTCTTTCAGTCGTCCAACGGTGGTCATTTCTTCTAACAATACGTCCAGTCCATTGCCACTTGAGGTGTGAAACCCAATTTTGCAAGTGGTGACCCGAACCCACATCCTTCTCTGGAGCCGAATGCTTTCTCAATTAACCTACGCTGACAAAGCCTTTTCAGTGCTACTTCCTGTCTTAACATGTGCGTCACCTCTGAAGTACGTATGTCACATTTATACAAAAGCCGTTCCACAAAAACTGAAAGTAATTTCTTTTTGAGTTGACAACAGTGCGAAGGGTAAAAATAGCCACGCAGACGACTAAGTGAATTAAGGAAGTATACATGGCAACAGTTATTAGCCGTGGAAGACGATTCTGGTTTCGTTATTGCGCAGTTGTTTAAGGTAAATCTGCATTTCGCCACACAGCTATGGAGGTGAGCGATTCAGAGTTAAGAAGTGAAATGCGTTGTGTGATAAAATTTTGCTGTTGCTTGGGTAAAACGGCTCCAGAAACAGTTGATTTAACGAAAAAAACTTACAAAGGTAAAAGTTTGGGTTAGCCAACGATTTTTAGATGGCACCATGATTTCAACAAAGGACGTTTCTCGGCAGAATTCGCTCCTATGCCTGGTCGACCTGAAAGTGTTGTTACGGAGCGTATTGTTAACACTGCGTGAGCAATCTTGCAAGAAGATCGGCGAATGATGTGAGAAGACATAGCAGCTTCAATTAATAATTCAAAAATGTCGGCATTTCGCATTCTACGCGACAAATTACTGCTGCATCGTGCGTGTTCCAGACGGGTACCTCATCACCCGACGAGAGAACAATTGTTAGCCAGAGTTCAGGTGTTTCATGAGTGGAAACAAATGATTGCCAAGGATGCAAACTTTCTAAACACAGTAATAGCTACTGATAAAACATGGGTCTACTATTTCGACCCCCTCACGAAGCGCGCAACGGGTGTCTGGAAGCACACAAGCTCGCCTCCTCCGAAAAAATCCGCCAAACCAAATCAGCTGGGAAGGTGATGATGATAATTTTTTATTATCATGAAGGTGTGGTCTACCAGCATGCCGTTCCTCAACAAATTACTGTCAATGCTGAGTATTACATTTCAGTCTTGAAACATCTGTGATGACACATATTGATTAAGTGACCAGAACTGGTCGGCAAGTGGACCCTACACCATGACAATGCCCGCCCACATGTGGCTGCTTGTGTTCAACAGTTTCTTACGAAATGCAGTATTGAAATGATGCCACAGCCTGCCTACAGTCCTGACCTCGCCCCGTGCGATTTCTGGTTGTTTCCAACAACGAAGAAGAAGTTCCGTGGTGCAACATTCAACACAGATGCTGACGTTATTCAAGCTGTACAGGGGTGGCTAAAGCAGTTTCCACAAAATGCCACATGCTTTGAAAAGTAGACTGAACGATGGGACCGTTGCATTTCATCCGAGGGAAGATACTCTGAGAAAGAATAACATATATTTATCTGTACCTACATTTCATCATTTTGTGTGATTTTACTCTCAGTTTTTATGGAACGGGCGTTGTAATATAAGAAGTTTATTTGGGCATCTGTTGCTGTTCAGATGTTTAATGAATTGAAGCAACCCTTGATGTATCCTCCTGTTTTATCATTTCCAGATCATGTTAAACCTTTTGATATATTTACAGACGTTTCGGGAGTTGGTCTTTGGGCTGGTATTATCTCAAAGAGGGCATCCCGTGCGCTTAACATTATCCAAAGCTGAGCGAAATTACTCAGCTGCGGAAAAAGAATGCTTCTCAATTTTATCTTCTTTACAAAAGTCCAAATGTTATCTTAATCAATTGAAGGTTACTGTAATTACGGATCATTCTGCTTTACATTATGAGCACTGCTAAGAATTTATCTAGTGGACTCTTAAAATGGACTCTAAAGCTACAAGAGTTCAATATTGAGATAAAATATCAGGCTGAAAAAAATAACCTGCAGATCAATACATCGTCTCGCTCTCCGGGCAGTGAGGTTAGAAAATGTGTGATATTTCTTCCACACATCGAGTGGAATTAATCAAAATTCCTTCTTGTAGAGCAGGGGTCGGCATACATTTTTTGTAAGGGGCCAAATAGTAAATATTTTAGGCTCTGCGGGCCAAGAGGCGAACTCGAGGATATTTACATAGGTATTTTTTTTCTTGTTATCTAAGTAGGTATACCTGCTTAAATAAAAAACGATAATAAGGTAGACTAAAAAAAGAATAATAAGCAGACTAAAAAAATAACGTAACAAAAACTACAATTGTTTGAAATACAGCTCTACTAATGAGAATAATGGAACTGCTTTGTTTGGGGGATAACATTTCACCAAACTGGGGTTCGAAGTTAGTATTCCCTATCATCAAAATCGGTTTTGACAGTGACATGATGTATATGCAAATGTAATCAAACGAGAACAAAATGCCGCAGAGCAGCGATACTCGTGGCATTGGAAATGCTGCCGAATTATAACTGCGTGGCGTCACAGCAGAGGCCACCGAATGCGAAGCTATGGGAGCGCCACATACGGTCCCTATCTCGCAACTCCTTAACTCGGCGGTCGGCAGTTCCTCTATAGCGCGTATTTTGACATTTTAAAGAATTTGAAAATGTAAAATCTATTCTTAGAGCTTGCGGGCCGTACAAAAAGAGACGGCGGGCCGTAATTTGCCGACCCCTGTGCTGGAGTGAGCTCCTTCAAGCATGGTTTGTTGGCTGACCCGGAAACTTACGATTCCGTCCCATATACACCAAGTGATCACTGAATTATGACCATCCCTGTCAAAAGTGGATGCGGCCGGTTGACTACGTGATTTCCGAGAGGGCATGATTAGTCGTCTGACGTAGCATATATAAAGTGTGAGTGGAGCAGTAGGTACTAAAATTCGGAGAGTGTTGGGCAAACGGAAGGATTTATCTGACTTTGAGAAAGGACAGATTGTGAGAGTGGGTGCCTCGATTTCCCGAGCGGCTGAACTGGTGGGATGCTCGGAAGCCGCTGTAGTTAAAGTGTATCAGGACTGGCGTGAAAATGGTCAAACAACGATCAGGAGGCAAAACTGCACAGGACAGCGAAAGGTTGATGCGAGAGGTGAGCGCCGGGTACGACGAACAGTACATGCCAACAGACGCAGAACTGTTCAGCAGTTGATTGCCCAGTACAACAGAACGCAACCCGGAACAGTGTCTGTCATGACCCTGCGTGGCACACACGCACGTATAGGCTATAAAAGCTGAAGAATCATACGACATAATCTCCTAACCACGGTTCTTCGGCGCAAAAGACTATTCTGGTGCAAAGATCATGCGAGTTGGACGTTGGACGACTGGTAAAAAGTGCGCTGGTCTGACGAGTCACGTTTTTTACTCCACTCCATGGATGGTCCTGTACATATTTAATGCAAACAAAATCAGACACTCGATCCATCCTTATGATCTCCACAGTGCAAGCCGGGGGTGGCGGTTGTGTGCTGTGGGACATGTTTACTGGCAAGAACTTGGACACCTGACGCACGTGAAACAACGCATGATTGGTGCCCACTATCGTGAATACCTTGCTGACTCTGCAATGTTGCATTTTTTTCCAAATGGCGACGGTATCTTCCAAGATGACAATGCGCCCAGCCACAAGTGCAATGTTCTGCAGGAATGGTTTGAAGAACACAGTTCAGACTTCCGGTATATCGATTGGCCTCCGAATTCTCCTGATCTCTATCCCATAGAGCACTTGTGGGACACTATGGAACGGCACATCAGGCGTCTAGACACACAAATCGCCTGCATATCTGCATTGAAGGCCGCATTACGCACATCTTGGTTGGCCATAGCTCCCAACTACTTCCGGCATCTTATTGAATCAATGCCACGTCGAATAGTTACTGCACAGAGGAGGTATTCCCACACAGCACAGAATATGTCGCATATGTTACAAGTACGTATCACTGAAACATTGAGACTTTTCAGATACGTTACGCAATGTAATGTTTCAGAAACTTTATAATTATACGTCAAAATGTCCTCAAACGTTACATAACTTTGAAACATAACCGATAAGTTACACTGAAAAACCTTTGCAACTTCAACATACCAACTTCATGTTACTGTTACGTACTTACTGCGTTGAACATTATAATTTTAATAAACTTTGTAAGATCACAATAAAAAATATTACACTCGACAGCTGTTTCAAAAGTAAGAACAGTCGTGTTACGAGTTGTTTGCGTTTTTACTGATTCAACGCAGTCTGCTGTCCGTTGGGAACAGTGGCGGCGTTTATGTATTGATAACAGAAGAAATAAAACTCGGTCTCAAATGAGGGTGTCGAATTTCTATTATACATGTGGAATAGACTATATTTCAGCAAAAAAAAAAAAGAAAGAAAATCAAATTCGTCATTTCTCTGAATACTTACCAATAAGAAATTTTTCAGCTTCAAGTAAAAAAAAAACGTGCTGGTATAGTATACTACACTGGTGTGCAAAAATTAAGGACGAAGAAAACAAAAATAAACGTTTAACGAAATTATATATAATTTATGACTACAGAACTTGTGGTGCTGAGATAGAATAAAAATATCAACGTTTACCACAATTAAAGGTTTATTATACATCGACTATAGTTTCGCACAGCGTTTGGCTCGGCATCATCAGGACGAATGGGTCGTAAACATTCAAATCATTGTAACATAATCAGAGTTATGACGGTCCCGGATTCCGATGAGCTGTTTCCATGCGCTTGAAAGAAATTGAGTAGACGTCATGTCGTTGACAAGTCGTGAAGTATTCCGGTACATGTGGAAAGCTTCGAATATATTAAGCTTAATAGTCGAATAAGGTTCATCAATAAGCTATCGTTTCTAAATAAAAATGTATGTTTATGTTCGCGATAGTGTTGGGCTATTGATGACTTCTTCAGTTCAGAGTTCCGTACGTAAATTTTATGTTCCTTCACACTGAAAGTTAAAGCCATGTGCATCTGTTTTATATATACACTGAAGAGCAATTGAATTAGAGACAGCTGGCGTTATGCAAATGTGGCGCTGTGGGCGGCCCTGTAAACGGAAACGACATGATGTATGCAGCGATCCGACAATATAAGGAGTGATGCGACGGGAATCAGTAAGAATCGGACGCAGTATGGGTAAGACGAAGGATCGAAGCGCATTTGATCGTGGGCAAATTGTCGCGCCCGACGAATGGGTCACTCCATCTTGGAAGTCGTGCAGACACCGGGATTTTCATGAGCCACTGTGTCACGGGTGCACCGTGAGTACATCGAATCAGGTAAAACCATCCCTGCAAGGGCCAACTGCCGTTGACAACAGCGTGTGGATGAGCGGGGTCATCGTCGGCTACTTCGCATTGTAACAACGGATAGACGGGCCACAGTGCAAGAAATCACTCGGCAATTTAACGCTGGTGCACAAAAACGTGTAAGCAGCCACACTATCCAGAACCATCTCCTCGCTATGGGGTACAGAAGACATCGTCCCACGAGGGTACCGCTGCTGACCGCATATCACAGGGTGCAAAGATTAGCATGGGCGCGGGAACATCGCCACTGGACCCTAAACATGTGGAAAAATGTTGTCTGGACTGATGAGTCGAGATTCACGTTGACACATGCGGATGGCAGAATACGAGTGCTGCCCAAACCGCATGAAGCGATGGATCCTTCTTGCTAGCAGGGTACTCTTCAAGCTGGTGGGGGTGGCATTCTCGTCTGGGGACTGTTTACGCGGACTGCAATGGTACCCCTGGAACGTGTGACATTGTCCCTCACAGGTCAACGTTACCGGGATATCCTGGAAGACCATTTGCTCCCGTTTGTGCGTCTTCAACATCCCACTGGGGACCTCATCCTGCAACAAGACAATGCACCGTGCCATCGCTGGTTGGATGAACACTCCACCGACGTGACCTCGCTTCCTTGGCCAGCTAGGTCACCTGACCTCAATCCCATCGAGCACATCTGGGATGCCATCGAGAGAGATGTTTGAGGCTCTGACCCCCTCCATCAAATCTTCGTGAACTGTGGGAGCTTGTTCAGGGGTCGTGAATCCGTATGGCTTCCCAACGCTTCCGGTGTCTTGTCGAGTCCATGCCGAGACAAATCGCCGCCGTCATCAGGGCTAAAGGTGGTACTACACGGTACTAGACTGGTATCTCTAATTCAATTGCTCTTCAGTGTATATGGATGTCCACATTCACCAGGTATCTGATAAATTCCCCAGGAATTTATGTCTTCGACGTAGTTTTTTGATCCGTAAAAATTCATCTTGTTTATGGGTCTCAAAGTAACTTTGAAATTAAAACTCTTGAGAATTTTTGAAATTCCCAGCAAATCTGAGGAGCAAATGGGATAACCGCCCAATTCTCTCGTATTGAGCGGTCTATCGGCGTGAGCGAGCAGCCAGGCTTCGGTTTCCAAAATTTTTGGAGAGCTTTGTCTGTAACGGAAGGGCTGTATCCTCCGTATACTGCAATTCGTTTAAGAAAATCTGCAATTCGTTTAAGAAAATCAAGATCTTTCTGTAAGGAATCCCCAGTTGAGTACGTACACTGGTGGAAAGTGAAAAAAGAACACCAAGAAGGAATTGGCGGACGATCATGAAATTTACATATGTTAATGGGGTCGGGTTTACGTAGGTGTGATGTTAATTTCGGGACTAACCGGTGAGCGCTTACGCCACAGCACGGCATAATATGCACATTATCGTCGGAGGTATTTAAGGAGTACGGCGAAGTGAATGTAATCAGTCGTCGGCGTACGGACACTTGCGAAGACCCTGAAGAAGCTGCAATGCCTGGGCATGGAAGACGTGTACGATTTCAGCAGTTATAGGACTTTGAGCGAGGTCGTCTAGTCGGAATCCGCGAGGCCGGGTGGTCATATTGCGGAGCGAATTGGACGGGAACTATCGGTGGTGGTACGATGGTGGCGGAGATGGTCCGAGGAACATTCTCACACGAGGAGACGTGGAACCGGGAGTCACAGACGGACTGATGAGCGGACCGATCGACGCATAAGAAGAGCGGCGTTTTCAAGCAGAACATCCACTGCGACGCAAATCCGAGCTGCCGTTGCACCTGAGGTGACTGTGCGAACAATCCGCAACCGTCTACTGGATGCAGGACTACGTGCACGTGTGCCTCTGGCATGTGTACCTCTGACTCCAGCCCACCATCAGGAACGGCTGCAGTGGTGTCGCCAACGTCTG
The DNA here is from genome assembly GCA_039090855.1 of Macrothele yani. Lineage (NCBI taxonomy): Eukaryota > Metazoa > Arthropoda > Arachnida > Araneae > Macrothelidae > Macrothele > Macrothele yani. The sequence goes on along the minus strand of CM077031.1, from coordinate 1,221,032 downwards.
CACTGGAGAACGCAATGGCGATCTGTCGTGTTCTGCGATGAAAGCAGATTCTGCTTGGGAGCCTCCGATGGCCGTATGCGTGTTTGCAGACGCACAGGGGAGCGTCTCCACCCTTCTTGCGTCCGCCAGCGACACACAGGGCCTGCACCTGGTTTCCTGGTGTGGGGAGCGATCAGCTATCACTCCCGTGCACAACTAGTGTTTGTACCGGGTACGTTAAACAGCACCTCCTACATCAACAACATCATTCAGCCCGTTGTTGTGCCATTTGTAAGGTCGGTCCATCGTGGTGTTTTCCAGCAAGATAACGCACGCCCACACACGACACGTGCAACGCAACATGCACTTCAGGGTGTGAGACAACTTCCATGTTCACTGGATTTGTCCCCCATTGAGCAAGTGTGGGATTTTATGGGACAACGTCTTATCCGGTCTCCGCGGCCAGCCACGACCATCCCCGATTTACCAGTCCAGGTTGAGGATGCTTGGAACTCAACACCCCAAACTTACATCCAACATCTGTACGACAGACTCCATGCCAGAATTGCACAGTGTGACGCAGTTCATGGAGGTTCAACCTCGTACTAACCATGTTACATGGAAATGTTATTTTTCAGTTTACCAGCAAATACAGCTGTATTTTGCCATAATGTTTTGATCACATTATTATCCTCTGTATTCCGTTATTATGCTGTACAAATTTCGTTGGTATCAGACGTCTCCTTCTTGGTGTTCTTTTTTCACTTTCCGCCAGTGTATGTATATGAAACTATAGTGATGTATAATAAACCTTTGATTGTGGTAAACGTTGGTATTTTTATTCTATGTTGAAAGAAATGATTCGTTGTTTATATTTCCTCCGTAACGTATGTTATTAAAAACACGTAAAAAAACAACAACCTGGAAAAGGAATAATTCCATCGTCTTCTTTTTCTTATTCTACTTTTGCGTGATTTCTTTTGAGTTAAAGAAATTTAAAGCAGGGGAAAAACACTCATGAACGAAATCACGTAAATGTGTGTGAATCGATCAACTGAAATTCGTGAAATCAGGAGGTAAAAGAATACTGGCTGATATTTCCCTGCTTTGATTTGAATTTCGTAATATATATATATAATTCACTTGAAAATCAGGTTTGAAGCGCATGTGAGGAAGTGAAAATATAAGTGTTCTTTGTAACACATTCATTAGTGTAAGACAGCGACAATGTGCAGTGAATGCATTATCGCTTTTGAAAACTGTCCACAAAGTGGAGGCAATTTTTTCGCGGAAGGCTGAAGCGGTATGCGGAAATGGTGACCTACAGTTAAAGCAATGACACTGTTGAGAAGAAAAAAAAGCACGACTATGCCCAGCAAAGCTTTCATTCAAGAAATTTTCCCTGTTTCGAAGTCATTATGGCTGCTAAATGTTCAAAATCGAATAACGCTGCGTTGAATAATTTTTATTGAAAAGATACATTTTTTTCAGTTTTAAGAAACAGTTTGCAGTGTCATTTTTGTTATTAAATGCTGAATATTATATTTTTGCCGTCGTTCATGGCGATCGAAATATATACATTCTTTCAACATGGCCCGGAACAACCTCACAACATTTGCACTTTTCCGGAACTTTTGGAACTCTAGATAGAGTTAGAACACATCACTCCTTCTTTCAACTATGGCCACAAAGCAACTTCAGAACATTAGTTACTTTTCGGAACTTTAGATAGATTTTGCTTTTAGAACTCTAGGTGGATGTAACTTTTCGGTATTGTAAATACGTTTAACTTTTTAGAATTCTAGATCGATTTTACTTTTGGAACTCTAGATGCGTCTTTTTTTAACTATAGATAGATTTAACTTTTTGGAACTCTAGATAAAGTTAGCATATCAACACTCATTCTTCCAACATGGCCAAAAACCTCAAAACATTTGTAACTTTTCGAAACTGTAGATAGGTTTAACTTTTTGGAACTCTAGATAGGATTAGCACATCATCATTTATGCTTTCAACATAGCTACAAAACAACTTCAGAATATTTATAACTTTTAGGAACTCTAGTTAGATTTTACTTTTAGAACTGTAGATGAATGTAACTTTTCGGAATTGTAGATAGATTTCACTTTTCGGAATTGTAGATAGATTTCACTTTTTGGAACTCTAGATAGATTTCACTTTTAGAATGTTAGATAAATTTAACCCTTTGGAACTCTAGATAGAGTCAGCACATCATCACTCTTCCTTTCAACATGGCCAAAAACAACCTCGGAACATTTGTAACTTTTCGGAACTCTAGATAGATTTTACTTTTGGAACACTGGATGTATGTAACTTTTCGGAACTCTTGATAGATTTTCATAAGTTCTGCAATGCGCTTGTTCTGTTGCGCATTGGATTTTTCTTGACTTAAGTTTCTTTGAATGAAATGTCAGTCAAGATATCAGACTTTAAAAATAACTGTTAAAAGGTAAGGAATCGCAGATTTGGTGTTCACGCAACAAACATATTGTATTTTAGTTTCAGCGACAATTTCACTCACTTTTAATTCTAAAAATTTCTCCAAAATCTTGGAGCTTCTATTTTTTTTTCTTCCATGTTACATATATCTGATGTTCTCTTGGAGGCCATAACGAAATCCTAGTTTCTATTGTTTAGGGCGCTGTTAATTGCATCACAAATTCCTATGCTTTACTGAAGTGTGTAACCTATCTAAAGCACTAAAATATTGTGCTGCATATTCATTAGACTGAAAAAAAAAATCAACCTCAAACTATAGAGATTGCTTCTATTGAAGAGGCATTCACTCTGTGATACTGGATTAAAAAGAAATTATGTACGCACGCTTGCATGTATATCGCATTTACTCGTATATGGAAACCTAGCTGCCTTTTCCGGATTTTGAAATTAAAAAAAAATCCGTATAAGGCAGAACGGATCTTTTCGGGGGTTTTACGACCACCACGAGCAATTATAAGGACTATACAAATCTGTGTAATATAGAGCGGATCTTGGGGGGGGGATAACGACCACCACGAACAATTCTAAGGACAATAAAAATCTGTATAAGATAGAGCGGATCTTCTTGGGGGGGGGGGGGGATAACGACCACCACGAACAATTCTAAGGACAATAAAAATCTGTATAAGATAGAGCGGATCTTCTTGGGGGAGGGGATAACGACCACCACGAACAATTCTAAGAACTATAAATAGTCTGCATAAGACACAGCGGATCTCTTTTGGGAGAGTTAACGACCACCACGAACAATTCTAAGGACCATAAAAATCTGTATAAAAAAGAGCAGATCTCTTTTTTTTTTTTGGGGGGGGGGGGGTAACGACCACCACGAGCAATTCTAAGGACTATAAAAATCTGTGTAAGATAGAGTGGATCTTGGGGAGAGATAACGACCACCACGAACAATTCTAAGGACAATAAAATTCTGTATCAGATAGAGCGGATCTTCTTTGGGGAGGGGGAGATCACGACCACCACGAACAATTCTAAAGACCATAAAAGTCTGTGTGAGATAGAGCGGATCTTCTTAGGGGGGGGAATAACGACTACCACGAACAATTCTAAGGACAATAAAAATCTGTATAAGATAGAGCGGATCTTCTTGGGGGGGGGGGGGATAACGACCACCACGAACAATTCTAAGGACCATAAAAATCTGTATAAAACAGAGCAGATCTTTTTTTGGGGGGGTAACGACCACTACGAGCAATTCTAAGGACTATAAAAATCTGTGTAAGATAGAGCGGATCTTGGGGGGGGGGGGATAACGACCACCACGAACAATTCTAAGAACTAAAAATAGTCTGCATAAGACACAGCGGATCTCTTTTGGGAGAGTTAGCGACCACCACGAACAATTCTCAGGACCATAAAAATCTGTATAAAACAGAGCGGATCTTTTGGGGGGAGGGGGCAGGGGTAACGACCATCACGAGTAATTCTAAAGACCATAAAAATCTGTGTAAGATAGAGCGTATCTTGGGGGAGGGGGGAGATAACGACCACCACGAACAATTCTAAGGACAATAAAAATCTGTATAAGATAGAGCGGATCTTCTGGGGGGGGGATCACGACCACCACGAACAATTCTAAGGACCATAAAATCTGTATAAGATAGAGCGGATCTTCTTTGGGGGGATAACGACCACCACGAACAATTCTAAGGACAATAAAAATCTGTATAAGATAGAGCGGATCTTCTGGGGGGGGGGGATCACGACCACCACGAACAATTCTAAGGACCATAAAATCTGTATAAGATAGAGCGGATCTTCTTTGGGGGGATAACGACCACCACGAACAATTAATTCTAAGAACTACATATAAATAGCCTGCATAAGACACAGCGGATTTCTTTTGAGAGAGTTAACGACCACCACGAACAATTCTAAGGACCATAAAATCTGTATAAAACAGAGCAGATCTTTTTTTTTTGGGGGGGGGGGGTAAGACCACCACGAGCAATTCTAAGGACTATAAAAATCTGTGTAAGATAGAGCGGATCTTTTTGCGGGGTTTACCGACTATTACGAGCAATTCCAAAGACTATAAAAAACCTGTATAAAATAGAGCGGATCTTGGGGGGGGGGAGATAACGACCACCAAGAACAATTCTAAGGACAATAAAAATCTGTATAACACATAGCGGATTTTTTTGTGTGGGGATTAACGACCACTACGAGCAATTCTAAGGACTATAAGCAGTCGTCCGTCCCTTATCTGGGGAATATGGGTCCAGGGAATAGGCAGGTCTAGCTACAAAAGACAAATAACACCCATGACTTATCCGGGCTCCAGCCTGGACTGAACGACTACCAGAAACCTGAGCCTGTGATCATTCGGTCATTGAAGAGGCAGAGAGAGAGTGGGTTTAGTGCATTTGTTCTTGAAATGTGGTGGCTTATATATACAGTATATCACCAAGCTGTTCTCTGAGATTCGGAGGATAGCTCCTCAAAGAAAGCTCGTCTGCCAGAATAAAATTTAAAACTAATAGTACTAGATTTTACTTACTGCTGATATATCAAATGTTTCCATTTTCAGCGATCTTGGCACGCAACTTGAGCTTCATTGTCATCCAACACATATCTCACACAAGACCTTTTGCACTTCACACTCATTATCGTTTTTCCTGAATTTGATCCTCCCATGATTTCCTTGGCCTTCTTCTACCATTCGTTTTTGACACTCAGGCTGAATAAATTCTTTTAGTAAGCATCTCATCACTCATTCTTTCAACATGGCCAAATCACCTAAGAATATTAGTCTCTACTTTATCCACAACCTTTTGCCTCACATTACACATCTTCATTCCTCACATGATCAGAGCGTGTCTTGCCACAAGCACCTCGTAAGTAACGTATCTGTGCAGCACACAAACAAATCCAATGTTTCTTCTGAAGTACCCAGATTTCACTGTTTTACATAAGAGTTAAAACAATTACACTTTCATGAACAGCCATTCAGGACTTTCTTGAGAACCCATCATTCCTGTGAAAGCAATGACTTTCAGAGAATTCATTCGCCTACTAATTTCACCATCCAATTTTTTCTCTCTGTCAAACATGCTTCCTAAATACACAAACGTATTCACCTGGTCAATCACTGTGTCATTTAGACTTACACTGCTGGCCACCCAAAATGCAACACCAAGAAGGAAGCATCCGATTGGCCTGAAATTCGCAGCATGCGTCGCCCGCGAGAGGACATTCAAACGATTAGCATTGCAGGGCATATGCAAATCATGTGCGCCCGGCACGCCACCGAGAAGCACTATAAGAAGGGTGCACAGAAGGCGGGGTGTAAGTAGTGGAATTGTGTTGTGCTGCCGGACATGTACGTGGGAAGCTTCCTGATGCCTCGTCGCAGAATACGGCATTCATTCCAGCACGTTTCGGAGTTCGACAGAGGACGAATAGTGGCTTACCGCGACAGCGGTTTATCGTACCGAGACATCGGCGCCCGTGTGGGACGACATCCAGCCACAGTGAGGCGAGTATGGATTCCGTGGGTGCAGGAGGGACGGACGGACCGACGTGAGCGATTGCTGCAGCCGCGGCACACACCGAACGAGAGGATCGGCATGTTGTGCGGCGGACATTGACGGCTCGCACCGCCACATCACGAACGTTAGCGCAAGAATTAGGGTGTGTTGCGCAACAACCTGTGTCAGCACGTACCGTTCGAAGTCGTCTGCAGGAGCGGAGACTTGTCGCACGGCGCCCATTGCTCCGATTACCATTGACGTTACACCCCTGGCGAGTGCGGCGGCAGTGAGCCGTTGAACGCCGCACCTGGAGTACGGAATGGCACGACACTGTCTTCTCCGACGAATCCCGCTTCTGCTTGCAACACCACGATAGTCGGATCCGCGTGTGGCAGCACCGCGGCGACAAACTGTATGACGTCTGCATTATGCATCGCCATACCGGTCCGTCGCCTGGCGTTACGGTTTGGGGCGCAATTAGATATGACACCCGCACCCCTCTGGTACGCATCGCCGGTACACTCAACAGCCACCGCACGATCTCCAACGTTTTGGAGCCTGTAATCCTGCTTTACTTGAAGGATCTGCCAGTGGCCACGTTTCAACAGGACAATGCGCACCCGCACGTGGCACGCATCGTGCAACAATTCTTCACGGCCCACCAGGTGTCACTGCTACCATGGCCAGCCTGTTCTCCGATATGTCGCCCATCGAACACGTCTGGTCTCTGATAGGCAACCGAGTTACCCGGGAATGAACTGTGGCAACGTGTGGAAGTAGCCTGGACCGACATACCCCAAGCCCACATCCAAAGCCTCTTTCGTTCGATGCCGCGGCCGTTATTGCCAGCCATGGGGGCCACACGAACTATTGATGTCTGCGTGTTCCGCAAGTCGCACGGGCCTGTAAGCTCAATCGTTTCATCTTTGTATCTGTTGTTATGTGTCCAGTAAATCTGGCTTTGCTATTTCGTGTCCTTCTTGGTGTTGCATTTTGGGTGGCCAGCAGTGTATATTACATTCAGTACTACCAGTTCCTCGCTCCAAAACCATAACTTTGGGTTTCCCTTATCTATGTTTAGTCTGGATTTCATACAAATGTTCTACATTCTGGACAACATACTCTGGAATTCACTTTTGTAGTCGGCTAATAAGACTGTCTCATCATCATATAGCAATCTGCGCACACGGATATTGCCAAGGTAGTGACCCTAAATTTGAAGGTTTGAATGGTTGAACGTTCCTTATGCTTAGTTCTCACACTCAACCACTATTTCAATATTTACCTACTATTGAGTGTTCCTCCCTATAGGCATATGCTTAGTTCTCACACTCAACCACTATTTCAATATTTACCTACTGTTGAGTGTTCTTCCCTACAGGCATATGCTTAGTTCTCACACTGAACCACTATTTCAATATTTACCTACTGTTGAGTGTTCCTCCCCTATTGGAATATGCTTAGTTCTCACACTCAACCACTATTTCAATATTTACCTACTGTTGAGTGTTCCTCCCTATAGGCATATGCTTAGTTCTCACACTGAACCACTATTTCAATATTTATCTACTGTTGAGTGTTCCTCCCTATATGCATATGCTTAGTTCTCACACTCAACCACTATTTCAATATTTACCTACTGTTGAGTGTTCCTCCCTATAGGCATATGCTTAGTTCTCACACTGAACCACTATTTCAATATTTATCTACTGTTGAGTGTTCCTCCCTATATGCATATGCTTAGTTCTCACACTCAACCACTATTTCAATATTTACCTACTGTTGAGTGTTCCTCCCTATTGGAATATGCTTAGTTCTTACACTCAACCACTATTTCAATATTTACCTACTGTTGAGTGTTCCTCCCTATTGGCATATGCTTAGTTCTCACACTCAACCACTATTCCAATATTTACCTACTGTTGAGTGTTCCACCCTATACGCATATGCTTAGTTCTCACACTCAACCACTATTTCAAAATTTGCCTACTGTTGAGTGTTCTTCTCTATAGGCATATGCTTAGTTGTCACACTGAACCACTATTTCAATATTTACCTACTGTTGAGTGTTCCTCCCTATATGCATATGCTTAGTTCTCACACTCAACCACTATTTCAATATTTACCTACTGTTGAGTGTCCCTCTCTATAGGCATATGCTTAGTTCTCACACTGAACCACTATTTCAATATTTATCTACTGTTGAGTGTTCCTCCCTATAGGCATATGCTTAGTTCTCACACTGAGCCACTATTTCAATATTTACCTACTGTTGAGTGTTCCTCCCTATTGGCATATGCTTAGTTCTCCCACTGAGCCACTATTTCAATATTTACTTACTGTTGAGTGTTCCTCCCTATTGGCATATGCTTAGTTCTCACACTGAACCACTATTTCAATATTTACCTACTGTTGAGTGTTCCTCTCTATTGGAATATGCTTAGTTCTCACACTCAACCACTATTTCAATATTTACCTACTGTTGAGTGTTCCTCCCTATAGGCATATGCTTAGTTCTCACACTCAACCGCCATTTCAATATTTACCTACTGTTGAGTGTTCCTCCCTATAGGCATATGCTTAGTTCTCACACTGAGCCACTATTTCAATATTTACCTACTGTTGAGTGTTCCTCCCTATAGGCATATGCTTAGTTCTCACACTGAACCACTATTTCAATATTTACCTACTGTTGAGTGTTCCTCCCTATTGGCATATGCTTAGTTCTCACACTCAACCACTATTCTAATATTTACCTACTGTTGAGTGTTCCACCCTATAGGCATATGCTTAGTTCTCACACTCAACCACTATTTCAAAATTTGCCTACTGTTGAGTGTTCCTCCCTATAGGCATATGCTTAGTTCTCACACTCAACCACTATTCTAATATTTACCTACTGTTGAGTGTTCCACCCTATAGGCATATGCTTAGTTCTCACACTCAACCACTATTTCAAAATTTGCCTACTGTTGAGTGTTCCTCCCTATATGCATATGCTTAGTTCTCACACTCAACCACTATTTCAATATTTACCTACTGTTGAGTGTTCCTCCCTATATGCATATGCTTAGTTCTCACACTCAACCACTATTTCAATATTTACCTACTGTTGAGTGTCCCTCTCTATAGGCATATGCTTAGTTCTCACACTGAGCCACTATTTCAATATTTACCTACTGTTGAGTGTTCCTCCCTATTGGCATATGCTTAGTTCTCACACTGAGCCACTATTTCAATATTTACCTACTGTTGAGTGTTCCTCCCTATAGGCATATGCTTAGTTCTCACACTCAACCACTTTTTTCAATATTTACGTACTGTTGAGTGTTCCTCCCTATAGGCATATACTTTGTTCTCATACTCAACCACTATTTCAATATTTGTCTACCCTTGAGTGTTCCTTCTTATAGGCATAATGGGAGGACATGTTTCGTACAGTTGTAACCTACTGCGTTACATGACATGCTACTGTGGTGACATATGAGTAAAGTCGGCAAAGTTACCTTGCCGGCATAATTTAGTTGGAAGAACAACCACTCCGACATAGGAAGACGTGAGTTGGAATCTCACCCCCGACAAAAAAAAAAGGTTATACGCAGTATAGTGTCCATGTTTAAAACAGAACGAAGAAGGTTCATTACATAATTATATTCATGAGTCCGAAATAACTAGTCTTCGGTTTGTAACCATGATGTCACGTGTGGGTTCACACGAGAATCTCAAAAAATTGCAAGACACGCACGCAGCTTAGAAACAAGATGTGTGCCTGCCAACTGATGCTAGAGATGCCATCCGCCGAGCTCCTGGTTCAAGAGTTCGGGGAACTGGTGCATGTGTAAATGACTGACGTCACACATCTGATGTAATGGTCACCCATCATCATAATCGCTTGGCTGATCCCAGAGTACTCTTTATCATTACAGATGTATTTATTTAAGGAACGCTATGCTGGACATGGAGAAAAGGACCTCTTCCAAATTAAGTGTCAGAATATACATTTCTGATTTTGCGATAAACTATCTGCATGAAAGGTTTTCTTTCTGTTCTTTATCGGAAGTTGGTGTCGAAAGGCGAAGCTATTATTACTTAATACCATAATCAGAGGCTCCGAGCCGTAAATAATCATAGAGGGAGGCTGCACGAATTTGAGACTGTAAGAGTTTCGATGTTCACCTCCATTTTTGAAAGAGAAATCTTTGTGGTGATTAGGTTTTAAATAGCTGAAAGTTTAATGTGTTAAGTTTGTATCTCTGCTAATTTTAGTGAACATACACAGAACGATCTGCTTATAATGAGGAGTTCGGGACCGCCGGAAATTCTCGTTTAATCCAGGCGTCCGCTAAATCCGTTATGGGTTGAAATATCCCACTGTGTAGAAATATCCGTAAGTGAAAATCAAAGTTTCCGGATAAAAATTCCTTTAAAGCTAGACAATACTAGAAAAAAGTCAAGTTAAGTTGTTGTAGAAATTCGTGCCAATAACACTAAGCTGTTAGAATGCCCTCGTTGCCAGATATAACATGAAAGTTAAGTTTAACGATGAAAATGACTTCTATTTACACTGAAGAAAAAGTTTTTTTTTTTTTTGATTGGAGGTTTAACAACCACCGTGAGCAACTCAATGGGCTATAAGCAGTCGCCCGTCCCTAATTTAGGGTCACTGGTTCCAGGGAAGGGAGAGAGCCAGTGCCGTAAGACAAACACAACATCCATGCCTCACCGGGATTCGAACCCGGACCCCTTCGGACGAATGATCAGAGGCCAACGCCTTAGACCTCTGCGCCACCGGGGCGGCAAGAAAAAGTTGAAAGTCAAAATCACATCACTAGATCTCTCGTGCTGCATACCAGCACATCCTCAGGTGAATTCTAAAAAAGATATTGTAAAAATTAAAGAAAAAGAGTCCACCGTGATGATCATGATCATGTGTAGAGGATTTTAGGAAGGGAGTGTCTGACCCCAGGTCTTAAACAACCCTTAGAAATAGGAAGCTAGGAGATTTGAGCTAGAGTGCTCGATGGGAAAGTGACACGAAAGCGAAGTAGAAAGGGGGAGGAAGAGGAAGACGCCCTTATTTATTACCGGGGGCCAGTACCCGGGGTCCGACGGCTTAACGTGCCCATCCGACGCACGGCGGATATTTAGTGCATCGAGCGTTCGCACCTGCTGGGATCGAACCTGAGGTCCTTTCCGCGGCAATAACGAACGTTGGCCACTAGGCTACCCGCGTCCCGCGGTGGAACGTCACTCTTGTTTATATACACCGCGTTCAGGTCCCGAATGACTTCAAAAAACGTCATCAAACTCTGACTAATGATTGTTGTGTCTTAATCGTTCTCGGGTGAGTTCTGAAATAAAGTTCGAGTTAGTGGTTTGTTTGGTCCTTGTTGTTCGAAATTAACTGCGTATAAGGTGGAGGCATGAATCTGGGTACTTCATCATTACAACATGTATCAGCGTTATTGACGATCTGTAAACTCTCTGCTAACAAAGTCGCATTTCTGTTGTTGTGAAAAGAAATAACTCTTGCCTCATTCCATAGAGGCATCTGGGCATCCTGGTTAACTAATCCTGCAAGTGCTGCAGAGTTTGAATGTGATTTGACACTGTACTTGTGTTCCGCAATACGAAAGTTCAAATTCCTCATGGTGGATCCAATATAAATCCGATCTATGTCAACGGTATACAGGGTCTTTAAAGGTATTTTATAAACTCCAAATCTTCTATTACACGATTGGATCCCGATCTTTTTTAATAACTGACATAAGGTTGTAGGTTTTATTTCCAAAATCCAAGTTGTGTTTCTTACAGGAAGTTTTAAGTATATTCACAACTTTTGGAATACACTGAAGAGCAATTGAATTAGAGATACCTGTCTAGTAACGTGTAGCACCACCTTTCGCCCTGATGACGGCGGCGATTCGTCTCGGCGTGGACTCGACAAGACACCGGAAGCGTTGGGAAGCCATACGGATTCACGACCCCTGAACAAGCTCCCGCAGTTCACGAAGATTTCATGGAGGGGGGTCAGAGCCTCGAACATCTCTCTCGATGGTATCCCAGATGCGCTCGATGGGATTGAGGTCAGGTGACCTAGCGGGCCAAGGAAGCGAGGTCACGTCGGTGGAGTGTTCATCCAACCATTCGGATTCAATTCAAGAGCGATGGCACGGTGCATTGTCTTGTTGCAGCATGAGGTCCCCAGTGGGATGTTGAAGACGCACAAACGGGAGCAAATGGTCGTCCAGGATATCCCAGTAATGTTGACCTGTGAGGGACGATGTCACACGTACTAGGGGTCCCATTTCAGTCCACGTAAACAGTCCCCAGACGAGAATGCCACCCCCACCAGCTTGAAGAGTACCCTGCTGGCAAGAAGGATCCATCGCTTCATGCGGTTTGCGCCGTACTCGTATCCTGCCATTCGCATGTACCAACGTGAATCTCGACTCATCAGTCCAGGCAACATTTTCCCATATGTCTAGGGTCCAGTGGCTATGTTCCCGTGACCATGCTAATCTTTGCACCCTGTGATGTGCGGTCAGCAGCGGTACCCTCGTGGGACGATGGCTTCTGTACCCCATAGCGAGGAGATGGTTCTGGATGGTGTGGCTGCTTACACGTTTTTGTGCACCAGCGTTAAACTACCGAATGATTTCTTGCACTGTGGCCCGTCTATCCGCTGTTAAAATGCGAGCTAGCCGACGATGACCCCGCTCATCCACACGCTGTTGTCCACGGCAGTTGGCCCTTGCAGGGATGGTTTTACCGGATTCGATGTACTCACGCTGCACCCGTGACACAGTGGCTCGTGAAAATCCCAGTGCCTGTACGACTTCCGAGATGGAGTGACCCATTCGTCGGGCCCCGACACTTTGCCCACGATCAAATGCGCTTAGATCCTTCGCCTTACCCATACTGCGTCCGACTCTTACTGATTCCCGTCGCATCACTCCTTATATTGTCGGATCGCTGCATACGTCCTGTCGTTTCCGTTTACAGGGCCGCCCACAGCGCCAAATTTGCATAACGCCAGCTGTCTCTAATTCAATTGCTCTTCAGTGTATAATCCAGTGACCCAAAATATTTGCGCTGATTGGGTTCTTTAGTCAATGCAGAAAAGTGTGTTCTTCTTATTTTTCGATGGATCCGGTGTGCTGTATTTTTGGGGTACCCATATTCGTCTGCTGTGGCATTTATTTGATTTAATTCTCGTCTCCTGGCGGTAAAGCCTGAGGAATGTGTGTAAATTCTACGGATGAGAAACTGAAATGCAGATCGTTTATATGTATCAGGGTGTGCTGAATGATATGGTATAATTGCTGATGTTGCACTAGGCTTGCGGTATGGAACAAAATTATGCTATACCATTTTTAGATTTTATGTTGAAGAGAAACCTTATATCACAAACTATTTCTTTCTCCGTATACCGCAAGCCTAGTGCAACATCAGCAATTATACCATATCATTCAGCACACCCTGATGCCTATAAAGTATCCGCATTTCACTTTCTCATCCGTAGAGATTTTTCCCCCTTGCTTTTGTTTCAGCTGTGGTTACAAGAGAGAATATCCTCTGAATTACGGCATTACTGCCTTGTGTTAGTAGACGAGTAAAGACAAAAGTGGCGAGCTTTCTATTAGCCCGACGTTGAAGCGCGTCAATCCAAAACTGTTCACTGTCTGCAGGGAGTCCATCTTTCTTAAATAGAGCTTCTTTTCAATTGACAAGAAGCATTTTTCTGTATTGTTATTCAATAGGGCTGATGTTGTTTTCTGCAAAGTGTATACAAAATAACTCGGAAAACACGGTCCTTGAAACTTGATTTAAAATGACCTTAGGGCTCAATTTTGGTAGCTTTTGAAATACAGGGAAATTCAAAATGATTGCCCCGGTTACAAATGACAATACCTGTTCAAAAAGTAGGAACTGTACACCAAATTACACTCAAAATAGTATAACTATGCTAAAAATCCGAAAATTCTTGGCGTAGAATGAAGATAACATTTTCCAAGCTTTTGCACATCAACCAGATGGCTTTTTCAAGGATGGCCTTAAGAAAAAATGTTGAGGGGATTAAATCTGAGCGTCGCGTTGAAATCTGTACGAAATAGCCAGCTGTGGAACCTTGGACTTTGCATCCAGCAAAGAGAGCAACGCTGGTCACATGACCTAAACCTGAATAGTCGTAAGAAGAAGCCAAACGGTGGAAGTGCTGCAGTTTGTGTTAAAACCTCAAAATCAATCTGTCTGTGTTTAATTATCATCATTGCACTTGGTCGTGTAATGTTTTGTGTTCAATTAAAATCAGGACGGATCCAGAGAGCAGGCACGCGGAAGGCTCTTCACCCCTCATGAACCAAGGAAAAGTTACTTTTGGTTAGGTTTTAAGGAAGGAAAGTATTACATGAAAGTACGTACTCGTATATTACTTTCATTAATCAATCGGAAGACGTCAACGACTTTATAGACATACTAAGAACACTTTCATTTTGCGGGAAAATACCAGAAATGTCCCCGGTTATTCCCGACACTTGCGTCCCCCCCCGAAAATCCTGGATCCGCCCCTGATAAAAAAAAACTTGACATCACGGGGACATTTGGGAACTTTCCGTTATTACCGGGTCGATTAACTCTCCTGTCATTTATGTTTTCGCGTTAGGGAGAATCTGTTTCAGACAGGTAAAATACACTCACGTACAATGAAATTTGCGCACCAAGAAGGAAGCATCGGATTGAACTGAAATTTTATGGACGTAATGATACAGATGAATGATACACATGATGACAAAACCAGAGCTACAGGACAATTAAAGAGGGATCTGTGGCACGCAGTCCGGTCTTCTTCAATAGCGCGTCGCACCGCCTCGTGCGGCGATACATGCTGCAATACGGTCCGGTATGACTGGCTCACACATGTTGGACGGTGTGCTCCGAATCCCGGATAGTGCAGCATGGCGACAGCTGGCGTTTCAACTGGTCACACACATGCTCGATAGAGGACATGTCCGGGGAGCGGGCAGGCTATGGAAGTGTGTGGACATGACGTAGGCAGTCCTGGGCAATCCAAGCCGTGTGCGGGCTGGCATTATCCTGCTGATATAGCGCACCTGGGGTCCCGGCCAGGAATGGGAGCACGTGGGACCGTAGGATCTTATCCACATACCGCTGTCCCGTCAATGATCCACGTACCACTACTAGAGCTGATCGGCTATCACAAGAAATGGCTCCCCAGACCATAATACCTGCAGTGGGTGAGGTGTGGCGCTCAATAACGAGATTGGGATTGTGCCGCTGACTCGGGGACCTCCACACCCGGACACGACGATAATCTGTTCTTAAAAGCGAAGCGGCACTCATCGCTAAACACTACACGTCACCAGTCTGTGGCGTTTCACGTCGCTCTGGCCTGACACCACTGCAAACGGAGCCGGCGATGTTCCGGTGTTAATGGAAGCACACGTAAGGGGCGCTGGGATCGCAGATTCGGTTCCGCGAGGCATCGGGAAATGGTTCGTGGGGCCCACAGGAGCCGCTACATCTGCCTCCATAGTCGGAGGCGCTCCGCCGTGTGGCAGTGCCGTTACGTGTCCACTGCTCGCAACACAGTTGAACGGTATGGTCAGAACTATCCACGTGGCATTCTATACGGCCCGCCGATCACCCTGCTGTTTTCAGCCCGATGACGAGGCCTCTCTCAAAGTCTGTAAGTTGCGCAAATCGACGTCTCTGGCGTCTACCCGGCATTCTTGCCACTCTGTAAGCTCCTCTCTCAAAGTCCGTAAGTTGCGTAAATCGACGTCTCTGGCGTCTACCCGGCATTCTTGCCACTCTGTAAGCTCCTCTCTCAAAGTCCGTAAGTTGCGTAAATCGACGTCTCTGGCGTCTACCCGGCATTCTTGCCACTCTGTAATCTCCTCTCTCAAAGTCCGTAAGTTGCGTAAATCGACGTCTCTGGCGTCTACCCGGCATTCTTGCCACTCTGTAATCTCCTCTCTCAAAGTCCGTAAGTTGCGTAAATCGACGTCTCTGGCGTCTACCCGGCATTCTTGCCACTCTGTAAGCTCCTCTCTCAAAGTCCGTAAGTTGCGTAAATCGACGTCTCTGGCGTCTACCCGGCATTCTTGCCACTCTGTAATCTCCTCTCTCAAAGTCCGTAAGTTGCGTAAATCGACGTCTCTGGCGTCTACCCGGCATTCTTGCCACTCTGTAATCTCCTCTCTCAAAGTCCGGAAGTTGCGTAAATCGACGTCTCTGGCGTCTACCCGGCATTCTTGCCACTCTGTAATCTCCTCTCTCAAAGTCCGCAAGTTGCGTAAATCGACGTCTCTGGCGTCTACCCGGCATTCTTGCCACTCTGTAAGCTCCTCTCTCAAAGTCCTTAAGTTGCGTAAATCGACGTCTCTGGCGTCTACCCGGCATTCTTGCCACTCTGTAATCTCCTCTCTCAAAGCCCTTAAGTTGCGTAAATCGACGTCTCTGGCGTCTACCCGGCATTCTTGCCACTTTGTAATCTCGCTTGCGTCGGCCGGTGCTTTACGCTTTCATGGGGCATCGACTACACGCCGGTTCACAAGGCAACCGGTTTGTGCTTTCAACGCCACCACATGGTGCGCGGTCATATGCAATCGCACCAAACGAGGATCATTTGCATACCAGCACGTACTCTAGCTATCTGCAAAGTTTCGCGGTTGTAGCACGTGCTCTTCTAGGTGCGCAAATTTAATTGTCCGTGAGTGTAGTATGTAATTTTCTACCTTTCGTTTTGGCACCAAAAGAAGAAAAAAAAACTTCCGGTTTAGACAAGTTTTAGTTTTAGAGAGATATGACGTATATTCTAACTTAACCTTTATTTTCTAGTTGTCTTTCCCTATGTACATTTTGAATTCGTTCGCTTTTAGCTTTTCAATCTGAACGTTATATTTATTTCCTCCCACACTAAATGTTGGTAGCAACAGTCTTTGAGGTCAAAGGTGAATTATACGAGGATGGTTAACAAGCTAAGAACTCGGCAATGTACACTATATTATTAAAAGCATGCCGACTCTACCAAATAGTTGCATAAGAGCAAAGAACGGTTGCGCAGGAAGATGCGCAGTGAGTGGGGAGATACGTATATAAAGCTGAGATATTCTGTCGTGTTATCAGTGGGCCTCAGATAGTAGTGGTCAACGTTCGAGACTGCCACGGGAGAACCCCAGGTTCGATTCCAGGCAGGTACGAACGCTCGAACCACTAAATATCCGCTGTGCGTGGGATGTGCACGTTAAACCGGCCACTCGGTAATAAATAAGGGCGTCTTCCTCCCCCTTTCTACCTCGCTTCCGTATCACTTTCGTATAGCGCGCTCTAGCTCAAATCTCCTAGCTTCCTATTTTTAAGGGTTGTTTAAGACCTGGGGTCAGACACTCCCTTCCTAAAATTCTCTACATATGATCTGATTGTGTTATCGGTAACTTTGAAGCGTAGGCCCATATGCCGCATGGACGTGAACTTTCAGAAGTCATATTTGGTGGTCATAGGATATCATTTGAGTAACTTTCTATCCGGAGCATTGCAGCTAAACCAAACATACCAAAATCGACTGTAAAGAGATGTGGTGAAGAGATGAAAGCAGAAAGGTGCAACTGCAGCGAAAAAACGTTCAGGAAGACCGCACAATCTGACGGAAATTCACAGAAGAGCCATGGTAAGAAATGCTGAGAAATCACGTTCTTCTTCTGCCATTTCCACAGCTACTGAAGCAGAAAATGCTTTGTAATGGCTGACTTAACACCTTAACTATCCTCAGAGAGTTGTTAAGTGTGAATTATTATTGTAGAGTTGCGGCGCACAAGCCACACATCAGTACCGTAAATGCGAAGAGACGTTTGGAGTGGAGTGTCTCCCGTCGTTCCTGGACTGTGGGAGACTGGAAAGCTGTTCTTTGGAGTGTTGAGTCACGCTTTTCCCTCTTACAATCTGATGGGCGTGTTTGGATTTGGTGACAGCCCGGAGAATGGTTTTCACCGGACCGCATTCTTCCAACTGTTAAATTCTGCAAAAGCTCCATCATGGTATGAAGATTTTCCTCGTGGGTGGGACTCGGCCCGTAAGTTATTAAACTACAAACAATGAGCTTTGAGGTGTATACCTAAACGCAGTGGCGTAACTACCACCCCTGCAGCTGTGAGGGGGGTCGCAGGTAACCAAGGGGCGGACTGCAGCTTCCAGTTATAGTTTGTTTTTAAAACATTCGAACACGCACAAAGACAAACAAACTCATAATTAACCCAAAGTTTCATATTTTCTTTTAAGGTGCATATAGCTTTGCCTAAATAAATGTCAAGTTTCACTTTTAAAGCACTGGATGTCTTACAGATTGAAGCTATTTGCCGATTTGGCTCCATGTTGTAATACGATCATTCTCCAATCGCCTTCTCTCTGCACTTCTGAGAAAAAGCGCAATGCCACATGGGTATTCTTCATGGAGGATGTCGGGAAAAAGTCAGTCAGTCACCTAGGATTACGCACACGACAGGCGCCAACATTTATTCACCGCAGCCGCGGATCTATACCATGTACAAGAGGGTGATTTCTCCAAGTGATTTATTTTAGTTTTGCACAAAACAATAACATGTATTGTTAAAGCTATTACTTAAAAAGTTAAAACTACAGAGCTGTAGGTACCAGCATTACACTGAAGTGCCAGAAAACGATCTTATGCAAAATACATAGCAACGTCACCTATGCGCGTACTCGGTTGCATCCGGCAGTGCGTATATAAAGCGATAGACATCCTTGCCAGCTGTCAGAGCTGTTTTCGGCATGAGAATGACAAGTAATAACGATTTAAGCGAATTTCAACGCGGTGTCATAGTTGGCGCTCGTGAGATGGGCCATAGTATTTCGGAGGTAGAAACGAAGTTCGGATTTTCACGGACGACCATTGCAAGGGTGTACCGTGACTACAAGAATTCTGACAAAACCTCCAACCTACGATACCAGTGTGGCTGTAAAAAGACATTGGGTGAACGTGACCATCGTTGGCTGTCAAGAATCGTTTCACGCGATAGGCGTGCAACACTCTCGCAGGTAAAATCGGAATTCAATGCTGGAGCCTCAACAAGCATCAGCGTCCGGACTGTGTAACGTGCCCTGCACGATATGGGCTTTGGGAGTCGACGTCCAACTCGAGTCCCCTTGATGGGTGCACGGCATAGAGCTATACGCCTCGCTTGGGCACGGCAACACCGCCACTGGACACTTGATGACTGGAAACAAGTTGCCTGGTCTGACGAGTCGCGTTTCCAACTGTATCGGGCAGATGGAATGATTCGAGTGTGGAGCAAACTCCACGAAGCCATGGATCCCGCCTGTCAACAGGGAGCTGTACCGGCTGGTGGGGGCCCGTAATGGTATGGGGTGTGTTGAGCTGGACTTCACTGAGACCCCTGGTACGTCTACAAACGCCTGTGACAGGCCAACGCTGTATGCGCATCCTTTCTGTCGAGGTACATCCGTTCATGTCCTGCATTCATGCTGATAGGTTGGGCCTGTTCCAACAGGACAATGCACTTCCACACAAGTGTCGGGACGCCACATTATGGTTAGAGGAGCATTCATCTGAGTTTGGGGTGTTGCCATTCCCACCCAAGTCCCCAGATCTGAACGTGATAGAACACATTTGGGATACCATGCAGCGCGCTATCGAACACAGGAATCCGAGACCTCGGAATGCATCCGAATTGTGGAACGCTCTGCAGGAAGTATGGTGTGCATTGCCTACAGCATATTTCCAGAAGCTAGTGGAGTCCATGCCCCGTCGTATTTCTGCAGTCCTGCGCTCTCGTGGGGGACCTACCAAGTATTAGACTGGTGTACCAGTTTTTTCTGGCACATTAGTGTACTTTTCCAGACACTCTCCTTGAATTCCTGACCACCCCCTCTCATCCATCCCCCCCCCGCGAAAAACGCCTCCTTCCTCATGCTTGAAATCCTGATTGGGGGGGGCACGTTGGGTTAGTTACGCCACTGGCTAAACGCTCTGGATAATTCTGCTCTACCAATAATGTGTCAGTGTTATGGAAATGTTGCATTGGTTAATCATCAAGTGTAAAACGATTTTGCTACCGATGCTATATTGACTGGAGAATCTAACTCACACAATGTAACTCACCAGATATTGTTAGCACCATTTTGGACGAAATGCCGTATAACTTGTGGAATGTTTATTTTCAGAATCTTCGATCTTACATTGCAGGCAGCATGGTGACATTTTCCAACAGTAAGCTTATCAAATTATTTAGCACATTATTTCTATTTATTCTTTGTCTTCGATCTTCTTCCGTTCTTTTGGAACGGCTGTGACAGACATTAATGCACAGAGCTTTCTGTTGTGAGTATCTGATGAAAACCTTTTCTTTCCTTGACAGATGGGAAACCCATTTTGGTGACGCAGTATGTTGGCGGAGACATGAAACCTCACGCACCTGATCCTATCTCTGATGACGATGATTTGGAACCTTCGGCTAATGATCCACAACACACGCGACTGCATGCAAGTGGAAGGTACGTTTTATTTCTTAAATGGCTATAAAGGATTCACACATACGGCAGAATAGCAATTGTCTTAGTCGACACCAAAATATTAGTCACCTTCAGAAATTTGCTTTTAATACTTAGTTACATCACCATGTGCACATATCACAGCATTAATTTTTGCTGGTAGGGATTCAGCAAGATAATTAAAACTTGAGTCAATTTTTGATCGTTCTAAGAACAATTTGTTTCCTAATTCATCGAAATTCTTGGGTGGCAGAAGTTTGGTTTCGTTCAAGGTGGAGTCCCATAAATTCTCGATGGGATTTAAGTCTGGCGATTTAGCTAGCCAGTCCATGTATCCCAAAGTTGTATGATGCTCTTCACAGCAATCCATAATTGTTTTAGCTCTATGAATCATACAGTTGCCATCCTGGTTAATCGGATAAGTTACTTGATGAGAATCCTGCAAATGTTGTGCGAAAGAGAACGCATGATATTTTCAAATTTCTCTGGAAGCATTAAGATTCATCGTACTCTCCCCTTCTACTAGTAGGCCTAATTCACAGCCATTAAAATAGCCGCAAAGCACTACAGATCTACCTCATTTGGCAAGAGCTCTTCGAACACACTCAGGACTGAATGTTTCGTTAGACCTCCTGTCGTCCTTCTCATTGCATCATTTGTGTATAGGCAAAATTTCGATTCATCAGACCATATAACGGCCTTTCACTGATCAACAGCCCATGTCCTGTGAACTTTGGCCCAAGCTAATCGAGCTTTTTTGTGAACTCAAGTTAACATTGGTCTTGCAACTCTATTCCAGATATCCATTCCATGAAGTTCCCTACGCTGTGTTCCCTCAGATATAAACGTGTGAGGTCCATTATTAACAGATTGGAGGAGTTCCTGTCTTGTTTGAATTCTGTTTTCGTTGACCTGCTGTGGTCAAGACTTGTCAAAATTGTCAAAATGGTGTTTCGTCCAGAGCTTTTCCTTTTACTTTCAGTCGAGTTTGACTTTCCCCAATCTTTATAAACACCTGGAACTGCTCTTTTGCTAACACCTGCAAATTCAGCAACTTCCTTGATGCTGTGTTGTTTTGACGGCCCAAATGTTATGACACCTTGTGACGTACCTGCCAGCAGGACGCACATGACATAAAGGCAGATAGGATTCAGAACAAATGTCTGCGTAGCTCAGTTGGTAGAGCTGCTTGTTCCGGAATAAGCGTACTCGGATTCGAACCCCGGAGCGGAAAAATATGAGCAGCACTTCGTTATAATGGCGCCCGAACTACCCGGATGACCCGACCGTTCAAAATCTCGTATTGGTGTGATGTTATTTCCACACCGCGAGATAGGAAAAATCAGAGAATCCCTTCTCCAGTGCTTCGAAAAATAAATGTGTGTGACGTTGCATTCCACACACCAGATTGACGGGGAGTTCTCAAGTGCACGTTCTTCAGTGGTTGTCTGCCTGCAACGATTCATGGTCACGGCTAACCCGTGGGCCATGCCCCCGGCCCTCTTTCGGGGGGGGGGAGATGTGACGTACCTGCCAGCAGGACGCACATGACATAAAGGCAGATAGGATTCGGAACAAATGTCTGCGTAGCTCAGTTGGTAGAGAGGCTTGTTCCGGAATAAGCGTACTCGGGTTCGAACCCCGGCGCGGATAAAAATGACGGAGAAATTCACTTCGTTATAACCTTTTTGCCAGTCACTTACATCTGCCTTGCGACCCATTGATTTTACGTTTTCAAATATTCCAGCTTAAAATATTGCATGTAAAAGGAAATTGAACGTATTTTATTATTATATAACCCAGAAATATGTAGGGCAGTCAAAAAGCTAGTTGCATTCGCATGTAAGAAAAATAAAATAAAAAAGAACATTTCAGGAACTGTTTATGTATACTTACGTATAGGAAATGCAATAGTAGAGCTATTTTTCGATGTAATTCCCTAGTTTATTTTAACCTTTATCATAGCGTGGCAAAATCATCGCAGAATTCCCACCGCCTTGAACAGAGCCAAATGGCACGATAGGCCCATGGCCTCCCGTCAGCGGTGAAGCTGAAAACGGCATTCATCTCACCATACGAAGTGGCGACACTCTGCAGAGATCCATTTTGATGTTCCCGGCAGCAGGCGAGTCATAATTTCCGATGACGAGCTCTCAATAGGTGCTCGAATTACTATGCATCTAGAAGATCCTCGGTCGTCCATTTTATCCTTTTAATTTTCGAAGTAAGAGCGTCGACTTGGGTCTTCGTTAAAACGCGTGTAACGTACCAGGAGATGTGACGTACCTGCCAGAAGGACGCACACGACATAAAGGCAGATAGCAATCAGAATCAATGTCTGCGTAGCTCAGTTGGTAGAGCGACTTGTTCCGGAATAAGCGGCCTCGGGTTCAAATCCCGGCGTAGACCAAAAATGACGGAGAAATTTACTTCGTTATAATGGCGCCCGAACTACCCGGATGACCCGACCGTTCAAAATCTCGCATTGGTGTGATGTTATTTCCACACCGCGAGATAGGAAAAATCAGAGAATCCCTTCTCCAGTGCTTCGAAAAATAAATGTGTGTGACGTTGCATTACACACACCAGATTGACGGGGAGTTCTCAAGTGCACGTTCTTCAGTGGTTGTCTGCCTGCAACGATTCATGGTCACGGTTGACCCGTGGGCCATGCCCCCGGCCCTCTTTCGGGGGGAGATGTGACGTACCTGCCAGCAGGACGCACATGACATAAAGGCAGATAGGAATCAGAATACATGTCTGCGTAGCTCAGTTGGTAGAGCGGCTTGTTCCGGAATAAGCGTACTCGGGTTCGAATCCCGGCGTAGACCAAAAATGACGGAGAAATTCACTTCGTTATACGCGGTTGACACATTTCTCCAATTTTTCTAATTTGCGTTTCATTTTATGAAGTATTTTCCTTTCGCTTCTTAATTGCTGAATTTGATATATTACAGATCTCCTAGAAATGGCCCATCTTTTCGATAGCTGAACAGAAACTTTGTGATTTTTATTTTTTCCTGGATTGTAGTTTGGAGATCTTTCTCCAGTGTTGAAATTTTTTAAATTATATTATCATTACAAATTTTTAAATACTTCCAGTTAGGGCATTCAACAGCACACGAAGACATTTATAACAAAACAAAAAGGCTCACCAACTGAACATTCGCACGATCTACACTGGCGGAAAGTGAAAGAAGAACACCAAGAAGGAGACGTCTGATACCAACGAAATTTATACAGCATAATAACGGAATACAGAGCATAACGTGATCAAAACATTATGGCAAAATACAGCTGTATTTGCTGGTAAACTGAAAAATAACATTTCCATGTAACATGGTTAGTACGAATTTGAACCGCCATGAACTGCGTCACACTGTGCAATTCTGGCATGGAGTCTGTCGTACAGATGTTGGATGTAAGTTTGGGGTATTGAGTTCCAAGCATCCTCAACCTGGACGCGTAAATCGGCCGTGGCTGGCCGTGGAGACCGGATAAGTCCTTGTCCCATAAAATCCCACACGTGCTCAATGGGGGAAAATCCGATGGCCATGGAAGTTGTCTCACACCATGACGTGCATGTTACGTTGCACGTGCCGTGTCTGGGCGTGCGTTATCTTGCTGGAAAACACCACGATGGACCGACATTACAAATGGCACAACAACGGGCTGAATGATGTTGTTGATGTAGGAGGTGCTGTTTAACGTACCCGGTACAAACACTAGTTGTGTACGGGAGTGATAGCTGATCGCTCCGCACACCAGGAGACCAGGTGTTGGCCCTGTGTGCCGCTGGCGGATGCAAGTAGGGTGGAGACGCTCCCCTGTGCGTCTGCGAACACGCATACGGCCATCGGAGGCTCCCAAGCAGAATCTGCTTTCATCGCTGAACACGACAGATCGCCATTGCGTTCTCCAGCGCAGACGTTGGCGACACCACTGCAGCCGTTCCTGACAGTGGGGTGGAGTCAGAGGTACACATGTCAGAGGCACACGCGCACGTAGTCCTGCATCCAGTAGACGGTTGCGGATTGTTCGCACAGTCACCTCAGGTGCAACGGCAGCTCGGATTTGCGTCCCAGTGGATGTTCTGCTTGAAAACGCCGCTCTTCTTATGCGTCGATCGGTCCGCTCATCAGTCCGTCTGTGACTCCCGGTTCCACGTCTCCTCGTGTGAGAATGTTCCTCGGACCATCTCCGCCACCATCGTACCACCACCGATAGTTCCCGTCCAATTCGCTCCGCAATATGACCACCCGGCCTCGCGGAGTCCGACTAGACGACCTCGCTCAAAGTCCGATAACTGCTGAAATCGTACACGTCTTCCATGTCCAGGCACTGCAGCTTCTTCAGGGTCTTCGCACGTGTCCGTACGCCGACGACTGATTACATTCACTTCGCCGTACTCCTTAAATACCACCGACGATAATTTGCATATTATGCCGTGCTGTGGCGTAAGCGCTCACCGGTTGGTCCCGAAATTAACATCACACCTACGTAAACTCGACCCTCTTGACATATGTAAATTTCATGATCGTCCGCCAGTTCTTTCTTGGTGTTCTTTTTTCACTTTCCGCCAGTGTATTTGTATCTCTCTCTCTCTCTCTCTATATATATATATATATGTGTGTGTGTGTGTGTGTGTGTGTGTACTAATAAATATAATAAATACTCGTATATTGCAAACAATAAAACAATTAGGTTTGATTAAGCAAAACAGGCCAGAAAACTGCTCGCAACGACAAGCCAGCAGCACTGGAGAGCTCCAAGCAGCACGGTGACGTCACAACTGGTCCCCCAACCTCTTCCCCGAGGACCGTGTCGGCATTCAGTTTCTCAAAGCCATGGACCAGCCCTTCTCTCTTTTATAGCCCTGGCATAGTCTACGTCAACCAGAGTCATCAATGACGTGTGGTCGGCTACCGCTTGCTCCCTGGGCGCTGGTACGTCCGCTGATGGTATACTCCCGATGCACCCTTAATACGGTTGCCTTCTGGAATCCTAGGATTCTTACCACTTGGGCAACAGAATGACCCACCTGTCTTGCGCCGACAATGCGTTCGCGATCAAAGTAGCTCAGATCACTACGTTTATCCATGTTCATCGATTGCGAAATACTGTTGGGAAGCCTTGCTGTCAGCCTATTTATCACCTGCCTTCGGTCTAGGTATGTCCAACTCTGCGCGGGGAATGCCCATGTCAATGACTTACCCGAAAAACTCGGAGCCCTCCCACAAAGAATATCTTTGTCACATATGAATCGTTAACATTATCGTATCTTATTTATATCATATCGATTTGCTTATTCATATACACATTCAAGTCACATCATTCTGACCACCTTCTACTTTTGACGCCAACAGCGCGTAGCCAATGAAAGAAGGCACGTGTCGTGAGCTGGCTTGGAGCGTACATAAGGTGTGCTATAGGCATTCTGAAAACACATCCCTCGTTGCTGTTGTGGATAAAACGAGCGATTTATAAGATTTGTGAAAAGGGATGATTATCGGCTTTCGTGCCAAAGGGGGCAGTATTTCTGAAACAGCGCAGTTTGTGAACTGCTCGCGTGCTGCTGTGGTTAAAGTGCATTGTGATTGGAGAAATGGCCCCATTGCGAATAAGCGACGCGGAAACTGCGGAGCACCACGTGCCATTGATGTGAGAGGTGGACGTTGGCTTCGAAGGTGCGTGAGGGCCGATCGACACACTACAGTGGACCAACTCACTGGCCGAATGAACTAGGGGGCTACCGGAAGTGTGTCTAAAACGACAGTTCAGCGAACCCTGCTGCGTACGGGGCCCCGATGCAGACGGATGGTCATTGCACCTATGCTGACGAAGGTACATCGGCAGAAAAGGCTTACATTTGCACAACAGTATCGGAATTGGACCCCTACTGATTGGCAAAGGATTGCCTTCTCCGATGAGTCACGTTTTCTGCTTCATCAGTCAGATAGACGTTGGCGTATAAGGCGAGAAACATCGGACAACAAACACTCTTCAACCACTGCTGGAAGAACACAAGCTGGTGGGGGCAGCGTCATGGTCTATGGAATGTTTTCGTGACATTCTCTGGGTCCATTCATACCTGTGAAAGGCACTATGGACCGAATTCGTTATGAATCCATCCTTGTAGACCACGTACACCCATACATGCTGATTGTCTTCCCTGGGGCGGATGGGATCTTTCAGCACGAAAATGTGACGTGTCACACAGCTAGAAATGTCCGAGAGTGGTTGGAAGAGCAGGATGAAGACTTCAAAGTACTTCCCTGGCTCCCCTAATTCCCCACACTTAAACCCAATTGAGCATCTGTGGGACCGCCTCGATCGTGTAGTTTGTTCTATGGATCCTCCACCACGCACCCTCCAGCAGCTGTTAGATGCACTGCAGTCAGCATGGCTCCACATACCTGAGAACACCTTCCAGCACTTTACTGAGTCACTCCCAGCCCGTCTAGCTGCTGTCCGCGCTGCACACGGCGGTTACTCTGGATATTAGCTGGTGGTCACCATAATGTAACTTGACCGTGTATATAGGAGTTTTAGAACTACAACAGAGACGACGTTAGTTGTGTGATGTGGTAGTTCGAAGTGGCTGTACGATGTAGTAGTACGTAGTTAAGAATGCTGTAATGGTGTGTGTAATAGTTATTAAAATATTACTTATCCCACGTTATATAGTTGGTGTTGTTGCATTCTTTATGTACGTAAAAATGTACCGCATAAAGGGAATTCAAGACAATCTTGCAGGCTGTTTTGCGAAAATCTAGTAGCTTTCTGTTACTAAATTATTTTAATTCCATTTTATTTACTAGGTTTCATAGGCGTTTTAATCATTAAAATCCTTTGGAACCTATAGGTGTTTTTCGTAAAACCGAAATAACTGCACTATGTTAGGTGTAACACAAGTGTTCACGTAGTAATTGAAATGATTGCGTTTGTTTTATACCAATAGAAAGCACTACAAAACTGTCGCGCCAAAGTAAATGATATCATGAAAATTTTTATTCTTTTAGAGAACTAGGGTCAGCATCTTTAAAATGCCTCACAATCACACAGACAAAACACGTAACCATTGGCGTAGGAAAGGGAGGGGGCGCAGAGGGCTGAAATCTCTGCCCCCGTCCCATTGGATATCAAGGCACATTTTTATCTTGAACGCTGAATCACATGATTTCTTTTTCTCTTTTTCAGCCGAATTTTAAATCTTGTTCAGTAAAAACATCAAGATGAATCTGGAAAACCGTTAAAAACTTACTCAAATCACTTTTTTTTCCAACGAAGTCGAGGATTTTTTTTTTTTTTTTTTTTCGAGGGCCGCGGATGGCCTGGTGGTCAACGTTCGTGACTGCCACAGAGAAGACCTCTGGTTCGATCGCAGCAGGTACGAACGCTCGAACCACCAAATATCCGCTTTGCGTCGGATGGGCACGTTAAACCGTCGGGTACTGCCCCCCCGGTAATAAATAAGGGAGTCTTCCTCCCCCTTTCTACCTGGCTTCCGTGTGACTTTCCTATCGAGCACTCTAGCCCAAATCTCCTAGCTTCCTATTTCTAAGGGTTGTTTAAGACCTGGGGCCAGACATTACCTTCCTAAAATCCTCTACATCTGATCTGATCTGATTTTTTCAAATTCGTTTCATTGGCGCATTTTTTCACGTGCAAGCAATACACCCGTAGGGCTCACTGGCTGTCGCTCACACGCCTGGAAGATGCCTTTAATAAGAATAAGGCAACAGGAAGACCAGCCACTGCAATAGAATCCTTATTTGTGAAGCTCCTGATTTTTTTTTTTTTTTTTTTTTTTTTGTATCTCTTATATCAAGAAATCACTAAACATTTATCAATGCTTTCTGTCTCAACAGCCACTCCGGAAAGTACATTTTCTGCTCTCAGGTGCCAAAAAACAATGTCTTTCTCGACTTCCTGGACTTCCATTGCTGATCTTTCATGGAGAAGTAGAAGTAAATACAGGATCCACATTTTGAAGGCATATGGCAGGAAGTCCAGTTACCTTGTACAATGACGCTAAGATATTTAAGTATAATTTTATTAAAGTAGCTACATGCAAAACTTAACATTTTTAATATTTTCAACTATTATTTATTTCATAAAATAACTAATTTTGAAATTGTGCCTTTATAAATAACTCCGAGAAATTTAATACTGAGAGAGAAGTACTCTATTTTACATTAAACACATTTAATAAATATATAGCCCTCCACATTACATAAGGCTTTCTATCAAAATGTTGTAAATCAGTATTTTAATTATTAATAAAACCTGTTCATTTATTAATGAGTTTATATAATTCTGATAATTATATAAATTCATTAATAATGCTTAATTATGAATTGATTATTTTAGATTAGCAATTACTTTCGGTGTTTGTGTATAAACTACTTGAGTCCCCCCCCCCCCTAGATTTTGAATCGCTACGCTCCAACGGCCGTTTGATAGTCTCTAATGATTTTTTCCCATTTGTACGGAACTATAGAACGTTAAGTAAGCAAATAAGTAAGCAGTAATTAAGAATTGTGGCAAAAAAGGTACTTAAATCAATTATTCTTGAATTTAAAAAAACACACACACTTAAGGTAATACCACAATGCTTTGCACGAACTAAAAGTTTTTTCTTGACCCTGTTATAAAAAAAAATAAAAAATGACAAGGGACTTACTTCTTCGTCCACGCGAAGAACACCTTTTAGTTCATTGTTTTCTGAAGGATGTAGTGGTCGTTGGAGAAATTTGAAAAAGGGGGACACCTTAATACCATTATCACTTTGATCGAATGTAAGAATATCTTACATTAGTTTCATAGGATAGGGGAGGCGGGGGGGGGGGGGGTAAATGTCCGATATGTGTATTATCGATTTTACATTTTTTTTTTTTTTCCGGAGAATGAGATGCATGATTATATGAGCATTTTGATCGGGTCTATTGAAGAGTCATTTTAAGTGCACGAATCTTTACGTCATTCGGACAAATCTCTCCAAATTCTCATCAATATTTTTAGCGCAATATTTTGGTGAATATTCATTAAACCTAGTGCTGTAAGGCACTGCTGGTTTATGTGACTCTTAGATATGTTTTCAGCCTTTTTATAGCTGAGAAAGATCTCTCTGGCATCGCTGTTGTAACGGAAATAACAGCTAATACTGTTAGCAGACATTTGAGGTTGTTCAAGCAAATTAGATAGATCTTCATTGGTCTGAATTGCTGTAATGCATTCTATGGCAGATTCTGGAAAATAATCTTCTTTTCTTCCTGCTTCACATTGGTTTGACGCTTGATTGATTCCTTTCTGAAAAAGGCGACATCAAGAGTTTCAAGAACTACCTGGATTATTTTACAAGCTTTAACAGTACAGAAAATAGACACACGTGTATTTTTAGCAAGATGTAAAAATACAGAAAATTAAAGATTTCAAACCTCTAAAATCTTTAATTTTCTGTATTTTACATCTAGACATACAAGACCTCCTCTACAACTGCCCTTGGAAGGATGCGTAAAAAACTGGTAATACATAACCAGTGGCGTGCCTAAGGGGTAAGGTTGGGGGTGTTTACCCCCCTCCACCCATAAAATGTTTCTTGAACCTTTCGATGTTTCAAAAAGGCGATTTTCAAAGGCAATTTTTTTTTTCTTAGCATTTGAAATCGTTTTTGTCTCATGGCTACAACTGAACGTGTTTTCTCCATGAAGATGAGGAAGCGACAAGGAGCCAAGGAGCCAAGGAGCAAAATGTCCCATTGCAATGAAAGGCCAATACATAGGTATACTGAAAGTTTCTGTGGCGACGAGGCAATGCCAAATTTCAATTCCATGACTTCAATTTGCTCTAAAGCACGCTGAAAAGCGAGGAGTTTTCATTAAAATACCAAGAATCACATCTAAACAGAACCAACTGTGTAACATAAACAGAAAACCCAGAAGACTATTACGGGATTTCAGTTTATGTACCATTTTTAGACATGTTCATTAGTGCTTTGGAAAATATATTTCTCGCACACAAATCGGTCTTATCTGGATTCCAGTGACTTTTCCGAACTTGTTTTCTGCACAGATAAATAGCAAAACATAAGTGGTCAACCATTATGTGGTGATAAGAATATTAATAATAATTTCCAGCAATATTTATTGGAATATTTTTTTAACCGGTGATTTAACAACCGCCGTGAGCAACTCAATGGGCTATAAGCAGTCGCCCGACCCTAATTTAGGGTCACTGGTTCCAGGGAAGAGAAGAGTCAGTACAGTAAGACAAACACAACATCCATGCCTCACCGGGATTCCAACCCGGACCTCTTTCGGATGAATGATCAGAGGTCATCGCTTAGACCACTGCGCCACCGTGGGTGGCTGAATAATTTTGCACCGATGTTGCATGCATTTTAAAAATGCACTCATAACACATTTCGTTGTACAAAAAAATGAATTTCGTAATCCCTCTCCGAAAAAACTTTCTGGCCACGTCACTGTACATAACACAAAGGGCAGGATTAAAGGGGGGGGTCTATAGGGGCTATAGATTAACGGGTGGAGGGCCTATATAGGCCTTGGGGCTCACCATGACCAAGGGCCTGGGCAAAAGATAGATAGAGAGAGAGAGAGAGAGAGAGAGAGAGAGAGAGAGAGAGAGAGAGAGAGAGAGAGAGAGAGAGAGGTTTATAAAATAGTTTTACTTTATCTCTTTCTCTCTCTCTCTCTCTCTCTCTCTCTCTCTCTATCAATATGACCGATGATTTACTCTCTCTCTCTATCAATATGACCGATGATTTACTCTCTCTCTCTCTATCAATATGACCGATGATTTACTCTCTCTCTCTATCAATATGACCGATGATTTACTCTCTCTCTCTCTCTCTCTCTCTCTCTCTCTCTCTCTCTATCAATATGACCGATGATTTACTCTCTCTCTCTCTCTATCAATATGACCGATGATTTACTCTCTCTCTCTCTATCAATATGACCGATGATTTACTCTCTCTCTCTCATCAATATGACCGATGATTTACTCTCTCTCTCTCTATCAATATGACCGATGATTTACTCTCTCTCTATCAATTGACCGATGATTTACTCTCTCTCTATGAATATGACCGATGATTTACTCTCTCTCTCTCTCTATCAATATGACCGATGATTTACTCTCTCCCTCTCTCTCTCTCTCTCTCTCTCTCTCTCTCTGTCTCTCTATCAATATGACAAGATTTACTCTCTCTGTCTATCAATATGACAAGATTTACTCTCTCTATCTATCAATATGACAAGATTTACTCTCTCTCTCTCTCTATCAATATGACAAGATTTACTCTCTCTCTCTCTATCAATATGACAAGATTTACTCTCTCTCTCTCTATCAATATGACAAGATTTACTCTCTCTCTCTCTCTATCAATATGACAAGATTTACTCTCTCTCTCTCTCTATCAATATGACAAGATTTACTCTCTCTCTCTATCTATCTATCATATGACCGATGATTTACTCTCTCCCTCTCTCTCAATATGACCGATGATTTTACTCTCTCTCTCTCTCTCTGTCTCTCTCTCTATCTATCTATCTTTCTAGAGAGAGAGAGAGAGAGAGAGAGAGAGAGGGGGGGGGGGTTAAAAATAGTTTTACTTTTGTCTCGTGTGATTTCCACTTAGTCAGAAACAGAGGCTGGAAGACGAACAGATTTCAAAGCAGTGACTCACCAAGGGCAAAGATTTCACAGCGGGGTGACGTGAGGCGCAACAGTTTCAGCTTTTACACTACCATCCACATGCACCTCCCAGTTTGCACTTGGAGCAGCTAATGGGCGAAGTACCCAGTGGATTCACATTGCATAACAAAAGCGATGCACTAAGAGAAGTATACAATGCTAAATCATTAGGAAATCTGAGGCAAAATCTAGGTATCTTAACCTTTTAACTCATGTTCTTGTGAGAACAATGACAAATACAGTGACTTGTGAAAACTCGGCAGATAATTTAGTTGTTAGAGTTTCGTGTTTTAACTGACATCATAATTATTCCCTGTCACAAGTTCTTTGGGGCCAAACTCAGATGTCTTAGCCTTGGGGCCCACTCAAATGTTTTAGCCTATGGGCCCACGAAGGTCTTAATCCAGCCCTGATAACACCGTATCCTCATCGGTATAAAAAACTGAAACTGATATTTCTTTCACATTCACTTGTTAATATTCATGTATAGGAACAATTGGTATGACTGTAAAAAACGGTTCCTCTGGAATACCTGCTTTCCAATCATCCAGTTTATATAAACTAAAACCTCGAAAAAACAATCTTGTTTTTACTACTTCATTCAAAGCTGCAGTCAAAATTTCCTTTCTAAGTCTTTAACCTTTAACCAACTTCATCCGAAGTTCTCATAAAAGATTTTGTAAAATATTTTTGCTGAAGTTCGAAACTCTCTTGCCGTGAGCCTCCTCCCCCACAAGCAATGCGGGGTTGTGGGGTTATCAGTACCCCCGTGTTTAAAGCCTACAAACTTCATTGTAAAAATTTTTAGCGTTCGAAAAATTTTCTTTCCTCCAATATTTCACCAAAATTTTTCACTCTCTCCCTTCCGGAAGAATTTTTTCAGTGCACCTCCAGGCCCGCAGCCGGACAGAAAAGTAGCGAAGTCCGGCTAATGCATATAAATGAGGTAGCAAAAAATACAAAAGTGATCGGGCAAAAAAGATGTGAAATGGCGGGCACTGGACTGTAGTGTGAGTCGCTAGGACGGGCAAAAAGCCCCTCCGGTTTGAAATAGCTGGAGAAAGAACGGTCCTTTCAGTTTTGGTAGGGAGATGGTAGTGTGGCGCCATCTTCCGTTACGAAGGAATTATTTAGTTGCAAGCCGAAGTTTTTCAACTTCCTTCATTTTTCAGAAGCAACATCTTTACCAGAGGCTTCGGGCAGGGGCGTATATCGAATGTTCTTCGGAAGGGGAGGGAGGGGGGTCGAAAATGAAAGTTTGTGAAATCCATCAGGACAAAATAAAAGTTAATGAAAAATAGAAGAAAAAATTAAACCAATATTTTCTATATTAAGTTGATGCACTTTTATTTAATTAAAGCGGTTTTTTTTTTCATGTAAATCGTATTTCAAAAAAAGAAATTAAACGTTTTGGGGGGCCTAGGCCCTCTTTCTCCCTCTAAATACGCCCCTGGCGTCGAAACTATGTTTTGACAACGGGCACAATACGTTTTATGATCTGGCCAAAAAATGCATATAAGGATAGGCATTTTTTAGCCAGATCATAAAACGTACTGTGGTGGTGTAAAACAGAACGCGATGACGTCATTCCAACATGCTATTGATAAAACGAATTCATCGATGAAGTCTAAATTATTATAAAACTTGGGTTTTATATATATGTGATAGATAGTTTTGATGTAGAACATTTTAGTCACATAGTGGTGTACCTGAATCCCCCCCCCCCCGTAAAAAATATATTCGAGGCCCTTTTGTGAAAATCAATTTGCTTTCAATTATTGACATTTTAAAATTCTATATTACATTAGGTTTTATGGGTGTTCTGTAATTCAAATTCTTTGGGCCTATAAGTATTTTCGTAAAAACAAAATTGCTACACTTCAGTGCATATAACACAAATGTGTAAGTTGTAATTAAAAGGATTGCCCTAATTTGATATCAATACAAAAAATTACAAAACACTTAGGCCAAAGTTAATCATATTATGCAAATTTTATTTCTTTAAAGAACCAAGGCCAGCCTTTGTAATACCTCACGATCACACACACAGAACACGTGACGACCGTGTGACGTTGTATAATGACCTTTTCCGATTTATACAAAAGTACAGAACATAAGTAAGCAAATTAAGAAGTAACAATTCAGAACTGTGGTGCAAAAAGGACAAAATTACCTAAATTATTTACTCTTGATTATATATAAAGAAAAAAAAACACTTAACATAACGTTAGGCTCTTTTGTACATAGTAAAAGTACACTATCTACCAAGAAGTAATTGGACACCTGTGATAGCAAAGGAAAACGAAGTTTATTCACCATCAATAGTTGATGGAGCCTCCACGAGCGGCGATTACAGCTGCGCATACTCTCAATCAGGCGTTGTACGACGGCTAGCGGTATTTTCTTCCACTCGGCTTGGAGAAGACAGGTCAGTTCCTTCACCGATTTCCGACGGAGTGGGCACCCCTTAAGTCGACGCCCCAACTGGTCCCAGAAGTGCCCGATAGGGTTAAGGTCCGGGCTCTGCGCATGCCAGTCCATTCGATTAACCCCATTGTCACCATACCAAGCCATGGTGGACCTCGCAACATGACAGGTGGCATTGTCATCCTGAACATCCTGAAAGTAACATGGGTCCACCCCGTAAAACTGCCACAACGTAGGAAGCGCATGGTTATCCAAAATGGTGCAGTAGGTCTCGGCGTTGAGTCTACCAGGAATTGCGACCAAGGGTCCCGTGCCATACCAGGAGAAACACCCCTATAGCATAATTCCACCACCGCCGAACTTCACAGTTGGCACAATACATTCCGGCAGGAGGCGTTCTCCAGGCAGATGCCAAATCCAGACCATGCCATCCGAACGGTAGAGGGTGAACTTTGATTCGTCGCTCGAGAGAACCTGTTTCCACTGTTGAACGGTCCGCTGTCGAGGTTCTTTGCTCCACGTTAGCCGAGCAGCTCTATTGGACTTGGTGACCAAAGGCTTGTGGGCGGCAGCACGTCCATGATAACCGAGCAGATGAACTTCCTTGCGGATGATATTCATCGAAAGAACACTCCCGGATGCCTGTTGAAACTCCTCGCGGATGTGGCCCGTCGATTTGGTGCGGTTCTTTCGAATTTCTCTGGCCAGCACCCGTCGGTCTATAACTCCCAGTTTTGAGGGTCTGCCGGGTCGGGGCACATTCCGACAGTCACCTCTCATCTTCCATTTGCCAATCACGTAGGCCACTGTCGATTTTGAGTACTTCAACTAGCTGGATATGTCACGTATGGGTCGGCCATTTCTGTGATACCCGACGATTACACCTTTCTCGAAATCAGAGAGCTCCGAACAGCGTGGCATCTTGCATGTGACTAGTTGCGTTGTTGTTTCCCACACGATATTTAACGGCGGCGGCCGTGACGTGTATCAGGACCGCAGATATCGTCGATTGCAGGGGTGTCCAATTACTTGTTGGTAGATAGTGTATTTTCCTATGACTGTTATAAAGAAGAAATGACAGAAGTCTCTGTTTTGCGTTCCCGCGAAGAACAGTTTTTAGTTCATTATATTCTAAAAAGTGCGTAGTTATGTGCAAAAACGTTAGTGGCTCCGACTTCCCCAAATCACTAGGGGGGGGCAGACGTAGGAGGACGCACGTCCATTCCATTGTCAGGACGAAAAACAAAGGAGCACAAAAAAAAAAAAAACTACGAGATTCGACGTATATTTTAAAATACAATTGTAATTGCTCATCAGCAAATGAACGGGACACAGAAATATTATTTTGCTGAATATAAATGTTTTGAAAAATATAATTCAGCTCGTGATTTTATAAAAATATCCGAAGAGATTTTATTTCCAAACGTGTATAAAAAAAGGAAAGAAAATTAGCGCGATTACTCAAAGAACAAGAAGCACAAAAAATAGATAAACAAAGAGGCTAGAGATTATACGTTTCTATATTTTTATTTATTAATTTTATTTTTGATAATTGTCTTAAACATATCACGAGAACATACCAAACACAATACGGGCAACCAAGTTTCTTATCAAATGAACAATGCTAAAAATGAGAAAAAAGGGTTTACTTATTTTGTTATTTAAGAGTTCAGTTATTTTTTTATTTTTTTTTTTTTTTAGGAATAAATTGCTTTAGCCTCATAAGTTGGAGCTTGTTTCATCTTATAACGAATAAAACAATTTCATAAAGGAAAGAAATGTATTTTCTGCAGTTAGCACAGTGTGCGATTGCCTCAATAGCCTTTTTTCTCTGTAAAAATATTTCAAACCACGCATTTTGAAAATGACACACGCACACAAAAACAAAAACCAATTTAAATAGGGCCAAAAATATTGAGTGGGAACTGCCCCCCTAGAGGCAAGGTCAATCTTGAAACAAGTGTAATATATTGTACAACGCCTTATCTTCATTGACATAAAAATTTCATTTATTCAACTGATATTTCATTCACATTCTCTTGTTAATACACATGCATTGTAACTACTGCTATGGCTGTGAAAAGGGCATCAAATCCTCTGGAATAGCGGCCTTCTCGTCGCCCAGTTTTAAAAAGTAAAGAAAAATGATTTCTTAAATATTTTACTTATTTACAGAAAGCAAATACCAAAAATTGCGTTTCTTTTTAATACTCTATTCGAAGTTGTCAAGAATTCCTGGCTCTTTCTTTAATCAGTTTCATTTGACGTTCCTGCAAAATTTTTGAAAAATCTTTCTCCTGAGGCTAGAGACCCTCTTAGGCAAGAGGACCCTCTCATTGCGGGAGTTGCAGGGGGCTATCAGTACGCCTATGAGTCACATTATAAACGTTGCTAAACTACATTGGTTTGGGCACCTCTACATTAGCATGAATTCCACAAGAACCGAAGCTCTTACATTTCACATCAAACAACATAGGGTAAAAATATTACATTCCTTTCACTCTCTCCTTTTCTATTTTCTTTCTTTGAAGAAAGACTGTTTTTAGTATACTTAATGAAATAGAAAACTTTCCTGCTCTCCTGATAAAAACACAATACATTTCAAGATGTTTTTTTCTTTCTTTTTTTTTTTCAGTTAAGGCTGTCTTTGAATGAGTGTAACGGAAATTCTGTCCTATATCTGTAATGCAAATTCTTTTGTACACATTTTCTCGAAAACTATTACTTTGTAGAGTTTGAAATTTTGAGCACAAATAAAAACGACCCATAGCTAATACGTGTCGCAGTTATTTTTCCGAAAAATTTGTTAGAATTTTTTTAAAATTTCAATTTATCTGACTCGAAAGTACTCCAATTTTGACGCTAGATGGCGCCAGAAGTTAGCTTGGCAGTGTTTCTGTGTGGAAGAAACGAAATCTCTCGTTTGTATCTGATTTTTTTAATTATCTAGGCCAAATAGAAATCAAAGAATGGGCACTGAAGTGAGATTGGAATCTTGTCTTCTATAGATCATCTTATATTCTACTGTACGTTCAGTTTTTGAAGAGAAAATGTGTACATTATCAGAAAACACTTGAATTTGAGAGAGAAACTACGCCTACCTACTAAACTCCACCCCAAAATAATGTCATTAGTTAAAACGTAACAGCGCGTATTTTGTCTTTTCATTGTGGAGCCAACGAGAGACCGCTTCCATTCTGAATATGGTAAGGTCTTCAGTCATTCGCTGACGCCAACTTCTGGGACAATCCCTCAATACGTAAAAGCCACGCTCAAGGAGTGATATTTTGCGCCATCTATCGCAGAAGATGAAGCCTAACACTCATCAAAGACAGCCTTAAGGTTGCCACTTTGTGAGATACGCTTTCTTTTTAAATCCTGCGAATAACTTTTTTTTTTTTGTCACACTGGGAAAGCCAAGATAATTTAAGTCGCGTCTTAGGAATGGCATTCAAAAATTCAAAGCTCTAGATGGTTATTAATTTAAATAGAAAATAATATTTTGTTGTATGAGAAAGAATTTTAAATGGCAGAAAATAAAAAAATCCAAATGTTTATCCAAATCACGATTACGAACATAATTGAAAAGAAAGAAAAGTGAGGGTGTGTGTGTGTGTGGTGGGGGGGGGGGGGGGGTTGTGATATTTCGCCTTTGCACGCAAATGAGTACGTAGGGCAGTTTCCCCCACTGCCTGCACGATTCCGATTCCACTGAATCTTTCACCTTTTTTTTTTGTTTAATTTAAGTCACTGAACTTTTCATAGAAGTAGTTGATATGTATACGCAAACTCAGAAAAATATAAATTTTGTTTTTCTTTTCTACGTAATTTTCTTAGCATAATAGCCGGTCTGTGGCACAACCAGGATTTCTTTAGAGCGTAGCTATAAAAAATTGAAGACGCAAATAAAACTACCGCAGAAAAAATTTCTCCCAAAATATGAGGAAGAGATAAAAAATATCTTTGCCAAATTTAAGTGCGTTTCCAATTATTTATGAAACACATTTAAAAAAATGCAAATACATTTAAAAGTAAGGAGCTAATAACAAAGTATAAAAGACCAAGTGATACCTCGTGGAAAGGGCCGTGCATTCTGAGTTACCCTTACTGAGTGGGAGAGCATGTTATTTCACATAGAGAAATAAGAACTTACCTTTCAGATTAAACCAATCGCTTGAAGTAATCCTCACTAGATGGCGCCACACTAGTTCTGCGCATGTTGGAAGGCACAATAATAACTTAAAGCTTGAGATCGCTTTTATTTTATCATAATTTACCAAAAGGAATTTCATGTTCATATTAATTTAGATACTTCCACGCGATAATTCCAAAATCCATTTTCTCTTCATGTTATTCAAGACTATCATTTCCTACAAACTTGGGGGAATTTTAATTGCAAAGGAAAGCAGGGCCGTAGCCAGGGGAGAGCCAGGCCGGCCTGAGCCCGACCTGTGTGTCCTTTTGCCCGTCCTAACTACTCACACAACAATATAGAGCCCAACGTCTTTCAGATCTTTTGCCCGACCACTTTATATTCTTCGCCCGATCTCAATCATCAGACGTCCCTCCCAACTTGCTTGTCTAGG
This sequence comes from Macrothele yani, assembly GCA_039090855.1. Lineage (NCBI taxonomy): Eukaryota > Metazoa > Arthropoda > Arachnida > Araneae > Macrothelidae > Macrothele > Macrothele yani. Next base: position 1,181,764 of record CM077031.1, on the reverse strand, counting down.
CTAGGAGCCTGAAGGAAAGTATTTCAACGGCGTATATTAATTTCTGTTGCGCAGGGGGTTCTCGTTATACGTGGACAATGGGACCCTAAAATGGAACAATAGGACCATAAATGACCCTTACATTTTATGTGGACAGTGGGAACTTACCTTATAATGAATCCATTTGTAGCAAGGGCAAAAGTTCCATGACAATTGATGTAACTAACGTTTAATTTGGACCACGACACAGGAAATGACACCCTTAGCAATGGATTAGTTGGATTTTAAAATGAATGACTTTTAGGGAAACCAGTCTCCCTTTCCTTACATTAATAATGTTGATTTTAACATCCAATCAATAACTACCACTTTCTTTTAAGTACAGACATGGGATGGGTGCAATAATAATTCTTATGTAGCAAAATAACAAATAAAGCGCTGTAGATGAAAGCAAAACCTCGACGTGTTTATCGATTCACAACACAGAAAAGGGGGGGGGACTTCATCACTCGAGTGAGTAGTATTCGGTGTTCTTTACTCTTTTTTTTTTTTTTTTTGTATTGAAAGTTTAACTAAAACCGTGAGCAACTGAATGGGCTGTAAGTGCAGTCATTCGTCCCTATTTTGGGACAACAGGTTCTAGGGAAGAGAGAGAGAGAGAGAGAGCCAGTGCCGTCACACAAACACAACATCCATGCCTCACTGGGATTCGAACTCAGACCCTTCTAGAACAAATGGTCGTTAGTCAACGCTTAGACCGCTCCGAAGGGCTGGGGGCGGCTTTAACTCTTTTCACGAGGTACTCAGGGAGTGGTATGAAGCAGTGGCGTAATTACCACTCCCGCACCTGGGGGAAGGGGGTGTGTAAGCGGGTGATGTCTTCAAGTGATTTATTTTAGTTTTGGATAAAGCAATTACACGTATTGTCAAATCTATTACTTAAAAAGTTAAAACTACTCGGCTCTAGGTATCACCAGTACTTTTGCAGACACTCTAAACCACCACCTCCTTTTTCTAACCCCTGCCCCTCCCAACCACCACACACACACACACACACCCGGCGAAAAATGTATCCTCCCTGGTGTTCAAAATCCTGGGGAAATTACTGCGCTTAGGGGTGCTGAAGTAAATCTTGCGGGGAGGGGGGCAGGTTTTGCTAGTAGCGCCACTGTTATTAAAGTAACAAATTAAAAACAACTGCTATTGCGTTCAACAAAATAATAATAAGATTAATTTTATTAAAATAAAGATTATCTACTCGCGTGAGGAATGTTTCTGCGACTTCAGGAGCACATTCGTTAAAATCATAGAAAGAAAGAAGGGTGCAAAAAATCAGGCTAAGTAGAAAAAAAAATTCGGAGCTTTGGTCAGGTCGGGTCAGCTTGAATTTTGAGTGTTTTCGGGCATAGTCTGGTCGAACAACGACTCAGGAGTTTTCGGGAGGTATCCAACCGAAATCTTACTCGGCTGCTATCGAGTCGAAAACGTCAGGCCTGCGCAGGCTCCTAACTAATAATAATTGAGAGATTTTTCACTAAATAAATCTTCGCGAGGCCCACCGCGGTTTTGACCTACTCCACTGCCTATATAAACAGCGCCAGCAGCCAGAGCCTAGTGGGCAACGTTCGTAACTGCCATGGAAAGGACCTCAGTTTCGATCCCAGCAGGTACGAACGCTCGATCCACTAAATATTCGCCGTGCGTCGGATGGGCACGTTAAGCCGTCGGACCCCGAGTTCTGGCCCCCCGGTAATAAATAAGGGCGTCTTCCTGCCCCTTTCTACTTCGCTTCCGTGTCACTTTCCTATTGGGCACTCTAGCCCAAACCTTCTAGCTTCCTATTTCTAAGGGTTGTTTAAGACCTGGGGTCAGACACTCCCTTCCTAAAATCCTTTACATATGATAATTAAAAAAGATGAAAAAAAATCGGTTTTGCTAACGTACCCAACGCATTGCTGGGTACAAAAAAATTAAAAAAAAAAAAAAAATGCCGTGCAGGCAGAATTGCTCGTAATTGCAGCGGAAGTACATTTCTGACAGAACATCAGAGGAGCTGAGTATTATAATCATCAAAATTCTTGATTATAATAGTTTTAGTAAAGTTCAAATTTTTCTATTAGTTCTGAAGCTTTTCATCATTAGGTAGATGTGCCGCCATCTATCGGTTACTACTGTTACTGCAAGTAGCAAGCTCGTCTGAGCGAAGGCCGAAATAAGTCTTACAGCTATAATATGTATTTTATCACATTTTTCATTACCGGCAAATTGGAATCCAAAATTAATATACCAGAGCTTTGATTAATTGCAGTTAAAGATCATATCTTTCATTCCTTTTATGTCCAACTTAAAAGTCTCGATTGCAGGCCCGCATGAAGCTGTGCTTAACCGAGACAAAATCTATTATAGTTTCTGTTCATTTGAGAATGTAAAAATTTCGCTACTTCACTCACGGCAGAGACGTCGGTGGCGAAATCAGGATAGGCGAGCATTATATAAGTGGGGCAAGCTTCATAGCAACATTTTTTTTTTTTTTTTTTTTTTTTACGAAATAGTGAAAGAACGAATCTTTAATGTTATTTTACTTTTTGATTGAACCAGTCTCCTCCGTGTCACTCCCACATACTTTCGAATTTCATCCACCCATCTCCCATGTGGTCTTCTTCTGGGTCTTTTCCTGTCCCTTGGAATCCAATCTAAAATTTCGGCTGTCCATCGATGGTCTGTCCTTCTGGCAGTATGTCCAGCCCATTGCCATTTCAGGGATTTTACTCTGATCATGATGTCTTCCACTCTTGTCATTTTTCGGATCCGCGAGTTCCTCTTCTTATATCTCCTGGTTACACCAAGCATGCACCTCTCCATGCTGCTTTGAGTTGTCTGCAGCCTTTGTATGTTTCTTTTAGTTAAGGTCCACGTCTCTGCACCATACGTAAGCACTGGAAGGATGCATTGATCAAACACTTTTCCTTTAAGACATAATGGCATATTGCTCTTGAAACTTATGCTGTTTCTTTCAAAAGCTCCCCAGGCAAGTTTTGTACGCCGATTAATTTCTTCATCAATGTGACCCTCACTTGATATCTGCTGTCCAAGATAAACGTACGTGTCAGTTATCTCCAGCTTTTCTCCATCAATCGATAAATCTTCATTTCTAGTAAAAGCATTGAACATCACTTTCGTCTTCTGAAAGTTCATTTTTAATCCCACTTCTTTACTCTTGTCAGCAAGTTCCTGGATCATACTCTGCAGCTCTGATGGGGTAGTTGCAAAAATGACTATGTCATCAGCAAAACGAAGGTGGGTTAGATAATCTCCATTAATCTTTATCCCTTTGTTTCTCCAGTTCAGTTATTGAAAGACATTTTCCAATTGGCATTAAAGAGCTTCGGTGATATGGTGTCACCTTGTCTCACTCCCTATCCAATTTTTATGTGCGTTGTATTTTCAAAAAGCCGAATCTTTGCACTTGCATTTTCATAGATGTTATTAATAATATTAATGTATGCATCTTCAATACCGCAGGATTTCAGGGCCATTGTAACTGCTGATGGTTTCACCGAATCAAAGGCTTTTTCATAATCGATAAAACCCATGCACAATGGAAGTTCATATTCCCTCGCTCTTTCAATTAGTTCTCTCAGTACGTGGATATGATCTATTGTGCTGTAGCCACTCCTGAATCCAGCTTGTTCTCTCGGTTTAGCAATGTCCAATGTTTCCTTCAAGCGGTGTGAAAGAACTTTAGTGAAGATTTTATAAACCACTGATAGGAGGCTGATAGGTCTGTAGTTCCTGAGATCCTCAATGTCACCTTTTTTATGTAGCAGGATCATTGTAGCGTTGTTACAATCCTCAGGAATCTTCCCTTCATTAAGGCATCGAGCGAAAAATTTTTAATTTTTGTTGCATAGGTATTTTGATTATTACGGTCCAACCGTGCCGATATGTCAATAATGACTGCTTCCTTCTGCCTTTTGTCATATAACACTATATGTCTGAACGATTGACAGAGATGGTTATGTCAGTTTTAATCTCACGGTCCCAATATAATTTGTATTGTTTATTATCTAGTACCTCAGTGGGTTGATATCTATAGTATGACACTTCTGACACTATTAGTTCTGTATCGTGCGCTAATTATTGGTGTATCATCTTTGGAAAATTATAATGTCACTGCATATATTCAGCGTTTGCTAGCGTGATGTATCCTCCACAGATGTGTTCGACGGTCTCACTGAACATACCACATCTTTTGCATTTGTCACTTTGCAGATCCTCCTTTAAGATGTATTTTCTGTAATTTTTGGTTGAAATCACTTTTGTCTTGAATGGCCATCATAAACCCAATAGTATCTCCATATATCATTATTATTATTATTATTCTTATTAACATGTGCTATTGTTTTGTACTCTGCTTCGACTGTAATTGACCGCCCCATGCGACACATTAGCCCCCGCCCACAAAACACCCCTACTACGCTCCTGCTCTTCGGTACATATATTGCTGATATACTGGGTGATCATAATTAAAGTATCCCTTGTCAACACTCTGTGGAGAGATATCTAGCAGTCCAAACGCAACCAAATTTGGTATGCTGACAATTTAGGACATGCGGAAGAGATTTCTGAGAAAAAAAAAAGTTTCAAAAGTCACCACTAGGAGACTTTTGGCGCTGCAAGTTTCGGCTCTATACGTGGGAAACGACACAAAAATCGAAGCAGAAATCAGCACACGTGTTGCGGTCAAGACGTTTTATGGTCTTCGGTATTTAATTGCACAAGGGAGAGATTGTGCAATTAAATACCGGAGACACCTTGGCCGGTATTGCTGAATGTGGGCGCCATTGTTAAATTGCAAAACCTGAAGCCGATGAGCAGTGTGTTCAACGGCCAAACGTAACTGATTATTGTCTTTCATTTCAACAGTGGAATCTGTTGAAATGCATGAGGATTTTGCAATGCCCCAATGCGACAGTTATGCGTGTTGACTGTGCCATTGAGGTGAAAATGTGCCTCGTCACTCCGCAAGATCTCCCATGGCCAAGCATCGTCCACTTCCATTCTATCAAGGAAGGTCAATGCAAAGGTCAGTCGGGTGTCCTTGTCACTGTCAATCAACTGTTGGGTGTGGCTGATCTTGTATGGAAAAAAATGCAACACCTTTCTCAGTACCTTCCACACGGTGGTGTAGAGCACATCCAGCTTCCGTGACACTGCGCATGCGTCACTGAAACCTGGTACACATTATCCTTGGAGCAATCCACAAACGCCGTGGTGATATCTTCAACCCCTTCTGGAGCTATAGGTTTGCGCCCTCGCCCTGGTTGAACACGTAGACATCCAGTATCCTCGAAACGAGCAATCATTCTTCTCAGAGCACATGGAGTCAATGGACCTCGGGGCAAATTCTTAGGACGTCGGAATTCTCGAAGCGCAGCGGCAGCGTTGCTCGCGTTTTCATAAAACAGCTTCGCAAGAAGAGCGCGTTCTGGCAAGGTGGTACCCATTGCGGTTGATGGAATACGAATGGCATTCAAATGACCATATGTAGAGGATTTTAGGAAGGGAATGTCTGACCCCAGGTCTTAAACAACCCTTAGAAATAGGAAGCTAGGAGATTTGGGCTAGAGTGCCCGATAGGAAAGTGACACGGAAGCAAAGTAGAAAGGGGAAGGAAGACGCCCTTATTTATTACCGGGGACCAGTACTCGGGGTCCGACGGCTTAACGTGCCTATCCGACGCACGGCGGATATTTAGCGGATCGAGCATTCGTACCGGCCTCGGATCGAACCTGAGGTCCTTTCCGTGGCAGTCACGAACGTTGCCCACTAGGTCACTCGCGGCCCACGAATGGCATTCACCATGCCTAGGACAGTTTTATACCATGGAGTCGCCCGTAGCGCGTGTGCCTTATGCAAATGATACGCTTTCTTGTTGCTCGTAGCGCCACAAACACTCATTTCCCTCGTACAGCCGAAAATTGTCTATATTCTCGCAGCGCCTGAAATTCCCTGGTGGTGATTTTTGGAACTTTTTTTTTTTTTTTTTCTTTTTTTGCGGAAATCTCTTCCGCATGTCCTGAAACGTCTGCATAGGTAATTCGGTTGCGTTTGGACTGCTAGATATCTCTCCAGAAAGCGTTAAATAGGGATACTTTAATTGTGATCACCCGGTATTATAGGTGGTTTCAAGTGTCAATAAATTTTTTTTCGCGTGCTACATAGGTTGGCAACCTGAGCTTAGAGAAAAAATATGTCAGTAAAGAACTGCAATCTACAAAACTGTACATTCGATTTTACTTGTTTACATTTTGTCGGCACCAGTGTTTCTCGTCAAGTGTGTTCATTCTTGCCATAATTTACACCAACTGACGCAATCACAACTTCAGATTTGTATTGTATTCGGATGTAATCCCGTATTTCATGATTTCATGGTGTTCATTATTATCGACAAACGATATTTAATGCTTAATCTTTCAGTCATCCAGTGTCTGTTCACCTGAAAGTCGGAGACGAAAAGAGTGGAGGACTGGATCATTCCCGAAATACGGAACATCACGTGGAACTAGAGAAAGGTCATAAGATAGGACACAAACAGTCTACAAAGAAAGAGAAAGGTCATGACCGGGAGACCCACCTGGACAAGCACGGGGCGCACCACAAGAACACAGATAAAGAAAACCACAGGGAAGACGCTCACAGTCACGATAAAGGAGGTGCTTCTCAGCAAGGCATCAGGGAAAGGACAGAAATTGAATACTATGAGCGAGGTAAGCCCATAAGACGTCTTGACTCTCTATCTATCTGTGTCAACAATACTGCTTCTAGCATATCACTCAAAAATGTTCTTTTTGCAACATATAAGAATGTGCAAGATCAACCACAGATTTACATAATAATATTTACGTAGCTTAATTAATTACAGAGAGTGCTCAGAAAGTAATAAAACATATATAATAGACTACTCCTGTCCCTTACGCTCTGACGTCTTCAGTACTTGCAGCGCCATCAGCTTTTATCCGGTGGTAGAAATCGGAACTAAGCTCACCGCTATCGCATAATACGTAAAATTAGGGAGAAATACCGGAAAATAAAATAACGTTAGTAAGGAAAACGACTTCATATGTGGTAACACGCACGTGCTCGAACAACTGTCTGTGGCGTTTGTTCTGTTACGTAGGTGTAATGTCGTGTTTTGTTTCATTTCCTTCGCATTGCATAATAATTTCATAAAAAGGAATAAAATTGCATTATTTCATAAAATGGAATCAGCGTTATTATAAATATAAATACCCAGATCTATTTAAAACGCTCTAACCTACAATAAAAACTGAAATTTTGAGATGTTAAAGGGAGCAAAATCGCATCTCAAGACATTTTCAGCTCTTACATGAAAGATTTTTTACAGAAATCCGGCGTCTATATGATATGTTTTCAATCTGCTTCAATTAAAAATTTCACCCAGTGTTAGGTCGGGCAACATCTCCTATATATGAATACTTATTTAAAGTTTAAAAGCAGCCGTCCTAGGACTGGGTTTGTAACCTCCATATTTATATACAAGCTCAGTGGCAAGGTATCAAATTGAAACAAAACAAGAACAAAGCTTGTAATTTCTACTTTATTTGACATATTTCATTTTTTTACAGTCCACCCTCATGTTCCATGCAGATACACCAAAGTTTAATAAGTTTTTTAAACCCGTCTTTGTAAGAACAGAAATTTTGAAGATGACAATCCGATTTTTGGTGTAATTGTGACAAGAATGGTAAGTCAGATAATATCCGAAAATTTGAAAATTTTAAAATCTGATAACATCCTAAAACCTGAAAATGTAGTGGTTAGCATACCCGGGCGCTATCTGGGAGCCGCGGATTCGATTGCCGCTCCAGGACGACGAAATTTTCAAGTTTTCGGATATAGTCTGACCTAACAACCTTGTCACAATCACACCAAAAAAAAAAAAACGGATTGTCACCTTCAAAAATTGTATTATATGGCGTAATCCCGTATTTCATTCATGAAGAATCTTGACTTTGTTCTCGGAAATATTTCCTCGTACAACATCTTCAGTACAGGTGAACTGAATCCCCTTCAGATATCTCTTGAGAGCAGAAAACAACCAGAAGTTGGACGTTGTTCTCGGAAATATTTCCTCGTACAACATCTTCGGTACAGGGGAACTGAATACCCTTCAGATGTCTCTTGAGAGCAGAAAACAACCAGAAGTTGGACGTTGTTCTCGGAAATATTTCCTCGTACAACATCTTCGGTACAGGTGAACTGAATTCCCTTCAGATGTCTCTTGAGAGCAGAAAACAACCAGAAGTTGGACGTTGTTCTCGGAAATATTTCCTCGTACAACATCTTCGGTACAGGTGAACTGAATCCCCTTCAGATGTCTCTTGAGAGCAGAAAACAACCAGAAGTTGGACGTTGTTCTCGGAAATATTTCCTCGTACAACATCTTCGGTACAGGGGAACTGAATACCCTTCAGATGTCTCTTGAGAGCAGAAAACAACCAGAAGTCAGACGTTGTTCTCGGAAATATTTCCTCGTACAACATCTTCGGTACAGGTGAACTGAATCCCCTTCAGATGTCTCTTGAGAGCAGAAAACAACCAGAAGTTGGACGTTGTTCTCGGAAATATTTCCTCGTACAACATCTTCAGTACAGGGGAACTGAATCCCCTTCAGATGTCTCTTGAGAGCAGAAAACAACCAGAAGTTGGACGTTGTTCTCGGAAATATTTCCTCGTACAACATCTTCAGTACAGGGGAACTGAATCCCCTTCAGATGTCTCTTGAGAGCAGAAAACAACCAGAAGTTGGACGTTGTTCTCGGAAATATTTCCTCGTACAACATCTTCGGTACAGGTGCACTGAATTCCCTTCAGATGTCTCTTGAGAGCAGAAAACAACCAGAAGTTGGACGTTGTTCTCGGAAATATTTCCTCGTACAACATCTTGTAATGTCACCATGGCTGTTTAATATACACTGGCGGAAAGTGAAAAAAGAATACCAAGAAGGAGACGTCTGATACCAACGAAATTTATACAGCATAATAACGGAATACAGAGGATAACTTGATCATAACATGATGGCAAAATACAGCTGTATTTGCTGGTAAACTGAAAAATAACATTTCCATGTAACATGGTTAGTACGAGGTTGAACCGCCATGAACTGCGTCACACTGTGCAATTCTGGCATGGAGTCTGTCGCACAGATGTTGGATGTAAGTTTGGGGTATTGAGTTCCAAGCATCTTCAACCTGGACGCGTTAATCGGGGATGGTCGTGGCTGGCCGCGGAGACCGGATAAGTCGTTGTCCCATAAAATCCCACACGTGCTCAATGGGGGACAAACCCGGTGAACGTGCAGGCCATGGAAGTTGTGTCACACCCTGAAGTGCATGTTGCGTTGCACGTGCCGTGTGTGGGCGTGCGTTATCTTGCTGGAAAACACCACGATGGACCGACCTTACAAATGGCACAACAACGGGCTGAATGATGTTGTTGATGTAGGAGGTGCTGTTTAACGTTCCCGGTACAAACACTAGTTGCGTGGAGAGTGATAGCTGTTTGCTTCTCACACCAGGAGGCCAGGTGCAGGCCCTGGGTGTCGCTGGCGGATGCAAGAAGGGTGGACACGCTCCCCTGTGCGTCTGCGAACACGCATACGGCCCTCGGAGGCTCCCAAGCAGAATCTGCTTTCATCACTGAACACGACAGATCGCCATTGCGTTCTCCAGTGCAGACGTTGGCGACACCACTGCAGCCGTTCCTGACAGTGGGCTGGAGTCAGAGGTACACATGCCAGAGGCACACGTGCACGTAGTCTTGCATCCAGTAGACGATTGCGGATTGTTCGCACAGTCACCACAGGTGCAACGGCAGCTCGGATTTGCGTCGCAGTGGATGTTCTGCTTGACAACGCCGCTCTTCTTATGCGTCGATCGGTCCGCTCATCAGTCCGTCTGTAACTCCAGGTTCCAAGTCTTCTCGTGTGGGAATGTTCGTCGGACCATCTACGCCACCATCGTACCACCACCGTTACTTCCCGTCCAATTCGCCCCGCAATACGACCCCCGGCCTCGCGGAGTCCGACTAGACGACCTCGCTCAAAGTACGATAACTGCTGAAATCGTACACTTCTTCCATGTCCAGGCACTGCAGCTTCTTCAGGGTCTTCGCACGTGTCCGTACGCCGACGACTGATTACATTCACTTTGCCGTACTCCTTAAATACCACCGACGATAATTTGCATATTATGCCGTGCTGTGGCGTAAGCGCTCACCGGTTGGTCCCGAAATTAACATCACACTTACGTAAACTCGACCCTATTGACATATGTAAATTTCATGATCGTCCGCCAATTCCTTCTTGGTGATCTTTTTTCACTTTCCGCCAGTGTATTTATGGATGCCTGATGACAAAATAGTTAATACTGGTTTATGTCTTGGTGATATCCGTGTGTGCAGATTGCTGTATGCTGATGACACTGTGCTGTTGGTAGAGAGCAAAAGTGAGTTGCAGAGTATGTTGGCCCGGATGTATGAAGTTTACATGAAATTCAAACTGAGTATACGTAAGGAGGAAAGCCACAGTTATGGTTTTTGAGAGAGGAACTGGTAGTACTGAATGTAATATAAGTCTAAATGGCACAATGATTGACCAGGTGAATGAGTTTGTGTATTTAGGAAGCATGTTTGACAGAGAGAACAAATTGGATGGTGAAATTAGTAGGCGAGTGAATTCCTCATTAAAAGTCATTTCTGCTTTTCGAGGTTTTCACAGGAATGATGGGTTCTCAAGAGAGTCCCGCATGGCTGTGTATGAAAGTGTAATTGTTTCTACTTTGATGTATGGCAGTGAAACCTGGGTACTACAGAAGAAACATAGAAGTTGTTTGTGTGCTGGAGAAATGCGTTACTTACGGAGGGTTTGTCGCAAGACGCGCTCTGATTGCGTTAGGAATGAAGATGTGTTGCAGTTGGGTAATGTGAAGCAAAATGTTGTTAGCAAGGTGGAGACCAATATGCTTCGGTGATTTGTCCATGTTGAAAGAATGATTGATGAGATGCTTACTAAGAACATTTTTCCAGCCCTAGGGGCAGGAAAGAAAGGCAGGGAAAGGCCAAGGAAGTCATGGGAGGATCAGATTCAGGAGTGTCTGCATGAGAAAAAGATTATGAGAATGAAGTGTAGAAGGTCTTGTGTACGTCGTGTGACGGATGTCAGTGAAGCCCGAGTTGTATGTCAAGATCGCTGTAAATGGAGAAGGCAACAGTAAGTAAAGGATCAGTTCAAAATTTATCAGTTAAAATTTGTTGAATCTGATTTATCATTTATCTAGTTTGTATTTCTTTGTGGAGCTAACCTCTGAATCTCAGAGAACAGCTTAATCATATGTATGTATGTATGTATGTATGTATGTATGTATGTATGTATGTATGTATGTATGTATGTATGTATGTATGCGGCTACCCATCTGGCTACAGCGACGATTTTGTAAACAGGCTGGTTTCTCAGAAGGCGAAACATCCTCCGTGGTCTTTAGAGGTCTCAGTGAAAAAATAACCTATATTGTTTGTCTCATAGGCCTAATTGTGAAGCGACGATGATCTGTCACGGACGAGATCGCCGTCGTCTGAGAACGCATGTACGAAGAAACAAGACTTCCTCTGTATCAGTTGGCCAAAGCACTCATTGCAGGCTGTTTCAACCCATATCTCAGCGAACTATGCGCAAGGAATTGAAGAGGGTCGGTATTGGCAAACACAAGCCCATACGGAAACCACTGATTTCTGCAAAGAATCGGAAAGTTCGTTTACAGTGATGTCAGGAACACCGTGACCGGACACTGAAAGACTGGGAAAAATTCATGTGGTCCGGCGGTTCGGGGTACACATTATTCTGTACCGGCGGTAGGCAGATATTTTGGCAGGAGCCCATGAAGAAATCGATCCAGCTTGCCTCGTAAACACAACTCAAGGTTCTGAAGTTAATGCCGGGGTGTGGGGCACATTCTCTTGGTGCGGAACGGGTTCCCTGACATTGCTTGGAGGTCAGATGCTCATTGTTGCCAATTGGGGCTGTAAGGGGACGGAGTCGGTCCCCACTAATTATTTCCATGTAGTAATATTTTCTGTAATTATTTCTCATTTCAAAGGCAATGTAATGTAAATTCAAACGCACGTGTTGGCACGTGGCACCATTTCCTTGGTAAGCTGGATTATGTAACCGAACGAAGCACGTGCTAGCAAGATCCGTTGACCGCGACCGGGACGTCAGGGTCTGATTTGTAGGTCAAAGGTCACCACTTCCTGTGAACGGCTAACTCCACGCCAATAGGATTTCCACAGGCGGAAAGGGGGGGGGGAGAGACAAGATAAAGGATATAAAAGGAAGCGACACGTTCGCTAAGGAGGCTTTTCACGTTTCACCTTCCACGGAGTTGGACGTCGTGTTTTAAAGCAGAGAGTGTCGGTTAGACCTCTCGGGGTTTTACGTTTCACTGACGGAGGAGTCAGGGTTTTTTAGCCATAAGAAATCGACCAGAGTTTTGAACGGAACGACTCAAGTCACGTGGCGAAGGGTCTTCCGGGAGATTAGTGAGATAGTGAAGTGTTCGCTAGTTGGAAATCTGTTGGCACGTGGAGATAGCCAATCGAACGGAACTTATTCTTTCAGCTATTAAATTGTTTCGTCTAACCAAGGACTTGTTATTGGAGTTATTCATTTTCGTGAACTGAAGTGATTACTGACTACACGTTCCAGTTTTTTAAACGATCGAGTTTAACTCGACGCCACTCAAAAGAACTTACGTCAGGCCGGTTTGAGATATTCGGATTCCGTAAGGCCTGGTGGCAAATCGAACTCAGCGGGATCTGACAGGGGCCATCTTGACTTTTTATCCAGCAGGTGACGGCTGTTTCATGGACAGCCGTCACCGTCGCTCAAAATGTCTTCAGCAGTATTTCAGCGGGCATGGCAGCTACTTTCATCTGGCCACCACAAATCTCGAATCTGAACCACATTGAGAATGTATGAGATGTGTTAGAAGAACAGACCCAGGAACAAAGTCCTCTTCCCTTCGATCTGAGGCAATTAAAGGACTGTATAGTGAACGACTGGTACGTTGTAGATGGAGATGAACTCCAACACCTTGTGCAGAGGGTGAGTCGAAAGTTTTGCAATGTTTGCATAAACGCGTTTGCTGCAGTGAGTATGTCACGTGTTTAATCTGGTTTACGTCGTACACTGCAGTCAGTCGAAAGGGATGTGAAGTGGCAGTCGTTGCTGTGAACAGCATTACATGTCGTCGTTCTGTCTGTGGTTGGGACGCCTAAAAGATGAACGCCTACAACCAGCTAATTAGGGAACTTTTGCTTTACTAGTTTGAACTCTGCTCAAGCAACACGAAGCAATCGGCCTTAGATGCAAATCCGACAACCAGCACTCGAAGATTATCAGGCAAATTGGGCATATCACAGACGACCTTGGTTCTTCCACTTTAGGACCTCGGCAAAATCTACAGAAGCTACCGCATTGTATCTCACGAATTGACGCCAGCTAAAGCAAATTGCCGAGTGGAAGTGTGCACGAAGCTCCTAGAAAACCTGCACTATGTACGTTTCATCAAGATAATTGTTACGTGCGATGAAAAGTGGGTCTATTTCGTTAATCCTAACACACAACGGCAGTGGTTTGAGCCCTGGCCAGGTTCCTGAACCTATTGCCAAACGTGGGCGCTACGAGCTCAAGGTCATGCTCTGCGTCTGATCGAATTTGTTCCAGACGATCCGACCATCAACGCCAATCTCTACTCTGAACTGCTGGAGCGGATGTAGGCCGTTTTGGAGGAGAAGTACCCGGCATTGATGAACAGAAAGCGCGCTCTTCTACAGCAGGATAACGCTCGGCTTCATACCGCGCGAAAGGTCCGAGCAAAACTCCTGGAACTTGAGGGCATCGAACTGATGCTGCACCCAGTATGTGTTCCAGACCTTGCCCCCCGTCGGATTATTACTTGTTCCGATTCTTAGCCCACTTCCTTCACGGGCGGCACCTCAGCAACGATGAGGAGGTGGCAGCTGGGATTAAAGAGTTCTTCCCCTTGAAGGACAAGAACTGGTTCCGCCACGGAATCGAAGAACTGGAATACAGATGGCTAAAAACGGTGCAACACGATAGCCCATATTTGGAACGTTAGTCAGCTTTCGTCGTAAATGTTCGTATGAAGACATAAAGTGATCCAAATATTGCAAAACTTTCTACTCATCCTCTGTAGAATCCATACTAAACCGCATGCATGTTTTAATTCGAACTAAATGACATCTATAGTCCAGTGTTGAAATAAAGTTTCTAATTAATTCAGTGGCCGGTATGTGTGTATATGTAAATATAACGTGCATTTTGTTTCAACGACATCGATGCTTGTTTCAGAGCACTTCTTGGACACTGAGTACGACAAAGCGAAAGGTGGCCACGAAAAGACCAGCGGAGTCAAAGAGCACGAGAGCCATAAAGACCACGACTCGCACGACCTGAAACGACTCCACACGAAGAGCGATAGCCAATCTCATGCTTCGTCTCAGGGGCAGGCTGACCAGTTGCGCCCCTCACATTACAGTCCGCCCTATGGTGGACACGCAGTGGCGGTCAAGGGAGCGGAGGATGTTCGGAAGGACGAGAAGGCCAACAGCCACCTTCAGAAGGAGGAATCCAGCGGGCACAAAGAGCATAGCAGCGAAAAGGACCACGCTGAGCACCAAGATGACAAGGGCTACCACGACAAAGACAAGGGAAGGAGGAAAGAAGGTTACAGAGAACGAGGCTACAAGATCACTGCTGAACGAGAATATTTCCTCAATGGTAAGTTTTGCATGATTACCTTTTACCTCTTTGTTTACGGTGTCTTTGATTGCTCCTATGATTTTGTCGCCTGAATCAAATGTTTCTCAATATTTTCAAAGCTTGTATACCATTACGCTATGCAAAGCAATTTTCCTCAATCGGATATACGATAGTGTATCAAAAAGCAAAGGCAGTTATGTTGTATATTCAAGAAACGCATCATCATTATCAACCATTATCAATCCACTGCTGGATGAAGGTCTCCCCAAGTTTCCTCCACAAAGGTCTGTCTTGTGCCAGTCTCCTCCACGTCACTCCCGCATACTTTCGCATTCCATCCACCCATCTCCCATGTGGTCTTCTTCTGGGTCTTTTCCTGTCCCTTGGGATCCAATCTAAAATTTCGACTGTCCATCGATGGTCTGTCCTTCTGGCAGTATGTCCAGCCCATTGCCATTTCAGGGATTTTACTCTGATCATGATGTCTTCCACTCTTGTCATTTTTCGGATCCACGAGTTCCTCTTCTTATCTCTCCTGGTTACACCAGGCATGCACCTCTCCATGCAGCTTTGAGTTGTCTGCAGCCTTCGTATGTCTCTTTTAGTTAAGGTCCACGTCTCTGCACCATACGTAAGCACTGGAAGGATTCATTGATCAAACACTTTTCTTTTAAGACATAATGGCATATTGCTCTTGCAAATTATGCTGTTTCTTCCAAAAGCTCTCCAGGCAAGTTTTGTACGCCGATTAATTTCTTCATCAATGTGACCCTCACTTGATATCTGCTGTCCAAGATAAACGTACGTGTCTGTTATCTCCAGCTTTTCTCTATCAATCGATAAATCTTCATTTCTTGTAAAAGCACTGAACATCACTTTTGTCTTCTGAAAGTTCATTTTTAATCCCACTTCTTTACTCTTGTCAGCAAGTTCCTGCATCATACTCTGCAACTCTGATGGGGTAGTTGCAAAAATGACTACGTCATCAGCAAAACGAAGGTGGGCTAGATAATCTCCATTAATCTTTATCCCTTTGTTAGAAACGCATATAACGTTTTTAGAAACGCATATAGCGAATTTCAATCCGTTTATTTTTGTGGTTTAGCAAAGATTCGGCAAGCTTTCGCACTCGACTGGGAGGCTTTTTCAAAGCAATGGTAGACATAAAAATGCAGGGAATTAGAACTCGTAAGAAAGAAATATGTTTTTTTTTTTTTTTTTGTAAATAACGTGGGTGACATAACGAGCATATTACATGAATTTTTATCACGCAATTATACGGTGTTTCCATCTTTTAATAACGCATGCCAAACCATTGGTAGTTTAGTAGAGACCATATCATTGCAGGCTACTTTGCTGGAGAAGGATTTTGACTATTTCCCGGATGGCAGAATATACAGCCCTCGCCAGAGAAATTATGCATTCATCGGCTTCTCCTGTATGGAATAGTATTAGAAGAATTGCCCCTTACACGAACTTTAAAGAGACTGCCATCAGGGAAACAGTCGAAATCCTATCCAGCAAACTAGCGTGCAATGATATGATCTCTGCTTAACTACCAATGGTTTGGCATGCGTTATTAAAAGATGGAAACACCGTAAAATTGCGGGATAAAAATTCATGTTAATATGCTCGTTATGTCACCCACGTTATTTTCAAAAATCATCTTTGTTCCTTAGGTGCTCCAGTTCCCTGCATTTTTATGTCCACTATTGCCTTGAAGAAGCCTCCCAGTGGAGTGCGAAATCTTGGCGAATCTTTGCTAAACCACAAAAATAAACGGATTGAAATTCGCTATATGCGTTTCTTGAGTAGTTTCTTTACAGTCTGTTGTATTTAATATACAGTTACGTTGTATTTACCCAAAACAAATGGAAACTTAATAACTCTGGCATTATTTTTATGTTGTCATCCTGTGGTTGCCTTTCCTGTGGTCAAGTGGTAAGAAGAGTTCAATTACAATCATTCTCCCGAGATCGATCCGGGTTCGAATCCCCCGGGTGAGGCATGGATGCTGTGCTTGTCTTACTGCACTGGCTCTCTCCCTTTCCTGGAACCGTGGACCTAACTATGAAAGGCAGGTGACTGCTTCTAGGCCATTGTGGTGCTCACATTGATCGGTAAACCCCCCAAAAAAGAAACTTCCTGAAGTTCCACGTCCTTTCTGTAACAGTCTACAATCTTCTTGATCTCATCAGAGAGGAAGGTTTTCGACTCTTCCTGAAGCCGTGTACATACGCTGAAATGCCAGAAAAACTGGTACGGACGAGCTTATGCAAAATAGATAGCAACGTCACCTATGCGCGTACTCGGTTGCGTATATAAAGCGATAGACATCCTTGCCAGCTGTCAGAGCTGTTTTCGGCATGAGAATGACAAGTAATAACGATTTAAGCGATTTTCAACGTGGTGTCATAGTTGGCGTTCGTGAGATGGGCCATAGTATTTCGGAGGTAGAAACGAAGTTCGGATTTTCACGGACGACCATTGTAAGGGTATACCGTGACTACAAGAATTCCGGCAAAACCTCCAACTTACGATACCAGTGTGGCCGTAAAAAGACATTGGGTGAACGTGACCATCGTCGGCTGTCAAGAATCGTTTCACGCGATACTCTCGTAGGTATCATCGGAATTCAATACTGGAGCCTCAACAAGTATCAGCGTCCGGACTGTGCAACGTACACTGTAAAACAAATTACTGTAGATTTTACGGTTTTAAACCGTTTTCCAGGGTGCCAACACAAAACCGTAAAATCTACAGCTTTATGCCGTGTTGGAGCAAAGTTATAGCTTTGCTCTAACACAATCAACACATTCGTTCCAGCCAAATGTTTGTACTTTCGTGATTATTCGGACTGTGACTCGCTCCAGCCAAATTCTGTGCTGTTTTCTTCATTAAATGCGGTGATGGAGCAAAGCCATAGCTTTGCTCCAACACGGCAAAAAACTGTAGATTTTACGGTTTTTTGTTGGCACCCTGGAAAACGGTTTAAAACCGTAAAATCTACAATTTTTTTTACAGTGTACCCTGCACGATAGGGGCTTTGGAAGCCGACGCCCAACTCGAGTCCCCTTGATGGGTGCACGACACAGAGCTATGCGTCTCGCTCGGGCACGGCAACACCACCACTGGACACTTTGACTGGAAACAAGTAGCCTGGTCTGACGAGTCACGTTTCCAACTGTATCGGGCAGATGGAAGGATTCGAGTGTGGCGCAAACCCCATGAAGCCATGGATTCCGGCTGTCAACAGGGAACTGTACCGGCTGGTGGGTGGCCCGTAATGGTATGGGGTGTGTTTAGCTGAACTTCACTGGGACCCCTGGTACATCTACAAACGTTTGTGACCGTCCAACGCTATGTGCGCATCCTTTCTGACGAGGTACACCCGTTCATGTCCTGCATTCATGCTGATGGGTTGGGCCTGTTACAATAGGACAATGCACCTCCACACAAATGTCGGTACGCCACATTATGGTTAGAGCAGCATTCATCTGAGTTTGGGGTGTTACCATTTCCACCAAAGTCCCCAGATCTAAACGTGATAGAACACATTTGGGATACCATGCAACGCGCTGTCGAACACAGGAATCCGAGACCTCGGAATACACCCGAATTGTGGAACGCTCTGCAGGAAGTATGGTTTGCTTTGCCTACAGCATATTTTCAGAAGCTAGTGGAGTCCATGCCCCGTCGTATTTCTGCAGTACTGCGCTCCCGTGGGGGACCTATTAAGTATTAGAGCTATTAAGTATTATTCAGAATACGGCAGTCATTCCAGCACATTTCGGAGTTCGACAGAGGACGAATAGTGGCTTATCGCGACAGCGGTTTATCGTACCGAGACATCCGCGCCCGTGTACGACGACATCCAGCCACAGTGAGGCGAGTATGGATTCGGTGGGTGCAGGAGGGACGGACGGACCGACGTGAGTGATTGCCGCAGCCGCGGCACACCACCGAACGAGAGGACCGGCATGTTGTATGGCGGGCATTGACGGCTCGCACCGCCACATCACGAACGTTAGCGAAGGAATTAGGGTGTGTTGCGCAACAACCTGTGTCAGCACGTACCGTTCGACGTCGTCTGCAGGAGCGAGGACTTGTCGCACGGCGCCCATTGCTCCGATTACCATTGACGTTACACCACCGGCGAGTGCAGCGGCAGTGGGCCGTTGAACGCCACACCTGGACTACGGAATGGCACGACATTGTCTTCTCCGACGAATCCCGGTTCTGCCTGCAACACCACGATGGTCGGATCCGCGTGTGGCGGCACCGCGGCGAGAGACTGTATGACGCCTGCATTATGCATCGCCATACCGGTCCGTCGCCTGGCGCTATGGTTTGGTGCGCAATTATATATGACACCCGCACCCCTCTGGTACGCATCGCCGGTACATTCAACAGCCACCGCTACATCTCCCATCTCCGACGTTTTGTAGCCTGTAGTCCTCCCTTACCTGCAGGTCCTACTAGCTGCCACGTTTCAACAGGACAATGCGCGCCCGCACGTGGCACGCATCGTGCAACAATTCTTCACGGCCCACCAGGTGTCACTGCTGCCGTGGCCCGCCTGTTCTCCCGATATGTCGCCCATCGAACACGCCTGGTCGCTGATCGGCAACCGAGTGGCCCAGCAAGCACGACCCGCGCCTACGCCTGGTGAACTGCGGCAACGTGTGAAAGCAGCCTGGACCGACATACCCCAAGCCCACATCGAAATCCTCTTTCGTTCGATGCCGCGGCGTGTAGCGGCCGTTATTGCCAGCCATGGGGGCCACACGAACTATTGATGTCTGCGAGTTCCGCAAGTCGCACGGGCCTGTAAGCTCAATCGTTTCATCTTTGTATCTGTTGTTATGTGTCCAGTAAATCTGGCTTTGCTATTTCGTGTCCTTCTTGGTGTTGCATTTTGGGTGGCCAGCAGTGTATATAAAGTTTAATGTTAAGTTAGCTCCAGTGTAAAACAGCACTGGATTATAGCTCGTTGGCTTATCGTACTGTAACTTTGTTTCACCTTGATAGCTGTGAAAACACAAGTTTGTCCGTTTCACCTCACTCCGGAGTAAGTCGCTCTCCCAACTGAGCTACGCCGACAGACTGTCTCACTGCAGATTTGTCGTCTTGATACATGTTTTCAGCTCTGTAGTACATTATATAGCTTAAAACTTAATAGCTGAGTCCTTAACTAGACGTTTTCAATGTATGACCAAGGGTCATCAAAGAAATAGACGCATGCTAATATTCCAGTCTTTTATTTCCATGGGACATAATCATCATGCACTTTAGAGAGCACACAATTGAGCTTTAAATCAATTTCACCTACACACGTGGTTTAGTCCACATTTAAGCAACACTTATCCTCTGAACAACTCTATTTTCATTGGAACATTCGCTCGCGGGTCTGCGATTCGTCCAACGACGATTGGTCCAATGCCGATTCGTCCAATGCCGATTCGTCCAATGGACAATTGGTCCAAAGGTACGATTCGTCCAATGGTACGATTGGTCCAATGCTGATTCATCCAATGGGACGATTGGTCCAATTCCGTCCTATCTGTCCGAAGTGCTACTCGTGCTATAAAAGTCTCATCTGTTCTGATTCCATCTCCGATGTTATACGAAAGTATCGGTAGTCCAAAGAATGTAAAATAATGTTACATTTCATGCGTAATATTGTGGTCAGAGATTTCTTTTTTTTTTTTTTTTTTTTTTTTTTTTTTAAATCGCGTTTTCTTGTTATACTGTCCTTGCTGCCGTATGAAGTTACTGATGTACGAGCCGTTCTATCAACTTCAATGTTTCTCTTTTGCATGAAATAATATAAAATACTAGTTTTCCGTTTCTGTTTGTAGAATGCAGTGGGGTTTTCCGCCAACTGCCCAATGGAAACAACTGGTCGGGATTTGGACTGAGGCCTTTTCAACAGTTTTTATTCCAGCGATGTCATATTCATAACGTTTACATATTAAATCAAGTTAATAATATCGCGCTTTTATTTAAACACGAAATAATAATTCATAGGCCCTAGGCCTAGGCTTTTCTAACAGCTTTAATTCTACCGATGTCAGATTCATAACGTTTACATATCAAATCAAGTTAATAATATTGAGCTTTTACTTAGGCACGAAATGTTAATTCATAGGCTCTAGGCCTAGTCCTTTTTAGGACTTTTTATTCTACCGATATCATATTCATAACGTTTACATATTAAATCAAGTTAATAATATTGCCCTTTCACTTAAGCACGAAATATTAATTCATAGGCCCGCGGCCTAGGTGCCTAGCAAAGACCTCAGAAATGATACGATGAGTGCCTTTTATAAAGTTTTATAAAATGTTTACAAATACCAAATATCTAGGTTGTAACTTAAAATCTTCTAAAATGGCCCGCGGCCTAGGTGCCTTGCAAAGACCTCAGAAATGATACGATGAGTGCCTTTTACAAAGTTTTATAAAATGTTTACAAATATCTAGGTTGTCACTTAAAATCTTTTTAAAAGGCCCGCGACCTAGGTGCCTGGTAGATAGCTGAGAAATGGTAGGATGAGTGCCTTTTATTAGGTTTTATAACATATTTACAAATACCAAATATCTAGGTTGTAAATTAAAATTTTCTAAAAAGCCCCGGGGCCTAGGTGCCTCGTAAAAACCTGAGAAAGGGTAGGATGAGTGCCTTTTATTAGGTTTTATAACATATTTACAAATACTAATCATTTAGGTTGTAAATAAAAATCTTCAAAAAATGCCCGCGGCCTAGGTGCTTTGCAAACAGCTGATAAATGCTCCATTGAGTGCCTTTTACCAGATTTATGTAAAATGTTTACAATTACTAAATATACGGAAATTATCCTTTAAAAGGATATAAAGAGAATAATTTAAATTATTATTCCTTTCTGGAAAATAAAAAAGTTTACCATTGGTAAGATGAGAGCATTGGACGAATCGGCGTTGGACCAATAGTACCATTGGACGAATCGGCATTGGACGAATCGGACATTGGACCAATCGTCCCTTTGGACGAATCGGCATTGGACCAATCGTCCCTTTGGACGAATCGGCATTGGACCAATCGTCCAGGACCGTTCGCTCGCTGATTAATCGTACATCAATAGTGAACGAGCATCAGAGGTCAGCTAACACAGATTACGAACGGAAGCTTATTTTAACATTGTGTCATCAACATGACTTTAAGATCATATTCTAATACCTTGGTTGATAACAAACTGCTGGGAGATTGTGGAAGAAATATTTTTGACGACATGGAACAAATACAAGATTCTTAAAGCAGCAAACAAAATAGCCATTACTTTGTTTACTGTTCAACAAAACTACATCACCCTGCAGCGTAAATCGAACCCGCATCTCCCGATTTCAGTTCGAGTGTGATATTCTTTACACCACCCAGGATACCTGGTGTTAAGTTACACGTTGAACACTAAGTAAGACAATGGCTGATCTGTTTGCAGCCTTAAAAATCCTGTTACAAAATGCCTGTCTTAAGGTAGCTTTCCGATAGCTAACGTAATATTGCTTCTCGAAGACTAAACGCATTAACTCGTATCTCTAGCTTTTGACTGCGTAATTGTACTTTTACCTGTTCTCTGGTGTTGGCAAAATTAAATTCGTCGAGAGAAAAAAATGTGGAGTTCAGGTGAAAAACGTTTAACTAGAATAAACCAAATTTACGTAAGAAGACAGAAAGTAAAGTGGAAGGTTATATTAGAACATACTGTATGCCATAGTTTTCAGTACCAATTTAATTTCTAGATTGCTCATACTGTTCGATTTATCCTGTTAATGAAGATTTTTGCAAGAACGTAATTTTCTCCTCTTCCTTTCCAGATGCCCACCACGACACCGGTTCCGGTTACCACAAAAGTGGTCAGAAGCTCAAAGAAAACGAAGGAGAAGCTCACGGTAGCAAAGCCGGAGAAAGAGATCGTGGATTCACCAAAGAGCAGAAAGAGCAGGAAGCTCACGACGCAGCGTATGACAAGAAAGAGAGGCACTATGAAGACGGCGAGAAACATGCGGAGGGATTCAGTGAAGCGAAGGCCCAACACCTGCCGGGTGTCACTTATGTAGAGGACCAGTCTATTTCGTTAGATCCTCATATTGTTCTTGACCAACAGCAAGCGTACGCGCCTTCAGGCACGAATCCCAAAGTTGTGTACCCATCGACGTACAAGGCTGACGATTACGAGGACCAGTACGAAGACGATGATGAGATCATTCGTGAAGGTTATCAAGGACACGCCACTTACAAAAAGCGCAACCTCAATCCCCAGGTGTCTACCATTAGGGATATAGCTCGCGACGCAGGTTTGAAAAATGCTTATGAAGATGTCAGGGAACCCCCGCCATCGTACGGGCCACAGCAACAATCAAAACCGCAGCAGTATCCCCAGGCTCAGAAGGAAACAGTGCGGTTTCCAGACGATAGAGTCAACTCCCAGTACACTAGCCGTCTTAAACCTGTGCCTTCTACAGGACAGCAACCACTTTTGAACCAGAACCTGCAAGTGCCAGTGCGACCGTATCTGAACAAACCTCCAGCAGCAAATCAAAATGGTGGCCAAATTGTGTACCCACCTCCTGCTCTCGATCCAACTGCTTACGATGCGGTGTATAGACCCAGAATTGTTGATACTAACGTACAGCAAGCTGCCCTACCGGAGCTGAAATACCAGCAACCACCACCACGGGGAAACGAACCCGCTCGATCAAACTACAATCTGCAGTCCACTGCTCAGGTAAGCAACCAGGTACCCAGGAATATATACGACCGCCCCCAGATCCTCCAAACGACGAATCAAGCTTCCAGGAATGTTTACAATCACCCAGCCACGCACCAAGTGACACACCTAACTCCAAGAAATGTCTACAGCCATCCTTCTGCACACCAGGAGTCAGTCCAGACAAACAGAAATGCTTATGAGCGTCCATCTGCACACCTTGTGAAGGATGGAGTCCTTGCATCAAGGTACCCACAAGCGCCATCCCAACCTGTTGCGACGAACGATGGTTCAGGATTACGATATACAAATCCGTCTGCGGCGTCTAACCATGGACAAGTTGCAAAGAATCCTTACAGCCCCATTGTCCTTTTGTCACGGGGACCACCGGTTGATAAAGCTTTGGATGTGTGGTACACCAGACCTCAACAATAAGAACACCGTTAGCTCCCAAACTTTGAATGACTGTGATCACCCACAACGAAATGTTTGTTCTTGCGGGCGCTGTGCTGAATTCTCGGACCAAATGTTGACCCACCTTTTTCTCTGTGCATTGGGTTTTCGCTTGGGGAAGTATACAAAACGCTAAGACAAACATGAATTTAAAGTAAATCTACAGAAGTCTGAAGAAAACTACTATTTAACACTTTCGCAAAATTTCTGTTCTTTGTCTTATACATACTTCGGTCTGGATTCTCACAAATTCTAGATGTGCAGCCAGTGGCTAAATATGTTTTCCTTGTTAGTATGATGAATACAGAACAAACAAACGTTTTCTCCATTTTAAATTACGAGGGTCACTTCAAAAGTTTTTCACACTGTGGGTTATCTTTTAAAAAACGGATTCATTTCATAACATACTTTTACAGGTCTTCGAGGTAATTTCCATGTTTCTCTATGACAGCGGCTCAACGTTTGGGCAAGTCTTGTTTTCCAGTCAGGACACCTCCATTGTTGAGGCGTCGGATTGCTCGGGTCACCTCATTAGAAACATCCTGAATCGTTTACGCGGAGTGGCTTCTTCAGTTGGCAACAAGTCATAGTCTGGTGGACTCATGTCAGGAGTGTATGGGGCGTAGGGAAGCAATTCCCATTCATAATTTTCCAGAATGTCTCATACTGTAGAGACAACACGCGGGCTCGCGTTGTTGTGCGAAATGGTGACACCAGCTTCGAGCATGTCCGGCCTTCTATGGTGAATCTTTGGGAGCAAAACATTTTGCAAAAACCTTCTTTAGTATTCCGTTGTTACAGTGGTCCTCGGGTACTGTTCTCCCAAAATGCTGTTGACGTTAACCACAAAAGTGTCATTCGTTGTATCTGATGGCCGGCAGTTTCTTGGGTCGTCTTCGATGCTTTCCCGATCTTGGCTGAAACGAGAAGCCCACCGCGACACTGGGCAACGATTCCTTATAATAACCCCACAAACTTCCCATAAAGCTTTATGAATTTCGGCAGGGGATTTTCCTTGCAAAGTTTCACTTCTAACGTAGGATCACTGGTCGCTACGCGAGATATGGCTCACTTTCTTCCTCCATTTCTAGGCAGAAAGTTTCGGAACAGAAAAAATTTAGCCACCGAGCGTAGACATGACTTTGTATGCTGAAGTCTTACTCACAACTGACGCAATGATTGGAGCGATTGCATCATCCTATAGGCAGCGCCTGCGCAGTTTACAAAACTTTTGAAACGACCTGCGTAGTATGAAAAATTTAAAGAAAATAATGAAAAAAAAAATCAAAATCTCGTAATACATGGAAAGAAAAAAATTAAAAAGGTTCGAGTTTCTGGGAAAAAGTGACCCGTAGATATAAAGCTAGATGTTAAGTCTCTAATTTCTAAATTCCAAGCTGTATGGTATATCGAAATGGCATCCAAGAAACCAGACCGTAGACAGGTCTCAGAAAGCCGGGGAGGGGGCTTAAGGGTCAGCCAGGGGATTGGGGCTCTGTGTCCAGTTACAAACTATGTTTTTCCTCGAATACAGATGCAACTTTTGCTTTGTTATTTTCACTTCTTTTGTTAATTTACTTCACTGGCGAATGATTTCTCCACGCCGAAAAGTAAAGGCAATAAAATGAAATATAAAACATAATAGAGGCAGGGGGAGGGATAAAAAACTGAAATTTCTTAAAATATGAAAAAAAAATGTACGACATTCTCTGAATTTGCTTGATGGTGGTTAGGTTGCAAGTTTCTTGTCACAATAGGCAAAATAACTACCAACAAGGAAAAAATATTATTATTTTTTAATTTACTATTCTGGTCCCTTTTCTGTGAATCTACGCAAGGGCACTAAGGAGCTATCGAAGTCTTACTTCGGCTCTTTCTACTCCTCTTCTTCGGTTTCACTTTTTTCTGCATCCTTTATCGCGTATTCTCCTTTTCTGCATACTTCATCGTGTATTCTCCTTTGCTGGCGCTCGGATGTAGCTTTTTCTTACCGTTGTCAACTGCTAAACTCCCTCACTTTCCTGTTCAAAAATTAAGTGCCCACAAATTCCCGACAACAAATCACTTTCGACCCACACAAGCATCGTAAAACTCCTCCTGCTGACAGCAAAACAATGAAAAGAAAAAAGCTGGAAGCTCTCTCTCTCTCTCTCTCTCTCGCATAAGGATTTCCCTTTAGCATTCTTTTCCAATGCCGCGATAACATTGCTTTGTAAGCAATTAACTATCAGGAAATTTTTTAACAGTAGCTTAGCATCTTACAGTCACTTACCAAGTGACGAACATAGCTTTAATCTCTTGTGCAATTACGCCTGCATTTCCACTTGACTAAGAGTTCATATTATTTACAAAGTCCGTTTTCCAGGCGGAGCTTGATTGCCTTGCAGGGGTATTGAGCTCCTTCTAGCATCGTGCTAGCTACATCTCTGTCGAGGAGGCGTGTTTTGTGTTAGGTTACCCTATAACACTACCTGTTATCATTGTTCAAATGCAATTGAGGAGGAAATACGCGAAGAATCCAGTTAGTACATGTCGTTCTTCAGCCGATCTAAGCCAGCTCGATTCACCACGTGATAGAACTTTCTAGCATTTTCTTTTTCAGGTATCGTTGCATGATATTCACAGATTATCACCCATGCAACAAAACATTATCAGTTTGAGAAGATATTTTGAACAGAAACTGAACTTACAGCACCAGTTGTGGACTTAAAATGCTAATTAAAGCTTTTTCTAGTTTTTCTTTATTTCTCCAAAACTATTTCTGCATCAAAGAACTATTCTCCGTCTGTAGATTTTTCCATACTTTACTAACTATTCTGTATTTCTGAGAGGACATTTTCATAAACAGCTGGCATTGAGGTTTTTTTGTTTTCAAAGATGCAGTTCCTTTATTTTCCATCTTTTTTGTCTGCAGCAATTTAAACTGATGGGAATGATAAAAAAAATGCCTACACTTCTTCGAATTAATAAGGATTAACTATACACCAACTACGGAGAAGATAGTAAAACTCTACTAGTAATCCGATTTACTGGCGTAAGAATATATAAATAAGCGCTTTCAAGCTTTCGTACGTCAATCAAATAGTTTTTTCAAGGAAGACAGACAGAAACTGCAATCTGAATAGCAGAACGCTTCAAATTTTTGAAGAATTCTACAATTCAGATTGCAGTTTCTCCTGATTGTTGAAGAGTTCTACAATTCAGATTGCAGTTTCTCCTGATTGTTGAGGCGCTTTATTATTCAGATTGCAGTTTCTTCAATTTCTTGACGAGCTCTGTTATTCAGATTGCAATTTCTTCTAATTGTTGATGCGCTCTATTATTCAGATTGCAGTTTCTTCTGATTGTTGATGCGCTCTATTATTCAGATTGCAATTTTTTCTAATTGTTGATGCGCTCTATTATTCAGATTGCAGTTTCTTCTGATTGTTGATGCGCTGTATTATTCAGATTGCAGTTTCTTCTGATTGTTGATGCGCTCTATTATTCAGATTGCAGTTTCTTCAAATTGTTGATGAGCTCTATTATTCATATTGCAATTTCTTCTAACTGTTGATGCGCTGTATTATTCAGATTGCAGTTTCTTCTGATTGTGATGCGCTCTATTATTCAGATTGCAGCTTCTTCCAATTGTTGATGAGCTCTATTATTCAGATTGCAGTTTCTTCATATTGTTGATGAGCTCTATTATTCAGATTGCAGTTTCTTCTGATTGTTGATGAGCTCTATTATTCAGATTGCAATTTCTTCTAATTGTTGATGCGCTCTATTATTCAGATTGCAGTTTCTTCTGATTGTTGATGCGCTGTATTATTCAGATTGCAGTTTCTTCTGATTGTTGATGCGCTCTATTATTCAGATTGCAGTTTCTTCAAATTGTTGATGAGCTCTATTATTCATATTGCAATTTCTTCTAACTGTTGATGCGCTGTATTATTCAGATTGCAGTTTCTTCTGATTGTGATGCGCTCTATTATTCAGATTGCAGCTTCTTCCAATTGTTGATGAGCTCTATTATTCAGATTGCAGTTTCTTCATATTGTTGATGAGCTCTATTATTCAGATTGCAGTTTCTTCTGATTGTTGAGGCGTTCTATTATTCAGACTGCAGTTTCTTCAAATTGTTGAAGCGTTCTATTATTCAGACTGCAGTTTCTTCAAATTGTTGATGAGCTCTATTATTCAGATGCCAATTTCTTCTAATTGTTGATGCGCTCTATTTTTCAGATTGCAGTTTCTTCAAATTGTTGATGAGCTCTATTATTCAGCTTGCAGTTTCTTCTGATTGTTGATGAGCTCTGTTATTCAGATTGCAATTTCTTCTAATTCTTGATGCGCTTTATTATTCAGATTGCAATTTCTTCTAATTGTTGATGAGCTCTATTATTCAGATTGCAGTTTCTTCAAATTGTTGATGAGCTCTATTATTCAGATTGCAGTTTCTTCAAATTGTTGAGGCGTTCTATTATTCAAATGCCATTTTCTGTCTATCTTTTTGAAAAGGCCATCTGGTTGATGTGCAAAAGTTTGAAAACGCTTACTTATATATTCTAATGCCAATAAATCGGTTCACTAGTAGAGTTTTAATATTTTCTAGACCCTCATTTTCTCTGTTCATGTCAGGATAAGAAAAGGAACCATTTAGGGAATGCCATATATGTAGCTACAGTACTGCTTCCCACGGGAAAAGACACAACACAAAAACCTCCTTCATTTGCATATTCTGAAACCGCCGTGAACAAAACAAAATGATAAACACGATTTACTCTGCTACGTTCTCGTTTTTCATTTAAGCAAAATTTCCAAATTTCAGACACCTAAAGACCTTTGATAAGTGAAATTTCTTACGTTTACTTTGTTAGCACATCTTCTGAAAAAAAATACATGTTTAAGATTGTATCACTTTGTCTGTCCGTTCGTTCGTCTGTGGATATCTGATCTCTGCAACTACGAGTATTAGTGCACTTTGAAAAATTCTTTCTGTATTGAAATTCCCGAAATGTTGGAACGATGATGTTTTCTTTCCAGTCCCTTTCCGATGCACAACTTTACTACTAAAGGGAGTAAGTGCAAATTCTATAGAATTCAAATACATTTTATTCCATATTATTATTTCTAAATATCCGATAAAAATTTCTTTCTTCCCTTCCATGCGATTTATAACGGACTATTTTGGGTAGAAGCTTTTTTAAGTAATGCAGTTTTCCACGGGGAGGGGGTGGGGGTAAAGATTAATGTCTAAGTTCAAAAATTTCTTTTTGCGCCGGATAAAGTTCCGGTTGGGAAATGTTCTGCATATAATTTCTAATCTTTTGCACAGAATTGTTTTGTCACTAAGGGGAAGAAATGTATATTTCTGTTTCCGCAATATCTCCACATCTGAAAACTCGATTGGAAAAATTCTTTTGTGGTCAAATACCGCTCACAACGAGAAACCCTTTGATGATGTTTTCTACTTAAAATAAGCGATTTTGCCCCCAGGGAAGTAGATATATTCCTTACTCCTCTCGATTTCTCTGACCGTTCAATTTGGAAAAATTCTTCCTTTGACAGACAACTTTTCTGGAGGGATATGTTTGGCGTGGAATTTCAAATTTGTCTAAGTGGACCAGTTTGTTACTAGAGGGCTCACGTTTCCGTTTGCAGCATATTTGCAACAACATACGTCCGTTTAAAAACTTTATTGAAAAAATCCATTTTCGGTCAGATACTACTAACTACTGAAACATTTTATGCGCATTTCCTGCCCAAAGTAGCACACAATTTTCCCGCTAGGAGACGCAAACGTTAAATGTGTTTTTGTCGATATCTCTGCTGCTAAAAGTCTGATTTGAAAAAAAAATTAGCACCAGACACCATTCGTCTTGTGAGCCATTTTACATGAACTCGTGAGTTTTGTAGTTCATAGTTCTGGCGCTAAGTGGCGGTAGTGCGTATTTTTGTTTCTGTATCCCACCTTCTAAAAGTCCTATTGAGATCTTATTTCTTTTATTCTATGCCACTCACTACAGAAAAGATGGGGTACATTATCGCCTTTAAATACTGCACAGTTTTCCCGCTAGGGAGTAAATGTCAAAACGTTTTTCTTGATATCTCTGCTTCCAGAAGGCGTATTTCAACAATTATTTTTCCTCAGCATAGCTTTTGCCATAAAGAATACTTTTCACATGTTTTCTACTTTTCCATTATTCAGAATTCTTTAACCAGGTAACATCAGTGTATATTTCTATTTCAAAGAGTTTATTCGATTCTAAAAATCCTTTAGAAAGAATCTTTTTTTGGTAGGATACTCTTAATTATGAAGAGTAGTTTGTTTCTATTTTCTTCTTTAAGTATCGCACGGCTTTCCCGCTAGAGGGCGTACTGAAATATCATGCTTTCATCTGTATATCTTCTTTTAATTGATTAAAATCCCTTTTCTGCCTCTGATATCTTCCGCTGTAAGAAACCTTTTGTGCACAATTCGTTAATTTTCGTAACACAGTTTTTTAGCCGCTATGAGAGTAAGTAACTATATCTATTTGTAGATGTTTCATCGATTGTATTATAGAAGTTCGATTGGTTTTTTTTTTAACCCATCCGATTTATTATGAATCCTCGCTCATATTTCATATTTTAAAAATCATGCGCAGTTTTTCCTTGGGCAATGGAAGTGAACTCTTTTTTTTTTTTTTTCGCTGAATTTTCAGATTTTTCAAAAATATTTTTTCATGTCGAAGAGAGAAAGGTTTCAGAAGATACGCTCATTGCAACCGAAAATTCTGTGTCATTTCTCTTGTTTTTGTAGTTGTTCCGTTTGCAAATTGTGATAATGTTTGCGACCCATATTTCGCCCGCTTGCTGGCGCCAGCATCTGTTGTTCACCCAGCAGAGATTAATCAGTTCGACGAACTAATTTTCCGAAGTTTTTAACGAGGAAACTCACGCAGTATGTTATGTAGTTGCATAAATTATATTCTTCGCAATCGCTTGACAGTTTGGAGATCCTTATTTCTACACTAATACAATCATTTCTTTTTATTCTATGTCTTTCTGTCATTATTCAATTTATGTTTACAGTAACATTTTTAGTAATATTTTGGATGCGTCATTTGCTGAGCTGTTGCAATACTTGCTTCGTAAGTGAAGTGTCTCAGTTTGAGTCCCAAGTAACATATGCATGGTGTGTCTGCTCACTGGTTTGTTTTAGACTTTCATCAAGCGTTCTCCATCATTTGTTGCAAACACGGACGTCCATAGCTTGGTTTTCAGGAGGGGGAAACAGAAATCGTAACTACGAATAATATATACGAACACCATACGCAAATTTACACTATGCCTTCTTGTTATTTAACCGTTTTTACTACATTCCCAAGACAAATTTAAATGGAAATCAGAAGACACAAAAACTACATAAAATAGATGGATAAATGAATTTATACAGAATGTTAGAGCAATAAGGAAATTTGTTTGCCGTTCTTTTGATCCTTTTATTCACATGCACCCCTAAACCCCAAAGATCTGGTCCTCAATAATGAAAAAATACCCACAAGACAAATTTCTGGTGAAATTTTCGAGATATGTCCATAAGTGAATAGCTGATGCTGAAATGATATATTTTTCATTTCTTCGCCTTTAATACTTTTCTCATTGAACGCATGTACGCTGTTTCCCATCAAACAACAGGAAATTTCCTTATTACTTTCCACTATGAATTTTGGCTTTTTCTGCTGGAAATTCCCAACGTTATTTCAATTTTTACTGCATGCACGCGCATCTAGAAGTTGAACAGAAAAAGAAGCAATTACAATTAATGTTATCGCTAAAATCTCTGTAGCTGGGTGCCGTCGAGGCCTGGTAGGTCCTGACGCCTCCAGGACACTTTTTTTCAGGGCCTGGCGGCCCCAGTCTACTTTTTACCTAACTGAATTGCTCTTTTTTAATTTATTTATTCAATCGTCGCCCATCGAATCGACATTTTTTAATACAAATCATCTTAACCGAGTTTTTTAGTCTCTTTCTCTCTTTCTGTATTACCCTTTTTTTTTTTTTTTTCATGTTGGCTCTACACAAACCCGTAGACCTTTTGTTTACCGAAACTACCTCAGAATTACCCAGTGAGGTGGGTGCCAGACCATATATAAAATATTGTATTTCAAAGGTTTCTTCCACCCCCTCCCCCATTTCCTTCCCGCATGCCTGCTACAGTCGATAACGCCTGATTCTGTCTTTGGAGCTCAAGGCCACTTCTTTTTTCAGCACTGCACCACTGCTGTGCAGTACCTCCCAAGGAGAGAACAGAAAGGGCATAGGCGGATTTCCAGAGGAGGGAAATGCCCCCTCTTGCCTCCATATATGGGACCCCATGATCGCAAATATCGCAATTCTTCATAAGCAGGTGTTAATGGCTCTCGAGACGTTAATAGAGATGAGTGCCGTGGATCAGGAACATCAAATAGAAGTCATCGCTCTTTCCACGCTTTTATAAGTGAGTCACGGAAAAATTCTCATCGGCCGCCACCGGGAATAGAACCCAGGGTCTTCCAGTTACACGTCGGACATGCTTCCACTGTACCACAGAGGCCTGGAATTCCTCCAGACTCGCATACGACTAACTTCCAAGCCACTTGGCAGGTTGCTTCTTGGAGCCCTGCATAATGCTGGGAATTCACCAAAGATGGTAAGTAGCAACTGAACAAATAACTAGGAGGTCAATGAAAAATTATTACAGACGAGTGATGTGGACCAGGACACTTATTAATACAGACGAGTACCAAAAACGTGGAAAGAGCGATGACTTCTGTTTGATGTTCCTGGTCCACGTCACTCGTCTGTATTAATTATTCATTGGCCTCCTAGTTATTTGCTCAGTTGCTGCTTACCATCTTTGGTGAATCCCCAGCATTGTGCGGGGCTCCAAGAAGCAACCTGTCATGTGGTTTATAGCAGTTAGTCGTATGTGAGTCTGTAAAATTCGAGGCCGCTGTGGTGCAGTGGAAGCATGTCCGGCGAGTAACTGGAAGACCTGGGTTCGATTTCCGGTGGTGGCGGATGATAATTTTTCCGTGCTCACTTTCTGTTTGCTCACCTTCTGTTTGATCTCGAGACGTTGTCCCAAATTTTAAAATGGAAGAAAATACAAGTTTAAAATCGAGAAAAAAAAATGAACACACACACACACACACACACACACACAGGTACCTTGCATACATGGACTTCGAGTTCCCAATATAAGCTATGTTGCGGTAAATTATATAATTGAAGAATTTAAAAAGTACTGAAAAATGTATGCTTATCAGGTTCCTATTGCAGCCATGTTCGTAACATAGATATCATGTTGACTGCACCGTTTCTTTTTCCGAAAGTTTTAGGATTCAAAAACCTCTCTGAAATAATTCATTTTCAGAATCACGCATTCTTTTTACTATTCTTTTCCATGTATCCTCCGAGTCCTATTCTCTTTTGCCACGTTGACCCCGATTCAGAAAATTCTGAGAACCCCCAGCTACAGAAAAACCAGCTGTACTGAACAAAAGTACCTTGAATATCCAAGCAAAGCAAATTTAATTTACTTGTACCGCTTACTGGTTATCCATGTAACACTTCGCAGAAAACTTAAAAATTTCATCAACCTAGAGCGGGAATCGAACCCCGCATCAGTATGCTAACCATTACACCACCCAGGACAGTGAAGTTCCAAGCATCTGAGACATAGGAATCTGAAAGTCCTCAGATTAGCATTACTCGACGGGTAAGCAGAAGATTCGATTTCCGCTCCAGGATTATGAAAGTTTTCTGAGAAGTGCTACATGGATAACCAGTAAGGGTACAAGCAAATTCAGTTTGCTTTGCTTGAACAATTCTGTGAAATTTCCATGTATTATGAAGAATATTTCTTCCTTCATTGATTTAAAAGTACCTTAGTTGTAGAGGGAATGTCACACAGAGAGATTTGCCATTTCTCGTAGGAATTCCTCTCATAGTAGAGGTTTAGCTCTAAGTACATACATGCTTCTGTTACAAATGTGAAAATGCCTTTCCTCTTTAACACTTGAACACAAACAAAGTAACCCTCGATCCCCAAATATGTAAACAAATACTTCGAACTTCCTCATCTCCGGCGTAGCAACGAATGGCTCCAGAAGTTCGTTTTGGTTTTGGATTCGAGAAGCTGATAACTGTTCGTGTAAACATTTCCCCGAAAAAAAAAGCCACATGTTTTAGTCGCTAAAGCCCAACGAAGTGAAAACTGAATTTGACTTCAACGTTAATAATAATAAATCACTGATTTAGACTAGCATCTTACAGCCCGACTGGTCGATTTGAGCTCTAATTAATTAACGCATCCGGTGGCAGATTCGTTTCACTCAGTGAACTTCGTTATTTGATAATTTAGCAAGTCAGTCTTCGTTTTGAGAGACGAAAATATATTTTTTTAATCCACGAGCAAAATGCTAAACCTTCCACTACCGGCTCGTCCCGACTCGAGACAGGAATTTTTTACTTAATTGATGATCTTGAAAAAAAATATAATGCTCTAGCAGTCACGTAGAGAACCGCTTGTTTGCCTTGCAGCAATGGCTCTCTGCCCTCCCTGGAACCAGTGGCCCTGAATTAGAGACGCTTATAGCCCTCAGAGTTGCTCAAGGTGGTCCCTAAATCTTTACAAGAAAAAAAAAATATTCAAGGGCACGCGTGGCTCAGACCTGATCATAGTGTTTGAAAAAAATCACATTTTGGAGAAATATAAATAAAAAATGAAAGACATTTCCAAAAAAGCAAAAACTTTTACACAAAACCTGAGGTAGGGATAAAGAAGAATGAAGTCAGCATTGAAATGAAAGCAGAATTTAAAAAATTATTACAGCTATATTTAGTTCTATATAAAATGAAATTTCGGGTTATTCCAAAATATTTAAAAAAAATATTATTAATTTTCTGGGCAATTTTGACAAATTCTAACTTTCTAACAGTTTGAAATTTTTTTCCGAGATCCATGATTTTCAATTGTTTTGTGTCTTTTCTTGATGGGCATTAGTTTTTGGGATGTACACAGTGCGTCAAAGAATTTTTAAGACTGGGTCTGTAAAATGAAATAGAAGCAAGAAATTATAATTTGTTTTGGTTTGTTATTCAAAATAAGTCCCTCCGGCTTCAACACACTTGTTACAGCGATTTAATAATGATTCGAATGCCAGTTCCAGTTCACTTTGCGGAATTGCCTCCAAA
Organism: Macrothele yani; assembly: GCA_039090855.1. Classification (NCBI taxonomy): domain Eukaryota; kingdom Metazoa; phylum Arthropoda; class Arachnida; order Araneae; family Macrothelidae; genus Macrothele; species Macrothele yani. The sequence goes on along the minus strand of CM077031.1, from coordinate 1,146,516 downwards.
GCACGCGTCGAAGCTGTTTCTGTGGTCGAAATATCATAAAAAAATCCTTTTAACGTCCTTTTAAGTTTTGGGAACAAAGAAAAGTCGCAGGGTGCTAAATCAGACGAATACGGTGGATGATTCAACACACAGACGTTATTTTTAGCCAAAAATCTACGAACAAGAAGTGAGATGTGACTGGGTGCATTATCGTGCAACAAACACCAGCTGTTTTCATCTCAATATTCTGGACGAATGCGACGAATTCTGCCCATCAAACGCCTCAAAACATTTAAATAAAACGCACCAATAATTGTTTGTCCACTTGGAACAAATTATTTGTGGATAATACCCTTAATATTGAAGAATGTAATGAGCATTGTTTTGATTTTCGATGGAACTTTTCTGTTTTTTTTTTTTTTGGCTTCTGGCGAGTTTTTTTACTTCCATTCCGTACTTTGTCGCTTTGTTTTAGGATCATATTGAAAACACCATGTTTCATCACCTGTAACAATCGATTTTAAGAAGTCTGGATCATTTTCAGCGGCTGAAATGATGTCTCTGCAATGTGCACTTCTCCTTGATTTTTGTTCATTGGTTAACGTGTGTGGAACAAATTTAGCACAGATTTTTGTTTTGCCCAAATTTTCATGCAGGATGGTTCGAATCGTTTCTTTGCTGATGTTTAAAGACTTTTCCATCATTCTTAGTGACGCACGTCGATTGTTTGCCACGAAATCACGCACTTTTTCAATAATCTCAGGTGTCCTAGATGAACTTGGTCTTCCGGTATGCTTATCATCTTTTAGCATCTCTCTTCCATCCAAAAAGCGTTTGTGCCACAGGAAAACATTTGATCTACTAAAACAAAACTCACCGTAAACTTGTTTCAGCATTTGGTACGTTTCCGAGGCCCTTTTACCAAGTTTTGCGTTAAATTTAATAACAGCCATTTGTTCCATTTTAACAATTCAACATGAAAAAAATTTACTTCTCTAATGAACGCCCGTTCCGTTTGAGTTACTTTAACAACTGCGCAGTACTTTTGGCAGAAAGCAAGCAGATGGTCACGGTTTATAACGCATTCGCGATTACACTGGTGGCGCCACCGTAGGCTGAAATCTAGCGCCAGTCTTAAAAATTCTTTGACGCACTGTGCATAAGGACTTTTGGGGGGATTTCAAAAACGCTTTTAAAAAGGAATTGCTTTCGTAAATTCAGGTATGGTACTATAAAAATAATAACAATAAATTTGTGTAAATTTAATTTTAGCAGTTAAAGTGAATTTGTGTGTACACTGCCCACCCTCTTTTGTCGAGACCTCACACTACACTCTTTTTTAATGCCTCGGCCCTTCTCAATAAGGCCTCTTGAAAACTAAAAACAGTCATCTGAACAGAAAAATTTCTCCTTTGTTTTCGCTATTGTATGCTTTCTTGTATTTAATAACGTTCAATTCGCACAAATATTAGCGATTACATTGTTTATATAATTTTATGTGCCAATCTTGTTTGTAATACACTAGTAATTAAATGTCATGTCTTCCTTTTTTTTGTTCTGCAAACAATGAAACAAAAACAACCAAACTCGAAGAGGTTTAAAAGAAAAATATATATGATGTGTTGGGGAAGAGGTTCTTATACGGTGACTTTGCAATAAAAGTTTCTGACATTCGTGAGTCCGAAACTTTGCCTGCACTCTTCGGTGGTGTGATGCGATTGGCTGGAAATGTTTCATGTATCTCTTAGTAGTGTAAAAAATGAATAAAATTATCCAATAAAGGCATTTATGTTATTTGCAATACACTTGCGTCTGTTTGGTTCATTTACATTCAAACTGGAGTTCATTCGCACGGAAATAAAACACAATTTCAAAACTAATTAATGACCCTACATATCGTACTAATAATATTCCCTACATTCCAAACGTCTCTCATTAACTCAAAAACGCACTCAAAAAGATGAATCTCTGTGTCGGCATAAGGTCTCCGACATCTTTATATGCCATTCTTAAGAGAAATACTGACAATCCCACTCTTTGCAACGAGGCAGCTATTACTTTACAATATCCGTACGGCTCCAAGAGATACTACATTGGAATGAGCAAGCGTTCATTTACAAAGGCCGTTGCTGATTGTATTTTTTAAGTTGCTAACAGTGCGAAGGATAAAAATATCCACGCAGACGACTAACTGAATTAAGGAAGTACATATGGCAACAGTTATTAGCCGTGGCAGACGATTCAGGTTTTGTTATTGCGCAGTTGTTCAAGTTACGTCTGCATTTCGCCCGTACAGCTATGAAGGTGAGCGATTTAGACTTAAAAAGTGAAATGCGTTGTGCCATAAAATTTTGCTATCGTTTGGGTGAAACGGCTCCAGAAACAGTTGATTTAATGAAAAAAGCTTACAAAGGTAAATGTTTGGGTGAGTCAATTTTTAGATTGCACCACAATTTCAAAAAAGGGCGTTTGTCCGCACAACTCGCTCCTAGACCTGGTCGACCTGAAAGTGTTGCTACGCAGCGTATTGTTAACACTGTTTGGGCAATCCTGCAAGAAGATCGAGGAATTACTTGTGAAGACATAGCGGTGTCAACTAATATTTCAAAAACGTTGGCATTCCGCATTCTACGCGACAAATTACTGCTGCATCGCGTTTGTTCCAGATGGGTACCTCATCCCCTGACGAGAGAACAATTGTTAGCCAGAGTTCAGGTGTGTCATGAGTGGAAACAAATGATTGCAAAGGATCCAAATTTTCTAAACACAGTAATAACTTTCGATTAAACATAGGTCCACTATTTCGACCCCCTCATGAAGCGCGCAACGAGTGTCTGGAAACACACAGGCTCGACTCATTCGAAAAACGTCCGCCAAACCAAATCAGCTGGGAAGGTGATGATTATAATTTTACTTGATCATAAAGGTGTCGTCTACCAGCATGCCGTTCTTTCGCAAATTTCTGTAATGCTGAGTATTACATTTCAATCTTGGAGCGTCTGCGAGTACACATATCGATTAAGCAACCGGAACTGGTGGGCAAGTGGATCCTACACCATGATAACGCCCGCTCACATGTGGCTAGTTGTGTTCAATAGTTTCTTACGAAAATGCAGTGTTGAAATCATGCCACAGTCTGCCTACAGTCCTGACCTCGCCCCGTGCGATTTCTGGTTGTTTCCAACAACGAAGAAGAAGTTCCGTGGTGCAACATTCAACACAGATGCTGACGTTATTCAAGTTGTACAAGGGTCGTTAAAGCAGCTTCCACAAAATGCCACATGCTTTGAAATGCGGACTGAACGATGGGACCGTTGCAGGTCATCCAAGGGAAGATCCTTTGAGAAAGAATAACATATATTTTGCTGTACCTACATTTCTTCATTTTGTGTGATTTTACTCTCAGTATTTAGGGAACGGCCGTTGTGTAATTAGAGTCAACGAACATTAAAGGGACACAGAAAACGATAAAGTAACCATAGCCCTATCCAGAGATCAAGTTCAGGTCCGCCACTTCTATGTGGGATGACATAAAGAAATTAGCTTCTTACTCCACCCCTAAATCTACTGCCATTCGCGAAACTTTTGGAGATTATTACCAACAGTGAGTGAGTCCTGCAATGACAGCGTCTCGCTGGAGTTGCCACAAATTTGGAACCAATTCTTCAAATACTGAATGCCCTTTTCACGCTTTCCAACCGTAGGTTGAAGAAGCGTATATGCTCCAGCTTTGTCCGTCTGTCTGTCTGTCCGTCCCCCGTCCGCACGAAAACTCGCGTAAAAATGGTTCAATTTCGATGAAATTTTAGTATGTGGTAGAGGACAACCTGGGGACGAACCCTATTGAAAATGGCCGAAATGGGGTTAAAGTTCAGGACATAGGAACGGAATCCATTGCATTGCCCTTATGCGCCCCTAACTTACGTAAAAATACTTCGATTACTACAAAACTTTAATATGTTGTTCCGGAGATATACTGAACCGGTTCTGTTGAATATCATGGAAATGGGGTCAAAGGTCAGGAGATCGGAGCGAGATTTATTCCACAGCCATTATCCTCAACACTTGAGTAATAATTTCTGGTATGCTGGAAAGCGTATCATAATCAATGCATTACATGATTTTACTGACTTGTTTTTCTCTACCAGGATTCCGCGTGCTAAACGAACACGACGCCTCGAATCTCTGAAATAATACTTATATCCGCATCTGTTCGTTTATTGTCAAGTCAAGTCACCGCGTTCAAATTGTTGAAGCGTTCTGTTATTCGGTTTGCTGTCCGCCTTCCTTGAAAAAGCCATCTGGTTGATTTGCGAAAGCTTGGAAACTTTGATTTCTATTCTACGCCAAGAAATGCGGATCACTAGTACAGTTGTACTATTTTGAGTCAATTTCAAAAGTTTAAAACCACCTAACAGTTTTTAATTTCCACGGGTGTATTTAAGCATTTAATTATTAGAAAGAAATATTTTAAAAATATGCACAGAATGTATTCAGAATTTTTCAACAAAAAGGCTTACAATGATTCAGATTTGGTACCTGGTATGATATCCTGTACTCGAAGGAAATTACTGCCTGAAAATGGTATATCATGCTGAAACTGATGGATTCACAGTACTCACGTGGTATGTTTGGTAGTGTTGCCACAGACTTCCTCCTGAAATCAGACGAGACCTCAAAAAATCAGAAGTAATCAGATCAGTTGGTTTTCTTTCTTTCTTTTTCTTTTTTTTTTTTTTTTGCTTGAAATATGCAACACCTGACAAAGGTAATGTAGCAATGGATGCAATCTCAATAAGAAGGAACACTTCAATCTAATGGTATTTTAAATAATACCAGTGATCCACACAAACTACTATTAAACACCAGAATGAAAATACAAACCAATACAATCGGGAGGCATGTTTTACGAGATATTACTGATCATCAGCTTTATGAAATCATCGTCATCAATCATTGGTACAATTCTGGTATGTGTATGTTGCCATTTTAACTATATTGTCCCATTGAAGTCTGTTCATTCCTCAGTTCTTGAAGAGTTCCACCGCACCAGTCTTCAATATCGTCAGCCCACACACGGTGAGGACGCCCTCTTGCATTTCTTCGGTTCACTAAGGCTGTCTTTGAATGAGTGTCAGGGTTCATCTTCTGCGATAGATAGCTCAAAAAATCACTCCTTGGGCGTGGCTTTTACGTCTTGAGGGACTGTCCCAGAAGTTGGCGTCAGCGAATCACTGCAGACCTCGCCGTATTCAGAATGGAAGCGGTCTCTCGTTGATTCTACAATGAAAAGACAAAATACGCGCTGTTACGTTTTAACCAATGACGTTATTTGGGGGTAGAGCTTCTGTAGCTCAAATTCAGGGGTTCTCTGCTAATGTACACATTTTCTCTTCAAAAAAATGAGCGTACAGTAGGATTTAAGATAATTTATGGAAGACAAGATTCCAATCTCACTTTTGGTTCCATTCAATGATTTCTTTTGGCCTAGAAAATTGAAAAAACATCAGACAGAAATGAGAGATTTCGTTTCTTCCAGACAGAAACGCTGCTAAGATAACTCATCGCGCCATCTAGGGCCAAATTTGAATACTTTTGACTCAAATAATTTGAATTTTAAAAAACATTCGAACACATTTTTCGGAATAATAACTGCGGCATATATTAGCTATGGGGGTCATTTTTATTTGTGCTCAAAATTTCAAGCACTGCAAAGTAACAGTCTTCGAGAAAATGTTTACAAAAGAATTTACAGTGCAGATATAGGACAGAATTTCTCTTACACTCATTCAAAGACAGCCTTACGTCAATGTCTATATCTTTCTGTCATTTTTCATTCTGCAGATGTGTCCAAAAAGTCTTAGTTTTCTCTGTATGATTTTTCGTAACAGGGTCTCTTTTAATTATATTCTTCTGTACACTTCTTCATTTCTTATCTTCTGGGTTCATCCGATTTGTAAGATTTTACGATAGCACTTTCTTTCAAAAGCAAATAAATGTCCTTCCCTCTGATTCCTTTGTCAATGTCCAAGTCTCACATCCATATAGCATGCTAATGAAGATGCATGTATCGAGAGTGCTTAACTCAGTTTTGAAGCAAATAGCTCTGCTCTTCCAAATTCTTGGCATCAGATTTCAATCTCCTTTATTCTTTGGATGCCAGCGCATCAACACTCATCTGGCAAACCCTGTAATCCTAGGGAAGGGGAGCCCATACGGGGGACTCTCAGCCGAGCCAGCGGAACCGAGTGTTTTTTAGAGAGATGTCCTCCTCCTCCCCTGTTTCTTTCTCATCCGGGCTTCGGACCTGAAATTGCGGAGTTCATAAAATAATGTTCACCATTAAAACTAATGTTGGTGTAAATAATAATGGCATTGTCCATTTAATGTAGTCACGCTTGAATCGATCCCACTTGCTACCTTCCTAAAAACAAATATGCTTACATTTCTTGTTAAACTATACCCAGATTTTCCCAAAGTACGTGAAATAAATGCTGTACTAAAACAAAAGTATCATTAACACAAATATCTTCCTATACACTGAAGAACAATTATATTAAAGATACCTGTCTAGTAACGTGTAGCACCACCTTTCGCCCTGATGACGGCGGCGATTCGTCTCAGCATGGATTCGACAAGACACCGGAAGCGTTGGGAAGCCATACGGATCCATGACCTCTGAACAAGATCCCACAGTTCACGAAGATTTGATGGAGGAAGGTCAGAGCATCGAACATCTCTCTCGATGGCATCCCAGATGTGCTCGATGGGATTGAAGTCAGGTGACCTAGCTGGCCAAGGAAGCGAGGTCACGTCGGTGGAGTGTTCATCCAACCATTCGGATACAATTCGGGAGCGACGGCACGGTGCATTGTCTTGTTGCAGGATGAGGTCCCCAGTGGGATGTTGAAGACGCCCAAATGGGAGCAAATGGTCGCCCATGACGAGAATGCCACCCCCACCAGCTTGAAGAGTACCCTGCTGGCAAGAAGGATCCATCGCTTCATGTAGTTTGCGCCGTACTCGTATCCTGCCATCCGCATGTACCAACGTGAATCTCGACTCATCAGTCCAGGCAGCATTTTTCCACATGTCTAGGGTCCAGTGGCGATGTTCCCGCTCCCATGCTAATCTTTGCACCCTATGATGTTCGGTCAGCTGCGGTACCCTCGTGGAACGATGGCTTCTGTACCCCATAGCAAAAAGATTGTTCTAGATGGTGTGGCTGCTTACACGTTTTTGTGCACCAGCGTTAAATTGCCGAGTGATTTCTTACACTGTGACTCGTCTATCCGCTGTTACAATGCGAGCTAGACGACGATGACCCCGCTCATCCACACGCTGTTGTCCACGGCAGTTGGCCCTTGCAGGGATGACTTTCCCGGATTCGATGTACTCATGGTGCACCCGTGACACAGTGGCTCGTGAAAATCCCAGTACCTGAACGACTTCCGAGATGGTGACCAATTCGTCGGGCCCGACAATTTGCCCACGATCAAATGCGCTTCGATCCTTCGTCTTAGCCATACTGCGTCCGACTCTTACTGATTCCCGTTGCTTCACTCCTTATGTTGTCGGATCGCTGCATACGTCATGTCGTTTCCGTTTACAGGGCCGCCCACAGCGCCACATTTGCATAACGCCAGCTATTTCTAATTCAATTGTTCTTCAGTGTAGATGTTTTCCTAAAATTCTGGGTTTTAACAAAATTCTAGGCAGAATCTTTGTATAACGGGGTAATCAGTTATCTAAATTAAAAATATTCGAGGGTTGTGTCAAAAGTATTGCAAAAGTGGGCATAACTTTTTGTTAACTGACAGAGGTCGTTCAAATTGCACATGTTGGTTGAGTAACTCTTTCTCTATACAAAGGTACTACTCAACATAGTCTCCATCACAAGCGATGAAAAAGTTCCCCAACTCTGTCCTAGTTCCTACTTCTAAGGGCTGTTTAAGTTCTAGAGTCAGACACTCCCATCCTAAATTCTTCTTCAACAACATTCATTCACCGTTCGTTTTTAATCAACTTTCGAAAAAAATTTTATTCCTCTGAAATAACTGTAGGGTTTTTTAACTTTTCTAAGCCATTGGATAAAAAGAACCATAACCCGCTGTCTGAAAAATTACATAACATTCGTATCAGAGGTGCATCATACAAATTATTTTGCAGTTTAAACGAAAAAAAAGCATCTGTCAAATAATCAAAAAATGACGTCTCAAACCAAAACATTAGGGGTAATAGTAAAAACTTCAGGAGGTGGCCTTAAACAGAGATAAAACAGTAGATTCCGAAAATCTATCAGGGGACAGGAGTCAAAATATAGAAAAATTAAGGATCATAGTGAAGAAATTCAAGAGATAGCCTTAAACAAAGAAAAATCAGTAAACTACGAAAATCTATCAGTGGACAGGAGTTAAAATCAGTAGATATAAAAATTAGGGATAATAGTAGGTGGCATTAAACAGAGATAAAGCAGTGGATTACAAAAATCTATCAGTAGGCAGGAATTCAGATCAGTAGATATAAAAATTAGGGATTATTGTAGGTGGCCTTAAACATAGATAAAGCAGTGGATTCAGTAGGCAGGAATTAAGATCAGTAGATATAAAGATTAGGGATAGTTGTAGGCGACCTTAAACATAGATAAAGCAGTGGATTACAAAAATCTATCAGAAGGAAGGAATTAAGATCAGTAGATATAAAATTTAGGTATAGTAGTAAAAAAATTCAGGAGGTGGCCTTAAACAGAATAAGATCAGTAGATTACGAAAATCTGTCAGTAGACAGGAGTCAAAATTAGTAGATATAAAAATTAGGGGTAATAGTAAAAAATTCAGGACGTGGCCTTAAATTCAGAAAAAGCAGTAGATTACGAAATCTATCAGTAGGCAGGAGTCAAAACCAGTAGATATAAAAAATAGGAACAATAGTAAAATATTCAGGAGGTAGCCTTAAATAGACAAAGCCAATAAGTGCATGCACGCCTGAAGATCACTTCTTTACTAACTTTGACGGGAGTTCTGGTCACGTGAGGAAGGGGGAAACTTCATCTTTAGACGAGCCCTCCCTTTCTCGCGTGACCAGACGCTCAACTTTAAAAAGAACCCTTAAACATCATTTTAAAAAGATGCTCTTCTAATCATGACTGACTGATAAGACTGCCTAAATAGCAAGCATTTTCGATCGGACGCAATAAAAAAGCGTTTTTTTTTTCATCAACTGCTCATGAAAATTTATTTATTCTATCATGCATTTTCACAAGACATTTTTTGTCAGTTCCATTTCAGGCCCTTCCCTTTCGTCCTAGGCCTGTGCACCTGTTGCACCTACCTAGTTACGGCAGTGAGTTAGAATACCCACGATCTGTCTGGAAACACCGTCAAAATAAACTGATGAATCTGGTCTGCAATGATGAGAAGGTACGCGGCGGCTTCTAGGGAAACGTTTATCAGTATCAAGTGACCAAGAGAATTCTAGGAAAACATCCTCAGAGCATTACACCCCCATCACTTACCTGTACTAGTGCGGACACAACACATCTTGTATAATGAATAAAGTTCTCCGCTGGACGTGTAGTGCAGGGAAGTTTACGTTAAGTCACGTTAGGGTTATTGGAAGGTTACTTGACGTAGCTAAAGTGTACCTAATCTTCAAAGTGCTAGAGTTTGTTTAGGTAAGACTCGCACGTGCAATAAATACATTGAATATGGAACTTCTTTTTACTCAGCGTTCCTCATTCTCTTGACTATCAGTACTATAACTTCGGTTTTAGTGCATTAGTACCTTGAAGGCTCCTTATTAGAGCGGTAAACACAATATACCCTGGACTTAATGGAGACACTTAATGAAAGAGACTTAACGGCCAGACAGAGGTCTGACAATAATATGAACTGAGAAAACGTACTCACTTTAAACCTTTTATTGGAGAGCTCCTGGTATTATCAAACATACACTCAACAAATCACACTACTACTGAATATCCGAACTTTCGTAGAATCGCATAACAATAATTAAGAAGAACCTATCACATAAAACGAAGCTCTCTTGGTATAGTTGAGCGCGCCTATATATACCACCACGTCATGACTTACACTCGTTGCCACATATCATTCAGCGGGAGAAATAACATCTCGTTAAGTGAGAAGATAATTTGCATAGGAAAATAAAATAACAAGAGATGGTAAAATCAAAAGGAAACTGAATCTAGAGTATACGTTACACTTGTACACCTCAATCACAGCTGTTCGCCATATCCAGAACCTTCCATTCATTCGATGCAGTTGCAAACGTGATTCATCAGAGAAAGTTACTTTCTTCATATCTTCCACGGTCTATTTGTAACGTATACTCTAATATAGATGTCCTTCTTATTCACTTGACCGAAAATCACTTCACCGAAAAGATAGTTTTACCGTAAGATCACTTGATCGAAAGGTTCATTTCACCGAGAGGTAATTTGATCGAAATGTACATTTCACTGAAGGGTCACATGATTGAAAGGTTCATTTCACAGAAGGGTCTCTTCACCCAACTGTTCATTTCATCGAAAGGTCATTTCACCAGAGGGTCACTTGATCGAAAGGTATATTTCACCGACCGAAGGGTCATTTGTTCGAAAGGTTTATTTCCCAGAAGGGTCCCTTCTCCTAACTATTCATTTCATAGAAAAGTAATTTCTCCATATGGTCACTTGATCTAAAGGTACATTTCACCGAAGGGTCACTTGATCGGAAAGTGCACTCACAGAAGATTCACTTGGTCGAAAGGTTCGTTTTACCGAAGGGTCTTTTCACCTAACTATTCATTTCATCGAAAGGTTCGTTTCATTGAAGAGTCTTTTCACCTAACAATTCATTTAATCGAAAAGTCATTTCACCAAAGGGTCACCTAATCGAAAGGTACATTTCACCAAAGGGTCACCTGATCGAAAGGTACATTTCGCCGAAGGGTCACTTGATTGAATGATTCATTTCACCGAAGGTTCTCTTCACCAAACTGTTCATTTCATCGAAAGGTCATTTCATCGAAAGGTCATTTCACCGAAGGATCACTTCATCGAAGGGTACTTTTCACCGAAGGGTCACTTGATCGAAAGGTATATTTAACCAAAGGGTCTCTTGATCGAAAGGTTCATTTCACCGAAAGGTCTTTTCACATAACTCATTATTTCATCGAAAGCTCATTTCACCGAAGGATCACTTGATCGAAGGGTACATTTCACCCAAGAGTCACTTGATCGAAAGGTACATTTCACCGAAGGGTGACTTTATCGAAAGGTTCATTTCAATGAAGGGTGACTTTATCGAAAGGTTCATTTCACCAAAGGGTGTTTTCAGCTAACTGCTCATTTCATCGAAATGCAATTTCACCAAAAAGTCACTTGATCGAGAGGTTCATTTCATCGAAAGGTAATGTCACCAAAGGGTCACTTGATCGAGAGGTTCATTTCACCGAAGGGTCTCTCTTCGTAACTGTTCATTTCACCGAAGGGTCTCTCTTCGTAACTGTTCATTTCACCGAAGGGTCACTTGATCGAAAGGTTCATTTCACCGAAGGGTCTCTCTTCGTAACTGTTCATTTCACCGAAGGGTCTCTCTTCGTAACTGTTCATTTCACCAAAGGGTCACTTGATCGAAAGGTTCATTTCACCGAAGGGTCACTTGATCGAAAGGTTCATTTCGCCGAAGGGTCACTTGATCGAAAGGTTCATTTCGCCGAAGGGTCTTTTACCTAACTTTTCACTTCATCGAAAAGTCATATCACAGAAGTGTCAGTTTATCGAAAACTTTGCATTCCGTTATACAGATAGGATCTGCTGAAGTGACCACCAAATCATCAGGGGATCGTACTCAAATTGCACTTTTGGTTTCTCTGTGTCACAAGGAATTAATTTTAAGACACAAAGAATTAATTTTGAGAAGCAAAGAATTAATTTTTAAGGCACTAGGCCTGTGTTTAGGCCTTTTTAGCATATTTTTATTGTCCGTTCTCATATTCATAGGGTTTACATATAGAGTAAAGTTAATTATGGTGCACTTTTATCCGGACACAAAGAATCAATTGAAAAGCCTAATTAAATCCTGATTTGGGCCTTATAGATAATTTCAGTAATCTGTGCTCAGATTATTGAAATTAAACGTAAGAGATGAAGTAAATAATTTCGCACTTCTACCCAGACCCAAAATACACTGGTGTGCAAAAATTAATGAAGAGGAGAAATTAGCATAACAGCGGAACGAGCAGGCAGAACGGACCAAAAGACCCCTCAGGAGATAAACTAGGGTCCGGTACGGTAGGGCATGCGCATATATGCAGCATGACATAGGGGGGATTGTCGGAAGGGTATAAAGCACACGGGCGGTGTACGGTCAGAAGTTCGGTGAAAGCTATTGCACGTTATACATCGGTTTGAACAACGTCGAGTTGCTGCCACCGTGTGATATGGCCAACAGGCAATCCAGTAGACGACATCAGGATGACTTTACCCGAGGTCGCGTCATTGGGAAGTTGGAAGAAGGTCGAAGTGGGACTAGTGTGGCCGAGGAGTTCCGGATCGCTCGCATCATCGTTTCACGAGCTTGGAGAGCATTTCAAACAACAGGTACAGCTGTCCGAGAGTTTAGCAGCGGTCGTCCACGATCAAACACGGCGGCGGTCCTACAGGCGAGAAGAGACAGACGGCAGACAGCGGGAGAAATCGCAAGGCACATGCAACAGACAACTGAACGTCTGTTATTGCGTTTTACTGTGGCCAGGAGGCTGCACAAAGGTGGTTTATTTGCACGACGAACAGTACGGTGTGTGCCATTAACGCTTGCTCATCGGAGACGGCAGTTTCTGTGGTGCCAGGAACACAAGAACTGGACACATCAGCAATGAGGTCGAGTTCTCTTTACGGATGAGAGCCGATTTAGTCTGACGAGCGATTCTGGACATATACACATCTAGAGAGAGCAGAGAACACGCAATCACACCTCCAACATCATCGAAAGGGACCGGTTTGGAGGTGGCGGAGTTCTCGTTTGGGGCGGTTTCATGCTTGGTAGCCGTACTGACCTCCACATCTTCCAAGGAGGTTCAGTCACTAGCGTCCGCTATTGTACCGAGGTTCTCCTGCCTCACGTGCGTCTGTTTAGAGGTGCTGTGGGTCCTGAGTTCTTCTTCATGGACGACAACGCTACACCTCATCGTACAGTGGCTGTCGCAGAACTGTTGGAGAGCAAAGATACTCAACGCATGGTTTGGCCCGCAAGGTCCCCGGACCTAAATCCAATCGAACACGTGTGGGACCTTCTCGGGAGACGCTTGGCAGCACGTCACCAGCCGCCAGCAACGATTCCGCAGCTGCGATTGGCGCTGCAAGAGGAATGGGCCGCGATGCCTCAACAGCTCCTTGACAACCTCGTCCTCAGCATGGACAGACGTTGTAAATCCTGCAACGCAGTCAGGGGTGAGCATATCCCCTACTAAAGACTGGATTTTTCTTGGCAGCCGCCTGTCACAAGGACGTTTCTGTCTTCTGTCCAGTTGTGCTCGAAGCAACCTTTTCAATAAAGTGCCTTTGTATCCTTTGGATTCCTTGTTTGGACGGTTTTGCTCACTTGTCCCATATTCTTATATCTTGGGGATCTTATGGAATGATTTGAGTCGATATAGAGCACTTCTGCACGACGTTACATTCGAAAAACCGTGTCATCTTTAATTTTTGCGCGCCAGTGTATTGAAATTAAACGTAAGAGATGAAGTAAATAATTTTGCACTTCTACCCGGACCCAAAATATTAATTATAAGGTCCCAAGCATGGACATTTTTAGCATATTTTAATCTGCCATGCTCATATTCATAAGGTTTATATAACAAGTCAAGTTAGTATTGTTGCACATTTACTTCAGCACGAAGAATTAATTTTAAGATTTTAATTTTAGATTTCAAAAGACCGACCTCCGGCGAAATGACCACTGAGAAATCGAAAGTGCAATTTGGGTACGATTCCTTAGCGTTTTGGTAGTTTGTCTTCCGGACAGACACCACACTTCTACAGATCTTATAAAAAAAAATCCAAAGTTTTCGATAAACTGGCACTTCGGTGAAATGACCTTTCGCTGTGATGAACTTCCAGGTGAAATGACCTTTCGGTGAAATGAACCTTTCGATCAAATGCCCCTTAGGTGAAATGTACCTTTCTATATATCAAGTGACCGTCAGATGAAATGAACGTTTGTGTACCTTTTGTCCTGTTGATTTTCGGCCAACTGATTTTCGGTGAAGTGAACTTTCGCTCAAGTGAACGATACCCAGCTCTATCCGATACAAAAATGATTTTTTCAAATCGGAATTTTAGAAGCATATATATAGGAAAAAATAGCAATTTAACTTTACGCTCCCTAGCGGAAAAACTATGCATTACTTGAAAGAGAAACTATGCCCCAAAGAGTTTTCGTTATAAAATGGTATCGAGAGTAAAAATGAAAGAAAGAATTCTTTCAATCGGATGTTCAGAAGCAATTACAACATTTGTATATTGAATAAAATGTATTTTGAAGTCGATAGCGTCTGCATTTACGCCTTCTGTTAGCGAAGTTATACATCGTAAAAAAAATAAAGGGAAATCAGGGATCATTGTACTCACATTTCAAGCTTCCCAAAGCAAAAAGGATTCTTTCAAATCGAACCAATATTTGCAGAGATATGCTGACCACAGACGGAGGGACGGACAAAGTAATAACATAAGCACAATTTTTTTTAATAAAACAGGTGCTAAACAAGGATTGGGACTTCGTTGAAAAGAACCGTTCACAGAGATACAAAACCATCCCAGTAAACTTTAGTTTCAGGTAATTTTCGTTTTTTTAAATAAAAAACGGGGGCAAAACATTTCTGTTTCCATCTTTCTTGATCTTTTGGATGTCTTAATGGTTCTGAACAACAATAACGGAAAAGAAAATTCCTGACTAACCAAAGTCTGTTTCACGTTTTCAATGCGGGAGAAATTACTTCTGCAGTTGATCCGTTTCATCTTAAGCGCATGCGCTTGATAGTTTCAGAATGTCCTTCTCGGATGTGATAACTACTGAAATAGTAGAAATTGCACCCGTAAAAATCTAGTTCCAAAGACCTGCTGTGTACGAAGTACTTTCCTGCGTCCTTATCAGTCAGGACGTCGGGATTTAAGCTCAATTGTTTTTTCACGTCCAAGATGAACATCGCAGAAAGTTGTGCACAGAAATACCTCACATTGATATCACACAGGGAAAAAGTAAAACCACGGGAAAAGCAAAGAGGCGGGGTATCTCTAAATGCGAAGGAAACATTGAAAAAGTAAGAAGAAACCATAAAATACAGTCTTAAAAATGTCTCTGCTTCTTATAGGTGTGGAGCGATTGTTTGGAAAATGGTTGCGCTTGAGGAAATCGCTGTGATCAGATGACCCAGAAAACCATGTTATGAGCACAGCCATCAGATGGCGCTCATCGGCAGGTAATTTCTTTTCTCCCCCTCCAGTTTTTTTGTCGGTTGCGGAGAAGAAAAAAGTGAATCGCCAAATTCAGTTGGCAGTCAGCACCCAAGTGTGAAGGGATTTGAGTGTAAGAGCGACAGGTGTATGCAGTGACCGCTTCGTGTTTTCACCACCAGTATTTATTTCTCTACTCTTCGGACCGGCAAGTAATGCATTTCTTCCTTTTTCTTTATTTTGCAGTATTTGCTGACAATTAGTTACGTAATTTGAATGCCAGGGCTTTTATTCCTGGTGTTCCGCTATTTTTTAACACAAAATTTTCAGTTTTAAGTTTTGTAACAATTTACCTCGATTATATGTGTTTTTCTAGAAACATCGATTTTTTTCTAGAAACTTCAAAAAAAAAAAAAAGACCCGTATAAATGTTTCTTAAGAAACGTATAAAAGAAACTTAAAAATGTTAAACACTATTGTAAAATTTGAAATGCCTCCATAAAATCAAAACAATCGTAATTTTAGATTACGCTAATTTATAGCGTAAGATATACGCACACGCGTGAAAACTTCTCATTAGGCCTATGTTATTTAAATTTTGTATTATTTTTTCTGTATCCTAATTTCATTAGAAAAACTGAAATAAGAAATTCTGTACGATTTCGCATTTTCAATATGTGGAAAGGAAACAAAAACTTTACCTCTGAAAATTTTGGTAGGAATCCGAATATGGTTTTGTGTTATATTCAACTGCCCAAAAAAGCGTAATAAGTCTTTCGATTAAAATATATCGATTTTAAATGTTACTTAAAATAAAACGAGGAACTGAACTTTGAAGAGCTTTTTAACTCTTTTGTGTGGTGCGATATCAATCAGTATGGACATAAATCAGAGTTTTACAGAAATCTTTTAATGTTTTCAAATACATCTTGTATATTGTTTTCACATGGTTCTTAGCTTTACAGTGTGTTTACTTTTTATTTTGATTATTAATTGTACATAATTTCCGTACTATCAATCTGCATACAAATGAACTACGTATATATCATCATCATCATCATCATCATCATTGTCAACCATTATCAATCCACTGCTAGATGAAGGTCTCCCCAAGTTTCCTCCACAACGGTCTGTCTTGTGCCAGTCTCCTCCATGTCACTCCTGCATACTTTCGAATTTCATCCACCCATCTCCCATGTGGTCTTCTTCTGGGTCTTTTCCTGTCCCTTGGAAATCAATCTAAAATTTCGGCTGTCCATCGATGGTCTGTCCTTCTGGCAGTATGTCCAGCCCATTGCCATTTCAGGGATTTAACTCGGATCATGATGTCTTCTACTCTTGTCATTTTTCGGATCCACGTGTTCCTCTTCTTATCTCTCCTGGTTACACCAAGCATGCACCTCTCCATGCACCTTTGAGTTGTCTGCAGCCTTCGTATGTCTCTTTTAGTTAAGATCCACGTCTCTGCACCATACGTAAGCACTGGAAAGATGCATTGATCAAACACTTTTCTTTTAAGACATAATGGCATATTGCTCTTGAAAATTATGCTGTTTCTTCCAAAAGCTTTCCAGGCAAGTTTTGTACGCCGATTAATTTCTTCATCAATGTGACCCTCACTTGATATCTGCTGTCCAAGGTAAACGTACATGTCTATTATCTCCAGCTTTTCTCCATCAATCGATAAATCTTCATTTCTTGTAAAAGCATTGAACATCACTTTTGTCTTCTGAAAGTTCATTTTTAATCCCACTTCTTTACTCTTGTCAGCAAGTTCCTGAATCATACTCTGCAGCTCTGATGGGGTAGTTGCAAAAATGACTACGTCATCAGCAAAACGAAGGTGAAATCCTGTGGTATTGAAGATGCATACATTAATATTATTAATAACATCTATGAAAATGCAAGTGGCCGCCCCGGTAGCGCAGTGGTCTAAGCGATGGCCTCTGATCATTCGTCCGAACGGGGTCCGGGTTCGAATCCCGGTGAGGCATGGATGTTGTGTTTGTCTTACGGCACTGGCTCCCTCCCTTCCCTGGAACCAGTGACCCTAAATTAGGGACGGGCGACTGCTTATAGCCCATTGAGTTGCTCACGGTGGTCGTTAAACCTACAATCAAAAAAAAAAAAAAAAAAAAAGAAAATGCAAGTGCAAAGATTCGGACGTTTGAGAATACAGCACACATAAAAGTTGGAAAGGGAGTGAGACAAGGTGACACCATGTCTCCGAAGCTCATTAATGCTACATTGGAGGGTGTCTTTCAGTCGCTGAGCTGGGAAAACAAGGGATAAAGATTAATGGAGAACTATATATAATGCTCTCTATATGTGTCAGGGATGTAAGGTCAGGTGATACGCAATCCCTGAAATTGCAATGGGCTGGACATACTGCCAGAAGGACAGACCATCGATGGACAGCCGAAATTTTAGATTGATTTCCAAGGGACAGGAAAAAACCCAGAAGAAGACCACATGGGAGATGGGTGGATGAAATTCGAAAGTATGCGGGAGTGACATGGAGGAGACTGGCACAAGACAGACCATCGTGGAGGAAACTTGGGGAGACCTTCGTCCAGCAGTGGATTGGTAATGGTTGACAATGATGATGATGATGATGATGATATGTGTCATAGCTATTTAACGTGAGAAAAAAATCCGTAAAAGCATAACGCTGGAAAAAAGTTTACATTGATATTAACTGTGAATTTGCGACGTGAGAGAAGGAAATAGAAACTTTTTACAAAAAAGAGAAGGGGGGGGGGTCAATCCAACACATTTATGGCCAGTGGAATAAACTTTTTACAAATCTGATTTTGCGTGTAAAATATAATATTGTTCAATTAATACTTAATGCATTTTATTATTGCACTTACAATACAGTCATTTGCAAAAGTTTACGACCTCCTGTTGGTATTTGGAGATTTCTGCTGATTGCGTCAGCTACTGTCTGTATTACTCAACTTCCTGTCAGTGCTGCATCATGCTGCAGTGGCAGCTGTTGATAGAGTTGGGGAAGTAAGTGTGCGAGCGTCAGTTTGCTTCTGGTTTTCATGCCGAGAGGTTTTGTATACGTATTTTCTATAAAGCGAAAAAGAGTTTAAGTGTTACACAGAGGGCACAAATAGTGACTTTTTATCATGAAGGATACTTCGAACGTGGCATACGCAGAAAGGTGAATGTGAGCCAGATTGTTATTCATAATACGATCATGAGATATCGAGATACAGATGCAGTTAGCGACCGAAAGAGAAGTGGACGTCCAAGGAAAACAACCCCACGTAATGATAACATCGTAAGGCGAATAGTTATGCTTTCTCCGAGGAGTTCTGACAAGAAAATCAAGGCGTTTCTACATTCAAAAGAGTTTCATATTAGTTTTAGCACTGTTTCTCGTCTTCTTGGCAAAGATTTTGGGTTAAAGTCTTATAAACCTGCATATAAACCTAGACTAACCTCTGTCATGAAAAAGAAGAGACTCCAGTTTGTGAAGCGTCATAAATCTTGGACTGCTGAAAATTGGAGCCATGTTCTTTTTCCGATGAATCAACTGTGCGTTAATTTGAATCACGTGAAGTACATGTTCTACGACCAAAAGGCAAAAGGTTTGGTGAAAAATACATCGTTAGCATCGTGAGACATCTGCCTAGTCAGATGATATAGGGTGCTATGCCAGCATTTGGTACTGCTTCATTATCCTTTTTGCCAACAGGCACTACCATGACTGATCTTTTTTATGTGGAAATGCTACGTGAGAAGCTGTTACCTCATATGCAAGTGCACAGATGCACAATCGTTATGCACGATGGTGCTCCATGCCACAGATCAAAGACAGTAAAGGACTACCTGCAGAGGGAAAACATAACTGTGCTTGATTGGCCCGGTAATAGTCCCGACCTTAACCCCATCGAAAATTTGTGGACCATTTTAAAAGAGAAGGTAGCAGAAAAATAGCCATCAAATTCTCAAGCTTTGATTGACGCGATGAGGTTCGTGTGGTGCAAAGACATTTCAAGTGACTACTGCAAATCCCTCATTGAGAATATGCCACATCGTATTCCCGTTATAAAAAACAAAGGTGGCCATATTAAGTACTGATTTCTGTCTTTTTGTGTCCTAAAGAATGTAAGTATTCATGCGTGGTGTCATTTCTTCAAATATCTCTGACTAGTAATTAGTTGCTTCTTTGAAAATCTTAATCTATATACTGCATATAAAAGTGAAAGTTTGTGTATTTGTTTGTTTGTCCAGTCAAGGAGACCCCCATACAAAATTTCCGTTATTTTAGTTAAAATTTCTACAGTTTTCAATTAGAACCACCAAATTTGGTATACTATCTAATGGTACTCTGACTTAGATCGTAGATGGTTTTGGGAAGGAGTCGGAGCCCGGGGGTTAAAGAGCATCCATACAACATTTTCGTAAAACGTTCTACAGTTTTCAATTACAACCACCAGATTTGGTATATTATCTCATGGCACTTTAACTTAGACCGTACACAGTTTTTGGAAGGGTATAACGAAGTAAATTTCTCCGTCATTTTTATCCGCGCCAGGATTCGAACCCGGGTCCACTCATTCCGGAATAAGTTGCTCTACCAATTAAGCTACGCGGACGTTTTATTCTGATTCCTATCTGCCTTTATGTCGTGTGCGTCCTTCTGGCAGGTACGTCACATCTCCTGGTACGTTACATCATCTCCCCCTTATTTTTGATTTTTTTTCGAAGTGCTGGAGAAAGGATTCTCTTATTTTTTCTATCTCGCGGTGTGGAAATAACACCGCGCCATTGCGAGATTTTGAACGGTCGGGTCATCCGGATAGTTCGGGCGCCATTATAACGAAGTGAATTTCTCCGTCATTTTTATCCGCGCCGGGGTTCGAACCCGGGTCCACTCATTCCGGAATAAGTTGCTCTACCAATTAAGCTACGCGGACTTTTATTCTGATTCCTATCTGCCTTTATGTCGTGTGCGTCCTTCTGGCAGGTACGTCACATCTCCTGGTACGTTACAAAGGGTATGATCCCGGGGAGGTCAAGGGGCCCCCATACAAAATTTTCGAGAACCAAATTCCTACGAAATTTGCTCCCAATGGAAAAACCAAAAATATTGTTTACCAAAAATCAATAACCCAAACGAATTAAAATAAATTTACTAGAAAATTACAGGAATATATTTTTCATTCATAAAATTTCATTCGCTGAACTTGGTGATTTCACGAATATTTACCCGAGAAATACCGGATACCCCTGCTAGTTTTCAATAAATAGATAGGTGGTCTTAAATTTTCGCAAATGACTGTAATAATAAAATTTACTATAATTGGGATAAAACAAAGCGCACGGGTTTTTTTTTTCATGTTTTGTGACCTCGTAAAGGTGCAACATTATTAACTTCACTGGTTATGTAAACGTTAAGAATACGAGTATTGCGATTTATGAACTGTGCCTGCGTCTAAAACTAATGTTTAGTGTCTGAGTAAAACCACATAAAAAGTCCGTCAAAACAAAAAATTTCTACGGTATTCCATGCGTTCTGAGGACAAAATGAATATGGATAAAATGAACAGCGGACAAAGTGAAAGATGGACAAAGTGAACCGTGGACGAAATGAACATGGAAAAAGTCATAGGGAACCGGTTATTTTTTGACCTAAATGAATATTTTGTTTTCGTTTTTGTTTTTACCAGTGTGTTTTGAAACAGCTAGGGATATTTGATGAAATAGCAACGTTTATTTATCTGTAGCAGAAAAATTGATGAACTATTAGGGGTATGCAGAAGTTTCTGCCTTCCCGGCTAGCGGCCGCTGTAGGGGTCTAACCGACAGGCGACCCGTGCTGTCAGTTCGTACGTGAAGCCAAGCATGGCGGTCGATAAAGTTTATTTGCGGCACCATTTGTTTTTCATGTTTAATTTAGGGAAAAGTGCGAGTGAAGCGTACGGTTCAATATGTCAGGCGCATGGCGAAACGGTTATGGATGAGCGGACGTGTCGAGAAAGTTTTGCCAAGTTTTAGAAATGTGATCTAAGCTTGGAAGACAAGCCACGTGCAGGTAGACCGCAGGAACTCGAAGACGAGGAGCTGGAATCTCTGTTGCAAGAGGATGCCATACAATCGACCACGCAACTGGAGAAACATTTGAAAGTGTCTCAGTCGACGGCGGTACGGTGTCTACAGGCCTTAGGGAAGATCCAGAAGATTGGTAAGTGGGTTCCGCATACTTTAATGGAGCGTAATATTGGCCAACGATTGGGCATCTGCATGTCGTTGCTGAAGAGGTTTCAAGGGAAGAATTTCTTGTGGAAGGTTGTCACCGGGGATGAAAAATGGGTCTATTGCGACAACCCCGTAAGCAAGCGATCTTAGGTCGACCCAGGCCAGCCATCAACATCCACTGCGAAACAGGATATCCACGGGGAAAAGGTGCTGTTGTGTGTGTGGTGGGATATGCATGGAGTGCTGTACTTTGAACTGTTGAAACCGGGCAAAACAATCACTGTTCAACGATATAGTGATCAGGTGATGAAACAGAACTCCGCAATCGAGCAAAAATGCCCTTGGACAGGTAAAGGACGCCGCCTAGTCATCCTGTTGCACGATAATGCCAGACCACATGTCGGTGCCACCACGAAATCAACCCTTGAGCAGTAACACTGGGAGGTTTTACCGCAACCGACTTACTCCCCTGACATTGCACCCTCAGACTTTCATCTGTTTTGCTCTTTGCAACATACCCTAGTCCAACAGCGCTTCACCACAGTTTTAGAGGTGGAAAATTTCGTCACTGCGTTCTTCAGCTCAAAACTCGAGTCTTTCATCACAGGGGCATTCATTTGTTGCCTGAAAAATGGCAAAAGGTCATTCATGCTAACGGCCAATATTTCGTTCAATAAATGTGTACTGATTTCCTGATTGTTCCTGTCCTTTCTCCTTAGAACGGCGGAAACTTTTGCATACCCCTAGACCCAGAAAAACGGGCAGCAAGAACTGCTTGTCACAAAAGCCAGAAATATTGCTGCGGTGTAAAATGGAATTCAGCTAATCCAAGTATGGCTGTTTGCTGTGCCTATTTTCACTAGAAAAATTTCCTACCTGTGTAGTTCTTTTTTACCGTTACAGCAAAGTACTTTTTGATTTTGTTTTGTTTGTTTATTGTTGTTGTTTCCAAGTTTAAGGGCAACAAAACCAGGCTGGAAGCTTCTTAATCGTTTTCCTAAGAATGCTTCTATGCTAGTTGCCTTTAGGGCGTGAGACGTCATCAGCGAAAATTCCACTTAGCAAACGTGGTGTGTTTTCTTTAAAAGAGCCGAAAGATTATCAAATAGCTGAACGTATGTCTAACTCTTAAGAAGAATACGTAATGCCAAATTTTTTTAGCTCCTGAAGAAAAACGCGAATAACTTGCTAAATATGTCGTGAAAAATTTTAGTCAACGAAATGTAGTTAAAGCTGGTCATAAACGATCAAATAATTTCACTATAATAATCAAACTTTTGGTAAAATGAAGACTGAAATCTCTTCCTCGAGATGATTAGGTTAGTGGGTTCTTTCGCAAACAACAAAAAAAAAAGAGGTGATATACCTTCAGGTTTTGGACATAATTTTATTAAAAATGTAAAAACTACGTGAATACCCAAGAATCACAGGTTGTAAATAGCAAGTAAAACGTAAACGTTATGTGAACGCCGACAACGCAACACTCCACAGAAATGCAGAACGAAAAAAAAACCCCAACGAAAGACGAATGTGTATCGGATAGTGAACGCAACAATAGCAAGAAGCTTTAGGGTTAGGGTTTAGAAAAATCCCGCTCAGGTTTAAACGCTAAGAGAACTTTCTGCAACAGAGCACAAATGATTCATTAGCTCTTCATTCCAGCGACATGTTCCAAAAGGTTATGGTAGTTAGGCATTTCAGCATATTGTTTTCTATGCCTCCATTCACTGTTTCGGAAAATTCCCTTCACGAATATAGGAATGTTCACATCTCATAGTGTATATTACTCTGAACCCTGGTTAACTGCATGGAATACTGTATAATTCTAACTGAAGTCTTTAAAAAGAAAATGCTAAAGGGTGTAACTTTCTTTATTAGATACAATTTCTTTTTTTTTACATTCCCCCAGAGCATGAATTTACGCCCCTAGAACGACCATTCTGGGAGAGCAACTCCCTACCTCCCTGCCCTCCCGGTAGTTATGGCCTTGGGCGCAACTAGAGATTTCTGCGACCGGGACAAACCTGAAAATATTGCGCCCCCAATCTGTTTTTCTGCCTCATATATTACGTGTGTGTGTGTGTTTGTGTGTACATTATATACTAACTTAATATTTATATACATGCATTACTAATTTAATATTTATATACATGCATTACTAATTTAATACTTACATGTACTGTATGTTACTAATTAATAATATAAACACCCAGATCCGTCTCTATGGAACGTTTGACGTCACACCAACGTCTGCATTGTTTCGTCATCACTTATCAATCAATTCGTGTGTGCTCTCGCGATGTTGAGTTTGCATTCGATCACATTGAGATGTCAAGGTGATCGCGTGCTAATTTAAAAACGTCGGATTATTATCAATGACTCGAGTTCTGTTTACTCGTTCTACAAAATTCGAATGGAAATCTTAATATCACGGGAAGTTGAGTTTGTATATTAATTTAGTTTAGCACAATTCGAATATTAATTTGTACGCTTTAATTATTTTGTTGAAAAAGCTTCGGTATGAAGTTTCAAACTAACCGTCGAATAGGACAGTCTAAAACAAGGCGTGAAGGGAATAACAAATATGCCGGAGAAAAAGTAATTTAAAGCAAAAAATCAAAGTCAAAGTTATTAAGGTAAGTTTACACGAAAACAACTTTTCCGAGTTTAGTGCTGATTATATTACACATTTTGCAAAATATCGATCTATCTAAACACTCTAACCTACAATTGTTAAACAACAATATTTTACTCAGAGTGTTATTTATCGCGAGGTCTTTTGAAAAACGGAAATAAATAGGATATAATTTTTAGTTCTAACATGAATGAGTTCTTACAATGTAAGTTTTTAATATATTTCCTTACAAAAATCCGGTGTCTATTTGATTTGTTTTCAATCTACTTCAATTAAAAAATTTCACTTCGTCATAGGATGGGGAACATCCCCTATATATAAATATTTATTTAAAGCTTCAAAACAACCGTTCTACGACAGGCTATAAGCTAGTTTAATACACTGATGTGCAAAAATTAAGGACGAAGAGGAGAAATTAGCATAACAGCGGAACGAGCTGGCAGAACGGACCGAAAGACCACTCAGGAGATAGACTAGGGTCCGGTACGGTAAGGCATGCGTATATATGCAGCATGACGTAGGGAGGGTGGGAGTGTCGGAAGGGTATAAAGTACATGTGCGGCGTACGCTCAGCAATTCGGTGAAAGCTATTGCACGGTGTACATCCGCTTGAACGACGTCGAGTTGCTGCCACCGTGTGATATGGCCAACAGGCAATCCAGTGGACGACATCTTGGATGACTTTACCCGAGGTCGTGTCATTGGGAAGTTGGTAGAATGTCGAAGTGTGACTAGTGTGGCCGAGGAGTTCGGGATCGCTCACAGCATTGTTTCACGAGCTTGGAGAGCATTTCAAACGACAGGAACAGCTGTCCGAGAGTTTAGCAGTGGTCGTCCACGAGCAACCACGTCGACGGACGACATGTATATTGTCCTACGGGCGAAAAGAGACAGACGGCAGACAGCGGGAGAAATCGCAAGGCACATGCAACAGACAACTGGACGTCCGTTATCGCGTTTTACCGTGGCCAGGAGGCTGCACAAAGGTGGTCTATTTGCACGACAACCAGTACGGTGTGTGCCATTAACGCCTGCTCATCGGAGACTGCGGTTTCTGTGGTGCCAGGAACACAAGAACTGGACACATGAGCAATGGGGTCGAGTTCTCTTTACGGATGAGAGCCGATTTAGTCTGACGAGCGATTCTGGACGTATACACATCTGGAGAGAACAGGGAACACGCAATCACACCTCCAACATCATCCAAGGGAACCGGTTTGGAGGTGACGGAGTTCTCGTTTGGGGCGGTATCATGCTTGGTAGCCGTACTGACCTCCACATCTTCCAAGGAGGTTCAGTCACTGGTGTCCACTATTGCACTGAGGTTCTCCTGCCTCACGTGCGTCTGTTTAGAGGTGTTATGGGTCCTGAGTTCCTCTTCATGGACGACAACGCTACACCTCATCGTACAGTGGCTGTCGCAGAGCTGTTAGAGAGTGAAGATATTCAGCGCATGGGTGGGCCAGCAAGGTACTCGGACCTAAATTCAATCGAACACGTGTGGGACCTTCTCGGGAGACTCTTGGTAGCACGTCACTAGCAGCCAGCAGCGATTCCGCAGCTGCGATTGGCGCTACAAGAGGAATGGGCCGCGATGCCTCAACAGCTCCTTGACAACCTCTTCCTCAGCATGGACAGACGTTGTAAATCCTGCAACGCAGTCAGGGGTGAGCATATCCCCTACTAAAGACTGGATTTTTCTTGGCAGCCGCCTGTCACAAGGACGTTTCTGTCTTCTGTCCAGTTGTGCTCGAAGCTACCTTTTGAATAAAGTGCCTTTGTATCCTTTGGATTCCTTGTTTGGACGGTTTTGCTCACTTGTCCCATATTCTTACATCTTGGGGATCTTATGGTATGATTTGAGTCGATGTGGAACACTTCTGCACGACGCTACATTCGAAAAACCGTCTCGTCCTTAATTCTTCCACGCCAGTGTATAAAAGTTATACATATATCATCATCATCATTGTCAACCATTATCAATCCACTGCTGGACGAAGGTCTCCCCAAGTTTCCTCCACAACGGTCTGTCTTGTGCCAGTCTCTTCCACGTCACTCCCGCATACTTTCGAATTTCATCCACCCATCTTCCATGTGGTCTTCTTCTGGGTCTTTTCCTGTCCCTTGGAATCCAATCTAAAATTTCGGCTGTCCATCGATGGTCTGTTCTTCTGGCAGTATGTCCAGCCCATTGCCATTTCAGGGATTTAACTCTGATCATGATGTCCTCCACTCTTGTCATTTTTCGGATCCACGTGTTCCTCTTCTTATCTCTCCTGGTCACACCAAGCATGCACCTCTCCATGCACCTTTGAGTTGTCTGCAGCCTTTTTATGTCTCTTTTAGCTAAGGTCCACGTCTCTGCACCATACGTAAGCACTGGAAGGATGCATTGATCAAACACTTTTCTTTTAAGACATAATGGCATATTGCTCTTGAAAATTATGCTGTTTCTTCCAAAAACTCTCCAGGCAAGTTTTGTACGCAGATTAATTTCTTCACCAATGTGATACTCACTTGATATCTGCTGTCCAAGATAAACGTACGTGTCTGTTATCTCCAGCTTTTCTCCATCAATCGATAAATCTTCATTTCTTGTAAAAGCATTGTACATCACTTTTGTCTTCTGAAAGTTCATTTTTAATCCCACTTCTATACTCTTGTCAGCAAGTTCCTGGATCATACTTTGCAGCTCTGATGGGGTAGTTGCAAAAATGACTATGTCATCAGCAAAACGAAGGTGGGTTAGATAATCTCCATTAATCTTTATTCCTTTGTTTTCCCAGTTCAGTGATTGAAAGACATTTTCCAATGTGGCATTAAAGAGCTTCGGAGATATGGTGTCACCTTGTCTCACTCCTTTTCCAATTTTTATGTGTGTTGTATTTTCAAACAGCCGAATCTTTGCACTTGCATTTTCATATATGTTATTAATAATATTAATGTATGCATCTTCAATACCGCAGGATTTCAGAGCCATTGCAACTGCTGATGGTTTCACCGAATCAAAGGCTTTTTCATAATCGACAAAAGCCATGCACAATGGAAGTTCATATTCCCTTGCTCTTTCAATCAGTTCTCTCAGTACGTGGATATGATCTATTGTGCTGTAGCCACTCCTGAATCCAGCTTGTTCTCTCGGTTGAGCCATGTCCAGTGTCACCTTCAAGCGGTGTGAAAGAACTTTAGTGAAGATTTTTTAAACCACTGATAGGAGGCTGATAGGTCTGTAGTTCCTGAGATCCTCAATGTCACCTTTTTTATGTAGCAAGATCATTGTAGCGTTGTTCCAATCCTCAGGAATTTTCCCTTCATTAAGGCATCGAGTGAAAATTTGGGCGAATACTGTTTCGATTTCTCCACTTGCTTCTTGTATGATGTCTACAGTAATTCCATCTTCTCCTGGAGCATTTCCTCGCTTCATGTTCTTGATTGCATGTGCAACTTCTGCTGGAAGGACTGGAAGAACTCTGGTACTGGTACCTTTCATGATGTCTGGAGTACATGTATCATCCCTTTCATATAATTTGGAGTAGAAATCTTTCACTCTTGTCAAAATTTCGCCTCTATTTCTTGTTACAGAACCATCTTCTTTTCTCAGTGCCACAATCTGTTTTCTTCCCTTACTGAGATGTCCCTTTGCTATCTTTAGGCTTTGGTTGTTTTCAATTGCTTTCCTTACTAGTTCACAGTTGAATTTCCTTACGTCTTCAGTGATACTTTTTCGTACTGTCTTGCATAGCTCTATATATTCCACTTTGGAAGTCACATCTTCTTTAGTTGTCCTCATCACTCTTCTTTTTTGCATCAACATTTTGGTTTTTCCTGATAATTTGTTCACATGCAATTTGTTCTTAGACCCAGCTAATTCTGTTGCTGTTTCCATAAGAGCTTTGGTTACTTTTCTGTTAACTTCAGAAATATCCACTTCTTCCGATGTTAGGCCTTCTAAAGCAGAGAATCTGTTTTTCAGTTCCAATTTGAAGGTATTATGGTGTTTTTTAAGGTTGGTTATGTCAATACATTTTGTTTGTCTTATGAGCTTGCTACGTTCGAGTTTAGTGTTGAGGTGCATCTTACATCTCACCAATCTATGGTCACTGCCTGTGTTGAACTTGTTTAGCACACTGCAGTCTTCTATGACGAATTTTTTGTTACACATAATAACATCAATTTCACTTGTCGTCCCATTTGGATGTCTCCATGTCCATTTCTTGTGTGGCTTTTTCTTGAAAAAGGAGTTCAAGATGAAAAACCCTTCTGCCTCTGCAAACTCTACGAGAGTATTTCCACGCTGGTTTCTGTTGCCGTGACCGAATTTACCTACTGAAGTTTCATTCTGTTGCCGTTGCCCTATTTTTGCATTGAAATCTCCCATAATTATCTTCAAGTGCTGCTTACCTTGATTATTTAGATCACGAATTTCCTCATAAAATTCTTCAATTTCTTCTTCAGCATGACTTGTGGTGGGTGCATAAGTTTGAATGATCTGAGCCATGTATCTTCTCGAGAGTTGGATAACGAGTCGTGCAGCTCTGTCAGAGGAACTTTCAACTTCTACAACTTTATCCTTCAGTTTCTTGTTTATTATAAATCCAACACCACTAGTTCTGCCAGTACCTGTCCCACGATAGTAGAAGAGATGTCCACTTTTCAGTTCAATGAGATCTTCTCCTTTTCTCCTTACCTCACTTAGCCCAACGATGTCCCACTTGATCCTTTGTAGTTCCTCTTCCAATTCAAGAAGCCTTGAATCAGAAGATAGGGAGCGTCCGTTATACGTAGCCAAGGTCAGCATCAGATGGCAGCCTAGTCCGGCCCTCCGGGGATTCTTAGCACCCTCTGCCTTCATGTCGCACTGGCCGCTGCCTTGGCCAGGTACATTCCAGCTGCCGGAGACTGAGGGCCAAGATTTAAGTTGTGGAGTCATTTTGGAGGGGTTTGGCCATAACTCACCACGCTGGCCAAGCGGGTTGGTGAGTGTGGGATAGCATTTCCTCTAATCCCTATCTATATATAACCATTAAATTAGGAATAAACAAATATCATATTACATTAGTAATATACAAATACACTGTCGGAAAGTGAAAAAAGAACACCAAGAAGGAGACGTCTGATACCAACGAAATTTATACAGCATAATAACGGAATACAGAGGATAACGTGATCAAAACATTATGGCAAAATACAGCTGTATTTGCTGGTAAACTGAAAAATAACATTTCCATGTAACATGGTTAGTACGAGGTTGAACCGCCATGAACTGCGTCACACTGTGCAATTCTGGCATGGAGTCTGTTGTACAGATATTGGATGTAAGTTTCGGGTATTGAGTTCCAAGCATCCTCAACCTGGACGCGTAAATCGGGGATGGTCGTGGCTAATCGTGGAGACCGGATAAGTCGTTGTCCCATAAAATCCCACACGTGCTCAATGGGGACAATGAAAGTTGTCTCACACCCTGAAGTGCATGTTGCGTTGCACGTACCGAGTGTGGTCGTGCGTTATCTTGCTGGAAAACACCACGATGGACCGACCTTACTAATGGCACAACAACGGGCTGAATGATGTTGTTGATGTAGGAGGTGCTGTTTAACGTACCCAGTACAAACACTAGTTGTGTACGGGAGTGATAGCTGATCGCTCCCCACACCAGGAGACCAGGTGTAGGCGCTGTGTGTCGCTGGCGGATGCAAGAAGGGTGGAGACTCTCCCCTGTGCGCCTGCGAACACGCATACGGCCATCGGAGGCTCCCAAGTAGAATCTGCTTTCATCGCTGAACACGACAGATCGCCATTGCGTTCTCCAGTGCAGACGTTGGCGACACCACTGTAGCCGTTCCTGACGGTGGGCTGGAGTCAGAGGTACACATGCCAGAGGCACACGTGCACGTAGTCCTGCATCCAGTAGACGGTTGCGGATTGTTCGCTCAGTCACCTCAGGTGCAACGGCTGCTCGGATTTGCGTCTCAGTGGATGTTCTGCTTGACAACGCCGCTCTTCTTATGCGTCGATCGGTCCGCTCCTCAATCCGTCTGTGACTCTTGGTTCCACGTCTTCTCGTGTGGGAATGTTCCTCGTACCATGTACGCCACCATCGTACCACCACCGATACTTCCCGTCCAATTCGCTCCTCAATACGACGATACGACCATCCGGCCTCGCGGAGTCCAACTAGACGACCTTGCTCAAAGTCCGATAACTGCTGAAATCGTACACGTCTTCCATGTCCATGCATTGCAGCTTCTTCAGGGTCTTCGCAAGTGTCCGTACGCCGACGACTGATTACATTCACTTCGCCGTACTCCTTAAATATCACCGACAATAATTTGCATATTATGCCGTGCTGTGGCGTAAGCGCTCGCCGGTTGGTTCCGAAATTAACATCACACCTACGTAAACTCGACGCTATGAACATATGTAAATTTCATGATCGTCCGCCAATTCCTTCTTGGTGTTCTTTTTTACTTTCCGCCAGTGTATTTTACGCCGATTCTTGACTGATACCTTGGTCTGCGGTCGAAACTCGTATCAGCTCAACAACACGACAGTGATAATTTTGTTGTTTTTGTTTAATTGTCATATGCTGTGTTTCGTATATTTCGAATAATAATAATAATAATAATAAATATTGTTTTTGAAAAACTAAACAGTCGAGATACTCACTATTGCCGCCGCCATAGTTTAGTAAATATATACTTTTATTCCTCGCGTATCGTCTTTCATTGGTTTTACGACAATAGCATTCATTAATACAAATGTGGAAGATGTGAATCCATTTATTAGTGCAAATATGACATGAATATGAAGCCAGCTAATATTCGAAAACTGGAAAATTTCCTTGTCCTGGAGCGGGAATCGAACTCGGGTTTCCCGGATAGCGGCCGAGTATGCTAATCACTACACCACCCAGCACGACCAAGTTTCAAGTTTCCGATTAATTTGAATGTAACCATCACAGGATTCGGTCCTCGAAGCAACCAGCATTCGTATATAGCTAATCTGGAGGTTTAGAATTTATTCCCGGGTTTGCCCAGAAATGCAGTACATCAATGAATGAAATACGGGATTACAATATTGTACAATACAAATTCGGAAGATGAATTTTAAACCTACAGATTCGCTATGTACGCCGGTTGCCTCGACTAGCGAATCCTGTGATGGTTATATTCAAATGAATCGGAAACTTGAAACATGGTCGTTCTGGGTGGTGTAGTGGTTAGTAAGACGAAATTTCAAGTTTTCGGATATATTCTGACTTAACATCCATGTCACATGTACACCAATAAACGGATACACATCTACCAAATTGTATTGTACAATGGTTTAATTCCGTATTTCATTCATTAATCTACCTACCTAAGCACCGCTCGATGTGAGGAATTAGTAAATCTTATTGTTCGTTGTTATGATTCAATTCCTCTTAGTATGTTCCGGACTGGGACTTGATGTGGTAGTGCGTGATGCGTGTGACTTACGACAGAGGTGAAAACATGTGACAAGACGACAGATCTGCAACGAGTGTTTCTGTCCGCGTAGCTCAGTTGGGAGAGCGACTTACTCCGGAGTGAGGGGACCCGATTCGATGTTCGTCGCGGACAAACTTGTGTTTTCACACGCGAATAAATGCAATGTGCTGTACGAAAGTAAATGTATTCTCTCGAATCACTCGTTTTATTTCTACAAGAGTACCAAAGAGTACTCTCCCGCTTTTTTCTTTTTTCATGTCATTAAAAGGGCTTTTTAAAAATGGATTTCTTCAAATTTATAACTTCTCCTTTTCGTCCTTGATCATGTACTACACGAAGAAATGCGTTCTCCTTCTTCCTTAATAAAATAAATGAGGTTGAAAATGTGGTGAAAGTTGTTTTCCTGTTTTTGCAAACGAGTTCCGATGTAATTTTCCCTTCGGGTATCTACTTTTAATTTCACCTCACCTTTACCCTGTATTTATTCTTTCTCTCAACGCTTCCTTGCTTTTCGGACGCATGCTCGTTCCTTGCCATGTCGTTGAGTTGTAGCGGGTCCAAAGAAACGTTGAGAGGAAAAAAATGACCTCGTCTCACGGTCCTTGAAATTGTAATTGGAAAAGAACTACTCTCTCTCTCTCTCTCTCTCTCTGTTTGCACTTCCTTTTTCTAACATCGTAGTCTTGTTGATATTATGAATGAAGAAATGAGAACAGCGTCTAGCCTCAGGTATCCTGCGTACTTTAGCTTGCAGACCATCTCGTTACAGGTCACGTTTGAGTGCTGCGTATTTGAGATTTGCCCTTGGTATACACCGGATTGCTGCCAATGTGTTGTTAAAAAGTGAAATAATCGGTTGCGTGTTATTAAAAAAAGCTGGATTGCGAGATATCGACGCACATTTCAATGCACTTACGCCACATACATCAATAGGCGAATTGAGTGCAAGAAATACTTTGAGCTAAAACTCATTTTCTAAATGGGATTACGACATTACGTGACGGGCTACGATGAAACATTTAGTCTTCTTCACAACACACTTCAAATCCTGGGATTTCTTAGTCAACTCTCCGAGAAAGAAAAGTTTTCGACATTTATAGCAATGCCATAACTATGCCCTGACTGCATATACACTGACGGAAAAAATATCCCAACACCACGAAAAAATACTTGTAGAGGAATGAATTTGCAGCAATACATTTGTATAGGTAACATATTTAACCGATTAAGGTTTCAAGATCACAGCTTAATGTAAGCTCGAGAAGAGCCATTTTAAATGTGAAATGCTGGTATATTAATAACCGGTGTAACCGCCAGAATGTTGAATGCAAGCACGCAAACGTTCATGCATTGTGTCGTACAGGTGCTGGATGTCAGTTTGTGGGATGGAGTTCCATGCCTGTTGCACTTGGTCGGTCAATACAGGGACGGTTAATGCTGGTTGGGGGTGACGCTGGAGTTGTCCAATGATGTCCCGTACGTGCTCGGTTGGTGAAAGATCTGGTGATCTAGCAGGCCACGGCAACATGTCGACACTCTGTAGAACATGTTGGGTTACAACAGCGGTATGAGGGCGAGCGTTATCCTGTTGGAAAACACCCCCTGGAATGCTGTTCATGAATGGCAGCACAACAGGTTGAATCACCAGACTGACGTACAACTGTGCCGTCAGGGTGCGTGGGATAACCACGAGAGTGCTCCTGCTGTCATAGGAAATTGCTCCCCAAACCAAAACTCCAGGTGTAGGTCCAGTGTGTCTCGGCCGCAGACAGGTTGGTTGCAGGCGCTCACCTGGCCTCCTTCTAACCAACACACGGCCATCACTGTCACCCAGGCAGAACCGGCTTTCATCAGAAAACACAACAGATCTCCACTCCGTCCTCCAATGAGCTCTCGTCGCAAACGGCAGTGGTTTGGAGTAAGTGGAATGCACGCTACAGTACGTCTGGCTCGGAGCTGTCCTTCAAGTAACCGATTTGTAACAGTTCGTTGTGTCACTGTGGTGTCAACTGCAGCTCGAATTGCTGCCGCAGACGCGGTACGATGCACCACGGCCATACGCCGTACACGGCGGACTTCCCTCTCAGTAGTGCCACGTGGCCGGCCGGAACCCGGTCTTCTTGAGGCAGTACCTTCCCTTGACCACCGCTGCAAACAATCATGCACAGTGGCTACATTCCTGCCAAGTCGTTCTGCGATATTGCGGAAAGAAAATCTACCTTCTCGTAGCCCTATTACACGATTTCGTTCAAACTCCGTGAGCTGTTGATAATGGCTTCTTCGTCTTCTTAAGGGCATTTTTGACTAACATCAACACCCTACGTCGAATCTCAATGATAACTAACGCTCACGAACGTTACAGCGCGTATTTACAGCAAACCTGCTTTGCATGTTCCGAGGGGCGCTACTAGCGCCACACGTATGCGCCGAGCGCGAAATTTGCATAGACGTCATCTTACAGATGTACTCTCACCGCCTACCAACTGTCGTTTATCTAACACAACCCCTTCTTGGTGTTGGGATTTTTTTCCGTCAGTGTAGTTATGGCATAGTTGTTGCGCAGCTTGGGTTGGGGGAGAGAAGGCTTGCGAAAGATTCGACACATGTAATAATAATTAGCACATGCTATATTTGTAAATGGCTTTGAAATCCTGCGGTATTGAAGATGCATACATTAATAACATCTATGAAAATGATAATATAGATGTTATTATCATTAAAATATTAATTGTATCTATGAGAATGCAAGTACAAAGGTTCGGCTATTTGGGGACACAGCACCAAGAAAAAATGGAAAGGAAATTAGACAAGGTGACACCATGTCTCCAAACTCTTTAATGCCACATTTCAAAATGTCTTTCAAATATTTAACTGGAAAACAAAGGGGTAAAGATTAACGGAGATTATTTAACTCACCTTCGTTTTGCTCATGACGTTGTCATTTTTGTAACTACCTCTTCAGAGTTGCAGAGTATGAACCAAGAACTTGCTGACAAGAGTAAAGAAATGGGATTACGAATGAACTTTCAGAAGACAAAACTGATGTACAATGCTTTTACAAGAAATGAAGATTTATCGATTGATGGGGAAAAGTTGGAGATAACCGATATCTAAATATATCTTGGGCAGCAGATATCAAACGAGGGTCACATTGATGAAGAAATTAATCGGCGTATAAAACTTGGTTGGAGAGCTTTTGTAAGAGACAGTACAATTTTTAAGAACAATATGCCATTATGTTTTAAAAGAAAAGTGTTTAATCAATGCATCCTTACAACTGAAATAAGCATGGAGTTCTTTTTTCACTTCTTGTGATGTTAATTTCGGGACCTTGCTCTATGAAAGAAAGAGTGGAAGGCATTGTGATCAGAGCAAAATTCCTGAAATGGCAATAGGTTGGACATATTGCCAGAAGAACGGACCAGCGATGAACAACCGAAATTTTACACTAGATTCCAAGGGACAGGAAAAAACCCAGAAGAAGATCACGTGGGAGATGGATGGATTGAGTAGGCTGCTCCAAGACAGTCCGTTGTTGAAGAACTATGGGGAGACCTTCATCCATCAGCATATTGATAATGATTGACAGAAATGATGATCACATATTCGAATTTAGAGTTCAAAGCAGATTTGTCCGGGTCGGGTCCAATTATATGACGGCCGGGTCCGGGTCCAAGATTTTTGACCCGTTTCCAACTCTGTTCGGGACATTAAGCCCAGCATTTAAAAAAAAATCAAAAATTAAAACTGACTTTATAGAACTGTAGTTAGCGTATCTACAAATTGATGGACAAAAAGAGTGATACTGCAAGTACATACCTATTTTTCGGAACGCGTGCTATAAATTGTAGAAGTTAAAAGTAAAAGATGCGTGACATAAACTTCGCGTCTAAGTTCTCCATCGATTAGAAGACAAACGTCAACTTGTACATGCAAAACAAAATCGGCTCTAAAATGCGCGAATTGTACTATCATCTGGAATCCGTCGAGGGGCACGCATCATCGTTGGCTATGATTATTTGAACTTTGTTCAGTGATCTTATCGAGGTGAATTTAAATTTGCTTTTTGCGCAGTCAGGCTTTAGTTGCTGCCATTATCATTCATGTGTTATTCCTCCTGCATGCAAATTTTTGAACCCCGAAGTCCAAAAGAGAAATTTCTCACGACATGTTGACTCGCTTTGCTCTCTAATTTGTGGTTACCTTCATTGTGTATTCCCGTCTTGGAGTGACACTTTCACATCTTGCTACCTTCGTTTTAAGTACTTCCGGGCTGAAACTTTCACCTGTTCTTTGCGATGACCAGTGCTGTTGAATTTCTGCAAAACCGCGGGTCAAGGTTTTAAAACAATTACAGAAGATGGCCATTTTTTAAAATACAGAGTGTTTAAAATCTCCTTGTACAACTTTAAACGTTTATAACTTTCGATGTACGTGATACACCAATGGGCAATTACATTATGACCACCCACAGTCTAGAGAAATGAGCGCCCCTGGAAACCGAACGGTGGCGCAGGTGAAGTTCACAGAGCAGTATATACACTGCTGGCCACCCAAAATGCAACACCAAGAAGGAAGTATCCGATTGGCCTGAAATTCGCAGCATGCGTCGCCCGCGAGAGGACATGCAAACGATTAGCATTGCAGGGCATATGCAAATAATGTGCGCCTGGCACGCCACCAAGAAGCACTATAAGAAGGGTGCACAGAAGGCGGGGTGTAAGTAGTGGAAGTGTGTTGTGCTGCCGGACCTGTGCGTGGGAAGCTTCCTGATGCCTCGTCACAGAATACGGCAGTCATTCCTGCACGTTTCGGAGTTCGACAGGGGACGAATAGTGGCTTATCGCGACAGCGGTTTAACGTACCGAGACATCGGCGCCAGTTTAGGACGGCATCCAGCCACAGTGAGGCGAGGATGGATTCGGTGGGTGCTGGAAGGACGGACTAACCGTCGTGAGCGATTGCCGCAGCCGCGGAATACCACCGAACGACAAGACCGCCATGTTGTGCGGCGGGCATTGACGGCTCACACCGCCACATCACGAACGTTAGCGCAGGAATTAGGGTGTGTTGCGCAACAACCTGTGTCAGCACGTACCGTTCGACGTCGTCTGCAGGAGCGGAGACTTGTCGCACGGCGCCCATTTCTCCGATTACCATTGACGTTACACCACCGGCGAGTGCGGCGGCAGTGGGCCGTTGAACGCCGCACCTGGACTACGGAATGGCACGACATTGTCTTCTCCGACGAATCCCGCTTCTGCCTGCAACACCACGATGGTCGGATCCGCGTGTGGCGGCACTGCGGCGAGAGACTGTATGACGCCTGCATTATGCATCGCCATACCGATCCGTCGCCTGGCGTTATGGTTTGGGGCGCAATTGGATATGACAGCCGCATCCCTCTGCTACGCATCGCCGGTACACTCAACAGCTACCGCACCATCTCCG
Organism: Macrothele yani; assembly: GCA_039090855.1. Taxonomy (NCBI): domain Eukaryota; kingdom Metazoa; phylum Arthropoda; class Arachnida; order Araneae; family Macrothelidae; genus Macrothele; species Macrothele yani. The sequence goes on along the minus strand of CM077031.1, from coordinate 1,109,315 downwards.
ACGTTTTGGAGCTGTATTCCTCCCTTACCTTCCGGATCTGCCAGCGGCCACGTTTCAACAGGACAATGCGCGCCCGCACGTGGCACGCATAGTGCAATAATTCTTCATGGCCCACCAGGTGTTACTGCTGCCGTGGCCCGCCTGTTCTCCCGATATGTCGCCCATCGAACACGTCTGGTCACTGATCGGCAACCAAATAACCCGGCAAGCACCACCCGCGACTACGCCTGATGAACTGTGGCAACGTGTGGAAGCAGCATGGACCGACATACCCCAAGCCCACATCCAAATCCTCTTTCGTTCGATGCCGCGGCGTGTAGTGGGCGTTATTGCCAGCCATGGGGGCCACACGAACTATTAATGTCTGCGTGTTCCGCAAGTCGCACTGGCCTGTAAGCTCAATCGTTTCATCTTTGTATCTGTTGCCATGTGTCCAGTAAATTTGTCTTTGCTATCTCATGTCCTTCTTGGTGTTGTATTTTGGGTGGCCAGCAGTGTATAAAACCCGAAGACCGGCTTTCGGTTAGTAGAGTGTTAAGAGTTAGAATGAGAAAAGCTGCCGAATTATCGGAGTTATATAAAGGCTACGATCTCGGAAACAGCACGGCTTGTGGGTTGTTCACGCGCCGCTGTAGTGAGTACGTATCAAAAGTGGTGCACAAATGACCAAACGACGAACTCTCGTCCAGCCGTGTGTTGTCCGCACCTCATTGATGCCAGAGGGGAGCGGAGAATCGCGCATTGGTCACATCGACCGCAGGGCCACAGTGCGACAAATCACTCGCAGCTACAACAGTGGTGATCAGGGCAATGTGTCACAGCACACAGTTCATCGCAGCCTTCTGCGCATGGGCGTACGTAGCCGAAGTCCCAGTCGGGTTCCCATGCTCACTGCACGTCATCGCCAACAACGCATGAAATGGGCCCAAGATCATCGAGATTGGGCCGTGGATGATTGGAAGAAAGTGGCCTGGTCTGACGAATCAAGATTCCTGGTGCATCACGTATAGACGGCCGAGCGCGGATCCGCCGATTACCAACGGAGGCTATGACACCTGGATGTGCTGTTGGGCGGAAACAGGCCGACGGCGGTGGTCTTATGCTATGGGCTATATTTTCTTGGGACACTTTAGGCCCATTCTCTCAATTGCTCAATCCCTGACAGCTGTCAGGTATTTGAACATCGTTGCGGACCAAGTTCACCCATTCACGGCAACTGTGTTCCTTGCTGGTGATGGCCATTACCAACAGGATAATGCGCCATGCCACACTGCCAGAATCGTCAAGGAGTGGTCCGAGGAACATGTTGGTGACTTTCCGTGGCCTCCAAATTCACCTGACATGAACCCAATCGAACATTTGTGGTTCGACTTGGAAAAGCGGGTTCGCGCTAAATCACCATCACCCTGAACTGTACGGGAACTGGGGGACCTGCTGTTGACATTATGGTACCAGATACCCCAGGATACCTATCGCCACCTCATCGAATCAATGCCTCGCCGAGTGGCCGCTGTTTTGCTGGCTAAAGGGGGTCCTACAGCTTATTAGGGAGGTGGTCATAAGGTAATGTCTCATCGGTGTATATACTGACGTCTTTTAAAAGTGATCATGAAAATTTCTCATTGGATTCCCAAATTTGGTAGACATCCTGTTTTATGACAATTTCGGAACCTTTGATGTGTCGCTTTCATTGTTTTATATGACCACTCTAGGAACGTTTTGATGTGCCATTTTTATTGTCTTATATGACGATTCCGAAAGCGTTTTATGTGCCATTTTTATTGTTTTGTATTACCTTTCGGGAAACGCTTTGATGTGCCATTTTTATTGTCTTATACATCGATTCCTGATACTTTGATGCGCAGCTTTTATTATTATAATATATGACCTTCCGGGGAACGTTTCGATGTGCAATTTTTATTGTCTTACATGACCATTCGGGGACTGTTTGATCACATCTCGTACTGTATCTTCTAGTCTTCAAGGGCACTTACAACTAATTTTTTATACGTCAGATAGCTTCCCTGTAAACAATATTTGAGATGCCTCTTCCATATGAACTGTTATTCTGCCAGGGTTTTTTTTTTTATTTCGCCTACAACAACTACGAATTTTGATGCATGGTGGGCTTGTGAAAAATTTGACTGCACAATTTAAAATTTTAGAAAATTCGTAGATATGGTTTTACCGTACTTGTTTTCAAACCTTTTTTTAATGACGCGATGATTAATAATTAATAATTCAGCATAATATTTGTTTAAAATCTTGCACTGAATACCAGCATTTTTTACTATAAATGTAATATGGAAATTTTCTAATAACGTGGCCGTTCGGTGTACATTTAAACATTCATTAGTACCTTTCTAGCACGCAATTCGGCAACAAATTCGATTCGTTATGTAAAGAATAATGGTAAGTAGGGAGATAGCTAATTTAATTCAGTGACTGTTATTTCCGATCAGTTGATTACAGAACTTTTCCCGAAAAGCAGAATCATTAAACTATCTCCAACTGCTATATGACCCGTACACGTGGCGGTTGTTCGCCAAAAGCACTCAAAGATGAGATGGCTTTCCTTCTTAATGCGCATAGTATTATCATCTCCTTTTTTCTCTTCATTTCATACAGGTCTTTATCACCGCAGGAGGAAGTGCCGACTTTCAAAGAACAGAAATCTCTTTTATTTAGTACGCACTCAGCCACCATGTGAATTTCGTTCACGTTATTCCTACTACCAATTTACTAGACCGATGCACGCACGATACAACGGAAACAAAAGCAAAGGTATGAGAGCATCATCAGCAAATACGTAACAAAAAAGAGAGACTGCTGTCTCAAAAAAAAAAAAAAGTCAATCTTTCACTCATTCATCTCCTTTCAATTGTTTCTTTATTTCGTCAGGTTTTTTCTGGTGGTGGTGGGGAAGGGAGGTTAACGACTAACATGAACAACTATGCGTACATACATACATATCACTAAGCTGTTCTCTGAGATTCAGTGGTTAGCTCCACAAAGAAATACAAACTCCCAGACAAATCTTTAACTGTTATTTACTTACCCTTGCCGTATCAAATTTTTTCTCCATTTACAGCGATCTTGACACACAACTCGGGCTTCACTGACATTCATCACACGATGTACCGAAGACCTTCTATACTTCATACTCATAATCTTATGCAGACACTCCTGAATCTGATCCTCCCATGACTTCCGTGGCCTTCCTCTTCCTTTCCTTCCTACCACTTAGGCTCAAAATATTTTCTTAGTAAGCATCTCATCACTCACTCTTTGAACATGGCCATACCACCGAAGTATATCAGTCTCCACCTTGCCAACAACATTTTGCTTCACATTACACAACTGCAATACATCTTCATTCCTCACACGATCAGAACATGTCTTGCCACAAAGCCCCCGTAAGTAACGCATTTCTCCAGCACACAAACGTTTCCTGTGTTTCTTTTGTAGTACCCAGATTTCACTGCCATACATCAGAGTAGGAACAATTACACTTTCAAACACAGCCATGCGGGACTCTCTTGAGAACCCATCATTCCTGTGAAAACCTTCCAGTGTAGCTATGACTTTCAATAAAGGATTCACTCGCCTAATAATTTCACCATCAAATTTTCTCTCTCTGTCAAACATGCTTCCTAAATACACAAACTTATTCACCTGGTCAGCCACTGTAATTTAGACTTATCTTGCATTCAGTACTAATAGCTTCCCGATCAAAAACCAAAACTTTAGCTTTTTTCCTCATTTATACTCAGTTTGAATTTCATACAAACTTCGTACGTCCGGGACAATATATTCTGCAACTCACTTTTGCTCTCTGCCAACAGGACTGTGTCATTAGCATACAGCAATCTGCACACACGGATATTACCAAGACATAAACCAGTATTGTTCATCTTGGCATCACGCATGCGCGCACCCATAAATATATTTAACAGCTATGAAGACATTATACAACCTTGTCTGACTCCTGCACCAATAGAGAACCATTTCGATAAAACACCATTCACTCGCACACAAATATCTACATATGGGTCTCTACATATGGCTTTTACACCATTAGGTAGATTTCCAGTAACACCATATTTATTCAATACCTTCCACAAAAGTATTTTATTTACTCGGTTGTAAGCTTTCTCTAAGTTTATGAAGGCAGCAAAAACTTTCTAACCAACAGCCAGATACTTTTCAATCATCATGCCTAATGCAAAATTTTCGTTAGTGCAGATTTTACCAGGCATAAAACCACTCTGAACAACCCACACTTTCTCTGATGTAAGATCTCGTACTTTTTCAATAATGACCTTACCGAACACCTTCCCTGGTACACTCAGCAGGCTAATACCATGATAGTTCTTGCATTCAGTCTGATCATCTTTTCCCTTATGCAAGGGATCAATGATAGCATCCTTCCAATCCCGAGAGACCATTCCTAACTTCCAGCACAGCTGGCAAATTTCAGTTAACCTGTCAATTACAGAGTCACCACCATATTTCAACATTACGGCAGTTATGCCATCAACTGCCAGAGCCTTACCATTCTGAAGAGATTTTAGAGCTTTACGCACTTCTTCTCTTGAGATCCCTCCTGTGCTTTCATCCCTCATTGTGACATCATCTGCTTCTGCCTCAGAATCGCCTTTGCTTTCTTGATCTAATAACTCACAGAAGTTATTATATCAAAAAGTAAAGATGATTACTATAAATAACATAAGTGAACAACTATGGATTATATATAATCACCCATTCCTAATTTAGCGCCACTGGTTAGAAGGAGAAGTATTTTTGTTCCTGAGCTGGGCACCCTTATTAAGAACATGAATGAAATGTACAAACAATTTGATGAACTCCAACCGAACATACACGGTCGTATCAAAATCACATGACCACCCCGGAATCACAGTGTACGCACCCCCTCACCCATGCGCGTCACAGAGTACACGTGACAAGGTCGACCACACGGAGATATGAGGGCCAGACAGGACAGATGAGCCATAGTTTGTCACGTGAGCACAATGGGCAGAGGTAGTGATTTGAAGGACGTTAAAAAAGGAAATTTCATCGGCTACCGCGCCAAGGCGGAAGTATCTCAGAAATAGCAGATTTCGTGGTCTGTTCGCGAGGTGTTGTAGTAACGGTGTACCAAGAATACACCGCTGGCACACCAAGTACCTCCCGTCGTCATGACTTTTGAGCCCCAAACCCAAAAGCCGTCAACCCCGAGGAGAACGACACCTCCGTCGGCTGGTAAAGGGCAATCGACGAGCAACAGTGCAGCAACTGACCACGCAGATGAAGGTTGGGGCACCCAGGTACGTGTCCTCGATAACAGTAGAACGAGCCCTGTTATTGAAAAACTAAATTAAAGGTGAAGGTTGGGGCACCGAGGTACGTATCAAATGAAGGTTGGGGCACCCAGGTACGCAAATGAAGGTTGGGGCACCAAGGTACGTGTCCTCGATTACAGTAGAACAAGCCCTGTTATTGAAAAACTAAATTAAAGTTGAAGGTTGGGGCACCCAGATACGTGTCCTCGATAACAGTAGAACGAGCCCTGTTATTGAAAAACTAAATTAAAGGTGAAGGTTGGGGCACCGAGGTACGTATCAAATGAAGGTTGGGGCACCCAGGTACGCAAATGAAGGTTGGGGCACCCAGGCACGTGTCCTCGATTACAGTAGAACATGCCCTGTTATTGAAAAACTAAATTAAAGGTGCAGGTTGGGGCACCGAGGTATGTATCAAATGAAGGTTGGGGCACCCAGGTACGCAAATGAAGGCTGGGGCACCAAGGTACGTGTCCTCGATTACAGTAGAACAAGCCCTGTTATTGAAAAACTAAATTAAAGTTGAAGGTTGGGGCACCCAGGTACGTGTCCTCGATAATAGTAGAACGAGCCCTGTTATTGAAAAACTAAATTAAAGGTGAAGGTTGGGGCACCGAGGTACGTATCAAATGAAGGTTGGGGCACCCAGATACGCAAATGAAGGGTTGGGGCACCCAGGTACGCAAATGAAGGTTGGGGCACCCGGGTACGTGTCCTCGATTACAGTAGAACATGCCCTGTTATTGAAAAACTAAATTAAAGGTGAAGGTTGGGGCACCCAGGTACGCAAATGAAGGTTGGGGCACCCAGGCACGCAAATGAAGGTTGGAGCACCCAGGCACGCAAATGAAGGTTGGGGAACTCAGGTACGTGCCCTCGATAACAGTAGAACGAGCCCTGTTATTGAAAAACTAAATTAAAGGTGAAGGTCGGGGCACCCAGGTACGCAAATGAAGTTTGGGGCACCCAGGCACGCAAATGAAGGTTGGAGCACCCAGGCACGCAAATGAAGGTTGGGGAACCCAGGTACGTGTCCTCGATAACAGTAGAACTAGCCCTGTTATTGAAAAACTAAATTAAAAGTGAAGGTTGGGGCACCCAGGTACGTGTCCTCGACAACAGTAGAACTAGCCCTGTTATTGAAAAACTAAATTGAAGGTGAAGGTCGGGGCACCCAGGTACGCAAATGAAGTTTGGGACACCCAGGCACGCAAATGAAGGTTGGAGCACCCAGGCACGCAAATGAAGGTTGGGGAACCCAGGTACGTGTCCTCGATAACAGTAGAACTAGCCCTGTTATTGAAAAACTAAATTAAAAGTGAAGGTTGGGGCACCCAGGTACGTGTCCTCGACAACAGTAGAACTAGCCCTGTTATTGAAAAACTAAATTGAAGGTGAAGGTTGGGGCGCCCAGGTACGTGTCAAATGAAGGTTTGGTCACCCAGGTACGTGTCCTTGATAACAGTAGAACGAGTCCTGTTACGCATGGGTCTGCGAAGTCGACGCTGCGTCAAGGCGCCCGTTTTAACCCAGGTCATTCGGCAACGACGCCTGCCGTTCGCACCGGACTACCGTCATTGGACAGTGGAAGAGTGTGAAAAGGTTGTCTTCTCCGACGAATCGAGGTTTCTATTCCACAGAAGTGACGGGCAGTGGCGAATAAGGCGTCCGACACACGAGAACCAATACCCTGACACGCTTGTCTGTCAGGTGATGGCCGGCCGTGGCAGTGTGCATGTCTGGAGGATATTTTCCTGGTTTGACCTGGGCCCGCTGGTACCACTGGATGGGTCCCTGAACGTCAATGGGCAATCTGTCCATCCTCGCTGACCACATGCATCCCTTCATGTTGGACGTTTACCTTGGTGGTGAGAGTGTCTACGAAAAGGCCAATGTGTCTTTCCATGTCGCTAAGGGGTTGCCACGACAGCTATGTCTGCGTTCTCCCTTAGCCGGCGAAATCGTCCGACCTGAATCCCATAGAGCACTTGGGGGACTATTTGGATTGACAGGTTCGACGTTATAACGAAGTTAATTTCTCCGTCATTTTTGTCCACGCCGGGGTTCGAACCCGGGTCCCCCTCATTTCGGAATAATTCGCTCTACCAATTGAGCTACGCGGACGTTCGTTCTGAATGCTATCTGCCTTTATGTCGTGTGCGTCCTGCTGGGCAGGCACGTCACAACGTGCCGATCTACAATCACGTCATCTCCGGGAGCTCCGTGCTCTTCTGCAGTCCGAATGGGTGCGTGTTCCTCGGGCAACCTTCCGGGGCCTCGTTGTGTCCATGCCATTCCGTCTCGCCGCAGTCATCCGGGCCAAGGGTGGTTATTCCCATTATTAGGTAGGTGGTTATATTATTTTGATACAACAGCATATATATACGAGGCGATGCTGAAAGGTTCTCGGCGTAACCCATTTCCTTTCGTTGTAGCATTATTTTGTCACTGCAGCTCGAAAGAGTGTTCTTTTGTATTGTGAAGCGCCAATTTTCTGACTAATAGCTCTTTTTTTGCAGATGTTTGATGGCCTGAACTGAATCGTGTCAGTGCAAAGTGTTGAATTTTCGAATGTGGAACTCCGGGCTGTCATGAAATTTCTGTTCCTGCAGAAGAAAACTGCAAAGGAAATCTATATGACGCAAACATTAAATGACAAGTGTCCTTTATATTCCACTGGGAAGAAATGGTGTGGCAACTTTCAGTGTGGAGACTTTGAGACCGAAGATGCAACAAGACCTGGGAGGCCTTCAACACTGACAACACCCGAAAATGTTGATCGTGTTCATGACTTGATTTTGTCAGATCGGCGGATCTCCGCTAAAACAATAGTAGCTGAGACACTGGAGACATCCAGGGAACGTGTTTGGGTTCATAATTCATGAGCACTTGGATATGCAGAAGACATCAACGAAGTGGGTGCCCAAATGTTTGAACACCGATTAGAAACGAAAGACACTTCCAAATCGGTTTTGTAGCATTTTGAGCAATCTGGTGATAATTTTTTGCACCGACTTGTCTTGATGAAACGTGGTTACATCACTACGATCCAGAGACGAAACAACAGTCCCTGCAGTGGTGGCACTCGGGTTCTCTACCGCCAAAGAAATTCAAGACTCAAAAGTCTGCAGGAAAGATCATGGCAACTGTTTTGGGGGGATTCGGAAGGCGTTTTACTTACTGATTATCTCCCGAAGTGCTAAACAGTAAATGCTGAATACCATTCCAACTTGCTGTGCCGATTAAAGGAGGCGTTGAAGGAAAAAAAGGCGAGGAAAACTGCGGAAAGGAGTTCTCTTTTTGCAGTACAATGCGCCTGCTCACAAGGCGGGCAAGACAATGGATGTTTTGAGGGATCTGGGGTTTAAGTGCATGGACCATCCACCCTACTCACCAGATCATGCTCCGTCGGACTATTTCCTGTTCCCAAACCATAAAAACAGTTTGAAAGGGAAGCATTTTTCGAATGATTCGGAGGTGATATCAGCGGCAGAGCAGTATTTGAGTGATCAGACATCAGAATGTTTTTAGAAGGGTTAAAGAAACTCCAGAAAAGCCATTTTGAACTGCGGGATGAATATGTGCAATAGTCTGTAGTTTCATGGCTCTAGCCCATTTCCTTCTTGGTGAGGCAGAGAACTCATCAGCATCCCTTCGTATATTCGATTTCAAAGATTTGTTGCCCCCCTTCCCCCAGGAGAGCCAGGCCACTTCTTTTTTCACGACTGCATCATTGTTCTGACCGCTCGGTTTGTACGTGAAAATGGGTGTTAAAAATAAATGGATACTTTCGCAACTAACTTGTCAGCAAATTACAGTAGGCGTTTTTTAAGTTCAACATTCGTAAACTTATACCAGGATAATATAAGAAAAAAAAACACGAAAGAAAGAGCCGTCACGGTGTAACTAATTTTCATTCATGAGTTCCAGACATGATGAAGAGTGTTAGTTCTGTACACACAATCTATTTCAGGAAGAGATAAATCGTAATTTTCCTGTGCCCCTAAAACCTTGGTAATACGTTAAAAATCAGTGGACCTCGATGAACAAAACAACTCGTGATTGACTAGCTGACTTGGACATTTTTTTATTCGTTTTTCATCCGGGTCAATCACGTGGGGCTCGTAAAACTATTCGCCGTTAAGCACGGCTGTAAGAAGACGACTGCGCAGGACACGCAGATGTCAACTCTTCTCGTGATAAGTGGTCCCACCCACCCCTGTAACACGTCATAACTGCTCACTGTTGTGACGTCACACTAACGGACGTTGTTCTTTCGCATCTTGGAGAATCAGAACTGTGAAAGGTCAATTCCGTTAACTAATAATAAAGAAGATGTTCTTCCATTTGTGACATCTTTGTCGAACCTAAGGGAGCGAAGCAAAACCTGCGGAGAAATAAATCACTTTGCGGGAGTGGCAACTGAAACTGCTGGAAGAAGAGCCCTTTCTTCTTTTGCTTAGGAAATACAGTAAGTACACGTAATGCCAAGGTTGCACTCCTGCAAACCTGGGCGCACACCGAGACCAGTAATGTGTGGACACGATAACTCCGTTAAAAATAGCAAGAAATAGGATCTATATATTATTAATAACATCTATGAAAATGCAAGTGCAAGGATTCGGCTGTTTGAAAATACAACACACATAAAAATTGGAAAGGGAGTGAGACAAGTTGACACCATATCTCCGAAGCTCTTTAATGCCACATTGGAAAATGTCTTTCAATCACTGAACTGGGAAAACAAAGGGATAAAGATTAATGGAGATTATCTAACCCACCTTCGTTTTGCCGATGACATAGTAATTTTTGCAACTACCTCATCAGAGCTGCATAGCATGATCCAGGAACTTGCTGACAACAGTAAAGAAGTGGGATTAAAAATGAACTTTCAGAAGACAAAAGTGATGTTCAATGCTTTTACAAGAAATGAAGATTTATCGATTGATGGAGAAAAGCTGGAGATAACAGACACGTACGTTTATCTTGGACAGCAGATATCAAGTGAGGGTCACATTGATGAAGAAATTAATCGGCGTACAAAACTTGCCTGGAGAGCTTTTGGAAGAAACAGCATAATTTTCAAGAGCAATATGCCATTATGTCTTAAAAGAAAAGTGTTTGATCAATGAATCCTTCCAGTGCTTACGTATGGTGCAGAGACGTGGACCTTAACTAAAAGAGACATACAAAGGCTGCAGACAACTCAAAGCAGCATGGAGAGGTGCATGCTTGGTGTAACCAGGAGAGATAAGAAGAGGAACACGTGGATCCGAAAAATGACAAGAGTAGAAGACATCATGATCAGAGTTAAATTCCTGAAATGGCAATGGGCTGGACATACTGCCAGAAGGACAGACCATCGATGGACAGGCGATATTTTAGATTGGATCCCAAGGGACAGGAAAAGACCCAGAAGAAGACCACATGGGAGATGGGTGGATGAAATTCGAAAGTATGCAAGGGTGACATGGAGGAGACTGGCACAAGACAGACAGTTGTGGAAGAAACTTGGGGAGACCTTCGTCCAGCAGTGGATTGATAATGGTTGACAATGATGATGATGATGATATATAATTGCGGGATGCTGACACCAGAGACTAATTATAAAGACAATGATCCGATTTATTGGTGTCAAGTAAGATAATGACTCTAGTTTCTTCCTAAAGTTTACATTCTTCGCGTTAACTTTTAAGATAAGTTTATTAAACACGTTCCATGGCTGTTTTGTGCGCGCGAATCGTCACGCATGATGTCAACTTTCAACTTTATTGCTAGAATTTACGTTCTGTTTTTTCTATGTAACCGTCTGATGACGCCGTCAGTTGACGGAGAATGCTTACTGAGTGAAATTACTTTTTTTTTACGCTTTCCAACCGTAGGTTGAAAAAGCGTATATGCTCCAGCTTTGGCAGTCTGTCTGTCCGAACGATAACTCGCGTAAAAATGGTTCGATTTCGATTTCGCTATTTGGGTCAAATTATTACTGAAGATGCGAAATGTGAAAAAGGACGGCCTGAAAAAAAAACGGCGTTTAGAGAGAATCATAGACTACTGACAGCCAAAAATATAGATCTAAAACTGATGAAGAGAATTTTAAAGGCATATGTTTAGCCAGTAGCTCTCTACGGTTCTGAGATATGGACATTGACAAAGAGGGAAGTGAAAAGGCTGGATGCATTTGAGATGTATGTAGAGCTATAGAAGAATGGAGAGAATAAGTTGGCTCGACAGAAAGACTAATGAGGATGTCCTGGAGAGAATGAGAGAACCCAGGAATCTGATCAACATGTTAAAAAGAAGAAGAATGTTATGGATAGGACACATATTGCCCATGGAGGCCCGATTCTGAAAGTTTTGGAAGGGAAATTTCAAGGCAAAAGAGGAAAAGGACGGCCAAGGAATAATTTTGTGACACAGTTACTCCAAGATACTAATACTAGGACATACTACACTATCTACCAACAAGTAATTGGACACCCCTGCAATCGACGATATCTGCGGTCCTGATACGCGTCACGGCCGCCGCCGTTAAATATCGTGTGAGAAACAACAACGCAACCAGTCGCATGCAAGCAGTTCGGAGCACTCTGATTTCGAGAAAGGTGTAATCGTCGGGTATCACAGCAATGGCCGATCCATACGTGACATATCCAGTGAGTTGAAGTACCCAAAATCGACAGTGGCCTACGTGAATGACAAGTGGAAGATGAGAGGTGACTGTCAGAATGTGCCCCGACCCGGCAGACCCACAAAACTGGGAGTTAGAGACCGACGGGTGCTGGCCAGAGAAATTCGGAAGAACCGCACCAAATCGACGGGCCACATCCGCGAGGAGTTTCAACAGGCATCCGGGAGCGTTCTTTCGATGAATACCATCCATAAGGAAGCCCATCTGTTTGGTTATCATGGACATGCTGTCGCCCACAAGCCTTTGATCACCAAGTCCAATACCACTGCTCAGCTAACGTGGTGCAAAGAACGTCGACAGTGGACCGTTGAACAGTGAAAACGGGTTCTCTGGAGCGTCGAATCAAGTTTCACCCTCTACCGTTTGGATGGCAGGATCTGGGTTTGGCGTCTGCCTGCAGAATGCCTCCTGTCGGGATGTATTGTGCCTACTGTGAATTTCGGCGGCGGTGGAATTGTGCTATGGGAGTTGTAACGTATACTCTAGATTCACTTTCCTTTTGATTTTTACTATCTCTGGTTATTTTATTTTACTATGTAAATTATCTTCTTACTGAACGAGATGTTATTTCTCCCGCTGAATGAGATCTGGCAATGAGTGTAAGTCATGACGTGGTGGTAGCCAGTATAAATAGGCGCGTTCAACGATACGTAGGGAGAGTTGTTGTTGTATAGAGAGAGCGGTTGTTTATGTGCGTGAGAGCTTTGTTTCGTGTGTAAAGAGATCTTCGTTTATGTGAGAGCCGGATATCGAGTAGTTGTGTGACCGATGAAGTGAGTGTGGATAAATAATAGAAGTTTTACCAAATAAAAGATTGTCTTAGTAAGTACGTCTTTCTCAGTTCATAGTTTTGTCAGATCTCTGTCTGGCTGTTAGGTTTATTTCATTAGTGGTTATTATTAACAACCAGCATTAAGACTTTATTCATCTTAAATTACTACTACAACATTACTAGCAGTTAAAAGTTTGTTCATTATTATTACTACACTACTAGCAGGCAAGTTTATTCATGATATAATTAATAACACAACAACCATTAGTAGTAGAAGAAGTTGAATTCATTATAGAGTGTTTCTCCTGGTATGGCACGGGACCCTTGTTAGAAATTCCTGGTAGACTCAACGCCGAGACCTGCTGCACCATTTTGGATAACCATGCGCTTCCTACGTTGTGGAAGTTTTACGGGGTGGACCCATGTTACTTTCAGGATGACAATGCCACCTGTCATGTTGCGAGGTCCACCATGGCGTGGTATGGTGACAATGGGGTTAATCGAATGGACTAGCCTGCTCAGAGCCCGGACCTTAACCCTTTCGAGCACCTCTGGGACGAGTTGGAGCGTTGACTTAAGGGGTACCCCCACCGTACGAAGTCGGTGAAGGAACTGACCTGTCTTCTCCAAGTCTAGCGGAAGAAAATACCGCTAGCCGTCGTACAACACCTGGTTGAGAGTAGGCCCCGGATGGTTGCAGCTGTAATCGCCGCTCGTGGAGGCTCCACCAACTGTTGAAGGTGAATAAACCTCGTTTTCCTTTGCTATCACAGGTGTTTAATTACTTGTTGGAAGATAGTGTATGACTTGAAGAGAACGGCGGAGAACAGAGAGGAATGGAGAGACAGAGTACATCTACTGAACAACCAGCCATTGGACTGAGTAACCAAGAAGAAACAAGAAGCGACCACTACAATGCTCTAGTAGCTGCATGTCAACCCTTATAAAGGCTGGAGTAGGATTAGGATAGCATTAGAAAGCAGCCAGTCAGGTAAAAGAATGTCTATGATTGGCTGCAGCAAACTGATTCGCAGTTGACGTGAATTTCAATGTTCTTGCTGTCTCTGAAATGCTCTGACCCAAACTACAGGGTCAGAGCATTTCGGAGACCGCAAAGCTTGTGGGTCGCTCATGGTCAGCGGGGGTTAGAATCTATCAAAAGTGGTCCGAGGAGGTAAAAACCACGAACCGCCAGCAAGAAGTGGGCCCACCACTGCTGATTGATGCTAGAAGTGAATGAATTCTATCTCGTAGGGTACGAGACAACATGAGAGATGCTGTAGCGCAACTCGCCATTAATTTGAATTGTGGTGACGGGAGTGATGTGTCACAACACACAGTACATCAAACCCTGTTGAAAATGAGGCTACGTAGCCACAGGCAGATACAAGTGTCCATGCTAACCTTGGTTCACCGTTGAAAACGCCTGCAATGGACATGCAAACATCAAAACTGGACCTTCAATGATTGAAAGAAGGTCGTCTGGTCCGATGAATCCTGTTTCTTGTTGCACCATGTAGACGGCTGGGTACATGTGCGACGTGTACCTGAGAAAGTGTTGGCACAAGAATGTACCGTGTAACGAAACAAGCCAGTGGATAAATTGTATTGCATTGAGCAATATTCTGCTGGGAAACCGTGGGTCCAGTCATTCACGTGCAGGAAACTATGACTTCTACCACCTACCTAAACATCATTGCACACCAGGTACATCCTCTCATGACAACGGTATTCCCCTGTAATAGTGCCTTCTTTCAGCAGGGTAATCACTATGCCACACTGCCCGGATTGTTCCCGTGTTGCAGTGCCTTCTTTCAGCAGGGTAATCGCCATGCCACACTGCCCAGATCGTTCGAGAATGTTTCGCGGATAGGGAGGAAAGCTTTCAGTATCCGAAATTCCACTAACATCAACTCAATCGAGCATCTGTGTTTTAGGGTGGAACAGGAAATCCGATCTGCGGCGATTCAACCAAGTAACTTACAAGAGTTAAAAGATCTGTTGTTTTTGTGTTGGTACCAGATACCGCAAAATACCTTTAGAAATCTTGTGGCGTCCATACTTCGCCGGGTAAGAGCTATTTTAGAGCCACGTAGAGGACGACCATCCTATTAAACAGGTGGTCACAATGTTTTGTCTCTTCAGTGTATAGTGTTATATAACGTACAAGTTCATCCGCGCCCGGGAATCGAATCCGGGTCCCCTCACTCCGGAGTAAGTCACTCTCCCAACTGAGCTACGCGGACATGTGCCCTCGCTGCTATCTGCCTTTATCTCATGTGCGTCCTGCGGTGCAGGCCCGTCACAGTTATTAAAACGAAATATTGGTGTTTTCCATGAAATATAACCTAGCTCGTTCTCTGGAGAGGGATTTTCTGAATGCACCGTATGAAGGTCATACTATCAAGTTATAAGAATTAAGAAACTTGTATCTTATCGTGGTATTTGCTTGCTGAGCGTGCGATGGAAAGTGTTTGGAATGGTGTTTATTGATAAGGTACAAGGTCTTAGATCAGAGAAAGTGTGGGATGTTCAGAGTGGTTTTATGCCTGGTAAAGGCTGCACTAACCAAAATTTTGCATTACGCATGATGATCGAAAAGTATCTGGCTGTTGGTAAGAATGTTTCTGCAGCCTTCATAGATTTAGAGAAAGCTTACGGCCGAGTAAACAGGGTACTTCTGTAGAAGGTACTGAATAAAAATAGTATTGCTGAGAATCTACTTAATAGTGCAAAAGCCATGTATGGTGGCAATAGAGATTGTGTACGAGTGAATGGTGTTTTATCAAAATGGTTCTCTATTGGTGCAGGAGTCAGACAAGGTTGTGTAATGTCTCCATAGCTGTTAAATATATTTATGGGTGCGCGCATGCGTGATGCCAAGATGAACAATACTGGCTTCATCATCATCATCATCATTGTCAACCATTATCAATCCACTGCTGGACGAAGGTCTCCCCAAGTTTCCTCCACAACGGTCTGTCTTGTGCCAGTCTCCTCCATGTCACTCCCGCATATTTACGAATTTCATCCACCCATCTCCCATGTGGTCTTTTTCTGGGTCTTTTCCTGTCCCTTGGAATCCAATCTAAAATTTCGGCTGTCCATCTATGGTCTGTCCTTCTGGCAGTATGTCCAGCCCATTGCCATTTCAGGGATTTAACTCTGATCATGATGTCTTCCACTCTCGTCATTTTTCGGATCCACGAGTTCCTCTTCTTATCTCTCCTGGTAATACCAAGCATGCACCTCTCCATGCTTCTTTGAGTTGTCTGCAGCCTTTGTATGTCTCTTTTAGTTAAGGTCCACGTCTCTGCACCATACGTAAGCACTGGAAGGATGCATTGATCAAACACTTTTCTTTTAAGACATAATGGCATATTGCTCTTGAAAATTATGCTGTTTCTTCCAAAAGCTCTCCAGGCAAGTTTTGTACGCCGATTAATTTCTTCATCAATGTGACCCTCACTTGATATCTGCTGTCCAAGATAAACATACGTATCTGTTATCTCCAGTTTTTCTCCATCAATCGATAAATCTTCATTTCTTGTAAAAGCATTGAACATCACTTTTGTCTTCTGAAAGTTCATTTTTAATCCCACTTCTTTACTCTTGTCAGCAAGTTCCTGGATCATACTCTGCAGCTCTGATGGGCTAGTTGCAAAAATGACTACGTCATCAGCAAAACGAAGGTGGGTTAGATAATCTCCATTAATCTTTATCCCTTTGTTTTCCCAGTTCAGTGATTGAAAGACATTTTCCAATGTGGCATTAAAGAGCTTCGGAGATATGGTGTCACCTTGTCTCACTCCCTTTCCAATTTTTATGTGTGTTGTATTTTCAAACAGCCGAATCTTTGCACTTGCATTTTCATAGATGTTATTAATAATATTAATGTATGCATCTTCAATACCGCAGGATTTCAGAGCCGTGGTAACTGCTGATGGTTTCACCGAATCAAAGGCTTTTTCATAATCGATAAAAGCCATGCACAATGGAAGTTCATATTCCCTCGCTCTTTCAATTAGTTCTCTCAGTACATGGATATGATCTATTGTGCTGTAGCCACTCCTGAATCCAGCTTGTTCTCTCGGTTGAGCCATGTCCAGTGTTACCTTCAAGCGGTGTGAAAGAACTTTAGTGAAGATTTTATAAACCATTGATAGGAGGCTGATAGGTCTGTAGTTCCTGAGATCCTCAATGTCACCTTTTTTATGTAGCAGGATCATTGTAGCATTGTTCCAATCCTCAGGAATCTTCCCTTCATTAAGGCATCGAGTGAAAATTTGGGCGAGTACTGTTTCGATTTCTCCACTTGCTTCTTGTATGATGTCTATAGTAATTCCATCTTCTCCTGGAGCTTTCCCCCGCTTCATGTTCTTGATTGCATGAGCAACTTCTGCTGGGAGGACTGGAAGAACTCTGGTACCTTTCATGATGTCTGGAGTACATGTATCATCCCTTTCATATAATTTGGAGTAGAAATCTTTCACTCTTGTCAAAATTTCGCCTCTATTTCTTGTTATAGAACCATCTTCTTTTCTCAGAGCCATAATCTGTTTTCTTCCCTTACTGAGATGTCCCTTTGCTATCTTTAGGCTTTGGTTGTTTTCAATTGCTTTCCTCACTAGCTCACAGTTGAATTTCCTTACGTCTTCAGTGATACTTTTTCGTGCTGTCTTGCATAGCTCTATATATTCCACTTTGGAAGTCACATCTTCTTTAGTTGTCCTCATCTGTCTTCTTTTTTGCATCAACATTTTGGTTTTTCCTGATAATTTGTTTACATGCAACTTGTTCTTAGACCCAGCTAATTTTGTTGCTGTTTCCATAAGAGCTTTGGTTACTTTTCTGTTAACTTCCGAAATATCCACTTCTTCCGATGTTAGGCCTTCTAAAGCAGAGAATCTGTTCTTCAGTTCCAACTTGAAAGTATTATGGTGTTTTTTAAGGTTGGTTATGTCAATACATTTTGTTTGTCTTATGAGCTTGCCACGTTCCAGTTTAGTGTTGAGGTGCATCTTACATCTCACCAATCTATGGTCACTACCTGTGTTGAACTTGTTTAGCGCACTGCAGTCTTCGATGACGAATTTTTTGTTACACATAATAAAATCAATTTCACTTGTCGTCCCAATTGGATGTCTCCATGTCCATTTCCTGTGTGGCTTTTTCTTGAAAAAGGAATTCAAGATGAAAATCCTTCTGCCTCTGCAAACTCAACGAGAGTATTTCCACGCTGGTTTCTGTTGCCGTGACCGAATTTACCTACTGAAGTTTCATTCTGTTGCCGGTGCCCTATTTTTGCATTGAAATCTCCCATAATTATCTTCAAGTGCTGCTTACCTTTATTATTTAGATGACGAATTTCCTCATAAAATTCTTCAATTTCTTCTTCAGGATGACTTGTGGTGGGTGCATAAGTTTGAATAATCTGAGCCTGGTATCTTCTCGATAGTTGGATAACGAGTCGTGCAGCTCTGTCAGAGGAACTTTCAACTTCTACCACTTTATCCTTCAGTTTCTTGTTTATTATAAATCCAACACCACTAGTTCTGCCAGTATCTGTCCCACGATAATAGAAGAGATGTCCACTTTTCAGTTCAATGAGATCTTCTCCTTTTCTCCTTACCTCACTCAGCCCGACGATGTCCCACTTGATCCTTTGTAGTTCCTCTTCCAATTCAAGAAGCCTTGAATCAGAAGATAGGGAGCGTCCGTTGTAGGTAGCCAAGGTCAGCATCAAATGGCAGCCTAGTCCGGTCCTCCGGGGATTCTTAGCACCCTCTGCCTTCATGTCGCACTGGCCGCTGCCTTGGCCAGGTACATTCCAGCTGCCGGAGACTGAGGGCCAAGATTTAAGTTGTAGAGTCATTTTGGAGGTGTTTGGCCATAACTCACCACGCTGGCCAAGCGGGTTGGTGAGTGTGGGATAGCATTTCCTCTGATCCCGATGGTATAGTTATACCGCTATTTGCGGTCGTCAGAGCCCCTTTAGTGGGAACAGGATGCACCACGAGAAGGCGGGGTTGACATTTGTCAAGGAGAGGCTGTGATGTTACGCATCACCTGACCTTACATCCAATATTACCAAGATATTACCAAGATATACTGGCTTATATCTTGGTAATATCCGTGTGTGCAGACTGCTGTATGCTGATGATACAGTCCTGTTGGCAGAGGGCAAAAGTGAGTTGCAGAGCATGTCGTACCGGATGTACGAAGTTTGTATGAAATTCAAACTGAGTATAAATAAAGAAGTAACTAAAGTTTTGGTTTTTGATCGGGGAGCTGTTAGTACCGAATGCAAGATAAGTCCAAATGTCACAGTGATTGACCAGGTGAACGAGTTTGTACATTTAGGAAGTATGTTTGACACAGAGAAAAATTAGATGGTGAAATTAGTAAGCGAGTGAATTCCTCATTGAAAACCATAGCTGCCTTAAAAGAATTCACAGGAATGATGAGTTCTCATGAATTCCGAATGGCTGTATATGAAAGTGTAATTGTTCCTACACTGATGTATTTTAGTGAAACCAGGGTACTGTAGAAGAGACATACGAGTCGTTTGTGTGCAGGAATGATGTGGTACTTACTGGGGTTTCTGGCAAGACATGCGCTGATCATGCTAAGAATGAAGATGTGTTGCACTGATGTAATGTGAGGCACAGGGTTTTTAGTAAGGTGGAGACTAATATTCTCAGGTGGTTTGGCCATGTTGAAAGAATGAGTGATCAGATGCTTACTAAGAATTTTTTTTCAGCCCAAGTGGCAGGAAAGAAAATGAGATGGAGGCCAAGGAAATCATGGCAGAATCAGATTCAGGAGTGACTGCGTAAGAAAAAGATTATGAGTATGAAGTACAGAAGGTTTTGCGTAAGTCCTGTGATGCATGGAAGTGAAGCTTGAGCTATGTGCCAAGATCGTTGTAAATGGAGACGTTTGATAACAATAAGTAAATAATCAGTTAAACATGTAGCTGGTGAATTATCTTTCTTTGTGGAGCTAGCCTCTGAATCTCGGAGAACAGCTTAATGATATGTAAGTATGTAAAAAACTTGTACGCTTACATACTAAAACAAAACAAAACAAAAAAATGCACTAACACTAGTTTCCTTGAATACCATGTTCGACCTGACTCGTGATAAATAATTCAGTGGGCAGCCTATTTTGAATATATATGTGAAAGGAAAGAATAGAAAACGGGAGTCAATTAAAAAGTTCAAATTTAAAACGTAATTATTAATCGTAATATTTGTGCTCTGATAAAGATGGGAAAACTCTGTGCTAAAACTAATTGTTTTTGCCAACAAAAACATTCTGGATCATTATAGGAAGAGATAGTGTCTGAAGAAAGAAATTTGTAGCGGTCCAAATTGCTCTGAGATTCTCATTAAGTCATTTACAAGATGCGATGCGTGAGTTAGTTTTCAGAACTGATTTATTTATCGCGGTTATCTTTATTTCACATGCATAACATTAGGAATGAAAATAAAGACGATTAAGATCACATTAGTCACGAAATCTTTCAATCGGTTTGAAGAACCCAGTTATTAAATCGTTTATCATTTGATCTTTGGAATATCGATATGTTCATCGTTTGCGTAAAGAAGAGGAAACTTCGAGGGAAAAAAACTTAATTCACCGAAACAGTAGAATACTTTGTCTCAAAGATTTTTGTAAAGAAACGAAATCAGCTAAAGGTGCATCTGCAAAATCTTGGGAACGTTGATGACGCGTTGATTAAGAAGCTAACTTACTTAGTGAAGCAAAGCGTGTTCTCGTAATCAGGTGACTAATCAGGCGTCTACGATTGGCAGACGAAATCCCCACACTTACCTTAAGCCAGCGTCCGTGTCGTCGGTAAAATGCCGCGAATTTTTACGGTACATGAACATGCAGGATTCCTTATGACTTTTCTTTCCTCTCTTTCAGCGACGTGTGGAGAATCCGAAATGTAACGAAAATTGGAATGACAGTAAAAAAAGGAAAGGGTCGACTGCGTATTTAACTCCGCGTTGACCACGTGTAAGCAGTTTTCGTGAAAACATTTCACTGCGTGTGGCTCAGTTTAAAAGGCTCTACGATTTTTGACAAGGACAGAATTTTCATTCCGGAAGGTAATGAACTACTTTTCTATCTTGTGTGCAGAGTTTAATGCCACCTGATATTTTTGATTAATCAGACAGAAAATTCGTTTCGAAATAGGGTACGTACTGGTGATATACTATTCGCAAACGATTCGTTCATAATGAATCACTCTTCGCCGCGAATGGTTGGCCCTTCCCGCTCTGAACGATCGTTCAATCCGCCATTACTGCGTCACAAACTGAAGTCGCAGCACGTATATAGAGAATTAATAATTGTCGAGTGTGTAAGCCAGAAGAAAGTATGGTGAAACTTAAGAATGGGAATCATACGAGGATGCCATTCATTTGAACGGTGTGCTTTCGATGAACTGAGATTAACTGACCGCCACTGGTAATGGTGGTCAATTAATCTCTCAGACGTTGTTTAACCAAAGCTATTTACATTAACGCTGGAACACATAATGAGCAAATAAAATTGGTTAGAAAAGGGGGTCAACATAAATGGAGCAAGGTTGAACAGTTTAAGATTTGCAGACGACGTAGTCCTCTTTTCAGAAAATGAAAAAGAATTAAAAGAAATGATAGAAGAAGTAATAGATTTATCAAAAGAAATTAGATTAGAAATCAATATTGATGAAACAAAAACAATGTTAAACCAACTTAGTAATAGCGAAGCACAAGAAAATATTAGAATAAATGATCAAGAAATGTGGAAGAATACAACTATCTAGGAAAACTGATTATGACAAACAAACAAGGAATTATGGAAGAAATTGACAGCAGAATAAAAATGTGGTGGACAGCTTTTGGGAGGTAAAAGAAGATTCTATGTAGTAAAATAAAGCCGGAAAATAGAGCAAAACTTTCAATCAATGTATAATACCCGTTGTGAGCTGCGGATGTCCGTTCGTGACTGCCACGGAGAAACCTCAGGTTCGATCCCAGGCAGGTACGTACGCTCGAACCACTGAATATCCGCTGTGCGTCGGATGGGCACGTTAAGCCGTCGGACCCCGGGTACCAGTCCCCTGGTAATAAATAAGGGAGTTTTCCTCCCCCTTCCTACTTCGCTTCCACGTCACTTTCCCATTGGGCACTCTAGCCCAAATCTCCTAGCTTCCTATTTCTAAGGGTTGTTTAAGACCTGGGGTCAGACACTCCTACTCCCTAAAATTTTCTACATATGATCTGATCTAATCTTATAATATCCATTGTGACATATGTATGTGCTGAAACCTGGCCTATCGAGAAAAACACCTTAGACATATTGCAAAACACGCAACGTAAGATGGAAAGATCCCTACTAAATATAAAACTTCAAGATAAGACTAAAGCATAAAGATCCAGAACAAGTTTTTTAGACATAGGTGAAAATGTACTCATTTCAAAATGGAAATGGGCTGGCCTTACAGCAAGAATAGAAAATAATAGATAGACTAAAATAATAACAGAATGGAGACCATATAAAGGAAAGAGACCATTCTTCTCTTACAAGAAGAATGCAATGGCTATACCACTGGTTGGGACCACTGCGGACCAGTGGTAGCTATTACATTCTTCTCTTATACAAAAAGAATGCAATGGCTACCACTGGTTGGGATCACTGCGGACCAGTGGTAGCTATTACATTCTTCTCTTATACAAGAAGAAAGCAATGGCTACCACTGGTTGGGATCACTGCGGACCAGTGGTAGCTATTACATTCTTCTCTTATACAAGAAGAATGCAATGGCTACCACTGGTTGGGATCACTGCGGACCAGTGGTAGCTATTACATTCTTCTCTTATACAAGAAGAATGCAATGGCTACCACTGGTTGGGATCACTGCGGACCAGTGGTAGCTATTACATTCTTCTCTTATACAAGAAGAATGCAATGGCTACCACTGGTTGGGACCACTGCGGACCAGTGGTAGCTATTACATTCTTCTCTTATACAAGAAGAATGCAATGGCTACCACTGGTTGGGATCACTGCGGACCAGTGGTAGCTATTATATTCTTCTCTTATACAAGAAGAATGCAATGGCTACCACTGGTTGGGATCACTGCGGACCAGTGGTAGCTATTACATTCTTCTCTTATACAAGAAGAATGCAATGGCTACCACTGGTTGGGACCACTGCGGACCAGTGGTAGCTATTACATTCTACTCTTATACAAGAAGAATGCAATGGCTACCACTGGTTGGGATCACTGCGGACCAGTGGTAGCTATTACATTCTTCTCTTATACAAGAAGAATGCAATGGCTACCACTGGTTGGGACCACTGCGGACCAGTGGTAGCTATTACATTCTTCTCTTATACAAGAAGAATGCAATGGCTACCACTGGTTGGGACCACTGCGGACCAGTGGTAGCTATTACATTCTTCTCTTATACAAGAAGAATGCAATGGCTACCACTGGTTGGGACCACTGCGGACCAGTGGTAGCTATTACATTCTACTCTTATACAAGAAGAATGCAATGGCTACCACTGGTTGGGACCACTGCCGACCAGCGGTAGCCATTACATTCTTCTTGTTCTTCCAACCGTTTTTATAGCCAATTGAGGCTATAGGTTTCCCTCATCTCTTCCCAAATGTTCCTTGTCCTGGGCTTGTTTATTCTACAGCTTTCCTATACAGTTTTGTTTATATCATCCATCCATCTTCCTATACGATAAGAAGATGCATTCATTCATGTTCCCTCTGTTCTTTCCTGTAAGATATGAAGACCAGAGGGAAGATGGATGGATGATGTGAACAAAACGTATGGGAAAGCTGTAGAACTGACAAGCCCAGGACAGGAACATTTGGAAAGAGATGAGGGAAACCTATAGCCTCAATTGGCTATGAAAACGGTTAGAAGAACAAGAAGAATGTAATGGCTACCACTGGTCTGCAGTGGTCCCAACAAGAGAGCCGTCAGACCACGTGACATTAGGCAGAAGTAATTGTGTGCCCTCCAATTTCAATGCTTTCTTATGGCCTAATCAAGGAGGTTAAAATACCGCCCTAGTGGCGCAGTGGTCTAAGCAATGGCTTCTGATCTTTCGTCCGAAAGGGGTCCGGGTTCGAACCCCGGTGAGGCATGAATGTTGTGTTTGTCTTACGGCACTGGCTCTCTCCCTTCCCTGGAACCAGTGACCCTAAATTAGGGACGGGCTCCTGCTTTTAGCCCGCTGAGTTGCTCACGGTGGTCGTTAAATCTTCAATATAAAAAAAAAAAAAAAAAAAAACAGAGGTTAGAATAATGTTTCTGGAGATGCCCCGAGTTGGGAAGAGATTTTAAAGCTCTCGTCATTAGCAGAGAGGAGGGGGTCTATAGGTAGCCAAATTTCGCTACGATGCACAGTTATCCAGATATTTGAAGAAATCAACCTAGGTGGCTCACGGACTACTTCCGTTACCCATTTTCGTTACATCGAGATTTTTTACTTGGGCTTTAGTTTACTAGTATAGGGAAAGATGCATTGCATCAAAACCTTTCATTCACCGAATTCGACTTCGGAGGTGGGGACGAGGCATATTTCTAGATATCGTTGGAAATATGTTTCCTGTCTCTCACTCTTTAGCCCAATCTAGCTCTCTGGATCTTTTAAAATAAATATAAACGAATAACTTGTCTAAACTAGAAATCACGTCTGCATCAAAAGTCAATCTTCCAAGGCAGTTCCGAACCAAAAGTTATATTTAACATAAGTTCACAAAACTCGTTGTTATTGTATGTTTACACCACGAGCTGTTATGATCTCAAGTCTACATGTGAAGTCACTCAGTAGCTGTAGGTCTGCATGAAAAGTCAGTTGCAAAGTTGGTCTGCACCAAAATGCAGATTTGCAGTTTAGATGCACAAATAATCAGACTTTGCCAGAACTGTACAACAAAAGTCAAATGTACCTTTCGACGCACCTCTGATTCAATCTTCCTTCTGACTTTTTGGATTCTTTTGTATAAACTTGGTTTGTTTTCGTTAAACATTTTCTAACTTAATGCCATATTTCTCTAGATGAATTTGAAGTTGTCAGTTCCTTACAGCAGGTCAAAGGATAAGCTACTTAGTAAGGCTTCTGAGATAAGAATTCAGAATGAGATGAGCAATGCTCCTTAGACGAATATTGAGAAATGTTTGTTAAGTTATTCATGTATGATTAACAAGCCGATAGCAAACGATAGTTTGTAAGCTCATGACTGTTAAAAGCAAAGAGTGATAACTATAATTGGATGTTGGATTGATCAAGGTGTTGTGCTTTGATTAGAAGCGAACAACTGTTTTCTGGCTAAGTGTATTAGATAAGGGGCCATAACAGCAAATAGAATTAGATATAAGTTAAGTTGATTCATTTCGTACTCTGAAAGTTCATGTCGTGTATAATTAAGATTTTCAGCTTCAACGAGAAGTGAAATTATTCGGGTTTTGCAATGAATCCGATTTGCAAAGTTAAACCTTTCAATGGCTAAGCTTTTAATGTTTCGCGATGAAGTTAATTAACCAACCAGTTTAAACCATAACATTATAACCTGCTTATCTCAAGGTAGAGCAAAGTTAAAATGTGTTATTAAGTGGTACAAAAGTTCTACCAATTTTTGTAGTAGAGAAGCAAAACCAATTGTTTTGATCGTGATAATTAATACAGCAATAAGACATCTCTTAACTGACTGTATTTACTGTTCTCACGTAATATCAATCGCATCAGAGAACTTGAAAATTTCATGGCCCTCTCCGGTAGCACAGTGACGTCGAATCGACGTCGATTTTCGGTTACCAGGTAGATATTATGAGTACGTCGAGGCATAATTTTCGATGTAAAATCGATGACACGGAACGTCAAGAAAAATTATTACATTGAATTTCAGTATACATGTAGACGTTTTTACGCAGTTTCCCTTTAGTTCCATTAGGTCGAATAATCGATGTTTTTTATGTGATGTGTAAGCATCGCGCGCATGCGCCTTTGCAATCATTAAGCCAAACAAACTTTTTGAACACTGGGGTTTGGTCGGTTGTATCATTCCTGTTGTAAGACGAGATTCTTACCTGTCTCCTTTTTCGCCGGAAAATTAAAAAAAAATTGTTTTTGTTGTTTTTTTGCTTAATTATGTTTCTTAGGAGTTGAGTCTCGTTCCTTTAAGCAGAATTACTTGTTAAGATATATAATTTGTACGTACGTATATTTCAATGAGGGGTAGGCCTAGCGCGATACTGACAGATCGCCAAAAATTCTGTGAATTTTTTGAGAATTATGTGTCTTTTCGAATGCGTTCGAAAACACTTAGATGTTGAAACAATAAAAAAAATGATATGATTTTTTAATCGTAGACAGCGTCGTAGAATCGTACTACAAATACGAATACATTCTACGTTTTATGCCACGATTAAAAGTTTAGAATTTCATGTTTCAACGTGCAAATTGTAGAGTAAACGTAGATTCGACTTTACAACAGTACTAGAATAAATGAATAAACTGCGTAATATCAACGTAGAATCGACGTCTGCACTACGTGGCAACGATGTATATGTTTCTCTCGAAAGGTCGAATTTTTTCCTACTGTTGACTTGATATCGACTTAATAGGTTTAAAATTCGACGTCGAAAAGACATAGCAAAAGTGGACATGGATATCTTTATTCGACGTTTTATGTCGACTAAAAATCGATCAAAACTTCGACGTCGAATCGATGTAATGTGCTACCGGAGCTGGAGCGGGAACCGAACCTGCATCTCCCGATTACCGTTCGAGTATGCTACCTAGCTATATGCAATTTTCTTCCACGCTATATACAGCTCTTTGAATAAATAACATCTTCATTCTTTTATATAATTGCCATTATTATATATGACCTCTCACCATCTTTCTGATACTAATTGAACTTCCCCTTCTGTAGAACTCCTCCATTTTGGAATCAAACTCTTGTAATGCAGTTACGACATCTTCAACTTCTCAAAGGTTTTTCTTTTTTTTTTTTTTTTTTTTTTTTTTGTAGGTTTAACGACCACCGTGAGCAACTCAATGGGCTATAAGCAGTCGCCCGTCCCTAATTTAGGGTCACTGGTTCCAGGGAAGGGAGAGAGCCGGTGCCGTAAGACAAACACAACGTCCATGCCTCACCGGGATTCGAACCCGGACCCCTTCCGGACGAATGATCAGAGGCCAGCGCCTTAGACCACTGCGCCACCGGGGCGGCCAAAGGTTTTTCAGCAAAGTTGTTCTGAAGACATCGAAAAAAGTGGTGTAGGTGCTAGGTCTGGGGAATACGGTGGGTGAAGTAACACTTCCCATCCAATGTCCAGTTATTTTCTCTGAGTGGCTAAGTCTGTATAGGATCTTGCGTTGTCATGTTGCAAGATGGCGCCTTTGCGATTAACCAGTGCCGGACGCTTAGATTTAAAAATTTCTTTCAATCTTTCCAGCTGTTTGCAGTACAGGTGAGGCATTTATCGTTTGGTTAGGCGCAAGCATCTTAATAGATTATCCCCTTAACATCCCACCATTACACCTAACAAGACCTTTCTCTAATGGAGTCCTCCTCTTGAAATCGATGGAACCGGTTCTCCAACTTGGCATACAGTCCTTTGACGCATTACGTTTCTGCAAAGGACCCACTTTTCATCACCCGTAACTAATCGTTCCAAGAGAGGTTCGTGACGCAAAGAAAGACAGGTGGCCATTCTGCTCAACCGATTTCTTGCGGATAGGTCATGTGGTACCCACAGGTCGAACTTTGTGATAAACCCAAGCGCATGCATCCTCCTTTCTATTGTTGTTTTGTGTACAGAAAACCTTTCTGATAATTCTTCAATGGTTAGATGTTGGTCGTTTGATATGGCTCGGCTGAAATCAAGGAGGTTAGAGCAGATGCAGTAAGGATGACGCCACAAATTTGAAGTACTTTGAGCAGACGACTTTAGTTCTCAAGCGTCTCACCAACATTGTTGCAGATGCTGTGATTGGCTGTGACGTCATGATCGTGACGATTCGGTAGCTTCACTTTGATTACACGAGGGGGAACAACTGGCCCTTACTCCATCTTTTCTAACCTCCTTGGTTGAGATTCTCTTGAGAAACCTCTGATGGATGTCCAGAACGTGGTTGATCTCTGCAGTTTCTGTCTCCTTCAAGGAATTTCCGGAACCATCAGCGGCATGTGTTGCTGGTTCCGAAAATTCCGTTAAGCATTCTCGTTGTACACCTCACAAATATTGCGGCTGTCTTCAGCTGCATTGTTACTATAACGAAGTAAATTTCTCCGTCATTTTTAGTCCACGCCGGGAATCGAACCTGAGTCCACTTATTCCGGGACAAGTCGCTCTACCAACTGAACTACGCAGACGTTCGTTCTTGCTGCTATCTGCCTTTATGTCGTGTGCGTCCTGCGGGGCAGGCACGTCACATTACCTTTGTCGAACTCATAAAGCAAACAATGCCTAATGTGATCTTTATTGCTTGAGATGTTAACCCTTTTCTGACTTGTTTACGAATGAGATGCACCTGCTCTTGGGTCCATTTTATAGCCAACTCCTCGGAGCAGTTTGGCCATCACACGCGCCATCTGTTATTGCACTTATTACTTAAATTTTTTACTTGGGATTTGCATCAAGAAAAACGGTACAACTTTTGCACATATCTAATATAAGTTAGTCTATGACGAACTGATAAATGGAGATTGTGTAATTCATCTTCGTTTTGCTGATGACGTAGTCATTTTTGCAATTACCCCTTCAAAGCTGCAGAGTATGATCCAGGAACTTGCTGACAACAGTAAAGAAGTGAGATTAAAAATGAACTTCCAGAACTGATGCACAATGCTTTTGTATGTAATGAAGATTTATCGATTGATGGAGAAAAGCTGGAGATAACTAATACCTACAACAGCCGTTCCATAAAAACTGAGAGTAAAATCACCCAAAATGAAGAAATCTAGGTACAGCTAAATATATGTTATTCGCTTTCAAAGTTTCTTTCCTCCGATGATGCAGAACGGCCCCATCGTTCAGTCCCCTTTTCAAAGCATGTGGCGAAGGTACAGTATTTTGTGGAAGCTGCTTTAGTGACCCCTGTACAGCTTGAATAACGTCAGCATCTGTTTTGAATGTTGCACCACGGAACTTTTCCTTCATTGTTGGAAACAACCAGAAATCGCACGGGGCGAGGCCAGGACTGTAGGCAGGCTGTGGCATGATTTCAATACTGCATTTCGTAAGAATCTGTTGAACACAAGCAGCCACATGTGGATGGGCATTATCATGGTATAGGGTCCACTTGCCCACCAGTTCCGGTCTCTTAATCGATATGTGTCGTCGCAGACGCTTCAAGACTGAAATATATTACTCAGCATTAACAGTAATTTGTGGAGGAACGGCATGCTGGTAGAGTACTCCTTTATGATCAAAGAAAATTATCATCATCACCTTCCCAGCTGATTTGTCTTGGCGGACGTTTTTCGGTGGAGGCGAGTTTGTGTGTTTCAAGACACTCGTTACCCGCTTGTGAGGGGTCGACATAGTTGACCCATGTTTCATCGGCAGTTATTACTGTATTTAGAGAGTTTGGATCCTTTGCAATCATTTGTTTCCGTTCATGACACACCTGAACTCTGGCTAACAATTGTTCTCTCGTCAGGTGATGAGTTACCCATCTGAAACACACACGATGCAGCAGTAATTTGTCACGTGGAATGCGGAATGCCAACGTTTTTGAAATATTAGTTGACGCCGCCATGTCTTTACACGTCATTCGTCGATCTTCTTGCAGGATTGCCCAAACAGTGTTAACAATACGCTCCGTGACAACACTTTCAGGTCGACCAGGCCTAGGAGCGAATTCTGTCGAGAAATGCCCTTTTTGAAATCATGTTGCCATCTAAAAATCGTTGACTCACCCAAACATTTAGCTTTCTAAGCTTTTTTCATTAAATCAACTGCTTCTGGAGCCGTTTTGCCCAAACAATAGCAAAATTTTATCGCACAACGCATTTCACTTCTGAACTCTGAATTACTCACCTCCATAGCTGTATGACAAAGTTCAGACGTACCTTAAACAACTGCGCAATAACAAAACCAGAATCGTCTGCCACGGCTAGCAACTGTTACCATAGATACTTCCTTAATTCAGTTAGTCGTCTGCATGGTTGTTTTTCCCCTTTGCACTGTTGCCAACGCAAAAAAAATTACTCTAAGTTTTTATGGACCGGCCTTTGCACATTTACCTTGGACAACAGATATCGAGCAAAGGTCACATTGATGAAGAAAGTAATCGACGTATAAAATTTAGTTGGGGAATCCTTAGAAGAAACTACAATTTTCAAGAGAAATATGCCATTATGTCTTAAAAGAAAAGCATTTAAGCATCCATGCATCTTTCCACTGCTTGCGTATGGAGCAGAGACGTGGATCTTAACTAAAAAAGTCATACAAAGACTGCAGACAACTGAAAGAAACATGGAAATATGCATGCTAGGTGTAACCAGGAGAGATGAGAAGACGAACTCATGGATAAGCAAAATGACAAGAGTGGAAGACATCATGATTAGACTAAAATCCATGAAATGGCAGTAGGCTGGACATGTTGCCAGAAGAGCGAACCACAGATAGACAACCGAAATTCTAGAATGGATTCCAAGGGACAGGGAAAAACCCAGAAGGAGACCACATGGGAGATGGATGGATGAAATTCGAAAGCATGCTGGTGCAATATGGAGGAGGCTGGCTCAAGACAGACCGTTGTGGGAGAAACGTGGGAAGACATTCGTCCAGCAGGGGATTGATAATGGTTGGCAATGATGATGACAAACAGACTGTTCATTCCAAGAATGACATATTCTCGACGTGTAGAGCTTCGATAAGTGTTTTTTTTAACATTGCAACACTTTATTTTTGACAGCCTTTTCAAGTGAGACCAGCTGAAAAAGCTATTGTTCTTCGACTGAAATAGCTGATAAAATTTTTGAACAGGGAGCAATTGTAAAGTCGTACTAAAGTTTGTTCCATTTTCTCACATAATTTTCCTTTTTGCAAAATTCCTTCTTTCGCTTCGGAAAGAAGTGGTTGTTTTCTCAGTGTTCCTCAACACCTTTTTTTCGTTCCTTTCTGTTCATCTCTCATGTACTAATTCAATCTTCAAGCTCCAGCGAAATTTATAATGCGCTCCTGCTTTCAATTGCAGATGTTTTGGCGTGATTTTCCAATCTTAACTAGACGAAATTCATTTCTACGTTCGGATCCGTGAAAACAGTTGAATAATTTTATAAATCGCAGGTGGCGATTACTACTCGGATTAAAGTACAACTGGCGTCCTAATCGTAATCTTAATCGCCTTCAGGAAGTGCCTTTTCTTTTGGAATGACAAGTGGACGCTATTTTTGCTTCACAAGGACGTAATAAACGGAATTAGACTGTGCGAATCAACGGATTTCAGAATTTGTACGTGCAGCCGGTTGAAAATCAGATCTCAGGTGTCACCTCCTTATTCAGCATTTTTCCTCATTCCCTTGAATTACAAAACCTGACAAGAGATAAATTCGCAAACGCCGGTTGCCTCGCGAATGGCGGATTTAAAGTTAGCGGGTCACTCTGCTTGGATCGGTTTAGGTGCCTCACTTTGTTTTTATTTATTTATTGAGGTTTTAACGACCACCGTGAGCAACTCAGTAGGCTGTAAGCAGTCGTCCATTCCTAATTTAGGGCCATTGGTTCCAGGGAAGGAAGAGAGCGAGTGCTATAAGGCACACACAACATCCATTTCTCATTGGAATTCGAATCCGAACCCCGTCTCGTGTGAATTACCAGATGCCATCGCTTAAACCACTACGCTACTGGGGCGGCACCCCTCACTTTGCAAGCCATCTTTGAAAATAGCCTGTTGCCACATATTCCCATCCCCCGTCAAATTATAACTTTCTGATGCTCGTGTAT
Organism: Macrothele yani; assembly: GCA_039090855.1. NCBI lineage: Eukaryota > Metazoa > Arthropoda > Arachnida > Araneae > Macrothelidae > Macrothele > Macrothele yani. Next base: position 1,077,522 of record CM077031.1, on the reverse strand, counting down.
GTATAAGGAAGTAATGTAATAGCAAAAAAAAAAAAATAGTCGACTTCAAGATTTCAACAGAGATATGCATTTTGGGTCCCCCAAACTTGATTTGACTATCTCTATTGTGGTATCTGTGTGGTTTGCTGCTGCCACAATCCAAACTGTTAAGGCCGCCCCGGTGGCGCAGTGGTCTAAGCGATGGCCTCTGATCATTCATCCGAACGGGGTCCGGGTTCGAATCCCGGTGAGGCATGGATGTTGTGTTTGTCTTACGGCACTGGCTCTCTCCCTTCCCTGGAACCAGTGACCCTAAATTAGGGGCGGGCGACTGCTTATAGCCCATTGAGTTGCTCACGGTGGTCGTTAACCCTTCAATCAAAAAAAATATATCAAACTGTTAAGGCGAAATTTAATATTTAAGGGTTTCGTGACATGGGGAATACAAAGAAAGGTACAGTTACAGAAAAGCCAGAACTTTGATAACGATGGTTACTGCAGCACAATACTTCTGACGATTCGTCCGAAAGGGGTCCAGGTTCGAATCCCGGTGAGGCATAGATGTTGTGTTTGTCTTACGGCACTGGCTCTCTCCCTTCCCTGGAACCAGTGACCCTAAATTAGGGACGGGCGACTGCTTATAGCCCATTGAGTTGCTCACGGTGGTCGTTAACCCTTCAATCAAAAAAAAAATATATCAAACGGTTAAGGCGAAATTTAATATTTAAGGGTTTCGTGACATGGGGAATACAAAGAAAGGTACAGTTACAGAAAAGCCAGAACTTTGATAACGATGGTTACTGCAGCACAATACTTCTGACGATTCGTCCGAAAGGGGTCCAGGTTCGAATCCCGGTGAGGCATAGATGTTGTGTTTGTCTTACGGCACTGGCTCTCTCCCTTCCCTGGAACCAGTGACCCTAAATTAGGGACGGGCGACTGCTTATAGCCCATTGAGTTGCTCACGGTGGTCGTTAACCCTTCAATCAAAAAAAAAATATATCAAACGGTTAAGGCGAAATTTAATATTTAAGGGTTTCGTGACATGGGGAATACAAAGAAAGGTACAGTTACAGAAAAGCCAGAACTTTGATAACGATGGTTACTGCAGCACAATACTTCTGACGATTCGTCCGAAAGGGGTCCAGGTTCGAATCCCGGTGAGGCATAGATGTTGTGTTTGTCTTACGGCACTGGCTCTCTCCCTTCCCTGGAACCAGTGACCCTAAATTAGGGACGGGCGACTGCTTATAGCCCATTGAGTTGCTCACGGTGGTCGTTAAACCTCCAATCAAAAAAGATTTCGTTTGCATTCTCAGAGGAGTAAGTTATTGGCTACTTGTCCAATCTGGGTCTAGGTTGAACAACTAGCCAGAAAGAAAATCCTCTCCCCTTTTGAAGCCAATGCCCCTGAATTAGGGGTGATTACTTTATCGTATTTAAAGTTTCTCATGATGGTCGTTAAACACCGGCACAAAAGAAAAAGAAACCCGTTTTTTTTCAGTATTGCGCACTTTTGTTGCGCCAGGGGCACAAATATAAGTTTCCGTCTGCAATGACATTTCTACTGATAAAGAAAATACTGAAAATATTGTTTCAGCAATGAACTCCATTCGTTACGACTGACTTCCTAATATTTCGTGACATCTCTTGTACCGTAAGAATCATTTGCAGGTGTCGCGAAACCACGTCCTTCTGCTCCGGAACCGAATGCTTTCCCAATTAGCCTACACCGACGAATTTTGTCGCTGCAGCTTTGCCGTCTTGACAGAGATCGCCGTAGAAGAAGTAATTCTGAATAATTTTAGAATATTTCCGGAACGAACATCGTACATTTTTCGGAGAACCAAATGACCAGGAGATTCATTTTGCGTTCAGGCGCCAATGTACACTGGTGTGCAAAAATTAAGGACGAAGAGGAGAAATTGGCATAACCGCGGAACGAGCAGGCAGAACGGACCAAAAGACCACTCAGGAGATAGACTAGGGTCCGGTACGGTAGGGCATGCGCATATATGCAGCATGACGTAGGTATGGGGAGTGTCGGAAGGGTATAAAGCACACGGGCTGTGTACGCTCAGCAATTCGGTGAAAGCTATTTCACGGTGTACATCAGTTTGAACGACGTCGAGTTGCTGCCACCGTGTGATATGGCCAACAGGCAATCCAGTAGACGACATCTGGATGACTTTACCCGAGGTCGCGTCATTGGAAAGTTGGAAGAAATTCGAAGTGTGACCGAGGAGTTTGGTATCGCTCACAGCATCGTTTCACGAGCTTGGAGAGCATTTCAAACGACAGGAACAGCTGTCCGAGAGATTAGCAGTGGTCGTCCACGATCAACTACGATGGCGGACGACCGGTATATTGTCCTACAGGCGAGAAGAGACAGATAGCAGACAGCGGGAGAAATCGCAAGGCACATGCAACAGACAACTGGACGTCCGTTATTGCGTTTTACCGTGGCCAGGAGGTGCACAAAGGTGGTTTATTTGCACGACGACCAGTACGGTGTGTGCCATTAACGCCTGCTCATCGGAGACGGCGGTTTCTGTGGTGCCAGGAACACAAGAACTGGACACATCAGTAATGGGGTCGAGTTCTCTTTACGGATGAGAGCCGATTTAGTCTGACGAGCGATTCTGGACATATACACATCTGGAGAGAGCAGAGAACACGCAATCACACCTCCAACATCATCGAAAGGGACCGGTTTGGAGGTGGCAAAGTTCTCGTTTGGGGCGGTATCATGCTTGGTAGCCGTACTGACCTCCACATCTTCCAAGGAGGTTCAGTCACTGGTGTCCGCTATTGTACCGAGGTTCTCCTGCCTCACGTGCGTCTGTTTAGAGGTGCTGTGGGTCCTGAGTTCCTCTTCATGGACGAAAACGCTGCACCTCATCGTATAGTGGGTGTCGTAGAGCTGTTGGAGAGTGAAGATATTCAACGCATGGATTATCCCGCAAGGTCCCCGGACCTAAATCCAATCGAACACGTGCGGGACCTTCTCGGGAGACGCTTGGCAGCACGTCACCAGCCGCCAGCAACGATTCCGCAGCTGCGATTGGCGCTACAAGAGGAATGGGCCGCGATGCCTCAACAGCTCCTTGACAACCTCGTCTTCAGCATGGACAGACGTTGTAAATCCTGCAACGCAGTCAGGGGGTGATCATATCCCCTACTAAAGACTGGATTTTTCTTGGCAGCCGCCTGTCACATGGACGTTTCTGTCTTTTGTCCAGTTGTGCTCGAACTACTTTTTCAATAAAGTGCCTTTGTATCCTTTGGATTCCTTGTTTGGACGGTTTTGCTCACTTGTCCCATATTCTTACATCTTGGGGATCTTATGGTATGATTTGAGTCGATGTGGAGCACTTCCGCACGACGTTACATTCAAAAAACCGTCGCGTTCTTAATGTTTGCACGCCAGTGTAACATAAAAGCCATTTGCCGGTGGCTGAAATCGAAGCCACATCGTTCTGCTCCGGAGACGAATACTTTCCCAATTAACCTACACCGATGAAGTTTGTCGATGTAACTTTGCCGTCTTGACATGTACGTCCCCTCTGAGGTAGATACATCACACCCTCTTCTTTTCAAAAGACTAGTTTAGTGCACGGCAGATCTCAACGTTACTAACTTCTCTACAGTGCTTTTATGCCGCATGCTTAGCGATACTGATGCATCTTAAGTAACTTTTATGTCATACACAGTGCGTCAAAGAATTTTTAAGACTGGGTCTGTAAAATGAAATAGAAACAAGAAATTATATTTCGTTTTGGTTTGTTATTCAAAATAAGTCCCTCTGGCTTCAATACACTTGTTACAGTGATTTAATAATGATTCGAATGCCTGTTTCAGTTCACTTTGCGGAATTGCCTCCAAAGCACGCGTCGAAGGTGTTTGTATGGTCCAAATATCATTAAAAAAAACACCGTTTTAACGTCATTTTAAGTTTTGGGAACAAAGAAAAGTCGCAGGGTGCTAAATCAGGCGAATAAGGTGGATGATTCAACACGCAGACGTTATTTTTCGCCAAAAATCTACGAACAAGAAGTGAGGTGTGACTGGGTGCATTATCGTGCAACAAACACCAACTGTTTTCATCTCGATATTCTGGACGAATGCAACGAATTCTGCCCATCAAACGCTTCAAAACATTTAAATAAAATTCACCAGTAATTGTTTGTCCACTGGGAACAAATTCTTTGTGGATAATAACCCTTACTATCGAAGAATGTAATGAGCATTGTTTTGATTTGCGATGGAACTTTTCTTGTTTTTTTGGCTTGTGGTGAGTTTTTTGACTTCCATTCGCACTTTGTCTCTTTGTTTTAGGATTATATTGAAAACACCATGTTTCATCACCTGTAACAATCGATTTTAAGAAGTTTGGATCATTTTCGGTGGCTGAAATGATGTCTCTGCAATGTGCACTTCTCCTTGATTTTTGTTCATTGGTTAACGTGTGTGGAACAAATTTAGCACAGACTTTTGTTTTGCCCAAATCTTCATGCAGGATGGTTCGAATCGTTTCTTTGTTGATGTTTAAAGACTTTCATCATTCTTAGTGACGCACATCGATTGTTTTCCACGAAATCACGCACTTTTTCAATAATCTCAGGTGTCCTAGATGAACTTGGTCTTCCGGTATGCTTATCATCTTCTATCGTCTCTCTTCCGTCCAAAAAACGTTTGTGCCACAGGAAAACATTTGATCTACTTAAACAAAACTCACCGTAAACTTGTTTCATCATTTGGTACGTTTCTGAGGCACTTTTACCAAGTTTTGCGTTAAATTTAATAACAGCCATTTGTTCCATCTTAATAATTCAACATGAAAAAAATTTTACTTCTCTAATGAACGGCCGTTTCGTTTGAGTTACTTTAACAACTGCGCAGTACTTTTGGCAGAAAGCAAGCAGATGGTCATGGTTTATAACGCATTCACGATTACACTGGTGGCGTCACCGTAGGCTGAAATCTAGCGCCAGTCTTAAAAATTCTTTGAAGCACTGTGTATGTTCAGATGTATCTTAAGTAACTTTTATGCGACATGTTTAGCCATACAGATGCATCTTAAGTAACTTTGAAGCAATGATGTATTTTCTTTGCTCATATTTTGTTTCATTACGCATTCATACCGCTAGAAAACTTTTTACTTAGTATGCACCAGAAATAACTCCGCCGCCCCGGTGGCGCAGTGATCTAAGGCGTTGGCCTCTGATCATTCGTCCGTAATGGGTGCGGGTTCGAATCCCGGTCAGGCATGGATGTTGTGTTTGTCTTACGGCACTGGCTCTCTCCCTTCCCTGGAGCCAGTGACCCTAAATTAGGGACGGGCGACTGCTTATAGCCCATTGAGTTGCTCACGGTGGTCGTTAAACCTCCAATCAAAAAAAAAAAAAATAATAACTCTTTTTTTCAGTGTGACTACTTGAATTGCAGAAAATACCATTTTTAGCATTCGACCCTTTATGAAATAGCACCGGTATTTTTGTTTGTGGATGTTAAAAGAATTCGCATCGGTAAATATCAGAGCATTGAAGAGCACTTGTTCACAGGAAACCGTTGGGATTTGCATAACCGCTAAGCAACCTGTAGATTTTTGCTTGCGGCAGCCAATTGTTACGGCATCACTCATGGGTGGCCGTCATTATTATTATCATAATAAGAGCCCGCTCTCTTTTGCCGCTGCTGTTCCGCTGGGGATTAACAAACACAATTGGAGCTGGCTTGCTGGTTCTCTGTCATCCATCCATTCACTCTTCCTGCATTGTAGTCGGACGGTGCTTCTGCGGTATTCCGTTGCTCATTGGCGTGAGGAATACTTACAGCATTCCGCCGTGGATTAAGCGATTCACGTGCAGCAGGAATTAACTTACACAAGCTTTATTAGTCAACCAGGAACTTTACAAAACAGAGAAAGTGACTGCGTGTTTCGGAGTCCTCTCTGCTCATTCTCTTCTGAAGTTGCTTTTAATGATGATCCTTCCACACAAAACCGTTCAGGAACGTAGGATATAAACAGTAAGTAAATATAATTGATTGATGAAAATGTTTCACCTCTAATTATGCATTGGTACGGCACCAAGCAGGACCAGATTAAGGAGTGTCTTAATCCGGCCCTGATGGGGAGAGCCTGGTTAAGGGGGATAAAGCTCTGTGCAGCTATATCGATCACTGATATCAGGGGTTTACCAGAATTTTTTCAAATTGGGGTTCGCTCAAAAAGGTTGAAGTGGAGTGTGTTTGAATGAAAGCAAATTTTTTTGAAGAATGGAAATTTTTATAGTTAATAGTTAGGTTTTGAACCTAGGATTAAAAATGGGGAAAACTTTGCAAAATAGAAAACTGTGCATCTGTGAAAACAAAATTTTGTCCGTGACGGAGATCGAACCGGCGCCTTCGGAGACAGTTGTTCTAACCGACAAAACTACGCCGACGGAATGCATCGCTGCAGATTTGTCGTCTTGACACGTGCTGCGTCTCTGTAATATGTCATAATTTTTTTTTCAAAACTATACAAATATAATTTGCTTTTGTGCTGTTTCTATTTTTCATCTCTCGTGTGACGCTTCTCTAAACACGATTAAAGCGAAGAAGAGTTCCTGAAACAGTAGATATTGATTTCACAAATCTTGCGCATGCCAAAACAATTTAAGAATAAATCTGCAAAATTTGTGACGGACTAAACTAAAGAGGTGCTACAGATACATTTCATGGCTGCGAAGACTGATTTTTTCACATATGCTTTAAATAAGGAGAACTAAAGAAAAAACATTAGGCTGCTATATGCACAGACTTTAAATATTAAAAAAAGGGCTGCATATTGGTAAAAAATGCTTCAAGGTAAAGCTGAAGAATTCATATAAATACTAACTGCTATTGACAACTGTGCTATATACAGTGAAAACCCGGTTCTACGACCTTCTAGAGGACGATCTGAAAAAGCGTATTAATGTAAAAAAAATTTTGAATGCCATCCAAAAATTAAAAAAAAGGAGGGGGGGGAGGGGGTTACTCTTTATTTCAAATCATGCTAATTTATAATGTTAGACATACATATATACGTACAAAATACTTTTTTTGCTACCTTCAGTCTATGTCTATTTTGACTTTTGTATTAATTATTTGATTCAAATTTCATTATAAAACCTAGATCAAAAAATTGCATACGATTTCATATTTTCAATATAATGAACAAAAAAAAAAAAAAAAAACCTTACCTTCGAAATACTAGGCAATAAATCCGAATACAATTTTGGTTTCCATTTAATGCCCGTACTACACATCCCTTACTTATAAGCATCGCTCTTTTCAAAGCAGTTTGTCCACTAATTGATTTAGTATTAGTGCCGAGTGAAATATTCACTAATCTTCGCTTGTTTCAAATTTCTTGAATTCAGAGAAAAAAGGGAACTATGAAAACTATTTAGTTATAAGCATCGCTTCTTTTAAAGCAGTTTGTCATCTAGTTGATTCAGCATTAGTGCCGAATGAAATATTTACTAACTAACCTTTGCTCCAAATTTCTTGAATTCAGAGAAAAAAGAGAAATGCGAATGTTATTTAGCAAATTTTGAGTTGCATTATCCATTTCATGTCTGCAATAAAACGCTTTCTCTCACAGTTGTAACATACCGCGTTACGTATAAAAGAATCAAAGGAACGTGTATTTTTGAAATTCTGAAATTGAAAATTTAAAGAATAATCGCAAAATTCGTATAAATTAATTATATTTAACTTAATTGAAAAGCGATAGACACTACGTTAAAACATCTAGACTAGCGCAAAATTATGTGTGAAAATGGTAAACCTATAACCTATGTTTCACTGTAATAATAATAAACAGGGCTAACACTTAAAAATGAAAATGTATAAGAAGATTTAAAGTGAGTGCATGCTTCACGCATCAAATGGAGTGGTGTTGATACTTTTCTATGCAGGGTTTCTGAGGAAACTAAGAAGTGTTGCGGAGTGTATAAATACCTGACTGATTTCTTTAAAAGGTAAATTCTTGCCTTGCCTTGCTTAAGCTGAATTTTTACACGGATTTAAAATAACTTGGAAATAGCATGCCAGAGAATATTTTTGCCAAGACTTCAGCGTTAAAAATATGGCTATTCAAATGTCCCATCCAGTCTTCTGTGCAAAAGGGTCCTCTGTTGTTTTGTTTTCTTCCTCCTAAAAGTTTACATATATGGCTTTGCGATTACATTTATCAATTCCCGTATCCAACGGCTAGGCTGTGATCAACTTCGATCAACTATGTGTGAAAAACATTTAAGTGCATTAATTGTAATGATTGACATTTGAAAAAACTTTCCAACTTCTCAAACGAAAAATTACGAAAGAAAGAATTAACTTAAAATTTTCTGAAATCGTCGGCGTTTCTATCACTTAAAGGTAAATATGAATACTTTACATTATAATCTGAGAGTACATTTTCCTGAATTAAGAAAATGCATTTGAATACTCCTGAATATAACTTGTCATCTTTTTAGTTTAGTCTTTAAAAATATTTTTAGTTTAAAAGCGTTTTGTACGTAGTTCAGCCACGTAAAACAAATGAAAATATAATTAAAATACAAGCATCTAGTTACATAAAGCAGAATGTACGTTCTTCTTCTAAGCCTGTTGGCCCCCACTGCAGGGTATAGGCCTCCCCAGTCTTTTCCAACTTCCTCGATCCCTAGTCTCAGTCAATCATTTCGCACCTCTAAATTTCTGAAGGTCATCTCCTCATCCAGTTCTCTAGCGTCCCTTTCGTCACCTTCGATCTCTCGGTTGCCATTCTGTTATTAACTTTGTCCATCTTTCAGTCTTCCAACATGTCCAGCCCATCTCCACTTTGATTCTTTAATTATTTTTATAATTTTAATTATTATTCTTGTTCTTTGTCTTATAAGTTCATTTGTAACTCTGTCTCTTCTTGTTATTCCCTACGTTCTTCATTTGATTCTTTAATTATTTTTATAATTTTATCTATTATTCTTGTTCTTTGTCTTATAAGTTCATTTGTAACTCTGTCTCTTCTTGTTATTCCCTACGTTCTTCTCTCTAACTTTCTCACCAATACTCCTATTTTTTCACATTGGTAAATACAGGGTTAATACATGCATTGAAGATTTTTCTTTTTAAACACAATGGAAGATCATCGGTTAAATAGTCTTTAAGAGTCCAAAAAGCTCTATTACCTTGAATAATTCTTCTATTGATTTCTCTTTCTTGTCTTTGAAGATTTTTCTTTTTAAACACAATGGAAAATCACCGGTTAATAGTCTTAATTCAGTGCTTTGGGATGTAACCAACAGACCTAGGACTTGCCAGAGAAAAGCTCCCCAGACCAGAACGCCACCTCCACCGGCATGATGAACCCCAACTGTGCAAACAGGGGGATAGTGCTTCATGCTTTTTACGCCATATATAAACCCTGACATCAACAGAACATTACTTCCACTGGCCTGTTGAACCCCAACTGTGCATCCAGGGGATCGGGCTTAATGCTGTTTATGCCATATGCAAACCCAGCCATCAACATAACACCACCTCCACTGGCCTGTTGAACCCCAAATGTGCAACCAGGGGATCAGCCTTAATGCTGTTTATGCCATATGCAAACCCAGCCATCAACATAACACCACCTCCACTGGCCTGTTGAACCCCAAATGTGCAACCAGGGGATCAGGATTAATGCTGTTTATGCCATATGCAAACCCAGCCATCAACATAACACCACCTCCACTGGCCTGTTGAACCCCAAATGTGCAACCAGGGGATCAGGATTGATGCTGTTTATGCCATATGCAAACCCAGCCATCAACATAACACCACCTCCACTGGCCTGTTGAACCCCAAATGTGCAACCAGGGGATCGGCCTTAATGCTGTTTATGCCATATGCAAACCCAGCCATCAACATAACACCACCTCCACTGGCCTGTTGAACCCCAAATGTGCAACCAGGGGATCAGGATTAATGCTGTTTATGCCATATGCAAACCCATCCATCAACATAACACCACCTCCACTGGCCTGTTGAACCCCAAATGTGCAACCAGGGGATCGGCCTTAATGCTGTTTATGCCATATGCAAACCCAGCCATCAACATAACACCACCTCCACTGGCCTGTTGAACCCCAAATGTGCAACCAGGGGATCAGGATTAATGCTGTTTATGCCATATGCAAACCCAGCCATCAACATAACACCACCTCCACTGGCCTGTTGAACCCCAAATGTGCAACCAGGGGATCAGGATTGATGCTGTTTATGCCATATGCAAACCCAGCCATCAACATAACACCACCTCCACTGGCCTGTTGAACCCCAAATGTGCAACCAGGGGATCGGCCTTAATGCTGTTTATGCCATATGCAAACCCAGCCATCAACATAACACCACCTCCACTGGCCTGTTGAACCCCAAATGTGCAACCAGGGGATCAGGATTAATGCTGTTTATGCCATATGCAAACCCAGCCATCAACATAACACCACCTCCACTGGCCTGTTGAACCCCAAATGTGCAACCAGGGGATCGGCCTTAATGCTGTTTATGCCATATGCAAACCCAGCCATCAACATAACACCACCTCCACTGGCCTGTTGAACCCCAAATGTGCAACCAGGGGATCAGGATTAATGCTGTTTATGCCATATGCAAACCCAGCCATCAACATAACACCACCTCCACTGGCCTGTTGAACCCCAAATGTGCAACCAGGGGATCAGGATTAATGCTGTTTATGCCATATGCAAACCCAGCCATCAACATAACACCACCTCCACTGGCCTGTTGAACCCCAAATGTGCAACCAGGGGATCGGCCTTAATGCTGTTTATGCCATATGCAAACCCAGCCATCAACATAACACCACCTCCACTGGCCTGTTGAACCCCAAATGTGCAACCAGGGGATCGGGCTTCATGCTGTATATGCCATATGCAAACCCAGCCATCAACATAACACCACCTCCACTGGCCTGTTGAACCCCAAATGTGCAACCAGGGGATCGGCCTTAATGCTGTTTATGCCATATGCAAACCCAGCCATCAACATAACACCACCTCCACTGGCCTGTTGAACCCCAAATGTGCAACCAGGGGATCAGGATTAATGCTGTTTATGCCATATGCAAACCCAGCCATCAACATAACACCTTCTCCACTGGCCTGTTGAACCCCAAATGTGCAACCAGGGGATCAGGATTAATGCTGTTTATGCCATATGCAAACCCAGCCATCAACATAACACCACCTCCACTGGCCTGTTGAACCCCAAATGTGCAACCAGGGGATCAGGATTAATGCTGTTTATGCCATATGCAAACCCAGCCATCAACATAACACCACCTCCACTGGCCTGTTGAACCCCAAATGTGCAACCAGGGGATCGGCCTTAATGCTGTTTATGCCATATGCAAACCCAGCCATCAACATAACACCACCTCCACTGGCCTGTTGAACCCCAAATGTGCAACCAGGGGATCAGGATTCATGCTGTATATGCCATATGCAAACCCAGCCATCAACATAACACCACCTCCACTGGCCTGTTGAACCCCAAATGTGCAACCAGGGGATCGGCCTTAATGCTGTTTATGCCATATGCAAACCCAGCCATCAACATAACACCACCTCCACTGGCCTGTTGAACCCCAAATGTGCAACCAGGGGATCAGGATTAATGCTGTTTATGCCATATGCAAACCCAGCCATGCCGCCCTGGTGGCGCAGTGGTCTAAGGCGCTGGCCTCTGATCATTCGTCCGTAAGGGGTCCGGGTTCGAATCCCGGTGAGGCATGGATGTTGTGTTTGTCTTACGGCACTGGCTCTCTCCCTTCCCTGGAACCAGTGACCCTAAATTAGGGACGGGCGACTGCTTATAGCCCATTGAGTTGCTCACGGTGGTCGTTAAACCTCCAATCAAAAAAAAAAAAAAAAAAAAAAACCCAGCCATCAACATAACACCACCTCCACTGGCCTGTTGAACCCCAAATGTGCAACCAAGGGATCGGCCTTAATGCTGTTTATGCCATATGCAAACCCAGCCATCAACATAACACCTTCTCCACTGGCCTGTTGAACCCCAAATGTGCAACCAGGGGATCGGCCTTAATGCTGTTTATGCCATATGCAAACCCAGCCATCAACATAACACCACCTCCACTGGCCTGTTGAACCCCAAATGTGCAACCAGGGGATCAGGATTAATGCTGTTTATGCCATATGCAAACCCAGCCATCAACATAACACCTTCTCCACTGGCCTGTTGAACCCCAAATGTGCAACCAGGGGATCGGCCTTAATGCTGTTTATGCCATATGCAAACCCAGCCATCAACATAACACCACCTCCACTGGCCTGTTGAACCCCAAATGTGCAACCAGGGGATCAGGATTAATGCTGTTTATGCCATATGCAAACCCAGCCATCAACATAACACCTTCTCCACTGGCCTGTTGAACCCCAAATGTGCAACCAGGGGATCGGCCTTAATGCTGTTTATGCCATATGCAAACCCAGCCATCAACATAACACCACCTCCACTGGCCTGTTGAACCCCAAATGTGCAACCAGGGGATCAGGATTAATGCTGTTTATGCCATATGCAAACCCAGCCATCAACATAACACCACCTCCACTGGCCTGTTGAACCCCAAATGTGCAACCAGGGGATCAGGATTAATGCTGTTTATGCCATATGCAAACCCAGCCATCAACATAACATCACCTCCACTGGCCTGTTGAACCCCAAATGTGCAACCAGGGGATCGGCCTTAATGCTGTTTATGCCATATGCAAACCCAGCCATCAACATAACACCACCTCCACTGGCCTGTTGAACCCCAAATGTGCAACCAGGGGATCGGGCTTCATGCTGTATATGCCATATGCAAACCCAGCCATCAACATAACACCACCTCCACTGGCCTGTTGAACCCCAAATGTGCAACCAGGGGATCGGCCTTAATGCTGTTTATGCCATATGCAAACCCAGCCATCAACATAACACCACCTCCACTGGCCTGTTGAACCCCAAATGTGCAACCAGGGGATCAGGATTAATGCTGTTTATGCCATATGCAAACCCAGCCATGCCGCCCCGGTGGCGCAGTGGTCTAAGGCGCTGGCCTCTGATCATTCGTCCGTAAGGGGTCCGGGTTCGAATCCCGGTGAGGCATGGATGTTGTGTTTGTCTTACGGCACTGGCTCTCTCCCTTCCCTGGAACCAGTGACCCTAAATTAGGGACGGGCGACTGCTTATAGCCCATTGAGTTGCTCACGGTGGTCGTTAAACCTCCAATCAAAAAAAAAAAAAAAAAAAAAAAAACCCAGCCATCAACATAACACCACCTCCACTGGCCTGTTGAACCCCAAATGTGCAACCAGGGGATCGGCCTTAATGCTGTTTATGCCATATGCAAACCCAGCCATCAACATAACACCTTCTCCACTGGCCTGTTGAACCCCAAATGTGCAACCAGGGGATCGGCCTTAATGCTGTTTATGCCATATGCAAACCCAGCCATCAACATAACACCACCTCCACTGGCCTGTTGAACCCCAAATGTGCAACCAGGGGATCAGGATTAATGCTGTTTATGCCATATGCAAACCCAGCCATCAACATAACACCTTCTCCACTGGCCTGTTGAACCCCAAATGTGCAACCAGGGGATCGGCCTTAATGCTGTTTATGCCATATGCAAACCCAGCCATCAACATAACACCACCTCCACTGGCCTGTTGAACCCCAAATGTGCAACCAGGGGATCAGGATTAATGCTGTTTATGCCATATGCAAACCCAGCCATCAACATAACACCTTCTCCACTGGACTGTTGAACCCCAAATGTGCAACCAGGGGATCGGCCTTAATGCTGTTTATGCCATATGCAAACCCAGCCATCAACATAACACCACCTCCACTGGCCTGTTGAACCCCAAATGTGCAACCAGGGGATCAGGATTAATGCTGTTTATGCCATATGCAAAACCCAGCCATCAACATAACACCTTCTCCACTGGCCTGTTGAACCCCAAATGTCCAACCAGGGGATCGGCCTTAATGCTGTTTATGCCATATGCAAACCCAGCCATCAACATAACACCACCTCCACTGGCCTGTTGAACCCCAAATGTGCAACCAGGGGATCAGGATTAATGCTGTTTATGCCATATGCAAACCCAGCCATCAACATAACACCTTCTCCACTGGCCTGTTGAACCCCAAATGTGCAACCAGGGGATCGGCCTTAATGCTGTTTATGATATATGCAAACCCAGCCATCAACATAACACCACCTCCACTGGCCTGTTGAACCCCAAATGTGCAACCAGGGGATCGGCCTTAATGCTGTTTTATGCCATATGCAAACCCAGCCATCAACATAACACCACCTCCACTGGCCTGTTGAACCCCAAATGTGCAACCAGGGGATCAGGATTAATGCTGTTTATGCCATATACAAACCCAGCCATCAACATAACACCACCTCCACTGGCCTGTTGAACCCCAAATGTGCAACCAGGGGATCGACCTTAATGCTGTTTATGCCATATGCAAACCCAGCCATCAACATAACACCACCTCCACTGGCCTGTTGAACCCCAAATGTGCAACCAGGGGAACAGGATTGATGCTGTTTATGCCATATGCAGACCCAGCCATCAACATAACACCACCTCCACTGGCCTGTTGAACCCCAAATGTGCAACCAGGGGATCGGCCTTAATGCTGTTTATGATATATGCAAACCCAGCCATCAACATAACACCTTCTCCACTGGCCTGTTGAACCCCAAATGTGCAACCAGGGGAACAGGATTGATGCTGTTTATGCCATATGCAGACCCAGCCATCAACATAACACCACCTCCACTGGCCTGTTGAACCCCAAATGTGCAACCAGGGGATCGGCCTTAATGCTGTTTATGATATATGCAAACCCAGCCATCAACATAACACCACCTCCACTGGCCTGTTGAACCCCAAATGTGCAACCAGGGGATCGGGCTTCATGCTGTATATGCCATATGCAACCCAGCCATCAACATAACACCACCTCCACTGGCCTGTTGAACCCCAAATGTGCAACCAGAGGTTCGGCCTTAATGCTGTTTATGCCATATGCAAACATAGCCATCAACATAACACCACCTCCACTGGCCCGTTGAACCCCAAATGTGCAACCAGGGGATCAGGATTAATGCTGTTTATGCCATATGCAAACCCAGCCATCAACATAACACCACCTCCACTGGCCTGTTGAACCCCAAATGTGCAACCAGGGGTTCAGCCTTAATGCTGTTTATGCCATATGCAAACATAGCCATCAACATAACACCACCTCCACTAGCCCGTTGAACCCCAAATGTGCAACCAGGGGGATCAGGATTAATGCTGTTTATGCCATATGCAAACCCAGCCATCAACATAACACCACCTCCACTGGCCTGTTGAACCCCAAATGTGCAACCAGGGGATCGGCCTTAATGCTGTTTATGCCATATGCAAACCCAGCCATCAACATAACACCACCTCCACTGGCCTGTTGAACCCCAAATGTGCAACCAGGGGATCGGCCTTAATGCTGTTTATGCCATATGCAAACCCAGCCATCAACATAACACCACCTCCACTGGCCTGTTGAACCCCAAATGTGCAACCAGGGGATCAGGATTAATGCTGTTTATGCCATATGCAAACCCAGCCATCAACATAACACCTTCTCCACTGGCCTGTTGAACCCCAAATGTGCAACCAGGGGATCGGCCTTAATGCTGTTTATGCCATATGCAAACCCAGCCATCAACATAACACCACCTCCACTGGCCTGTTGAACCCCAAATGTGCAACCAGGGGATCAGGATTAATGCTGTTTATGCCATATGCAAACCCAGCCATCAACATAACACCTTCTCCACTGGACTGTTGAACCCCAAATGTGCAACCAGGGGATCGGCCTTAATGCTGTTTATGCCATATGCAAACCCAGCCATCAACATAACACCACCTCCACTGGCCTGTTGAACCCCAAATGTGCAACCAGGGGATCAGGATTAATGCTGTTTATGCCATATGCAAAACCCAGCCATCAACATAACACCTTCTCCACTGGCCTGTTGAACCCCAAATGTCCAACCAGGGGATCGGCCTTAATGCTGTTTATGCCATATGCAAACCCAGCCATCAACATAACACCACCTCCACTGGCCTGTTGAACCCCAAATGTGCAACCAGGGGATCAGGATTAATGCTGTTTATGCCATATGCAAACCCAGCCATCAACATAACACCTTCTCCACTGGCCTGTTGAACCCCAAATGTGCAACCAGGGGATCGGCCTTAATGCTGTTTATGATATATGCAAACCCAGCCATCAACATAACACCACCTCCACTGGCCTGTTGAACCCCAAATGTGCAACCAGGGGATCGGCCTTAATGCTGTTTATGCCATATACAAACCCAGCCATCAACATAACACCACCTCCACTGGCCTGTTGAACCCCAAATGTGCAACCAGGGGATCAGGATTAATGCTGTTTATGCCATATACAAACCCAGCCATCAACATAACACCACCTCCACTGGCCTGTTGAACCCCAAATGTGCAACCAGGGGATCGACCTTAATGCTGTTTATGCCATATGCAAACCCAGCCATCAACATAACACCACCTCCACTGGCCTGTTGAACCCCAAATGTGCAACCAGGGGAACAGGATTGATGCTGTTTATGCCATATGCAGACCCAGCCATCAACATAACACCACCTCCACTGGCCTGTTGAACCCCAAATGTGCAACCAGGGGATCGGCCTTAATGCTGTTTATGATATATGCAAACCCAGCCATCAACATAACACCTTCTCCACTGGCCTGTTGAACCCCAAATGTGCAACCAGGGGAACAGGATTGATGCTGTTTATGCCATATGCAGACCCAGCCATCAACATAACACCACCTCCACTGGCCTGTTGAACCCCAAATGTGCAACCAGGGGATCGGCCTTAATGCTGTTTATGATATATATGCAAACCCAGCCATCAACATAACACCACCTCCACTGGCCTGTTGAACCCCAAATGTGCAACCAGGGGATCGGGCTTCATGCTGTATATGCCATATGTACGAACCCAGCCATCAACATAACACCACCTCCACTGGCCTGTTGAACCCCAAATGTGCAACCAGAGGTTCGGCCTTAATGCTGTTTATGCCATATGCAAACATAGCCATCAACATAACACCACCTCCACTGGCCCGTTGAACCCCAAATGTGCAACCAGGGGATCAGGATTAATGCTGTTTATGCCATATGCAAACCCAGCCATCAACATAACACCACCTCCACTGGCCTGTTGAACCCCAAATGTGCAACCAGGGGTTCGGCCTTAATGCTGTTTATGCCATATGCAAACATAGCCATCAACATAACACCACCTCCACTAGCCCGTTGAACCCCAAATGTGCAACCAGGGGATCAGGATTAATGCTGTTTATGCCATATGCAAACCCAGCCATCAACATAACACCACCTCCACTGGCCTGTTGAACCCCAAATGTGCAACCAGGGGATCGGCCTTAATGCTGTTTATGCCATATGCAAACCCAGCCATCAACATAACACCACCTCCACTGGCCTGTTGAACCCCAAATGTGCAACCAGGGGATCGGCCTTAATGCTGTTTATGCCATATGCAAACCCAGCCATCAACATAACACCACCTCCACTGGCCTGTTGAACCCCAAATGTGCAACCAGGGGATCAGGATTAATGCTGTTTATGCCATATGCAAACCCAGCCATCAACATAACACCACCTCCACTGGCCTGTTGAACCCCAAATGTGCAACCAGGGATCAGGATTAATGCTGTTTATGCCATATGCAAACCCAGCCATCAACATAACACCTTCTTCACTGGCCTATTGAACCCCAAATGTGCAACCAGGGGATCGGCCTTAATGCTGTTTATGCCATATGCAAACCCAGCCATCAACGTAACACCACCTCCACTGGCCTGTTGAACCCCAAATGTGCAACCAGGGGATCAGGATTAATGCTGTTTATGCTATATGCAAACCCAGCCATCAACATAACACCTTCTCCACTGGCCTGTTGAACCCCAAATGTGCAACCAGGGGATCGGCCTTAATGCTGTTTATGCCATATGCAAACCCAGCCATCAACATAACACCACCTCCACTGGCCTGTTGAACCCCAAATGTGCAACCAGGGGATCAGGATTAATGCTGTTTATGCCATATGCAAACCCAGCCATCAACATAACACCTTCTCCACTGGCCTGTTGAACCCCAAATGTCCAACCAGGGGATCGGCCTTAATGCTGTTTATGCCATATGCAAACCCAGCCATCAACATAACACCACCTCCACTGGCCTGTTGAACCCCAAATGTGCAACCAGGGGATCAGGATTAATGCTGTTTATGCCATATGCAAACCCAGCCATCAACATAACACCTTCTCCACTGGCCTGTTGAACCCCAAATGTGCAACCAGGGGATCGGCCTTAATGCTGTTTATGCCATATGTAAACCCAGCCATCAACATAACACCACCTCCACTGGCCTGTTGAACCCCAAATGTGCAACCAGGGGATCAGGATTAATGCTGTTTATGCCATATGCAAACCCAGCCATCAACATAACACCTTCTCCACTGGCCTGTTGAACCCCAAATGTGCAACCAGGGGATCGGCCTTAATGCTGTTTATGCCATATGCAAACCCAGCCATCAACATAACACCACCTCCACTGGCCTGTTGAACCCCAAATGTGCAACCAGGGGATCAGGATTAATGCTGTTTATGCCATATGCAAACCCAGCCATCAACATAACACCTTCTCCACTGGCCTGTTGAACCCCAAACGTGCAACCAGGGGATCAGGATTAATGCTGTTTATGCCATATGCAAACCCAGCCATCAACATAACACCACCTCCACTGGCCTGTTGAACCCCAAATGTGCAACAGGGGGATCAGGATTGATGCTGTTTATGCCATATGCAAACCCAGCCATCAACATAACACCACCTACACTGGCCTGTTGAACCCCAAATGTGCAACCAGGGGATCGGCCTTAATGCTGTTTATGCCATATGCAAACCCAGCCATCAACATAACACCTTCTCCACTGGCCTGTTGAACCCCAAATGTGCAACCAGGGGATCGGCCTTAATGCTGTTTATGCCATATGCAAACCCAGCCATCAACATAACACCACCTCCACTGGCCTGTTGAACCCCAAATGTGCAACCAGGGGATCAGGATTAATGCTGTTTATGCCATATGCAAACCCAGCCATCAACATAACACCTTCTCCACTGGCCTGTTGAACCCCAATTGTGCAACCAGGGGATCGGCCTTAATGCTGTTTATGCCATATGCAAACCCAGCCATCAACATAACACCACCTCCACTGGCCTGTTGAACCCCAAATGTGCAACCAGGGGATCAGGATTAATGCTGTTTATGCCATATGCAAACCCAGCCATCAACATAACACCTTCTCCACTGGCCTGTTGAACCCCAAATGTGCAACCAGGGATCGGCCTTAATGCTGTTTATGCCATATGCAAACCCAGCCATCAAAATAACACCACCTCCACTGGCCTGTTGAACCCCAAATGTGCAACCAGGGGATCAGGATTAATGCTGTTTATGCCATATGCAAACCCAGCCATCAACATAACACCACCTCCACTGGCCTGTTGAACCCCAAATGTGCAACCAGGGGATCGGGCTTCATGCTGTATATGCCATATGCGAACCCGGCTATCAACATGGTCATCACGGACTCATCACTCCAGACGAGATACATCTGTCGAAAGTCCATTGCCGACGTTCATTGACCTATGCGAGGCGTTGTTTGCGATGACTTAGATTCATCATGGGTAGGCTCGTTTGTCTCCGGCTGTGGAACCCAAGGCGAAGCAAGGTACAACGCATGGTGCGCAAGGTACAGCGGACAGCGGAAATAGTCCGAACTGCCCCGCTGTTGTACTGGTGGGTGAACTAGGGGACTGTTGCACATCGTTGCTGAGATATTAATTGTAACACCCGACTCTCAAGACTAAGTTCAACCGCGCGTGGCTGAGAAATCTGGGTCCTTGTGCTGGATGTCTGTGCATGGTTAACCCAGTCCTGATACACCCTTGATGAAATAGTAGGGGACCGGCCAACAAGTGCGGCTGTTTCCAAATATTGGTGGCTGCCCTCCGGGCCCCAACTATCTAGCCACGGTCAAATTGGCATACGTCGCCACGTTTCCCAATTACTGGCAAACATTTACTTATTACATACAAATCATGATCATATGTAGAGGATTTTAGGAAGGGAGTGTCTGACCCCAGGTCTTAAACTACCCTTAGAAATAGGAAGCTAGGAGATTTGGACTAGAGTGCCCGATAGGAAAGTAACACGGAAGCGAAGTAGAAAGGGGGAGGAAGACGCCCTTATTATTACTGGGGGCCAGTACCCGGGGTACGACGGCTTAACGTGCCCATCCGACGCACGGCGGATATTTAGTGGATCGAGCGTTCGTACCTACCTGGGATCGGACCTGAGGTCCTTTCCGTGGCAGTCACGAACGTTGCCCACTCGGCCATCCGCGGCCCTTATTACATACAGAGGATAGGTGTGTACAATTTATAGTAGCTCATTCATGTTGTCATGGAAACGCTAGCATGAGATAGTATTGAAGCTCTTCACATCAGAACAGCGAAGCCGCTCGAAGACCTACTTGCGTTAAGTTGATGCCGTTTGTTCATCGCTCGCCAGACTGATTCTCATAATCGAAAGAAGCGAATCCGCTCGTGTTTTTTTCGCACCGAAAGCATTGACATATCTGAATACCGTTGACAATTGACTTTTATTTCTGTATATTTAATTGACTTTTATTTGTGCATTCTCTGAGATGCGTAGCTAGCTACCTTACGACACTGATGGGCATCCTCTGCGCAGAGTAGAACTCACGCAGGCGATAAATAAACTAACAGTATGGCTTCCTAACAGTGCATCGCACTCTACGAACATGGGTAAATGTAGTGATTGATCTCAGCGACTTTGATCGTGGACGTATTATCGGCGCATGGGTAATTCTATCACCCAAGTCGTATCAACCCTAGGGTTCCCGAGGGTAATTGTGTCAAGAACGTACCGCGAGTATATCATAGACGGACCTACCAGCGCCCTGAGATCAAGCGGTGGCAGACCACGACTACACACCATTGATGGCTATGGTCGACGTAGATTATCCGGGTTCGTACAGACTGACCGCTCAGTAACGGTGGCACAAATCCCATCCAGCTTAAATTTCGGAGGCCCAAGCAGCGTCAGCAAGTAAACGGCGCATCGCTCGATGCATAGCATGGCCTACGGGAGCCGACGCACAGTGACTGCTTGTCATCGGACATTACACCTCGCTTGGTGCCGGGAACAACATATGTCGTGTGGTCAGATGAATCCCGTTTCCATCTGTACCCAGCTAACGGGTGTGGCGTCGAAAGCATGACGTCATAGCTCCGTCGTGCCCGGTCGGCTTTGTTCATTTAGATGGTGGCTCTGTAATGGTTTGAGGAGCCTTCTTATGCGGTACATTAGATCGCTATCAGAGTGTGCTGGCTGATAACCTGCACGATTTCATTGCCTTCGTGCATTTTGCGACCGATGGGTCGTTTGAGAAAAACAATGCGCTGCCCCAAAGGGCCGCGACCACGCAGGCATGGCTCGAAGAACACTCATTTGAGTTTGGAACCATCCAGTGACCCCAAGGTCCTCGGATTGCAACCACACAGGCATGGCTCGAAGAACACTCATCTGAGTTTGGAACCATCGAGTGACCCCCAAGGTCCTCGGATTGCAAGCACACAGGCATGGCTCGAAGAACACTCATCTGAGTTTGGAACCATCCAGTGACCCCCAAGGTCCTCGGATTGCAAGCACACACGGGCATGGCTCGAAGAACACTCATCTGAGTTTGGAACCATCGAGTGACCCCCAAGGTCCTCGGGATTGCAACCACACAGGCATGGCTCGAAGAACACTCATCTGAGTTTGGAACCATCGAGTGACCCCCAAGGTCCTCGGATTGCAAGCACACAGGCATGGCTCGAAGAACACTCATCTGAGTTTGGAACCATCCAGTGACCCCCAAGGTCCTCGGATTGCAACCACACAGGCGTGGCTCGAAGAACACTCATCTGAGTTTGGAACCATCGAGTGACCCTCAAGGTCCTCGGATTGCAACCACACAGGCATGGCTCGAAGAACACTCATCTGAGTTTGGAACCATCGAGTGACCCCCAAGGTCCTCGGATTGCAAGCACACAGGCATGGCTCGAAGAACGCTCATCTGAGTTTGGAACCATCCAGTGACCCCCAAGGTCCTCGGATTGCAACCACACAGGCGTGGCTCGAAGAACACTCATCTGAGTTTGGAACCATCGAGTGACCCTCAAGGTCCTCGGATTGCAAGCACACAGGCATGGCTCGAAGAACACTCATCTGAGTTTGGAACCATCGAGTGACCCCCAAGGTCCTCGGATTGCAAGCACACAGGCATGGCTCGAAGAACACTCATCTGAGTTTGGAGCCATCGAGTGACCCTCAAGGTCCTCGGATTGCAACCACACAGGTATGGTTCGAGGAGCATTCATCTGAATTTGGAACCATCCAGTGACCCCAAGGTCCTCGAATTGCAACCACCCAGGCATGGCTCCAGGAGATTGATATTTAATAATACACTGCTCGACATAGAGATTGCGCCACCTAGAAGGAGTGAATATAAAGGCGTGAACGAGCATGCAAATAGGAATATATAATTGTTTACCTTGATGTTATTTTCAGCCACGTACAGTGTTTTATCAGATGAGATAATGCAGCCCAATGGGTACGCCTCAGCTGGTGGTTGTACCTCCGCGAACGGCAATACAGGCAGCAATACGGCGTGACATTGAGTCATAAAATCGTCTTGAGGAATGAAACACCAAGCACTGTTGACCTGCTCCCATAATTCATCGAGATCGTGCGCAGGCCTATTCGATTGCAGACGACATCCAGTGTGGTACCACAGGTTTTCGGCCATGGACGTCGTCATTGGGGATTAATAGGGCAGTCTTTCTGGCCATGGCAGTGTTCGATCATGTTGCAAACATTGTCTGGAGACCCGAGCGGTAGTGTGTAGACGGGCGTTATCTTGCTGGAAAATGCGGTGCTGTAAACCATTCAGGAGTGGTATCAAAATGGGCTCCAGAACCTCACTCACGTATCACGCAGCTATCAGTGTGTCTGTCATGCGCACAAAAGGTGACCTACTGTTATGCGCAATAGCACCCCATACCATGATGCCTGCCTGACGGAAGGTGTGTCTGGAGTAACCCAGGATCCGTCCGCTCACCAGGGTGACTCCAGACACGGATCCGTCGATCGTCAGTACCCAGACAGAAACGGGATTCATCACTGAAGACCATTGGTCCATTCGTGACCCCAGTTAGCATGACTTCGGCACCAAGCCAGACGAGCGCCGCGATGGCTGGCCGTCAATGGCAGTCGACGTAACGGTTACCTACTTCGCGGGTTTGCACATATAACCTTCGGTTTACAGTTCGGGTTGTTATGACGACGTCCATGGCCTATGACACGGCACGTGAAATATCGGCTGTAGTGCTTTATAGTGACGAACAAGTGTGTCCAACAATCCGCCAGTCCAGGCGTGCTGACGTCTGCCGCTCTGACGCACATAGAAACTTTCCTGTAACCACTGGTGCCAACAGCGTCCAACAGTTCGTGCATCCCGTTGTACATGCGCAGCGATATGACGTGTAGACCAGCTGCTTCACACAGGCCTACAATTCTTCCATTCTAAAACGCATCCAAATGGCGATAAACTTGCCGGCGACATGTACCCGGCATTTTCGGCCTTCGCTGGACAGTTTGCCAGCACAAACAGCAAATCTAAAACGTCCGCGACACTTCCACCTGCTCCCACACGTTACCATCCCTGTTGCCACTGGCATCTTTATCTCACGAACGTGTGACGTCATCGGTCAGTTTAACATCATTTGCATATTTCGGGTGGGTACACCCGCACCTGCGATTTGCATGTTCGTAGCACACCTAATTCTGGGTGGTGCGATTTCTATGTTGAGCAGTGTAAATTAAACCTCAGATATACTGTATTCCCGCGAATCGTTCCTACAACCGGAATTTTTCCGTCGTATGGATACGGAAAAGTGAGAACAGAATTTTTCCGTCGTATGGATACGGAAAAAGTGAGAACGGAATTTTTCCGTCGTATGGATACGGAAAAAGTGAGAACGGAATTTTTCCGTCATATATGGATACGGAAAAGTGAGAACGGAATTTTTCCGTCATATGGATACAGAAAAAGTAAACGGAATTTTTCCGTCATATCATCATCATCATCATCATTGTCAACCATTATCAATCCACTGCTGGACGAAGGTCTCCCCAAGTTTCCTCCACAACGGTCTGTCTTGTGCCAGTCTCCTCCATGTAACTCCCGCATATTTACGAATTTCATCCACCCATCTCCCATGTGGTCTTTTTCTGGGTCTTTTCCTGTCCCTTGGAATCCAATCTAAAATTTCGGCTGTCCATCTATGGTCTGTCCTTCTGGCAGTATGTCCAGCCCATTGCCATTTCAGGGATTTAACTCTGATCATGATGTCTTCCACTCTCGTCATTTTTCGGATCCACGAGTTCCTCTTCTTATCTCTCCTGGTTATACCAAGCATGCACCTCTCCATGCACCTTTGAGTTGTCTGCAGCTTTTGTATGTCTCTTTTAGTTAAGGTCCACGTCTCTGCACCATACGTAAGCACTGGAAGGATGCATTGATCAAACACTTTTCTTTTAAGACATAATGGCATATTGCTCTTGAAAATTATGCTGTTTCTTCCAAAAGCTCTCCAGGCAAGTTTTGTACGCCGATTAATTTCTTCATCAATGTGACCCTCACTTGATATCTGCTGTCCAAGATAAACATACGTATCTGTTATCTCCAGTTTTTATCCATCAATCGATAAATCTTCATTTCTTGTAAAAGCATTGAACATCACTTTTGTCTTCTGAAAGTTCATTTTTAATCCCACTTCTTTACTCTTGTCAGCAAGTTCCTGGATCATACTCTGCAGCTCTGATAGGGTAGTTGCAAAAATGACTACGTCATCAGCAAAACGAAGGTGGGTTAGATAATCTCCATTAATCTTTATCCCTTTGTTTTCCCAGTTCAGTGATTGAAAGACATTTTCCAATGTGGCATTAAAGAGCTTCGGAGATATGGTGTCACCTTGTCTCACTCCCTTTCCAATTTTTATGTGTGTTGTATTTTCAAACAGCCGAATCTTTGCACTTGCATTTTCATAGATGTTATTAATAATATTAATGTATGCATCTTCAATACCGCAGGATTTCAGAGCCGTGGTAACTGCTGATGGTTTCACCGAATCAAAGGCTTTTTCATAATCGATAAAAGCCATGCACAATGGAAGTTCATATTCCCTCGCTCTTTCAATCAGTTCTCTCAGTACGTGGATATGATCTATTGTGCTGTAGCCACTCCTGAATCCAGCTTGTTCTCTCGGTTGAGCCATGTCCAGTGTTACCTTCAAGCGGTGTGAAAGAACTTTAGTGAAGATTTTATAAACCACTGATAGGAGGCTGATAGGTCTGTAGTTCCTGAGATCCTCAATGTCACCTTTTTTATGTAGCAGGATCATTGTAGCATTGTTCCAATCCTCAGGAATCTTCCCTTCATTAAGGCATCGAGTGAAAATTTGGGCGAGTACTGTTTCAATTTCTCCACTTGCTTCTTGTATGATGTCTATAGTAATTCCATCTTCTCCTGGAGCTTTCCCCCGCTTCATGTTCTTGATTGCATGTGCAACTTCTGCTGGGAGGACTGGAAGAACTCTGGTACCTTTCATGATGTCTGGAGTACATGTATCATCCCTTTCATATAATTTGGAGTAGAAATCTTTCACTCTTGTCAAAATTTCGCCTCTATTTCTTGTTATAGAACCATCTTCTTTTCTCAGAGCCATAATCTGTTTTCTTCCCTTACTGAGATGTCCCTTTGCTATCTTAAGGCTTTGGTTGTTTTCAATTGCTTTCCTCACTAGCTCACAGTTGAATTTCCTTACGTCTTCAGTGATACTTTTTCGTGTTGTCTTGCATAGCTCTATATATTCCACTTTGGAAGTCACATCTACTTTAGTTGTCCTCATCTCTCTTCTTTTTTGCATCAACATTTTGGTTTTTCCTGATAATTTGTTCACATGCAACTTGTTCTTAGACCCAGCTAATTTTGTTGCTGTTTCCATTAGAGCTTTGGTTACTTTTCTGTTAACTTCCGAAATATCCACTTCTTCCGATGTTAGGCCTTCTAAAGCAGAGAATCTGTTCTTCAGTTCCAACTTGAAAGTATTATGGTGTTTTTTAAGGTTGGTTATGTCAATACATTTTGTTTGTCTTATGAGCTTGCCACGTTCCAGTTTAGTGTTGAGGTGCATCTTACATCTCACCAATCTATGGTCACTACCTGTGTTGAACTTGTTCAGCACACTGCAGTCTTCGATGACGAATTTTTTGTTACACATAATAAAATCAATTTCACTTGTCGTCCCAATTGAATGTCTCCATGTCCATTTCCTGTGTGGCTTTTTCTTGAAAAAGGAGTTCAAGATGAAAAATCCTTCTGCCTCTGCAAACTCAACGAGAGTATTTCCACGCTGGTTTCTGTTGCCGTGACCGAATTTACCTACTGAAGTTTCATTCTGTTGCCGTTGCCCTATTTTTGCATTGAAATCTCCCATAATTATCTTCAAGTGCTGCTTACCTTTATTATTTAGATGACGAATTTCCTCATAAAATTCTTCAATTTCTTCTTCAGCATGACTTGTGGTGGGTGCATAAGTTTGAATAATCTGAGCCTGGTATCTTCTCGATAGTTGGATAACGAGTCGTGCAGCTCTGTCAGAGGAACTTTCAACTTCTACCACTTTATCCTTCAGTTTCTTGTTTATTATAAATCCAACACCACTAGTTCTGCCAGTATCTGTCCCACGATAATAGAAGAGATGTCCACTTTTCAGTTCAATGAGATCTTCTCCTTTTCTCCTTACCTCACTTAGCCCCACGATGTCCCACTTGATCCTTTGTAGTTCCTCTTCCAATTCAAGAAGCCTTGAATCAGAAGATAGGGAGCGTCCGTTATAGGTAGCCAAGGTCAGCATCAAATGGCAGCCTAGTCCGGTCCTCCGGGGATTCTTAGCACCCTCTGCCTTCATGTCGCACTGGCCGCTGTCTTGGCCAGGTACATTCCAGCTGCCGGAGACTGAGGGCCAAGATTTAAGTTGTAGAGTCATTTTGGAGGTGTTTGGCCATAACTCACCACGCTGGCCAAGCGGGTTGGTGAGTGTGGGATAGCATTTCCTCTGATCCCGATGGTATAGTTATACCGCTATTGGCGGTCGTCAGAGCCCCTTTAATGGGAACAGGATGCACCACGAGAAGGCGGGGTTGACATTTGTCAAGGAGAGGCTGTGATGTTACGCATCACCTGTCCGTCATATATGGATACGGAAAAGTGAGAACGGAATTTTTCCGTCATATGGATACGGAAAAAGTGAGAACGGAATTTTTCCAGGTAATATCCGAAAGGAATTGCGGAATGGTTTCTGAAAATACAGAATGTTCTTGGCATACGAAAAATCTGTGAAATTCAGGTTGTTTTTTCTGTCATTTCACGGAAAAGGTTATATCACACAGGAATATGCATCGTTAATTCCCGAAAGGAAGCGCCGAAAATGGCTTGTGAATTTTCTGAATTTTTTTTCTTTTGCAGTGTACTGTCCTGGCTCCCTTTCCCTGGAACCAGTGGCCCTAAATAAGGGACAAGCGACTGCTTATAGGGATCCTGTTGCTCGCGATAGTCGTTACACCCTCAAACACAAATAAATAAAAAAAATTAAAGAGGATTAGAAACCGGAGCAGTAAAATTCAGAAACACACACACACACACACACACACGTGGTCAGATTCCATACCCAGAGCGAGATAATAGCAAGGAATCGACCGCTGCGAATTACTTATGCTTCAAAACCCAAGGAGCCACCCATCCTTAGGTTAAGGATGACTGGCTCCTGGGAAGAAAGAGAACCAGATCTAGGCACAATTTTCGTGTTTTATCCGAGTAGCATTCGAAGGCAAACTCAGCTGGACAGGAGCTAGAAGTTCGCACGCTAGGCTAATCGAAAACTGCACGACCGTGGAAAGTCTAACCTACTATAAAGACTAGACCGAGAAGGTCTTCAAAGTACAATCGAATTCAGTTTTCAGGGAAAAGGGGATGTAGCCTCTTGTGCAGTAACCGTATATGTAGGGACGTGAGAGTAGACGATTGGATTGCAGGCTGTTTAAAATTCAAAGTCGCGTGTCCCCGGAGTTGGAATTCGCTCCGTTGCAGTAGGACGTAGACGGATGGTTGCACTTCCTGGTTTACTTGGCCTAACAAAAGTCTGTTGTGTGTGTGTGTGTGTGTGTGTGTGGCAAAGGGAGAGCACCCAACCATTCACCCATCTATGGAATACACACGCCACGAAATCTAAAACTACGTGTCCGTTAGATCACGTGATTTAGCGCAACGAAAAATCATCTCGTGGACCACCTCAAATTGATGAGTGGCTCGTTCCGCCTTTGGGAAGCAGCGCCCATTTCTTTTACTTGCTCAATGCGGGTCATTGTCTTACTCTGCACAATTATCCGCTTTCGGTCACAAAAGCCACCAATAACATGAAGTAATTGGAGTATGGAGTCCACACGACGAACAGGGGCACTTAAAAGTGGGCTTTGGTTGCCCTCGGTCAATGAAATTAATTGCTAAGTGTCTGATGAATGTTTTTATTCTAGGGTGGCTTACATCGCCAGATCTTCCCAGATGCGAATCTGAAATTCATTTAATGAATCTTACCAAAGAATCTGACTAGTTCGACGAAACCTATAAATATTTCGTGTTCCGATCCAGGTGGGTTTACCATTGAGCCAAACTGGGCGTGGCCCAGGCTTCTGCATATTGAGGGACGCCAAAACTTTGGAAATACAAGTGCGGAAAAGCCGTTTTACCTTATTACGGAAACAAACAAACAAAAGAACTTGCAATGAAATAGCATTGTGCATTTCTAAATACTAATGAAGCTGAGTAGCACACACACCACTACCGAATTAGAAACCTTTATGCAGACGTACGTAAACGCCATTTATACAGCGTATATGCAAAATACGTGGTCTCGTGTGTCACTACGTGATCTAGGCAACTAAGAAGACTGCTGATCACCAGTAGTGTTTACTGACGTATACTCTAATTTAACTTTCATTATTTTCTTGTCTTTCTATAGGTAAGTTTTGAGTTCATTTTCTTTCAGCGTTTCACTCAATGAATGTTATTCATCTGTTTCAGTCAATGAATGTTGTTCGTGTGTTTCAGTCAATGAATGTTATTCGTGTGTTTCAGTCAATGAATGTTATTCACATGTTTCATTCTCAATGCGTTTCACTCATTCTCTTTCATCCTTAACGTTGTATTTTCTCACTCAATGAATGTTATCTGGCAACAGTCTTGAGGTCAAGGGTGAAGGAAGCGTGAATGGATGAAAAACAAGATCTCTGCGTATATAATGTGTTAAGCTAGTAGCAAAAAGTGTGCTGTGGTAGTCGTGGAAGCTTCCTTAAGCTTTAAACGGTCTTTTTCATGGTGTACCGTCAAAATAACCCGCGTCGTAGTAACCCGGTAAAAACAACCCGGCGTCGTAACAACCAAAATAACCCGCGTCATAATAACCCACGCCCTAATAACCAGCGTCAAAATAACCCATCAATCTCACTTCCCGAGTCGAAATGGAAAAGGAGCGGGGAACAGTCATCTCTCCAAAATCGAAGCAGGTCGGGTTATTTTGACATGTAACCGAATGATCGGAAATATTTTTGTTTGAACCCTCTTAGTTTTCAAATTGTTTAAACGAACAAGTTAATAAAATCATGCAATGCATTGATTATGATACGCCTTCCAACATACCACAAATCATTACTCAAGTTATGAGGATAATAGCTGTGGAGTAAATCTCGCTCCTGTGCCCTGACCTCTGACCCCTTTTCGATTATGTTAAACAGAATTGGTTCAGTATACCTCCAGAACAACATACTAAATGTTTGTCGCAATAGAAGCATTTTTAGTCAAGTTATGAGGATAATGGCTGTGGAATAAATCTCGCTTCTGTACCCTGATCTTTAATCCCATTTCGTTGATGTTGAACACAATATATGTATATCAAATACGTGGAGATAATGTAAATGAACGTTGTCATCGCTCTGTCCACGGTATTTAATAAACAACGCATAGCAACTGATAAATTGTGTTCCGACAGCCTGGGATCTAACCCCAGATCTCTCGATAACAAGTGGAGTGCATTCGGATTTACGCTATTTTACAAGAACTCTGAAGATATTTACAAGAACTCTCCTCTGGTCGACAGAACATCTTGCGGGACGATGGAGACACCGACTGATCTCGGGCATTGATGGTAGTGGACTACGTTAAACTTTCAAGGTGAATGGCAGCCCCGTCCCGCCGTCATCGGACACTGGTCGGGTCTTTCAAGGCACTTCCTGTTGATTTGAATTTATTTACCCATTGTTCGATGTCTTGTATTCCCTTCTGAACTTACGCTGAACTGCTGTTAGAGATTTTGACTCCGCAAACTAAAACACACATGTATTCCGTGCTTGGCGAGATTTTTCATTACATGAGACACTTGGCGCCATCTATTATCTGACTTAACAAACTTTAACGTCTCTTGACGTTTAAAGTAAGTTTATTCTATCGTTATTTTTTTAATAGCACACTGAAGTTGTATACTTCATTTATAGACACCCTGTATATTTAGCGTTTAGAGTTAATCTAGTTTTCTTTTTTTTTCTTCTTTTGATTAGAGGTTTAACGACCACCGTGAGCAACTCAATGGGCTATAAGCAGTCGCCTGTCCCTAATTTAGGGTCACTGGTTCCAGGGAAGGGAGAGGCCAGTGCCGTAAGACAAACACAACATCCATGCCTGACCGGGATTCGAACCCGGACCCCTTACGGACGAATGATCAAAGGCTAGCGCCTTAGACCACTGCGCCACTGGGGCGGCCAGTTTTGTGTTTACTAACGTACATCAGTTAGCTTCAAGATATTGGTGCTGTTATAAATAAAATTCTGCATGAATACTGTTTATGAGATGTTGACAGAATAAAGGGAAGAACTGTAAGTAACTCTTTCCTGAAATTTATTAGAGTGACTCCTGTTTCGCTTAAAATGAATGGATAAGAAGAACTGACTGTATGTAGTGTTCAATAAACCACATGTACACGTTTAAAATACTTTTCTCTAGTTATTTATTCCTGAATATTTCACCATTAACGAAAACAAGAATACGTTAATCGCAGGACGAAAGGTTTCTTAATCAACACGGTCTGTCTGCATTTATAGCACATTAATGCTTTTGCAGTTCTTTTAACTGTCATAAACTTACCAGGTTTTACATCTTTATACCACTGGTGGCATCCTGGCTTAAACACACCCTATCACAACACAAAACACAGACAAAGAGAAACAGGAGACTACATCTTCGCTCTACTTGTTTTAGAAATCACACTTCACACACACACGCGCGCGCACAATTATTTCTTTTAGAACGTTTCTCCGCCAACGGAATAAAAGCATTCAGGAGTCTTCCCAGCATTCCTTGCAGCCTGCAGCTCGGTTTCCACGATGACAAATTCGCAATCGATCAGAGGCGTGCAGGTAGGAGAAGGTAAACGCATGAGCGCGATGCCAACAGATTTGAACCCCATTGAGAATGTATGGGCAATATTCGAAAAACAGGTCGGGGAATAAAGTCCTCTTCCGTCAAATTTGAACCAGCTAAGGCTGTCTGGTGAACCCCTGGTATGCTGTAGACGTAAATGCACTCCATCACCTCGTCAAACTCGTCAAATCTATGCCAAACACTATACCTGCTGTAATTTGGGCTTAAGGAGGTCCAGGCTGGTACTGAATGAAAGTTTCCTATTCAGTGGTCGGTATATGTAGTATACAATTGATACTTGACCTTATAATTATATTAAAACTATTCGATTTATTTAATTTTTGAAAATATATATTCATTTTGAAACAAGGACGACAACACTTACAGTACAAGGTGACTTCAGTAAGCCAGAAAAGTTGCTTCTTCCTGGCAAGGTCAAACTCAACTCAAAAGAAAGGGAAAGTACTGGGGAAGGGGGCATATACGAACACCATTACATAAAGATTGACAGTACATATTTGTTTTGAGTTGGTAACAGTGTGAAGGGGGAAAATAACTACGCAGCCAACTAACTCAATTAAGGAAGTATCTATGGCAACAGTTATTACCGTGGCAGACGATTCTGGTTTTGTTATTGTGCAGTTGCTTAAGCTACGTCTGCATTTCGCCATACAGCTATGGAGGTAAGTGATTCAGAGTTAAGAAGTGAAATGCGTTGTGCCATAAGATTTTGCTATCGTTTGGGTAAAACGGCTCCAGAAACAGCTGATTTAATGAAATGGCTTACAAACGTAAATGTTTGGGCGAGTCAACGATTTTTAGACGGCACCATGATCTCAAAAAAAGGCGTTTGTCGACAGAATTCGCTCCTAGGCCTGGTCGACCTGAAAGTGTTGTTACGGAGAGTATTGTTAACACTGTTTGGGCAATCCTGCAAGAAGATCGACGAATGACGTGTGAAGACATAGCAGCGTCAACTAATATTTCGAAAACGTCGGCATTCCGCATTCTACGCTACAAATTGCTGCTGCATCGTATGTGTTCCAGATGGGTACCTCATCATCTGACAAGAGAGCAATTGTTAGCCAGAGTTCAGGTGCGTCATGAGTGGAAACAAATGATTGCAAAGGATCCAAACTTTCTAAACACAGTAATAACTGCCGATGAAACATGGGTCCACTATTCCCGTCACGAAACGGGCAACAAGTATCTAGAAACACACAGGCTTGCCTCCTCAGAAAAAATCCGTCAAACCAAATCAGCTGGGAAGGTGATGATGATGATAATTTTCTTTGATCATTAACATGTAGTCCACCAGCATGCCGTTCCTCGACAAATTCTGTCAATGCTGAGTGATACATTTCAGTCTTGAAGCGTCTGCAACGACACGTATGTATTAAGCGACTTGAACTAGTGTGCAAGTGGACCCGACACCATGATAACGCCCGCCCACATGTGGCAGCTTGTGTTCAACAGTTTCTTACGAAATGCAGTATTGAAATAATGCCACTGTCTGCCTACAGTTCTGATCTCGCCCCGTGCGATTTCTGGTTGTTTACAACAATGAAGGGGAAGTTTCGTGGCGCAACATTCAACACAGATGCTGACGTTATTCAAGCTGTACGATGGTCAATAAAGCAGTTTTCTCAAAATGCCTTCGCCACATGCTTTGAAAAGTGGACTGAACGATGGGACCGTTGCATATCATCCGAGGGAAGTTACTTAAGAAAGAATAACATATATTTTGCTGTAC
The DNA here is from genome assembly GCA_039090855.1 of Macrothele yani. Classification (NCBI taxonomy): domain Eukaryota; kingdom Metazoa; phylum Arthropoda; class Arachnida; order Araneae; family Macrothelidae; genus Macrothele; species Macrothele yani. The sequence goes on along the minus strand of CM077031.1, from coordinate 1,043,891 downwards.
CTATATTTCTTCATTTTGTGAGATTTTGTTCTTAGTTTTTATGGAACGGCAGTTGTCTGTACTTCTTAAACAGAGACGCTTACATCCATGGATGTGCGGGAGTTTCTGTGGTAGGAGCAGATATTTTTAAAATCATCATCATCATCATCAACCATTATCAATCCACTGCTGGACGAAGGTCTCCCCAAGTTTCCTCCACAACGGTCTGTCTTGTGCCAGTCTCCTCCATGTCACTCCCGCATATTTACGAATTTCATCCACCCATCTCCCATGTGGTCTTTTTCTGGGTCTTTTCCTGTCCCTTGGAATCCAATCTAAAATTTCGGCTGTCCATCTATGGTCTGTCCTTCTGGCAGTATGTCCAGCCCATTGCCATTTCAGGGATTTAACTCTGATCATGATGTCTTCCACTCTCGTCATTTTTCGGATCCACGAGTTCCTCTTCTTATCTCTCCTGGTTATACCAAGCATGCACCTCTCCATGCACCTTTGAGTTGTCTGCAGCTTTTGTATGTCTCTTTTAGTTAAGGTCCACGTCTCTGCACCATACGTAAGCACTGGAAGGATGCATTGATCAAACACTTTTCTTTTAAGACATAATGGCATATTGCTCTTGAAAATTATGCTGTTTCTTCCAAAAGCTCTCCAGGCAAGTTTTGTACGCCGATTAATTTCTTCATCAATGTGACCCTCACTTGATATCTGCTGTCCAAGATAAACATACGTATCTGTTATCTCCAGTTTTTATCCATCAATCGATAAATCTTCATTTCTTGTAAAAGCATTGAACATCACTTTTGTCTTCTGAAAGTTCATTTTTAATCCCACTTCTTTACTCTTGTCAGCAAGTTCCTGGATCATACTCTGCAGCTCTGATGGGCTAGTTGCAAAAATGACTACGTCATCAGCAAAACGAAGGTGGGTTAGATAATCTCCATTAATCTTTATCCCTTTGTTTTCCCAGTTCAGTGATTGAAAGACATTTTCCAATGTGGCATTAAAGAGCTTCGGAGATATGGTGTCACCTTGTCTCACTCCTTTCCAATTTTTATGTGTGTTGTATTTTCAAACAGCCGAATCTTTGCACTTGCATTTTCATAGATGTTATTAATAATATTAATGTATGCATCTTCAATACCGCAGGATTTCAGAGCCATTGTAACTGCTGATGGTTTCACCGAATCAAAGGCTTTTTCATAATCGATAAAAGCCATGCACAATGGAAGTTCATATTCCCTCGCTCTTTCAATCAGTTCTCTCAGTACGTGGATATGATCTATTGTGCTGTAGCCACTCCTGAATCCAGCTTGTTCTCTCGGTTGAGCCATGTCCAGTGTTACCTTCAAGCGGTGTGAAAGAACTTTAGTGAAGATTTTATAAACCACTGATAGGAGGCTGATAGGTCTGTAGTTCCTAAGATCCTCAATGTCACCTTTTTTATGTAGCAGGATCATTGTAGCATTGTTCCAATCCTCAGGAATCTTCCCTTCATTAAGGCATCGAGTGAAAATTTGGGCGAGTACTGTTTCAATTTCTCCACTTGCTTCTTGTATGATGTCTATAGTAATTCCATCTTCTCCTGGAGCTTTCCCTCGCTTCATGTTCTTGATTGCATGAGCAACTTCTGCTGGGAGGACTGGAAGAACTCTGGTACCTTTCATGATGTCTGGAGTACATGTATCATCCCTTTCATATAATTATTTTTTTTAAAAATACATTTTAATAAATTTGACGAGACTCAGGGGAGCTCGAGATCGAGGAATGGTTTACTCCATTAAGCAGACTTCTATGATCAAGCTCCCCCGGGTACTATGGGTGACAGGAGAAGAGGGCGAACTAGTTACACCATACCTTCCGCACACACTGAAGAGCAATTGAATTAGAGACAGCTGGCGTTATGAAAATGTGGCGCTGTGGACGGCCCTGTAAACGGAAACGACATGACGTATGCAGCGATCCGACAATATAAGGAGTGATGCAACGGGTAAGAGTCTGACGAAGTATGGGTAAGACGAAGGATCTAAGCGCATTTGATCGTGGGCAAATTGTCGGAGCCCGACGAATGGGTCACTCCATCTCGGAAGTCGTGCAGGCACTGGGATTTTCAGGAGCCACTGTGTCACGGGTGCACCGTGAGTACATCGAATCCGGTAAAAACCATCCCTGCAAGGGCCAACTGCCGTGGACAACAGCGTGCGGATGAGCGGGGTCATCGTCGGCTAGCTCGCATTGTAACAGCGGATAGACGGGCCACAGTGCAAGAAATCATTCGGTAGTTTAACGCTGGTGCACAAAAACGTGTAAGCAGCCACACCATCCAAAACCTTCTCCTCTCTATGGGGTACAGAAGCTATCGTCCCACGAGGGTACCGCTGCTGACCGCACATCACAGGGTGCAAAGATTAGCATGGGCGCGGGAACATCGCCACTGGATCCTAGACATGTGGGAAAATGTTGCCTGGACTGATGAGTCGAGATTCTCGTTGGCACGTGCGGATGGCAGGATACGAGTACGGCGCAAACCACATGAAGCGATGGATCCTTCTTGCCAGCAGGGTACTCTTCAAGCTGGTGGGGGTGGCATTCTCGTCTGGGGACTGTTTACGTGGACTGAAATGGGACCCCTGGTACGTGTGACATCGTCCCTCACAGGTCAACATTACTGGGATATCCTGGACGACCATTTGCTCCCGTTTGTGCGTCTTCAACATCCCACTGGGGACTTCATCCTGCAACAAGACAATGCACCGTGCCATCGCTCCCGAATTGTATCCGAATGGTTGGATGAACACTCCACCGACGTGACCTCGCTTCCTTGGCCAGCTAGGACACCTGACCTCAATCCCATCGAGCAGATCTAGGATGCCATCGAGAGAGATGTTCGAGGCTCTGACCCCCCTCCATGAAATCTTCGTGAACTGTGGGAACTTGTTCAGGGGTCGTGGATCCGTATGGCTTTCCAACGCTTCCGGTGTTTTGTCGAGTCCATGCCGAGACGAATCGCCGCCGTCATCTACACGTTACTAGACAGGTATCTCTAATTCAATTCATTTCATTTCATTTATTCATTTTTCAGTTGCTACATATTACAGTTCAAAATACAAACAATAAAATCAATTACAAAAAATGTAGCAACCAGGAGGAGGAGGGAAAAGGTCGTAAGGCCTGACATAGCCCTCCCACCCCTAGCACTAAAAAAAAAAAAAAAAAAGACGCGAACAACGAAGAACAATACAAAAGACAAGTCAAAGGCATATTGAATATAACTGAAAGATTAAATAAATACAGAAGTGTATATAGATGCAAGATCTATCCATAAGCCATGAAATCAATCCAGCGACCAGATCAGGTCAACTCAGCACTAATTGAGAGACTTGTTAATAAGGTGGTGCTTGAACTTTTTTTTAAATAGGTCAAAATTGTTAATAGATTTTATGTCACAAGGCAAGGAGTTCCAAAGTTTTGGACCCGAATAATTAATATTCATTTTAATTGTTTCTGTCCGAGGATAATTAGGTGTGAGTGTTGATCGATTCCTGGTTTCATAAGTATGAGTACGAATATTTAATGATATTAAGTCATGGTATGAAACATTTTTAATTCTTCTGAACATCATTTTACCAAGATTATTATAGTCAAATAATTGTTTTATTGTAAGTATATTATATGTATTGGGATTTACTTCTGACCTAAAAGTAAGATTAGGTATAGAATTATTAGGAGTTTTTAGATCTATTAATCTGATATATCTATTCTGTAATATCTGTATTTTTTAAAAGTTATATTGTGTTGTTTGCCCCCATGTCAGTATACAGTAATTTATATGTGTTTGTGTAGTATAAAAGTATCATTATTTTAGGGGACAAATTTATCGTAATCTTACTAACTGCCCCAATGCTTCTATATATTAAATTAGTCAGGTTGTCAATATGCATCTTCCATTTCAAATCATTTCGAATCAATACTGCCAAGTAAGAATGACTATTCACAAAATCAATTTTAGCTCCATTCAAGACCACCACGTCATGCTCTTCAGTGTAGTGCAGCCCCAGTTGGGTTATTTATCTGAATTGAAGCAAAAGTATCTACATTTGCAGAAATTTTGGCATTTTTTAGATACGCCAGTGACAGATTTAAGTGTTATTGTTGCGGGTGTGTCGTAGTAATATTAGGAAAAATAAAGAATCCATTGAATTTTTTCATATATCTATCTTATCCTAAAGATTCCTTTTTGTATACCTATCAGTAACGCCTCTAGAAAAATGAAGTTTTTCTTTTTTGAAAACCACTCATCATTATTTGAGGATAGGTTAGCTCTTAGGAAAGAACGCGGGCATTTTCAACCTTGTCACTCAGAACAAATGCAAAACATTGACATTTGATGATGAAGATTGCCATCCTGGTGGCGCAGTTGTCCAAGCGCTGGTTTATGACAGTTCGTCGAACTGGGTCCGGATTCAAATACCGACACAGGCTCTTCTTTCCCTTTCATGGAGCCAGTGGCCCTAAATTAATGACAGGCGATTGCTTTTTTTGACGTAGGACTAGGTCTAACTCCGCGGATAGTATGGGGCGACTTGCGGCCGGCAACCTGTGACAATCATAGATCCCAATTGAAATCATTATAGCGTTAAAAATACGTGCCGCACACTTATCGTGTTAGCATATTCGCCAACAGTATGGAGTCTAATTTGCGTACTGCGCAATACATTGTTCGCGAGACGCTCCCCTCGCTCCCTGTGCGTGGGGGAGATGATGCAATATTTCTGGGGGTATCTCGGCAACCGTGAGAGCAACGCGACTATGCGGGGTATCGTTTTAAAGCTCTTGACGAGATTTATTCAAATATATAAATAACATGTCGCAGTGGTTTAAACTAAAATGTTTAAAAATTATTTTCGTGTGAACGGGTTACCATTTTCGACAATGCCGCGGAATTCGCAGAATGAACGCAAGCAAATGTGGTGAAGATCAAAACGAGAGGCAAGAGCAAGTGATGAGAAATGTAAGAAGCCTGAGCACCACGTTGAGTAATTCGTGTATCGATATGCTTTGTGTTGTCAATGTATCCAGTATTATTTGTAAAACTTATGTAAGCTACTTTTCACATCATAGACCTGGGTTGGCTGCAACAAATCAAATAAACGCTTTGAAACCATACTCGACTGGTTCATTTCAACTTTCCGATCTGCAAGTCGTAGTCCTATGTTCCAAACTGACCGCTAAATCAGAACTGAGCCTACCTGTTTTTGTTTTGTTTTTTATTGAAGGTTTAAGGACCACGGTGAGTAACTCAATGGGCTGCAAAGAGTCTCCCGTCCATAATTCAGGGTCACTGGCTCCAGGGAAGGGAGAGAGCCAGTGCCGCAAGGCAGGCACAACATCCATGCCTCACCGGGATTCGAACCCAGACCCTTCACGGATAAATAGTCATAAGCCAGCGCTTAGACCACCGCGTATCCCGCTGAGTTGCTCACGGTTGTCGTTAAACCACAATCCAAACCGAAGTGATATAGTAGCTTTTCCACAAAGAAATAAAAAAATGCATTTTTGTAATGGCTTCCATCCCATGAGGTTCTCGTCATTTACGCAGATTCCAATGTGATACTGTTACGTTTATGTAGAACGTGAAGAAATACTGTTCGGCGATGGTTTAGGGAAATTTATTGTTGAGTAAGAATGAAATTAAATATTGTTGCGCCACTTCATGGGACAGCATTCAGAAATTAGACTTCAACAATGGTTTTGACTACTTCCGTTACCCATTTTCGTCACACCCAGATTTTTTACTTGGGATTTACTTTATTACTCTGAAGAACGATGCACAGCATCAAAAGAATGGCATTGTTACTTATAAAGTTTTGCACCTAAAGTAGCATCTTCTAGTTTTATTTCATTTTTGCTGCTCCCCTAAATGCGAGTGTACTGCTGCAACAAAGAGAACATTGTTACCCAAATAAAAGTACGTTGCCCACCGATCAAAAAGGATAAAAAAAATCCCCATCTTAAGTAGAATCAGTTGCGAGAAATATCCCAAGTGTAGGTGAACTCAACTGGTCTATTAAGGGATTATTTTACACAAGGAAAATTTAGAAGAACCTTATCGCAATGAAGGAATGATCATGAGACAAGATTATCAAACTACTGCTCCCTCAAATTATATATATTCGAACTGCAAAAAAATATTGGCTATCTCTTCCGTATCAACAGGTACGAGCCATCAAATAATTTCGTCGGAAAACTGGAAAGAATTGTGTTGGAATAAAATGCGTTTGGTTTCAACTCGAAATTTATCTTTTAAAATCCACTAGTATTCGTTTCCTAACACTATAGAGATCAGGCTCAATGCAGGACAAAATAAACAAATAAATAACTCATTTCGAACAACTTCTGTCGTTGCAAATGCGTGGAGATTTGGGGTGAAGTAGTCTACCTAAGTTCCCCTAAAATTATTTAATCTGTTCTGAAAAGAAACTTTCGCCTGATAAAGTACCCGCTGAAATTCCTGATTTACATCAATACCTCCCTCGCGGACAAGTAGTTGCAGTTCTGTGTACATTCACGGACAAGGAAATTTGCGCACCAGAAGAAAACCTGCTACAACCGCGAAATTTTGCAAATAGCTAGAGTGCGGGCGTGTGGTGGGATTGCGCATGACCGCACACCCTGTGGTGACGCTGCGAGCACAAACCGGCAGCCTTATAAACCGGCGTGTAGTCGATGCTCCATGAAAGCGAAAAGCACCGGCCGACGCAAGCAAAAGAACAGAGTCACAAGAATGCCGGGTAGACGCCAGAGACGTCGATTTACGCAACTTACGGACTTTGAGAAAGGCCTGATTATCTGGCTGAAAACCGCAGGGTGGTTGGCGCGCCGTATAGCCCACCACGTGGATCGTTCTGATCATACCATCCGCCTGTGTTGGGAGCAGTGGACACGTGACGGCACTGCCACACGGCGGAGTCGCTCCTATGTGCCCACGAAGCATTTCCTTGCGGAAACGAATCTGCGATCTCATCGCCCCTTACGTGTGCTGTCATTAACACCAGAACATCGCCAGCTCCGTTTGCGGTGGTACCAGGCCAGAACGACGTTGAACGCCACATACTGGAGACGTGTGGTGTTTAGCGATGACTGCCGCTTCGTTTCGAGGACAGATGATCATCGTGTCCGGGTGTGGAGGTCCCCGGGTCAAAAACACAATCCCAACCTCGCTATCTAGCGCCACACCTCCCTCACTGCCGGCATTACGGTCTGGAGAGCCATAGCCAACGATAGCCGATCAGCTCTAGTAGTGGTACGTGGATCATTGACGGGCCAGCAGTATGTGGATGAGATCCTACGTCCCCATGTGCTCCCATTCCTGGACGGGACTCCAGGTGCGGATTATCATGCTAAACCAGCAGGATGATAAATTCGTCGGAAAACTGCTAAACCAGCAGGATAATCCCTCCTGCATGTGGCTCGGATTGCCCAGGACTGCCTACGTAATGGCCAGACACTTCCATGGCCTGCCCGCTCCTCGCACATGTCCCCTGTCGAGCATGTGTGGGATCAGTTGAAACGCTGGCTACTGCCGTGGCGCACTATCCAGGATTTGAAGCACACCGTCGAACACGTGTGTGCCAGTCTGCCGCAGGACAACATCAGGCGTCTGTTCGCCTCCATACCGGACCATATTGCAGCATGTATCGCAACACGAAGCGGTGCCACGCACTATTGAAGATGACCGGACTGCGTGCTACAGATCGCTCTGTAATTGTCCTGTAGCTCTGGTTTTGTCATCATGTGTATCATTTATTTGTATCATTACGTCCATAAAATTTCAGTTCAATCCGATGCTTCCTTCTTGGTGAGCAAAATTTATTGTCCGCGATTGTATTTCTCACATGCAAACATTATATTGTCAGGTGCTGCCTCCATCTAACGCCGTTAAACTACAGGGTGTTTCACTAGGCAGTCCCCCTGTGAAAAAACAAATTCGTCGTGATGAATATTGAACCACGCCCCCTCACTCCGGAGCAAGTTGCTCTTCCAACTAAGCTACACGGACGGAATGTATCGCTGCAGGTTTGTCGTCTTGACACGTGCTTTACCTCTGTAGTACATCAAATCCCAAAGAACCAACTACTATTTTCTTCCAACTCTACACAGAAACACGACGTTTGGTTTGCAAGTGACTTTAAACCTTGCGCGAGAGTAATTTTCCTGATAAGGCGATGACTCATTGTGACGTCATCCCACCAGATGGCTAGGCACGCTAATTCTGTCTTAAGGCAATCTGCGTGTTTTACTGTGTCGTTCAACGTCGTTCAGGATGGCTGTGTATACCGTTGCGGAACGGGTGTTTATTGTGAAAAGTTATTGGATAACAAAGTCTATAAAGATAACACAGCGTGAGAGATGCGTTACTCACGGGGGTTAGTGGCATGACACTCTCTGATCATGTGAGGAATGAAGATGGTTTGCAGTTGTGTAATGTGAGGGAAAATGTTAGTAAGGTGGAGACATGTATTGTTAGGTGGTTTGGCCATGTTGAAAGAATGAGACATGAGATGCTTACTAAGAAATTTTTTTAGCCCAAGTGGCGAGAAGGTAGGGCAGAGGTAGGCCACGGAAGTCATGGGAGGATCAGATTCAAGAGTGTCTGCATGAGAAAAAGATTATGAGGGTGAAGTATAGAAGGTCTTGTATACGTCGTGTGAGGGATGTCAGTGAAGCACGAGTTGTGTGTCAAAATCGCTGTAAACGGAGAAATTTGATACGGCAGCAATAAGCAAATAATCAGTTCAAAATTTATCTGGTGGTTTGTATTTCTTTGTGGAGCTAACCTCTGAATCTCAGAGAACAGCTTAGTGATATGTATGTATGTATGTATGTATGTATGTATGTATGTATGTATGTATGTATGTATGTGTGTATGTACCTCGATAAACCGCCACACCGCCTTTCGCAAACTGCTCACTGGAGACAAATCATATTCTGATCTGCTTAATGGAAACTTTCTTCTTCAAACTGCCACCTCGCTGACTGCCATTCGCTAGGACATTCTAGCGCCATTTTGTTTTTTTTTCATTGTAGGATACCTCTAGGCCACTGAAAACATTCACTTTCAACAGCACTCTGAATTATCCATCTTGTATTTTTAAGTGTGATCCAGAAGCATGTTAAATGGAGGTAGTTAGCACATAAAAGCAGATCGGTGTCTCTTGCACCCGACCTCTGAAGATGGGCACGGAATAACCTGGAACATGTCCTGTGATACGAACGTAGAACGACTTGTTGACTAATTTAATTTTGATACTTCGCAATATTTTGACATCGAACAGTGAAACACTTCAGTTGGTGAAATTTTTACTGCGTCAATGTAGTCTGAGGTTCCCACAAAAACCTAGAATTCCCACAAAAACCTAGTCTCTATATCCGTTACGTTGATGACATCTTGGTAATTTGGCCATATACCATAAATCAGTTACAGCAGTTTGTCAACGCTATGTCTGCTCAATACCCCTATATCAAACTCACGATAGAACTTGAAAATAATTTCGTCTTATCTTATCTTGACTTTCAAATTACTCGTACCTCTTCTGACAATTCCCTGTCTTTTGCCGTTTATCGAAAACCTACTTCCACACCCACTCTAATTCCGTACAATTCTGCTCACATTTTTCAGCATAAAATTTCTGCTCTGCACTTCCTATTTAGAAGAGCATATTCACATTCTTCTAGCCATTTCGCCAGAGCTCAAGAACTACAATGGATATCATCCCTCGCTAAAAACCATGGTTACCCGGACAACGTTGTTAAGGGAGTGCACAATAAAGTACGGTTTTCTATGTCAACTGCTTTAATTAGTGAGCAAGTGCCTAAAAAGTATGTTGGATCTGTTGATTTTAATCCACATATTGTAAACCTCCTTACCAACATATGTTCTCGTCATAAAATACAATTTGGAATACGATCATGCAATCTATATACCATTATCCGCAATGATCGTGACAAAATTGACAAAGGGAAAAAATGGGGTGTGTATGTTATTCCTATGCTCGACACTATCTCTGGTGAACTAAACAATCATTATGTGGGTTCTACCAAAAGAAATTTGGATTTGAGATTAAATGAACACAGATATGATCTAAAAATGAATCACCAAAGCACCTCTTTTGCAAGAACCATAAGTGCTGGATCCCAGACTGGGACAACACTAAGATCATAAACACACCTAACTCTGCTTATTACTTGTTATTTACAGAAAGCCTCTATATTTCGGCTTATAATACACGTTGCTGTAATGACTATTATCCTTATGTTTTACCTGAACCTTGGAGCAATCTTGTTGGGAAGGACAGCACAATAGCAATTGCTTCTGTTAAGTGATCATTGGCTAACTATGCCTTTTTTTGATTGTCTTGTTATCTGGTATATCATGTGACATTGACATTACCTTTCCCATGATGCATCTACTCCACGTACTTAAGACCAGCATGTAGCCACATGGTGAAATTACATCTGATGAAGGTGTCAATGTGACACCGAAAGTGCTCATGTGTTTTTAAACTGTATATAGATTTCATTTTTTAGCTGAATAAATATCATCGTGCAACAAGACGGATTTCCTTTAATATTAGTATTCATGCACGAATTATAGTGTCTACCGTAGTCTGAGGTCTTAACAACTGTCTTCCAAAGATTTTAACTCATCACAGCCCCCCTCCTTCTTGTGCAATTGTTTGTGTTGAACTGTGAACATTGAATATCATTTAATGGTACAGTGCAACAGTGGACACCGGGTAGGTGGCAAGGTTGAATTGAAAGACCCAGAAGAAGACTGCATGGGTGATGGATGGATGAAATTCGAAATTATGCTGGAGTGACATGTAAAGCATGCAAAAACAACTCCGTTCGCAAATGTTCCCAAATTTTCTTTCACGATTTCGACTCCCAGATGAGCGAGCTTTAATACCTACCTAGACACAAAGCGGAACTCTACTCTAAAATCTTCGATACACTTGCGACATGGCTTTTATATTGAATATAAATTCCTCACCTTTGTGACGTACCTGCCAGCAGGACGCACACGACATAAAGGCAGATTGCAGTCAGAACAAACGTCCGCGTAGCTCAATTGGTAGAGTGACTTATTCCGGAATGAGGGGATCCGGGTTCGAGCCCCGGCGTGGACAAAAATGACGGAGAAATTTACTTCGTTATAATGGCGCCCGAACTTCCCGGATGACCCGACCGTTCAAGATCTCGCAATGGTGTGATGTTCTTTCCACACCGCGAGATAGGAAAAATCAGAGAATCCCTTCTCCAGCGCTTCGGAAAATATATGTGTGTGACGTTGCATTCCACACACCAGATTGACTGACAGTTCTCAAGAAAACCACATTCTACAGCGGATGGCTGCCTGCAACGATTCATGGCCACCGCTGACCCGTGGGCCATGCCCCCTGCCCTCTTTCGGGGAGGGGAGATGTGACGTACCTGCCAGCAGGAAGCACACGACATAAAGGCAGGTAGCAGTCAGAACGAACGTCCGCGTGGCTCAATTGGTAGAGGAATGAGGGGATCCGGGTTCGAGCCACGGCGTGGACAAAAATGACGGAGAAATTTACTTCGTTATACCTTTTCAAGAGACTTCTACCAGCCGACGCCAGCAACCTAGGAGACACTACCGGCACTAGTAACTACGAATAACCATAGGGCTTACACTTTGAAGTTCTGTAAAGCTTTACATGTGGCTTGGGACGCACACAGGTCAAACGAACTCGCAGTACTGAGATGACAGAGTCACAGTTGTATGGGGCACGTGCACGTCGCTGCCTGTTCCGACGCGCACTACCACTACCTCTGGCGATCTTTGGGAAAACTAACTCTGTTCTCGTGTGCTGTAGACATCCTACTATCGAACTCTACAAAGGGCTCGAACATCTGTCCAGGTTGATAAATTGCATTTTGTCCACCTAGATTACCGAAATTTCACACTGTGCGATGGCAATCTTGTTTCTGACAGATTGTCGTTGTGCCACAGTTACGCCTCTTAGACAAGAAATGTGGGTCATTTTTCCTCTGCTGAAAGACCCTGGATATCTCACCTTTTGAGAAGCCAGTATGTTTTTAAAATCATCACTCCAACCAGACGGACACCCACAATAAGCTCTTTATCCAACTATGAATGATCTTTTGTTTTTCCCATTGTGATCAACACTACTGACGAGCAGCGGTCTTAAATAGCTGCCTAGATTACGTGGAGGCGCACGTGACCACGTATTGCATATACACTGCGTAAGTTACATATATCTGAATAAAGTTTTTGATTTAGCAATCGGTGTGTGCACATTTGAGCTTTTTATCTGCATGAAAAAATATTTAGTCAAAAATAGCGTTTCTTTTTGTCTAAATGTTGGGCTTTTGCTGTAAAATGACATAACAAGATTTTCTGTACTTGTATGAGAAAATGTTGCTGGGTCAAGCGCACTGTTATTAATTAATTAAGCTGAAGCAAATTGCAGTAAGACGCAGGTTGTTGGACTTAGAGCCCAGGGTCATCGGTAGGCCCTAAACTCCTTTTTTTAATTTTGAAAGAAAGACTAGTACCCATTACGATGCTCATCATCCAGATAACTAATTATCCATAAACTGACGCAGAGTACAAAGCGATTCTCCGCCAGTCATATTCCGAAATCAGTGTGCCACCCACATTTTTCTTATAAGAAACAATGCTTTACCATTACTGGTTCACACACACACACACACACACACACACACACACACACACACACACACACACACACACACACACACACACTCGGGACAGAATATTAGGTCAAAATAATAAGTGGACTTAAACAGGGAGTCTACTCAAGGAGGATTTACCAGAACCATCCCGCACCAGGCGGCCAATCACCAAATAAACATAAAAATTGATTGTGTAGGAAAATTCCTATATGGCACATGCGCATTTTAACTTGTCTCGTACCTATCTGAGAGGTAAAGCACATGTCGAGACGCCAAAGTTCCAGCGATAAGCCTTCGTCGGTGTAATTCAAGCGGTAGAATATCCAACTTCTGAGAAGGAATGTATGGATTCGAATTCTATCACCGGTAAATTTGGGTTTTCACGCTACGTGCCCAAGCATAAAACGAATTTCCTTACCGTGAGGTTAAAAAAAATGTATGATGTTTCTTCCACACATCGTCTGGAATTAAAGCGAATTCCTTCTCTGATTCAAGAAATGTGTGATGCTTCTTCCACACATCGTCTGGTATTAATGAGAATTCCTTCTTCGCTTCGAAAAATGTGTGATGCTTCTCCCACACATCGTCTGGAATTAATGAGAATTCCTTCTCTGATTCAAGAAATGTGTGATGCTTCTTCCACACATCGTCTGGTATTAATGATAATTCCTTCTTCGCTTAGAAAAATGTGTGATGCTTCTTAGACACATCGTCTGGAATTAATGATAATTCTTTCTCTGATTCAAGAAATGTGTGATGCTTCTTTCACACATCGTCTAGAATTAATGATAATTCCTTCTTCGCTTCGAAAAATGTGTGATGCTTCTTCCACAAATCGTCTGGAATTAATGAGAATTCCTTCTCTGATTCAAGAAAAATGTGTGATGCTTCTTCCACACATCGTCCGGAATTAATAATTCCTTCTTCGCTTAGAAAAATGTGTGATGCTTCTTCCACACATCGTCTGGAATTAATGAGAATTCCTTCTTCGCTTCGAAAAATGTGTGATGCTTCTTCCACACATCGTCTAGAATTAATGATAATTCCTTCTTCGCTTCGAAAAATATGTGATGCTTCTTCCACACATCGTCTGGAATTAATGAGAATTCTTTCTCTGATTCAAGAAATGTGTGATGCTTCTTCCACACATCGTCTAGAATTAATGATAATTCCTTCTTCGCTTCGAAAAATGTGTGATGCTTCTTCCACCCATCGTCTGGAATTAATGAGAATTCCTTCGCTTCGAAAAATGTGTGATACGTCTTCCACACCTCTTCTGGAATTAATGAGAATTCGTTCTTCTTGAGGGAGTTCCTTCAAGCATGGTTAGTCGGCTAACTCGAAATAACCTCCTATTTTATGCATCCGCCTTTCTCAAGGGAGGGGAATATATATGACGTACCTACGTGCCTCAGAAGTGACGTACGTGTCAAAACGGCAAGTGGCAGCGATAAGCCTTCATCGGTGTAGTTCAAGCCGTAGAGTATCCGACTCCTACGAAGGAAGATGTGGTTTCTAATCCGATCACCGGCAAATTTGGGCTTTGGCTTTCATGGTGATTTGGCTGGAAATGGAGGTGTTTCAAGAGACTGATTATTTTGTCAGAACCAAATATTTCAAAGAAAAATAATCATCTGAGATAACCCCTCGTTCTGAGCGTCATTTGATGTCATATTCAACGATAAGCGGTTTTTTAGAATTCTTCCGCAGTTAAACAATTAAAATGTGTTCAAGACTGAATTTGTTTTACCATGCATATTTCAACAGTTCACTTTCATCGAGAGTCTAACTTTTTCATGAGAAGAATTAATGAGCCACACACATCATTTTTTTATGCTCTCCCTGGTCCGAAACGTTATTTCTTTGTTATTGTTTAAGACCAATGAAGAAAACAATGAACTGTAAGTATGAGTTCAGTTCCGTTAACACAGGGACTTTTTTCATTGACACTGACATCGAACGAAGGTGATTTGGGTAAAATGTATAAATACCTCATTACAGTGTTGGCATTAATATCGTTTTTCACATTGTCGTATGGCTGAGTGTGTGAAAACTAACAGTATTGGGGTGGAGTGAATTTTCCAGCGACATTAGTTCCATTGTGGGAATGAAACAAACAAAACTATGTTCGTATAATTCCTCTCACAAGGACATACGATTCGATGAGCATGAATGTCGCCTATCTCCCACGAAAGCCTACCACAGGTAAAAGGTCAGTATGTCACTACTGTGACCCCAAACATCCTCCGGTTTACTCTATTTGCCTTAAAAGAGAACAAAAGAGATGTCACTTTGAAATGACGAAGGTCGGCAGGCTTGATGCTGCTGGAGAGACGCCGGTCATTGTCATCTAAACGCATTTATTATTTCTTTGTTGTCGTAGAAGCCTTTAATCTCCATGACGATTATGTCGTCTCTACAAGAGGTGCGTAAGGACAACTGCGTAACTGATTTTTATTTTTTCTCATCGGTGTTGCATTTCGACGGTGAATCCTTTTTCTTCTGTACACAAAAAGGCGTTGATACGACAAATTCTGAATTTGTTCGTCTAACTTTGTTGAAACTAATGAATACTTCTAGTGTATTGGAACTGATTTTTCACAGTGGAGACTCTTTTCGCCAATTAGCATCGCATTCACATTTGTCGAGGGTTTTGCTACTAAAACAAATATCCGACAGCAGTATTGTTTTTCCATCTCTAACACCACCAAGGACGCGTGTTCGAGTTCCTATTTTTTGAAAGACAAAACAATCGCATTGGATTCTCATAATGTCTCTCTTTCAAATCCTTTATTATTTTTCCTTGCCGTTTTTCCAGGTCGGATTTGCAGGAAAGGCCAGTCGCTGGGCCCTGCGATGCTAAAGGGCCCCCAAAATAATACTTTCTTTTTTTGCTCCTAACGAAAAAGGAGTACAGTGTGTATGGGAGGGGAGCAGGGGATTCGCTGTTTAGGATTTTGGGGGTATAATCCCGCCCGAACTTGAAGTACACTCTTTGTATAAACGTTTCCTGACGCATCCCTATATCCACAAATTCGAGTTAGCTCACCCTTTGCTGATATATATTTTTTTTGATTGGAGGTTTAACGACCACCGTGAGCAACGTAATGGGCTATAAGTTGTCGCCCATCCCTAATTTAGGGCCACTGGTTCTAGGGAAGGGAGAGAGCCAGCGCCATAAGACAAACACCACATCCATGCCTCACCGGGATTCGAACCCGGACCCATCTCGGACGAATGATCTGAAGCCATCAATTAGATCACTGCGCCACCGAGGGCGGCTTGCTGATATCACAGCCTGTGTGTGTGTGTGTTATAGCACTGGTTGTGTCATTTAGATAAGCGCACCAGACAAAAAATTACTCAACGTGGCAGAACTTACCTAATAACGGGTGTCGGTTCCTCTTGCCTTGATAACAGCATGAATCCGGTGTGGTAGAGACTCACGAGGTTGTGTATGTATTGAACATCGATTTGCAGCCACTCGTGGTGCGTCAATTGGTCTCGAAGTTCCGCCAGAGTACGTGGGTGTCTATTCCGGTGGTTCCCCTTCTGTTCCAAATGTTACCCCAGATTTTCAATAGGATTTAAATCTGGGGATTCGGCGGGCCAGTCGAAGAGTGACAGCGTTGCTGATTGTTTGTCGCGCCACACAGACACAGTTTTAACACTGTGCACGCGGCAATTGTCGTCTTGGAAGACAAGAGCGGCAATGTCATGCTGCTCCTGGAGATGTAAAGCAAAAGGCAACGCTTCTTCATTCAGAATGCGAAGGTACACATGCTGGTTCAAATTCATCGTCACTGCAACGAGAGGGCCCATTTCGTGGTGCGAAAAACATCCCCAAAATATCACAGAACCCCTCCAGCTTGAACAACACCTTCGCCACAATTAGGATTAAAGGCTTCCCTGGGCCTGTGACGCACTCGTAGCATCCAATCATTGGAGTACAAACAAACTCATCAGACCAAATTACTCGTTTCTAATCCTCCACAGTAAACTTTGGTGCCTCTGAGTTCATTGAGAACGTGAGACTTTGTGACTTGCTGTTAAAAGAGGTCTCTCCTATGGAACTCTGCTCCAGATAACCATCGCATGCAGTTCTCGTCGCAATGTCCTTTCGGAAATTGGTTGGACTGGACTTTCATTGACTGTTTGTAGCAATTGTTGCTGGTTTGAAACCGATTTGCAGTTACCAGACGTGAAACATGGCGGCGATCCCTGTTGGGGAGAATCATTTTCCGGCCACGGTTTCGTCGCCGATTTTGAGTTGACTGCGAACTACACCACTGTTTGTAGACCCGCTGGACAGTACGCTTCGATGCACCAACGAATTGGGCAACTTCATTTACTTTGTCTCCTTAGTCACGGGCAAACACGATGGCTCCTTTTGCCACTTAGTAACGTCTCTCTTACGACCCATATTGCAGATTAAATTCAACACACACGTTGCTCTTTATCACTGCAAGGGACAGAAATGATCCTGAAGACCACGTCACTGCTATTTATCTCCCAACAATGCTAACACGGCGCCCTCTGTGCAACTGGTAACTCCTTATACTCTCCACCTTATACTAACAACATTTTGCAACTCACATTACACATCTTCAACACATCTTCATACCTCACATGATCAGAGCGTGTTGTGATGTGCCTTTCCCCCTGGACGCACATCAGATAAAGGCAGATAGCAATGAGAGCACATGCCAGTGTAGCAGAGTGGATACCACTCGGAGCTCCGGAGCAGAGAGTTGCAGGTTCGAATCTCACCCGTGGATAAAAATGATGGAGAAATTTACTTCGTCGAATTGGCAGCCGAACTTCCACAATGGTCTAGCTGATAGGTTCCTCGCAATACTGTGATGTTCTTTCCACACAGCGAGACAGGAAAAATTATGATCTCTTCTTCAGTGCTTAGGTTTCTCGCAATGGTGTGATGTTCTTGCCACACCGCGAGACAGGAAAAATTATGATCTCTTCTTCAGTGCTTAGGTTTCTCGCAATGGTGTGATGTTCTTGCCACACAGCGAGACAGGAAAAATTATGATCTCTTCTTCAGTGCTTAGGTTTCTCGCAATGGTGTGATGTTCTTTCCAAACAGCGAGACAGGAAAAATGATAATCTCTTCTTCAGTGCTTAGGTTTCTCGCAGTGGTGTGATGTTCTTTCCAAACAGCGAGACAGGAAAAATGAGAATCTCTTCTTCAGTGCTTAGGTTTCTCTCAGTGGTGTGATGTTCTTTCCAAACAGCGAGACAGGAAAAATGAGAATCTCTTCTTCAGTGCTTTGGTTTCCCTCAATGGTGTGATGTTCTTTCCACACAGCGAGACAGGAAAAATGAGAATCTCTTCTTCGGTGCTTAGGTTTCTCGCAGTGGTGTGATGTTCTTTCCAGACAGCGAGACAGGAAAAATGAGAATCTCTTCTTCAGTGCTTAGGTTTCTCGCAATGGTGTGATGTTCTTTCCACACAACGAGACAGAAAAAATGAGGATCTCTTCTTCAGTGCTTAGATTTCTCGCAATGGTGTGATGTTCTTTCCACACAGCGAGACAGGAAAAATGATAATCTCTTCTTCAGTGCTTAGGTTTCTCGCAATGGTGTGATGTTCTTTCCAAACAACGAGACAGAAAAAATGAGGATCTCTTCTTCAGTTCTTAGGTTTCTCGCAGTGGTGTGATGCTCTTTCCACACAGCGAGACAGGAAAAATGAGAATCTCTTCTTCGGTGCTTAGGTTTCTCGCAGTGGTGCGATGTTCTTTCCAAACAGCGAGACAGGAAAAATGAGAATCTCTTCTTCAGTGCTTAGGTTTCTCGCAGTGGTGTGATGTTCTTTCCAGACAGCGAGACAGGAAAAATTATGATCTCTTCTTCAGTGCTTAGGTTTCTCGCAATGGTGTGATGTTCTTTCCACAGAGCGAGACAGGAAAAATGATAATCTCTTCTTCAGTGCTTAGGTTTCTCGCAATGGTGTGATGTTCTTTCCACACAACGAGACAGAAAAAATGAGGATCTCTTCTTCAGTGCTTAGGTTTCTCGCAGTGGTGTGATGTTCTTTCCACACAGCGAGACAGGAAAAATGATATTCTCTTCTTCAGTGCTTAGGTTTCTCGCAGTGGTGTGGTGTTCTTTCCACACAGCGAGACAGGAAAAATGAGAATCTCTTCTTCAGTGCTTAGGTTTCTCGCAATGGTGTGATAATACATTCCACACACCAAATTGTCTGATATTTCTCCAATGCACGTTCTTCATTGGATGACTGCCTACAGCGACACGTAGTCCCAGCTAACCCGTGGGCCATGCTCCCCGGCTCTCTTTCGTGGAGGGGAGGGGTATGTGACGTGTCTGCCCCGCGGGACGCGCATGAGATAAAGGCAGATAGCATTGGGAGCACTTGCCAGTGTAGTATAGTGGATAGCATCCGGAGCCGAGAGTTGCGGGTTCGAATGAGGCTCCCGGTATAAAAATGATAGAGAAATTTACTTCGGCATAGTGCTTTATCACAAACTTCCGTAAATAATGCATCTCCCCAGCACACAAACGACTTCTATATCTTTTCTGCAAAACCCAGGTTTCACTGCCATACATCAGAGTAGGTACAATTACGCTTTCATACACAGCCATTCAGGACTTACTTGAGAACCCATCATTCCTGTGAAATCCTCCTAAAGCAGCTATGACTTTCAATGAAGAGTTCACTCGCCATCCAATTTATTTTCTCTATCAAACATGCTTCCCAAATATGCACAAACTCCTTTACCTGGTCAATAATGGTGTCATTTAGACTTATCCTGCATTCAGTATTAACACTTCCTCGCTTAAATACCATAACTTTGGTTTTTCCCTTATTTATACTCAGTTTGAATTTCATACAAACTTCGTACATCCGGGCCAGCATACTGTGCAACTCACTTTGGCTATCTGCCAACAGGACCGTGGCATCAGCATATAGCAATCTACACTCACGGACATTACCAAGACATTTTGGCATCACGCATGCACGCATCCATAAATATACTAAACAGCCACGGTGACATTACACAACCCAGTCTGACTCTTGCTCCAATAGAAAAGCATTTCGATACAACACCATTTAATGCACACAATTGACGTGTACTAGGAACATCAAACAGAAGTCATCGCTCTTTCCACGTTTATAAGTGAGTCACGGAAAAATCCTCATCGGCCGCCACCGGGAATCGAACCCATGGTCTTCCAGTTTTGCGCCGGATATGTTACCACTGCACCACAGCGGCCACAAATTCCCAAGACTCACATACGACCAACTGCCAAACCACATGGCAGGTTGCTTCTTGGAGCCCCGCACAATGGTGTCAATTGTGTGTATTAATTATTATTCATTCGCCTCCTAGTTATTTGTTCAGTAGCTGCTTTCCATCTTTGGTGAATCCCCAGCATTGTGCGGGGCTCCAAGAAGCAACCTGCCAACTTGGCTTGGCAGTTAGCCTGTGTGAGTCTGGAGGAATTCGAGGCCGCTGTGCTGCAGTGGTAGCATACCCGTCGTATAACTGGAAGACCCTGGGTTCGATTTCCGGTTGCGGGCGATGATAATTTTTCCGCGACTCACTTATAAACGTGGAAAGAGCGATGACTTCTGTTTGATCAACACCATTTATTCGTACACATGCTCTACTGCCAGCGTACATGACTTTCACAATAATGATTAGATTCCCAGTGATACCATATTCATTCAGTACCTTCCACAAGAGAAATTTATTTAGTCGATCATAAGCTTTCTTTAAGGCAGCAAAAACTTTCTTACCAACAGACAGACACATTTCAATCATCAAACGTAATGTTAAAATTTGATTAGTGAAGGAAGCCCTTACGAAGCATAAAGCCATTCTGCAGAACCCACACTTTTTCGTTTTATTTCACACCCACAATGGTCTTGGCATTATCTACAAGAGAGTGCCAGTGTTCTCTCTCGATTTTTTTCTCTGGAAGCAATGGCTTTAAATTTGGGACCAGCAACTCTTAATAGTCTTAGGGGTCATTTAACACCGAAACAAAACAAAAAAAGTTCTTATTCCTTTCCAATTGAAGAGTAAGATCCCTTTTTTGTTATTATTATTCATTCAAGCTAAAAGTACGCACCTTTTCAACTCGTAAAAATCGAAGACTTGTGGATAACTTGAAGGCATTTTATCTGAGGAAATGGAATGAACGTTTCACGAATGCAGAGGGAAATTTCAGGAACTAGCAAAAGAAACAAAGCTTCAATTTTGGCAGGTGTTATCGGACACAGATGAGGTTTGAAAGGGAAAAAAACAGTGGGGAAAAGTGCCGAGCTCCATTACCGGTATACACTCTAACTTAAAATAGAGAGTACAATAGACTCGATGGCCAAAGAGATAACAACTCTAGAACTTAAATAATTTATTATTCATAGAAATAAATTGAGATTCAGTTGACCGGTTTCCGAGACACAAGAAGCTTTAGAAGTCTCAGACAATTGCCACGAAACAGCGACCATGATTTTCCGAGAAAAATAAATAGCAGCTTCTCTGTGTCGCCATTTTAGAATCAAATCAGTTGATCATTCACGGCATGCGACAGGCAGGGCGGGAAGTTTTTTGGGGTCGTCTTCCGGGTTTCCGTACTTTTCTCCCTCTGACTTGCCCTCTAGCGGAAGTGACGCAGTGGTCCGTACCAGTAATCCCGTTTCCTTTTTCCCTCTTATTTGTTATGAACTGACACAATACACACGAATAAAAAGACGTGCTGGAATTAGCAAAAAAGCGGGTCCCGTGTTTGGTAGCTGGTGAGAGATCGCCGTGTGAAATTTTGCCCGGCGAATTCTTCCTGACAACGGCGAAATTTTTCCACCATCGAATGATCTCACTTTAAGAGTATCAATCATTACAGACAACGCCAAGTAAGAGAAGTATTTCTTTCACAAGCAGATTTCATAAGCGATTGGTGGCGGAGAACGGAATCCTTCTTCGCTTCGCCAAGCAAGACAAAAAAACAACTTTCGTCTGCCAACTAACCAGAAGTAAACGACCTCAAACGTTTCGTCTTACGCCGTTTTAAGACTATTTGCAACAGTTCCAAAATAAAAAAAACATCAAGGAAAGCTTTAAAGTAGGGTGTAGTGTTCTAATTAAATATTCAGTAACTTTAAACTTAAACCTAACTTACCTCTTAGCCCAACGGATCAGGAATCATCATCGTAGAAAAATGAAAATGAGTTTACAGCTTTGTTGCAGCTAATAATACTTCATTTTCCTTACTGACCTCCACTTACACAAATGAGCACTTACACAGCACTGGCGTAACTAATACAACGTGCGCCCCCCGGAAGATTTACTTCAGCGCCCCTAAGCGCAGTAATGTTCCCAGAATTTCGACCACGAGGGTGGATGCATTTTTCGCGGTGCATATGTGGTGGTTGGGGGGAGGGGGGTTAAAAGTCAGGTAGAGTGTCTGCAAAAGTAATGGTGGTACCTAGAGCCCTGTAGTTTAAACTTTTTAAGTAATAGATTTGACAATAAGTGTAATTGGTTTGTCAAAAACTAAAATAAATCACTTGAAGAAATCACCCTCTTACACATGGGAGATCTGCTGCTGCTGTGAATAAATGTTGGCATGTACGTTATCCTAAGTAACTGACTGTTTTCCCACAGCCTCCAAAGGAAATCCCACTGTGGCCTCGCGCTTTTCCTCGGAAGCGCAGAGAGAGGGCGATTGGAGAGCGATCGTATTACAACCCGGAGTCAAAGAGCAGAACACTTTCAATCTGTAGGATATTCAGTGTTTTAAAAGTGAAACTAGGCATTTATTTAGGCAAAGCTAAATATATCTTAACGCAAAATATGAATCTTTGGGTGAATTATTGTGCGTGTTCGATTTTTTTTCATAAAACTGGCAGCTGCAGTACGCCCCTTCGTTACCTGCGCGCCCGCATCCCCCGCAGCTGCGGGTATGCGGGGGTGGTAGTTACGCCATTGTTACACAGTCGTATCACAATAATATGACCACCTACCTGATAATGGGAATAACCACCCTTGGCCCGGATGACAGCGGAGAGACGGGGTGGCATGGACGCAATGAGGCCCTGGAAGGTTGCGCCAGACGCGCGTGCCCATTCGGACTGCACCAGAGCACGGAGGTCCCAGAGATGACGTGGTTGTGGGTCGGCACGTCGAACCTGTAGATCCAAATAGATCCACAAGGGCTCTATGGGATTGAAGTCGGGCGATTTCGCCGGCCGAGAAAGAACGGAGATATCGTTCTCGTGTTCCTGGAACCAGTCACATACCCCCTTAGTGACATGGCAGGGCTCTTTGTCCTGTTGGTAGACAACATCACCACCAGGATAAGTATCCAACATGAAGGGATGTGTGTGGTCAGCGAGGATGGACAGTTAGCGATAGGCGTTCAGGGACCCATCAAGGGTTACAAACGGTGCAAGGTAATACCAGGAAAATCTCCCCCACACATTCACACTGCCACCTCCGGCCTGTACTTGACAGGGTGTTGGTTCTCGTGTATCTGACGCCGAATTTGCTACCGCCCGTCACTTCTGTGGAGTAGAAACCCCGATTCGTCCGAGAAGGATTTTCCAGTTTTCCACCGTTCAATGACGGTAGTCTCATGCGAACTGCAGGGGTCGTGGTCGCTGGACCTGAGTTCACATGGGCGCCTTGGCACAGCGTCGGCTCCGAAGACCCATCCGGAACAGGGTTCGCTCTACTGTTATCGGGGACATGTACCTGGGTGTCCCAGCATTCATTTGCGTGCTCAATTGCTGCACTGTTGCGCGTCAATTGCCCTTTACCAGTCGACGGGGGCGACGTTCTCCTCTGCAGTCGATGGCCTTCAGGGGGTCACAGTTATGACGTCGGGAGGTACTCTGTGGGCCAGCGGTCTATTCTTGGTACACCCTCACTATAGCCTCCTCGAGAACAGCCACGAAGTCTACTGTTTCGGAGATGTTTCCACCCTTGGCGCGGTAGCCGATGATAATTCCTTTTTGAACGTCCGTCAAATCACTGCCTCTGCCCATTGTGCTCACGTTACGCACTATGGCTCATCTGTCCTGGCCGGTCGCTTATATCTCCGTGTGGCCCACCTTGTCACGTGCACTCTGTGGTGACGCGCATTGGCTGGTAAACTGCGATTGTCCGGGTATAGGTCATATTATTCTGATACGACCGTGTATCAATCAAGACGTTTAAAACATTGAAAGCGTTAACAACTATTAGCGTACCATATAAGCACAACGTATGGTACGAGTACGCGATGTTTAACGCTAAGAATATCTCCTCTCATCGTGGGCGTACACTTGTCCCAAAAGTTGGGGTTGGAGAAACGGAGATGTTTGTTACCATTAAACGAAATCTTTCAAGAAACATATATCTATTACACTATGTGGACAAAAGTGAATGAACTTCCCCGACGCAGGCGCAGCAGACACGTGGTCGATAAATACAGTATTTACAAAAGTTAAAAACCACCTGTTGGTATTAGGAGATTTCTGCCGATTGCTACAGCTACTGTCTGTATTACTTCAACTTGCTGTCGGTGTTGCATCATCCGACAGCGGCAGCAGTTGATAGAGTTAGGGAAAGTGTTGGAGAGTCAGTTTGCTTCTGGTTTTCATGCTGAGAGGTTCTGTACGTAATTTCTATATAGCGTAAAATGGGCAAAAAAAGCGTCATTAAGTGTTACTCAGAGAGCACAAATAGTGACTTTATATCCTGAAGGATACTCCGAACGTGGCATAAGCAGAAAGGTGAATGTGAGCAAGACTACTATTCATAATATGATCATGAAATATCGACATACAGATGAATTTAGCGACCGAAAGAGAAGTGGACGTCCAAGAAAAACCGCCACACGTGATAACAATACGATAAGGCGAATAGTTATGCGTTCTCCGAGAAGTTCGTGCTAGAAAACCAAGGCCTTTCTACATTCAAAAGGGTCTGACATTAGTATCAGCACTGTTTCCCGATGTCTAAGCAAAGATTTTGGATTAAAGTCTTATAAGCCTGCACATAAGTCTAGACTAACTTCTGTCATGAAAAAGAAGAGACTCCAGTTTGCGAAGCGTCATCAATCTTGGACTGCTGAAAATGGGAGCCAAGTTCTTTTTTCCGATGAATCAGCCCGGCGTCAATTTGAATCACGTGAAACACATGTTTGACGACCAAAAAGGAAAAGTTTTGATGAAAAATACATCGTTAGCATCGTGAGACCCAGGGCTATAGAAGAGAAGGGCTGGTCCTTAGAGCTAGCTTCCCTAAAGACACAAGCTGGAGGTGATGACGTAGCCGTGCTGGAGGTGATGACGTAGCCGTGCTGCAGCAACGGGTTAGTGGTGGGGTTCTCAGAAGCCACTGCTCCACGGAAACTCCGAACAAATAGTGGAAAGGTCAAGAAAAAATCTACACTGACGGGAAAAAAATCCCAACACCACTAAAAAATAGTTGTAGAGGAATGAAATGGCGGCAATACATTTGTATAGGTAACATATTTAATCGATTAAGGTTTCAAGATCACAGCTTAATTTAAGCGCGAGAAGAGCCATTTTAAATGTGAAATACTGATACATTAATAACCGGTGTAACCGTCAGAATGTTGAATGCAAGCACGCAAACGTTCATGCATTGTGTCGTACAGGTGCTGGATGTCAGTTTGTGGGATGGAGTTCCATGCCTGTTGCACTTGGTCGGTCAATACAGGGACGGTTAATGCTGGTTGGTGGTGACGCTGGAGTTGTCGTCCAATGATGTCCCATACGTGCTCGATTGGAGAAAGATCTGGTGATCTAACAGGCCACGGCAACATGTAGACACTCTGTAGAACATGTTGGGTTACAACACCGGTATGCGGGCGAGCGTTATTCTGTTGGAAAACACCCTGGAATGCTGTTCATGAATGGCAGCACAACAGGTTGAATCACCAGACCGACGTACAACTGTGACGTCAGGGTGCGTGGGATAACCACGAGAGTGCTCCTGCTGTCATAGGAAATTGCTCCCCAGACCATAACTCCAGGTGTAGGTCCAGTGTGTCTCGGCCGCAGACAGTTTGGTTGCAGGCGCTCACCTGGCCTCCTTCTTCTAACCAACACACGGCTATCACTGGCACCCAGGCAGAACCGGCTTTCATCAGAAAACACAACAGATCTGCACTCCGTCCTCCAATGAGCTCTAGCTTGACACCACTGACGTCACAAACGGCAGTGGTTTGGAGTAAGTGGAATGCACGCTACAGGGCGTCTGGATCGGAGCTGTCCTTCAAGTAATCGGTTTGTAACAGTTCGTTGTGTCACTGTGGTGGCAACTGCAGCTCGAATTGCTGCCGCAGACGCGGTACGATGCGCCACAGCCATACGCCGTACACGGCGGTCTTCCCTCTCAGTAGTGCCACGTGGCTGGCCGGAACCCGGTCTTCTTGAAGCAGTACCTTCCCTTGACCACCGCTGCCAACAATCATGCACAGTGACTACATTCCTGCCAAGTCGTTCTGCAATATTGCGGAAAGAAACTCCACCTTCTCGTAGCTCTATTACACGACCTCGTTCAAACTCCGTGAGCTGTTGATAATGGCTTCTTCGTCTTCTTAAAGGCATTCTTGACTAACATCAACACCCTACGTCGAATCTCAACGATAACTAACGCTCACAAACGTTACAGCGCGTATTTACAGCAAAACTGCTTTGCATGTTCCGAGGGGTGCTACTAGCGCCACACGTATGCGCCGAGCGCGAAATTTGCATAGACGTCATCTTACAGATGTACTTTCACCGCCTACCAACTGTCGTTTATCTAACACAACCCCTTCTTGATGTTGGAATTTTTTTCCGTCAGTGTACATAAACCTGGAGTAAAGGGAACGAGGTTGAGCTAAACTCTATATAAGCGATGGCCTCTGATTATTCGTCCGAAAGGGGTCCGGGTTCGAATCCCGGTGAGGCATGGATGTTGTGTTTGTCTTACAGCACTGGCTCTCCCCCTTCCCTGAAACCAGTGACCCTAAATTAGGGACGGGCGACTGCTTATAGCCCATTGAGTTGCTCACGGTGGTCGTTAAACCTCCAATCAAAAAAGAAAACTATATAATCACTGTAATTTACAAGAAATAAAATATTCTTTAAACATATGTTTCTAACATGGGCATATTCAAACTGGGTTTTCGTGAAAACGCGGTTGGCACATTTCTCCAAAGTTTTTAATTTGCGTTTTCTTTTTTTGAAGCTTCTTAATCGCTGAATTTGAGATAATAGAGATCTCCTAGAAGTGCCCCATCTTTTCGACCGTTGCGCAGAAACTTCGCGATTTCTATTTGTTTCCTGGTGTATGGTTTAGAGATCTTTCTCAAGTGTTGAAGATTTTTTCATTGAATTATCGTAACAGATTTGTAAATAATAATACTTGCAATTACGACATTCTGTCGTCTCTACATTGCTTTTGATTCCACAGTTCGTACCCCAAAGTTCGTTTCACCTTCAGTGTCCTGATTAATTTTCTTCCTGCTTAATTCACTTAATCGTTCCAAAGCACTTGGAACAATTTTTCTTCCTGTGTCTCTGGGTCCTCAGTGTTATTTCTTTAGAAATTAAAAAAGGTACATGGGCACAGCATCAGATTAAATTACTTTTTTCAAAATCAATCCAAGTAATCGATTTTTTCATAATCACAACTCTGAAAATGTTCGCTACAAATTCTGGTTGATGGAGTCCAGTTTCCCAGTTTCCGACACTTATTCATTCATTATTTTACCAGTTTTGGATTATTTCGAGAAAAGGCATGAAACACAATATCTTGTCTTTTACGGTACCTGCATGTATTCCAACCGGTTACAAACATTTGTAAAAACAAAAGTTCACTGATTTACGCAGCAAACTATTTGCATGCATATAGTACATACACTATTAAATATTCTCACGATTAATCTTTTTTTACGTGTACACTAATAAATATATGACAAACAATAAAATAATCTACACTGCTGGCCACCCAAAATGCAACACCAAGAAGGACACGAGATAGCTAAGCCAGATTTACTTGACACATAACAACAGATACAAAGATGAAACGATTGAGCTTACAGGCCCGTGCGATTTGCGGAACACGCAGACATCAATAGTTCGTGTGGCCCCCATGGCTGGCAATAACGGCCGCTACACGCCGCGGCATCGAACGAAAGAGGCTTTGGATGTGGGCTTGGGGTATGTCGGTCCAGACTGCTTCCACACGTTGCCACAGTTCATCACGGGTGGGGCTTGCCGGGCCACTCGGTTGCCAGTCAGCGACCAGACGTGTTCGACGGGCGACATACCGGGAGAACAGGCGGGCCACGGCAGCAGTGACACCTGGTGGGCCGTAAATAATTGTTGCACGATGCGTGCCACGTTCGGGCGCGCATTGTCATGTTGAAACGTGGTCGCTAGCAGGTCCTGCAGGTAAGGGAGGACTACAGGCTCCAAAATGTCGGAGATGTAACGGTGGCTGTTGAGTAAACCGGCGATGCGTACCAGAGGGTTGCGGGTGTCATATCCAATTGCGCTCCAAACCATAACGCCAGGCGACGGACCTTTATGGCGATGCATAATGCAGGCGTCGTAGAGTCTCTCGCCGCGGTGCCGCCACACGCGGATCCGACCATCGTAGTGTTGAAGTGTGCACGAAACTCCTAGAAAGCCCGCGCGATGTACGTTTCATCAAGAGAATTGTTACGTATTATGAAAAGTGGGTCTATTTCCGTATTCCTAACACACAAACGCAATGGTTGAGCCCTGGCCAACTTCCGGAACCTGTTGCCAAATGTGGGCGCACCAGCAGAAGGTGATGCTCTGCGTCTGGTGAAATTTCGAGGGAATAATCCATTACGAATTTGTTGCAGACGTCGGATCATCAACGCCAATCTCTACTCTGTACAGCTGGAGCGGATGTACAGAGTAGAGGTGGCATCTGGAGTGAATGAGTTCTTCGCCTCGAAGGACAAGAACTGGTACAGCCGTGGAATCGAAGAACTGGTAGATAGATGGTTTAAGACGATGCAACACAATGGCCTACACTTTGAATGCTAGTCAGCTTTCGTCGTAAAGGTACGTGTGAAGATATAAAGTGATCCAAATATTGCAAAACTTTTGACTCATCCTCTGTTGGTAAAGAGCTCGGGTACCCATTTGAGTTTCCATTCAGAACTCAAGCACCAATTGGACTTCTGGAGAGTCGGCCTCCATTATCTCAATGCTTCAGGATTATGGAGATGTGTGAAACAGGTACGATTGAGGGATCGTGGTCTCTCTTAAATGCCGCTTCCTTACCGGAGGGGCAAAGGATATGGATCAACAAGGTAAGATTGGTAGGGCCAGTGGCTAACATTGAGATAGATGATGCCAAAATATTCGTCATTCTTCATCTGGAAGGTAACTACTGCCTTAACTGCGTGCCTGGGAGGTTGCCATGTTTCCTTGGTTAGAAACGGTTAATATAAATGTAAAATGTCATCACTCTTTCCACGTTATTTTTTTAAACAACGCATAGCGACTGAAAAATTGTATTCCGGCACTGCTGGGATCGAACCCCAGAACTCTCGATAACTAGTCGAGTGCGTTCGAATTTACGCTACAGCGCCAACAATTCTCAGCGCCACGCGTGGTTTATCATTCAGCATCTGACTACACGAATACGTATTGATGGTCTCAGCAACTGAGATGTCGTCATCTGGTGGCATTTAACGCAACAGCTATTTTAATTGTAGCTGATAAATTCAAAGGGCGATAGAAATGGTTAATATATATCAAATACGTGGAGATAATGTAAATGGACGATGTCATCACTCTTTCCACGTTATTTTTAAACAACGCATAGCGACTGAAAAATTGTATTCCGGTACTGCTGGGATCGATTTCCATTTTCCATTTGGTAAGAAACGAAATATGTTTTTTTTTTTTGCTTTTTTTTTTCTTAGAATACTGTTTTGCTCCTCCAAACACAAAATGTCCTTTTAGCAGTCATTTCAAAAAGGTAAACGTGTATTTCAAGCTACGCCGTCACACGATGCGAGCAAGCGAACGTGGGACATCTGGTACCGTCTTTGACAGACTCAGGTACGGGTTCTTTTCTATAAATAGACCGACCTACACACTCCTAAAAATTAAAAATTTCACTTTTGCAGATTGTGCCTACCTTATTCATTTACTCTTATAGATTGTGCCCGCCTTATTGTTATCAATATGTTTTAACTACAGTTGCGATTTATTCTGTGGTATGAAATCTAACTACTTACAGAATTACATATTTATTTATTTCTGTTCGCTCTAGGCCACTGATTTACGAGATAAGTGAAGCTTCACATCTAAGAGTGAAACAGTTATGGCCGTTGTGCATGGTCCGATAGGAATTGACGTCTTGTCCAGAATAAAAGTAAGCATTTCTTCTATTTTTTCAAGTTTATCTTTCTGAAATTTTCAAATGTTGGTTGTGCTGTGTTTGACAAATATTTTTTTAAGCAAAAACCGTTCATTTTATCGACTGAAATGATTATTCTTTACCATTTGCTATCAGCTAATGAAATTTAACAATTTCAGAAGCATAGAAGAAAACTTGGTTGTTGATATTCCTCTGTAAATACAGTGCTCTTAAATTATTTGTAACCATGGCGTAGCGTGGCCAAAATATTTGAAGGTGAGGGGGGCAGGGGCACGAAAAAGTGTGAACTTGATGTTTTCCATTTGGAGGAGGTAATTCTTGGAAACAATTACTCCGTAAATGTCGCAAAATTTGCATTTTTTAAATGCGTCATAAACTTTTTTGTTAGGCATGACTTTTCAACCACTGCTGATAATGAATAATGACGAACGGTCTAGCGTTTCTTTGACTAGATGCTAAGTTTTCTGAAAATAATGTCCTCTCTTTTATACTGTATTACAAATTCTTTTAAATATCACATATCTTATTAATAGCGGGATGTAAGGTCAGGTGATGCGTAACATCACAGCCTCTCCTTGACAAATGTCAACCCCGCCTTCTCGTGGTGCATCCTGTTCCCACTAAAGGGGCTCTGACGACCGCCAATAGCGGTATAACTATACCATCGGGATCAGAGGAAATGCTATCCCACACTCACCAACCCGCTTGGCCAGCGTGGTGAGTTATGGCCAAACACCTCCAAAATGACTCTACAACTTAAATCTTGGCCCTCAGTCTCCGGCAGCTGGAATGTACCTGGCCAAGGCAGCGGCCAGTGCGACATGAAGGCAGAGGGTGCTAAGAATCCCCGGAGGACCGGACTAGGCTGCCATTTGATGCTGACCTTGGCTACCTATAACGGACGCTCCCTATCTTCTGATTCAAGGCTTCTTGAATTGGAAGAGGAACTACAAAGGATCAAGTGGGACATCGTCGGGCTAAGTGAGGTAAGGAGAAAAGGAGAAGATCTCATTGAACTGAAAAGTGGACATCTCTTCTATTATCGTGGGACAGATACTGGCAGAACTAGTGGTGTTGGATTTATAATAAACAAGAAACTGAAGGATAAAGTTGTAGAAGTTGAAAGTTCCTCTGACAGAGCTGCACGACTCGTTATCCAACTATCGAGAAGATACCAGGCTCAGATTATTCAAACTTATGCACCCACCACAAGTCATCCTGAAGAAGAAATTGAAGAATTTTATGAGGAAATTCGTCATCTAAATAATAAAGGTAAGCAGCACTTGAAGATAATTATGGGAGATTTCAATGCAAAAATAGGGCAACAGCAACAGAATGAAACTTCAGTAGGTAAATTCGGTCACGGCAACAGAAACCAGCGTGGAAATACTCTCGTTGAGTTTGCAGAGGCAGAAGGATTTTTCATCTTGAACTCCTTTTCAAGAAAAAGCCACACAGGAAATGGACATGGAGACATCCAATTGGGACGACAAGTGAAATTGATTTTATTATGTGTAACAAAAAATTCGTCATCGAAGACTGCAGTGTGCTGAACAAGTTCAACACAGGTAGTGACCATAGATTGGTGAGATGTAAGATGCACCTCAACACTAAACTGGAACGTGGCAAGCTCATAAGACAAACAAAATGTATTGACATAACCAACCTTAAAAAACACCATAATACTTTCAAGTTGGAACTGAAGAACAGATTCTCTGCTTTAGAAGGCCTAACATCGGAAGAAGTGGATATTTCGGAAGTTAACAGAAAAGTAACCAAAGCTCTAATGGAAACAGCAACAAAATTAGCTGGGTCTAAGAACAAGTTGCATGTGAACAAATTATCAGGAAAAACCAAAATGTTGATGCAAAAGAAGAAGAGATGAGGACAACTAAAGTAGATGTGACTTCCAAAGTGGAATATATAGAGCTATGCAAGACAACACGAAAAAGTATCACTGAAGACGTAAGGAAATTCAACTGTGAGCTAGTGAGGAAAGCAATTGAAAACAACCAAAGCCTTAAGATAGCAAAGGGACATCTCAGTAAGGGAAGAAAAACAGATTATGGCTCTGAGAAAAGAAGATGGTTCTATAACAAGAAATAGAGGCGAAATTTTGACAAGAGTGAAAGATTTCTACTCCAAATTATATGAAAGGGATGATACATGTACTCCAGACATCATGAAAGGTACCAGAGTTCTTCCAGTTCTCCCAGCAGAAGTTGCTCATGCAATCAAGAACATGAAGCGGGGGAAAGCTCCAGGAGAAGATGGAATTACTATAGACATCATACAAGAAGCAAGTGGAGAAATTGAAACAGTACTCGCCCAAATTTTCACTCGATGCCTTAATGAAGGGAAGATTCCTGAGGATTGGAACAATGCTACAATGATCCTGCTACATAAAAAAGGTGACATTGAGGATCTCAGGAACTACAGACCTATCAGCCTCCTATCAGTGGTTTATAAAATCTTCACTAAAGTTCTTTCACACCGCTTGAAGGTAACACTGGACATGGCTCAACCGAGAGAACAAGCTGGATTCAGGAGTGGCTACAGCACAATAGATCATATCCACGTACTGAGAGAACTGGTTGAAAGAGCAAGGAATATGAACTTCCATTGTGCATGGCTTTTATCGATTATGAAAAAGCCTTTGATTCGGTGAAACCATCAGCAGTTACAATGGCTCTGAAAACCTGCGGTATTGAAGATGCATACATTAATATTATTAATAACATCTATGAAAATGCAAGTGCAAAGATTCGGCTGTTTGAAAATACAACACACATAAAAATTGGAAAGGGAGTGAGACAAGGTGACACCATATCTCCGAAGCTCTTTAATGCCACATTGGAAAATGTCTTTCAATCACTGAACTGGGAAAACAAAGGGATAAAGATTAATGGAGATTATCTAACCCACCTTCGTTTTGCTGATGACGTAGTCATTTTTGCAACTACCCCATCAGAGCTGCAGAGTATGATCCAGGAACTTGCTGACAAGAGTAAAGAAGTGGGATTAAAAATGAACTTTCAGAAGACAAAAGTGATGTTCAATGCTTTTACAAGAAATGAAGATTTATCGATTGATGGAGAAAACTGGAGATAACAGATACGTATGTTTATCTTGGACAGCAGATATCAAGTGAGGGTCACATTGATGAAGAAATTAATCGGCGTACAAAACTTGCCTGGAGAGCTTTTTGGAAGAAACAGCATAATTTTCAAGAGCAATATGCCATTATGTCTTAAAAGAAAAGTGTTTAATCAATGCATCCTTCCAGTGCTTACGTATGGTGCAGAGACGTGGACCTTAACTAAAAGAGACATACAAAAGCTGCAGACAACTCAAAGAAGCATGGAGAGGTGCATGCTTGGTATAACCAGGAGAGATAAGAAGAGGAACTCGTGGATCCGAAAAATGACGAGAGTGGAAGACATCATGATCAGAGTTAAATCCCTGAAATGGCAATGGGCTGGACATACTGCCAGAAAGACAGACCATAGATGGACAGCCGAAATTTTAGATTGGATTCCAAGGGACAGGAAAAGACCCAGAAAAAGACCACATGGGAGATGGGTGGATGAAATTCGTAAATATGCGGGAGTGACATGGAGGAGACTGGCACAAGACAGACCGTTGTGGAGGAAACTTGGGGAGACCTTCGTCCAGCAGTGGATTGATAATGGTTGACAATGATGATGATGATGATTAATAGCAAGGAACTGTATACCAATTTCACTTAAAATAGTATAACTATGCTAGTAATCCGAATTTCTTGGCGTAGAATATAAATCAAAGTTTCCAAGCTTTCGCACATCAACCAGATGGCTTTTTCAAGAAAGGTAGACAGCTAACTGCAAACTGGATAGTAGAACTTTTCAACATTCAACATTCACGCGTTCAAATTGTTGAAGTGTTCTATTATCCAGTTTGCAGTTAGCTGTCTACTTTCCTTGAAAAAGCCATCTGGTTGATGTGCGAAAGCATGGAAACCTTGATTTCTATTCTACGCCAAGAAATTTAGATTACTGGTATAGTTATGCTATTTCAAATCGCATATCTTTTTGCTGATACGTGAATAATGTTATATAATGAGATCTCTGCATTGACAGTATTTTGCCTTGGTTTTACTTGTTGACAAAAACGAATCACAGCCAATGCTAAAAAGTGAGTATGACAGAGCGTGTGCATGCGCGTTTGTGTGGGTGTGTGTTCACAAAGCTTTTGATTTCTTTCCCTTTATATTTCATAGCGACTATATTGAGCTTCCCACTCACATCCCCCCGACCCCCATCGTAGGCTTGCCTCGCATTAATGTAACTGTAGTTCTGTTGTAACTTTTTTATTAGCTTCAAATATATGGGTTAAAGTAGACTGGGTTAAAGTATATGGGTTAAAGTAGACATGGTTAATATTTTACGAATCTGGTTCGTTACATACAGTGTAGGAAGCAACCATAGGTTAGGCACAAGCTGCACTAGCAGCCGAAGAACGCAAATTGGTTTCCTGGAACAAGGCATTAATTGTTCAATCGAAACAGAAATTTTCCTTTCATTTGCCTACTGAAGAGGCTACTACTGACGCAATTTAAGTTGATGTAGGTGAACTTCAGACACACTTTTGCTATTAATGTGTAAACTGCGTTATCATTTATTTCCAGACAAATGCATATGTACGAATCATCTTTATTTGTAAATGGCTCTTCTTCCACTAAACCGACGATAAGTCAAGACTACGGGCTAACCAGTCCAACTTTTTGGCGCCCATATTCTCAAACCAATCTCTAGTAACGCGAGCACTATGACATAGTGCGTTGTCCATCTTATGAAGGTATGAGTGTACCCAAAGTACACTCATTTTCAAAAATTAAGTAAAATGTCAGTTTCGACTCTTCCACAATTAGAACTGCGATCAAAATGTCCTAGATATGGAGCATATTGAACTAAACGGAAATTTAGAATGCAAAAGCAAACTAGAGAATCCGCTTTAGTGGTCAAAATAAAGAAAAGCAGCTCCCTTTCGCAATGCACTTCTCGTGCAGAACGTAAATGTTTTACGGTGAAGAAAGTGTTCAACATGCTGTGTGCTGGCCTGCCATTACTGACGCATGAAGTACAGTGTCTGGGCATACTGAGCACCAGATTATGGACTTGTGCTTGAGGCACGAAGTCCTTGTGACGTGTTTGCACCGCAGGACGCACATGAGCTAAAGGCAGATAGCAGCGAGATCATACGTCCGCGTAGCTCGATTGGGAGAGCGACTTACGACGGAGTGAGGGGATCCGTTTCGATTCCCGGCGCAGACAAAAAATACACAGAAATTTACTTCGTTATATCCTACATTCGCACCGTTGTTTCTGTATCACAGGGGTTCTTACTTTTTTAATTAGCAGACAACATGATAAAATGGAATAGAATTCGCAGACAATATGACAAAATAGAATAGGGTTCGCGGATAACATGACACAATGGAACAGGATTCGCGGAAAACATGACAAAATAGAATAGAGTTCGCGGATAACATGACACAATGGGATAGAATTCGTGAACAACATGACAAAATGGAATAAGTTTCGCGGATAACATGACACAATGGAATAGGATTCGCGGACAACATGACAAATGCAATAGGATTCGCGGACAATATGACAAAATAGAATAGGGTTCGCGGATAACATGGCACAATGGAATAGGATTCGCGGACAACATGACAAATGCAATAGGATTCGCGGACAATATGACAAAATAGAATAGGGTTCGCGGATAACATGACACAATGGAACAGGATTCGCGGAAAACATGACAAAATAGAATAGAGTTCGCGGATAACATGACACAATGGGATAGAATTCGTGAACAACATGACAAAATGGAATAAGTTTCGCGGATAACATGACCAATGGAATAGGATTCGCGGACAACATGACAAATGCAATAGGATTCGCGGACAATATGACAAAATAGAATAGGGTTCGCGGATAACATGGCACAATGGAATAGGATTCGCGAGCAACATGACAAAATGGAATAGGATTCGCGAACATGACAAAATGGAATAGGGTTGGCGGATGACATGACACAATGGAATAGGATTAGCAGATTACATGAAAAAGAAGAGTAAAAATGCATGTATTTGTTACGAATGCCGACTGTTTCAGAGAGGTTTTGAATCCTAAAACTTAACTTCCGGGAAAAGAAACGATGCTGTTAACATGATATCATAGGATACAAAGAATTCCGTAGTAGGTCCCTGATATACCTACACTTCTTGGTAGTTTTAAAAAATTTTAATGGTTCTAAACTTAAATTTAACTCTTATTTGTGGACAACCTCTACAAAAATTTTAAATTTCAGCATTGAAACTTTTACAAAAAACCAGTTTTTAAATATAATAATTTCGTATAATATAATCATGTAAATTGTGTTTTTGCATTTTGTACCGTGTGAAAACAGCAAGGCCTACAGAACAATGTTCAAGAAACTGAGTTGCCTTTTATTAGGTCAGCCTTTCCTCCCTTTTTATAATAACATATAAGAGTTCTGGACACCTTTTTCTCCACAAAATAGCGACATATTTTTTATTTAATATATAAAAATTTATTAGATAACAAGGAACTGTACACCAACTATACTTAAATAGTATAACTATATTAATGATCCGAATTTCTTGGCGTAGAATAGAAATACAAGTTTCCAAGCTTTCGCACATCAACCAGATGGCTTTTTCAAGGAAGGTAGACAGGTACCATCCTTGAACCATAAAATGAAAAGGTAAACATGATCACAGACGCAGGGCCGTATAGCTACCGGGAGGGCAGAGAGGGCGGTTGCCCTCCCAGAATGATCATTCCAGGGGGCGTAAATTCACGCTCCGGGAGGCTGTAAAAAATACAATTGTAATTAAAAAAGAAAGTTACACTCTTCAGTAAAGACTTTAGTGTATACCATACAGTTAACCAGAATACAGAGTAACATACACTATGAGGTATGAATATCTCATATCCATGAAGGGAATTTTCCAAAATAGTGAATGGAGGCGTACAAAACAATATGATGATATGCTACACCTCCATGAGATTTCCGAACATGTCATTAGGTTGAGGAGGTAATAACTCATTTGTACTCTGTCTCAGAAAGTCCCTCTGAGCGTTTAACCTTGAACGGGATTTTTCCAAGCCCTACCCCTAAAGTTTCCTCGTATTGTTACGTTCACTATCCGATAGTTATTCGTTCTGCGTGGTTTGTTTTTCGTTCTACATTTCTGTGGAGTGTTGTGTTGTCGGCGTTCACATAACGTTTACACTTTACTTGGAATTTACAACCTGTAGATCTTGGGCATTTACCTAATTTTGACATTTTTAATTAGGCTGTGAAAAACCGGAAGTGCGATTCTTGAACGATCATAATCCTTTCCTATAACGGCGGTGTGCCGCCCCGGTGGCGCAGTGGTCTAAGCGATGGCCTCTGATCATTCGTCCGAACGGGGTCCGGGTTCGAATCCCGTGAGGCATGGGTGTTGTGTTTGTCTTACGGCACTGGCTCTCTCTCCCTTCCCTGGAACCAGTGACCCTAAATTAGGGACGGGCGACTGCTCATAGCCCATTGAGTTGCTCACGGTGGTCGTTAAACGTCCAATCAAAAAAAAAAAAATAAATAAATAAATAAATAACGGCGGTGTGAGAGAAAGCTAA
Organism: Macrothele yani; assembly: GCA_039090855.1. Lineage (NCBI taxonomy): Eukaryota > Metazoa > Arthropoda > Arachnida > Araneae > Macrothelidae > Macrothele > Macrothele yani. Next base: position 1,006,042 of record CM077031.1, on the reverse strand, counting down.
AACCACGTATTATTTGAGTGGAACTGGAAAGGACGAAATTTTGAACTCGAATGGGGCGTAATTTTAAGTTTAACCCTCCCAGATAAGAAAAGCTTGCTATTTTTCTGATGATCGTTGAGGACAGGCGTTATCGACCATAAAAACGAAAGAATTTCACACGGCACCACGAAACAGCCTTAGGCGTTCTAAATGACCCCCTCACAATAACGTTGGGTATTCTTTGACCCTTTTTTCAACTGTAGGAACTCTGTACGCGCATTGGTCATAATTCCAGGCCAGACCATTATTCCATCAGCCCTGTAATGGTCGATTCATACAATGTTTCTGGCTAAATAGGCAGTGTGGCGTTCTTGCCAGATGTATTGCCACCTGAAGTCAGAAAATAGACAAAATCGGCTTTCGTCTGTGAACAGAACACGGACCCATTGCTCTTCATTCTATGTAGAGTGTGCACGACACCACTGATAGCTAGTTGTTTTGCGTGCTGGAGTCAATGGAACACGCTACACAGGTTTTCAAGCGTACCGTCCGAAATTATTCAAACGCCTTGACATGGTTTGACGCTATATTTTGGTACTCGAGCTTGATTACAGTTGTTTTCCTAACTTGCTAGCAGTTATTCAGCGAGATCTTTTAGACGTTACAACAAGATAATGATCTTGTGATGGAGTAGTTTTGCGTGGTCGACCACTGCTGAACCTTCTGGCAAATATTCCATGTTCAGGAAATTGTTTCCAGATCCATGATACTACACTCTGGGCGATTCCGAACTTCTTTGCTACGTCTCTCGTTGTCCGCCCTTTTTCCAGTTTACCAACAATTCGCCCACGGGTAAAATCATCCTGATGAGTTCTTTTAAATGCGCTACAAGTTGCCATAAAAACAAAAAAGGTAGGTTCAGACTTCAACACCTACAAAGCAAGCGATTTCTTCCCACTCACGCTTCAGCTTTTATCGCCGATCGGCAGTAAATAGTTATAACGTGATTTCTGGCAATTTGCATATGACTAAACACTCTGAAATAACTTGCTCTAATGTGTTTCAATGACGTCAGAATGTTTTGACCGCTAACCCAGGACTTACGATTCCGAAATTTAGCCTTTTGTCGTTGATCCTTAGTATTTGGACATGAGTGTATATTCTTTTTTTCTGACTGCGGCTACATGAAATCATGTACACGAGGTTTGTACCGAAAGTAATGCAGAAGTAGGCATAGTATTTTTTTTTAAACTGACAGAGCTCGTTCAAATTGCACATGTTGGTAGAATAACTCTTCCTCCATAGTAACCCTTCTTCTTCATTACAGGTAAATAATGGATTCCAAGCAGAAGCAACATGTCGTCATTGAGTTCTTGACCAAGGAAGGGTGCAGCCTGTCCGACATCCACAGAAGGCAATAGAATGCTTACGGAAATGACACCGTTGACAAGAGCAATGTGCACACATGGATGATGAAGTTTAAAGAAAAGGAAACCAGCATTGAAGACAAACCACGCAGTGGGAGACCATCATCTGCGACCACTTACATGAATCGTCAGCGAGTGGATGAATTGATTCGCGTGGAGAGACGAGTCCCAATCCGTGAGCTTGTTGCACAACTGGACTGTGGTCACAATGCCATACAGAAGATGGTGCAAGACTTAGGGTATCGGAAAGTGTGTGCAAAGTGGGTACTTCGGCAGTTGGCACCCGATTTGAAGGAGAGAACGGTGGAAGTCTGATCTGATCTGCTGGAAGCGTTTGATGCCAAAGATGACACGGTTTTTTACAATCTGGTGACAGGGGATGAAACATGGGCATATCTTTACGATCCAGAAAAGAAGAATCAATCCATGGAATGGTGTCACACCTCTTCACCAAAGCCTAAGAACTTCAAGAGACAGCAATCAGCACAGAAAGTCATGGTGACTGTTTTTGATCATTCTCGGTTTTCTGGAACGTGGCCATACGGTTACCAGCGAGCAGCACATTGAGTTCAGACACTCAAGAAGCTTAAAGAAGCCACAAAGGGGAAGAGACCGAACAAGAATCTGAAAAGGATCCACATTCACCGTGACAATGCGAGACCACAAACATCTTTGGCAGCAAATGAGGTGATCAGCAAATTAGGCTGGTCAGTGGTCCCCATCCACCGTACAGACCAGATCTGGAGCCCTCCGATTTCCACTTGTTCGGTCCAATGAAGGACAGTCTTTGGGGATAACGATTTGACGACACAGACGAGGTGAAAGTGGCTGTGAAGAAGTGGGTACAACAGTCCACACCTGAATTATTTTGAAAGAAGGTTCGAGAGTTGGGTTGAATGATGACGCATCGCTTGTGATGAAGACTATGTTGAGTAGTAACTTTATATAGAGAAAGAGTTACTCAACCAACATGTGCAATTTGAACGACCTCTGTCTGTCAGTTAATAAAATAGGCATGCCGACTTTTGCATTACTTTCGGTACAACCCTGGTATTAATGTACGTAATTTCTAAAATTAATGCTGACGTAAATTACGACACTGATGTACACACAGGTAAAAACTGTTACCTTTTTGAATAAATAAGACAAATAGATCATATTTTCAAGACCGTAAGACGTACAGAATACTAAGTGTCATTACGAAAACCAGAATTAAGATATACAGAAAAATGATCGATCACAAGATAAATATTAAATTTATAAAACCCTGTGCAGAAATATTTTTTTCAAATTTAGCCTTAGTAGGAATAATGTATGTTAAAAGAATATCATCTATTTCGTCCATCTAATGAATGAAGGACCAGAGTGATCTTGGGAAGAGTCCGGACCCAGTGGACCAGGGGGTATATGTAATTTTTTTCGGGGGAGGGCAAAAATGCAAGTTTTCGAAATCCACCAGAACAAAATAAAAGTTAACGAAAAATAGACGAAAAAATTAAAGCATGCTTTTTTCTAATGTTAATTGATGCATTTTTTTTTATTAAGGTACTGCATTTTTTTTTATTAAGGTACAGCATTTTTTTCCAAATGTAAGTCGCATTTTAACCGAAAACATTAAAAATGAAACACTTCTGGAGGGGCAGATCCCCCTTGGCTCCCCTCTAAATACGCCCCTGCTGTGGACCCTCCCCATGTGTGTGACACTGTGTAAGAGCGAGAAACTTTTCCTCAGAATCAGATTTTCGAACTTTACGAACGTCAGTAATTGCCGATGGCTGTCTTTAATGGAGCTTCGAATATTTCAGTCATTTTTCTGAACTTTAATAAGCAGGCCTTCACTTTATGGGGTATTTTGTGACACCAAAAAGTTTGGGATGAAGAATTTCCTTTCGTAACAATTTCTTTATTTCCAGTTTGACTGCCAACTTTTTGTATTTCTAATTCTTCAATGTTTCCATAACGTCATTAGCACGGCTATCCTTGATCTGTTCCCAATATTCAGTTTGATTTGCAAAATCGTTCAAGGTTCAGACAAGTTACTGCAGTGATGTATTCAGGCATCTTTTCGGGGGTGCTTAGCCCTCCGAAAATCCATGAACCCCCCCCCCGTAGGTTTCTGGCCGATCTCCCTTTATATTTAGTCCAATTGTTTTCGTTTATAGCTGAATATTGGGAGAAATTAATTAAAAAACACTTAATGAGGGCAATATTATAATAATAAAAAACATCACCCACATAGACTTCAATCTTAAACTTTTATCATTCTCCAAAAAACAAACTGTGATCGCTGAAGTAGCAATTTTTCAAGCACTGACAACTCGGACTATTTCCGCAATAAATACCTAGTGTCACAAAGCAGAGATGTTTGCACTACAATATATCATATTTTGGAAGCTGGCATTCAGCTTTATTTCAGCCTTCTGGATGTAGACTTTCCATGTATATGGTAAAGCTTCAGTGTAGCTAACGATTTTTAACAATAGCAAATATTAGAAATTGTTCCCATAAAAAGTGGGTTTTTTTCCCTGGCAGAGGGTGGTTTACACTCTGTGAAAAACAAACAGGGGGCACCTCAAACTGGCATCCAAACGGTTAGTTAGTTTTGTTTTGTTTCTACTATGTGCTAATACCTAAAGGGGCTGAAACCAAACGGCAGGGGAATGGTTTGGAATGGTTTACACCATACTTTTTCAGGTAACACTGTAATGATTTCTTAATAACCAGAAACACGCTTGTAGTAAGGCGAGGACATTTTTAACAATCCTAATGATTTTGGGGGATTTCCTCCAGCACAGCGTTATTTTACTAGCATCCTCAATATTTTACACCACCCCATGGTGAAATCCGTGGTGTATTACATTTTTAATCACTTGTATGTGTGGATTACTTGCAATTCGCATTTGCGACATAGGAGGCAAGGTGAATCTTGCCCCCCCCCCCCTAATAATTTTACTAGGAGGGCAGTGCCCTCCCAATATTTTTGGTCCTGTTTAATTAAATAATCGCTTTGGCCTCATAAAGTAGACCAAGCTCCACCTTAAATTTGTAAATAACAAAATGAGTAAACTTTTTTCCCATATAAAGCATTGCTTATTTAATAAGAAACTTGATCGTCAGCACGTATTTTGTTCGACATGTTCTCGTGATGTTTAAAACAATTATGAAAAATAAAATAAATAGAAATACAGAAACGTATAATCTCTAGCGCCTTTATGTATCTATTATGTATCTATTTATTTTTTGCGCTTCTCGTTCTTTGTTTGAGTAATATCCTTAATTTTTCATATTTTTGATAAAAGTTTGGAAACAAAATCTCTCGGGATATTTTTATAAAATCGCAGGCTGAATTTCATTTTTAAAACTATTAATATTCAGCAAAAAGACTATTTCAATTTCCTTGTTCATTTGATGCTGAGCAATTACAATTGCGTTTCAAAACATACGTCGAGTCTCATAGTTTATCTTTTTGCTCCCCCCCCTCCCACTCTCTTTTAATTTTTATTTTCCTCCTGACAAAGGAACAGACGTGCTCTTCCCACGTCTGATCTCTTCGCGCCTGCCCCCTTCAATAATTTGGTGTAGTTGGCGCCCATGATTTGCGATGTACGAGCACAAGAAAAATTTTATACCCTACTTATAATTTATATATATATTATAAATAACAAAATTGTGATTATATGTATATAATTAATCAGTCAACAAGTTTCAGCCCTCTCAAAATTTGTAATTGCCCCCTCGGAAAAAACACTCCGAATGCAACACTGGGTTACTGCGACGTTATTTCGAAGTCATTATGTTCGTCCACTTGCAACCTTTCAATTTTGCTCATCGAAATTCGTTCAGCAATTCCGTCTGTTCATTTCTAACTTTCCAGCAAGAGAGCTTGAAATGCATTGGATAATCTCCTCCTTTCTTCCTCTTCATTAGTGATCAAGGTTCTATTTCCTTATTGTCCAATCGATTTTTAATTTCTTTATTTCATTTCGACCCTGAAAAATAAAAACATAGTTACAAATTGGCGTTATGTTATTCATCCTTTTCAAAGAGAAGAAAACAGAAGAAAAAAAGAAAACGGGAGGTGAAGAATAATGTATTTGACTGAGAAGGAAAGGAAATGAAATTTTCTTCCAGTTTTCCAGCAGCTATTAACTCGTTTGTCTGCAAACAACCTTTTTCATGTCTTGGAATTCCGCTAGATAGAGCCACCAATGCTAAAGGCCTTAGGTGATCTAGAAATTTCGAAATTATAATAAAAATAAATCCCGTGTTTTCAAAAAAAACAAAAAAAAACAGCATCATTGTTCCACAAAAATGATGACTCACTATCACATATCTTACGCAGAAGTGAAAGGGGTTAGAATTCATTTAAATCAGTTTTATACTCATATAGAACTGCATTTATTAAAAATGAAATTAAGACGGCTGCATCGAAAGAGAGCAAATTTAAAAGTTTCTGACCAAGAAATAAATAAGGGGTTGGGGGTTATATAAATATGTAAAAGTCTGAAGTTTTTTTGGTTTTTTTTTTGAAGATTTTTCATTTATTTTCATTTAGCTAATGGGGAAAGTAGACGTTTTGTTTGGAGGAACATAATGTTTAGTGTTTAACGTCTGGGTGGATTCTCTCTCTCTCTCCCTCTCTCTCTCTCTGACACACACACACACACACACGCACATTTAATACGTCTGTGTTCTTTTACAAAAACATAAATGAAAAAATAAAAAATATCACAGTGAATAAAAACTAAACCCTAATAAATTTATAATTCAACTAAAAATGTCTCTATCGCAAAGAGCAAGTTACGCGTCAGCTGAAGGAGTTTCGTTTTTCTTAAATGAGCTTCTGAAAAACAGTGAAAACGTTTGGAATTCAGCATTTGTTTTCCTACCTCATTGTACATAATAATTATCCTAATAAATGAGCATATTCAATTCATTGACGTTATGCAGTATCAAAAAGAAAAAAACTGCACACACATCCCGGTAATTTAAACTTCAAGAGGAACCCCCAGAGAGTGTTCATTTCTTATGTTTCCAAAGAAATCGCTGCTGTTAGACACCACTTTGAACAATTAATTAGAGGATGCCGTCTCTTCCTGAAGCCAGTGCGGTCTTGGCCAGCTGTTATGCACCGAATTGTTACTGTGAATGAATTTGAGTTTGGAATGCCAAAGCCAAGGTTAGCAGACTCTATCAACATGCAACCAGTGCTTGAAACGGGTCGGTATACTCCGGTATGACATACCGGAACTTCTTTTTCCTAGCCAGTACTTTTTTTTATCAGGAATTTGCATACCGACACTAATTTTGATAGCGGGGAACTGCAGAAATGTTTTTTGTTTTGTTTTGTTTTTTTGTTGTTGTTTGTTTGTCCCTGACTTAGGAGCGCGCATTCTTAAACATAGAATCCTTATGTACCTCGTGTTCTTGAGAAATAGCTGTCTGGTAACCGTAAAGGTTAGGGGAATGGTGCACACATGAGCTATGAGTTCAATCCTTCAAAGGATGGAAATGAAGCTACGCATGATCACATCTGCCCAAAACCCAGACCATCCCAGTAAATAAGTGTTATAATTTTTAATATGGCATTAATTTAATATATTAAATTTGAAGAGCTTCTTCCTAGAATGAAGAATTGGGAGTAATAGATTAAACACAGATTTTAGTTTTACAGCAATGAGTATAAACTTTTTCCACTTCCGGCTTTTTTTTATATTTTGAGTGGTGAAATTGCTTTTGATTTAAAACTGAATATTTATTCTGATTGCGGAGATTCTAACTGCCCGACTTTCTGCTTCGTGAAGGTCCCTATTGGAAGGGGGCTGCTTTCTAGACTCGGGACCTTAAAGTTCTGGGTTCAAGTCCAGCTGAATCATTAATGTTCAGCCGAGCTTCGGAAGTCTCGTTAATTCGTTGGTCCCAGCGTATGGTAATTAAACAAGTCTGACCCAATAGTCGGTGTAGCATAAGTAGTGCCCGCTGAATCCACAAAACAACCAAACAAAATCGACCGCCATCGTTTCTGACTTGTGGTGTAATAGTATTCCATGGAACAGACAATTACATTTCAAAAAAGTTTTTCTTTCAGATATTTTTTTTTTTTTTTTACTTTTCCAGTTTTTAAGGTTTTCTGGCGAAGGTATTTTTCCAGGATGATTTTTAGCTAAATATGACCACACCGGCTCTTCAAATTTTCCATTTCCAGCACTGCCTGCAACATTATTACTACAATTTCAACATTCCGCCCTGTGGGATAAAGTACTAAATGGTACGAAAGTAAAATAAACGAATGCGAGCATCCATTCCCTCTGGCTACGTGCCTCTAGCTAAGAATCCGAAGGACAAAATTTATTGTCTAGTGTCAAAAGCTCTGAAAACTGCAAAATCAGAGACAAAAGTTTCAAACGCAAAAATCTGACAGAAATGACGAATAGAATTCACAGATATAAACAAACTGCAAGCCAAAATTTTCTCGGTATAGTTCTGCAGGACATTTTTTTTTTTTTCAAATATTTTGTACTTTTGTTTGCCACCATTTAGGGTTCCAAAATTATACAATATCAAATATTGTGTACTTTTGTTTCACTTACCATTTTTTTAAGAGAACGCCGTTCCCTACTGTTCCTACCCACTTTCACCACTGCTATAGCACGTTATTATTCCACATACAAAAGAAAGAAAAAATAAAATGCGCAGCATATGTCAAGTTATTAGGAGTCTTTCGCAGCATTTATTTACAAAATAACGAACTCTCTTACCAAAATGTGTAGTTCTATAATGCTCTAAATTTTAATATACCTTTCTAGACACATAGACTACCAATTTGGAATTTGACTAAATTTATTCCAGTCAAAGTTTCGCAATTAAACTTGCTTTTCCTATATGTGATCCAATTTGTCGTTACATCATACATATATTAGTGTCTTCTTGGTATCCAGTCTAAAATTTCGGTTGTCCATCGATGATCCGTTCTTCTGGGAACATGTCCAGCCCATTGCCATTTCAGGGATTTTGCTCTGATCGTGATGTCTTGCACTCTTGTCATTTTCTTTATCCACGATATCCTCTTCTTATCTTTCCTGGTTGCACCAAGCATGCATCTCTCCGTGCTTTATTCAGTCGTCTGCAGTCTTTTTATGTCTTTTCAATTAAGGTCCACGTCCCTGCTCCGTACGTAAGCACTGGAAGGATTCATTGATTAAACACTTTTTTTTTTTTTTAGGACATAATGGCATATTGCTCTTGAAAATTGTGCTGTTGCTTCTGAAAGCTCTCCAACCAAGTTTTGTACGCCGGTTAGTTTCTTAATCAGTGTGACCCTCGTTTGATATCTGCTGTCCAAGGTAAATGTTGGTATCGGTTATCTCCAGCTTTTCCCATTCAATCGACAAATCTTCATTTCTTGTAAAAGCATTGTATATCAGTTTTGTCTTCTGAAAGTTCATTTTTAATCCCACTTCTTTACTCTTGTCAGCAAGTTCCTGTATCATACTCTGCAGCCCTGAAGGTGCAGTTGCAAAAATGACAACGTCATCACCAAAACAAAGGTGAGTTAAATAATCTCCATTAATCGTTTCCTCTTTGTTTTCCCAGTTCAATGGTTGAAAGACACTTTGCAATGTGGCATTGAAGAGTTTGAGAAATGTGGTGTCGCCTCATAGGCGCAACCACTGAGGGGATCAGCACCCCACCACCATTTTTCGGGAATATAATGATATAATGCACCCTTTTTTATGATATGAACCAACTAAGTTTAATAATATAATATTGTGATTTTTCGTAGAATACAAACAAGTGTATAATATGTACTTAATAAAATAGCGATATCGATTGCTAATAAGCAAAGCAGCTCTGCAACTTCGTAATTTACTTTCTGCCCTATCTATCATAGTTTTACAGTTGTGTTCGCTAAGTTTCACAATTCGCCAACAGAGGCGCCTATGTCGTGCCCGTTAGATCGCGCCTCAGCAACTTCTTTGCTCCTGCGTGTATGTGTAGGGTGGGGGGAGGGGACGGTTCTTAAACTATCTTATACAATATGCATATATTATATACGGAGAGAGAAATGTGAAACCAAGGAGCAAATTTTGAAAGAAAGAAAAATGAAACAAAAAATTCCGAGAACGAGCAGAACAACAACCACCAATCTCCAACCGCCCGAAGCAGACAAGCTTCAAACGATTGAAAATTAACGAACAGAAGAACGCAGGAAAGAATCAATGACTGATTCTCTGATGGCTTCGTCAAGGGCAAGCATTAAGAAAAACACTCATTAATCTACTGAGACCAGAGAATTGTGGGTTTCTGCTATTTTAGTTCGCTATAAGGACAGATTAAATTTAGGGATAAAAGTGTCAAATTAAACAGGGATTTCCAATAACACCAACCCAACAAACTAAAAAACATTGAAATCCTTTTTTAATTTGACAATTTTATCCCTAAATTTAATCTGCCCTTACAGCAAACTGAAACAGCAGAAACCCACAATTCTCTGGTCTCAGTAGATTAATGAGTTTTTCCCTTGACGAAGCCACCAGAGAATCAGTCATTGATTTGCTTCCCTGCGTTCTTCTGTTCGTTAATTTTCAATCGTTTGAAGCTTGCCTCCTTCGGGCGGTTGGAGATTGGTGGTTGTTGTTCTTCTGCTCGTTCTCGGAATTTTTTGTTTCATTTTTTCTTTCTTTCAAAATTTGCTGCTTGGTTTCACATTTCTATTTTGATTTGATCTTTCTTCTATGCAGCCTCTGGCGCTTTGGAACTTCAAATTTGTTCTTGGCTTTTGCTTTTTTCCCTTTTACTGTTTAATGCTATTCATCATCATCATCATCATTGTCATCCATTATCAATCCACTGCTGGACGAAGGTCTCCCCAAGTTTCCTCCACAACGGTCTGTCTTGTGCCAGTCTCCTCCATGTCACCCCTGCATACTTTCGAATTTCATCCACCCATCTCCCATGTGGTCTTCTTCTGGGTCTTTTCCTGTCACTTGGGATACCAATCTAAAATTTCGGCTGTCCATCGATGATCTGCCCTTCTGGCAGTATGTACAGCCCATTGCCATTTCAGGGATTTAACTCTGATCATGATGTCTTCCACTCTTGTCATTTTTCGGATCCACGAGTTCCTCTTCTTATCTCTATTGGTTACACCAAGTATGCACCTCTCCATGCTGCTTTGAGTTGTCTGCTGCAGCCTTTGTATGTCTCTTTTAGTTAAGGTCCACGTCTCTGCACCATACGTAAGCACTGGAAGGATGCATTGATCAAACACTTTTCTTTTAAGACATAATGGCATATTGCTCTTGAAAATTATGCTGTTTCTTCCAAAAGCTCTCCAGGCAAGTTTTGTACGCCGATTAATTTCTTCATCAATGTGACCCTCACTTGATATCTGCTGTCCAAGATAAACGTACGTGTCTGTTATCTCAAGCTTTTCTCCATCAATCGATAAATCTTCATTTTTTGTAAAAGCATTGAACATCACTTTTGTCTTCTGAAAGTTCATTTTTAATCCCACTTCTTTACTCTTGTCAGCAAGTTCCTGGATCATACTCTGCAGCTCTGATGGGGTAGTTGCAAAAATGACTACGTCATCAGCAAAACGAAGGTGGGTTAGATAATCTCCATTAATCTTTATCCCCTTGTTTTCCCAGCTCAGCGACTGAAAAACACCCTCCAATGTGGCATTAAAGAGCTTCGGAGATATGGTGTCACCTTGTCTCACTCCCTTTCCAATTTTTACGTGTGTTGTATTTTCAAACAGCTGAATCTTTGCACTTGCATTTTCATAGATGTTATTAATAATATTAATGTACGCATCTTCAATACCGCAGGTTTCAGAGCCATTGTAACTGCTGATGGTTTCACCGAATCAAAGGCTTTTTCATAATCGATAAAAGCCATGCACAATGGAAGTTCATATTCCCTCGCTCTTTCAATTAGTTCTCTCAGTACGTGGATATGATCTATTGTGCTGTAGCCACTCCTGAATCCAGCTTGTTCTCTCGGTTGAGCCATGTCCAGTGTTACCTTCAAGCGGTGTGAAAGAACTTTAGTGAAGATTTTATAAACTACTGATAGGAGGCTGATAGGTCTGTAGTTTCCGAGATCCTCAATGTCACCTTTCTTATGTAGCAGGATCATTGTAGCGGTGTTCCAATCCTCAGGAATCTTTCCTTCATTAAGGCATCGGGTGAAAATTTGGGCGAGTACTGTTTCGATTTCTCCACTTGCTTCTTGTATGATGTCTACAGTGATTCTATCTTCTCCTGGAGCTTTTCCCCGCTTCATGTTCTTGATTGCATGTGCAACTTCTGCTGGAAGGACTGGAGGAACTCTGGTACTGGTATCTTTCATGATGTCTGGAGTGCATGTATCATCCCTTTCATATAATTTGGAGTAGAAATCTTTCACTCTTGTCAAAATTTCGTCTCTATTTCCTGTTACAGAACCATCTTCTTTTCTCAGTGCCATAATCTGTTTTCTTCTCTTAGTGAGATGTCCCTTTGCTATCTTTAGGTATTGGTTGTTTTCAATTGCTTTCCTCACTAGTTCACAGTTGAATTTTCTTACGTCTTCAGTGATACTTTTTCTTGCTGTCTTGCATAGCTCTATATATTCCACTTTGGAAGTCACATCTTCTTTAGTTGTCCTCATCTCTCTTCTTTTTTGCATCAACATTTTCGTTTTTCCTGATAATTTGTTTACATGCAACTTGTTCTTAGACCCAGCTAATTTTGTTGCTGTTTCCATAAGAGCTTTGGTTACTGTTCTGTTAACTTCAGAGATGTCCACTTCTTCCGATGTTAGGCCTTCTAAAGCAGAGAACCTGTTCTTCAGTTCCAACTTGAAGGTATTATGGTGTTTTTTAAGGTTGGTTATGTCAATAGATTTTGTTTGTCTTATGAGCTTGCCACGTTCAAGTTTAGTGTTGAGGTGCATCTTATATCTCACCAATCTATGGTCACTACCTGTGTTGAACTTGTTTAGCACACTGCAGTCTTCTATGACGAATTTTTTGTTACACATAATAAAATCAATTTCACTTGTCGTCCCATTTGGATGTCTCCATGTCCATTTCCTGCGTGGCTTTTTCTTCAAGAAGGAGTTCAAGATGAAAAACCCTTCTGCCTCTGCAAACTCAACGAGAGTATTTCCACGCTGGTTTCTGTTGCCGTCATCGAATTTACCTACTGAAGTTTCATTCTGTAGCCGTTACCCTATTTTTGCATTGAAATCTCCCATAATTATTTTCAAGTGCTGCTTACCTTTATTATTTAGATGACAAATTTCCTCATAAAATTCTTCAATTTCTTCTTTAGGATGACTTGTGGTGGGTGCATAAGTTTGAATAATCTGAGCCTGGTATCTTTTCGAGAGTTGGATAACAAGTCGTGCAGCTCTGTCAGAGGAACTTTCAACTTCTACAACTTTATCCTTCAGTTTCTTGTTTATTATAAATCCAACACCACTAGTTCTGCCAGTATCTGTCCCACGATAGTAGAAGAGATGTCCACTTTTTAGTTCTATGAGATCTTCTCCTTTTCTCCTTACCTCACTTAGCCCCACGATGTCCCACTTGATCCTTTGTAGTTCCTCTTCCAATTCAAGAAGCCTTGAATCAGAAGATAGGGAGCGTCCATTATACGTAGCCAAGGTCAGCATCAGATGGCAGCCTAGTCCGGTCCTCCGGGGATTCTTAGCACCCTCTGCCTTCATGTCGCACTGGCCGCTGCCTTGGCCAGGTACATTCCAGCTGCCGGAAACTGAGGGCCAAAATTTAAGTTGTGGAATCATTTTGGAGGGGTTTGGCCATAACTCACCACGCTGGCCAAGCGGGTTGGTGAGTGTTAATGCTATTATATGTATATATATATCACAGCCTCTCCTTGACAAATGTCAACCCCGCCTTCTCGTGGTACATCCTGTTCCCACTAAAGGGGCTCTGACGACCGCCAATAGCGGTATAACTATACCATCGGGATTAGAGGAAATGCTATCCCACACTCACCAACCCGCTCGGACAGCGTGGTGAGTTATGGCCAAACCCCTCCAAAATGACTCCACAACTTAAATCTTGGCCCTCAGTCTCCGGCAGCTGGAATGTACCTGGCCAAGGCAGCGGTCAGTGCGACATGAAGGCAGAGGGTGCTAAGAAACCCCGGAGGAATGGACAAGGCTGCCATCTGATGCTGACCTTGGCTACGTATAATGGACGCTCTCTATCTTCTGATTCAAGGCTTCTTGAATTGGAAGAGGAACTACAAAGGATCAAGTGGGACATCGTCGGGCTAAGTGAGGTAAGGAGAAAAGGAGAAGATCTCATTGAACTGAAAAGTGAACATCTCTTCTACTATCGTGGGACAGATACTAGCAGAACTAGTGGTGTTGGATTTATAATAAACAAGAAACTGAAGGATAAAGTTGTAGAAGTTGAAAGTTCCTCTGACAGAGCTGCACGACTCGTTATCCAACTCTCGGGAAGATACCAGGCTCAGATAATTCAAACTTATGCACCCACCACAAGTCATCCTGAAGAAGAAATTGAAGAATTTTATGAGGAAATTCGTCATCTAAATAATAAAGGTAAGCAGCACTTGAAGATAATTATGGGAGATTTCAATGCAAAAATAGGGCAACGGCAACAGAATGAAACTTCAGTAGGTAAATTCGGTCACGACAACAGAAACCAGCGTGGAAATACTCTCGTAGAGTTTACAAAGGGAGAAGGGTTTTTCATCTTGAACTATTTTTTCAAGAAAAACCCACACAGGAAATGCACATGGAGACATCCAAATGGGACGACAAGTGAAATAGATTTTATTATGGGTAACTAAAAATTCGTCATAGAAGACTGCAGTGTGCTAAACAAGTTCAACACAGGTAGTGACCATAGATTGGTGAGATGTAAGATGCACCTCAACACTAAACTTGAACGTGGCAAGCTCATAAGACAAACAAAATCTATTGACATAACCAACCTTAAAAAACACCATAATACCTTCAAATTGGAACTGAAAAACAGATTCTCTGCTTTAGAAGGCCTAACATCGGAAGAAGTGGATATTTCTGAAGTTAACAGAAAAGTAACCAAAGCTCTTATGGAAACAGCAACAAAATTAGCTGGGTCTAAGAACAAGTTGCATGTGAACAAATTATCAGGAAAAACCAAAATGTTGATGCAAAAAAGAAGAGAGATGAGGACAACTAAAGAAGATGTGACTTCCAAAGTGGAATATATAGAGCTATGCAAGACAGTAAGAAAAAGTATCACTGAAGACGTAAGGAAATTCAACTGTGAACTAGTGAGGAAAGCAATTGAAAACAACCAAAGCCTAAAGATAGCAAAGGGACATCTCAGTAAGGGAAGAAAACAGATTATGGCACTGAGAAAAGAAGATGGTTCTGTAACAATAAATAGAGGCGAAATTTTGACAAGAGTGAAAGATTTCTACTCCAAATTATATGAAAGGGATCATACATGTACTCCAGGCATCATGAAAGGTACCGGTACCAGAGTTCTTCCAGTCCTCCCAGCAGAAGTTGCACATGCAATCAAGAACATGAAGCAAGGGAAAAGCTCCAGGAGAAGATGGAATTACTGTAGACATCATACAAGAAGCAAGTGGAGAAATCGAAACAGTACTCGCCCAAATTTTCACTCGATGCCTTAATGAAGGGAATATTCCTGAGGATTGGAACAACGCTACAATGATCCTGCTACATAAAAAAGGTGACATTGAGGATCTCAGGAACTACAGACCTATTAGCCTCCTATCAGTGGTTTATAAATTCTTCACTAAAGTTCTTTCACACCGCTTAAAGGTGACACTGGACATGGCTCAACCGAGAGAACAAGCTGGATTCAGGAGTGGCTACAGCACAATAGATCATATCCACGTACTGAGGGAACTAATTGAAAGAGCGAGGGAATATGAACTTCCATTGTGCATGGCTTTTATCGATTATGAAAAAGCCTTTGATTCGGTGAAACCATCAGCAGTTACAATGGCTCTGAAAACCTGCGGTATTGAAGATGCGTACATTAATATTATTAATAACATCCATGAAAATGCAAGTGCAAAGATTCGGCTGTTTGAAAATACATCACACATAAAAATTGGAAAAGGAGTGAGACAAGGTGACACTATATCTCCGAAGCTCTTTAATGCCACATTGGAAAATGTCTTTCAATCACTGAACTGGGAAAACAAAGGAATAAAGATTAATGGAGATTATCAAACCCACCTTCGTTTTGCTGATGACGTAGTCATTTTTGCAACTACCTCATCAGAGCTGCAGAGTATGATCCAGGAACTTGCTGACAAGAGTAAAGAAGTGGGATTAAAAATGAACTTTCAGAAGACAAAAGTGATGTTCATTGCTTTTACAAGAAATGAAGATTTATCGATTGATGGAGAAAAGCTGGAGATAACAGACACGTACGTTTATCTTGGACAGCAGATATCAAGTGAGGGTCACATTGATGAAGAAATTAATCGACGTACAAAACTTGCCTGGAGAGCTTTTGGAAGAAACAGCATAATTTTCAAGAGCAATATGCCATTATGTCTTAAAAGAAAAGTGTTTGATCAATGCATCCTTCCAGTGCTTACGTATGATGCAGAGACGTGGACCTTGACTAAAAGAGACATACAAAGGCTGCAGACAACTCAAAGCAGCATGGAGAGGTGCATGCTTGGCGTAACCATGAGAGATAAGAAGAGGAACTCGTGGATCCTAAAAATGACAAGAGTGGAAGACATCATGGTCAGTGGAACATCCCTGAAATGGCAATGGTATTGGTAACTGTGGGTACCATAATGGTACCCAGTTTATTGCTATAACGAAATACAGACATAGGAGATACATTAAAAGCTGCAGTACAGAAAACAACAGTGCGGAAAGTAAGTATATCCACGATGCAGCACAACGTTACACTGAAAGGAAATGAATATGCACACGAACAAATAAAGACCTAACGGCATGTCAAACACTATAACACATGTGCACAAATGCATGAAATGTACTATGCTATCATAAATCAACCGAACGGAACTGAAATGTGGTTAGAGAGCAAAACAACATGGAGTACCTCAGCAACTATATAAAAATAACAAAGGTAACAAACGGACCACTATACTAATCTGCGATAGAGGAAAGCACTAACACAGCAAACACTCACAATTATAGGTAATTTAAAAACAGGCACAAATTCAGGAAACAACAGATAAGATAATGATGAGATAATGAGGAGATCACACAAGTAACGAGACCGATTAGTTGTGAAAACACAGCAAAAACACGCAATTATCGCAAATGTAAAATACATTACTTGTGAAACACAGCCAAACACACAAATAAAGCAAATTTACAATACATGACTTGTGAATCACAGTAAAAACACACATGGAAAACATCTGAAACATCATGCACTAAGTCTGCAAAACCAGGGAATCTGCGAACGGGTTCGCAAATCCTCTAGCATTGAGAATCTGCGAACGGGTTCGCAAATCCTCTAGCATTGAGAGAACAAAAAGTAATCGGTGTGAGGATGAGAGCTAAAGGTCATCGGTAAAAGGATAGAAGGTATCACATATATGCTTCTCAAGGAGATCCTTCAAGGAGGCGAGACGGCGCGTGTAACGTCTCAAAAAAGGTTGATACCGAGGATCGGTGGCACACAGAGATTTAAAAAGTGACACATAAGCTTCTAATTGCGTTACCGCTGCATACAGGTCCAGATCAGGTGAGTGAAGGAATTCTTCAGAACCAACAATCGTACGTGCAGGTTGAAAAAGACGCAAAAGTTGCTGTCTGGACAGTGGGCCAGGAACTGGAGGAAACGTATCAACTGCCTGTAGAACCTCAGCATCAGAGAGAGGATTGACAGGACCTGAGCGGAGAAGCATACTGTTTGAAGAAACATCAGGTGGAGAAACACCGGAACCGGAAACCTCGGGAATACTAGATGAATCCTCAGAATGTGGCACAGAAAGTTGTTTTAACTTTTTCTGTTTTACAGCGCCTTTGGAAGTTCCAATCCGCTTCGAAGAAGTAGCTGAGGCGGATGTATCCATTAGTGGATCAGGCTCACCTCCCAAGTCAGGAGACGAGGAAACGAACGTCGCCGAAGAAGCAGTACGTAGCTGAGCTGCCTTAGTGGAGACTGGTACAACAGCCGAGGCTTCAGGAAGATGTTGCAACAAGGGTATGGTAGACAAGGTTGTAAATGGAGATCCGATATCCGAGAGGCTAGGAGAAGAGCCAGACGGCCGATCCGCCAAACCACCACTCAACACACCCGGATCGGAACACTCCGCTGTAGACACATCTGTAGTCGAAGACAACTCTGTCAACCTTGAAGGTGGATGCACAATCGTACGGGTCGGGAGAGGAGGAAAGGCAGCATTGTCCGTGACGGAAATGTTCGTCTGACGGAGAAACCAAGAATTCGCGTCAGGCAAACTACCGGTAGTGGGGATATTAGAAAGACCAATGTGGTCAGCAGTGGGATGCGAACTTGATGAACGTCCACGTCGAACGCGGTCACAGGAGGCAGTGGTGTGATTTTGTGTTAAACAGTGTGTACAATAGTGAGCAGTGAAAATCTTGAAACTGTACGTTCGTGCGCCAATTTCAACAGTAGCTTCTGTAGGGCAATCCGCCAAGGCTTTCTCGGTGGGAAAGACGACCAATAACTGACGGCGAGGTCCTGTAGCATGTGCAAATCGAGTTCCGCGGGGAGCGTCAGAAAGGCGACGGACCTTGCCAACAATTTTACAAACATGACTGACAAGGAGAGGAAGTGCAGTATCCGGCACTTCCTGTGGAACAGGATAGAACGTGATGTTCACCGGTCTCTTGGAAAGAGGCGACGGGATGAGATGGTTTGTCCCAATCGAAAGTCCGTTAGCTAGAAAAAGTCAGCATCCTCCTTGTGATTGAACTGTACCGAAATACCCCGAGGAGTACGGGAAATTCCTGCAATGGACGCAGACGACACATGTACAGAGAGGGCTTCCATGTAGCGTGGCAATGGAGTATTTGGTAAAGCATGAAAGAGCACACCTCTATCCAGGAGGTTATGGAACTCACGGCCAATCTGCGAATTGTCATCAATCGTTACCTTCACCTTGTGGTTGGATACCTGAATAATAGGTGTTGCTTGCAAAAGACCATCTGGTTGAGAGGAATCGGACGTAGAAGTAGCGCCTCGTTGCACTTTAGAGGCAAATGACATCCTCGGAAGAGAAGTCTGTGCGGATCCGGCAGGCACAGAAGGCTGTGAGGGAAGAGAAGCACAGGCCGAAGGCAAGGCAGTAGAATCAGTAGTTCCCAGGGAGGGCACCGAGACAGATGCAGGAGCTGAAGAAGAAAGCGCAGCCAAGTCCAGTGAAGGCACCGGTGCAGGAGTACTAGAAAGCTGGGAAGGCATCTGAGCAGACACATCTGAGGACGAGAGTATGTTAACTTCCATGGACGTATGTTAACTTCCATGGACGTATGTTAACTTCCATGGACGTGGGAAGTGTGACGTGACGTGCATCCGCCACGCCCATAGATGATAACGAAATACCGGAAGCCGCCATGTTGGCAGCTTCCAAACGTAAACAAACGAGCAAACGATAAGAAAACGGATGAATATGAACTAATATGAGGATGAGAACGCTAGAAAAGTAGCTCAAAACGTACACAGTACCTTTAGACAGCCGGGACACGCAACAGGTGAGTGAGGGACAAGGTATTCCACACTAAAACGCATAAAATATTGGAGCCACCAACACTACGTCTATCACGAACGAGCAATGGGCTGGACATACTGCCAGAAGAACAGACCCTGGATGGACAGTCGAAATTTTAGATTGGATTTCAAGGGACATGAAAAGACCCAGAAGAAGACCACATGGGAGATGGGTGGATGAAATTCGAACGTATGCGGGAGTAACATGGAGGAGACTGGCACAAGACAGACCGTTGTGGAGGAAACTTGGGGAGACCTTCGTCCAGCAGTGAATTGATAATGGTTGACATGATGATGATGATGATGATGATGATGATGATATATACATATAATCTGGGGGGGGGGGTCCAATCACTGTGTATGTGTGATCGGAACCCCCAGATTTAGAAACATGGTTACGCCACTGTGTCACCTTGTCTCACTCCCTTTCTAACTTTTATTGGTGCTGTATCCGCAAATAGCTAAACCTTTATATTTGAATTTTCATAGTTTTTTTATTGAGGGTTTAACGACCACAGTGAGCAACTCAATGGGTAAAAAGCAGTCGCCCGACCCTAATTTGGGGCCACTGACTCTGTAACGTACCAGGAGATTTGACGTACCTGTCAGAAGGACGCACACGACATAAAGGCAGATAGGAATGAGAATAAAACGTCCGCGTAGCTCAATTGGTAGAGCAACTTATTCCGGAATGAGGGGACCCGGGTTCGAATCCTGGCGCGGATAAAAATGACGGAGAAATTTACTTCGTTATGTAATGGCGCCCGAACTATCCGAATGACCCGACCGTTCAAAATCTCGCAATGGTGTGATGTTATTTCCACACCGCGAGATAGGAAAAATAAGAGAATCCCTTCTCCAGCACTTCAAAAAAAAAAAAAAAAAAAAAATAAGGTGGAGATGATGTAACGTACCAGGAGATGTGACGTACCTGTCAGAAGGACGCACACGACATAAAGGCAGATAGGAATGAGAATAAAACGTCCGCGTAGCTCAATTGGTAGAGCAACTTATTCCGGAATGAGGGGACCCGGGTTCGAATCCTGGCGCGGATAAAAATGACGGAGAAATTTACTTCGTTATGTAATGGCGCCCGAACTATCCGAATGACCCGACCGTTCAAAATCTCGCAATGGTGTGATGTTATTTCCACACCGCGAGATAGGAAAAATAAGAGAATCCCTTCTCCAGCACTTCAAAAAAAAAAAAAAAAAAAAAAAAAAAATAAGGTGGAGATGATGTAACGTACCAGGAGATGTGACGTACCTGTCAGAAGGACGCACACGACATAAAGGCAGATAGGAATGAGAATAAAACGTCCGCGTAGCTCAATTGGTAGAGCAACTTATTCCGGAATGAGGGGACCCGGGTTCGAATCCTGGCGCGGATGAAAATGACACAGAAATTTACTTCGTTATAACTCCAGGGAAGGGAGAACCAGTGCCGTAAGACAAACACAACATCCATGCCTCACTGGGATTCGAACCCGGACCCATCTAGGACAAATGATTAGAAGCCATCGCTTAAACCACGCGCCACCGGGGAGGCATAGATGTCATCAATAATGCTAATATATGCATCTTCAATACCGCAGGATTTCAAAGCCATTGTAACTGCTGATGGTTTCACGGAATCTAAGGCCTTATCATAATCAATAAAAGCATACCTACTGGGAGTATATATTCAATTGTTCTTTCAATTAGTTCTCTCAGTGCATGGATATGATCTATAGTGCTGTAGCCACTTCTGAATCCAGTTTGCTCTCTCGGTTGAGCCATGTCCAGTGTTACCTTCAAGCGATGGGAAAAATCTTAGTGGTAGCAGTATCATTGTAGCATTTTTGAAATTCTCAGGAATCTTCCCTTCGTTGAGACATCTAGTGAAAACTTGGACTAGTGTAGTTTCTATTTTATCACTGGCTTCTTAATGTCTACGGTAATTTCATTTTCCCCTAAAGCTCTACCCCGTTTACATGTTCTTTATTGCATGTGCAACTCCTACGGGGAGGACAGGAGGAACTTTGGTACATTTTTTTTGATGACATATGAAAAGTTAATTAACGTACAATTTATGCAGCTGTTGGAAGAACATTGAAACTGAAAATCATTAAAAAAGAAAAAAATTCGTAGTAATAATTGTAATCAGAAGGAAGGATGTCTAATTGTTCCAGCAGACCAATATGAAAAATAGGAACACGCTTTGCTTTCCCTTATCCATGAGAGGACTTTTTGCATATGTTCAGGATTTTGCAGTTACCCACTGTTTCTGTAAAACGTTTAAATGTGCGTGTGTGTAAAAATTTTTTAGGATTTTTTTTTCTATTATACACTGCTGGACAATTGCTAAGGGCGGATCATAAACGGCTATATAGCGCATAAAAAAGTAAGTGTGGTTGGATGCCAAGTGAAATAAAATAATGTCAGAATGCCAGGACATTACAAGAAAGACAATTTATTGTGCTCTGAAATCCAGAAGGCTTTGGAACGTGTTCAAGGGACAAACAGACCATTTCGTGCAGAATACGTAAACGTGAAAAAAATGCAATTACCGTCCGCAGGCGTTCCGGCGTAAGATGTCAATAACAAGGCCACCATGGAGGGCGATGCAAGATTCCACACGTCGTGTCATGCTTTGCACAACATTATCAAGCAGCTGTTGGGGTAATTTATCCCATTCCTCTGTCTGTGCACGGATGAGGGTGTCCTTGTTTATTGGAGGGCATTGGCGACCAGCAAGACTCCTCCCCAAAGCATCCCACACATTTTCAATGGGATTCAGATCTGGAGAACGTGCTGGCCATACGAGGTGTTGAATATCCTCGCTCCCAAGACACTCCTGGACAGCGACTGTTCGATGACATGTTGCGTTGTCGTCCATGAAAATGAATCTATCACCGACAGCACCACGGAACATGCGAACATGAGGTAGCAGAACATCATTAATGTATCGTTGGCCAGTCATAGTCCCAGTTGGAAGCACATAGAGGGACGTACGGTCATTGATCATGATGCCAGCCCATACCATGACACTACATGTCGGATATCGGTCCCTTTCCTGTATGTTTGCTGGACAATATGCAGTACCACTATCACGCCAGATCAGTTGTCGTCGACAATCAGACGATAGACTGTATCTACTCTCATCTGAGAAGAGGACAGCAGACCAGTCGTTATCAGTCCAATTGCGATGTTGATGGCACCATTGCAAACGGGCGGTACGGTGACGTCTGGACAATGGGATGCACACAACAGGACGGCGGGCGTATAGTCCTCCTTCATGCAAACGTCTGGCGACAGTTTTTCGGGAGATCCTCTTGCCAGTAGCAGCCATAAACTGATTTGCTACCTCACTAGCTTTGCTGCGCCGGTGTCTTTTTGTTGATAGCACTATGTACCGATCTTCTGCAGGTGTCGTACTGCGAACACGACCTCCCCCGTGACGTTTGCTACACTCTCCTTTTGTTTGAAATGATTTCCAAAGCCTTGAAACAACACTGTGGCTGACGTCGAATTCCCTGGCAACATCTGTTATTTTTCGCCCTTCTTCAATTTTGCCAATAATACGGCCACGCGTAAAATCATCTAGGTGATGTCGGGAAGACATACTGAAAATTGCAAGTTCGTCAATTGATTCTTTCCCTTTCAACTTTGCGTTTGAACAACAACGGTCAATACGCGTCAAATCCTTTATATCTCTTATCAGCGCTATGACGTCACGAACAAGTTCGGCAATCCAAAATTTGCATACACACAACACGTCTTACTGTATCCCGCACTTATGCTAATTTCCACATTTTCCTGCCTTCTGTTTTATGGTTGCTATCGTTGCTATTGTCATCCGTCCTTAGCAATTGTCCGGCAGTGTATATTGGCAAATATCAACATCTGCATTTTCAGAGGGGGACGTTGTAAATTTTCTGCGAAAAAAAAAAAAAATGTTAGGGGGTGTTAAGCAATTTGTGGAGGCCCTTAAAACAGTGGGAGCTTTAAGCTCGTGTTTCGCACTAGGGGCGTAAATAGAATTTTTTTTCGGGAAGGGGGAGCGGCACAAAAATGGAAGTTTTGGAAATCCACCAGGACAGAAAAAGTTAATGAAAATTAGAAGAAAAAATCAAACAATTTTTTTCTAATGTAAGTTGATGCATTTTTTTAAATTAAGGCTCCTTTTCTAATGTAAGTCTCATGTTAACTAAAACATACAAAAAAGGTACTGTAGGGGAAGCCAAGTCCTCCTAACTTCTCTTCTAAATGAATCCAGCTCGTTCTCTCGGTTGAGCCATTAATCAATATTCCCGATCCTTTCTTTTTATTTGGGACATACCGGTAAAACAATTTAAGGCCAAAATAGTGATTTGATGCTAAGATTCATCAAAACAGGTGTAATCGGTGGCTGAATTCTTTAAATGGGTCTTTACTTATTTGATAAATTCTTTTCTTCGTGGATAGATGACGCCACGTCTCTTAACTTTTACAGGGTTTGCTTTTTTGTTTATTTGTCCATGTACCTATTTATATTTCAAGCGAGATGCAAAAGTGTATGTTAAGGTAAAATCTAATAACAAGTAATAATAACTACAAAAAATAGATCAGCAAACCATGTGCTTTTTATGTAGTCTTTGACGTCTTTACTCCATATGCCGAACTTTCTTGAATAGAGGGGAAATTCTGGAACTGATTTTGAGGTAGTGAATCTCCTCTTGAAATTCAAAATTTATTTCCTCCACAATTGCTTTTGGGTTTTTTTTCTTGAATTGAGGGAAAATTATGTGACTGATTTTGAGGTAGTGAATCTCCTCTTGAAATTCAAAATTTATTTCCTCCACAATTGCTTTTGGGTTTTTTTTTCTTGAATTGAGGGAAAATTCTGGAACTGATTTTGAGGTAGTGAATCTCCTCTTGAAATTCAAAATTTATTTCCTCCACAATTGCTTTTGGGTTTTTTTTTCTTGAATTGAGGGGAAATTCTGGAACTGATTTTGAGGTAGTGAATCTCCTCTTGAAATTCAAAATTTATTTCCTCCACAATTGCTTTTGGGTTTTTTTTTCTTGAATTGAGGGAAAATTCTGGAACTGATTTTGAGGTAGTGAATCTCCTCTTGAAATTCAAAATTTATTTCCTCCACAATTGCTTTTGGGTTTTTGTTTCGTAACACTTTCTACTCCAGGACAGAAAGAGACGGGAGAAAGTTTTCTTGGTTACAATTATGAAAAAATAAATTCATAATTCAACTTTTTCTTTTTCATTCTAAAACTTTTTGTGACATCTATGCTTAGGTCATTTGTGGCCAGAAAACCTCTTTTTTTTTTTTTTTTAATCACCACGATATTCGGGAGGTAACGATAACGTTCCAGCTTTTTTTTTGTGAAAACCCTTTTATTATTATTAAAAAATATGGGTGTTGTTATTAAAGTAGGGAGCTGGGGTCTGATTACCTTAAGAGCACATGTCGGACTGCTAGCCAGAAACAAGCACCTCTGAACACTTGGTCACTGGGGAGACGTGAGACTTTCATTTGTAATAATATTTCCAGTGATTTATTGTAGACCATAAAGTGGAAAGGTAAACTTGATCAAAGAGGGATTTCCCAATAGGCCGACTAGACTCGAGTCTGAGGTGGCAAATTTTAGTGGTAGTAAAAATTAAAAATTTGTTAAAAGCCCATAAAAATAATGAAAGAAAATTCTAAAAAAAAAAAAAAAAAAAAATGGAAACTAACATTTAATCCGAAAACTGCTGTATGCAAGATTTTGTTTCCGAATTCCCATAATTCCCTTCGACTTGAGAAAAACCGTGTTTGACTATGCTTAAGAACTGAAATGAATACGAATAGGCAGAGCACATTAAAGAGGGGGCTGGGGGGCTGCAGCTCCGGGCCTCAGAATGATTCATGATGCTTAAAGAATTTGACTAAATTCCACAGTTGTAGCTGTTTTTTTTTTTTTGTTTTTTTTGGTGAATAGCATTGCAAATTCAATAAGAAACTGCCTTATATATATATTTTTTTTATTTCTTTCCCCTATTTTAGGAGGACTCTGCAAAAAAGTAGTCACCCCCAGTCCATCGTCAAATCTTTCGAAAGCATTACAGATGGGTTTTTTGCACACATCTGTAATTGGGGGAAATGTTTATACATTGAGAGTTCATTTCAATCATGATGTTTGGATCATATAATTTTGTCCACTGCTTTGATATAATGATTTCAACAAGCTGAACTCTTTGGGTGGGGGGATGTTAAAGCAGAACTGAACTGGTGTTCATTTTTCAACCATGCATTTTTACATTTTCTTGCTTCCACTGATTTGTCCATGAATCATAAGATACACACTTCAATATGGTGGGGATATTTTTATGGATTCCTCATCATATTTTGGAATGTTTTCTCCTGGGTATTTTTATTTATCCACCCATAATGAAATAAATAATACTGGAGCTCCAAAATACCGTCCATTCCCCAGGCCCTCGGTTTCTTTAAATTGGCTCTGCGAATTAATTTTGGAAGAAAAGAGTGAGGTGTTCGCATTGCTCTTTGGAGCCCGATAAATGTTTTCTTCCTTAGATAAAGGAACGTCGCTTTGGGCTTTAGAGGGGTACATTTGCAGCATGTTCACGCGAAGCTATTCCATCTTCCCTCACAATAAACACAATGGTAGGGGGCAGGACAAGGGATGAATTACGCTGCCATGAATCAAAACATTAAAAATTGTTAAAAAACAAAGAAAGGGAAAGAAAAAAAAACAGAAACTTCTGCCAAAGCAACTCATTAATTCCAAATACTCAATCAATTTAGGAATGGATGGTGAAAGTCAAAAGTAAGAAATTTTTGGCAACGATAGATGAAATTTCATGATTAGGCTACTGGTTATAAGAAAAATTCTTGTTTATAGTTCCACCACATTTAAGCTTTAAATTATTATTTTTATTTGTACAACGGCCGTTCCCTAGAAGCTGATAGTAAAATCACACAAAATGAAGAAATATAGGTACAGCAAAATATATGTTGTTCTTTCTCAAAGTATCTTCCCTCGGGATGATATGCAACGGTTCCATCGTTCAGTCCACTTTTCAAAGCATATGGCGAAAGCATTTTGTGGAAGCTGTTTTAGCGACCCCTGTACAGCTTCAATAACATCAGCATCTGTGTTGAATGTTGCGCCACGGAACTTCTCCTTCATTGTTGGAAAAACCAGAAATCGCAAGGGTGAGGTCAGGGCTGTAAGGAGGCTGTGGCATCATTTCAATACTGTATTTTGTAAGAAACTGTTCAACACAAGAAGCCGCCTGGGTGGCCGTTATCGTGGTGTAGATGTCCACTTGCCCACCAGTTCCGGTCGCTTAGTCGGCTTGTGTCGTCGCAGATGCTTCAAGACTAAAATATAACACTCAGCATTGACAGTAATTTGTGGAGGAACGGCATGCTGGTAGACTACACCTTTGTGATCAAAGAAAATTATCATCATCACCTTCCCAGCTGATTTGGTTTGGAGGACTTTTTTCTGAGGAGGCGAGCCTGTGTTTTTCTAGACACTTGTTGCGCGCTTCGTGAGGAGGTCGAAATAGTGGACCCATGTTTCATCGAAAGTTATTACTGTGTTTAGAAAGTTTGGATCATTTTCAATCGTTTGTTTCCACTCATGACACATCTGAACTCTATCTAACAATTGTTCTCTCGTCAGGTGATCAGGTACCCATCTGGAACACACACGATGCAGCAGCAATTCGTCCCGTAGAATGCGTAATGCCGACGTTTTTGAAATATTAGTTGACGCCGCTGTGTCTTCACACGTCATTCGTCGACATTCTTGCAGGATTGCCCAAACAGTGTTAACAATACGCTCCGTAACATTTTCAGGTCGACCAGGCCTATAGGAGCAAGTTCTGCGGACAAACGCCCTTTTTTTGAAATCATAGTGCCATCTAAAAATCGGTGATTCACTCAAACATTTATTTGTGTAATCATTTTTTTTAATCAACTGTTTCTGGAGCCGTTTAACCCTAACGATAGCAAAATTTTGTCGCTCAACGCATTTCACTTCTTAACTCAATGAAGGTCACTCACCTCCATTGCTGTATGGCTAAACGCAGACGTACCTTAAACAACTGCGCAATAACATAACCAGAATCGTCGGCCACTGGTAATAATTGTTGCCATAAATACTTCCTTAATTCAGTTAGTCGTCTGCGTGGCTATTTTTATCCTTCGCACTGTTACCAACTGGAAAAAAAAATTATTCTCAGCTTTTAGGAACGGCCTTTGAACTTAGCTTCGGATAGGCTACATTCCTCCCTACCTCCCACTAACATTTCGTTTTGTTCCTGGATCGGATCCGAATGCGTTACATGAAAATGTAGCCATCAAATTCTTTATTCCAAAGGAGAGTAGAGGCGGCAAAGCCCTAAATTCGTCTCTGAACATGAAGAAAACACAGTACTTTGACATGAAATGCGCATACCCTAAAGAAAAAAAAAATATGTGGAATGATTCTGAAAAGAATAAAAAATCAGTGTATCATACTGGGTTAAGCGCAATGTCATCACTAGCCTTTTTGAATCCAAGCTTTTGATACCGTGAAACCATCAGCATTTATAAACCCTGAAATCCTGCGTATTGAAGATGTATACATTAATTAATATAATTAACATTTTTGAAAATGCAAGTGCAAAGGTTTGACTGTTCCAGGACACAGCACGTATAAACATTGGAAAGGGAGTGAGATAAGGTGTGTACTAATTGAAAAAGTACAAGAACACAATGTGTCTTTACGTCTTCAATGCCTTCCCCTTCTTACCCCCACATTCCACCTCTCCCCTTTTTACTTTCTTATATTTATAGTATAAGAAAGTATAGTGACCGGTCGAAATCAGACTTCCGGATTTACACGTTTTGGCATTCAAGGAACAAGACTTCAGCATTTTGGTAAGAAAACACTAAAATGTTGGGGCACAAATTAGGGCAGTTTCGGGGTGCAAAAACTAAAATGAACCCCATGTTATGGAGTAAGATGTCGTTGGAAGCGGAAACTAATTTAGAGTGTAATGGTGAACGCAATTTATTATTGGGAGACTTAGTTCTCCAGATATTTGGATAGGGACCGTTTGGGCACACCACGGACAATTCTAGTCCTCCTCAAGACGAGCGACGGAACAGCCTGGAGATCTATTGGTTCGACGAAATTTTTCCGCCTGTGTGAAACGGGCCTAAAGCCGCAGAGAGAAAATTTATCTCCTCTGCTTCCAGCCTAATTAAGGAGCACTCGTAACTGGACTAAATTCACTGAGATTCACAACTAAACTCCTAAATAATGACTAAATTAATTAAATTTCCGATTGCAGTAATTTACCCTCTGCAATACTCCAACGTCAAAGTTCTTAACAAGAGTAGAAAAGGGAGTTCTAAGAGAATGCCAAGTATGAATGGATTTAGAAACTAACTCTACCTTCAAACAAATATGGGGCATTAATTCCACTAAATGTGCAGTCTTTTTCTGTTTCATTCTTTTTTTTTTTTTTACTGGAAAAGAATTATAGGACATTCGCAGTTTAAAAAGAAAACAAATTATGCTGAATAGGGTTTACCGGAACGCGTGCCGGCCAGGAAAAAAGTACCGGAACGCCATTTCGGCCCCACAACACCTTTAGGTGACACCATATCATCCAAGCTCTTCAATGTCACATTGCAGAATACCTTTCAATCACTGAATGCGGAAGAGAAAGGGTATAAAAATTAATGGAGATTATTTAACCCACCTTTGTTTTGTTGACGACATAGTCATCTTTGCAACTACTCTTTCACAGCTGCAGAATATGATCCAGGAACTTGCTGGCAAAAGTACAAAAGTGAGATCAAACATGAGCTGTCAGAAAACTAAACTGATGTATACAACGCACAAGTTTATCCACGCCCGGGAATCGAATCCGGTTTCCCTCACTCCGGAGTAAGTAGCTCTTCCAACTGAGCTACGCGGACATGTGCTCTCATTGCTATCTGCCTTTATCTCATGTGCGTCCTGCGGTGCAGGCAGGCCACAAATAGTTTTTAAAAATTTGGAGATTTAGCGACTGATGGGGAAAATCTGGAGGTAACCGATGCCTATATTTACCTAGCACAACAGATATCTAGCAAGGCTCGCATCGAAGAAGAAATTAATGGGCATGTACAACTTGGTTTGGGAGCATTTTGAAGAAACAGTATGATATGATCTTCAAGAGCAATTTACCATTACGTTTTACAAGAAATGCATTTAATCAATGCGCCCTTCCAATTCTTGTTTAAAGATCAGAAACATGGACATTAACTAAAAAATACATCCAAAGGTTGCAAATTACTGAAAGAAGCATGGCGAGTTTCATGCTTGGTATAACCAGAGCGGATAGGAAGAGGAACTCATGGATCAGGAAAATGACGGTAGTGGATGGCATCGTTATCAAGGTAAAATCCATGAAGTGGCAATGGGTTGGGGATATTGCTAAAAGAACTGACAACCGTTGGACAACTGATATAATTGACTAGATTAAAAGGAACAGGAAAATACCCTGAAGAAGATCATGCGAGGAATGGGTGGATGAATTTCGGAAGCATGTAGGAGTGACATGGAGAAAACCGGCACAAGGTGGAAAGTTGTTGAAGAAATTTGGGAGGCAGTGATAATGGTTTTTGATATATACCTCGTGTCGTGTGCATCACATGGCTTATCCAGCACTACACATTAGTGAAAGTTTTTGTTCCGATGGGGCTTCTCCTTTTAATTGGCCCAGAGTCTCCAGTTGTCTTACTCTGGCGGAGACTATCAGCTCACATGCTCTATTTCTTCCTTAGAGTTACGATTGTGGAATTTCAAACTTGAAATGTTGGCTTTGTACTTGTATTCTTGTACACTGCCTCGCCAAATTAAAAGTCGTGCATGTTAATACTTCGTGGGACCACCTTTAGCGCTAATTACAGCAAGCATTCGGCGTGGCATAGTGTCTATGAGTTTATGCACTGTCTCCCCACTGATTTGTGGCCAGGTTTGCAGTAACATTTCGCCAAGATCCTTGGTTGATGACGGAAGAGTGGAATTACTCCTTAGATTCCGCTCCAGTATATCCCACAGACCCTCAGTGGGGTTGATGTCAGGACTTTGTGGCCGCCCTGGTGGCGCAGTGGTCTAAGCAATGGCTTCTGATCATTCGTTCAACATGGGTCTGGGTTCGAATCCTGGTGAGGCATGGATGTCGTGTTTGTCTTACGGCGCTAGCTCTCTCCCTTCCCTGAAACCAGTGGCCCTAAGTTAGGGACGGGCGACTGCTTATAGCCCGCTGAGTTGCTCACGGTGGTTGTTAAACCTCCACTAAAAAAAAATAAAGGAAAAAAGGACTTTGTGGTGGCCAATTCAAGTGTGCGAATGATGCCTCGTACTCCTCGAACCAATGTTTTACAATTTTTTACGTGATGAATCGTGGCATTGTCATCCTGGAATAGGCCATTGCCTTCAGGGAAGAAAAATAGTGTTGATGGAATAAGGTGGTCATTCAGTATGCCGAGATACTCAGGGGACTTCATTGTGTTGCTGCGCCTAGACCAGCCGAACAGAAGCAACCCCAGATCATAACACTTCCTCTTGAGGCCTGTACAGTGGGTACAATACAGGAAGGGTCCAATACTTCACGCGGTTTCCTTCGAACCCTGATGCGTCCGTCATGTTGGAACAGAGTATACCTCGACTCATCAGACCATATGACTCTCTCTCTCATTGCTCAGCAGTCCAATCTTTATGTTCCGTGGCGAATTGGAGTCTTTTTTTCCGGTTAGTCTCACTAACCAGTGGTTTCTTTTTTGCAACACAGCTGTTTAATCCCAGTCCTTCAAGTTCCCGTCTCACCGTGCGAGTGGAAATGATCTTTTCTTCCACTATTGAACATGGTTGTGAGTTCTAGTGTCTTTTTTGCGATGCGATTTCACTAAGCGTTTTAATGATCTTCGGTCACGATTATTCAGGACCTTTTTCCGATCACACATTTTCCGCGAAGTTGATGCTTCACCGCCATCATTCTACGATTTAATAATGCGTTGGACATTTCGTAATCCAATGCCAGTGATTTCAGCAATCACCTTGTAGGTCTTCTGTCCTTGCCACAGGCCAATAATTTGTTCCTTTCCGAACTCTGTCACATCTTTTCCGAGACCGCTTATAACGTCATCTGCCATGATCGCTTAGAACTGATCCCGTTCCATTTAAAGGTTCTATTGGCCATATTCGAATTGCTTCACCAGCTATGCCCTCCTCGGTATTTGCATGTTTCCATTCATACCGCGACTTTTTTTGTGGCCAGGCAGTGTATTTGAAAAATCTGTCAGCGCCAAAAAAAAAAAAAAAAAAAAAAAAAATGTGTGTTTATGGCGAAGGAATTGAGTTGCTCTCTGCGAAACCTGCGTAGATATCGGCAATCAGAAATCTCTAATAGCAATTTTTCCAGTTTTGTCATATGCCTGAGTTGCACAGTGACTAGAGCGGCACAATATACCATAAAAACAACATTGTTGCATAATTAAGTCTGTGGTGATTTATGCTCTTCGTTACGATCACTCGAAACAGTCGTAGGCTGGGTGCCAGCATCGACTTCTCCGTAAGGAAATACGTCACAAAACCTCGTTGTTTTGTGGCTAACATTGAAAGTACAGAGGATGTATGCACGTTTTCAGAACGTTTTTGATAAGAAATTACAGAAAACAAAAGAAGTTCTACGGATTGAAACTGGAAACAGGGTATTAGACGAACACGAATGAAACATCTACTGCAGTTAAGTATCGTCTGCTAAGAAAATGGCGCACGTAAAGAAGCTATGGATGGAAGGCTATGTTTTTGCCCTTTACGAACAGAAATATTCGTATTCTGTAACTAAGAAACGCTGTGAAAATCATGGAATTAGCATTTTTAAATGCAAAATAAGCAATGTTATTAAATAATAGAGGGAAAAATCGTCAAGCATTGCTTTTAACAGGAAAAAGAACACCAACCGAGCATCCAAAGAAGGTATTTACTTGGACGACTATTACAAAAGTTGGGTGTCTGGTCTTCAAAGAAAGTCCACCGACCCAAAGAGCAATCGCTAAATCGTTAAAAATCTCTGCATCAACTGTAAACAAGGTAATAAACAAAGATTTGAATCTGAAAAATAAAAAATAAAAAAAAACCATAACGTTCACTGCCTTTTGCCTAGGCACTTGGCAAAGCGCAGGACACGGTGTATACCTTTATGAAAATCACTTAGCTGGAGACAGATGGAAATGTATTGTGACTATTGATGAAGCAAAAAAACGACTCTAACAAAAAAAGGTTCAATTACAATCGCAAAACAGCACAAAAACACTTACAAACTTGGTTCCAAGTATCCAAAGAAAGTTTCAGTAAAGGATTCGTTATTATTGCTGGTTTCTTGTATTACAATGGGAAATTAAAATTAAAAAAAGTTAAAAAGAATGTTAAAATCAAGTGTACATATTACGAAAATAATGTTTTCAGTCCTATATTCAAAGAGGAAATACCATTCCTTTATC
This sequence comes from Macrothele yani, assembly GCA_039090855.1. Classification (NCBI taxonomy): domain Eukaryota; kingdom Metazoa; phylum Arthropoda; class Arachnida; order Araneae; family Macrothelidae; genus Macrothele; species Macrothele yani. Next base: position 973,359 of record CM077031.1, on the reverse strand, counting down.
CACAGAACCTTCGAAAAGTAGAACTCCATCAGATAAGGCTATACGAGTCATACATCCAAATCTATCACTCTATTTCTTGAAAAAATGAAAAAAGAGACAGGTATCAAGTCTATACCTTTTGCTGATATTCCTTCAAAGTCCCCTGATGCGTATTTTTGCTCATATTCCTTCAAAGTTTCCTGACCAATGGATTATTTGTGCCTTCGGACTGTTAAAAAGAGCGCTTTTTAAACGCCGACCTAAAACAATGATTGGACTAGGGAAAGCAGTGGAAGAGGTGTGGAACAAAATACCAATTTTAAGAAATGCCCTGTTGTTTTGGAAATCTAGATGTAGGTTCATAGTCCACAGAAAGGGCTATCAGATAGAACAAATTCAAGAAAGAAAGAATTTTATTTTTTAACATTAATTATATTGCAGGGAAATCGTTCTAAAATGTGTAAATATCCTTTGTTTTCAGAAAACAAACGTCATGTCAACTTCCAACCTCACAGGTTTTATAATTGAAGGAAAGGACGTGGAGGTCGTAGAAAATTTCGGGTACGGGGAACTGGCCCCCTGAGAAGTGGCCACCGGAGAACTGGACACATTGCAATTTCAGTGCCATAAAATTTTTCTGCATAAACAAATTTCGTGTGGCTATATTCTCCACTACTTGAGCAACTATTGTTCATAATTTTTTTTTTTTTTTAATATTTCATTTTCAGTAAGACATTTAGACATTTCCATGATTTTCGGAGCTAAGACTAAGCGGAGAACTGACCACCGGAGAACTGGCCACAAAACTTTTAAGGGGCCGTATAAAAATTGCGTTCTGGGCTGCTCCGTGGCTACGTCTCCCCGAGATTGGTTATCTGACACACATAAAATGTTCGTAATTTCGTATTTTCTTATTTATGATATTTTTCTATAAACTATAACTGAACAAATTCTCTGCGAGTATGAGCGAACCCAGGAAACTTGTCGGGGGGGAAGGGGGGGGGGGCTTAAAACCTAAAATATGAAATATAAAGGATTTCTGGTCCATTTTCAGCCATTACAAGCTACAACATCGAATTGTCTGAGGGCATCTGCTGCCTCAGGAAACTAGTCGGGGGGGGGGCTTCCCAAAAGCGCAAAATATCAAGAATTTCTCATTTCTCTTCCGATCGGGAGATCTTCAGCATTTATAAGCTGCAACTCGACAAATTTTCAAATTTTCTCAGCGCATGTGCACTCTCTTGAAACCTGTCAACGATGGGGGGGGGGGGGGGAGGTTAATACCAAAAGTGTAAAATAGGAATTCCTCGTCCGATCGGGAGATTTTTGGCATTTACAAGCTACAACTCGACACATTTTTTGAAGGCATGTGCCTACTCAGCAATCCTGTGTATGTGAGGGGGGAAGGAATACCAAAAGTGTAAAATATGAAGACTTTCTCGCCCGATCGGCAGATTTTCAGTATTTACAAGCAGCAGCTCGACAAATTTTCTGTTCTGAGCGCATGTGCCTACGCAGCAAACCCGTCCGCTGGGGGGGGTTGGCTTCCCAAAAGTGCAAAATATCAAGAATTTCTCGTCCGATGGGCAGATTTTTGGCATTTAAAATTCGACAAATTATTTACGGGTATGTGCCTACTCAGCAAACCTGTGTGGGGAATGCATACCAAAAGTGTAAAATATGAAGAATTTCTCGTCCGATCGGGAGATTTTCAGCACATTTAGCAGCTACAACTCGACACATTATCTGAAGGCATGTGCCTACTCAGTAAACCTGTCGGGGGAGGGGTGTATCTTGTAAATGCTGAAAATCTCCGGATCGGACAAGAAATTTTTCATATTTTACAGTTTTGGTATAACCCCCCCCCCCTCCACACACACACACACCCCCTGACAGTATGCTGAGTAGGCACATGCCGTCAGAAAACTTGCCGAGTTGTAGCTTATAAATGCTGAAAATCTTCCGATCGGACAATTTTCATATGTTACACTTCTGCTATTACTACCCCCCCCCCCCCCGACAGGTTTCCAAAGTAGGCACATACGCTCAGATGATGTGTCGAGTTGTAGCTTGTAAATGCTGAAAATCTTTGGATCGGTCGAGAAATGCTTTATATTTTACACTTTTGGTACCCCCTACCTCCCCACTCCGACAAGTTTCCTGAGTCAGCATATGCGCTCAGATAATTTGAAGACTTGTAGTTTGAAAACCCTGAAATCTTCTGTTGAAATGTAGATCATAAGCATTTTTTATAAAAAAAATTACGTTAATTATCGCAATTAAGAAAAGACGAAATTACGGAAACTTTATATGACTCAGATAACCAACCTCTTGGGGTCGTGGGCATGAAGCGGTCAAAAACGCAATTTTCATACGACCCCTTAAAATTTTTGTGGGCAGTTCTCCGGATGGTCAGTTCTCCGGTGGCCACTTCTCCTACATCCAGACAATTTAGTTACCTTGGGCTCCAGAATAAATGACGAGAGGTAGTTGCTGCAGAAATAAACATTAGGTTTTCCCTAGGGAGAAAAGCAATGGCAAATTTATTTAGAGAAGATTATGAAGGATAAAGACATCTCAACGACAACAAAGATCCAAATTGTTAAAGCAATGGTCTTTCCTGTGGAAAATGTATGGTTGTGAAAGCTGGACGTTGAGGAAAAGTGAGATACTTTCGAATTACGGACCTGCAGACGGCTACTTAGAATTCCATGGACTGCAAGAAAAACTAATCAATCACTACTGGACCAAATCAAGCGCACCTGCTCCCTTCAAGCAATGATCTGTAAGCAAAAACTTACATATTTTGGATATATGGTGCATGCCAGTAATAGATTTGAAAAAATTATCATGCTTGTTAATGTTGGAGGAAGCAGAAGAAGGGAAAGATAGAGAACAAGATGGTTGGATAGAATCAAAGACGCTTGTAGAATAACCATAGAAGAGTTGTTAGATCTTGCTGAGAACAAACCGAGATGGCGGGCTTTTGTTCGTACAGTCACCAAAAGTCGAACACGACTCCATGGAACCTAACGACGACAACAACAACAACGAAGCTCTGATTTACGAAACGTCGATTATACGAAGTATGACGTGCGGATAAAACACACCTCATCTGCCCTCCCAATAGAGCTCACCCACATCTAACCTCAGGAACGCTATTTTTTTTTCTCATTCCCCTAGTTCGCCAATACCAGAAAGCAAGCAATCTTGATCGATACCACTTTCTGTTCTGACCTCCCTTCCTCCACAACTGACGATGAGGTTTTTGAAGTAAACATGCGGAGACGTCAAAACTTGCAAGGTTCAACAACTGAATGTATCTCTCTATTCTAAAAAAGGTAACTGCCGCCGCTGTTTCAGAAATTACGCGACACTCTTGCTTTCCTAGCTAGCAGCGCAAAACGTATGGAACACAGAAATAAGAAATTTACATCGTTTGTAGAGAATTGCTTGAAGAACAAGATGAAATAAACCGTTTCTCGATTCTGGAGATACTTCAAGGGCTATTGTATTTCAAAGTTAAGGTAAGCAAAAAGGTGCTATCAGGTCGCGTTCCGGACACACTAACAGCAGCAGAACCACGAAACTTTGTAAGTATGTAGTGCCATGACCAAATTTTTGCGCCTCTTCGCCCTTTTTTTGAATTTCGATTTAGTTTACGAAAAATTAAATTTCTAAATTTCACAAAATTCTCTATTTCGCGATGGGATCCATTTAAAAAAACGGATATATGGCAAACTATAAATCATAACGCATTGCAATTTTTACAGCATGAAATTACAACTATCGTCCCTTTTTTTACAAAAAAATAAAAATAAGAAAAAGTCTTTTTCTGATTTTTAAGCATTTTTTAAAGACGCAAAGGACAGAAACGAACGGCTTGTCTGTCTTCACGATAACAACAGAGGAACGTTCTGGTCACGTGACCTGCTGCCATGGTGACGCAGAGAATTTATTATGCTTATGTTTTGTTGGTAAAGCTATCTCAGTTGTTGAAGGTGGACGTCAAGTAATTTTGCTTCCTATACTTCCAATGGGAAAACTTCTGCACACATTTTCTTCACAATTAATGCGTTCCCAAGGATGAAAATTTGAACATCGATTACATTTTATAACTTGGAATACTTAATATTTTCTTAAACTGCGCAACTACACCTCCACCTCTGCCACGCTTTCTTTCTATCTTTCTTTTTTTCTTTTTTAGCACGTCTTTTGTAAAAAAAGATCGTGCTTATGTTACCGGTTTGTCCATCCGTCTGTACCCACGATGTCTCTGCAACTATTAGTCCGATTTGAAAAATTATTTTTGCATTGGGAAGCTTGTAATTTGCAAATGATGATCCCTTATTTCGTTTTTTTTTTTTTTTTTTTTTTTTTTTACGATGTACAATATCACCGCTAGGAGGCGTAAATGCAGATGATGTTGAATTCGAAAGAACGTTTTATTCCACATATTTGCTTCTAAACATCCGATTGAAAAAAATATTTTACCTTTCGATTCCATTTATGTCGAAGAGTATTTTAGATATAGTTACTTTTTTCAAATTACGCATAGATTTTACGCTAGGGGGCGTAAAAGTAAATTACATTTTTTCCCGAAAACTCTTCTTCTAAAACTCCGATTTGAAAAAGGTTTTCTTCAGCGGATACATCTCCTGATGGAAAATCTTTTGCACATAATTTAAAATTTTTTGTAAAGAATACTGTAGCCACCAGGGTGCGTAAGTGTTAATTTCCGCTTCTGATGTATTTGCAATAAAATCTGAGCTTCTAAAATATCGATTGAAAAAATTCTTTCGTGGACTGATGCCACTCACGTCGAAAAACATTTTCGGAATATTTTCTTCTTAAAATATTCCACAGTTTCTCCGCCAGGGGGCATAGATGTATATCTTATTTTTGTCAATATCTCTACTTCTAGGAGTCCGATTTGAAAGATTCCTTCTTTGTTGGATAGTGTTTCCAGTGTGACATGTTTTTCATATAATTTCAAAATTTTCAATTAATTCATAGACTTTCCGCTAGGCGGCGTAATGGTAAATTGCTTTCCCCCTATATCTCTGTTTCTAAATCTCCGATTTGAAAAATTCTTTCTGCACCGGATACAGCTCCTGATGGGATATCCTTTGCACATAATTTCTAATTTTTGAAAAAATGGTTTGGCCACCAGGTGGCGTAAGTCTCAATTTCCGCTTCTGATGTATTTGCAGCAAAATATGAGCTTCTAAAATCTCGATAGAAAAAAAGTGGTTTGTTCACCGATACTACTCATGTCGACAAACCTTTTAGGAACATTTTCTTCTTGAAATAATGCATGGTTTCTACGCCAGGTGGCGTAGATGTATATCTTATTTTTGTCAATATCTCTACTTCTAGGAGTCCGATTTGAAAAATTCCTTCTTTGTTGGATAGTGTTTCCGATGCGAAATGTTTTTCCTATAAATTCAAAATTTTCAAGTAAATCGTAGACTTTCCACTAGGGGGTAAAAAGGTAAATTGCGTTTTCTGCGTTATTTCTGCTTCTGAAACTCCGATTTGAAAAATTCTTCCTGTATCGCATACAAAACCTGATGGAAAATATTTTTCACATAATTTCTAATGTTTGGTAAAGAATGGTTTGGCCACCAGGGGCATAAGTGTTAATTTCTGCTTCTGATGTATTTGTAGCAAAATCTGGGCTCCTGAAAACTCGACTAAATTTTTTTTTCTTGGACCGATAGTGCTCATATGGAAAAACCTTTTAAGAATACTTTCTTTCTAAAATAATGCATGGGTTTTCCACCAGGGAACGTAAAGTCGCATCTTATTCTTGTCGATATCTATGTTTCTAAGAGTCCGATTTGAAACATTCTTTCTACGTTGGAGAACGTTTCCGGTGCGAAATGTTTCTCATATAAAATCATGTTTTTCTTAACGCACAAGTCTGCAACTAAAGGACTGAAGCTCACAATTCCGTTTACAGCAATATCTGAGGGATTAAAGACCCGATTGAAAAACTTCTTTCTTCCGTTAGATACTATTGTTTTCCATACCGGTTCCATTGACTTTGAATAGCTTTGATAAATTTAATTTGCGTCAGAACGGATTCAAAAGACGTTCTAATTTACACACGAAAATTCGGTGTCATCTTTCATGTTTTCTTTTTCTTTTGGTAATGTTCTTATTCTCTAAAATTTTACGTATCTTCGAAAAAAAAAAAAAAAGACGTCCTTTCTTTCTTCCCTGGCCCAAAACACCGACAAGCCCTGTAACTACGTGTCCAAAAATCATTGGCGCAGCTGCTCCTACTGATTCACTTATAAATGTACAAAGGCCGTTCCATAAAAACTGAGAGTATTTTTTTTTTTTGAGTTGGCAACAGTGCGAAGTGGTAAAATAACAACGCAGACGACTAACTGAATTAAAGAAGTATCTATGCCAGCAGTTGTTTAAAGTGCGTCTGCATTTCGCCATGCAGCTATTTAGGTGAATGATTCACAGTTAAAAAGTGAAATGCATTATGCGATAAAATTGTGCTATTGTTGGGCAAAACGGCTCCAGAAACAGTTGATTTAATGAAAAAAGCTTACAAAGATAAATGTTTGGGTGAGTCAACGATTTTTAGATGGGACCACGATTCCCAAAAAGGGCGTTTGTCGGCAGAATTTGCTCCCAGGCCTGGTTGACCTGAAAGTGTTGTTACGGAGCGTATTGTTAACACTGTTTGGGTAATCCTGTAAGAAGATCGACGAATGACGTATAAAGACATAGCGGCGTCAACTAATATTTCAAAAACGTCGGAATGCCGCATTCTACACGACAAATTACTACTGCGTCGTGTGTGTTCCAGATGGGTACCTCATCAGTTGACGAAAAAACAATTGTTAGCCAGAGTTCCGGTGTGTCATGAGTGGAAACAAATAATTGCAAATGATCCAAATTTTCTAAACACAGTAATAACTGCCGATGAAACATGGGTCTACTACTTCGATCCCCTCACGATGTGCGCAATGAGTGTCTGATAATGCACAGGCTCGCCTCCTCCAAAAAAAGGTCCGCCAAACCAAATCAGCTGGGAAGGCGATAATGATAATTTTCTTTGATCATAAAGGTGTAGTCTACCAGCATTCCATTCCTCCACAAATTACTGTCAATGCTGAGTATTATATTCCAGTATTGAAGCGTCTGCGATTACACATCGATTAAGCAACTGGAATTGGTGGGCAAGTGGACCCTACGCCATGATAACGCCCGCCCACATGTGGCTGCTTCTGTTCAACAGTTAAGAAACTGTTGAAATCATGCCACAGCCTGCCTACAGTCCTGACCTCGCCCCGTGCGATTTCTGGTTTTTCCAACAATGAAGGAGAAGTTCCGTGGCGCAACATTCAACACAGAAGCTGGCGTTATTCACGCTGCACAGGGGTCGCTAAAGCAGCTTCCACAAAACGCCTTCGCCCTTGAAAAGTGGACTGAACGACGGGATCGTTGCATATCATCCGAGGGAAGATAATTTGAGGAAGAATACCATATATTTTGCTGTACCTGTATTTCTTCATTTTGTGTGATTTTGCTATCAGTTTTTATGGAACGGCCGTTATAGTTTATCTGCAGTTGGATGGATTGGATTGGAGGTTTAACGACCACCGTGAGCAACTCAATGGGCTATGAGCAGTCGCCCGTCCCTAATTTAGGGTCACTGGTTCCAGGGAAGGGAGAGAGCCAGTGCCGTAAGACAAACACAACATCCATGCCTCACCGGGATTCGAACCCGGACCCCTTCGGACGAATGATCAGAGGCCAACGCCTTAGACCACTGCGCCACCGGGGCGGCTTATCTGCAGTTATTCATCCTTTAGGATGTATCACTTCAATTTTTTTGTTTTGAAAAAATGTGATGCACGACAAAATAAGGAAAAGCATTTATGCTTATAATGAAATACAAAAGTCATTTTCATAAACCAACGAAAATAATAGTTCAAAGAATTTACAACAGCCTGTATTTTCCAGAGGGGCTTACTTACCTTTCAGGGGGTGCTGAGCCCATTCTATAGCCCCGTGCTAGATACGGCAGAGAATTCAATATCAATTTCTTTTCTTCTTTTTTTTTTCAACGACATAGTTACTGGCAAAAATGAAAACAAAAATAGCATTGAGTGGATTTTTACAGCCGTCGAGGTTGATGAATAAAGGTTACACCTGAAGCGAGGTCAAAGAATTCGTGCTGTTAATTCATTCAAACATTGGCTGCTGGCTGCTTCATTCAGCTGCTGGCGTTGTTCCGAGTGAGCTCATTAGGAAGCATGGAGGCAGAAGGAAATGAGGTCTCTTAGTAATTAATGGAATTCACGCATTTCTCGTGGTCTTGGTTACATTAATGACTTAACTATTCAATGAGTCTATTAACTGGAGCGCCTCCGAATGCACAAAGCTCTTTGTTGTTCAGCAGCATTTTTTTTTTTTTTTAATGCCTTTCTCAGGTAGAGAATAATGACTGTGTTTTACGAGACCAGCCAGCAGTGTGGGAATGTTATCCTTTAAGAGGCATTTTGTACGTTATATTACATAGAAGTTAATACCAGGAGAGGAAGATGCACAAGGTTATTTAATTTACCTTACTTTCGCTGATAAAATATTCACTTTTGCAAGTAAGCCCTCAGAGCTTCAGAGTATAATCCAGGAACATGCTGACAAGGGTGGGATTTTTTTTTTTTTTTTTTTTTGATTGGAGGGTTAACGACCACCGTTAGCAACTCAATGGGCTATAAGCAGTCGCCCGTCCCTAATTTAGGGTCACTGGTTCCAGGGAAGGGAGAGAGCCAGTGCCGTAAGACAAACACAACATCCATGCCTGACCGGGATTCGAACCCGGACCCCTTACGGACGAATGATAAGAGGCCAGCGCCTTAGACCACTGCGCCACCGGGGCGGCTGACAAGGGTGGGATTAAAAATGAACTTTCAGAAGGCAAAACTGATGTACATACAATGCTTTTACAAAACTGAAGATTTATCGATTGATGGTGAAAATCTGGAGGTAACCCATACCTACATTTACCTTGGCCAACAGATATCAAGCGAGGGTCAGTCACATTGATAAAGTAATTAATCGGCGTGTAAAACTTGGTTGGAGAGCTTTCGGAAGAAACAGTACAATCTATAACGAAGTAAATTTCTCCGTCATTTCTGTCCACGCCAGGATTCGAACCCGGATCCCCTCATTCCGGAATAAGTCACTCTACCAATTGAGCTACGCGGACGTTTTATTCTGATTCCTATCTGCCTTTATGTCGTGTGCGTCCTTCTGGCAGGTACGTCACATCTCCTGGTACCTTACATCATCTCCCCCTGATTGTTTTTTTTTTCGAAGTGCTGGAGAAGGGATTCTCTTATTCTTCCTATCTCGCGGTGTGGAAATAACATCACACCATTGCGAGATTTTGAACGGTTGGGTCATCCGGCTAGTTCGGGCGCCATTATAACGAAGTAAATTTCTCCGTCATTTTTATCCGCGCGGGGCTCGAACCCGGATCCCCTCATTCCGGAATAAGTCACTCTACCAATTGAGCTACGCGGACGTTTTATTCTGATTCCTATCTGCCTTTATGCCGTGTGCGTCCTTCTGGCAGGTACGTCACATCTCCTGGTACGTTACAAATCTTCAAGAGCAATATACGATTATTACTTAAAAGAAAAGTGTTTAATATATCACCATCCACCATTATCAACCCACTGCTGGACGAAGGTATCCCCAAGTTCCTTTCACATGTCTGTCCTGAGCCTATCTCCTCCATGCTACTCTAGCATGCTTTCTAATTTCATCCACCCATTTCCTATGTGGTCTTCTTCTGAGACTTTTCCTATCCCTTGGAATGCACTCTAAAAATTCAGTTGTCCATCAGTTGCCAGTTCTTTTGGCAACATGTCCAGCTCATTCCCATTTCAGAGATTTTACTCTGATCATGGTGTCTTCCACTCTTGTCAGTTTCCTGATCCACGAGTTCCTCTTCTTATCTTCCCTGGTTACACCAAGCATGCACCTCTCCCTGCTGCTTTCAGTTGTCTGCAGTCTTTGCATTTCTTTTTTAGTTAAGGTTCACATCTCCACTCCGTACGTAAGCACTGGAATAATGCATTGATTAAGCGCTTTACTTTTAAGACATAATGGCATACCATATTACTCTTGAAAGTTATACTGTTTCTTCGAAAAGCTCTCCAGCCAAGTTTTATACGCCGATTAATTTCCTTATGAGTGTGACCCTTGCTTGATATCTGTTGTCCTAGGTAAATGTAGGTATCGGTTACGTCGAGCTTTTCCCCATCAATCGTAAAATCTTCATTTCTTGAAAAAGCATTGTACATCAGTTTTATCTTCTGAAAGTTCATTTTTAATCCAACTTCTTTACACTTGTCAGGAAGTTCCTGGATCACATTCTGCACCTCTGAAGGGGTAGTCGCAAAAATGATTACGTCGTCAGCAAAACGAAAGTGAGTTAAATAATCTCCATTAACCTTTATCACTTTGTTTTCGTAGTTCAATGATTAAAAGACATTTTGCAATGTGGCATTAAAGAGTTTCGGAGACAGGGTGTCACCTTGTCTCACTCCCTTTCTAATTCTTATTGGTGCTCTATCCTCAAATAGCTAAATCTTTGGACATGCATTTTCATAGGTGTTATTAATAATGCCAAAGTAAGCATCTCCAGTTCCGCAGGATTTCAAAGCGATTGTAACTATTGATGGTTTCACGGAATCAAAGGCCTTTTCATAATCAATAAAAGCCATGCATAGCGGGAGTTCATATTCCCTTGTTCTTTAAATTAGTTCTCTCAGTACACGAATATGATCTGTGTTGCTGTAGTCACTCTTGAGTTCAGCTTGTTCTCTTGGTTGAGCTATGTCCAATGTTACCTTCAAGTAATGTGAAAGAACCTTAGAGAAAATGTTATAAACCACTGATAGGAAGCTGATGGGTCTGTAGTTCCTGATATCATCAATATCACCTTTTTTACGTAGCAGGATCATTGTTAAAATCCTCAGGAATCTGTCCTTCATTGAGACATCTAGTGAAAACTTGGGCGAGTCTAGTTGCTATTTTTCCACTGGCTTCTTGTATAATGTCCACGGTAATTTTATCTTCTTTTGGAGCTCTTTCTCGTCTCATGTTCTTAATTGCATATGCAACTTCTGCCGGGAGGGTAGGTGGAACTTTGGTACTGGTACCTTTCTTAGTGACTGGAATATGTGTATCATCTTTTTCATATAGTCTTGTGTAGAAATCTTTCACTCTCGTCAAAATTTCACCTCTATTTCTTGTTACAAAATCATCTTCTTTTTCAGTGCCACTATCTGTTTTCTCCCCTTACTGAGATGCCCCTTTGTTGTCTTCAGTCCTAGATTATTTTAAATTGCTTTTCTCACTAGTTCGCAACTGAATTTCCTCATGTCTTCAGTGATGCGTTTCCGAATTGTCTTGAATAGCTCTATATAATCTACTTTGGAAGTTAAATTTCCTTTATTTGTCCTCATCTCCCTTCTCTTCTGCATCAGCATTCTTGTTTTTCCTGATATTTTCTTCATGTGCAACTTGTACTTTGTATCACCTTTTTTGTTGCTGTTTTCATAAGAGCCTTGCTTAGTGTCCTGTTAACTTCAGAGATATCCACTTCTTCCGATGTTAGATCTCCTAGAGCAGAGAATTGCTTCCTCAGTTCCAGCTTGAAGGTATTATGATGATTTTTAAGGTTGGTTATGTCAATACATTTTGTTTGTTTTATGAGCTTGCCAAGTTCGAGTTTTGTGTTGAGGTGCATCTAACATCTCACCATTCTATGGGCACCACTTGTGTTGAACTTGTTTAGAACACTGAAGTCTTCGATGACGAATTTCTTGTTACACATGATAAAATCAATTTGAGTATTACATATTACATTTGTGTGCAAAACTTGAGGACGAGCCAGCTTTTTGACCTGTAGTGTCACCTAGGAACGGCATGGACATGTAAAATTCAAACAATAGGAACTTCGTTACTTAGCAAAGTGATGACGGAAACAACACTGACACAACTGCAGATACTAAAGGATATAATGGAACTTTATTCAGAATTGGCTACATAGCACTGGTTGCCATGACCGAAATTCTGACGGAAACAACACCAATACAACTGCAGATACTAAAGGATATAATTAGCTACATAGCACAGGATACCATGATACAGATGCATCACCGAAGTAAAGAGGAGGTCCTTAATAGGGAATATGATCACCCCTAATGTCGATGCATGACATGCACCATCTGTCCATACTTCGCACTAGGTCATCGACGAGTTCTTGCTGTAACATCAGCCATTCATTCCTCAGCGCCGTCTTCAGCTATTGGACAGTTTCCGGTGTGTGTGTTAACGTGAAGCAACGCGTCTCGCCAGAGCGTTCCTCGCGTGTTCTATGGGATTTAGGTCGGGGGAACGTGCTGGCCAATCCATCTTGGGCCACGGGTGGCCTAGTGGTCAGCGTTCGTGACTGCCATGGAGATAACCTCAGGTTCTATCCTGGGCAAGTACGAACGTTCGAACCACTAAATACCCGCCGTGCGTCGGATGGGCACGTTAAGCCGTCGGACCCGGGGTACTGGCCCCCGGTAATAAATAAGGGCGTCTTCCTACCCCTTTCTACCTCGCTTCCGTGTCACTTTCCTATCGGGCACTCTAGCCCAAATCTCCTAGCTTCCTATTTCTAAGGGTTGTTTAAGACCTGGGGTCAGACACTCCCTTCCTAAAAATCCTCTACATATGATATGATGATCTGGCCAATTCATCCGCTGAACGTCTTTGCGTTCCAACAGCTCATCAGCAGCCACCATACGAGGGGGGGTATCGTCCATTTACATGAACTGTGAGCCAATGGCATCTCAGAACAGATGATCATGGGGAAGGATTACCTCATTACAACAGGGCGCACCGCTTACAGTACCTCCCGTGGCCGCTATATCTATCCCTTTCATTGATGTTTTCGAGACGTTGTCGTGTACCTATCACACGCCAGATTAGCTGACGTCCAGAATCGCTAGAGACTAAATCTATTCTCGTCAGCAAAGTGTACCGTACCCCACTGTTCTTATGCCCAGTCCTTATGTTCTCTGGACCAGCGTAAACGGTGTCTCCTGTGAACAGTTGTTAATGGAGTATAGCATACTGGTCGTCAGGCAAAGAGTCCACTTTTGTATAATCGCCTGGCCACTGTAAACCGCGATACTATGCGTCCTGTGCTCATGTTCATTCGTTATGCAAGGTACCTTACTGTCTGATGTCGATCCGCTTGGCATGCAGGAGCAGACAGCGGTCCGTATTGGGGGTGGTTTTTAGTGGACGACCACCGCGATCTTTCGCACAGCTGTACCAGTGATCCTGAAGGCCAACCACGCATGCGGTAGGATGCTATGGGCGGTACAGTACTCTTGGGTCACACTCATCACAGTTCATCCCTCCTTGAGCCTCCCACTTAATCAACCACGAGTAAAATCAACAAGATGTTCTCGACGGGCCATTTCATCGTCTTTATCACACAACAAACACAATCGAGCGTCCGTAACACTAATTCCCACCGTCCGGTGACCTCTGTTCAACTGATGCTATTTGACCGCGTGAGCGCAATTTGTTCTCACGTCATACTCTATTATTACGAATGTGCTGTTGCTCCTGTTCCAGTCACGGTTCTGAGGTAATTTGTGTCTGGGTGCTGCTGCTATTTACGGCGTTATTTTACTTTTTCCACTTCGTCCTGAAGCTTTGCACACCACTGTATAACAATAGTTATTCTTAATCTGTATATATAAAATTGAATGTTTGTTTGTATGTCAGCTATACAAACCTACAGTTCTCAATTTAGAACCACCAAATTTGGTATACTATCTATGGTACTCTAACTTAGATCGTACACTGATTTTGGAAGGGGTCGGAGCCCAGGATCTGTCAGAGCCTGGGGTCAAGCGGCCCCCAGACAAAAATTCCATAAAATCTATAGTTTTCAACCACCAAATTTGGTATACTATCTCATAATACTCTAACTTAGACCGTAAACGGTTTTTGGAAATGGTCGGTGCCCGGGTTTAAGGGCCACCTAAAAATATTCTGTAAAATCTACGGTTTTCAATTTAGAACCACCAAATTTGGTATACTATCTCATAATACTCTAACTTAGATCGTAGACGGTTTCGGGAAGTGGTCGGGGCCAGGGTCCCCCCCCCCAAATTTCGGTAAAATCTAGTTTCCAAAGTAGAACCACCAAATTTGGTATACTATCTCATAATACTCTAACTTAGACCGCAGACGGTTTTCGGATGGCGTTGTAGCCCGGGGTCAAGGGGCCCCAAGCAAAATTTTCGTAAAAAGTTCCATTTCTTACTTTTAAGAACTGCAATACAATTCAGCACTCCAATACCCGATCTACGGTCTAAGTTAGAGACCGTAGATAACAACAAAGGGCAAAAATATCCATTTAATGGTTTATTAAAAACACAGATGAATGAACGTTAGCTTTCACCACCAACGGGCTACTTCATCAGGCAGAAATGCAATGTAATGTAAACAGAGAGTCCAGATATTCAAAATTCAAAACGGTAAACAAAAGGAAGATAAATGCCAATGTCAAGTCGCATGTACGTGACATGACATATGTGCATTGCATTTCAGTGTCGCGGGATTGTCAGCAGCGCACGCCAGATGTATGGCAGTTCTACAGATGTCTCCTCGAAGGTAAGTCTTTCTTTCTTTTTTGTTTTGTAAAAGTAAATTAACTAAATAATTTTTTTCTCATTTGCTGCCATCCGGGTTTTTTGTTGTTGTTGTTGTTATTTGGCAGAAATATTACTGCATCAGTCAGTCATTGGCAGTGGCTGGCATTAATTTGGAGGAACCCTGCTTTTCGCACGGACAACTCTACGTTGCGTGCTCAAAGGTTGGCAATCCTAAAAATCTCTACATTTTTGCTCCCTATGGAAAAACCAAAAATGTTTTTTACCGAAAAGCAATAACATAAATGAATTAACTGGAAAATTACAGGAATATCTTTTCCATTCATTAAGTTTCACCCGTTGAACTTGGTAATTCCACGAATAGTAATATTTACCCGGGAAATACCGGGTAACCCTACTAGTTTTTTACCATTCTTAACTTAAATATTTTGTTATTTTTATATATTTACCGTAATTAACTTAAACATGGGCGTACTGATATACCTCGCAACCCCCGCAGTGCTGGGGGACCTCACGGCTAAGAGGGCTTCTAACTTCAACAGAAGGCTTTTTTCAAAATTTTGCGGAAACTTCATATGAAACTGGTAAAGAAATAGTCTGGAATTTTTGATGTCAGCTTTGAACGAAGCATTAAAAAGAAAACAAAATTTGGTTGTTGTTGTTTTTTCGGTAAATAAGTAAAATCTTCAAGAAATCATTTTCGCTTTAGTTTATAAAAACTTTGTGACGGGAAAGCAGCTATTCCAGAAGACTTGAGAAGCCCCTTTTCATAGCCATAGTTCCTAAACATGCATATTAACAAGGGAATGTAAAAAGACAAAGTCATCGCTCTTCTACGTTTTTCTTTAATTAACACAGAGCAACCGAAAAATTGCGTTTCGGCACCGCTGGGATCTAATCCCAGACCTCTCGATTACTAGCCGAGTGTGTTCGTCTTACGCTACGGTACCAACAATCCACCGCGCTGTGTGTGTTTATCTGTCAGCATCTGACTTCACAAATCCATAGGGATGGACTCAACAACTGAGCCGTCTCCATCTGGTGGGGATTAACGGCACAAGCTATTTAGTTATAGCTAATACATCCAAATGGCGAGGGAACAAGGGAATGTAAGTGAAGTATCAGCTGAATAAATTAATTTTGATATCAATGAGCATAAGGCTTTATATATTACACTTGTTTACATATAACTACGCATCCTTCAGAATACAATAAACTAAAAGGCAAAACATTGTGACATTATGTTAAGTTCGTTTTTGTTTATTCAAGACTAAATAATTTAAGTAATTTTACTCTTTCTGTGCCACAATTTTTAATTGTTACTTTTTTTATTTGCTTACTTTTGGTCTGTATTTTCGTATAAATCGAAAAAGACCGTTTTCGCATGGCCGTTACGCGTTTGGGGGGGGGGGGGGTGATCGTGTGGTATTTCAAAGAGCCCGGCCTTAGTTCTCCAAAAGAATACAATTTGAATGATATGATTAACTTTGGTGTAAGTGTTTTGTAATGCTTTGTACTGATATTAAATTAGGGCAAGTAATTTTTATTACAACGTGTACATTTGTGTTACACGCACGAGTGTTTTAATAATCGAAAGAATTTAAATTATTAAAATGTCCGTAAAGCCTGGTTAATAATACGTAATTAAAAAAATTCAGCAATTGAAAGCAAATAGATTTTCGCAAAAGGGCCTCGAAGATATTTTTTGCGGTAGGGGGAGGGGGCGAGTTTTTCAGGTACGCCACTGAACTTAAATATTAGTTATATTACTTGCTGCAATCGTTAATGGTTGTCAATAAGTTCCTTTTTAAGAATATTACAGGTCCGGAACATTTTTCTTAAACTTCAGGGACAGAGGCTTTGCTAGAACCTTTGCCTCCCTTAGTTTAAACCTTCCTCATTCTAAATTTAACGTTATCATAGTGTTGCTTAAGCCTTATTTTGCGCTCTAATGTGCCCTCGTTCTGTCGAAACTGGGATGTTTTAACGTCACATTTACAGAGTTCCTTTTCCTGGAAATAATATGAGAGAAATATTAAAGGGGTCAAGCAGTACATTTTTTCCTGTTAGGCGAATGTAGCTTATTTTAAAGAGAGGCCCCGTGGATTCCTGAGTTTCTACTCTAATAGCTGCAGGAAATTTCTTGCTTTTTTCCTCGCAATGCCTTTCTTATTTAACCAGAGGGGATTAACTGATTTGTTGCTGACACTGTTCATTCTGTTCCTGAGGTTGTTAAGCATCGTTTCGATTTCATAATCTTTTAGAGTTGCTGGCAGCCTATCTCTTGCAACCTTCCGCAAAGAAGGAGCATCCCCCCCCCCCCCCCAGTTTTCTCTTCTGAACGTTATTCCCCAATTGTGCCTCTCAAATCCTGGAATTGGGAATTATCAGGCCATTCTATACTTAGAAGTGACATGCTTGTCATTTCTTGACACTTCTACGGCTACTTTTCCGGCAGGTTTCGCCATTCGCCATGACAGTGTTGTTTGTAATACAATGATCACTAATAATTATACACTACTTGATCAAAAGTATCCGGACATTTTCCCATCCACAAACTCTCTGTATTAAGAAAGGAATTAATATCAAGTTGATCCACCCTTTGCTGTTATCACAGCCTCCACTCAGCTACGAAGGCTTTCCACAAGATTTTAGTATGTTGCAGCAGGAATTCTACCAAAAGAGCATTAGTCAGGTATGTCACTGATGTCGGGAGGTTCGACCTGACTCGCCGTCGGCATCCCAATTCACCCCAAAGGTGCTATTCCATGTAGTGTGACGTACTACAGAGGTGAAGCACGTGTCAAGACGACAAATCTGCAGCGATACATTCCGTCGGTGTAGTTTAGTCTGTTCGAACAACTCACTCCGGAGCGAGTAGACACGGGTCGATCTTCGTCGTCGACAAATTCCTGCTTTCACATTGGCGCCGGGATGTATAAACGGATCTAGTGGCCGTTGGGTTCTTCGAAAAATGTGTAATGTTCGTTTCCCACATCGTCTGGAATTAATGGAAATTCCTTCTTCGCTTCAAAAAAAGAGAAAAAATTAAGAGGGAGATCATGTGATGTACTATACAGAGGTGAAGCACGTGTCAAGACGGCAGATCTGCAGGGATACATTCGGTCGGTGTAGCTTAGTCGGTTGCGTAACTCACTTCGGAGCGAGGAGACTGGGATTCGATCCCAGTCACTGACAAATTACTGCTTTCACAGTTGTTGGGATCGGGTTCTGTTCAAGTTCTTCCATGCCCATCTCATGAAACGAATCCTGCGTTGACATCGCATTGCGTGTCCTGTTGGTAAAGAAAAGGGCCTTCACCAACTGTGCTGCCATTATGTAGGGAGCGCGGAATTGTAGAGAATGTCATTATAGCCTGCAACATTAAGATTCCCGAGCACTGGAACTAAGTGCACTGTAAAAAATAAGAGGTGTGAATTCACGGAAAATCCCTGAAAATAACGTGCAGCAAAGTTGTCGGTAAGTGCTGTTTTTTAACGAAATTTCCGTTTCTAAACGTGCCAGTTTTTTTTAACTTCCGTATTTTCGCAGATTTTTTCGTAGTCATAAATTTCGTTTATTTTAGAAAAGTCCGTTTCAGGTTTTTCCGTATTTATACAGAAATTTTGCAAAATCGAATGCACAGCACTTACAACAGATGATCCCTTCGCATGCAGCTGTGGGGATCAAACCGACGTTGTTTCGGTTAGTTCAACACAAAACGCGCGTCTTAACCACTGAGCCAGAAAGATTCGAAAATCTGAAACACCTTCACGGTAAAACTAATTGCGCAATGATTTTTTTTCTTTTCTTTCTTTCTTTTTTTTTCTTTTCTTTTTTGTGGCATTGATGCGAGAAATTTAGTCATTTACGCTTTCCAACCCTAGGTTGAAGAAGCGTATATGCTCCAGCTTTGTCCGTCCGTCCGTCTGTCTGTCGGCACGATAACTCGCGTAAAAACGGTTCGATTTCGATGAAATTTTAGTCTGTGGTAGGGGAGCAACTGGGGACGAACCCTATTGAAAATGGACGAAATGGGGTCAAAGGTCAGGACATAAGGATCGGGATCTATTCCATCGCCCTTATTCCTTACTATTAAAAGAGCAATTCTTGTATGTATGTAAATTTTATTTTGAAAACGGCTCTAAGGATTTTTATGAAAGTCGTTAACCTACCGTTTTCTGGTACTAGAAATCGATTTAGCTTGATCTCGACTTTAGGAAAATTCGTTTAGTGCGTTAAATAACCACCCCGAATCACCACGTTTTTAGTGTCATGGCGTCGTCCCATTAATGTTGCCCATGCTAAGAAATCTTATGACGTCACAATCTCGAGATTAAGATGTTGGTGCGCGGACACACCGTCTGTCTCATTACGTCACGCGTTGTGTGTGGATCCTATTAAAGTTTTATGACGTCACACTCTTGGGAGCAGATGGTCGCGATTCCCATCTGCTTCATTACGTCACGCTTTGTGTGCGTATGTCCGTCCGCACGATAACTCGCGTAACAATCGTTCGATTTCGATGAAATTTTAGTATCTGGTAGGGTACCACCTGGGAAGGAACCTTATTTAAAGTGAACGAAATGGCGTGAAAGGTCAGTACATAGGAGCAGGATCCATTCCACTGCTGTTATGCGTCATAACTAACGGAAAAAAGGTTTGATTTCGATGAAATTTTAGTATGTGGTAGGGGACCACCTGGCCACAAACCCTATTCAAAATGGGCGAAATGGGGTCAAAGGTCAGGACATAGGAGCGGAATCACTTTCATCGTCATTATGCGTCATAACTTACGTAACAAATCTTCGAATTGGATAAAATGTTAGTACCTTGTAGGGGCCTGCCTGGGAACAAATCCTATGGAAAATGGGCGAAATGAGGTCAAAGGTTAAGACACAGGAGCGAGATCTATTCCACAGCCCTTATGCATCATAACTTACGTAAAAATGCTTCCATTGCGACAAAGCTTTATCATGATTTTTCGGAGGTATACTGAACCGGTTCTGTTGAATATCATCGAAATGGGATCAAAGGTCAGTGCACAGGACCGCGATTTATTCCACAACCATTATCCTCATAACTTGAGTGATAACTTGAGTAATGATTTCTGGTATGTTTTTTTTTTTTTTTTTTTTTTTTTTTTTTTTTTGAGGTTTAACGACCACCGTGAGCCACTCAATGGGCTATAAGCAGTCGCCCGTCCCTAATTTAGGGTCACTGGTTCCAGGGAAGGGAGAGAGCCAGTGCCGTAAGACAAACACAACATCCATGCCTCACCGGGATTCGAACCCGGACCCTTTCGGACAAATGATCAGAGGCCAACGCCTTAGACCACTCTGGTATGTTGGAAAGCGTATTATAATCAACGCATTGCATGATTTTACTAACTTGTTTTATTTTCTGTTGGAGCTTATTACTTTTTTGAATAGGTTTGTAATAATTTTATTTTTTTCGGTAGGTAGACTTATCACAAATTAAGTTTTTTTTTTTTTTTTCATCGTAATGTTTCGAAGCAACGGAATGCTTTTGAATTTGAGATGTTTTTAAACTGTCAATGACTTTCAATTATCTTTAAGAAAAGGTGACATGTACCGTTTTATAGCACTATTTCACAAAACTTCTAAACATAAAGTTTACTCTTGATAGCTATAATAGCTTTTGTCTGAAGGGGTCCAAAGACTGATACACAGACATCGTACAATCACCTGTACAATAATTAAAGTACCCGGTTTCTTACAGAAACATAATATATAACAGCTGGTGCACTAAATGGGGTAGAAAAGGAGAAATATCTTGTGCCACAACAACCAAAATTCATACGATATGCTATCCACAATATCCGATCTCGCTACACAACTTCAAAATCAGTGCTTCGATAGAAGATTAAAATTTAGCAGTTAATCAAACCTCAAGTATCCCGAATCGCTCCTATTACCGGAATTCTTCCATAGTATGGATACAGAAAAAGTGAGAACAGAATTATCCGTTAATGTGCGAAAGGAATTGCGAAAAGACTTCTGAAAATTCTGGATTTTCCTGGCGTAGGAAAAATCAGAGAAATTCAGGTTTCTTTCCGTCATTTCACGGAAAAGGTTGTTTCAAAAATAAGCTTTGTTAATTCATGAAAGGAATCACGGAAAGCAAGGAGGTTAGAATACAACAGGAGGCGCCCTGTCCCTTAAGCGCAACGTAAAGTTGATGAAGCCACTTCTTTTCCCCCTCAATCAGCCGCCAGTCGGTGTCGGCCATTCGCATTGGTACAAGATTCTGAATATTTTTGCACTGCGAGTATTTTTGTGTAGGAAATAAAAAGGATCCCTCTAAAATAAATTCGTATAAATAGTTTTCCCGCCTGATACATGTTTTAGTGATTGATTTTTAAAGCAAACTGGAGTAATTGAGAAAAAAAAAAAATTTTATAAGCGCTCATACATGAAAATTGCTTTTTTTCAAATTTCTGGTAATGTTTTCAAAATAACCGAATAATTGGCATCTACTTATAGTCCAAAAACAACTTTGATATAATTTTTTTTTTATTTTCTTAAATTTAAGTGTCTGGTTTACCCTCGAATTGTCGAATGTATAAAAGTAGGGGCTGTAAAATGATGAAATTTAATTAGCTGTTTCTTGCATGCGAAAAATATTAAAGTGATTACAATAATTGATCATTTGAAATCTGCAAATTTCATTACCTGTATGGCGAAGGGGAAGAACCTATTCGAAAGTAGAGGGACTAGAAACTTAAAAAAAAATCATTTTTAAAAATATCTTTCTAAAAATGTTATTTTTTTAGTTTCTAATCATATTTTTAAAAATTCTACCGAAAAGAATTTTGTTTCAATTTACTAAACTGCGAGGCCTCGTTAAGGTGGGGGGCTCAGGTCGACATATCCTGTTACGTCGATGGTCCAGCCGGACCTGATCTTTCCATGCCAAGATATTTGTGGGTGTGAAAAAACTATGTGCTTTGGAAGTGTACATTCATTTGCGTACAAGACATTGCATTTCTTTGCGTCACTCACAACTACACTGGGCCACAGCCCGGTACATGCTAAGTGGAATTCAACAAAGCTCTCTTTAAGTGGAAAGCCGTGGCTCACGTGACTGGAGCAGAGGTCCAATTTTGCGTGATTTCTTTCTCCGCTGACCAAACCAATCTTCAAGGGTGAGGTCATAGCACAGGGTCATAGCAATGTTACTTGTTTTCCAGTACACGTTTGCTTTGACATTTTGGAGCGCATGGAAAGCATTTATCGAAGGAATATGGATGCCAGCAATTGACGTAAGCCTATTTTATTACTCGTCTTATAGCTGTTTGTTTCCAAGTGTGACGCCAAGGCTAACTAGAAAGACAGGCTCCGGTGCCGAGACGAGCTACGGAGGTCACGTGACCACGGTAGTGCTGTTGTCGTCAGCCTCGGCGTTGGTTTTTGAGTCAACGAGCAAGGAGATTTGAAGCTGCGTTTTTGATGTTCAAAAACGAACCATAAGAGAATAAATTAAACGTTTAAAAAGACCAGAATTAAAATTAATCAGTCCAGTTTTTTACTGAAGTGAATTATTTAATACTTCCTATCTTGACAAACTTTCACTTCACTGAATTAATAATCCCGTATTTTTTTCGGTGAAAACAAATTTGATTTTTTTCTGTGCGTAAATACAGCTATAGCACGCACTACACACACAAGTACACAATTTATAAACGATTTTCCCTTAAAAATATATACGCTAAAAATTATTCGCCTTCCGCCACTATAAAGTTGAAAATAAGTTTCCCATTTCGATCTAGAAGTTCGCCATAGGTATGCTGGTGTGACGCCATATGACGTCATCAGATATACTTCTTCTGTGACTAATGAGAACTACCGTTGATAATGCAGTACTAAATGTATTGCCATACTTAAAAAAAATCATGACATGTGGAAATGCTTTTCTTAAATATTTTTCGCTAAATCATGATGAAGGAAACAATCGAGCAGTGATTAAACGAAACAGTTGCTGTGTATGAGCCCTTGTTCCGGTCAGGTTAGCAACGGTTTTCTACTTACACCTAGACTCTTGCATTCATTCTTTACCCGATTAGTTTCTATATATCCTAAAGATCGCCAAAGTCTTAACAAAGATATTTCCACAAGTCATGACGATTTTTAAAGCAAATTAATACAGGCAGTTCCACATTCACAGCGGTGGGTTCCTTAACAGGAAAAGCATATCCGATGAGCCGCCCCGGTGGCGCAGTGGTCTAAGGCAATGGCCTCTGATCATTCGTCCGAGATGGGTCCGGGTTCGAATCCCGGTGAGGCATGGATGTTGTGTTTGTCTTACGGCACTGGCTCTCTCCCTTCCCTGGAACCAGTGACCCTAAATTAGGGACGGGCGACTGCTTATAGCCCATTGAGTTGCTCACGGTGGTCGTTAAACCTCTAATCAAAAAAAAAAAAAATATCCGATGATGTCATGTGATGCCACGCTTGAAACCAAACAGCTGTAATATAAGTAATATTTTTTTTTTTTTTTTTTTTTTTGATTGGAGGTTTAACGACCACTGTGAGCAACTCATTGGGCTATAAGCAGTCACCCGTTCCTAATTTGGGGTCACTGGTTCCAGGGAAGAGTGATAGCCAGTGCCGTAAGACAAACACAACATCCATGCCTCACCGGAATTCCAACCCGGACCCCTTTCGGACTAATGATCAGAGGCCATCGCTTAGACCACTGCGCCACCAGGGCGACATCCATATTCCCAGAGCACATTTAAGGAAACAGGTAGCCCAGAGGTTAGACAGTATTTTGGGGTCCCAGTATAAGTGGTACATCTAGGATTTCACTATGAGTGGATGAATAAAAATACCCAGGAGAAAACATTCCCAAAATATGATGGGGATCATGAAAGAAATACGGGATTACGCCATATAACACAAATTTTGAAGATGACAATCCGATTTTTTGGCGTAAATGTGACAAGGATGGTAAGTCAGATAATATCCGAAAACTTGAAAATTTTCATCGTCCTGGAGCGGGACTCCAACCCGCGTCTCCCAGAAAACGCCCGGGTATGCTAACCACTACACCACCCAGAACGACCAAGTTTCAAGTTTCCGATCAATTTGAATATAGCCATCATCCCAGTTAATTTCTGCCTTATCCCCCCCCTCCCTCCGAGGGTGGGTTCAGCTTGCTGAATTATAAAATAATATTAACCAAATATGACTCAAACGAATTCTTAATGTATGAAAATTTTCCCGAATTACAGATGTGTACAAAAAAACTTCTATAATGCTTTCGAAAGATTTGAGGGTAGACTTGTTGGAGGCTGTATTTTATACGGACTCGTAAGAAAAGCGGAAGGAAATAGAAAATTCTTTTCACAAGGCTTATAGTTTTTGATGCGCTATCTGAAAAAAAACCAAAAAAACTGTAGAACTCTGTCGAATCTTCAAGCATCCTGCATAATTCTGGGGCTCATTGAAAATGCGGGCCCTGGGCTGCTACCCTCCTATCCCCCCTCTTAAATGCTCTGCATATTCCCATATAACGTACCCATACAATAAAGCAAACAAAAATTACTAACGTGATGAAATAATGTTTTGTTTTGTTTTTTATTGAAGGTTTAACTGCCGCTGTGAGCAACTCCATGGCTATAAGCAGTCGCCCGTCCCTAATTTAGGGTCACTGGTTCCAGGGAAGGAAGAGAGGCAGTGCCGTAAGACAAACACAGCATCCATGTCTAGTCACAAGCCAGCGTCTATAGACCACTGCTCCATCTGGGAGGCATGCGAATTTTTCTTGCGCCTTCTTGTTATCTAACTAATCGTTTTTACGTCACTCTCAACACATAAATTTAATTGGAAACCAGAAGACCCAAAATCTATATACAATAGATGGATAAATAAAATCACACAGCATATTAGGACATATTAGGACGGCCGAAATTTTAGATTGGATTCCAAGGGACAGGAAAAGACCCAGAAGAAGACCACATGGGAGATGGGTGGATGAAATTCGAAAGTATGCAGGGGTGACATGGAGGAGACTGGCACAAGACAGACCGTTGTGGAGGAAACTTGGGAGACCTTCGTCCAGCAGTGGATTGATAATGGTTGACAATGAGGATGATGATGATGATTAGGACAATGACGACATTTCTTCGTCGTTCTTTTGATTCTTTTGTCACTCATGTCACATGCGTCACGAAAACTTAGAAATCACTCAACTGATCGTCAAGAGTGAAAAAATACCCTCAAGACAAATTTCTGGAAAACACTTCGAGAGATCTTTGTCCGGCAGCGAAGAGCTGCTGTAGAGAAAGATACAAAGGCCGTTCCATAAAAACTGACGGTAATTTTTTTTTTTTTTTTTGAGTTGGCAACAGTGCAAAGGGGAAAAATATAGCCACGCAGACGACAAACGGAATTAAGGAAATATCTGTGGCAACAGTCACTAGTCGCGGCAGACGATTCTGGTTTTGTTATTGCGCCGTTGTTTAAGGTACGTCTGCATTTCGCCATACAGCTATGGAGGTGAGTTACACTGAGTTAAGAAGTGAAGTGCGCTGTGCGATAAAATTTTGCTATCGTTTGGGCAAAACGGCTCTAGAAACAGTTGATTTAATAAAAAAAGCTAACAAAGGTAAATTTCTGGGTGAGTCTGTGATTTTTAGATGGCACCATGTTTTCAAAAAAGAGCGTTTGTCGGCAGAACTCGCTCCTAGGCCTGGTCGACCTGAAAGTGTTGTTACGGAGAGTATTGTTAACACGTTTGGGCAATCTTTTAAGAAGATCGACGAATGGCATGTGAAGACGTGGAAGAGTCAACCAATATTTCAAAAACATCGGCATTTCGCACTCAACGCGACAAATTACTGCTGCATCGTGTGTGTTCCAGATGGGTACCTCACACCTGAAGAAAGAACAATTGATCGCCAGAGTTCAGGTGTGTCTTGGGTAGAAACAAATGATCGCAAGAGATCCAAATTTTGTAAATACAGTAATAACCGCCGATGAAACATGGGTCCACTATTTCGACCCCTTCACGAAGCGCGCAACGATTGTCTGGAAACACACAGGCTCGCCTCCTCAGAAAAAATCCGCCAAACTAAATCAACTGGGAAGGTGATGATGATAATTTTCTTGGATTGTAAAACGTCTGCGACGACACATATTGATTAAGTGACCGGAATCAGCTGCGGATTTACCACTAGGCCACGGCTTAGGGGCCGCAGGTGCAGAATCCAGAAAAACGAAGAGAATAGAACATAAATACTTAGAAAAGGGAGTTACCGTTATTTTAATTTACTTGAATAAAATAAAGTGGTGCTATTTTTTTTATTTTATCTTGAATGATAACTAAAGAAATAAGAACTTAATAATAGTTCTATTGCGAGCACGCCCGCGTTCGTACGAGTGCGATAGAGAGCGCATGCGCGGTTTGACAGAGTGACAGGTGCAGGAGAGTAGTGGAGAGCAATTTGTTGTTGTAATGCAATTACAAGAAATACTATTGTTTACTTTCGTGTTATAAGATTTAAGATTATAAAAAAATATCGTGTGTCGGTTTCAAATGTAGGTCTATAAGGTTTCAAAATGCAAAGTGGTGTTCTTGCATAAGCATGAACTTCTTTGTCTATGTTTACACATAGTTTTTTTTCATAACCTTAAATTTAATAACAAGTTAAATCAAAATAATTTTTATTTAAATAATACTTATTTAACAATAAAATTATACCACCAATTATTATATTCTTAACTTAAGTTTATTAGAAAATCTTATAGGAGCAAATTCAAATATGGGTGGCCGGGTGGGGGAGGGCCGCATAGAAATTTTGGCCTAGGGCCTCAAAAGCCTTAAATCCGGCACTGACCAGAACTGGAGGGCAAGTGGACCCTACACCATGATAACGGCCGGCCACATGAGGCTGCTTGTGTTCAACAGTTTTTTACGAAAGGCAATACTGAAATCATGCCACAACCTGCCTATAGTCCTGACCTCACCCCGTGTGATTTCTGGTTGTTTTCAACAGTGAAGAAGTTCCATAGCGCAACATTCAACACAGATTCTGATATTATTCAAGCTGTACAGGGGTCGCTAAAGCAGCACAAAATGCCTTCGCCACATGCTTTGAAAAGTTGACTGAGCGATGAGACCGTTGAACATCATCCGAGAGAAGATACTTTGAGGAGAATAACATATATTTTGCTGTACCTATATTTCTTCATTTTGTGTGATTTTACTCTCACTTTTTATGGAATGGCCGTTGTATCTTTGGCATTTCTTCGCCATGCAATATGAAATTTCATTATTACCTTCCACTGTAAATTTCCCCTTTTTCTACTAGAAATTCGCAACTTTTTCCTATATTTACTGCATTCACAAGCATCCATAAATTCTCCGGAAAAAATTAGCAATCAGAATTAGTGTTATTGCAAAATCTCAGTAGTACCTTCCGTGAAGAGAAAGGACATTGTCCGATTTCTAGGGGAGGGCAAATGCCCCCTCTTGCCCCCTCTATGGGTGCCCGTGGATATGTGCACTTGCTAATTACGATTTATTCTAGAAAGTTTTCGGGTCGTAGGCGAACATTCTTTCTACGTAGTTTCCGCAGTACATTATGAATTGAATCTAACATTCTTGCTTTCCAATAGACATCTGTTCGCCGCCAACTCCACCCCCAATCATAGATGGCGCTGCATGTTCAATTGGTCTGTCGGTTCAGAATTGCTGGCATTTCGATGTGCAGTTGCAATCTCCGTTTTCTCGGATTTGCGCATGATGTCACACAGGAAGCACACACGACGCCGACCAGCGATAATACATGGAATTCTGTAAAGAATAATAAGATTAGCTTTGTAGAAATGAAACGTTGAATATTAAATTACATCTTATCTACTTCTTGTTTGTTCAGATCGTTAACGGAACAACTTGATGCGCGGGTAATCGAAAGGCTAATGGCTAGCCTTTAAATTGTTTGCAATTTTCAGAATTCACAGTCGCTCTGACATTAAATTTTTGTAAACATAACTTTCTGCGAACTACGAAATGCAGCCAATATGTTTGTTTACAGCAATGACCTTATATTATTCGCTAAAGTTGTTAATTTATTTTGTTTTAAAAATTAATTTAATTCATGAAACAGGAAATAAGACATTACTGATAAATATGCTAAATCTTAGAAGTTTGAAATTACAAGTATTTGAAGACTTTTTCCATCGCATTTTTTTGTTTACATTCCTTGTTAGCGTGTAACGGCTCGCTGCTTTGCTTCCTGTGTGACGTCATTTCGCCAGCCAATAGCAGCTCGTATCCAAAATGACGCAACCTATAGAGCCAATAGCTAAGTGTCTTGGCATTACGTTTGCCAGTCTATTCTTCGTCCAATATCTTTGGTTAAAACGCTGGAACTGCTAAATTCTTCATCAGCTTCGGAAAAAAATCTACATGAATGGAATAGTTTAGCAAATTTTTTTTAAATGATACCCCCAGAGTACTTTTAAGGAGATAGGGGTACCGGCTGGAAAAGGTATTTTGGAGCCCCAATATTAGTGGCACATCTAGGATTTTACTATGGGTGGATGAATAAAAATACCCAGGAGAAAGCATTCCCAAAATATGATGTGGAAGCCATAAAAATATCCCCGCCATATTGTTTACAGCAATGACCTTATATTATTCGCTAAAGTTGTTAATTTATTTTGTTTTAAAAATTAATTTAATTCATGAAACAGGAAATAAGACATTACTGATAAATATGCTAAATCTTAGAAGTTTGAAATTACAAGTATTTGAAGACTTTTTCCATCGCATTTTTTTGTTTACATTCCTTGTTAGCGTGTAACGGCTCGCTGCTTTGCTTCCTGTGTGACGTCATTTCGCCAGCCAATAGCAGCTCGTATCCAAAATGACGCAACCTATAGAGCCAATAGCTAAGTGTCTTGGCATTACGTTTGCCAGTCTATTCTTCGTCCAATATCTTTGGTTGAAACGCTGGAACTTCTAAATTCTTCATCAGCTTCGGAAAAAAACCTACATGAATGGAATAGTTTAGCAAATTTTTTTAAATGATACCCCCAGAGTACATTTAAGGAGATAGGGGTACCGGCTGGAAAGGTATTTTGGAGCCCCAATATTAGTGGCACATCTAGGATTTTACTATGGGTGGATTAATAAAAATACCCAGGAAAAAGCATTCCCAAAATATGATGGGGAAGCCATAAAAATATCCCCGCCATATTGAAGTGTGCATATCATGATTCATGGACGAATCAGTGTTAGCAAGAAAATATAAAAATGAATGGTTGAAAAATGGATTTCAGTTCTGCTGTAATCCTGCCCCCACCCCGGCTTGGGTTCAGCCTTGTTGAAATCATATCAAAGTAGTAGACAAATAATATGATCCAAATATCATGATTCAAACGAATTCTTAATGTATGAAACTTTCACCCCAATTTACAGTCTACAAATGTGTAAAAAAAAAAAAAATTCCGTTTAATGCTTTCGAAAGATTTGAGGATGGACTGGGGCGACTATATTTTTTTGCGGACTGCTCCTAAAAAGTCGGAAATAAATAGAATTTTTTTCACCAGACAGTTTCTTAAATAGAATTTTTTTCACCAGACAGTTTCTTATAGTTTTTGCTGCGCTATCTGAAAAAAATTTAAAAAATAATAAAAAACTGTAGAAATCTGTCAATTCTCCAAGCATCCTGCATAATTCTGGGGCCCCTAGAAAATGCGTGGCCGGGGGCTGCAGCCCCCTCTTAAATGAGCTCTGCTTACAACCCCCGACCCCCACCCCCACCCCATAGTCCCACAGTTCTGAACTGCTGGCTTCACCACTGCAAAGGGAAAGTGTAAAAGGTAATTTGTGTACTTAAGGTTGTCATAATATATTCAAAATGTTACGTAGGAAAAGAATGTTCAGGAAATCCTCAGAACAGCTCGTTTCAGTTGACAAATAAACAAAGTGGTATTATTTGTAACACTTCTAACGCATTTTACTTTTTTCTTTTTTTATTTTTGTCGTCATTTTTCCTTTTTCGTGAGCCCGATATGGTATCTCATTAGATATAGAATAAAGACATTGACACATCCTTGAATATAGAGCTTCCGACACTTCTGTTTTCAGGAAATTTAGAACCTGTTTGAAGCTGCAACCACGTCTTGGTATAACTTTTCAATGCAGCGGCTCCTTTTTAAAATCCTCGTCACTTCTTCCTAATAGGTTTTGCCGTAAGTAAAAAGACCTTTTGAACTAAGGAATGGTGTTCTAAGGAAGAACATGTTATTAAGCCAAGTAGGGAAAATAATGGAACCAGTTTTTCGTGTTAAGATGCTTTCCGAAACTTGTTTCTCGCATTAGAAAACTTAATTAATATGTATCTTTTATCTAAATTCCTTCTCTTCTTGTGGTCACAAAATTCAGCAGTATTAATTTCTTAGAAACTACGGTAGAGAAAGACTACCTTCACGGTTTGCTTAACCTTCAAAAAATATATAATTACCTGCAGAAAGTGATTAGGTCTTTTAAGTTTCTATGGTGTCATTTGTCACAAATTAGAAAATGGACTGTTATTATCGCTTCCTGAAGTTTGTCTATGGAAACGACTCTCCGTCGTAATGACAATGTGAATTTTTTTTTATTGGAGGTTTAACGACCACCGTGAGTAACTCAATGGGCTGTAAGCAGTCGCCCGTCCCTAATTTAGGGTCACAGGCTCCAGGGAAGGGAGAGAGCCAGTGCCGTGAAACTGCACCACCGAGGCGGCAATGTTGAAATGACAGTTCGATTTAAAAGCCGCACTTATGAAATGCTTAAAATTCATAAGTTGTGATGTACTACAGAGGTGAAAACATGTATCAAGACGACAAATCTGCAGCGAGACATGCTGTCCGCGTAGCTCAGTTGGGAGAGCGACTTACTCCGGAGTGAAATGACACGACTTCGATGTCCGTCGCGGACAAGCTTGTGTTTTCACAAAGTGCGCTTTCAAATGCAGGCCGTTTAAAGGTGCCGAATCACACTGCAGAAGGCATGCAAGAATAACGCTAAATGACCTAGGTAGGATATGGGACGACTCTACCTGACAGAATTTCCTTAATTCATCATCATTTATAATACGTATTAAAGCATATGGGATTCGTAGCGTGATAATTGTTTTTGATTCTAGAAGACCCCTTTCGGAATTTCTACTTGAAATCAGCAATGCAGACAGCAATATTTAAAAAAAAATCAGGAGAGTTCTTTGTATTAATAGATGATTTATGCTATGCACCTTTCGCTGCCGAGATTTTTGTGGATGTGAAATAAAACGAGTGATTGGAGAGTATACATTTATTTGCGTCACTCATCCCCACATCGATCGACAGTCCCGTGCGTACTAAGTGGAATTAAATCATAACAACAAATAAGGTTTACTAATTCCTAACATTGAGCGGTACTTGGGTAAGTGGATTGATGAATGTTATTGTCAAAAAACCAATGAAAGAATATATGTGTCATAAAAGTAAATATTTACTACACTATGGGCGGCGGCAATAATAAGTATTTCGACTGTTTAATTTTTCAAAACCAGTATTTATTATTATTATTATTATTATTACTAGCCTGCAGCCCATCCTAGGACGGCAGCTTTTAAGGTGGACGTCAAGTAATTTTGCTTCCTATACTTCAAATGGAAAAACTTCTGTACACATTTCCTTCACAATTAGTGCGTTCCCAAGAATGAAAATTTGAACATCGATTAAAATAACTTCATATTTTAACTTGGAATACTTAACATTTTCTAAAACACAACCATAAGTATAATAAAAATCAATAACTTTTCCTTTGGTGGTGTTGAAACCAGAAAAAAGATGGCGCGTCCTGTACTTTGATGACGTCAGTATAGACAAACAAATGTTGGATTGCATAATTATGGTTATGTTTTAGAAAATATTAAGTATTCCAAGTTATAAAATGAAGCTATTTTAATCGAAGTTCAAATTTTCATCCTTGAGAACGCATTAATTGGGAAGAAAATGTGAAAATGTGTACAGAAGTTTTTCTATTGGAAGTATAGGAAGCAAAATTACTTCACGTCTACCTTAAGCTTGAAATAAATATTCTTATATAGGGGATGTTGCCAGACCTATAGGACCGGGTGAAATTTTTAATTGAAGCAGATTGAAAACATATCAAATAGACGCCGGATTTCTGTAAGGAAATATAGTAAACACCCATTCATGTAAGAGCTGAACTTTGACATAAAATTTCAGCCTTTATTGGACTTTAGAGTGTTTTAAATGGATCTGGGTATTTATATTTATAATAACGCTGATTCCTTTTAATGAAATTACTCTGAAATTTTATTACTTTTTATGAAATTTCTCTGAAATGCGAAGAAAATGAAATAAAACACGACATAACACCTACGTAACAGAACAAACGTGGCCGACAGTTGTTCGATCATGTGCGAGTTGCCACAGATGAAGTCGTTTGTTTTACTAACTTTATTTTATTTTCAGGTATTTCTCCTTGATTTTATGTATCGTGCGATAGCAGTGAGCTTAGTTCCGATTTCGGCCACCGGATAAAAGCAGATGGCACTGCAAGTACTGAATGACGTCAGGGCGTTGACGTTACAGCATTAGGGACAGACGTAGCCTACTGTATAGGTTTTATTATGCATTATTCAGATTTAGACGAACGTAAGAAACGACCTTGACACCGATGAAATTTGATGTATATTTAAAAGTCCATTGCGCATTCATATAGAAAGGAAAGTTGAATCGTGTGTTAGTGAAGCGGATTGGTAACTTTTGGTCTAGGATATCTACAGGTTACACCCAATCGTGTTATACATCATTTTAAAGCTCTCGTCAATAGCAAGTAACCCCTGCTTGGGGTAGTCGAGAGGAAGCTAAATTTCGCTACGACGCATACTTGAGTACTGTTGGGTAAAAATGCGTAGAATCAAAATGCATTTTTGTAATGGCTTTTATCACATTTAGACGATGTTTTTGTAACTTATCCAGATTGCAGTGAGCTATTGTTACGTTTATGTAAAACGTGATGAAATAATGGTCGACCATAATTTATTGAAATATATTGTTGAGTAAGAATGAAAATAAATATTGTTACATCACTTGGTGGGACAGCATGCGGCATAATAAGATTTTAACAGTGTTTTTGACAACGACGCACCGTTACCCATTTTCGTTTCATCGAAATTTTTTATTTAGGATTTACTGCTGTCGGGAAAGATGTATAACATAAAAAACAATATAATTTTTTTGTCTATTTACCCCGATTAATCGCTAGTTTATACAGTAGTTACCCAAAAGCGCACATAGACATTTTTTTTTCATTCGAGACGAACTAAACTTCAAGTGTTTTTTTTTCATACAAATAACCAAGTGCGAATATTCAGGGTGTGCTGGTTCAAACCACTGCGGTATATTCTTTATGTAGTTGAATAGATCTCGTCGAGAGCTTTAAAATGATGCCAAGCACAGTCGTTTTGCACTCACGGTTGTCTAGATAAACCGCGATATTGTCAAAAGTGTTCACCGGTGCACAAGAAAACAGTTTTTCTGTGCGCGGGGAGATGATGCAATATTTCTGGGGGCCCCAGAAATATTGCATCATCTCCCCGCGCACAGGGAGCGAGGAGAGCGTCGCGCGCACGATGTACTGCGCAGTACGCGAATTGGACTCCATGCTGTTTAGGAATATGCTAACACGATTAGTGTGCGGCACGTATTTTTAACGCTATAATGACTTCAATTGGGACCTATTTTTGTGACGGGCGGTCGGCCGTAAGTCTCACCATACTGTTCGCGGAGTTAGACCTGGTTGTACGGCAAAAATGCTTTCGTGTGTTCAAAATCAATGCGTGAATTTTGGAGCTCAGGATACATAACAAAATTTGTGCGTGTTTTTTTTTTTTTTTCCATAACAGCACACACCCAATCTAAATGGGCACGCAATGCCACTGCAAATTACATTATGTTACCAAAGTGCCCAAGCGGTGTGCGTATTTTGGGGACTTCTGTAAATCGTAGGCCCTTTAAAGTTACCAAACCTCACTGCGGAAGGCATTCAAGAATAACTCTGAATGACCTTGGTAAGAAACGGGGCGACTAATTCCCTTCAAAATCACCATTGTGCCCGATTAACAATTCCGTACTTTCAATGACTTGATAGAAACACGAAATGAATTCTCTCTTTGCATGAATCCACGTCTTAAAACAAAGAGGCAAACGCCCACGCATCTCATCATCCATGTATTCGGAACAATGGAAAAGTGTCATCCCCACCGTTTGTCTTGTGGTTTTTGCTTTTTCCCATTCCAGATAAACAGAATATAATGATCAGCTGCCCTGTTGGTTTCGATAGTCTGCGAAATTAATCCCGGAAAGGGGCGGAGTGGAGTTATCTTTTCTAATAACAGAAAACGCCGACGCAAATCCTTTTGAGATCAGACTGACAACACCAATAATAAGGGAAAACAAAAGGGGACGCGATGTCTGTTGGTGAAGAACTTATTGGAAATATCAAAGAAATCAGTCTGGCTAAATTTAGCACAATAACTTTCAGCATCTCATGCTGAATTCTGACTGGCACTTGGAAATTCGTAATGCAAGACGATTTCCAATAAGAGTAAGTTTAAAGCATACATGTATCGGGAGTTAGAAAAGATATCGATGAAAATACAAAGGCCCTTCCATAAAAACTGAGAGTATTTCTTTTTGAGTTGGCAACAGTGCGTAGGCGGAAAATAACCACGCAGATGACTAACTGAATTAAGGAAGTATCTATGGCAACAGTTATTAGCCGAGGCAGACGATTCTGGTTTTGTTATTACGCAGTTGTTTAAAGTACGTCTGCATTTTGCCATCTATACAGCTATGGAGGTAAATGGTTCAGAGTTAAGAAGTGAAATGCGTTGTGCGATAAAATTTTGCTCTCGTTTGGGTAAAACGGCTCCAGAAACAGTTGATTTAATGAAAAAGCTTACAAAGGTAAATATTAGGGTGATTCAACGATTTTTAGATGGCACCATGATTTCAAAAAAGGACGTTTATCGACAAAACTCGCTCCTAGGCCTGATCGACCTGAATGTGTTGCCACGGAGCGTATTGCTAACACTTATAATGAATTCAAGCTTCCTTCTAAGCTTCTTCTAATGGTTGTTGTGTTGTTAATTATATCATGAATAAACTTTCCTGCTAGTAGTGTAGTAATAATAATAAACAAGCTTTTAACTGCTAGTAAGGTTGTAGTAGTAATTAAGATGAATAAAGTCTTATGCTAGTTGTTAATAATAACAACTAATGAAATAAACCTAACAGCCAGACAGAGGTATGACAAAACTATGAACTGAGAAAAACGTACTTACTAGAACAACTTTTTATTTAGGGAAAACTCCTGGTAGTATCCAACATACACTTCACGAGTCACACAGCTACTCAATAAAACGTAGCTCCTTGCACATGAACGAAGCTCTACTCACATAAACGAATATCTCTTTACACATAAAACAAAGCTCTCCCTACGCACATCAACATCTACGCACATAAACAAGAAGCTCTCTCCATATAACCAAAAGCTCTCTACGCACATAAACAAAAGCTCTCCTAGGTATCGTTGAACGCGCCTATTTATACTGGCTACCACCACGTCATGACTTACACTCATTGCCAGATCTCATTCAGTGGGAGAAATAACATCTCGTTCAGTAAGAAGATAATTTACACAGTAAAATAAAATAACCAGAGATAGTAAAAATCAAAAGGAAAGTGAATCTAGAGTATACGTTACACACTGTTTGGGCAATCCTGCAAGAAGATCGACGAATGACGTGTGAAGACATAGAGGCGTCAACTAATATTTCAAAAACGTCGGCGTGCTGCATTCTACGCGAAAAATTACCGCTGTATCGCGTGTGTTCCAGATGGGCACCTCATCACCTGATGAGAGAGCAATTGTTAGCCAGAGTTCAGGTGTGTCATGAATGGAAACAAAAAAACTGCAATTCCACTGCTCCTCTATGGCTCCAATATCTGGGGAATATGCAGTGAATTTCACACGAAAAAGGTCCAATCATTTCAAAATAAAATGCTACGACAGTTCTTCAATGAAAGAAACGAAAACATCCGAAGAAAGCTTTAATTACCATTCATCAAAGAAATAATTGGCACCCAAGCAGAAAATTTCTCTGGGAAATTAAAATCACATCCAAATCCAACGCTACATATTGTTAATGAATATTCCTCGGACTACGTACTCATAAAGGAAGGATCTATAGAGTGGAAACAGACATAGGAAACCATGGAAATTCCTCATATAGAAAGTGGCGCCCCCACGGACCTAAAACAGAAGCAAAATGTGACGTGACCTCGTGACGTCGGCAGTAGTTGCCACGGGAACCCAGCGCTCGGAGATGACCAGATGAACAACAGACACGTAAAAACCCAAAAGTTATGAATTATGTAAGGAAAAGTATACGATCAGTAAGTAATAAGCAAAATAATACCACTTATTAGAACGCTAGAGGAATTGAAAACCAAAAAGAATCTTAAAATTAATAAAGTATTGCTTGTATTCGTCTTAAACACTGCCGGATAGCAAGCGAAAGTCAAAAGTCAAAGTAAAAACATTCGTTCGGACAAAAATCACGTGGTTCTTGGGTGTTCCGTTGAAAACCAGCTGTCAATCAACTGTAGTTCTGTTTTAGGTCGCTGGTGCGCTGCAGTCGACTTCGTGACGTCATGAGTTTCAGCTTTATACAGCCAGTGTCTTCTCTATATATCCTTCCTTTATGTACGTACTGTTGGAAATACGAGGAAAGATATGACGCGATTCGCAGCAGTCGTATGGTTAAAGTGCACCCAATAGAAGAGGAGAAAGAATTATTTGAAATCTTCGTTCTATCGAGCTCGTATTTTATCGCATGAACTCAAGCACGCTAAGCTAAGAGAACTAATAATAATATTATGTTTTGATGTCATTAGTTGTTGTTTGTGAGATATAAGAAGCGATCTCGTTAGCTCTGTATATAGCGATTCTATTTTATTAAATATTTTCGTCCATTTATTCGACTTAAGATGGAGTTATTTAAGGTGAGTATCGTTCATGCACACATTAGTTATTCTTTACCGAAGTCATTAGTTTGCCATTGGAACGGAGCGCTACTCGCTTCCGAAAGGATTCAACGAGACGGTGTACATTTATAAATATTCTATTCGTACCATATATAATTATCAATATTCCAACACGTACAGCTGTCCAAAAGACCAAGATCCATGTTAAATTATCTACCAAGACTCCAACTAAAGAAGACCAAGAATTATATAATAAAAAGAAAGCTTTTAAATATATTCAATCTCAAAGCCAAACTCCAAGAAAAAATAATTTAACCCTTTAACGACCATAACGCCCAAAACGCCCGTACATAAAAACGAACAAGGCCACCCGAAACGCCTATCTAGAGTGAGTCAGATGACCTTACCTGTTCTTTAAATTTGCACGACCTATGAGGGATCGGCAGGAGTTACAGTCAGTCACAATTGTTGTTACTAAACAAAGAAGTGATACAAAAGAAAGTTTCGGGCGTTATGGTATTTAGAGTGATACCAGATTTTAGGGTAATGGTCGTTAAAGGGTTAAAACCTACATGAATTAAAGAAAAATTTCCTTGTCACCTCCTCCCCATTCAACAATCTCCCCATCTCCATTGCGTTCGCACTACAATTGTACTCTTGCTCAGTCTTCATCCCGGAGTCAGCTACCAAATTTGAGTCTAGAGAATCACGCACCCAAAGGAAAATAGAATTGAGGCCCATTTTTAACAATAACAAAAACAAGCAGTTTATTTCACTAAAACTACGTGGCTTGGGACCTCTCTAATGGAATGCTTGATGGCACTAGACCCGAACTTCGGATTTTGAAGTTCGACACTAGACCCGAACTTCATATCTCCCGTACACCGATGTCGCTGCTTTTGCCGATGCCGAAACTCCCGACGCGACCTGCCTGCTCAAAACTCTGGTCCCGTCTGTCTTGCTTCAAAGTCCAAAGTCTTTTCTTAAAACTTCAGAAAATTTCCACTCCCCAAATAATCAGATTAAATCCTCACCTCCTTTGTGCTACCTGCAAACATCGTTAAGCTTGCGTTTTTCTCATTAACGCGCCCTTGAGATAATCCCATTGCCACACAAGGCAGGTACAACACACTTCAAATAATTATGTACTAGGCCAATGGTAATGCCGCTAATCGTGTGTATCTGACTACAACAGCCTTAAACATGCTGCCTTCGTTCGCTCTGCCCAAAAATGTCGCGAACAAAGAAATTCCATGTGGGAAAGAATATATACATACATACATACACTAATTGTCATAAAAATCCGCGCACCAAGAGAAAACCGTGCGATTAGCGCGAAACTCAGCAAATAGCTACGAGTAAGGCAGGCATACAAATGATTAAAGTTTGGTGCGATTCCTGATGCCCGCGCGTCCAAGACAGGCGCTGCAATCGCAATTCTTGTTGCTCATAGGGCGCCGCGCAGGGAACTGCACATTCATGCCGAAGTGCGCGGTAAGAGTCAGGGGAGATCTTTGAGCAATAGAAATTCCAAGGAGCCGCCGTAGATGTGCGTACGGGCAACTGGCGGAGTTTGAACGAGG
This sequence comes from Macrothele yani, assembly GCA_039090855.1. Taxonomy (NCBI): domain Eukaryota; kingdom Metazoa; phylum Arthropoda; class Arachnida; order Araneae; family Macrothelidae; genus Macrothele; species Macrothele yani. The sequence continues at coordinate 934,986 of CM077031.1, read as the reverse complement.
CCGTATCGTAGGGATGAGAAAGGCAGGGTGTCCGACCTGTCCGATATGCTGTCCAACATGTCCAATATGCTGTCCGACCTGTCCAATATGCTGTCCAACCTGTCCAAATTCTCGCCGAATCGGCCGTTATTTGGAGAGGTCGGACAGTACGGTGCGATCGTGTTGGTAGCAATAGACACGGGAAGGCACCCGAACACGGCGGACTGTCTCTGGACAACCCAGACACACCACCAGCAGAGAGTACGGTGGGATCGTGAAAGCGTCACGCACAGATGCAACGACGTCCTTGTCCAATATCCAGAGACATGTGGTGGCGGTACAAGAGACACCTGTGTCCGCCAGAACCATTTCCAGACGCCTGACAGAGGTAAATCTGCACTCTCGACGTCCTGGCCATTGTCGGCGTCGATAGCAGTGGTGTCAGCAGCGAGCAACGTGGAATGCTATGGACTGGCGACGTATAGTATTCAGCGACGAATCCCGCTTCTGTGTGGGATCGGACGACCACCGTGTCAGAGTGTGGAAGACTACAGGTGAGCGCTGCAGCCCCAATCTCACTGTACAGCGACACACATCCCGAACTACAAGCGTTATGGTCTGGGGAGCCATCGCGTATGACAGCCGGACTTCCCTTGCAGTGATTTGAGGGACGTTGACAACCCAGCGCTACGTACAGGAGATCCTGCGGTCCCATGTGCTGCCTTTCCGGGCGGGGCGACCCGGAGCCATTTTCCAACAAGATAACTCCCGTCCGCACACGGCTCGGGTTTCCCAGGACAGTCTACGTCATGCTTCGACGCTTCCGTGGCTTGCCAGATTGCCTGATCTCTAGCCCATCGAGCATGTGTGGGACCAGATGGGACGGCAACTTTCTCCATGTCCCAGTGTTTGTGATTTAGTGCGTCAGATACAAGAAGTGTATGCCAATCGGTCCCAGGATAACATACGGCGTTTCTTTGACTCCATGCCGGACCGTATCGCCACATGTATCCGAGCACGAGGCGGTCCGACGCAGTATTAACGCTGACCGGAATGTGTACCGTACATCTGCGGGAAATCGTCCTGCTGCTGTGATATTGTAATCACTTCTGTCCTTCGTATGTACTACCTGACTGCTAAAATCTCATTTCAATCCGACGCCTCCTTCTTGGTGCGCGGATTTTTATGACAATGAGTGTATTTAGAATAATTTTTTATGACCTGGGGACTAGCGAATCTTCCAGGTGTCATGTGGTATCTGGTACCAGCAAGTTACCAGCAGATTCTTTAACTCTTGTAAGTTACGTGGTTCAGCCGCAGCATATCGGATTTGCTGTTCCGATACAAACTGCAGATTCTCAATTAGATTGATGTTTGTGGAATTTGAAATACTTGAAAGTCTTCCTCATGTTCCGCGAGTCATTCTCGATCAATTTGGGCAGTGTGTCATGGCGCATTATCCTGATGAAAGAAGGCACTACTAGAAAGGAATATCGTTGCCATGAAACGATGTATCTGGTCTGCAATGATGCTTAGGTAGGTGGCAGATATCATAGTTTCCTGCATGCTCAAGAGTGACTGGACCCAGGGTGTCTTAGCAGGTGTGGCGTGCCTGCCTCGCAGGACGCACACGACATAAAGGCAGATAGCAGCGAGCACGAACGTCCGCGTAGCTTAATTGGTATAGCGACTTATTTCGGAATGAGGGGACCCGGGTTCGAGCCCCGGCGTGGACAAAAATGACGGAGAAATCTGCTTCGTTACAATGGCGCCCGAACTTCCCGGGTGATCCGGCCGTTCAAGATCTCGCAATGGTGTGATGTTCTTTCCACACCGCGGGAGAGGACAAATAAGAGAATCCCTTCTTCAGCACTTCGAAAAATAAAAATGTGTGTGATGTTGCATTCCACACACCAGATTGACTGGGAGTTCTCAAGTGCACGTTCTTCAGCGAATGACTGCCTACAGCGACACATGGGCCCGGCTGACGCGTGGGCCATGCCCCCGGCCCTCTTTAGGGGAGGGGGAGATGTGACGTGCCTGCCCAGCAGGACGCACACGATATAAAGGCAGATAGCAGCGATAACGAACGTCCGCCGCGTAGTTCAATTGGTAGAGCGACTTATTCCGGAATGAGGGGACCCGGGTTCGAGCCCCGGCGTGCACAAAAATGACGGAGAAATTTACTTCGTTATACAGGACATTGCCCAAGGCATTACACTTCCTCCATCGGCTTGTTTTCATCCCACGGCGCATCTTGGTGGCAACACTCTCCAAAGTAAATGACGTACACGTTCACATGGTGCAACAAGAAACGAAATTCATCCGACCAGACAATCTTCTTCTTTAAAATAGTACAAGTGATCCGAATTTCTAGGCGTAGAATATAAATCGAAGTTTCCAAACTTTCGCGCATCAACCAGATGGCTTTTTCAAGAAAGGTAGACAGCTAACTGAAAACTGGATAGTAGAACACTTCAACAATTTGAATGCGGTGACCTCACTAGACAATAAATGAATAGGCGCAAATGCGATCAGTCATTCGAAGGAACGAGGTCACGTTGGTTGGCCCGCGGTATCGTGGTAGAAAACACGGCATTATTTGAAGAATTGATTTCAAATGCGTGACAACTCCAGAGAGACGCTATCATTGCAAGCCTCGCTGCTGGTCAAGATTTCCGAGGTTTCGCGAATGGCCGTAGATTTGGGTGTGGAGTATGAAGCTAATTTCTTTATTTCATTCCACATAGGATCAACGAACTTGAACTTGACCTTTTTTGATTCTTCGAATGACTGATCACATTTGCGCCTATTCATTTATTGTCTAGTCAAGTCTCCACGTTCAAATTGTTGAAGTATTTTATTATCCAGTTTGCAGTCTACCTTCCTTGAAAAAGCCATCTGGTTGATGTGCGAAAGCTTGGAAACTTTGATTTATATTCTACGCTAAGAAATTTTGATTACTAGTACTATTTGAAGCGTAATTTGTGTACAGACCCTTGTTATTAATGACCTTCTTCATGTCATTGAAGGTCCAGTTTTAATGTTCGCGTGCCCTTTGTAGGCGTTTTCGACGGTGAACAGAGGTTAGCATGGACACTCGGAGTGTCCTGCGTCTACGCAGCCTCATTTTTAGCAGGGTTCTTTGTACTGTGTGTTGTGACATATTTCTCCCGTCACCAGCATTCATGTTACCACCAAGTTGCGCCACAGTATTCCTTCTGTTTGGCTCGTACCATACTGGATAGCCTTCGTACACCTTTAAAATCGATGAGCCTTGGTGGGCCCACACCGTGCCGGCGGTCCTTCCCTCCTCGGACCACGTTTTGAAGGTACTAATTACTGCTTACCCCGAGTCCCCCGCAGGCCCATCTGAAGAAAAACAACACTGTTAAACAGAGCTCAGTGTCAGGTGATATTTAAATCGTTTTACGATCTACACACGCGCCGTCATTTACCTGAAGTTCCTTGGATTTGCATAAAGACGAGCTGGTCATAATGTTTTGGCTCTTCGGTGTACAAAATAATTGAAACACTTGCTGTTTGCAGAGAACTTTTTATTAAGGAGCTGTAGGCCCGTCTCCGGCTTTCAGAATAGAAGCAATTACAACTCGGAATATACTTATTTATACACTAGGTGGACAAAAGTGATTGGACACTGTAAGTAAATAGAAAAACAGTATTGTATTTGCATCAGTAGCGGAAAATTCCCCGAATTGCATAGATTACAGCAGCCACCCGTCGAGGTAAACTGCCCACAAGTCCGTGGAGTACGTTCCCCATTCCACCTTGAGTACATCGACGAACCCTGTCAGTGGTGTTGGTCTAGACCTCACATGTCGCTCAAGTTCATCCCATAGGCATTCAATGGGGTTGAGGACCCGACTATGAGCAGCAGGCCGGTCCATCCACAAGACCCGACTTTCCTCAGTGTACTCCAGTGTAGCCCTGGAAACATGACAAGCGGTATTGTCGTCCTGAAAGAAACAACCGTCGTGTCCGTAGAACTGTCATAACGTTGAGAGCATTGAGCAGCACAGAGTTCATGTTGCCATAAATGACAACCAGTGGACCCACACCGTACCAGGTGAAACAGCATCATACCATAACTCCACCGCCTCCGTGCTTCACAGTCGGCACTGTACAACCCGGAAGCAGACGTTCTCCGGGTAACCGCCAAACCCAGACACGCCCATCCAATCGGAATAATATTAAGCGGGATTCGTCGCCCCATGACACCTGCAGCCGTTGCTCCAATGTTCACTGTTTGTGCTGCTGACACCATCATGACCGGGGGCTTTATTGGTATTTGTGATGAGAGGTTTATGGACGGCTGCTTGGCCATGATACCCATGTCCATGGGAGTCTCTTCGAAGTGTCTTGGTGGAGACCATAACATCTGTTGTCATGTGCAACTCATGTGCTATGGTGTGCACGGGCCGGCACCTGGTTTTCCAGATCTCTCTGCTGCACCCTCCGGTTCCTGGGTTGCAGTTTCGTGGGTCTTAAAGGGAGAGGTGAATTCCTGCAATGTCCCGTCTTCTTCCACTTGTTGATGACAAAGTATCATCATCATCATCATTGTCAACCATTATCAATCCACTGCTGGACGAAGGTCTCCCCAAGTTTCCTCCACAACGGTCTGTCTTGTGCCAGTCTCCTCCATGTCACCCCTGCATACTTTCGAATTTCATCCACCCATCTCCCATGTGGTCTTCTTCTGGGTCTTTTCCTGTCCCTTGGAATCCAATCTAAAATTTCGGCTGTCCATCGATGATCTGTCCTTCTGGCAGTATGTCCAGCCCATTGCCATTTCAGGGATTTAACTCTGATCATGATGTCTTCCACTCTTGTCATTTTTCGGATCCACGAGTTCCTCTTCTTATCCCTCCTGGTTACACCAAGCATGCACCTCTCCATGCTTCTTTGAGTTGTCTGCAGCCTTTGTATGTCTCTTTTAGTTAAGGTCCACGTCTCTGCACCATACGTAAGCACTGGAAGGATGCATTGATCAAACACTTTTCTTTTAAGACATAATGGCATATTGCTCTTGAAAATTATGCTGTTTCTTCCAAAAGCTCTCCAGGCAAGTTTTGTACGCCGATTAATTTCTTCATCAATGTGACCCTCACTTGATATCTGCTGTCCAAGATAAACGTACGTGTCTGTTATCTCCAGCTTTTCTCCATCAATCGATAAATCTTCATTTCTTGTAAAAGCATTGAACATCACTTTTGTCTTCTGAAAGTTCATTTTTAATCCCACTTCTTTACTCTTGTCAGCAAGTTCCTGGATCATACTCTGCAGCTCTGATGGGGTAGTTGCAAAAATGACTACGTCATCAGCAAAGCGAAGGTGGGTTAGATAATCTCCATTAATCTTTATTCCCTTGTTTTCCCAGCTCAGCGACTGAAAAACACCCTCCAATGTGGCATTAAAGAGCTTCGGAGATATGGTGTCCCCTTGTCTCACTCCCTTTCCAATTTTTACGTGTGTTGTATTTTCAAACAGCCTAATCTTTGCACTTGCATTTTCATAGATGTTATTAATAATATTAATGTATGCATCTTCAATACCGCAGGTTTTCAGAGCCATTGTAACTGCTGATGGTTTCACCGAATCAAAGGCTTTTTCATAATCGATAAAAGCCATGCACAATGGAAGTTCATATTCCCTCGCTCTTTCAATTAGTTCTCTCAGCACGTGGATATGATCTATTGTGCTGTAGCCACTCCTGAATCCAGCTTGTTCTCTCGGTTGAGCCATGTCCAGTGTTACCTTCAAGCGGTGTGAAAGAACTTTAGTGAAGATTTTATAAACTACTGATAGGAGGCTGATAGGTCTGTAGTTTCCGAGATCCTCAATGTCACCTTTCTTATGTAGCAGGATCATTGTAGCGGTGTTCCAATCCTCAGGAATCTTTCCTTCATTAAGGCATCGAGTGAAAATTTGGGCGAGTACTGTTTCGATTTCTCCACTTGCTTCTTGTATGATGTCTACAGTAATTCCATCTTCTCCTGGAGCTTTTCCTCGCTTCATGTTCTTGATTGCATGTGCAACTTCTGCTGGAAGGACTGGAGGAACTCTGGTACTGGTATCTTTCATGATGTCAGGAGTGCATATATCATCCCTTTCATATAATTTGGAGTAGAAATCTTTCACTCTTGTCAAAATTTCGCCTCTATTTCTTGTTACAGAACCATCTTCTTTTCTCAGTGCCATAATCTGTTTTCTTCCCTTACTGAGATGTCCCTTTGCTATCTTTAGGCTTTGGTTGTTTTCAATTGCTTTCCTCACTAGTTCACAGTTGAATTTCCTTACGTCTTCAGTGATACTTTTTCTTACTGTCTTGCATAGCTCTATATATTCCACTTTGGAAGTCACATCTTCTTTAGTTGTTCTCATCTCTCTTCTTTTTTGCATCAACATTTTGGTTTTTCCTGATAATTTGTTCACATGCAACTTGTTCTTAGACCCAGCCAATTTTGTTGCTGTTTCCATAAGAGCTTTGGTTACTTTTCTGTTAACTTCAGAGATGTCCACTTCTTCCGATGTTAGGCCTTCTAAAGCAGAGAACCTGTTCTTCAGTTCTAACTTGAAGGTATTATGGTGTTTTTTAAGGTTGGTTATGTCAATAGATTTTGTTTGTCTTATGAGCTTGCCACGTTCAAGTTTAGTGTTGAGGTGCATCTTACATCTCACCAATCTATGGTCACTACCTGTGTTGAACTTGTTTAGCACACTGCAGTCTTCTATGACGAATTTTTTGTTACACATAATAAAATCAATTTCACTTGTCGTCCCATTTGGATGTCTCCATGTCCATTTCCTGTGTGGCTTTTTCTTGAAAAAGGAGTTCAAGATGAAAAACCCTTCTGCCTCTGCAAACTCAACGAGAGTATTTCCACGCTGGTTTCTGTTGCCATGACCGAATTTACCTACTGAAGTTTCATTCTGTTGCCGTTGCCCTATTTTTGCATTGAAATCTCCCATAATTATTTTCAAGTGCTGCTTACCTTTATTATTTAGATGACAAATTTCCTCATAAAATTCTTCAATTTCTTCTTCAGGATGACTTGTGGTGGGTGCATAAGTTTGAATAATCTGAGCCTGGTATCTTTTCGAGAGTTGGATAACAAGTCGTGCAGCTCTGTCAGAGGAACTTTCAACTTCTACAACTTTATCCTTCAGTTTCTTGTTTATTATAAATCCAACACCACTAGTTCTGCCAGTATCTGTCCCACGATAGTAGAAGAGATGTCCACTTTTCAGTTCGATGAGATCTTCTCCTTTTCTCCTTACTTCACTTAGCCCCACGATGTCCCACTTGATCCTTTGCAGTTCCTCTTCCAATTCAAGAAGCCTTGAATCAGAAGATAGAGAGCGTCCATTGTAAGTAGCCAAGGTCAGCATCAGATGGCAGCCTAGTCCGGTTCTCCGGGGATTCTTAGCACCCTCTGCCTTCATGTCGCACTGGCCGCTGCCTTGGCCAGGTACATTCCAGCTGCCGGAGACTGAGGGCCAAGATTTAAGTTGTGGAATCATTTTGGAGGGGTTTGGCCATAACTCACCACGCTGGCCAAGCGGGTTGGTGAGTGTGGGATAGAATTTCCTCTAATCCCGATGGTATAGTTATACCGCTATGGGCGGTCGTCAGAGCCCCTTTAGTGGGAACAGGATGCACCACGAGAAGGCGGGGTTGACATTTGTCAAGGAGAGGCTGTGATGTTACGCATCACCTGACCTTACATCCCTTGATGACAAAGTATATATATATATATATATATATATATATATATATCATCATCATCATTGTCAACCATTATCAATCCATTGCTGGACGAAGGTCTCCCCAAGCTTCCTCCACAACGGTCTGTCTTGTGCCAGTCTCCTCCATGTCACTCCGGCATACTTTCGAATTTCATCCACCCATCTTCCATGTGGTCTTCTTCTGGGTCTTTTCCTGTCCCTTGGAATCCAATCTAAAATTTCGGCTGTCCATCGATGGTTTGTTCTTCTGGCAGTATGTCCAGCCCATTGCCATTTCAGGGATTTAACTCTGATCATGATGTCTTCCACTCTTGTCATTTTACGGATCCACGTGTTCCTCTTCTTATCTCTCCTGGTTACACCAAACATGCACCTCTCCATGCACCTTTGAGTTGTCTGCAGCCTTTGTACGTCTCTTTTAGTTAAGGTCCACGTCTCTGCACCATACGTAAGCACTGGAAGGATGCATTGATCAAACACTTTTCTTTTAAGACATAATGGCATATTGTTCTTGAAAATTATGCTGTTTCTTCCAAAAGCTCTCCAGGCAAGTTTTGTACGCCGATTAATTTCTTCACCAATGTGACCCTCACTTGATATATATATATATATAAATCTCCCTTTGCAGCACCCTCCGGTTCCTGGGTTGCAGTTTCGTGGGTCTTCCAGGGTGAGGTGAATTCTTGCAATGGTCCGTCTTCTTCTACTTGTTGATGACAAAGTAGATATATATATAAATCTCCCTCTGTAGCACCCTCCGGTTCCTCGGTTGCAGTTTCGTGGGTCTTCCAGGGTGAGGTGAATTCCTGCAATGGCCCGTCTTCTTCTACTTGTTGATGACAAAGTAGATATATATATATATATAAATCTCCCTCTGCAGCACCCTCCGGTTCCTGGGTTGCAGTTTCGTTGGTCTTCCTGGGTGAGGTGAATTCTTGCAATGGTCCGTCTTCTTCTACATGTTGATGACAAAGTAGATATATATAAATCTCCCTCTGAACCTCCGGTTCCTGGGTTGCAGTTTCGTTGGTCTTCCAGGGTGAGGTGAATTCCTGCAATGGTCCGTCTTCTTCTACTTGTTGATGACAAAGTAGATATATATACAAATCTCCCTCTACAGCACCCTCCGGTTCCTGGGTTGCAGTTTCTTCGTGGGTCTTCCAGGGTGAGGTGAATTCCTGCAATGTCCCGTCTTCTTCCACTTATTAATATTAAAAGAAATCCGTCTTGTTGCACGATGATATTTATTCAGCTAAAAAATGAAATCTATATACAGTTTAAAAACACATGAGCACTTTCGGTGTCACATTGACACCTTCATCAGATGTAATTTCACCATTTGGCTACATGCTGGTCTTAAGTACGTGGAGTAGATGCATCATGGGAAAGGTAATGTCAATGTCACATGATATACCAGATAACAAGACAATCAAAAAAGGCATAGTTAGCCAATGATCACTTAACATAAGCAATTGCTATTGTGCTGTCCTTCCCAACAAGATTGCTCCAAGGTTCAGGTAAAACATAAGGATAATAGTCATTACAGCAACTTGTATTATAAGCCGAAATATAGAGGCTTTCTGCAAATAACAAGGAATGAACAGAGTTAGGTGTGTTTATGATTTTAGCGTGGTCCCAGTCTGGGATGGAATTTCCAGCACTTATGGTTCTTGCAAAAGAGGTGCTTTGGTGATTCATTTTTAGATCATATCTGTGTTCATTTAATCTCAAATCCAAATTTCTTTTAGGACAGCACAATAGCAATTGCTTCTGTTAAGTGATTATTGGCTAACTATGCCTTTTTTGATTGTCTTGTTATCTGGTATATCATGTGACATTGACATTACCTTTCCCATGATGCATCTACTCCACGTACTTAAGACCAGCATGTAGCCACATGGTGAAATTACATCTGATGAAGGTGTCAATGTGACACCGAAAGTGCTCATGTGTTTTTAAACTGTATATAGATTTCATTTTTTAGCTGAATAAATATCATCGTGCAACAAGACGGATTTCTTTTAATATTAGTATTTATGCACGAATTATAGTGTCAACCTTCTTCCACTTGTTGATGACAAAGTAGATATATATAAATCTCCCTCTGCAGCACCCTCCGGTTCCTGGGTTGCAGTTTCGTGGGTCTTCCAGGGTGAGGTGAATTCTTGCAATGGTCCGTCTTCTTCTACTTGTTGATGACAAAGTAGATATATATATAAATCTCCCTCTGTAGCACCCTCCGGTTCCTGGGTTGCAGTTTCGTGGGTCTTCCAGGGTGAGGTGAATTCTTGCAATGGTCCGTCTTCTTCTACTTGTTGATGACAAAGTAGATATATATATATATATAAATCTCCCTCTGTAGCACCCTCCGGTTCCTGGGTTGCAGTTTCGTGGGTCTTCCAGGGTGAGGTGAATTCCTGCAATGGTCCGTCTTCTTCTACTTGTTGATGACAAAGTATATATATATATATATATATAAATCTCCCTCTGCAGCACCCTCCGGTTCCTGGGTTGCAGTTTCGTGGGTCTTCCAGGGTGAGGGGAATTCCTGCAATGTCTCGTCTTTTTCCGCTTGTTGATGACAAAGGCTGGAGCCCCGATGTCGCAGTGGTCTAAGCGATGGCTTCTGATTATTCGTCCGAAAGAGGTCCACGTTCGAAACCTGGTGAGGCATGGATGTTGTGTTTGTCTTACGGCTTTGGCTCTCTCGCTTCCCTGGAAGCTCTAAATAAGGGAAGGGTGACTGCTTACAGCCCATTGAGTTGCTCACGGTGGTCGTTAAACCTCCATTAAAAAAAGAGATGGCAAAGGCTACAGTCGATTTAGTGACCTGTCTCACTTCAGCAATGTTTTGTATGCGCATACCTCCAATTGAGCATCTTATTACAATGCTCTTTTCAAACTTGGTGAGATCTTTCCTGCTAGCCATTTTATCATCGATTGATCGAAGGGTACTCCCGTTGCCGTTTTTATACATTTTCGACCACGTGTCTGCTGCGGGAGCCAACCATTGCGCATGCGTGGGGGTGTCCAATCATTTTTGCCTACATGGTGTACAAGTCATGCACATATGATAATTGCATCTGGGGCCATTCCTCTTGTAATTCTGTCTCATCTGTGCCAGTGATGTTAGAAATAAAAATTGTAATCTGACCTTTCGCTACAGATATTTATCAAAAGCTCAATAATATTGAGATCTGGAGACTGAGGCGACCAGGTTGTACCTCATCCTCATGCTCTGCAAACCACGACTTAACACGTTTCGCACAATGCACGGATGCATTATCTGCTTCAAACCAGGGACGGTTATCAAGTACAATGCCTGCAGCATTGGGTGAGGTTGTTTTTCAGGAATGGATTCTTACGTTGCTGATGTAGCAAAATTCATACCACTTATTTTTTTACAGTGTACTACCGTATTTTGAGTGGTATAAGACGTGATTTTTTCAGCAGCAGTCTGGGCCTCGACTCATACGCCTCATTCACTTATCTATTGAAATTTCTTAATGCTAAGAAAAAGATATTGTTCCTGAAATTCGGCCCTGATACAAACACCCAAAACTACGTACGTTTATAAGAACCATTCCGAAGTCGTACGAAATGTAATATCTGTTCACTAAAAACTCGTTTAAAAGCTTCTGAAACGGATATTTCCGTTTGACGGAAACATTAAGATCTTCGTGACCGATTTGGAAGGTCAGTTGTCGTATATTAAACGCATCACCCTCGTGATTTCTGCAAGACCTCGTGGGTGGCTTTCACTTCTGGGTTTGCCAAGCCGCCAGAACTACAATGGGTGCATCTCATTTATCTTGCTGTAACTAAACCTCTGAAATACTTCACTGCCACGCAACTGATTGTCTGGTGACAATTGTGTTAACAGCTGGCTGAGCATGCGCTCTAAGAATAGTAATGGCCAGCTGCTAGCGAAGTTTTTCCTGCCAATTTCTCAATTGTATCTGTCAACTAAATCAAAATTTTAAATCAACTATTTCTTCCATGTGTTACGCTTATTTTAATTTCTTTCATATTTCCGACTGAAATCCAAAGCTCTTTTGGTTTCTGATTTCCATCCGACTCTGTGAGAAAGCAACGTACCATAACTCCCGCTGCAAACAACGCTCTGATTTGGTAGACACGTGTGACCTTAGTTTTCTTTTTCACCTTTGTGCGGCAGCTTTAAGGAATACGGCAGCTTCAGTTCGTAAAGAAAAAAATAAGTTTAAGTAATTTAACTTTTTGCTTTAACATAATTTTAATTAGAAAAGCCTTCACAGCACGATAAATACAATATTCATTAATACAGCCTGTACTTAAAATAGCATTTTTAAGGTACATCAACTTACAAGATCTTTCAAAGCACCGAGTGCTCCATCGTCAGGTATTTCAATAAACATAAACAAAACAACGGATAAAAACAAGAAGCATTTTCAAATTGCGTGAGCACGTGATAGCAATAACGAGGCTTACAATAAATGTAGTGGAAGCTTGGTCATGTGCTAATAGGATTCAACAAAATAATAATACTAGGTATTACTATTACATATGTGGAGAAATATATACACCCAGGATAATTAATAGGTTAACATTAAACATCAAACTGTAAGTGAATTATTAAGAGTGTAGTGCTGTTGGAGAGGAACATTCTTTCTTGGCTCCATTACTAACAACTCCATTACTAACAACTCTGATGCTACCTCTCTTGTACGGTTGGTTAACAGAGGTACCTACCAACCACACTGGACCAATGCCAGTGTGCTGAGTTCAAGTCGTACAAGGCAATCCCTCCGGTTTGCTGAAAGTTTACATACTGTATATTATCGCACAGCACTGTGTTCTTTAGTATTGTAGTGACTTGACGTATATAGTCCACAGTACCCACATATTTTGTAACTCTGGCTTTCCTTTGTAAAGTACTCTTGATTGGATATTGCAATAGTCGAGCACTCTTTTCAACGATCCCTTATGGTATCCATGTACCCTCGTAATGTTCCGGACTTGATTTAATGCGTAATGTTCCGGACTTCTAGCTTGAATACCGGTGAAGTGGGTGAATGTTCTTCAGACCATGTACTCAATAGCTGCTATATAGTTTTTGCTTTCTTTGGTGCGATGTATTGTACGGAATAATAGCAGAGTGTGTTGTAGGCTTTTGGTACACTGTATAGGATAAATAATTGGTATTGGGGTGTCTTTTTAGTAACATATCCAAGAATGGAAGCGAATGATCGGTTTCATGCTGTTCTTACTTTTCGCGTTTCAATTCAATTTCGGTAATTACAGGTATTTATATTTAATTTATATTTAACTTGGGATGTAAGGTCAGTTGATGCGAAACATCACAGCCTCTCCTTGACAAATGTCAAACTCGCCTTCTCGTGGTGCATCCTGTTCCCACTAAAGGGGCTCTGATGACCGCCAATAGCGGTATAACTATACCATCGGGATTAGAGGAAATGCTATCCCACACTCACCAACCCGCTTGGCCAGCGTGGTGAGTTATGGCCAAACCCCTCCAAAATGACTCCACAACTTAAATCTTGGCCGTCAGCTTCCGGCAGCTGCAATGTACCTGGCCAAGGCAGCGGCCAGTGCGACATGAAGGCAGAGGGTGCTAAGAATCCCCGGAGGACCGGACTGGGCGGCCATTTGATGCTGACCTTGGCTAAGTATAATGGACGCTCTCTATCTTCTGATTCAAGGCTTCTTGAATTGGAAGAGGAACTACAAAGGATCAAGTGGGACATCGTCGGGCTAAGTGAGGTAAGGAGAAAAGGAGAAGATCTCATTGAACTGAAAAGTGGACATCTCTTCTACTATCGTGGGACAGATACTGGCAGAACTAGTGGTGTTGGATTTATAATAAACAAGAAACTGAAGGATAAAGTTGTAGAAGTTGAAAGTTCCTCTGACAGAGCTGCACGACTCGTTATCCAACTCTCGGGAAGATACCAGGCTCAGATTATTCAAACTTATGCACCCACCACAAGTCATCCTGAAGAAGAAATTGAAGAATTTTATGAGGAAATTCGTCATCTAAATAATAAAGGTAAGTAGCACTTGAAGATAATTATGGGAGATTTCAATGCAAAAATAGGGCAACGGCAACAGAATGAAACTTCAGTAGATAAATTCGGTCATGGTAACAAAAACCAGCGTGGAAATACTCTCGTTGAGTTTGCAGAGGCAGAAGGATTTTTCATCTTGAACTCCTTTTTCAAGAAAAAGCCACACAGGAAATGCACATGGCGACATCCAATTGGGACGACAAGTGAAATTGATTTTATTATGTGTAACAAAAAATTCGTCATCGAAGACTGCAGTGGGCTAAACAAGTTCAACACAGGCAGTGACCATAGATTGGTGAGATGTAAGATGCACCTCAACACTAAACTCGAACGTGGCAAGCTCATAAGACAAACAAAATGTATTGACATAACCAACCTTAAAAAACACCATAATACTTTCAAGTTGGAACTGAAGAACAGATTCTCTGCTTTAGAAGGCCTAACATCGGAAGAAGTGGATATTTCTGAAGTTAACAGAAAAGTAACCAAAGCTCTTATGGAAACAGCAACAAAATTAGCTGGGTCTAAGAACAAGTTGCATGTGAACAAATTATCAGGAAAAACCAAAATGTTGATGCAAAAAAGAAGAGAGATGAGGACAACTAAAGAAGATGTGACTTCCAAAGTGGAATATATAGTTATGCAAGTCAGCACGAAAAAGTATCACTGAAGACGTAAGAAAATTCAACTGTGAACTAGTGAGGAAAGCAATTGAAAACAACCAAAGCCTAAAGATAGCAAAGGGACATCTCAGTAAGGGAAGAAAACAGATTATGGCTCTGAGAAAAGAAGATGGTTGTGTAACAAGAAATAGAGGCGAAATTTTGACAAGAGTGAAAGATTTCTACTCCAAATTATATGAAAGGGATGATACATGTACTCCAGACATCATGAAAGATACCAGTACCAGAGTTCTTCCAGTCCTCCCAGCAGAAGTTGCACATGCAATCAAGAACATGAAGCGGGGGAAAGCTCCAGGAGAAGATGGAATTACTGTAGACATCATACAAGAAGCAAGTGGAGAAATAGAAACAGTACTCGCACAAATTTTCACTCGATACCTTAATGAAGGGAAGATTCCTGAGGATTGGAACAATGCTGCAATGATCCTGCTACATAAAAAAGATGACATTGAGGATCTCAAGAACTACAGACCTATCAGCCTCCTATCAGTGGTTTATAAAATCTTCACTAAAGTTCTTTCACACCGCTTAAAGTTGACACTAGACATGGCTCAACCAAGAGAACAAGCTGGATCCAGGAGGGGCTACAGCACTATAGATCACATCCACGTACTGAGAGAACTAATTGAAAGAGCGAGGGAATATGAACTTCCATTATGCATGGCTTTTATTGACTATGAAAGGCCTTTGATTCGGTGAAACCATCAGCAGTTACAATGACTTTGAAATCCGGCGGTATTGAAGATGCATACATTAATATTATTCATAACATCTATGAAAATGCAAGTGCAAATACTTGGCTAGATAATACAGCACCCATAAAGATTGGAAAGGGAGGGAGACAAGGTGACACTATATCTCCCAAACTCTTTAATGCCACATTGGAAAATGTCTTTCAATCACTGAACTGGGAAAACAAAGGTATAAAGATTAATGGAGATTATCTAGCTCACCTTCGTTTTGCTGTATACGTAGTCATTTTTGCAACTACCCCATCAGAACTGCAGGGTATGATCCAGGAACTTGCTGACAAGAGTAAAGAAGTGGGATTAAAAATGAACATTTAGAAGGCAAAAGTAATGTACAATGCTTTTACAAGAAATGAAGATTTATCGCTTGATGGGGAAAAGCTGGAGATAACAGACACGTACGTTTATCTTGGACAGCAGATATCAAGTGAGGGTAACATTGATGAAGAAATTAATCGGCGTATAAAACTTGCCTGGAGAGCGTTTGGAAGAAACAGTATAATTTTCAAGAGCAATATGCCATTATGTTTTAAAAGAAAAGTGTTTGATCAATGCATCCTTCCAGGGCTTACATATGGTGCAGAGACGTGGACTTTAACTAAAAGAGACATACAAAGACTGCAGGCAACTCAAAGCAGCATGGAGAGGTGCATGCTTGGTGTAACCAGATAAAAAGAGGAACTCGTGGATCAGAAAAATGGCAAGAGTAGAAGACCAGAGTAAAAAGACCTGAAATGGCAATGGACTGATGGGTAGCTGAAATGTTAGACTGTATTGCAAGGGATAGAAAAAGACCCAGAAGAAGACCACATGGGAGATGGGCGGATGAAATTCGAAAGTATGCTGGAGTAACATGGAGGAGACTGGCACAAGACAAGACAGACCGTTGAGGAAGAAACTTTTGGAGACCTTCGTCCAGCAATGGATTGGTAATGGTTGACAATGATGATGATGATGATATATAGTTTTATATACACACACGTACATATGGGGGATTCGGGGACGCGTCCCTCCCTCCCAATATTTTGCCGCATGGGGAACCGAGGGACAGGCTACATTGACGTGAGAAAACAATTTTTACAAATCAATGAGAATTTCTTATTACTGTACTAAATATACTAATACGGCCCGCCGCCCAGGTGGCGCAGTGGTCTAAGCGCCAGCTTCTGACCATTCGTGCGAGAAGAGTCGGGGTTCGAATCCCGTGAGGTGTTGTATTTGTCTTACGGCACTGGCTCCCTCCCTTCCTTAGAGTCAGTGGCTCCAAGTTAAGGACGGGCGACTGCTTATAGCCCATTGAATTGCTCACAGTGGTCATTAAACCTCCAATAAAAACAAAAAAAAAAAGAAAAAAAAACCCGTCTTAACCACGTAGTGTTGTGCTATGTCCACCAGAACATACAGATGACATAAATTCTGGTTATTATATCATGAAGTACCTAACGGGGGATAAATTGACAGGGTGGCGGAAAGGGGAGCTCTCAAGTAAAAATAATATTTTATTTTATAGTGAGAAGAACAAGAGAGTTGGGAAGGTAAGGGAAGATATGTCTGTTGCCCCCAATAATCAGAAGGCGGTGACGCCTATGTCACTGCTGGATGAAGGTTTCCCCAAGTTTCTCCCACAATGCTCTGTCTTGAGCCAGTCACCTCCATGCCACTGGCATGCTTTCGAATTTCATCAACCCATCTCCCATGTGATCTTGTTTTGGGTCTTTTCCTGTCCCTTCGAATCCAGTCTGAAATTTCGTTTGTCCATCGGTGGTCAGTTCTTCTTGTACTATATCCAGCCCATTGCCATTTCAGGGATATTATTTTGATCATAATGTCTTGCACTCATGTCATTTTCCTTATCCACAATTTCCTCTTCTTGTCTTTCCTGGTTACACCAAGCATGCATCTCCCCATGCATCTTTCAGTTGTCTGCAGTCTTAGTATTTTTTTTTTTTAGTTAAGGTCCACGTCTCTGCTCTGTGCTTAAGCACTGGAAGGATGCATTCATTAAATACTTTTCTTTTAAGACATAATGACATATTGCTCTTAAATAGTGTACTGTTTCTTCAAAAAGCTCTCAATACGCCGATTAATTTCTTCATCAATGTGACCTTCGCTTGATATCTGCTGTTCAAGGTAAATGTAGGTATCGGTTATCGCCCGGTTTTCCCCCATCAAGCGATAAATCTTCATTTCTTGTAAAATCATTGTACATCATTCTTGTCTTCTGCAAGTTAAATTTCAATCCCGCTTCTCTAATCTTGTCGGCAAGTTCCTGGATCATACTTGCAGTTCTGAAGGGGTAGTTGCAAAAATGACTTCGTCATCAGCAAAACGAAGGCGAGTTAATGATCTCCATCTCCCAGTTCAGTGATTGAAAGACATTTTGCAATGTGGCATTGAAGAGTATGGGAGACATGGTGTCACCTAGTCTCACTCCCTTTCCAATTATTATTGGTGCTGTATCCTCAAATAGCCGAACCTTTGCATTTACATTTTCATAGATGTTATTAATAATGCTAACGTGTGCATCTTGAATACCGTAGGATTTCAGATCTATGGTAACTGGTGATGGTTTCACGGAATCGAAGGCCTTTTCATTATCAATAAAAGTCATGCATAATTTGAGTTCATACTCCATCGTTCTCTCAGTACATGGATATGATTTATAGTGCTGTAGCCACTCCTGAATCCAGCTTGTTCTCTCGGTTGAGCCATGTCCAGTGTTACCTTCAAGCGGTGTGAAGAAACACACGTATATAGTGATAGCAATACAATGATTTCTTATAATCATATCCCTTGAATAGAGAATTGTGCCTTCTATGATATCATTCTCTGCAGTGACGCACCGAGGATTTCTTTCTGGGGGTAGCCCAAACTGATGAAGATGCAAATAAAAACACACAAGATAAAATATCTCTCAAATTATTGGCAAGCGATAAAAATATATCTTCCACATAAAAGTGCGTTTCCAATTCCTAAAGTACATATTTTAAAACATATACGAATGTCATGAAAGAAATACGGGATTACGCCGATTACGATTTGATTTATCTGCTTCTCCGGGCAAACACGGGATAAGATTCTTAACCTCCAGATTCGCTAAGCATGAATGCCGGTTGCTTCGACTAGCGAATCTTGTGATGGTTATATTCAAATTGATCGGAAACTTGAGGTTCGGTCGTTCTGGGTGGTGTAGTGGTTAGCATACCCGGGCGTTTTCTGGGAGACGCGGGTTCGAGTCCCGCTCCAGGACGATGAAAATTGTTTTCAAGTTTTCGAATATTATCTGACTTACCATCCTTGTCACATTTACGCCAAGAATCGGATTGTCATCTTCAAACTTTGCATATACGAATGTATTTAAAATAAGCAGCCAATAACAAAGGATGAAGGACCAAGAGATAATTACCTCACTGGGAGGGCCCGGGTCTGTCGGTCACCCCCACTGAGTGCGCCATTGATTCTCTGCCAATACCGATACTTAAATCTTGATCTTTTAATTACTTCTCCCATTAGCATTTCCCTATATATTTCTTACCTTCTAAATAAATAAATAAGCAAGATTCTTCCCTATGTATTTTCCAATATTCATGATTGCAGTTTTTCTCTATTCAAAGGACATGATTAACGCTGTCTGAAAAATGACGGACAAAAAAATACTTACAGTTTATCTGCAGATAATTTTTGCGTTAGGATTCGTGTTAGAATGAAAAAATAAAAGGAAATCTCGGCTAAAATTCCGGTAAGATTTCGGTAGAATAATAAGATAATGGTCTTTATCTTATTTTCCATTATGACAGTATTTATATGTAAAAGTTTTCTGAAAAAAACTTCACATTTGCTTATATTAGCTCTGTAAATAAAATTTCTCCGAATCAGCAACAAAATTCCAGCCGGCGAGAATTTCTAAAAACCTACTGCCCTAGTATGGCTTCTTTTGCTCATGCTGCGGTTTGAGAACCCAGGGAGTTAGGAACCTGGGGGGGGGAGACAGACACAGCTCTGGACTTCGGCAGTCACGGATCATGTTGAAGAAACGCCAATCCGACCTGATCTCCGGGCGGACATTTCTCCTGAGGTTAAAAGCGGTCAGAGAAAAAATCCTGCCTGCTCCACAGCGTTAAAAAAAGAACGCATTGCGGCGCGACAGTGGGCAGGGAAAAATTTTTTGAGGGGGAGGGAGAAAGGCACGGGATATACAACCTCCGAGGTCTAATATCGACCCAGGTGGCCCTGAATTACCTGGAGATCACGTGGAGTAAATGACGTCACGCTGGAAAACCGGTCGGCTGGAGTTCCCCTCCCCCAACAGCAGATGTTCCAATCGGTCTGGCTGGCTTGCAGGCTCAGTTGCTCCTCGTCTAGTCAGCTTTTACTCGTCGTGTCTGTGGTGACGTCTCGCTCAATGAGGATATTTCCGATAGAATTTTTATTTATGAAGTGCTTAGAATTCGATTGTCGTTAATTAATGTAACAGTTGGGTGTTTCGAGAAAATTCTGATACACCCACACTTCATTGCTTAATTTTTAATTTTTTCTTTCCGTGTCAATTGATCTTTTTTACGCTTTCGGAAACCGGTGAGGCATCAATACAGTTTTTTCTGCCTGCTATTCGGTAAAAATGGGATCTTTCATGCAAGGAATATACGCAGCACTGAATGTGTGAGGAGCGACAACTCAAAAGTGTCAATATTTTATTCGATGAACGGCAAACAGAGCATTTTATCTGGAGCGCAGCTGTATGCATGAAGTGGAAAACATAAAAGAAATAAATCGTTCTGCCACGAGACGGGAAAATTTTACTGGCATGACAAGCAGTAATAGTAAGGAGCCTCGTCATGTGCCTTTTACACGTACTGACGGAGAAATCTGTGGTAACTGAAGCTCTCGCTTGTGGTTAACGGAATAAGTAACCTAAATTCCATTTAAAGGAATTCTTTTAATACCTAATCGGCTGCAAGCAACGAATTTTTAAAAGTCAACAAGGAAACTGGTGCAGAACATGATAAGATTTTTTTTATCTTTTTATTTGTAGAAGATATATATATATATTTTTTTTACTTGGACAACCTCTTGGTTCAAGTGCACTTATTTTTACCACTCTCCACTGCAATGATTCTGTTAAATTTAATTTGATTGTGGAAGCGACAAAACAGGCATATTTTCTGGATGAGACATATTTGAAAAGTGCGAGATCTGAAAGGCGAAATTAATAGAACTGGAGAAAACCTGCGCTAGCAGAGGCTAGGTCGTGGCAATTTAAGTGCTTTCAAGTGAACGGAGAAATTATAACTCTGTTTAAATGTCAGCATATTAAACGAAATCTACCACCTCACATTTTTTTCTCTCGAAAGTTTCACGTGCCTGAGTGTCACAGTTCAACAAAAAACTTCTGAAGAGAAACGCAGTGTTTTTGGCGAGATTATGGCAGATCAGATGTGTTGACAAAACCTGGTATCTTCTTAAGTGAGAGTATGTATCTTTTGTCTTTTTGGAAGTCTTGAAACTGTGACTGCCCATATAAGTCAAGCTTTAGATGTTCGGCTGTTCCTTGTGA
Source organism: Macrothele yani (assembly GCA_039090855.1). Classification (NCBI taxonomy): domain Eukaryota; kingdom Metazoa; phylum Arthropoda; class Arachnida; order Araneae; family Macrothelidae; genus Macrothele; species Macrothele yani. The sequence goes on along the minus strand of CM077031.1, from coordinate 914,183 downwards.
TTAGTTTATCGGAACGGAACATCCGGCAGCTGCTACGGCGCTGGAAGCGTCTAACACGAGCGCTCCCTAGCAGTCAGCTTCTTGCCTTCAAACTTACTGTTGTGTGTGTTTGTGCTCCAGCGCGCGCATTTGCCGGCCAACAGGTGTCGTCCGAGTAGAACACCTGGCATGTGTCCAACATGGCGTCCACGATGATCTTCAGCTGTTAAGATGGGCAACAGTGCTACGGTCCCTATAGAACATGACTTCGACGATGGTCATCATCACAAAAAGAGTTTTAGGGGGAAGGTAAGTTGGACGTTATTATTATTATTTTTTTATGCATTTTGTTGTGAGCTTTCTGTGGCTTTCGCAAACTGCGAAAGTTTGGCGTTCGGATAATCTTGCTATTTATATGGGAACTTACTTTAGTTTTTGGTAGGCGCGTATAACTAGCACCAGCAGAGTCATCTGCTGTCGCGGCCCGGAAAATCAAGCGCCCCAGGGTTGGATTAAGGGATGGGGTTTGGGCCTGAACACCGCGCCTCAACCTAGGTGGGGGACTTCACCGATAACCTTAAAAATATTTGCACTTTACCTTGCTTAACTTTCACACGGATTTAAAATGACTTTTGCGCATCGCAATCCGTTGAATCTCCCCCTCCCCCGCTTGAGCTTAGAAAATCTAGTTATTGGAAAATTCCGCCCTGTCTTAGAGAAGAATTCTTTTTTGTTCTGTTATCTTTCTCCTCAATTGTTACATTGCCTCATACATTGATTTACCCAGTGGCGCACACATAGGGAAAAACTTGAGCCCCCCCCCCCCCCCCCCCCGCAAAAAGAAAAAAAAAAAATCGAAAACCTTTTGCATAAATCTATTAGCTTCCAGTTACTCAAAATTTTAGCTTCCATATTATTAACCAGACTTTACGGGTGTTTTAATAAATCAAATTCTTTGGAGCCTACGAGTATTTTTCGTAAAATAAAAAATATTTCACTTTATTGCGTGAAACGCAAATGTGTACGCTATGTAATTAAAATGATTGCCCTGGTTACCGATACAAATTACTACAAAATACTTACGTCAAAGTTAATCATATCATGCAAAATTTATTATTTTAAAGAACTAAGGCCTACTTTTTGAAATGCCTCACGGTTGCACACACAAAACATACAACTGCCGTTGACGGTGTCCAATGACTTTTCCGATTTATACGAAAAGTTACAACAGAAGTAAGCAAATAACTAAGTAACGATTAAAAACTGTAGCACAAAAAAAAAAAAAAAGTAAAACTACTTAAATATTAAATTATTATGGAACATAAAAAACACACTTAATATAATGCCACAATGTTCTGCACATAGTAAACAAAAATCTTTTGATTCTGTTATAAAAAAAATGACACATGTCTCTGATTTTTGGTTCCCGTGAAGAACGCCTTTTAGTTATTCGGAAGAATGCCTAATTATGTGCAAAAAATTGTGATACGTAACACCTTATTTTCATTGGTATAAAAATTCCGCATTGAGCTGATATCTTTTTCACATTCACTTGTTAACATGCCTGCATAGAAACTATTGCAGCGGCTGTTGTAACAGCAAGAAACTATTGCAACTTGAGATCCCTTGCAACAGCAAGGGCTATTATAAGGAGCCTCAAGTTTGAATAGCTGCTTTCCCGTCAACCAATTTTTATGAAATAAAGCAAAGAAATTATAAGGAGCCTCAAGTTTGAATAGCTGCTTTCCCGTCAACCAATTTTTATGAAATAAAGCAAAGAAATTATAAGGAGCCTCAAGTTTGAATAGCTGCTTTCCCGTCAACAAGTTTTTATGAAATAAAGCAAAGAAATTATAAGGAGCCTCAAGTTTGTATAGCTGCTTTCCCGTCAACCAGTTTTTATGAAATAAAGCAAAGAAATTATAAGGAGCCTCAAGTTTGTATAGCTGCTTTCCCGTCAACCAATTTTTATGAAATAAAGCAAAGAAGTTATAAGGAGCCTCAAGTTTGAATAGCTGCTTTCCCGTCAACCAATTTTTATGAAATAAAACAAAGAAATTATAAGGAGCCTCAAGTTTGAATAGCTGCTTTCCCGTCAACCAGTTTTTATGAAATAAAGCAAAGAAATTATAAGGAGCCTCAAGTTTGTATAGCTGCTTTCCCGTCAACCAGTTTTTATGAAATAAAGCAAAGAAATTATAAGGAGCCTCAAGTTTGAATAGCTGCTTTCCCGTCAACCAGTTTTTATGAAATAAAGCAAAGAAATTATAAGGAGCCTCAAGTTTGAATAGCTGCTTTCCCGTCAACCAGTTTTTATGAAATAAAGCAAAGAAATTATAAGGAGCCTCAAGTTTGTATAGCTGCTTTCCCGTCAACCAGTTTTTATGAAATAAAGCAAAGAAATTATAAGGAGCCTCAAGTTTGAATAGCTGCTTTCCCGTCAACCAATTTTTATGAAATAAAGCAAAGAAATTATAAGGAGCCTCAAGTTTGAATAGCTGCTTTCCCGTCAACCAATTTTTATGAAATAAAGCAAAGAAGTTATAAGGAGCCTCAAGTTTGAATAGCTGCTTTCCCGTCAACCAATTTTTATGAAATAAAGCAAAGAAATTATAAGGAGCCTCAAGTTTGAATAGCTGCTTTCCCGTCAACAAGTTTTTATGAAATAAAGCAAAGAAATTATAAGGAGCCTCAAGTTTGTATAGCTGCTTTCCCGTCAACCAGTTTTTATGAAATAAAGCAAAGAAATTATAAGGAGCCTCAAGTTTGTATAGCTGCTTTCCCGTCAACCAGTTTTTATGAAATAAAGCAAAGAAATTATAAGGAGCCTCAAGTTTGAATAGCTGCTTTCCCGTCAGCCAGTTTTTATGAAATAAAGCAAAGAAAATGATTTCTAAAGATTTTACGTATTTACTGAGAAAAAAATGCTTTTCTTCTTAATACTTCACTTAAAACTGCCTTAATTCTTGGCTATTCCTTTAACCAGTTTCCTACAAAGTTTCCGCAAAAAATGTTGTAAAATATTTTTGCTCCCACTAGAGGCCCTTTTAACCGTGAGGCCCTCACCCCCCGCGTTGCGGGGCCTATCAGTATCCCCATGGGGTATCACTTGGTCCTTTGTTATTGGCTGCTTATTTCTGAATATATTTGTACATGTTCTCTTAAATACATATTTTACGAATCACTGGAAATGCACTTTAATATGGCGGAGATATTTATCGCTTCCCAATATTTTGAGAGATCCTTCTTCCAGGGTATATTTATATGCATCTTCAACATTTTGCGCCACCCCCATAAAAAAGCCCGGGTGCGCCACTGGTTTTACCAAATTGATCAAGCCCGTATCCAACTTCGAGGCTCCTCAAAATTCTCTTTTGAAATCATGGGTTCGAAGATCAACGCACAAGGATTTCTTTCTTAGGCTGGCCCAAAATATTGAAGATGCAAATAAAAATACACAGAGAAAACGCCTGACAAAACATCGAGGAGTGATAAAAATATCTCGACGTTTCCAGTGATTCGTGAAATATATATTTAAAAACATATACAAATATATTTAAAAATAAGCCGCCAATAACAATGAATGAAAGATAAAGTGATACCTCATGGGTAGGGCCCGGGCCCTGGGCCGCCCCACTGAATGGGCCATGTGTTCAATCAACTATGAGTGAAGAAGGTTTAAAAGCATTACCTTTAATGTGTGTTGAAAGTGATGCATTTCGTCGATTAACAAAACTTAAAACGACTTCGCAAGCACAAAATTACGCGAGAAAAAAAAAAAAAACTTAAAATGTTCTGAAACTGGCAGCACTTCTTCCACTTTCAGGAAAATATGAATACTTTATATTATAAGCTGAAAGCTCTGTTCATACCATACTAACGTAAACATTGTTTTATGAATTAAGAATATGTATTTCGATACTCCTGAACATCATTTACTGTTGTCATCTTTTTTATTTAGTCTTTAAAAATATTTTTATTTAAAAACAATTGATTTGACTAGTCCGGCAGTATAAAACGAATAAAGATGCAATTAATATGCAAGCCACCTTCGAGGCCCTTTTGCAAAAACATATTAACTTTCAATTGAATTTTTTTTTATTTCATATTATTTACCAGGTTTTATGGACGTTTTAATAATTTAAATGCTACGGAACCTACGGTTATGGTTTCGTAAAATAAAAATTATTGCATTTTCTTTCGTTAACCCAAATGTGCACTTTGTAATTAAAATGATTAACCTAATTTTATACCAATACAAAATACTGCTAAACACTGCAAATTTATTCTTTTAGGGAACTAAGGCTATTTTTTTTTTTTTTAATTCCTCACAATCACAACGCACAGAACACGTAACTGTCATGTAACATTGTCTAAGGACCTTTTCTGATTTACATGAAGATGCAGAACATAACTAAACAAATAATTGAGTAAATATTTTGAACTGGGGCGTTAAAAAAGCAAAACTTAAATTATTTACTCTTGAATATAAAAAAAACCACATTTAACATCATGCCACAATAATTTTATTCATTGAATCGATATTTCTTTCATATTTGCTTGTTAATACGGCATGTATAGAAAATAAAAGATGTTTTCCCCGTCATTAAAGTTTTTATAAACTAAAACCCCGAATATGATTTTTGCGAATTTGTTGGGGAAAAAAAAATGCTTCTCTTTTTCATACTTCATTCAAAGCTGCAGTTAAAATTCCTGGCTATTTCCTTAAACAGCTTCATATCAAATTTGCGCTAAAAATTTTGTAAAATCATTTTGCCGAGAATAGAGAATATATAGACTTAGCGGTTAGACCATCCCTCAATCTGGAGGTTGCTGGCGCTATCGGTGTGCCCTCGCCACTCGTTAAGCAAAGCAAAATGTAGGTTAAGAGTAGCGATAGTGTCAATACAATAATTTCTTTCTCATAACATTACATCCTTCCAATAAAGATAACTTGTAATGTTTCACTAAAAATAATTGATAGCGCAGAAAAGTTTTCTGAAATAGGACACAGAGAAAGAGAGAGAGAGAGAGAGCATGATATAATCCATGGGCCTGCCTCTTTGTCTTTCCACGAGGTTCTAATTCAGGCTCTTAGCTAGATGCAAAAACTGGAAGGGGCGGCTGACTGAGATTTTTTTTTTTTTTTTGGTTGGAGGTTTAACGACTACCGTGAGCAACTCAATGGGCTATAAACAGTCGCCCGTCCCTAATTTAGGGTCACTGGTTCCAGAGAAGGGAGAGACCCACCCAGTGAGGTAAGACAAGCACAACACACAACATCCATGCCTCACCAGGATTCGAATCCGGACCCCTTTCGGACGAATGATCAGAAGCCATCGCTTAAAACCACTGCACCACCGGGGCAGATCAGATCAGATCATATGTAGAGGATTTCAGGAAGGGAGTGTCTGACCTCAGGTCTTAAACAACCTTTAGAAATAGGAAGCCAGAAGATTTGGGCTAGAGTGCCCGATAGGAAAGTGACACGGGAGTGAGATATAAAGGGGGAGGAAGACGCCCGTATTTATTACCTGGAGGCCAGTACCCGGGGCCCGACGGCTTAATGTGCCCATCCGATGCACGGCGGATATTTAGTGGTTCGAGCGTTCGTACCTGCCCAGGATCGAACCTGAGGTTATCTCCATGGCAGTCACGAACGCTGACCACTAGGCGACCAGCGGCCCTGCACTACGGGCGGTACTGAGAGAGATTTATATATGTAGAGGATTTTAGGAAGAGAGCGTCTGACCCCAGGTCTTAAACAACCTTTAGAAATAGGAAGCTATAGAGATTTGGGCTAGAGTGCCCGATAGGAAAGTGACACGGAAGTGAGGTAGAAAGGGGTAGAAAGACGCCCGTATTTATTACCGGGAGGCCAGTACCCGGGGTCCGACGGCTTAACGTGCCCATCCGACGCACGGCGGATATTTAGTGGTTCGAACGTTCGTACCTGCCCAGGATCGAACCTGAGGTTATCTCCATGGCAGTCACGGACGCTGACCACTAGGACACCAGCGGGGCGGCACTGAGGGAGATTTATATATGTAGAGGATTTTAGGAAAGGAGTGTCTGAACCTAGGTCTTAACCACATTTATAAGTAGGAAGCTAGGAAATTTTGGCTACAGTTCTCGACAGGAAAGTCACACGGAAGCCGGTTAGAAAGAGTAAGGAAGACACCCTTATTTATACTCAAGGGGGAGGGGGGCGCATTACCCTTGGTCCGACGGCTTAACGTACTCAACCGACACGTGGCTGATATTTAGTGGTTCGAGCGTTCGTACCTGCCTGGGATCTATCCCGAGACTTTTCCATGTCAGCCAGGAACGTTGACAACTATGCGATCCTCGGGCCTGGCTGATAATTGAGGTCGGGTACTCGACTGTAGTGTGAGTCACTAGGTCGGGCAAAAGAAAACGCAGGGTCGGGTGTTGCTTGGTCTGGCCCTTCCCTGGCTACGGCCCAATCCAAATTTGTATTATTAGCTTTACCATTCTTATTTTTTAACCTCGATTTGACGGTTTAAAAAACATAGTTATAGAGCAACTTGAATTTGTTAAGGGCGCCAACGTTGTTAAAGAACCCTGAAACGCAACTACCAGCAGTATTACCTCATCCTTTTAGTATTCATTGATCTGAAGAAAGCGAAAGGATAAACAAATTGCTGCGATGGAGCACGTGAGGTGTAGATTTTCTTCCCTGGGTGATGTGATCCTGTTAGATCACGTTTTTTATACGACTTGAGAGTTAAAAACTTCCTGAAGTTTCTTTTATGGCAGACGATAAACTTTTAATGAAATAAAAAGCCTTAACATTAAAATAGCCCCTGAGCCCTTAATGGGTCATGATCATCAGAGCCGAGGTGTCCGCAACTATTTTTGGACTACGGGGGCAAGATATGAATTACTTGATCAGATCATAATACTTGTGCTGTTGTAGAACAGCACACGTTGACGTCATTACAACATGATACAGATAAAACGGTTATATTGAAAAAATCTGAATTAATATAAAACTTGAGTTTTATATCTCTAATATAGTCTTTTAATGTAAAATATTTTACTCATAAACGATGTCAAACCGTACTGATTTGGATTTCCACATTAGTGTGAATTCCACAAGAACCGTAGTCCTTAACGTTAAACGTCCAGGGCCGTAGCCACCGGGAGGGCAGAGAGAGCGGTCCCTCTCAGAATGTTCATTCTATAGGGGCGTAAATTCATGCTCTGGGGGGATATAAGAAATAGAAATTGTAACTGAAAAAGAAAGTTACACATTTCGTTATTTTCTTTTTAAAGACTGGTTAGTCTCATACAGTACTCCATGCAGTTAACGAGGGTACAGAGTAGCATACACTATTAGGTGGAACATCTGATATGCATGAAGGGAATTTTCCGAAACACTGAATGGAGGCATAGAAAACAATATGCTGATATGCCTAATCTCCATGACCTTTCCGAATATTCGTTGGGATGAAGAGTTAATTAATCATCTGTGCTCTCCCGCAGAAAGTTCTCTCTGAGTGTTTAACCTTGAACGGAACTTTTCCAAGTCCTACCCCTAAAGCTTCTTCCTATTGTTGCGTTTACTATCCGATACTCATTCGTTCTGGGCTGGTTTGTTTTTCGTTCTACATTTCTATTGAGTGTTGTGCTATCGGCGATCACATAACGTCTACGCTTTACTTGGTATTTACAATCTGTGGTTCTTGGGTATTTACCTAGTTTTTATATTTTTAGTAAAATCATATAAAAAACCTGAAATGCGATTTTTGAACGATCATAATACTACTTTCCTATAACGGCTATAATGAAGTAAATTTCTCCGTCATTTTTGGTCTATGCCGGGATTCGAACCCGAGTACGCTTATTCTGGAACAAGTCGCTCTACCAACTGAGCTACGCAGACGCTTATTCTGATTCCTATCTGCCTTGATGTCGTGTGCGTCCTGCTGGCAGGTACGCCACATCTCCCCCGAAAGAGGGCCGGGGGCATGGCCCACGGGTCAGCCGTGACCATGAATCGTTGCAGGCAGCCATCCACTGTAGAACGTGCACTTGAGAACTCCCAGTCAATCTGCTGTGTGGAATGCAACATCACACATTTTTATTTTTCGAAGCGCTGGAGAAGGAATTCTCTGATTTTTCCTATCTCGCGGTGTGGAAAGAACATCACACTAATGCGAGATTTTGAACGGTCGGGTCATCCGGATAGTTCGGGTGCCATTATAACGAAGTAAATTTCTCCGTTATTTTTATCCGCGCCGGGGTTCGAACCCGGGTCCACTCATTCCGGAATAAGTTGCTCTACCAATTAAGCTACGCGGACGATTATTCTGATTCCTATCTGCCTTGATGTCGTGTGCGTCCTGCTGGCAGGTACGCCACACGGCGGCCTGTGAGGTAGTAAGAACCACGTATTATTTGAGTGGAACTTAAAGGGGCGTAATTTTGACCTCGAAGGGGCGTAATTTGGAGCCTCGTCCTTCCTTATACTGATAAGAAAAGCTTGCTGCGTTCCTTGTGAAAACATAAAGTTTGTCCTCGACGGACGTCGAAGTCGTGTCCCCTCACTGCGGAGTAAGTCGCTCTCCCAACTGAGCTACGCCGACAGAATGTCTCGCTGCAGATTTGTCGTCTTAGCATGTTTTCACCTCTGTAGTACGTCACATCCTATATATAAGTTGAACAACATACGTTGATAAACGTTCCTCATCTTGTGTAAACACAATCCTTTCAGGCATTTCAAGTCGTCGGAAAATGGCAGAAAGTTATTTAATCGGTAACGTTAGAGAGCCACTCAACATTTATTGCTCAGATGCGAAAAGGAAAAGACGGTTACTGGCAGTTTCCCAAAACATAACAAACAAATAAAACCGGGATTGGAGTTTTCTGGGACTGACTATTTCAAGACACGCCTTCACTCTCATCGTTATCGCTGTAGTAAATTTCTAGCTTGCATTACATGTGGATATTTTAGCAAGTTCCGCAAATTTAAGGAGTTGCATTCTATTCCGTATATGCTTTTCAGCACCCTGGGGCCTCGCTGGAGTAACAACACGGGAAGGGGGATTAATTGCTCCCTCTTTCTCACTCTTTAGCAACGAGAAAAAATGCAGAATTCTAAAACCGATTGTTCTCACTTTTAATTTAATTGCGCTTTAAATTTAAAATAATTTTATTTCACTTACAAGCAATGCAACCCCGAAAACTTCAGTTTTAGCACAATAGTTTTAACGTAGCATTAATGTTATTTTAATGTTAATCGTCTCCCCATCATCGTTTGGTTTTTAAGAATATTTAGATGAGACCCAGTTCCTTTTTTACCGTGAGGAATGTTACGGAATTTGCTTATTACGCACATTACGTTTTCTCAAGAGTGTTACGGAATTTGCTTATTACCCAAGAGTGTTACGTATGCCGCCTTTCTTCTGTTTAGGTGGATTTTTATTTTTGGTCGACTAACAGATTTCGTACCCAAACAGTATGGAAACCAAACTTTTATATCTATAGCCTCTGCAGTTAAACAAGAGGACCGAGTGAATAGTGGATCCCATGTGTTCTCTGTGTGCTGGCTGGGTGATCTGGTTTATTGGGGTGGCAACATCATGGGGTGAGACCGAGCACTTTAAGTTAAGGGCAATTAAGAGCAATAAAAGGACAGACCCAAAGCACGTCAAGAAATCTAGCCCTGTAATACCAAATTCAGCGTACGATACACACATTTCTTGGTATCCAACTCATGTTCACGTCCACCAGGGGCAAACAGTGTTGCCAACCCTATAATTAAAAAGTAAAAAAAAATTACAAACCGCATTACACAACCGATGATCCATGTACTTAAGCAAGAAGTTCCTTACGCATCTTTCGGTAACATATACACTCACTGACAATGAAATTTGCTCACCAAGAAGGAAGCATCGGATTGAACTGAAATTTTATGGACGCAATGATACAGATAAATGATAAACATGATGGCACAAACAGAGCTGCAGGACCATTACAGCGGGATCTGTGGCACGCAGTCCGATTATCTTCAGTACCGCGTCGCTCCGCCTCGTGCGGCAATACATGTTGCAATACGGTTCGGCATGGAGGCGAACAGACGCCTGATATTGTCCTGCGGCATACTGGCCCACACGTGTTGGACGGTGTGCTCCAAATCCCGGATAGTGCGGCACAGCGGCAGCTGGCGTTTCAACTGGTCCCACACATGCTCGATAGGGGACATGTCCGGGGAGCGGGCAGGCCATGGAAGTGTTTGGACAGGACGTAGGTAGTCCTGGGCAACCCGAGCCGTGTGCGGGCGGTCATTATCTTACTGGTATAGCGCACCTGGAATCCCGGCCAGGAATGGGAGCGCGTGGAGCCGTAAGGTCTCATCCACATACCGCTGGCCCGTCAATGATCCACGTACCACTACTAGAGCTGATCGGCAGTAGGCAATGGCTCCCCAGACCCCCTGCAGTGGGGGAGGTGTGGCGCTCGATAGCGAAGTTGGGATTGTGCCGTTGACCCGGGAACCTCCACACCCGGACACGATGATCATCTGTCCCCAAAACGAAGCCGCACTCATCGCTAAAAACCACACGTCGCCAGTCTGTGGCGACATGTGGTGTTTTGCGATGAGTAAAGGGCGGTGGGATCACAGATTCGCTTCAGCGAGACGTCGGAAATGGTTCGTAGGCCCACAGGAGCAGCTACATCTGCCTGTATAGTGGACCGGGTCCCCGTGTGATCCGTTCGTGCCTGGCGCACGATCCGTCAATCCTCTCTCTCGGTGGTCCTCCTGGTCAGTCCGGAGCTGTCCACTGCTCCCAACACAGTCTGACGGTATGGTCAGTACGATCCACCTGGTGTGCTATACGGCTCGCCAACCACCCTGCGGTTTTCATCCCGATTATCCGGCTTCTCTCAAAGTCCGTAAGTTGCGTAAATCGACGTCTCTGGCATCTACTCGGCATTCTTGTCACTCTGTACCCTTGCTTGTGTCGGCTGGTGCTTTTCGCTTTCATGGGACATCCACTACACTCAGGTTTATAAGGCAGCCAGTTCGTGCTTGCAGCGCCACCACAGGGTGTACCCCAAACGTGGATCATTTGCATACCAGCACGCTCTCTAGCTACTGTATTTGCAAAGTTTCGCGGTTGTAGCATATTTTCTTCTGGTGCGCAATTTCATTGTCCGTGAGTGTATAATGGTCAAATAAGATTTGTTAACCCTTTTTTGGTTTGTTCGGGGGTTTAACAAGCACCGGCCACAGTGGTTCCAGGGAAGGGAAAGAGCCAGTGCCGTGAGACAAACACAATATCCATGCTTCATGGGGATTCGAACCAGAGTTGAAAACAGGTGAACATTTTTGGACCCGGACCCGGCCGTCACAATGAGATTCGACTGGACTTGAACCGGACAAATCTGTTTTGAATTATAAATTCGAATATATTATCATCATCATCATCATCATCATTGCCAATCATTATCAATCCACTGGTGGATGAAAGTCTCCCCAAGTTTCTTCAACAACGGACTGTCTTGGGCCAGTCTCTTTCATCCACCCATCTCCCACGTGGTCTTTTCTTCTGGGTCTTTTCCGGTCCCGCGGAATCCAGTCTAAAATTTTGGGCCGCCCCGGTGGCGCAGTGGTCTAAGGCAATGGCCTCTGATCATTCGTCCGAAAGGGGTCCGGGTTCGAATCCCGGTGAGGTATGGATGTTGTGTTTGTCTTACAGCACTAGTGGCTCTCTCCCTTCCCTGGAACCAGTGACCCTAAATTGGGGACGGGCGACTGCTTATAGCCCATTGAGTTGCTCACGGTGGTCGTTAAACCTCCAATCAAAAAAAAAAAAAAAAAAAAATTCGTTTGTCCATCGCTGGTCCGTTCTTCTGGCAACACGTCTAACCCATTGCCATTTCAGGGATTTTACTCTGATCATGATGTCTTCCACTCTTGTCATTTTTCTTATCCACGAGTTGCTCTTTTTATCTTTCCTCGTTACACCAAGCATGCATCTCTCCATGCTTCTTTGCGTTGCCTGCAGTCTTTGTATGTCTTTTTTAGTTAAGGTTCACGTCTCTGCTCCGTACGTAAGCACTAAGAGGATGTATTGATTAAACACTTTTCTTTTGAGACAAAATGGCACATTGCTCTTAAAAAGTGTACTGTTTCTTTCAAAAGCTCTCCAGCCAAGTTTTATAGGTCGATTAATTTCTTCGTCAATGTGACCCTAGCTTGATATTTGCTGCGCAAGGTAAATGTAGTAGGAATTGGTTATCTCCAGCTTTTCTCCATCAATTGATAAATCTTTATTCCTTGTAAAAGCATTGTACTTCAGTTTTGTCTTCTGAAAGTTGTACCCTTTTCAGCAAGTTCCTGGATAATACTCTGCAGCTCTGAAGTATTATTTCAAAGACCTCTGAAATATTTTTCTTCATTTCTAAAATAAAATGGAAATAAAATCGGGTCGAAATCGGGTCAGTAACACCTTGACCCGTGACCCGTTTTCATCTCTGATTCGAACCTGGACCCATCTCAGGCTAATAGTCTGAAGCCAACGCTTAGATCACTGTGTGAGAACCAAAATTTGTCCGCGACGAGATCGAACGCGCACCCCTCACTCCGGAGGAAGTTGTTCTCCCAAGCAAGCTACACCGACGGAATGTATCCCTGGAGATTTGTCGTCTTCACACGCGTTTTACCTCTGTGCTACCTCACAACTGCGCCCCGGTTCGCCTGTTGAGGACACTGCACTTATAAAAATTGGGATCCGCCCCAATGGCGCAGGGGTCTAAGCACTGACTTCTGATCATTCGTCCAAAATGGGTCCGGGTTCGGATCGCGGTGAGGCATGGGTTTTGTGTTTGTCTTCCGGCACTGGATCTCTCCCTTCCCTGGAACCAGTTATCCTAAATCGGGGACGGACAACTGTTTAAAGGTCATCGAGTTTGTGACGTACCTGCCAGCAGGACGCACACGCCATAAAGGCAGATAGGATTCAGAATGAACGTCTGCGTAGCTCAGTTGGTAGAGCGACTTGTTCCGGAATAAGCGGACTCGGGTTCGAATCGGGCGGCGTAGACCAAAAATGACGGAGAAATTTACTTCGTTATAATGGCGCCCGAACTATCCGGATGACCCGACCGTTCAAAATCTCGCATTGGTGTGATGTTATTTCCACACCGCGAGATAGGAAAAATCAGAGAATCCCTTCTCCAGCGCTTCGAAAAATAAATGTGTGTGACGTTGCATTCCACACACCAGATTGACTGGGAGTTCTCAAGTGCACGTTCTACAGTGGATGGCTGCCTGCAACGATTCATGGTCACGGCTGACCCGTGGGCCATGCCCCCGGCCCTCTTTCGGGGGGGATGTGACGTACCTGCCAGCAGGTAGCACACGACATAAAGGCAGATAGGATTCAGAATGAACGTCTGCGTAGCTCAGTTGGTAGAGCGACTTGTTCCGGAATAAGCGGACTCGGGTTCGAATCCCGGCGTAGACCAAAAATGACGGAGAAATTTACTTCGTTATAAGTTGCCCGCGGTGATCGCCAAACCTCCGCAAAAAGTTGGCCGCCCCGGTGGCGCAGTGGTCTAAGCGATGGCCTCTGATCATTCGTCCGAAAGGGGTCCGGATTCGAATCCCGGTGAGGCATGGATGTTGTGTTTGTCTTACGGCACTGGTTCTTTCCCTTCCCTGGAACCAGTGACCCTAAATTAGTGACGGGCGACTGCTTATAGCCCATTGAGTTGCTCGCGGTGGTCGTTAAACCTCCAATCAAAAATATAAACAAATAAAAAAGTTGGGGAGTGAGTGAGATAAGGTCACTCCATAATTCCGAAAATTTTCAGTGTCACATTGCAAAATGTCTTTCAATCGTTGAACTGGAAAGACAGGCGGATAAAGGTTAATGGAGATTGTTTAACTTACTTTTGTTTGACTGACAGTATCGTCAGTTTTGGAAGTACCCCTTCAGAGCTGCAGTGTACGATCCTTGCTAACAATAGCAAAGAATTGGGTTAAAAATCGAACTTAGAGTAAACAAAAATTGATGTACAATGATTTTGCAAAAACTGAAGATTTAACGGTTGAGGGGGAAATCTAGAGGTAACCGATTCCAACATCTACCTTGGGTAACAGACACCAAGAGTGAGCCACGTAGAAGGAATAAGTAGGCGCGTATAACAACTCGGTAGGAGAGCTTTCAAAATAAACAGTACAATCATCAAGAGCAATATACCCAGAGACTAACTCAGTATTTCTGCATCCAGGCCAAACCGCAAAATATTGTGCCCTTTTTGTCTTTTTTTCACACCCACGAATCCACACACGCTATACACACACACGCACACATACACGAGCGCATGCACACACGCGCGCACACATATTACTAAATTAATATTGTATATATTATATATACACTGCGCCAGGAAATCATGGGTATGGAAGGAAGCACAATAAAACTGTGACTGTATAAATTAGAAATAGTATATATATACACTGCCGGAAAGTGAAAAAAGAACACCAAGAAGGAAGTGGCGGACGATCATGAAATTTACATATGTTAATGGGGTCGAGTTTACGTAGTGTGATGTTAATTTCGGGACCAACCGGTGAGCGCTTACGCCACAGCACGGCATAATATGCAAATTATCCTCGGTGGTATTTAAGGAGTACGGCAAAGTGAATGTAATCAGTCGTCGGCGTACGGACACGTGCGAAGACCCTGAAGAAGCTGCAATGCCTGGACATGAAAGACGTGTACGATTTCAGCAGTTATCGGACTTTGAGCGAGGTCGTCTAGTCGGACTGCGCGAGGCCGGGTGGTCGTATCATCGTATTGCGGAGCGAATTGGACGGGAAGTATCGGTGGTGGTACGATTGTGGCGTAGATGGTCCGAGGAACATTCCCACGCGAGAAGACGTGGAACCGGGAGTCACAGACGGACTGATGAGCGGACCGATCGACGCATAAGAAGAGCGGCGTTGTCAAGCAGAACATACACTGCGACGCAAATCCGAGCTGCCGTTGCACCTGAGGTGACTGTGCGAACAATCCGCAACCGTCTACTGGATGAAGGACTACGTGCAAGTGTACCTCTGGCATGTGTACCTCTGACTCCAGCCCACCGTCAGGAAGGGCTGCAGTGGTGTCGCCAACGTCTGCACTGGAGAACGCAATGGCAAACTGTCGTGTTCAGCGATGAAAGCACATTCTGCTTGGGAGCCTCCGATGGCCGTATGCGTGTTCGCAGACGCACAGGGGAGCGTCTGCACCCTTTTTGCATCCGCCAGCGACACACAGGGCCACCACCTGGTCTCTTGGTGTGGGGAGCGATCAGCTATCACTCCCGTACACAACTAGTGTTTGTACCGGGTACGTTAAACAGCACCTCCTACATCAACAACATCATTCAGCCCGTTGTTGTGCCATTTGTAAGGTCGGTCCATCGTGGTATTTTCCAGCAAGATAACGCACGCCCACACACGGCACGTGCAACGCAACATGCACTTCAGGGTGTGAGACAACTTTCATGGCCTGCACGTTCACCGGATTTGTCCCCCATTGAGCACGTGTGGGATTTTATGGGACAACGACTTATCCGGTCTCCGCGGTCAGCCACGACCATCCCCGATTTACGCGTCCAGGTTGAGGATGCTTGGAACTCAATACCCCAAACTTACATCCAACATCTGTACGACAGACTCCATGTCAGAATTGCACAGTGTGACGCAGTTGATGGCGGTTCAACCTCGTACTAACCATGTTACATGGAAATGTTATTTTTCAGTTTACCAGCAAATACAGCTGTATTTTGCCATAATGTTTTGATCACGTTATCCTCTGTATTCCGTTATTATGCTGTATAAATTTCGTTGGTATCAGACGTCTCCTTCTTGGTGTTCTTTTTTCACTTTCCGTCAGTGTATATATATATCATTGTCAACCATTATCATCAATCAACTGCTGCATGAAGGTCTTCCCAAGTTTCTTCCACAACGGTCTGTCTTGATCCAGTCTCCTCCATGTTACTCCTGCATGTTTTCGAATTTCATCCATCCATCTCCCATGTGTGGTCTTTTTCTGTCACTTTCCTTATCCACGAGTTTCTCTTATCTTTAATGGTTATAAATACATATACCCTACAACTTGTGGTTTATATATATATATATACAGTTCACACACACACACACACACGCACAATATTCCACAAAATTGACGCCCCACTGTACTGCTTTTTCCGAATTTCGACCTTTCGTACCACACGAAGTAGACTGAATGTAGGAGGCAGTCTTGACTTGCTATCTCAGTAATAATAATAATATTATTATTACTGAGATAGCAAGTCAAGGCTTGCCTCCTAAAAAATGAATAATTAATATATATATATTAATTAATATATATATTATTTATTCAGTTTTAATAATATCGCTCTTTCCACGTTTATAATTATTAATAATTAAT
The DNA here is from genome assembly GCA_039090855.1 of Macrothele yani. Taxonomy (NCBI): domain Eukaryota; kingdom Metazoa; phylum Arthropoda; class Arachnida; order Araneae; family Macrothelidae; genus Macrothele; species Macrothele yani. Next base: position 897,741 of record CM077031.1, on the reverse strand, counting down.
TATAAACGTGGAAAGAGCGATGACTTCTGTTTGATGTTCCTAGTCCACGTCAAATATCTGTATTAATTATTATTCATTCTCCTTCTAATTATTTGTTCAGTTGCTACTTACCATCTTTGGTGAATCCCAGCATTGTGCGGGGCTCCAAGAAGCAATCTGCCAATTGGCTTGGCAGTTAGTGTATGTGAGTCTGGAGGAATTCGAGGCCGCTGTGGTGCAGTGGAAGCATATCCGGCGCGTAACTGGAAAACCCTGGGTTCGATTCCTGGTGGCGGCTGATGAGAATTTTTTCGTGACTCACTTATAAACGTGGAAAGAGCGATGACCTCTGTTTGAAGTTATTTTACATTTAGAAATGCTGATTACATGATTTTCACACGGTTTGTTAATTTCAGAATTTCTCTTCATAAAGAGCAAAAACATAACCTTCTTCTATCCACCGCTTGTTTACGCGCGCCATTTTTTTGGTAGACGATGTTTAACTGCAGCAGATGCTTCTTTCGTGTTCATGTAACACCCTGTTCCCAGTTTATTGTTTGGACTTCTTTTATTTTCTGTAATTTCTTATCAAAAAACGTTCTAAAAATGTGTCAACATCCTTTGTATGTATATATGTGATGTCTTTCTCCTAATCTCTTAGAATTCGCACAGAAGACTACTTCATTTCACAGAGTAGTACAACATCAAATTTAAGAAAAAAATATTTTTCATAACAAAATTTCTGTTTATTCTAAATTTAAAATTCATATAAGTTTACCCAAGTTTGCTAAAACCTTAGATAGCTGCACTCGCCATTGTTCTAACTGCTTAAATATTTTGGGAAGACTAAAGAGTGGGCTCAAAATAATAAGATAATGGAACTATTGTTGCGCCTCTTGATAGTGGTTGTTGCTATTAATGATGATAAATAAAATAAAAACGTATATAGTCTGTTATGTACATATTATACATTTTGTTTAAATCTTATTATCGGCGTCTACTTTGTATGTGTGTGTGTGTGTGTGTGTGCTGTATTCGTTACGTTGGTAAACGTTTCAAAACTTATGTACCCCACGGAAATCTCAGTAACATAGCCAAATTTAACCTTCAGGAAATTTTCGCTTTAACCAAAACAAAATGAATCACATCCTGTGGTGTGTATGACGTCTTCCCTTTTTTATTTTCATATGTTAGAAATAGACGGAGATGCGTATCTGCTGGGAACATGCTGACAGCTGTGATATTCCCACTTGGTTACAAGTCCCTCTTTCCTCTGAGCAGCAGGCAATGTCACAACCGTTTGTGATTCATGTCCGGCAGTTACTTCGTCTCCCCTTTCCGTAATCTGCTCTTGTATTTGCTTTTACCGTCTCATCTACCTTCTCTCTCTCTCTCTTTATTTGTTTCGTGACATAGACTCCAACGGTACTTCTCCGAAGGAAAGCAAACAGCACGCATCGTAATCTTATACGTCTGCACCATTAACCTGCGTTCAAATAAAAGACACAAGCTCGAAGTGCAGTCATCGTCTGATAAGGAGTTTTCTTTTCCGCTAGCAAAATAAATAATAGATCGTAAATGTAAAATTTTCGTGACATAGAGATTCCTGAGGATTGGGGCAACGCTACAATGATCCTGATACATAAAAAAAGGTGACATTGAGGATCTTGAGAACTACAGATCTATCAGCCTCCTCTCAGTGGTTTATAAAATCTTCACTAAAGTTCTTTCACACCGTTTGAAGGTAACACTGCACATGGCTCAACCGAGAGAACAAGCTGGATTCAGGAGTGGCTACAGCACAATAGATCATATCCACGTACTGAGAGAACTAATTGAAAGAGCGAGGGAATATGAACTTCCATTGTGCATGGCTTTTATCGATTATGAAAAAGCCTTTGATTCGGTGAAACCATCAGCAGTTGCAATGGTTCTGAAGACCTGCGGTATTGAAGATGCATACATTAATATCATTAATAACATCTATGAAAATGCAAGTGCAAAGATTCGGCTGTTTGAAAATACAACACACATAAAAATTGGAAAGGGAGTGAGACAAGGTGACACCATATCCCCGAAGCTCTTTAATACCACATTGGAAAAAGTCTTTCAGTCATTGAACTGAGAAAACAAAGGGATAAAGATTAATGGAGATTATCTAACTCACCTTCGTTTTGCCGATGACATAGAAATTTTTGCAACTACCCCATCAGAGCTGCAGAGTATGATCCAGGAACTTCCAGTGCTTACGTATGGTGCACAGACGTGGACCTTAACTATAAAAGAGACATACAAAGGCTGCAGACAACTCAAAAAAGCATGGAGAGGTGCATGCTTGGTGTAACCAGGAGAGATAAGAAGAGGAACTCGTGGATCCGAAAAATGACAAGAGTGGACGACATCATGATCAGAGTTTAATCCCTGAAATGGCAATGGGCTGGACATACTGCCAGAAGGACAGACCATCGATGGACAGCCGAAATTTTAGATTGGATTCCAAGGGACAGGAAAAGACCCAGAAGAAGACCACATGGGAGATGGGTGGATGAAATTCGAAAGTATGCGGGAGTGACCTGGAGGAGACTGGCACAAGACAGACCGTTGTGGAGGAAACTTGGGGAGACCTTCGTCCAGCAGTGGATTGATAATGGTTGACAATGATGATGATGATGAAATGTAAAATGATGCATCGTTCAAATTTCGGAATGAGGGCAGTTTTAAATTTTTTTTAAAAACGGAGAAAAATGTCGTGTGGTTTTAACGGAAGTTTGGACTTCAGTTTATAAGTAAAAATGTCTTAAGCATTAAGGGGATTCGTCATGAGTGTTGTTATCATTAATATACGGTGTGTTCGGTCCCGGACGATTCGTCTAACGACGATTGGTCCAATGCCGATTCGTCGAATGCCAATTCGTCCAAAGGGACAATTGGTCCAATGCCGATTAATCCAATGTCCGATTCGTCCAATGGTACGATTGGTCCAACGCCGATTCGTCCAATGCTATCACCTTACCAACGGTAAACGTTTTTTTTCAGAAAGGAATAATAATTTAAATTATTCTCCTTATATCCTTTTAAAGGATAATTTCCGTATATTTAGTAATTGTAAACATTTTACATAAACCTGGTAAAAGGCACTCAATGGAGCATTTCTCAGCTGTTTGCAAAGCACCTAGGCCGTTTTTTTGAAGATTTTTATTTACAATCTAAATGTTTAGTATTTGTAAATATGTTTTAAAACCTAATAAAAGGCACTCATCCTATCATTTCTCAGGTCTTTACGAGGCACCTAGGCCCCGGGCCTTTTTAGAAGATTTTGAGTTACAACCTAGACATTTAGTACTTGTAAACATTCTATAAAACCTTATAAAAGGCACTCATCGTATCATTCCTCAGGTCGAGCCGCGGACGGCTTAGTGGTTAGTGTTTCAGACTGTCGATGCTGGGTCCCAAGGTTCAAGACTGGGCTGATCTTTCAGAGATGGTGTGATTTACTAACAATCGCTGAATATCCGCCGTGCATCGGACGAGCACGTAAAGTGACGGCCCCCAGGCTGGACCCACTGGTTAAATGGGTATCCTTTCCTATGTCCTCCCTGAAATTCTCTCACCCATCTATGTGCAATATCGTACTTGTACGGTGGCGCCATCTACTGTACTCTAATCTCACTACAAACTGTTCTGTCAAAAGTCGCTAGACTTGCTCTCATTGTTTCTGTGTCCTGCCCAAAAGGCGATCTCGCTGTAGGTGGCTGGGACCTAAACTCTACTCCCTGTGGACGGAAGTCCTACATAAAAATGACAAATGCTCTAGAGGAGTACATTTCTCAGGTCTTTACTAGGCCTCGGGCCTTTTTAAAATATTTTAAGTCACAACCTAGATATTTGGTATTTTTAAACATTTTATAAACCCTTATAAAAAGCACTCAACGAATCATTTCTCAGCTATCTACCAGGCACCTAGGTAGCGGGCCTTTTTAAAAGATTTTAAGTTACAACCCAGATATTTGTAAACATTTTATAAAACATTATAAAAAGCATTAATCGTATCATTTCTGAGGTCTTTGCAAGGCACCTAGGCCCCGGGCCATTTTAGAAGATTTTAAGTAACAGCCTAGATGTTTGGTATTTGTAAACATTTTATAAAGCTTTATAAAAAGCACTCATCGTATCATTTCTGAGGTCTTTGCTAGGCACCTAGGCCGCGGGCCTATGAATTAATATTTCGTGCCTAAGTGAAAGCGCAATATTATTAACTTGATTTAATACGTAAACTTTATGAATATGACATCGGTAGAATAAAAAAGTCCTAAAAAGGCCTAGGCCAAGAGCCTATGAATTAACATTTCGTGCCTAAGTAAAAGCTCAATATTATTAACTTGATTTGATATGTAAACATTATGAATCTGACATCGGTAGAATTAAAACTGTTAAAAAGCCTAGGCCTAGAGCCTATGAATTAATATTTCGTGTTTAAATAAAAGCGCGATACTATTAACTTGATTTAATACGTAAAAGTTATGAATACGACATCACTGGAATAAAAACTGTTGAAAAGGCCTCTGTCCAAACCCCGACCAGTTGTTTCCATTGGTCAGTTGCGGGAAAACCCTCACTGCATTCCACAAACAGAAACGGAACACTAGTATTTTATATTATTTCATGCAAAAGAGAAACACCACCGAAACAGAGGTAGGATCACATAGCTGGTAGATGAGATGGACCACCGAAACAGAGATAGGATCACATAGCTGGTAGATGAGGTGGACCACCGAAACAGAGGTAGGATCGCATAAATGGTAGATGAGATGGACCACCGAAACAGAGGTAGGATCACATAGATGGTAGATGAGATGGACCACCGAAACAGAGGTAGGATCACATAGATGGTAGATGAGGTGGACCACCGAAACAGAGGTAGGATCACATAGCTGGTAGATGAGGTGGACCACCGAAACAGAGGTAGGATCACATAGATGGTAGATGAGATGGACCACCGAAACAGAGGTAGGATCACATAGCTGGTAGATGAGGTGGACCACCGAAACAGAGGTAGGATCACATAGATGGTAGATGAGGTGGACCACCGAAACAGAGGTAGGATCACATAGCTGGTAGATGAGGTGGACCACCGAAACAGAGGTAGGATCACATAGATGGTAGATGAGGTGGACCACCGAAACAGAGGTAGGATCGCATAGATTAGGTAGATGAGGTGGACCACCGAAACAGAGGCAGGATCACATAGCTGGTAGATGAGGTGGACCACCGAAACAGAGGTAGGATCACATAGATGGTAGATGAGGTGGACCACCGAAACAGAGGTAGGATCACATAGCTGGTAGATGAGGTGGACCACCGAAACAGAGGTAGGATCACATAGATGGTAGATGAGGTGGACCACCGAAGCAGAGGTAGAATCACATAAATGGTAGATGAGATGGATCTTTTCGTATGGAGCGAAGAACTGATGTCACAGTTTTTGGTATGTCTTCATATTTATTCGAGGTACATTCTTCCTATGTTAATACAAGAAGTGGCATGATCAGCCAACGAAAGGACGAACTTGCAGAGGTCATCTTTCCGTATGGAGTGAAGAGCTTATGTCACAGTTCTTCGTATGTCTTCATATATATTAGAAGTAAATTCCTCCTGTGTTAATAGAAGAAGTGGCATGATCATCCAACGAAAGGAATGACTTGCAGAGGTCATTTTTTGGTATGGAGTGAAGAGCTGATGTCACCGTTCTTTGTATGTCTTCACATTTATTAAGTACATTCGTCCTGCGTCAATGCAAGAAGTGGTGCGATCAGCCAACGAAAGGAAGGACTTGCAGAGGTCATCTTTTAGTATGAAGTGAAGAGCTGATGTCACAGTTCTTTGTATGTCTTCACATTTATTCGAAGTACATTCGTCCTGCGTCAATGCAAGAAGTGGTGAAATCAACCAACGAAAGGAAGGACTTGCAGAGGTCATCTTTTGGTATGGAATGAAGAGCTGATGTCACAGTTCTTTGTATGTCTTCACATTTATTCGAAGTACATTCCTCCTGCGTCAATGCAAGAAGTGGTGCGATCAGCCAACGAAAGGAAGGACTTGCAGAGGTCATCTTTTGGTATGAAGTGAAGAGCTGATGTCACAGTTCTTTGTATATCTTCATATTTATTCGAAGTACATTCCTCCTGCGTCAATGCAAGAAGTGGTACGATCAGCCAACGAAAGGAAGGACTTGCAGAGGTCATCTTTTAGTATGAAGTGAAGAGCTGATGTCACAGTTCTTTGTATGTCTTCACATTTATTCGAAGTACATTCCTCCTGCGTCAATGCAAGAAGTGGTGCGATCAGCCAACGAAAGGAAGGACTTGCAGAGGTCATCTTTTAGTATGAAGTGAAGAGCTGATGTCACAGTTCTTTGTATGTCTTCACATTTATTCGAAGTACATTCCTCCTGCGTCAATGCAAGAAGTGGTGCGATCAGCCAACGAAAGGAAGGACTTGCAGAGGTCATCTTTTAGTATGAAGTGAAGAGCTGATGTCACAGTTCTTTGTATGTCTTCACATTTATTCGAAGTACATTCCTCCTGCGTCAATGCAAGAAGTGGTGCGATCAGCCAACGAAAGGAAGGACTTGCAGAGGTCATCTTTTAGTATGAAGTGAAGAGCTGATGTCACAGTTCTTTGTATGTCTTCACATTTATTCGAAGTACATTCCTCCTGCGTCAATGCAAGAAGTGGTGCGATCAGCCAACGAAGGAAGGACTTGCAGAGGTCATCTTTTAGTATGAAGTGAAGAGCTGATGTCACAGTTCTTTGTATGTCTTCATATTTATTCGAAGTACATTCCTCCTGCGTCAATGCAAGAAGTGGTGCGATCAGCCAACGAAAGGAAGGACTTGCAGAGGTAATCTTTTGGTGTGGAGTGAAGAGATGTCACAGTTCTGTGTATGTCTTCCAGTTGCGTCTTTAAGTCTTTTGGGGCCCTAGGTGCTAAAAGATCGAGGGCCCTTCCCTCCTTCCTTCTTATCGCCTCAGAATTTTTCATCCGTCAGATAAAAGAAAAGTAATACTAAAAAAAATTTTTTTTTCTTTTTGAAATGCCATTCTCTCTTCCTATTTTTAGAACATTTTGTAAGAAACAGTACTGATGTGATCACCTTGTGTGTCCGTGCATATGAATTCTTTGTTTTTGTTTTTAGTGTTATTTAAAAAAATATTTTGCGGTTAATAGGAAATCAAAGGATATTAAGTTTGCCACTTGAACTATCCCATATACTCGTACTTCAAGAATTCGCCGCTAAGGGCTGTCAAAGTTGATAATTCAAAAAAATTATAAGTTCTGTTATGAAGAAACTATTCAACTCAGAGAAAAGAAATATTTTTTGTGCCTCTCAGATTAAACTTAACTGTTTCTTCTCGAATATTTCAATTTTCCAGTTAGTTCGTTGGTTTCCTGCTAGAGGCGCTGAAGGCCAAAAGATTTGGTTTTCACAGATTTTCCAAAAAAATGTTTCGAATGATAGGGCATAAAAATTCATTAAATTTTTCCCACTTAAAATTTTACTACTAGTTCATAAATTTCTTGGTTAAAGGGTGTTAGATCTGAGGAAGATGTTGATTACCGTACCCCAAAGGGAAAAGGCAATAAATGGCAAGCATCTCCCATCATCAGGACAGTTTTCACGAGCACTCGTCATTGCAACTCAGGGGAAAAGGTTTCAACATAGATGTTTTCTCGTGGCTGGAAGTAGCATGAAAGTAATTTGTAAGTACTACAGCATACCAGTTAAGTAATCGCCTTAAACAATGAAAACTGAACCGTACTACTAAAAAGAAGGCTAAGTTGTTTTAACCGTTCTTTTCAAAACAAGTACATCGATAAGAACTCGAAAATTTGGAGTGTCAGCAATAGCAAGAAAAAATATATGAGAAAGTAAAATATCAATTAACAATACAAATAAAGTGGTCGCTTTAAGGATTCATTTGTTTCGGTCGATGAAAACCAAAATAAAACTGGCAATCCAATTATACGTTTTCGGGGCCCCTCAAGCTCTGGGGTCCTAGACGCACGCCTATTCGGAAATCCGCCCCTGATGTCTTCAATGTCTTGAAAAACTTTTTAAAGGCAACTTTAATTTAGGGAATAGAAAGCAATCACACGGTGACAAATCTGGAGAATACGAGGATGGTTGAGTACACCCACTTTCTTTTGTGCCAAAAATTACTGTGCACTGACCGCTGTGTGTGCGGGTGCGTTATCGTGAAGAAGTAACCATTGCCCGTTTCTGTACTCAGACCTGACCCGAACAATCATTTTCTACAATCGTTCGAAACTATAGATGTGCAAGCCATTGCTAGCGACAGTCGTACCTTCAGAAATGAACTCATGATGCAGAATTCTCTTGCTGACGTAAAATCACACAAGCACTGTCTTCCACTGAGAGCACTCCGACACTTCGTTTCAGGATCATAACGAAAACACCCTGTCTCGTCACACGTCACAATGCTTTGGGGAACATTTTATATTGTTTCTCTTGTCTCCAGGATGTCTTTTGCGACCTCACTCGTTCATGTTTCTGGTCGTCTGACAAAGCATTCGAAACAAAACGAGCACAAACTCCCCCTCCCCCCGAAATCCTGCACTTAAATGTGACAAATGCCTCCTTATTAAAATGGAGCTCATCCTCAAGGGCACACAACGACCACTTTTTATCCTTTCGCAAGCTTTCCGAATGAGTTCAGGCATGCTCACTGAAATCTGGCGTCCGGGCCTTTCGTCATTTTCCAAATCTTCCCATCCCTTCTTGAAACGTCCATACCATCGGAATATTTGTGCACAATATAGGCAAGTAGACCCATACACATCACGCAACAATTCAACGGTCTCAGAGGCAGTTTTACCGATTTTCGGACATAACCGGATTTTTGCTGTCTGCTGCATGACAGAGCAGTAACAATGTTCTTCTATCGAATGACGTCATGCGCAGCGTAAATAATCATCTACGCAATTCTCACGCAAATGCTGGTGCCACTACATAGCTGATAAATGACTTATAAAAACGACAACAACATGACTTCCCGCCTCGTGTGTTTTACCGGGATTTAAAAAAAAAGTCAGTCATTACTTAACAGCGCACGGTGTGTACCGATTTTCGGCGCAAATTATTGGCTCACTATGTGAAAACACAGATTTTCCCGTTACGGGGATCGAATCCGCTTCCCCTTCACTCCGGAGTAAGTTGCTCTCCCAACTAAGCCACACGGACTGAATGTGTCGCTGCAGATTTGTCGTCTTGACCGTGCTTTACCTCTGCAGTACGTCACAACTATTCATATAGCTTTCATCGATACATTAACCCATCCCAGAAAAAAATTGTAGTTGCTCGCCTGGAATGAGGGATGTCCAATGATCGTAGCCCGTGATGCTGAAAGTGAATTTCTTGTGTATTTCAGATTTTCAGTAACGATACGAACGACTGAGACAATTCCAGGTTTAACAAAAAACGTTAAGGTAGAAGTTGTAGTGACTTTAATACAAAGTCGGATTCTACAAACCCAGATTATAACATTTATTTTATAATCAATAAGAAATTGAAAACAATAAATCTGTTATGTAGACCCGTTATTATTTTTCCTGTTATGCAGCCATTATCATAATCGTCGTTCGTTTAATTTCGTAATGGAGGCGTTGTCCGCTATTCATGATCTGGATTTTCTCCTTCAGATTGCGTTCCCGTAACTGAAAAGATCATGACGTAAACAAAAGTACGAAAATAGTAGCACCGCGGGAGTGGGCGTGGAGCATCCGTTGATGAGTTTTTTTCCTGATTTCACCAGAGTACGTGAAACCTGAACGAAATTATCACCTTGGCAGTGAGTGAGACTGGCGGCCTTCCAAGTCTAAGGATGCCTACCTTCCTGATGAGACGATTTCCACGATATTCATTGTTGGCTACTTCGTTGAGATATTTTCAGCAACTTCTCTTTCGATTTCACAAGGAACCACACCCGAATGTTATCCACGACAAAATCATTTTCTCTGACGCTGTGCGCGAACGCTAAATTGCAGCGATGTGCGCACGACTTCGTAATGGGTGTATGTGTGTTTGTGTGTGTGTGGCGTACCTAACATCGCTCTCTTTTTATAACATTAAAAATGTGGAATTTTTAACACCTCTTGCACGGGAGTAGAATCGTATGGGAAACGGTAGGGATGTCCCGTGTGACGAACTACTGGCACATATCCAGACGGCAAGTAGTAGTGATGAGCACTCGCCGGCGTAGCTTAATCGGGAAAGCATTCAGCTCCGGAGCAGAAAGATCCGACTTCGATCGTTGACACCGGCAAATTTGTGTTTTCACATTGGTGCCCGGCAGTAAAAATCGATCTTCTGCCCGTAAGGTTCTTCGAAAAATGTATGATGTTCCTGCTACACGTTGTTTGAAATCAATGAGAAATCCTTCTTCGCTTCGAAAAATGTGTGATGCTTCTTCCACACATCGTCTGTAATGAATGAGAATCCCTTCTTGGCTTCGCAAAATATGTGATGCTTCTTCCACACATCGTCTGGAATTAATGAGAATTCCTTCTTCGCTTCGAAAAATGTGTGATGCTTCTTCCACACATCGTCTGGAATGAATGAGAATTCCTTCTTCGCTTCGAAAAATGTGTGATGCTTCTTCCACACATCGTCTGGAATGAATGAGAATTCCTTCTTCGCTTCGAAAAATGTGTGATGCTTCTTCCACACATCGTCTGGAATGAATGAGAATTCCTTCTTCGCTTCGAAAAATGTGTGATGCGTCTTCCACACATCGTCTGGAATGAATGAGAATTCCTTCTTCGCTTCGAAAAATGTGTGATGCTTCTTCCACACATCGTCTGGAATGAATGAGAATCCCTTCTTGGCTTCGCAAAATATGTGATGCTTCTTCCACACATCGTCTGGAATTAATGAGAATTCCTTCTTCGCTTCGTAAAATGTGTGATGCTTCTTCCACACATCGTCTGGAATTAATGAGAATCCCTTCTTCGCTTCGACAAATGTGTGATGCTTCTTCCACACATCGTCTGGAGTGAATGAGAATCCTTTCTTCGCTTCAAAAAATGTGTGATGCTTCTTCCACACATCGTCTGGAATAAATGAGAATCCCTTCTTGGCTTCGCAAAATGTGTGATGCTTCTTCCACACATCGTCTGGAATGAATGAGAATTCCTTCTTCGCTTCGGAAAATGTGTGATGCTTCTTCCACACATCGTCTGGAATTAATGAGAATCCCTTCTTCGCTTCGACAAATGTGTGATGCTTCTTCCACACATCGTCTGGAGTGAATGAGAATCCTTTCTTCGCTTCAAAAAATGTGTGATGCTTCTTCCACACATCGTCTGGAATAAATGAGAATCCCTTCTTGGCTTCGCAAAATGTGTGATGCTTCTTCCACACATCGTCTGGAATGAATGAGAATTCCTTCTTCGCTTCGGAAAATGTGTGATGCTTCTTCCACGCATCGTTTGGAATTGGCGAGAATTCCTTCTCTTGCAGAGAGTTACAGGGATTGAACAGAATAATGTCAACACCTAAAAAAATAAGGTTTTACGTACCTAACACGGTGTGGTGCCACCTTTCGCCCTCAAATCTGACTGAATCCTCCTTGGAATTGACGCATACAAATTCTGGATGGTGGTTAGTGGGATGTTACACCATTCTTCATGCAGAAACGGCTCCACGTCCTTGAGAAATGCAGGAGGAGAATAACGGGATATTACTCTGTTTCGCAACACACACCACAGTGGCTCGATGATGTTTGAGTCTGGTGATTGGTAAGGCCAAGAAAGATGTGGAAATTCGTCCTCATGTTCTTCAAACCATGATTGGACATTCCAAGCTCTGTGGATTATGGCATCAACATCTTGATAGATGGCATCCCCTGCAGGAAACAATGCCTGAGCCATTGGATGGACTTGGTCGGCCCAAATGGTTTCATACGCCCTGCCAGTCATCCGTCCTTTCAAGATGATCAGGGTATCATCTTGATAGATGGCATCCCCGCAGGAAACAATGCCTGAGCCATTGGATGGACTTGGTCGGCCAAAATGGTTTCATACGCCCTGCCAGTCATCCGTCCTTTCAAGGTGATCAGGGGATCATCGTGATAGATGGCATCCCCTGCAGGAAACAATGCCTGAGCCATTGGATGGACTTGGTCGGCCAACATGGCTTCATACGCCCTGCCAGTCATCCGTTCTTTCAAGGTGATCAGGGGATCATCTTGATAGATGGCATCCCCTGCAGGAATCAATGCCTGAGCCATTGGATGGACTTGGTCGGCCAACATGGTTTCATACGACCTGCTAGTCATCCGCCTTTTCAAGATGATGAGGGGACCTGCTGAAAACTACGGTATGACCCCCAAGAGCATGACAGAACCACCACAATGCTGCATTGTTGGGAGCAGGCAGTCTGGATTGTACGCTTCAGACGCTTCTTCTCCACATATAACCACGTCATGCGGTGAGGATAGTGTGAATGTGGATTCATCCGACCACATTACATGCTTCCATGCATCGGCAGTCCACGTTGTATGCTCCTGGCACTACTGCCGTTGACGCTGTGCATTCATCCGGGCCACCAGATGTTTTGCAATAGCAGCTCTGCCATGAATATCTTGTTCATGCACACTGTGTTTTAGGCATCGTGCTCTTCGTATTATGGATAACAATTCACTTTAAGGCCCTCCTGTCTCTATCAGTCAGGGTCATTTCGCGGACCCTCTTGTGTTTTTCAGACGAGGTTTTGCCACAAACTCGGTATGCTGTCATAACGCTAAACACAGTAGCTCTCGATACCCCCACTACCCTGGCGACTGTTAATTGTTACGGACACACCAGCTGGCCCGCCACCAACAATTAGCCCTGTTTCGAAGTCCGTTAAGTCGCTCCTTTCGTTGTCACTCTGGAATAAGTGTTGAAACAAGGCACTTTAAATGCGCTTAAACAGAGCCTTGAGGTTCTGAACAAAGCTATTACAACCAAAAAATGGTGGATAGCCTTGCGTATTGCGGCATGCGCAGCTGCATTAAAAGTAGCGTCTCTGAGCGTGGTGTTCACATTATTTTGTCCAACCCCTGTTCATTAAGCATGGTTTGCGGCGGACCCGTGGTGAGGATATATGTGGCATACTACAGAGCTGACGCACATGTTAAGACGGCAAGTTGCACTTGTTGGTGTGACTTAATTGGGAAAGCATTCGGTTCCAGAGCAGAAAGGTGCGAGTTCGAGCTTCACCACGGACAAATTTCTGGTTTTCACATTGTCCTCCGAACCCTGAACTCTGACGAAATACTAAGCCCGTGTGAGGAGTTACAACATGAGTTCTGCGTTTTTAATAAATAGCTACAACACCAGCACTCAGGGTCGGATTAAGGCCTTAGTGGACCTCTAGGCTAAGACATCTAAGTGGTCCCATAGGTTAAGACGTCTGACAGTAAAATATTCGGTGACAAAAGTAAAAACACGATCTAAAAACATACACATCAACAATTAGCTCATGATTACTACATTTAATGACTGGTTAAACACTCATGACTAGCTAAAGTGATGGTATTTACAATGGCAAGAACTTTCGACCATACTAGTTGTTGGCCTGAAGATGACCTTTAGTAAGGTTGAAAGCTCTTGCCATTGTAAATACCATCACTTTATCTAGTCATGAGTTTTTAACCAGTCATTAAATGTAGTAATCATGAGCTAATTGTTAGTGTGTATGTCTTTAGATCGTGTTTTTACTTTCGTCATCGATTATTTTCCCGTCAACTCAACACGACTTTTATACTTCAGTAATTCATATTAAGACGTCTGAGTGGGATTCAAAAAACTTATGACGATGAATTATTATGAAGTCGTTAAAACACGAAACTGTATAGCGATATCCTTGTGATAATTATTATATGGTGCATTCTTCAAACTAATGAATGATCTGCATGAGTTTTAATATCAGGCCAGTATATTTTGCTCTGTTCTCACAAGAACGTGACTTAAAAGTTTAAGATTCCTAGATTTTGTCTTGGATTTTTTAATGATTTAGCATTGTATACTGTTCTTGGTGGATCGTTTTTGTTATGCAATGTGGGCTTCGACTAATACCGGTTTCAAGTACAAGTAGGGAGGTTTGAGAAAAAGTTGGAACAGTCTCCCCAATACGAAACGTTCACCCTTAGTGAATCGCTGCCTTCAAATCTATTCATCTTCTAGACTCTGTGATCGCGGAGTAGTTAAAATTAAGACTAGTTTGTTAACTTCTCTGTGTGTATGTTTATAAGCAGGGGTAGAAAACCATTCTGAAATCTGGTGGCCCGCTAACTTTTTGTAGTGGCCAGAATCAAAACATTAGACCAGTGGTGGTGGTAGTGGGAAACGGGGGGGGGGAGGTTACATATATATACTTGTAATATCAAAGTCATGTACACATATGTCCAAAAAATAATGTTTTACCATCTGCCATTAGCTTATCTCTCCCTGGGAAGGGGGAAAAAACAAAAACAAAAAAAAACGGTACTCTGAATATGAAGATTTCGTACTTGATAGATGAAAATGAGAAACAAATTTGCTGTCTGTAGTACGATAAGTTAAAACAAATCCCTAAAACTGCCGAATAAAACTCAATTTATTTACAATTTTAAAAACCTATTTACATAGCTTTGTTTTAACTTATCGTACTACACACAGCAAATTTGTTTCTCATTTTCAAAAACGGTACTTACTAATTTTATTCCGGGGATTGCAAATTCTACAATTACATGTTCTTCAGTGCTGTTTTCCAGGCAACCTCATTTTTCGATCCTTGTATATAAGCTGTGTATTATCTGTGGTGTGACGGCGTGCCTCTGGGCCTTTGGTGATAGTGGGCCACTAGGCTATAGACCCGTTAGACATCCTCCTCCTCCCTTAATTGGGCCCTGCCAGCACTAACGTCTATTTGATATTTAACGCTACATTCGAAGCACGGAATGTCTGTGTTATCATTGTTAGCCAACAAAGTCTCAGAGAGAAAACGTACGTTGCATTTCTGAACGACAGCATCGGCCAAGTCATCAGCGTTCATTTTCAAACTCGGGCAACTGAACATTTTTCCAATCTCGTAGGAATTCCAGCATGCTGTCTTGAACGGTACATAAGTTCATTTTATCTCGAGAACTCATTTCTCAATGCAGCCATGGAGAGCGCATTTCTCATGCTGTGATAGAAGACGTGGTCGTCCGACAGTGAAGTAATGAAAACACCTTCCAGTGATTTAATTCGAGAAAGAGCTAGCAAAAGCTTGATCGTGGCCTCTCGTGTTTTCGTAAGTGACTTGATCAAACGTTCCTTCCTGAGATTTATGTAGTCATTGCACACGCCGCCGGTGTGATTGGGAAATGATTTCTCTTCAGAGATATAGTTTTAAATATCAGACGTTGAAGGTCAGCATTGTTATGTCCACTTCCGTCACACATTTTCGTTATATCGAAATTTTTTACTTAGAATTTACTTTACAAATGTCGGGAAAGTTGCACACATCAAAAAGTCAAAATTAAAGTTTTTGGAAAATCGGAAAATTTCTGTATAGAAACGGAAAAACTTCAAACTGGCAACTCTGGAAAAAAAATGATAATACCTTAAAGAGTGACAATAGAAAATCTATCAAAATACTGAATATTTTCGTTATTGGAAAGGAAACTTTTCAAAACGGAAATTTTGTTAAAAATCGCGGATCTACCGGCTACTTTGCTGTGCACGTTATTTTCAGGAATTTTCCGTGAATTCACACCACTTATTTCTTACAGTGTAGAGAACAACTTCCAACATGGCAGTGTGCAAAGCAGCATGTATGAGAGAGAGAGAGAGAGAGAGACCGACAGACAGAAACAGGGAGAGCTCATGCGCTCGTGTGATGCAGAAATTATCCGTGATCATAAAAACTCCAAATTAAATAATATTTTGTCATCCAAAAAGAGGTGTAAATTATATAACACTAGCGGAAGGACCTGGCGTTGTCTAGATTTAACAAAAAATACATGAATCAGCTTCTGGACCAGAGCTTTCCGAAACATTTTCTTGGATTTTGGATTGATTTGTCCAATAGATTTTCGCTTTTCCGGGGGCATTCTGGAATTCACGCTGTTGAGAAGTCTCAGCTTTTCTCAATAATTTAACTTTCTTGGATTTTGGATTGATTTGCCCAATAGATTTTCGCTTTTTCGGGGGCATTCTGGAATTCTCGCTGTTGAGGGGGTCTCTATATCTGTTGTCCAAGGTAAATGTGCACAGCGATTACCTCTAGACTTTCCCTATCAGTCACCAAATCTTCATTTCTTTTAAAAGCATTGTACATCAATTTTGTTTTCTGAAATTTCATTCTTAATCCTGCTTCTTTACTTTTCTCAGCAAGTTCTTGGATCATACTATGCAGCTGTGAAGGGGTAGTGGCAAAAACAATTATCACCAGGAAAACGAAAGTGAGTTAGATAATCTCCGTCAATCTTTATCAACTTGTATTCCCAATTCATTGATTGAAAGATGTTCTGTAATGTGGCACTGAAGAGTTTGGAAGATATGATATGATGTCACTTCGTTTTATTTCCTTTGAAATTGTTGTACCTGTTGTGCCTGTTAACAGTGGAACCTTTGCATTTCCATTCATAGATGTTATTAATAATATGTTATGCATCTTCAACACCGGGGCTTTACATATCTTTGGAAACAATGTAAAATACTGTATGTCACAAAAAGTGGAAAACTGAAACATCGTCACAAGTCTCGAAAGCGGAAAATATTCTTTTAATCATAATTATAGATGTGGAGATATAGGATTCATAGGCGATCGAAATATAAGTCTCAAAACACGTAATTTTTGGGCTTTCATTCATCAAAAGATGCCGTAAAGCATCTATTAGTTTTAAAGTGAATTTTTTTAAATAAAAATATTTCAAAATTATACTAAACTCTAATTACTGTTAATGACATGTTTTGGATAATTCCTCTGAATTCTAGATTTGTCGTAAAAAAAACTTTCACGCCAATGCGAAGTTAATTCAGTCGATTAAAAATGAAACTTTCACGCCAATGCGAAGTTAATTCAGTCGATTAAAAATGAAACTTTCACACCAATGCGAAGTTAATTCAGTCGATTAAAAATGAAACTTTCACGCCAATGCGAAGTTAATTCAGTCGATTAAAAATGAATGCTCCGATTTCCGACGACCTTTCTTTCTTTCTTTCGGTGCACTTCAAAGTTGTGAATCTGATTTTTATTCATTCAGTTTCATTACGAATTAGTTAACATTTCGTCAAGTTACGGAACCATTTTTCATGAATTTTTCTGCTAATGGCTCTTATTCAAAGTGATTACTGTTCGGTAACCACCGATCGTTTGCATTTTTCTCAAAGAAAAGAAAAACAAAAAGTGTTTACTAAGCAGAAAAAACTGCTGACTAATTGATGACCTCATTACAAGCACTTTTATTTGTATTTGTGTTACTTCAGTTTCGACATTGTTTACAAAACAGCACACGCGTTAAAAATTGTTTTCCCTGTTTTCTGATTTTTGTGGTTCGATACTAACAACCACATCAAACAGGTTATTTTGTAGTTGTCTGTTATTTCAATCCCTGCGGCGTCGTGCGGGTTGGTGGTTAGTTAAAAACCGCAGATCGCCGTAATATTCAGCAGTGTTGTATTGCTATATTTTTGTGCCAGAATAAATGAGTGGTAGAAGTAGAGTTTGAATTTTTTTATAATATCCTTCAGCGAGAGAGAGAGAAATAGGTTTAACTATAAAACAAAGTAGAAGCGAAGGCCGGATGTAATAATTTTAATATCCAGAAAGGAATTCTAACAAATAGTAATTTTCGAGTCTGATCGTGCACTTACCCAATGAATGCATTGCTGCTTCTATAGTGGCAACTCTAAACAGCGAGAACTTGTGCACCCCACCAATGAATGAATTGTTGGAAATATTAACACTATACTAGTGATCCGATTTATTGGCGTAGGAAGTACACACATATGCGTTTCCAAGCTTTCTCACATCAACCAGATGGCTTTTTCAAGGAAGTTAGACAGAAACTTTCTGAAGTTATAGACAGGCAATTTCTGTCTAACTTCCTTGAAAAAGCCATCTGGTTGATGTGCGAAAGCTTGAAAAAGCTTATGTGTCTATATCTCATACGCCAATAAATCGGATCAGTAGTATAGTGTTACCATTTCTTACATAATTGGTGTACTATTCCTTTCGTTATCAAGAATGAATTGTTGCTTCCATAGTGGCAACTCCAAACGTTGAGAACTTTTGCACTTACCCAATGAATGCATTGTGACAACCTTAAATGGAGAGAATTTGTGCATTTATCCAATGAATGCATTGTTGCTTACGTAGTGACAACCTTAAATGGAGAGAACTTGTGCATTTATCCAATGAATGCATTGTTGCTTCCGTAGTGACAACCTTAAATGGAGAGAACTTGTGCATTTATCCAATGAATGCATTGTTGCTTCCGTAGTGACAACCTTAAATGGAGAGAACTTGTGGAGAGAACCTTAAATGGAGAGAACTTGTGCATTTATCCAATGAATGCATTGTTGCTTACGTAGTGACAACCTTAAATGGAGAGAACTTGTGCATTTATCCAATGAATGCATTGTTGCTTACGTAGTGACAACCTTAAATGGAGAGAACTTGTGCATTTATCCAATGAATGCATTGTTGCTTACGTAGTGACAACCTTAAATGGAGAGAACTTGTGCATTTATCCAATGAATGCATTGTTGCTTACGTAGTGACAACCTTAAATGGAGAGAACTTGTGCATTTATCCAATGAATGCGTTGTTGCTTACGTAGTGACAACCTTAAATGGAGAGAACTTGTGCATTTATCCAATGAATGCATTGTTGCTTACGTAGTGACAACCTTAAATGGAGAGAACTTGTGCATTTATCCAATGAATGCATTGTTGCTTCCGTAGTGACAACCTTAAATGGAGAGAACTTGTGCATTTATCCAATGAATGCATTGTTGCTTCCGTAGTGGCAATCCTAAACGGCGAGAACTTGTGCACTTACGTAATCAATGCATTGTTGCGTCCGTAGTGAAGAAAACTGAAAAAAATCAGAAGACATAGGTATAGCAATGGCGCATAGGATTTTCTCCTCAGATGTATAAAAGCTACAGTAAAGGAAAAAAAAAAAAAAAAAACTCTTCGGATTGGAAAAATTTTGCGTTAGGAAAGCTGGAGATGTCGTGGGTTCGGAAGTATGTACATCTGGAAAATCAAACTTTATGTGTATTATCTTGATCACAATGAAACTAGTCGTTGTTTGAAGAATTTTGCAGTCCAATAATCGGAAACGGAAATATCGAACTACGAGTAAAAGTCTATCCCATTTAAGGGTAACAATTTTTGAACAGAATAATTGATATCAGAAATTTGATTCCCAACTGTGATCATTCACTTAACCCAACTGTCGACACTTACCTACTAGTCTGCATGGCGCTACGACAAAAACAGCGTGTCCTAAAAGTCCTTGGCACGTTTTAAAAAAAATTATTATAAAAAACTATGCGGGATAGGCACACATTTTTTTAAGATCTTTTAAACTTACTTCAAAGAGTTGTTTATTTTATTTTTTTATTTTTACGTATAGTTAACAAACTACTTCAATATGTGAACCTTTTGCTGTGCGGAGTACATCAAGCCTATATTCAGGCTGTGCCCATGTACGTGCCAAAGTGGATTCTGTAACAGGTGCAATCGCAACAACTAAGCGAGTTTTCAATTCTTCAACGTTGAGCACTTTGGATGAATAGACTTTGTCTTTCACATATCCACACAAGAAGTCTCGATGTGTGATATCTGGAGAGCGGGGAGGCCATGGTGTGAGTCCATCTCGTCCAATCCACCTGGTTGAAATTCCTTATTTAAAAAAATTCTCACAGCCACACCCCCAATGTGGCGGTGCACCATCTTGTTGTCAAATGATTTTAGGATGTAAGTGACAAATTTAAGGGACAGCAAAAATTTGAATCATTTCTTTTGTGACTGTGGATTCTGCAAAAAGAAAGGTCCGATCTCTCGATCAGCCGTTAAGCCACATAACACATTCACTTTAGGACTATCCCGGTCATGTTCGATGACTTTATTTGGATTCTCAGATCCCCAGATTCTGATATTGTGGCGGCTGATTTTACCTGAAACATGAAAAGTTGCTTCATTTGTAAAAACAATGCTTCTTAGGAAGTCGTTATTTGCCTCTAGAGCAGGGGTCTTCCATCTTTTAATACCTACCGCCCACTTTTGTATCTTTGTTGATGGTAAAATTTCCTCACCGCCCACTTTTGTATCTTTGTTGATGGTAAAATTTCCTCACCGCCCACTTTTGTATCTTTGTTGATGGTAAAATTTCCTCACCGCCCACTTTTGTATCTTTGTTGATGGTAAAATTTCCTCACCGCCCACTTTTGTATCTTTGTTGATGGTAAAATTTCCTCACCGCCCACTTTTGTATCTTTGTTGATGGTAAAATTTCCTCACCGCCCACTTTTGTATCTTTGTTGATGGTAAAATTTCCTCACCGCCCACTTTTGTATCTTTGTTGATGGTAAAATTTCCTCACCGCCCACTTTTGTATCTTTGTTGATGGTAAAATTTCCTCACCGCCCACTTTTGTATCTTTGTTGATGGTAAAATTTCCTCACCGCCCACTTTTGTATCTTTGTTGATGGTAAAATTTCCTCACCGCCCACTTTTGTATCTTTGTTGATGGTAAAATTTCCTCACCACCCACTTTTGTATCTTTGTTGATGGTAAAATTTCCTCACCGCCCACTTTTGTATCTTTGTTGATGGTAAAATTTCCTCACCGCCCACTTTTGTATCTTTGTTGATGGTAAAATTTCCTCACCGCCCACTTTTGTATCTTTGTTGATGGTAAAATTTCCTCACCGCCCACTTTTGTATCTTTGTTGATGGTAAAATTTCCTCACCACCCACTTTTGTATCTTTGTTGATGGTAAAATTTCCTCACCGCCCACTTTTGTATCTTTGTTGATGGTAAAATTTCCTCACCGCCCACCGGTGCTGCAGTAACTCAATTTAGCACAAATGCGAAGTAATTTTTAGAGGGGAGGGTTTGTAAAAAATATGTACTTTAATTTATCTTTTTATTTATACTTTATGTATGTTTATACATAGATAATTTCAATTTAATGAATTTCTGCATCTCCAGCGATAGAGCGCCTACTAATGCGGCAACTGCTTAAATTGAAGAAAATGAAAGTTAATGTGAAAACAATAAAGCTTATTAAAATTACCTTTAATTAGTGATTAATGAGATCCTTGAGGATGCTGCTGCGAGACTAAATATTTGATATATTTTTTGATTTTCGTAAGAAACAAACGAAGGTCTCCTCTTTCGATGATATTCAGACGATTTCTCTGGGGATAATATGATTTACAGCACTAAAGTCTGATTCTACAAGTTATGAGGTAGGGAGAGGTGTCAATAAATTAAATATCATTTTCCACATATTTGGATATAACTAAGGCATTTTTTATTTTATTACGCAGGCATTTTTTTTATACACATGTACTACGTTGTCAAAAGGAAAACACTTTTACGTTGTTGCTCTTCTGTAGCTATAAAAATCGCACAGGAATTATTATGTGGTACTTTTAAGTGTTTCTGTCGTCGAACTTTAACGTTTTGTTGCTTTAGCTCTGCAGATAACATTCTCTGCAAGAAAAGAAAAAAGTTTTTTCGCATTTAATTTCTTCTTATATTATTTTGTTCGTGATCTACATCACTAATAAAACGTGTTTTGTGTTATCCTCAAAACTCTGTATTTACGGATTACCTTGTTTGAATTATTTTCTGTATTCAAAGTTTAGAGATGGAATTCAAAAGTAAATTGCACAAGCATATTTTAAAAAGTCAAACTCGCGAAGTTGTTAGCAATATCGTATTCGATATATGGCGGAAGAACAAAATTTGTAACAACGGTCAAGCACACAAGAAGATAATGCACTTATGCAACATATTGTAGCATCCAACTTGATGCATGCAAAATTGCACCCATTACACCATGTTTTATGCGTCATTCACGACATAGGGGCGTACCTTAACTCCAAAAGGTGGTGTAGCTCGTGTAGCACCACGTTTTGGTACAACCTTCCACAAATGTTTTTTTCTCAGTGTACCCTTAGAGAGAGAGCCGTTACGTTTTCCAGCGCTGCCTTACGTACAGGGGTTGGACAGAATAATATAAACACCACACTCAGAGACGTGACTTTTAATGCAGCTGCGTGCGTCGCAATACGCAAAGGTATCCACCACTTTTTGGTTGTAATAGCTTTATTTAGAACCTCAAGGTCCTGTTTAAGTGCATTTAAAGTGTCTTGTTGCAAAATTTCGTTCAGGGTGACGACGAAGTGAGCAAATTAGCGGACTTCGAAAGAGGGCTAATTGTTGTTGGACGGCTAGTTAGTGCTTCAGTGGCAAAAGTCGCCGGGTAGCGGGGCTATGGAGGACTACGGTGTCTAGCGTTATGACAAGCATACCATGTTCGTGGCAAAACCTCGTCTGCGAAACACGAGAGTGGCTGGAAAACGACCCTGACTTATAGATACAGGAGATCATTAAAGAGGATTGTTACATTAATAAGAAGACCACGGCCCCGAAAATTAGTGCGGAGCCCAATCTGTATCTCCAGACCCGACAATCAACGAAAACAGTGCGCTAGGAACTGCATAAACAAAGTATTCGTGGCAGAGCTTCTATTTGCAAACCCTCTGGTGGCCCGGATGAATGCACAACGGCGACGGCAATGATGCCGGGAGCATACAACGTGGACTGCCGATACTTTGAAGCATGTAATGTGGTCGGATGAATCCACAAACACACTATTCGCCACTGCAGGGTGTGTTTACATGTGAAGAACACCGTTAGAAGCGTACAACCCAGACATCTGCTCCCAACAGTGCAGCATGGTGGTGGTTCTGTCATGCTCTGAGCGGTCATATCGTGGTTTCAGCTGGTCCCGTGATCACCTTGGAAGGACGGATGACTGGCAGGGGGTATGAAACCATTTTGGCGGACCAAGTCCATCCATTAGTTCAGGCATTGTTTCCTGTAGGAAACGCCATCTATCAAGATGATAGCGCCCCAATTCACAAAGCTCGGAATGTCCAATCTTGGTTTGAGGAACAAGAGGACGAACTTTCACACCTTCCTTGGCCTCCCCAATCACCAGACTTAAACATCATCGAGCCACTGTGGTCTGTGTTGGAAAACGGAGTAGGATCCCGTTATCCTGCTCTTGCATCTCTCAACGGCCTGGAGCAGTTTCTGCTTGAAGAATGATGTAACATCCCACTAACCACCATCGAGGATTTGTATGCGTCCATTCCAAGGTGGATTCAGGCAGTTTTGAATGCCAAAGGTGGTCCCCCTCCCTGCTAGGTACATAAAACCTTTTTCCTGGGTGTTCACATTATTCTGTCCAACCCCTGTTTGTCTACTGAAATAACTGCCGAAAGAGATGTACTTGTGTTAATGTTGAACAAAACAAAATTTCCACGCTACACGGGAATTGATTTTAAGCTACCAGTTTCGCAAATATTCTGAAACAATATTTTCTCGCAGGTCATCTATCTAAATTTTATTTGAAATGTCCAGAGTTTGCGTAAATTCAGTGCATACGTGGTTTTTTACCCAAAATGAGAGGTTAGTCGAGTTCATCTTGTCTTTACTGCATACCTTGCCGCAAAATTATTCAAAATATTTATTTGTGATCCCTTCTGTTCACCCTATATGGGTGGTCATAATGATGCGGTGAGGCACTGTATGATTGGAGAAACCTGTGACCTCTCCGTATTTCCTGCTGGAAGGTTTCTTAAGTCGATAAGGATGCCAAGAACAGGAAGTTTTGTCGTTCTCGTGAAATACTTTCACGATCTTGATGTCCGTGGTCTGGCTGTTACCCAGGGAAATCTGTGCTGTTTGGAAAGTAGATTACCGAGGAAGGCCCATTTCTCAGCTTCCGGTGCAAAGCGTAAACGGGGAAGGGGAACATTTGTTGCTGGTATTCTGTTACAAGATATATCACAGTTAGCTTGAGCCAGTGATCTATTGCATAACACTTTTAGTTCCGCTTTCGAAAAGAAAAAAAAAAAAAACATCGTATATTTAGTATCACTTGTTCCATCCGGATCTTGTAGACATATGCTATGAAGGCTAAAATACTCGGATACGTAGTCTAAGCAGAAGCAAGAGCATTTATTAGTCGCAGTTAGCACATAGTCGAGATTGAGATTTATGCAGAGGATTTTAGGAAGAGAGTTTCTAACCCCAGGTCTGAAACGATACTTAGAAGTAGGAAGCTAGGAAATTTGATCTAGAGTGCTCCAGAGGAAAGTCACACGGAAGCGAGTTAGAAAAAGGGGAGGAAGACGCCCTTATTTATACCCGGGGGAAACAATACCCAGGGTCCGACGACTTAACGTGTTCATCCGACACACGGTGGATATTTAGCGGTTCGAGCGTTCGTGCCTGCCTGGGATTGATCCTGAGGCTCTTCCATGGCAGTCACGAACATTGGTCACTAGACTATCCGCTGCCCTGTGCACAGTTGACCCCTCCTTTGGCTATTATGGTTACAGCGACCTTTCAAGGCAGGCTTTCCATTATATGTCGGTAGGCATGCACCGGAGTTTTTCTCCATTCCTCCTGCAAAACTTCTGCCAGAGCTCTTGTAGTGAAATGTCTTACCGGCCGAGACCGGATTCGTCGTTCCAGCTCGTTTCGTAGATGTTCTACTGGATTTAGATCTGAATTTTAGGCCTGCCAATTCAACACTTGGACGTTCTGCTCTTCAAATCAGACCCAGAGAGACCATGCACTGTTATAAAATACTGCCACAGCATAGGAACTACGGAATTTTTCAGAATATCTCCGTGACTTGCGGCGGTTAGCCTGGGGACACCAGAAACATAGAACACAGTCCTTCTTAGCAGGAATAGCCCCACACCATCGCAGATCCCTCTCCGAACTTGAGTGCAGGGAGAATGCAGTCCGTCTGACAGCGTTTCCCGTGCAAAACGGTACCCCAAAAACGTCCACCTGAATGAAAGGGTGAGTAACGTGATTCGTCACACCATACGACCGTCTTTCGTTCTTCTGACGTTCAAGAAAGGCGAGCAAAGCACTACTGCATCGTCGTCTAGCATTGCCTCAAGTTATGTAGGACATTTGCGCAGCGCACTTTCCGACGACTGTTCTGGTGTAAATTGCTGTACCAGTGGCTTGTGGGACGTCGGACAGCGGAGCTCATACTCAAAGTATCGAATCCAACTGGAGAGCTCTCAAGCAAAATCTCAGAAGCCATACTAACAAAATAGAAGAACTGTATTGGGCCGCCCCGGTTGCGTAGTGGTCTAAGCGATGGCTTCTGATCATGGATCCGGGTTCAAATCCCGGTAAGGTATGGATGTTGTGTTTGTCTAACGGCATTGGCTCTCTCCCTTTTCTGGAACTAGTGACGCTAAAAAAGGGACGGCCGACTACTTATAGCCCACTGAGCTGTTCACGGTGGTCGTTAAACACCCAATAAAAAAAAACTAATTTGGCCGATAGCCTAATGGAATATTTGTTTCGACGATTTTGTAAAAAACAAAATTTAGATCCATTTGAACACTTAACTGACGTACTTCGTTCTGCCGAGTGGAAAAAAGGAATGTTAGACGCATTAATTTCGTGAAAAGAACGTTGCATTTATTTTATCGGAATTATAATTCATAAATCTGTGATATGAAAATAAATGTATTATTTCCCATAATAAAACAAACGCCTATAATTATTTCCATTACAATAAGATTTATTTCGATGAAAATAGTAAAAATAATTCCATACATTTTTGTGAACTACTTTCTTTTAAGTTCGGTGTGAACAGGTTGTATGTAAACAAAGCGGAATGATACACAGGAAATCGAGAACTACTTGAAAGCGTTGTGATTCGGAAGTACAACCTAGACTCGAATATAAAACTGTAACCTCGGTGGCCGAGCGGCGATGGGTTGTTGCCATTCGCCTGAGCTGGTCCTGAATGATAGATAGTGTGCCTAACAAAATCATATTACAAGGCACAATTTTTTCAAAACCCATGCTGAAATTAAAACTGAAGTTTTGTTAAACAACTTTCCATATAAAATAGAGTAAGGAAAGGTCAAAAACTGGATTACAATTTTCTTCTTATTATTATTATTTGTGAGAACAATGACACTACAGAAAATAATTTATTTCACCAAAGAGACCTTTTATCTTAAAAAGAAATTTAATTCAAATATAAAAAGCTTCAGCAATGCAAAATATTTGTCTGCGTGCTGTACCTCATCGTATGTTCGTGTGTCTGTATGTGAGATTAATAACATCCAGTATGTACAACCGTTTTCAAACACGCATTCACACATTCATCACCGAATGAGTGATTCCATGTTCAGGAAGAGTGCCGGGGTATTTCCAGGTCAGTTTGGAGATAGATGTAGGCTCGCGTGTTTGACGCGACTTGTTTCCGAATTCGCCGAATGGTTTCTTTTCTCGTCGTCGCCTTTTTTTAAGCGCTATATTTAGAAAAATTTTAACGCCGGGGAAGGGGGGGCATACTTGACGATAAGTCTCATTGTTCATTTCTAGCGGCCTTTCCAGTCAGTGAGCCGGAAAAACACGCAGCTACCTCTAGTTACACTTTTCCGTCTGCTGCTGCTGACATGTTCAAGCGCGGAGGGTTTTGGGAAACACGGAAGGGATATTTCCCTTCGTTGTGAAAATCAATCAGCCTCGGAAAATAACACTCCCATTCTTTCTGCAAGAGTTTGATGAGAATGTGAACAACCGCGACGCTAACTTTTATTGTTCATGTCTCTTCTTCGCACTGGACTAAGCTGTCACGTTTCTAAAAAAAAAAAAAAAAAAAAAAAGAACGAAATTCAAATGTGCAATGCTTCCCAAACTTTTTTGAACCAAAAATTTTAGAACACTTTCGCGTCCCTATGACGTACAATCTAATTTAACTTTAATTTTTAGATGTCTTTCTCTATGCAAATTTTGAGTTCGTTTTCTTTTAACGTTTCAACCTTAACGTTATAATTTTTCACTCACTGAATGTCATTTGGCAACAGCCTTCAGGTCAAGGGAGAATGACGCATGCATGGTTGATAAGCAAGATCGCTGCATATATTCGTAATGTGTTAAGCTAGCAGACAAAGCGTGGGGTGTTAGTGTTAGCCGTGGAAGATGTCTTTATCTATTAGCAAGATTGCTGCATATATACGTAATGTGTTAAGCTAGTGGGGCGTTATTGGTAGCCGAGGAAGCTGTCTTCATCTATTAGTAAGATCGCTGGATATATACGTAATGTATTAAGCTAGTGGGGCGTTAGTGGTAGCCGAGGAAGCTGTCTTCATCTATTAGCAAGATCGCTGCATATATACGTAATGTGTTAAGCTAGTGGGGCGTTAGTGGTAGCCGTGGAAGCTGTCTTCATCTATTATCAAGATCGCTGCATATATACGTAATGTATTAAGCTAGTGGGGCGTTAGTGGTAGCCGAAGAAGCTGTCTTCATCTATTAGCAAGATCGCTGCATATATACGTAATGTGTTAAGCTAGTGGGGCGTTAGTGGTAGCCGTGGAAGCTGTCTTCATCTATTAGCAAGATCGCTGCATATATACGTAATGTGTTAAGCTAGTGGGGCGTTAGTGGTAGCCGAGGAAGCTGTCTTCATCTATTAGTAAGATCGCTGGATATATACGTAATGTATTAAGCTAGTGGGGCGTTAGTGGTAGCCGAGGAAGCTGTCTTCATCTATTAGCAAGATCGCTGCATATATACGTAATGTGTTAAGCTAGTGGGGCGTTAGTGGTAGCCGTGGAAGCTGTCTTCATCTATTAGCAAGATCGCTGCATATATACGTAATGTGTTAAGCTAGTGGGGCGTTAGTGGTAGCCGTGGAAGCTGTCTTCATCTATTATCAAGATCGCTGCATATATACGTAATGTATTAAGCTAGTGGGGCGTTATTGGTAGCCGAGGAAGCTGTCTTCATCTATTAGTAAGATCGCTGGATATATACGTAATGTATTAAGCTAGTGGGGCGTTAGTGGTAGCCGAGGAAGCTGTCTTCATCTATTAGCAAGATCGCTGCATATATACGTAATGTGTTAAGCTAGTGAGGCGTTAGTGGTAGCCGTGGAAGCTGTCTTCATCTATTATCAAGATCGCTGCATATATACGTAATGTATTAAGCTAGTGGGGCGTTAGTGGTAGCCGTGGAAGCTGTCTTCATCTATTATCAAGATCGCTGCATATATACGTAATGTATTAAGCTAGTGGGGCGTTAGTGGTAGCCGAGGAAGCTGTCTTCATCTATTAGCAAGATCGCTGCATATATACGTAATGTGTTAAGCTAGTGGGGCGTTAGTGGTAGCCGTGGAAGATGTCTTCATCTATTAGCAAGATCGCTGCATATATACGTAATGTGTTAAGCTAGCAGACAAAGTGTGGGGCGTTAGTGGTAGCCGTGGAAGCTGTCAGTTATCTATAACCCGTATTTTTCACGTAGGCAGTGCCTGTGAATCTGTGGTGCATATACAGGGGTTGGACATAATAATGCGAACACCACGCTCAGAGACGTGACTTTTAATGCAACTACGTACGTCGCAATACGCAAAGGTATCCACCACGTTTTGATTGTAATAGCTTTGCTTAGAACCTCAAGGTCCTGTTTAAGTGCATTTAAAGTGTCTTGTTGCAACATTTCTTTCAGGGCGACGACGAAATGAGCAAATTAACGGACTTCGAAAGAGGGCTAATTGTTGTTGGACGGCTAGTTAGTGCTTCAGTGGCAAAAGTCGCCATGGTAGCGGGGCTATGGAGGACTACGGTGTCTAGCGTTATGACAAGCATACCATGTTCGTTGCAAAACCTCGTCTGCGAAACACGAGAGCGGCTGGAAAACGACCCTGACTTATAGATACATAAGATCATTAAAGAGGATTGTTACATTAATAAGAAGACCACGGCGCCGAAAATTAGTGTGGAGCTCAATCTGCATCTCCAGATCCCAGTTTCAACGAAAGCAGTGAGCAGGGAACTGCATAAACAAGAAATATATTGCAGAGCTACTATTGTAAAACCTCTGGTGACACGGGTGAATGCACAACGGCTACGGCAGTGGTGCCGGGAGCATACAACGCGGACAGAAGCTTGTAATGTGGTTGGATGAATCCACATTCACCCTATTCCCCACCACAAGACGTGTTTGCATGTGGAGTACACCGTCAGAAGCGTACGACCTAGACTGTCTACTCCCAACAGTGCAGCATGGTGGTAGTTCTGTCATGCTCTGGGCAATCATATCGTGGTTTTCAGCAGGTCTCCTTATCACCTTGAAAGGACTGATAACTGGCAGGGCGTATGATGCGAAACCATTTTGGCCGACCAAGTCCAGCCAATGGCTCAGGCATTGTTTCCTGCAGCGGAAGCCATCTATCAAGATGATAACGCTCCATTTTGCAGAGCTCGGAATGTCCAGTTATAGTTTGAGGAACATGAAGACGAACCTTTCTTGGCCTCCCCAGTCACCAGATTTAAGCATCATCGAGCCACTGTGGTCTCTCTTGGAAAACAGAGTAAGATCCCGTTATCCTCCTCCGGCATCTCTCAAGGACTGGAGCAGTTTCTGCATGAAGAATGGTGTAACACTTGATTTAATGGAAATGAGGAGACAGGAAAGGGGGTTAATTTCATTATGTTCACTGCTATTTTTTATTACTGCATATAATTCATTACGTTTTAATATTGCTAATTTCATTATGTTTACTGCTTTTTTTTTTTTTTCATCA
Organism: Macrothele yani; assembly: GCA_039090855.1. NCBI lineage: Eukaryota > Metazoa > Arthropoda > Arachnida > Araneae > Macrothelidae > Macrothele > Macrothele yani. Next base: position 867,838 of record CM077031.1, on the reverse strand, counting down.
TTGTATATAATTTTACGAAAAGCGTTGGATGGGCTTACTTCCGGTTTCTGTAGATAACGGCGTTGACGTCCACGGAGTTGGATACTTTTATTGAATTGATAACAAGAACTGCGTCAGCTTTTTGCAGTTGAAATTCATTTTAACTAAGTGTTCCGTATCCGATGTATGTGGTGTGACAATTTTACTCCCGGAATGCACCTGTAAAGAAATGTGTGCGTACCTATACACTAGTTAACTGCTGTCACCTTTGAAGTAATCCCTTTTCGCAGTTATGCGTTTAGTTAAACGCTGCAGCCAGTGCTGCAAACATACTTGAAACTTTATTTTTGGAATACTCTTGAGTTCCTTTGTCACGTGGATGTCTGGAAATCTTCGTCCTTCAATTGGAGTTTCTATTTTGAGGAAGTTCCAGAAATCACAAGGGGCTAAGTCATCAAACACAAGCCACCGCTCTTTCCACGTTTATAAGTGAGTCACGGAAAAATTCTCATCGGCCGCCACCGGGAATCGAACCCGGGGTATTCCAGTTACGCGCCGGACATGCTACCACTGCACCACAGCGGCCTCGAATTCCTCCAGACTCACATACGACTAACTGCCAAGCCGCTTGGCAGGTTGCTTCTTGGAGCCCTGCACAATGCTGGGGATTCACCAAAGATGGAAAGCAGCAACTGAACAAATAACTAGGAGGTTAATGAATAATTAATACAGACAATTGACGTGGATTAGGAACATCAAACAGAAGTCATCCCTCTTTCCACGTTTATAAATGAATCGCGGAAAAATTATCATCGTCACGGAAAAATGGGCTAAGTCAGGTAAATAGGGTGGATGATCCAATTTGGTAACAGCTTTCTTAGCCAGGAAGTTGCGCACACTGATCCCATCATGACTTGGGAGCATTGTCAGGCCACAGTTCAGCTCTCTACCTTCAAACATAATACGTAACCTTTTCAGCACCTCTAAATAGTATGGGCGCCCATAAAGGAGGACGAAAGAAGGCATTTCCCCTTCCCTGGAAATAGGATCATGTCCTTTCTATCCTTGGAAAGTACCACACAGATTTCTGCGATAACCCTAATCCTTTATCTCAAAGACTACAGTCTTGTGACGATTATATATAGATTAAGATAATACAACGTAGTTGTCATAAATGTTTATTTTTCAAGCCGACCATGGTTTCGCTGGGTATTGACCTGGCTTCATCAGTGACAACTACGTTGTATTATCTTAACCTATAAACACTAATCTTCATTGTTAATTTTTCTATAGACTTCTGGATGCGTGCTTATGCAGTAGAAATAGGTAACCTTCGGAAATTTACAGCCGAAAATAATAATGATATGTCCCATTGCATGTTGGAGAGGTGCTCCCGCTCCCTGTGCGCGGGTAAGATGATGCAATATTTCTGGGTGTGTCGCCGCGTTTGACTCCGTCTATCTCGGCAAGAGTGGGCGCAACACGGCTATGCGTGGTATCGTTTTAAAGCTCTCGACGAGATCTATTCAAATATACGAAGGACATTTCTCAGTGGTTTCAACTGAACATTTTAAAAATTGTTTCTTGTGAACCGGTGAACACTTACGACAATATCGCGGTTTATCTGGACAACCGGGAGTGCAGAACGACTGTGTGTGGTATCGTTCTAAAGCTCTCGACGAAATCTATTCAAATATACAAAGAACATATAGCAGTGGTTTAAACCAATTTTTTTTATTGTTTCTGTGTGAACGGGTTAACATTTTCGATAATGCCGCGGAATTCGCAGAATGAACGCAAACAAAAGTGGAGAAAATCAAAACGAGAGGCTAGAGCAAGTGATGCGGAATGTAAGAAGCCCAAGAAGACAGAGCACCACTTTGGGTAATTCGTGTATCGATCTGCTTTCTGTTCGCAATGTATCCAGCATTATGTCGACACGGGGATGTCCATAGCTGCCTGAACACCTTCTTGATTGTCGTCCATTGTGGACTACCGAGCTGTTACGATTTGCCGTCGAATGCCGCGATCGGAGCGTTCTGATGTCCGCTGCGTACATCAGCCCCACTACGGCGACGGATATTTCCTTCCCCCAACCACTGTCGTCGCATTCGTTCGACATTTGTTGCATCCCGGTGTGACACAGCGACTAACCAGCGGTACGTAACCTTATAAAAAATGTCACTGGGTAAGGTGTCCGTGTAATGACAGGATTCTCGTTGACGTCGTCTAGCCATTTTCACTCTTTACACGTGCTTTCGCCACCGAGATCACTCCGATGCAATGGTCCACACACGCAGGTGAGGACGACTAAATTCAGCTCACGTCTGGCCGGTTTTCTCTTTTATCTCATAACCCAACTATTTCCGTAAGCCAATTTCATAATCCAACTGTCGAAACACTTTCATGACCCAACTGCCATCACATAAACACCAATTTGCATGGCGCTTCGACAAATACTTCATCGTGTGGCATTTTTATTCGAAACAGTCGATCGACTTGTTTTTCTTAATGGTGTATACTAATGTGCTATGTACTACTGTCCAAAAAATCTTTGGAATAAAAGAAACGCGACAGCAACACGCAGAACCGCATGTAGATTTTTTTCGTGGGAGGCGGGGTGGGGGGGGGCGAAAATGAAAGTTTTTTAAATCTAATGTTTTCGTTTAAATTGTCACTACTTAAAACATTATTATCGTACTATCTGTCAGTTGAACTCTTAGAACTGTAACTTCGAAGCCTTAACCACCTGATAGCTTGCTCACAAAAATCTTTAATTATACACTGAACTAACTTAGGCGGTCAGAAAACAGTCGATCTCAACTTACGAAAATTAATGTCCTTTATAACCCAAATATTTCAAGTCAAATAGGCATTTACGATAATCAACAGCCGCACAACAACGAGTAGATCTACTTTTCAATGAAAAAGTAGATCTACTCGTTGTTGTGGCATTCTACTCTCTACTCACAACTTCTTTACATATAGAAAGTCGTGAAAATACAACGTAACGCAACATTCATTTATCCACTCCACACAACATCACCACCACACACACTTTTTCGCTGCTTGCTCTTATATTAATTAGCTCGTTCTTATCTGTCAACACGCACACGTCACGCATTCTGACCTCAAGATTGTTGCCAACATCATTCCGTGAGACAGAAAAATATGACGTTAAGGTTCAAACCGCTTAAAGAGAATGAACTAAAAATTTACATAGAGATAGAAACTAAAAATGAAAAGTAAATTAGATAATACGCCATAAGTCCACCAGAACAAAATAAAAGTTAATGAAAAAATTGAAAGAAAAACTAAAGTTTTTTCCTAATGTAAGTCGTATTTTAACCAAAAACTTAAAAATGTGAAACACTTTCGGGGGCCAAGGCCCCTTGCCTCTCACCCCTCTCTAAAAACACCACTGGTAACACGGAATGTCGGATAATTGACTGTCGAAAAATTCGGATTCCACTGCCCTGTGTTTAGATCTATAAGTGTTCGTGTTACCTCTCTTTTTCTCTTCCTTCTGCTCTTACGCTAGTCTTACTTTCTTATCTCTTCCGATCTTTTCTTTCTTCTACAAATGCTTTTCATAAAGTGCTGGGTATTTCTCGAGTCCACTGACATTAGGAAAAGCCCCGTTCGCTGCCAGGGTCGTGATGTTCCTATCAGAATTAGTATTTTTCTCGTTTTGAGGCAGTGTGCATTTCAGCTTCGTTCTAAATCATCACAATAGCTTTCCCGATGAATAATAATAATAAAAAAAGGGGGGGGGAAAGCACTTTGAACACTGACAATAATTCCAAGGTTCCGTGAATTATTAATTCGAGTCCACCACGGGATACTTATTGTTTTTCCGCTGTCCTAGTTTCTGAGTAATGTCGGTTGTGTCAACAGACAAGAAGCAACAAAGAAAAACACAGTTACGGGTTTAAGAACATAATCCTTTCGTTTAACTCCTTCAAAATGTTCCGATCGAATGGGTTTTTCAGCAAGGCCTCTGCGTGGGGTCTGAAGGAGGTCGCGGTTTAATGGCTCTGGCCAAGGTTTCCACAATCGCAAGGACTTAACGCTGCTGCGAGCGCTACCATTGTTGTTGCTGTTTTCCTCTGTCCAGGCGGATTCCGTGTCCGCCGTCCTGCTTTCTTGCTGCTGGCTGAAAAGGGAATTTATCAACACAGACTTAAAGACGTACTTACAACTCTAAGGTACGTTCAGTTAATATAAGTCATTCTTTTTTTTTTTTTTTAATTTCGTTACTACATTCGCAGAGCCCGAATTAAGGTTGTGGTATACGTCTGTGCTTTCACTTGCAGATCCAAGAATTTTTAATGTGTGTGCGCCCAGGGCCGGTGCTAGGGTGTTTGGCGCCCTAGGCAGGCCATCATTCTTGCGCCCCCAAAATTTATGTTATTCTTTGTGTGGCTAAACATATTGCATTTATTCAATAATTATGTCAAGATACGAAAATACAGCAAACAGGAAGATACTAATGGAAAATACATCCATTTACTTAGTGGCCCAATGTAAATTAAAATTTCATTTTGCATGCTTTATTGTTCGCAAAATTACTAACAAGTCTTCAAATTTATTTCACGGGCAATTTCTCAATTTTTTGTTCTATCGATAACATAGATAACCCAACAAGATTATATCCCGGATCCTCCGCGGAAAAAAAAAACTATAAAGAAAGAAAGAAACAAGAATTCCAGCCAAATGAATATAGTAATATGGGCCTCTTTTAACCTTACCCTGTTCTCATTAGCAAATAGTCTAAATGTGACAGTTGCTAGTCGTTAGGCCAGCCGCCCTGCCCCGGTGGCACAGTGGTCTAAGCACTGGCTTCTGTGGTCTAAGCAATGGCTTCTGTGGTCTAAGCACAGTCAGTCATACTTCATATCAGAAAGTCGCTATTCAGTGCAACGGACGTGAAAAAGCAAAACGAAAAACAGTTTAACTGAGTGAAAATAATTAAAGGAACTGTGCATTATGAACCTGTATTTTTTTATTGCAAGTACTAAACCATTTATAAACTATTCATCCAAACGGGGGTTTTCATTATACGGTTTTAGCTTCACCTGTGCAGTTTCAATTGGAATTATTAGATCATATGAAGAAAAGCTATTTTATAGTGCTGCTCTACTCTAAAAGTTGCTGTGGGTGAAAACAAAATAATTTTTAAAGGAAATTTGTAAGTTAAATTTCACATTTTAACCTAGTTTCCACTTGTGTGGCAGCATGTAGATGATTATACATTTTTATTTCGCGATTGACTATTTTCAGAATGAGATTTTGTGACTGTAGTCTGATTTCTAATATTTTGAAATCCGTCTCCCCTCATTTAGCTAGAGAAAGTTTGTTGTTGAAATGCTTGAAGAAGTAATTACTAGATACAGTATATATTAATTACTTCATATATGTATAGTTCTTAAAAATTATATAGCCAAACTTAAAATATATATCATCATCATCATCATTGTCAACCATTATCAATCCACTGCTGGACGAAGGTCTCCCCAAGTTTCCTCCACAACGGTCTGTCTTGTGCCAGTCTCCTCCATGTCACCCCTGCATACTTTCGAATTTCATCCACCCATCTCCCATGTGGTCTTCTTCTGGGTCTTTTCCTGTCACTTGGAATCCAATCTAAAATTTCGGCTGTCCATCGATGATCTGTCCTTCTGGCAGTATGTCCAGCCCATTGCCATTTCAGGGATTTAACTCTGATCATGATGTCTTCCACTCTTGTCATTTTTCGGATCCACGAGTTCCTCTTCTTATCTCTCCTGGTTACACCAAGTATGCACCTCTCCATGCTTTTTTGAGTTGTCTACAGCCTTTGTATGTCTCTTTTAGTTAAGGTCCACGTCTCTGCACCATACGTAAGCACTGGAAGGATGCATTGATCAAACACTTTTTTTAAGACATAATGGCATATTGCTCTTGAAAATTATGCTGTTTCTTCCAAAAGCTCTCCAGGCAAGTTTTGTACGCCGATTAATTTCTTCATCAATGTGACCCTCACTTGATATCTGCTGTCCAAGATAAACGTACGTGTCTGTTATCTACAGCTTTTCTCCATCAATCGATAAATCTTCATTTCTTGTAAAAGCATTGAACATCACGTTTGTCTTCTGAAAGTTCATTTTTAATCCCACTTCTTTACTCTTGTCAGCAAGTTCCTGGATCATACTCTGCAGCTCTGATGGGCTAGTTGCAAAAATGACTACGTCATCAGCAAAACGAAGGTGGGTTAGATAATCTCCATTAATCTTTATCCCCTTGTTTTCCCAGCTCAGTGACTGAAAAACACCCTCCAATGTGGCATTAAAGAGCTTCGGAGATATGGTGTCACCTTGCCTCACTCCCTTTCCAATTTTTATGTGTGTTGTATTTTCAAACAGCCTAATCTTTGCACTTGCATTTTCATAGATGTTATTAATAATATTAATGTATGCATCTTCAATACCGCAGGTTTTCAGAGCCATTGTAACTGCTGATGGTTTCACCGAATCAAAGGCTTTTTCATAATCGATAAAAGTCATGCACAATGGAAGTTCATATTCCCTCGCTCTTTCAATTAGTTCTCTCAGCACATGGATATGATCTATTGTGCTGTAGCCACTCCTGAATCCAGCTTGTTCTCTCGGTTGAGCCATGTCCAGTGTTACCTTCAAGCGGTGTGAAAGAACTTTAGTGAAGATTTTATAAACTACTGATAGGAGGCTGATAGGTCTGTAGTTTCCGAGATCCTCAATGTCACCTTTCTTATGTAGCAGGATCATTGTAGCGGTGTTCCAATCCTCAGGAATCTTTCCTTCATTAAGGCATCGAGTGAAAATTTGGGCGAGTACTGTTTCAATTTCTCCACTTGCTTCTTGTATGATGTCTACAGTAATTCCATCTTCTCCTGGAGCTTTTCCCCGCTTCATGTTCTTGATTGCATGTGCAACTTCTGCTGGAAGGACTGGAGGAACTCTGGTACTGGTATCTTTCATGATGTCTGGAGTGCATGTATCATCCCTTTCATATAATTTGGAGTAGAAATCTTTCACTCTTGTCAAAATTTCGCCTCTATTTCTTGTTACAGAACCATCTTCTTTTCTCAGTGCCATAATCTGTTTTCTTCCCTTACTGAGATGTCCCTTTGCTATCTTTAGGCTTTGGTTGTTTATATATATATATATTTATAAAAAAAATTTGATTTTACGAAAACTAGTTCAGCGGGTGCAAGTTAACGAATAGAAAAGATATTCCTATAATTTTCCAGTAAATTTATTCTTATTCATTTAGGTTATTGCTTTCTTGGTAAACATTTTTTTTTCCCATTGGGAGCAGAAATGTAGAGATTTTTACGATTGCCAACCCTTGAGCAGGCGACGTAGAGTTGTCCGTGGGAAAAGCAGGGTTCCTCCAAATTAATGCCAGCCACTGCCAATGACAATAACATTTCTGCAAAAAAAAAAAAAAAAAGAAAAGAAAAGAAAAAAAGGGGGGGGGGAGCTGGATGGCTGCAAATCTGAAAAAAAAAATGATTTTGTTAATTTACTGTTACGAAACAAAAAAGAAAGGAAGAGGAATAGAAATGCTCACCTTCGAGAAGACATCTATAGAACTGCCATACATCTAGCGTGCACTTTTGAGAATTCCGCAACACTGAAATGCAATGTACCTATGTCATGTCGCGTGCATGCGACTTGACATTGGGATTTATTTTCCTTTTGTTTACCGTTTTGAATTTTGAATATCTGGAACTTTTTGTTTACATTACATTGCATTTCTGCCTGATGAAGTAGCCCGTTGGTGGTGAAAGCTAACGTTTATTCATTTGCGTTTTTAATACACTGTGACGTACCTGCCAGCAGGACGCACATGACATAAAGGCAGATAGGAATCAGAATACATGTCTGCGTAGCTCAGTTGGTAGAGCGACTTGTTCCGGAATAAGCGTACTCGGTTTCGAATCCCGGCGTAGACCAAAAATGACGGAGAAATTTACTTCGTTATAATGGCGCCCGAACTACCCGGATGACCCGACCGTTCAAAATCTCGCATTGGTGTGATGTTATTTCCACACCGCGAGATAGGAAAAATCAGAGAATCCCTTCTCCAGTGCTTCGAAAAATAAATGTATGTGACGTTGTATTCCACACACCAGATTGACGGGGAGTTCTCAAGTGCACGTTCTTCAGTGGTTGTCTGCCTGCAACGATTCATGGTCACGGCTGATCCGTGGGCCATGCCCCCGGCCCTCTTTCGGGGGGGGGGAGATGTGACGTACCTGCCAGCAGGATGCACATGACATAAAGGCATATAGGAATCAGAATACATGTCTGCGTAGCTCAGTTGGTAGAGCGACTTGTTCCGGAATAAGCGTACTCGGGTTCGAATCCCGGCGTAGACCAAAAATGACGGAGAAATTTACTTCGTTATAACACTATTAAACGGATAGTTTTGCACTTTATTGTTATCTACGGTCTCTAACTTAGACCGTAGATCGGGTATTAAAGTTCTGAATTGTATTGCAGTTGCTAAAAGTAAAAAATGGAACTTTTTACGAAAATTTTGTGTAAATTTTGTGACCCCGAGCTCCGACCCCATCCGAAAACTGTCTACAATCTAAATTAGAGTACCATGAGATAGTGTACCAAATCTGGTGGTTCTAAATTGAAAACCGTAGATTTTGCGGAAATTTTATGTGAGGGCCCCCTTGACCCCGTGCTCCCTGAAAACTAGATTTTACCAAAAAATTGTATGAGGGCCCCTTGACCCTGGGATTCGATCGACCCCGTCCAGAAACCGTCTTCTGTCTAAGTTAGAGTACTATGAGATAGTATACCAAATTTGGTGGTTCTCAATTGAAAATAGTAGATTTTACAGAAATTTTGTGTGGGGTCCCGTTGACCCTGGGCTCCGACCCTTTCCAAAATCCATCTACTGATTAAGTTAGGGTACCATGAGATAGTATACCAAATTTGGTGGTAGAAAACTGTAGATTTTACGAAAATTTTGTATGGGGACCCCGGGCCCCGACCCCTTCCAAAAATCGTCTCTGATCTAACTTAGAGTACCATGCGATAGTATGCCAAATTTGATGGTTCTAATTGAAAACTGTAGATTTTGTGACCTCGAGCTCTGACCCCATCCGAAAACTGTTGTAACGTACCAGGAGATGTGACGTACCTGCCAGAAGGACGCACACGACATAAAGGCAAATAGGAATCAGAATAAAACGTCCGCGTAGCTCAATTGGTAGAGCAACTTATTCCGGAATGAGGGGACCCGGGTTCGAATCCTGGCGCGGATAAAAATGACGGAGAAATTTACTTCGTTATAATGGCGCCCGAACTATCCGGATGACCCGACCGTTCAAAATCTCGCAATGGTGTGATGTTATTTCTACACCGCGAGATAGGAGAAATAAGAGAATCCCTCCTCCAGCACTTCAAATAAAAAAAGAAAAAATAAGGGGGAGATGATGTAACGTACCAGGAGATGTGACGTACCTGCCAGAAGAACGCACACGACATAAAGGCAAATAGGAATCAGAATAAAACGTCCGCGTAGCTCAATTGGTAGAGCAACTTATTCCGGAATGAGGGGACCCGGGTTCGAATCCTGGCGCTGATAGAAATGACGGAGAAATTTACTTCGTTATACTGTCTACAATCTAAGTTGGAGTACCATGAGATAGTATACTAAATTTGGTGTTTCTGAATTGAAAACAGTAGATTTTCCGGAAATTTTGTGTGGGGGCCCTTGATCCTGCGCACCGACCCTTTCCAAAATCCATCTACGGCCTAAGTTAGAGTATTATGAGATAGTATACCAAATTTGGTGGTTCTAAATTTAAATACGTAGATTTTAAAGAAATTTTGTGTGGGAGCCCCTTGACCCCGGGCTCCGACCCTTTCCAAAACCCATCTACGGCGTAAGTTAGGGTACCATGAGAGAGTATACCAAATTTGGTGTTTCTGAATTGAAAACTGTAGATTTTACGAAACTTTTGTATGGAGACCCCTTGAACCCAGGTCCCGACCCCTTCCAAAAACTGTCTATGGTCTAACTTAGAGTACCATGAGATAGTATACCAAATTTGGTGGTTCTAAATTGGAAACTGTAGATTTGTATAGCTGACATACAAACAAACATTCAATTTTATATATACACTGAGTGGCCACTTTATTATGACCACCTGACAGTTTTAAGCAGATGAGCTATGGCTGCACGCTGTTGCCGCCAGATGGGAGAGGCTAGTATAAAAAGGGAAAGCTTAGTGCTTGCGACAGTAGTAGTAGTGATTTTTGGGTGACGAGATGGGTAAAAAATGCTATTTGACGGACTTTCAACGTGGGATGATTGTAGGAGCTCGGAGCCATGGAGCTAGTATCACCGAAACCGCCGCTTTCGTGAAATGTTCCAGAGCAGCTGTTGTTAAAGTGTTTAAAGACTGGATTGTCAGCCAAAAAAACTGGGTCTCTACGTGCAACGTGTGGTCGTCATCGACTAGTGACTGCTCGGGCGGAACGGAGAGTGTCCAGACTGGTAACAGACAACAGAAGGGCAACAGTGCAGGAAATTACAGACCATCTTAATCAAGGTTCTCCTCAAATGATCGCTGCACGCACTGTTCGCCGTACACACTGCATGCATCGGATGGGATATGGCAGCCGAAGGCTTGTTCGAACACCTTTGCTGTCTGCAGTTAACAAGAGAAAACGTCTCCAGTTTGCACAGGAACACAAGGATTGGACAGTCGATAATTGGAAACAAATTATGTGGTCCAATGAATCACGTTTTCAGTTGCACCATGCCGATGGCCGAGTGAGAATTTGGCGGAAACAGCACGAAAGCATGGACCCCAAATGCATTAATACAACCCTTCAAGCTGGCGGAGGCAACGTTATGGTTTGGGAAATGTTTTCCTGGCATGCTTTGGGCCCTTTAATTCGTGTCTGACTGGCACATTATATCTAAACATCGTTGCGGACCAAGTGCATCCTGTCATGTGGATGGTTTATCCCAATGGCAATGGCTACTTTTAACAAGATAATGCGTCCTGCCATAGTGCTCGTATTGTACAGGATTGGTTTCAGGAACATGCCGGTGAGTTTACTTTGCTTAGGTGGCCCCCACAATCTCCAGATCTAAACCCCATTGAGAATTTGTGGGATGAAGTTGAACGAACCATCAGACAGCTGGATCCACAACCCTGCAATCTCACACTCCTGGAAAGTGCTATTCATCAAGCATGGTCTCAGATTCCACAAACCACCTATCAACATCTCGTGGAGTCCATGCCACGAAGAATCGACACAGTATTAAAGGCAAAAGGTGGCCCAACGAAGTACTGAGAGGGTGGTCAAATAAAGTGGCCACTCAGTGTATGTAAAAACGCCTTAAGACGCCTTAACACGCCAACCACATGTTCCTGATAAGCTTTCTATCAAGACGCCTTAATACGCCAACCACATGTTCCTCACTTCTCCTGACAGAAAGCTTATTGATTCATAAATTTAAAGGAAAGTGTTATAACGATGATGCCCCTATTACCATACTGTTACCATGGAAATTGCTTTGCAATTACTATGGTGAGGAGACAACGCAGATAACGACCCGATCTCCGATGTATAACAACATAAAGGTGTAATGAGCATGCGCATGGACAACACTGATACGTCGGCGTGCCTCCTGCATATATACCTCTTCTAAGGCAAATCGTAACGACAGCATCTGATGACGGGTCCGTAGTGGACTTGAAAGTGTAATATTTTAACCTTGTATATATTTTAACTGTGCTTTTAGAATCGTGTATAGACGGCAATATGTATTTTAATATCTTCCAGCACGAATAAAGTAGTTCTTGTGGTACCTGAGTACCGCTCAATGTGAGGAATTAGTAAACCTTATTGTTTGTTGTTGTGATTTAATTCCACTTAGTATGTACCGGACTGTGTCTCGGTGTGGTCGTGAATAATGCGAATGTATTTTAGATAATAAATGTGTACTGTCGCATTACTGGTTTTATTTCACACCCACAGAGATCTTGACGTGCGAAAGGTGCATAGAACAAATTATTACAAAGAGTACCAGGGTACTCTTTCAATTTTTTTCGCGTCGAGTTATTTTCCGAACACCCTGTATTATTTATGTATAAAATATGATTTGTTTTAATCATTTCTGGCTTTCTGACACACTGAAAAATAAGTGGTGTGAATAAAACAACGTGCAGCAAAGTTGCCGTTAGGTATCCGTCTTTTTCAGAAATTTCCGTTATTAAAATTTCAGAAAAAATCCATTTCGCGTTTTTCCGTATTTAAACTGAAATTCCGCAAAACCCACGACCCTGCATTTTTCAGTCCTTACTGCAGATAATTCTCCCGCTGCAGCCAGGATCGAACCCTCGTCGTTTGGGTTGGTTCAACAGATAACGCACGCATTTAACCACTGAGCCACAAACGCTCGGGATCCCAAAAAACACATACATCGTAAAACAAATTGTGCGGCGATGAATTTTTTTCTTTTTCATTAATGCGAGTGATTTAGTCATTTTATTTTCTGGTGGAGCTCATTATTAATCTGAATAGGTTTGTAGTAAATTTTTTTTCTGTAGGACTTTTCACAAATGAAGCATTTTTCATCGTGACTTTTCGAAGCAACAAAATGCTTTGCAATTTGATTTTTTTAAACTGACAATACTCAGTTATCTTTAAATAATGTGAGATGTACTTTTTTATAGTATTATTTCACACACATAAAAAGACTCCTAAATATAAAATTTACTATTGATAGCTATAATATAATAGCTTTTGTTGTCCAAAGACTGTTACATAGACATCGGACAATCATCTGTACAATAAGTACCCGGTTTCTTACAGTAATACAGTATATATAATAAATAGATGGTGCCCAAAATAGGGGAGAGGAGAAGAAATATCCTGTGCCACAATAAACAAAATTCATGAGATATGCTATCCACAATAACCGATCTTGCTACGGAACTTCAAAATTCGACAGACGATTGAAATTTAAAAGTTAATCAAACCTCAAGTATTATCACCAATCGGTCCTATTACCGGTAATTTCTCATTTCATGCGTATACAGAAAAAGTGAGACGGAGTTTTTCTGTCAATATACGAAAGGAATTGTGAAAAGGTTTCAGAAAATTCAGAATTTTCCGTTAACGCATGTCTAAAACGGTAGTTTACCATCCACATAAGAAAGAAACTGCAGAAAGGTTTCTGAAAATTCAGAATTTTCCCGTGGTACGAAAAATCCGTGAAATGCATGTTTCTTTCTGTCATTTCACGGAAAAGGTTGTATCAAAAATATGCTTCGTAAATTCACGAAAGAAATCGCGGAAAGTGGCTCGTGGATTTCGGAAAACTTATTAACAGTGTAAGAACCAATCAATGTCAGGAATTAGTAAACCTTATTGTTTGTTGTTCTGATTTTATTTGATTTAATAAGTACCGGGCTGTGGCTGGCTATGGTCGTGAATGACGGAAATGTATTGTATTTAAATAAATGTATACTCTCAAATCACTCGTTTTATTTCACACCCACAAAAATCTTTGCATGCGAAAGATGCATAGCGATAAAATACACTGCTGGCCACCCAAAATGCAACACCAAGAAGGACACGAGATAGCAAAGCCAGATTTACTGGACACATAGCAACAGATACAAAGATGAAACGATTGGACTTACAGGCCCGTGCGACTTGCGGAACACGCAGACGTCAATAGTTCGTGTGGCCTCCATGGCTGACAATAACGGCCGTTACACGCCGCGGCACCGAACGAAAGAGGCTTTGGATGTGGGCTTGGGGTATGTCGGTCCAGGCTGCTTCCACACGTTGCCACAGTTCATCAGGCGTAGCCGTGGGTGGTGCTTGCCGGGCCACTCGGTTGCTGATCAGCGACCAGACGTGTTCGATGGGCGACATATCGGGAGGTGGGCCACGGCAGCAGTGACACCTGGTGGGCCGTGAAGAATTGTTGCACGGCGCGGGCGCGTATTGTCCTGTTGAATCGTTGCCGCTGGCAGGTCCTGCAGGTAAGGGAGGAATATAGGTTCCAAAACGTCGGAGACGTAGCGGTGGCTGTTGAGTGTACCGGCAATGCGTACCAGAGGGGTGCGGGTGTCATATCCAGTTGCGCCCCAAACCATAACGCCAGGCGACGGACCGGTATGGCGATGCATAATGCAGGCGTCATATAGTCTCTCGCCACGGTGCCGCCACACGCGGATCAGACCATCGTGGTGTTGCAGGCAGAAGCGGGATTCGTCGGGGAAGACAATGTCGGGCCATTCCGTAGTCCAGGTGCGGCGTTCAACGGCCCACTGCTGCCGCACGCGCTGGTGGTGTAACGTCAATGGTAATCGGAGCAATGGTCGCTGTGCGACAAGTCCTCGCTCCTGCAGACGACGTCGAATAGTACGTGCTGACACAGGTTGTTGCGCAACCACCCTAATTCCTCCGATAACGTTCGTGATGTGGCGGTACGAGCCGTCAATGCCCGCCGCACAACATGCTGGTCCTCTCGTTCGGTGGTGTGACGCGGCAGCGGCAATCGCTCACGTCGGCCCGTCCGTCCCTCCTGCACCCACTGAATCCCTACTCGTCTCACTGTGGCTGGATGTCGTCCCACACGAGCGCCGATGTCTCGGTACGATAAAACCGCTGTCGCGATAAGCCACTATTCGTCCTCTGTCGAACTCCGAAACGTGCTGGAATAACTGCCGTATTCTGCGACGAGGCATCAGGAAGCTTCCCACGCACAGGTCCGGCAGCACAACACACTTCCACCACTTACATCCCGCGTTCTCTGCACCCTTCTTATAGTGCTTCTCGGTGGCGTGCCGGGCGCACATGATTTGCATATGCCCTGCAATGCTAATCGTTTGCATATCCTCTCGCGGGCGACGCATGCTGCGAATTTCAGGCCAATCGGATACTTCCTTCTTGGTGTTGCATTTTGGGTGGCCAGCAGTGTATCTACAAAGAATACCAGAGCAGTCTCTCGATTTTTTTCTCGTTAGTTACTTTCCGAACACTTTGTATATGTTTATGTATAAAGTAAGATTTTGTTTAATCATTTCTGGCTTTCTGACAGTCATCGCCGAGTAACACAAAACTGTGCCTGAAATTCCGATCACGTAATCAATTTCTCATTAGGTGGTCGCAGGTTTGAAATGATTTACATTTTATGGGTGGTTAATCATACCTTAGATGTCATTAGCATGTGTTTGGATGCCATGGGTGTGTCAGATGTTGCAGGTTCCATTAACCGAAGAGCAAAACCACATTGCATGATCTCACTGTTATTTGAATAATTTCATTTTCAGCTTTCCTTCAAATATTAGTATCAGCTGCAATCCTGAAATCTACATGGAGCTCTTTATTAATACCAGCCTTCCTGCCATTATGTCTTAAAAGAAAAGTCTTTAATGGGTGCTTCCTTCCAGTTCTTACATATGGAGCAGAGACATGGGCCGTAACTAAAAAAGACACACAAAGGCTGCAGACAAATGAAAGCAGCATGAAGAGATGAATGCTTGGTGTAATCAAGAAAGATAAGAAGAGGAACTCTGGATCAGGAAAATGACATGAGTGGAAGACATCATGATTAAAGTAAAATCTGTGAAATGGCAATGGACTGGATATATTGCTAGAAGAAAGGACCTCCGACTCCGATGGACAACTGAAATATTAGACTACATACAAAGGGACAGAATAAGCCCACGCGGGCAATGGGTGAATGAAATTCGAAAGTATGCCTTAGTGATATGGAAGAGACCCGCTCAAGAGAACCACATATATATACACTGAACAGCAATTAAATTAGAGATACCTGTCTAGTAACGTGTAGCACCACTTTTCGCCCTGATGACAGCGGCGATTCGTCTCGGTATGGACTCCGCAAGACACCGGAAGCGTTGGGGACCCATCCACGACCCCTGAACAAGCTCCCACAGTTCACGAAGATTTGATGGAGCGGGGTCAGAGCCCCGAACATCTCTCTCGATGGTATCCCAGATGTGCTTGATGGGATTGAGGTCAGGTGACCTAGCTGGCCAAGGAAGCGAGGTCACGTCGGTGGAGTGCTCACCCAACCATTCGGATACAATTCGGAAGCTGCATTGTCTTGTTGCACGATGAGGTCCCCAGTGGGGTGTTGAAGACGCACAAACGGGAGCAAATGGTCCTCCAGGATATCCCGGTAACGTTGACCTGTGAGGGACGATGTCACACGTACCAGGGGTCCCATTTCAGTCCACGTAAACAGTCCCCAGACGAGAATGCCACTCCCACCAGCTTGAAGAGTACCCTGCTGGCAAGAAGGATCCATCACTTCATGTATTTTGCGCCGTACTCGTATCCTACCATCCGAATGTACCAACGTGAATCTCGACTCACCAGTCCAGGCAACATTTTTCCACATGCCTATAGAGTCCAGTGGCGATGTTCCTGCGCCCATGCTAATCTTTGCATCCTGTGATGTGCGGTCAGCAGCGGTACCCTCGTGGGACGATCGCTTCTGTACCCCTTAGTGAGGAGATGGTTTTGGATGGTGTGGCTGCTTACACGTTTTTGTGCACCAGCGTTAAATTGCCGAGTGATTTCTTGCACTGTGGCCCGTCTATCCGTTGTTACAATGCTAGCTAGCCGACGATGACCCCGCTCATCCACACACTGTTGTTCACGGCAGTTGGCCCTTGCAGCGATGGTTTTACCGGATTCGATGTACTCACGGTGCCCCCGTGACACAGTGGCTCGTGAAAATTCCAGTGCCTGCATGACTTCCGAGATGGAGTGACCCATTCGTCGGGCCCCGACAATTTGCCCAAGATCAAATGCGCTTAGATCCTTCGTCTTACCCATACTTCGTCAGACTCTTACCCGTTGCATCACTCCTTATATTGTCGGATCGCTGCATACGTCATGTCGTTTCCGTTTACAGAGCCGGTCACAGCTCCACATTTGCATAACGCCAGCTGTCTCTAATTCAATTGCTCTTCAGTGTATAACACTTTTCCTGTCAGGTTTGACTTTTGCCACGTGTTTCGTTCTAGCTTTTAGCCAGCTTCATTCATTTGGTCTCTAGATCTCAGTGCTTTAAGATACGAAACAATATTTGTTGTAAGTATTGTAACTTTCGATGTTAAGCGTATTTCTTCATAAGGAGCTTTTTTTTTTCACCTTTTATTTCATGTAATATTTGGGTCCGGCCAGCCATCGGTATGCTTGGATTGTTTGTTTGTTTTTTCGTTTTAAGTTATATAACTCTTAAAAATTCGGAGTTTTCATTTCTTTCAAAAGTGCAGTGCTGTTTATTGGGTTAATTTTAATTGTTTTAATAAGTTTAATTGCTCTAAGACAAGCATGCCGATTCCGAGGCAGAAGCCCAATTTCTTGAGCTTTGTAGAAACGAGAAAATGTTATCCATGCTGGTCTTTGAAAAAGCCATGGCTGGCATTCTTGTAATTTCTGCATTCTTTTTTTCTTTTCCTGCTTATTTTCCTACTAGCTAATGTTTTTTTTTTTGTTGTTGTTGTTGTTGATGTTGGTTTTTTGTTATACCTGCTGTTTTTTTAGCCTGTTCAACCTGATAATTGTTATCAGCTGCTTTTGCGCGATTAGATTTTCTTGGATTTGCAAGTTCCATGGGGTATTTGTTGACTTTCAGTATAAAATATATATACACACTATATTGACAAAAGTCACCGAACACCCCTTCAAAAGCAAATGAATGGATCCGCTGCATTGTTAAGATGCGCGGTACAGCTGCAAATGGTGTAAAAACATGGCCGCGATCATATCGCACAGTGAGATTGAGTGAAAATGTCGCAGGGGAGAGAATTGACTTTGAGAAAGGAAAGATTGTTGAGTGATATACACTGCTGGACAGTTGCTAAGGACGGATCACAAACGGCTATATAGCGCATAAAAAAGTAAGTGTGGTTGGATGCCAAGTGAAATAAAATAATGTCAGAATGCCAGGACATTACAAGAGAGACAATTTATTGTGCTCTGAAATCCAGAAGGCTTTGGAACGTGTTCAAGGGACAAACAGGCCATTTTGTGCAGAATACGTAAACGTGAAAAAAATGCAATTACCGTCCGCAGGCGTTCCGGCGTAAGATGTCAATACGGGATATGGCCACCATGGAAGGCGATGCAAGATTCCACACGTCGTGTCATGCTTTGCACAACATTATCAAGCAGCTGTTGGGGTAATTTATCCCATTCCTCTGTCAGTGCACGGATGAGGGTGTCCTTGTTTATTGGAGGGCATTGGCGACCAGCAAGACTCCTCCTCAAAGCATCCCACACATTTTCAATGGGATTCAGATCTGGAGAACGTGCTGGCCATACGAGGCGTTGAATATTCTCGCTCTCAAGACACTCCTGGACAGCGACTGTTCGATGACATGTTGCGTTGTCGTCCATGAAAATGAATCTACCACCGACAGCATCACGGAACATGCGAACATGAGGTAGCAGAACATCATTAATGTACCGTTGGCCAGTCATAGTCCCAGTTGAAAGCACATAGAGGGACGTACGGCCATTGATCATGATGCCAGCCCATACCATGACACTACATGTCGGATATCGGTCCCTTTCCTGTATGTTTGCTGGACAATATGCAGTACCACTATCACGCCAGATCAGTTGTCGTCGACAATCAGACGATAGACTGTATCTACTCTCACCTGAGAAGAGGACAGCAGACCAGTCGTTATCAGTCCAATTGCGATATTGATGGCACCATTGCAAACGGGCGGTACGGTGACGTCTGGACAATGGGATACACACAACAGGACGGCGGGCGTATAGTCCTCCTTCATGCAAACGTCTGGCGACAGTTTTTCGGGAGATCCGCTTGCCAGTAGCAGCCATAAACTGATTTGCTACCTCACTAGCTGTGCTGCGCCGGTGTCTTTTTGTTGATAGCACTATGTACCGATCTTCTGCAGGTGTCGTACTGCAAACACGACCTCCCCCGTGACGTTTGCTACACTCTCCATTTGTTTGAAATGATTTCCAAAGCCTTGAAACAACACTGTGGCTCACGTCGAACTCCCTGGCAACGTCTGTTATTTTTCTCCCTTCTTCAATCTTGTCAATAATACGGCCACGCGTAAAATCATCTAGGTGATGTCGGGAAGACATACTGAAAATTGCAAGTTCGTCAATTGATTCTTCTCTTTCAACTTTGCGTTTGAACAACAACGGTCAATACGCGTCAAATCCTTTATATCTCTTATCAGCGCTATGACGTCACGAACAAGTTCGGCAATCCAAAATTTGCATACGCACAACACGTCTTACTGTATCCCGCACTTATGCTAATTTCCACATTTTTCTGCCTTCCATTTTATGGTTGCTATCGTTGCTATTGTCATCCGTCCTTAGCAATTGTCCGGCAGTGTATTAGTGGGTTGTCCATAAGAGAAACCGAGAGGCGTTTAAACATACCCAAGTCAACTGTTTTGGATGTACTGAAAAAGTGGAAGACACATGGCGTGCCTGAAGTAGCAAAACGTACCGGCAGACCAAAGAAAATGAGTGATAGAGAACGTCGAAGCCTCATTAGGGTCGTTACAGCTAATCGACGGAGCACTGCACAAGACCTCAGTGTACAGGTGAGTAAAACTGCTGGAACCTCGGTATGTTCAAGTACCATTCACAGAGAACTTCATGCTACGGCTTATCATGGTCATGCAGCTGATCATAAGCCTTTCATCTCCACTCAGAGAGCTACTCATTGTTTAGCATGGTGTAAAGAACATTATTGTGGACCGTAGATCAATAGAAACGGGTCCTATGGACTGATGAATCCAGATACATGATTCATCAGTCTGATGGCCGTGTGTGGGTATGGCGGCAGCCGGGGAGACGCTATTTATCATAGTGTACTGTTCCTACGGTCAAGTTTGGAGCTGACAGTGTACTCGTGTGGGAGTGTTTTTCGTGGTATGGTCCCGGTCCATTGGTTATCATGGACAAACCTGTTAACCAGCACGTCTACCTTGATATTCTGGACAATTGTGCCCTACAAACTCTGTGGCAATACTATGGAACCGAGCCTTGTTGGTGCCAGCAGGATAATGCACCGAGCCATAAAGTGAGGACTATTACGGCGTGGTTTGACGATAATTCCGTATCGTGTGTGGACTGGCCAGCACAGAGCCCTGATTTTAATCCCATAGAGCACATATGGGATGAATTAGAGCGCCGCATAAGAAGTCTGGAACCAAGGCCTACTACTAAGCAACAGTTAGCTGCAGCATTATGTACTGAATGGAAGCGCATACCTATCGCTGTGTTCCAAAACCTTGTCGAAAGCATATCTCGAAGGGTCAGTGCATGCATTAAGGCCAAAGATGGACCGACACCGTACTAATGTATGACAATAAATGCTATGTTGTGTTTCTCTTCTAGGTGTCCGGTGACTTTTGTCAATATAGTGTATATACAGGGGTTGCGCTGGCTTTTATAAAGTTTTCGCCAATTTAGTTCAATTTGTTTCCGCCAAAGTGTTATAACACTATGAAAAGGTAATCGCCAAAGTTTTTTTTCTATCGCCAAAACGATTTCTCTTTTGCGAAGGTTCTGATTCTGAATAAGTCCTTTTCCTCTGTAACTACTGATCCTAAATTACGGACGGTCGACTAATTATAGCCGTAAAATTTGCTAATGGTAGTAGTTAAACCTGTAAACAACAAAACTGAAAGAATACCGTGTGCTATTGTTCATAAATAATTTGCTCACGAAAGTATTAATCAGTCCCATCGCTAACTAAAAAAATTTTCCCATGAAAGCTCTAAAGAATCTAGTGAGATAAAATCGCCATCTTGAGGAGTTTGTGTTGTACATAAGCAGGTGTCTTCGTCAGTTGTTCGCTTGTTGATACTGAAAAGCATCCGGTGGGCATTTAAGAGCGGCGAATGGCATCCACCGGAATTCCCCCCAAAGAGCACAACCGCATTCAACCTTAGCGCCAGCAATCCAAGATGGCGGATCTGTGCTTCACTTTCCTCAAACAGATCGATTGATATACAGCTAAACGAACGTGAAATGTCACTCATTTTGTTTCATTTAGCCTGGCGAGACCCCTTTGCCAGACCCCCTCCTGTTGCGTGTCAGGGAAACATTGTAGTCATCTCCCCCGAGTGACGCTCAGCCTTTGCCGAGGGGGTGATCAATTTCCTTGCTGGGGTGCATGCGCAGTTTGCGTAAATGGTTAACCAGAAAAGAATTCGGCTTTCATTTTTTTTTACCCCCAGCTCTTTTCAGACCTTTAGTTGTAATAACATGTCGACGAAAGCCAAGGTGTGTTGAAATTTGCTGAAGTTTGAAACCCTTGGGATACAGACTTGTTGGTGAAATCAGTGGCGGCGGAACCGCCCGGTCAATAATTTTAGCCAAGATTTTTATTTGGCATATGTGCGAATATTTCTTGTGATGTGCCTTAGAAAGTTGCTCTAGGTAAGTGGTCAGGTGGTCCTAATCCTTAACAAATCTCCTTAGGCATTGTTTTTCTTCTGTTTGTTCCGGAATACGGGAAGGGAGAGGGGTGCACCACAATTCGAAATTTCCGGCCCGGTCAACGAACTTCACTTTCCGCCGCCCCTGGGTGAAATATACACCGCTGGACAATTGCTAAGGACGGATCATAAACGGCTATATAGCGCATAAAAAAGTAAGTGTGGTTGGATGCCAAATGAAATAAAATAATGTCAGAATGCCAGGACATTACAAGAAAGACAATTTTTTTTTATTGGAGGTTTAACCACCACCGTGAGCAACTCAATGGGCTATAAGCAGTCGCCCGTCCCTAATTTAGGGTCACTGGTTCCAGGGAAGGGAGAGAGCCAGTGCCGTAAGACAAACACAACATCCATGCCTCACCGGGATTCGAACCCGGACCCCGTTCGGACGAATGATCAGAGGCCATCGCTTAGACCACTGCGCCACCGGGGCGGCAAAGACAATTTATTGTGCTCTGAAATCCAGAAGGCTTTGGAACGTGTTCAAGGGACAAACAGGCCATTTTGTGCAGAATACGTAAACGTGAAAAAAATGCAATTACCGTCCGCAGGCGTTCCGGCGTAAGATGTTAATACGGGATATGGCCACCATGGAGGGCGATGCAAGATTCCACACGTCGTGTCATGCTTTGCACAACATTATCAAGCAGCTGTTAGGGTAATTTATCCCATTCCTCTGTCAGTGCACGGATGAGGGTGTCCTTGTTTATTGGAGGGCATTGGCGACCAGCGAGACTCCTCACCAAAGCATCCCACACATTTTCAATGGGATTTGGATCTGGAGAACATGCTGGCCATTCGAGGCGTTGAATATCCTCGCTCTCAAAACACTCCTGCACAGCGACTGTTAAATGACATGTTGCGTTGTCGTCCATGAAAATGAATCTATCACCGACAGCACCACGGAACATGCGAACATGAGGTAGCAGAACATCATTAATGTATCGTTGGCCAGTCATAGTCCCAGTTGGAAGCACATAGAGGGACGTACGGCCATTGATCATGATGCCAGCCCATACCATGACACTACATGTCGGATATCTGTCCCTTTCCTGTATGTATGCTGGACAATATGCAGTACCACTATCACGCCAGATCAGTTGTCGTCGACAATCAGACGATAGACTGTATCTACTCTCATCTGAGAAGAGGACAGCAGACCAGCCGTTATCAGTCCAATTGCGATGTTGATGGCACCATTGCAAACGGGCGGTACGGTGACGTCTGGACAATGGGATGCACACAACAGGACGGCGGGCGTATAGTCCTCCTTCATGCAAACGTCTGGCGACAGTTTTTCGGGAGATCCGCTTTGCCAGTAGCAGCCATAAACTGATTTGCTACCTCACTAGCTGTGCTGCGCCGGTGTCTTTTTGTTGATAGCACTACGTATCGATCTTCTGCAGGTGTCGTACTGCAAACACGAACTCCCCCGTGACGTTTGCTACACTCTCCATTTGTTTGAAATGATTTCCAAAGCCTTGAAACAACACTGTGGCTGACGTCGAACTCCCTGGCAACATCTGTTATTTTTCGCCCTTCTTCAATCTTGCCAATAATACGGCCACGCGTAAAATCATCTAGGTGATGTCGGGAAGACGTACTGAAAATTGCAAGTTCGTCAATTGATTCTTTCCCTTTCAACTTTGCGTTTGAACAACAACGGTCAATACGCGTCAAATCCTTTATATCTCTTATCAGCGCTATGACGTCACGAACAAGTTCGGCAATCCAAAATTTGCATACGCACAACACGTCTTATTGTATCCCGCACTTATGCTAATTTCCACATTTTCCTGCCTTCCATTTTATGGTTGCTATCGTTGCTATTGTCATCCGTCCTTAGCAATTGTCCGGCAGTGTATATTGTTAGCACAAAAATTTTGAAAAAATGCGTAATTGACTCGACGTCTGAATAATTGAGCGAAGGGAGGTCGAAGACCGAGGGAGCTCTCTTTACGAGACTCGAGACAATTAGTTGTTCGGGCATAGGTACAGGATGGCACATTCGATCATCGTGAATTTTTGCATTTGATTGGACATCGTCCATGGTCAGGTTTTGACGCCTTCCTTTTCCCAAAATTCCATGTCATTGAGTAATAATCGTCCAAAAACTTGCATTTTTAGGGGTTTTTTCCAGGTTTTGAGAAGGAGTCGTTTGTTACTTATCTCCTCCAAAGATCTTCAGCCGATCGCGGTGACACTTGCCACAGACAAAGGGAAGGACATGGTGAGTGACATTGTTGCCGCGGAACTACTTCATAGTTCGGGTCACATTGTTTGCGGCCTAATTAAATTTAAAGACCAGGAATAATTTACCTAAATTATTTTTTTTTTTACTTAATTTAAATTATTTTTCATTTTGCTCCCTTCCTGCCTCATAAACCCCTTTTTCTCCACTGGAGCAGAAAACCCAGGTGGTCAAAACAGTTTGTCGGACACCCGTGGAGAATGTCCAAGGAATTCACCTTCTTTTCAAGAAGCACGGCATTCGCAAAATTTACGAAATGGCCCCAGTGCTAGCGTTACTGATGGGACAATACATCCCGGTATTTCAGAAGGCACAGGCAAGAGTCCGAAACGCGGTCAGATGAATAGGCGAGTTGCGGTTTACGACCATCTCCTCTATGAGGGAGGCACCAGCGAAAGTCGTAAAGTACATCGCGGTGTCACAGGAAAGTCGTAATTCTGGCAGAGGAAAGCCCCTTTAAATTCTTCGCTATTCATCTGAGCGTTAAAATAGGTCCTATTGAATTCGCAAAAGCATCACCTGCACAACAGGCCAGCTGCCGAGAAAAGGTAGCCAACTGGACCAGAGGGCCAACCAATAGCCACTAAGCCCGAGCACTGGTCAGCTCAGCTGACCAATCCAGACCCCAGGCGAAGAGTTCGTAGAAGGTTGTAGGCACTCCCCTACCACGTGAAAAATTAAAGGGAAGGAAATATATAGGGCAGAAAAAAGAAATGAGAACATGAGAGGAGAAGATTGGTATCAGAGATAGATAGAAAAAAATCGTATCGGAGATACACAGGAGAGGAGAAGATTGGTATCAGAGAGAATAATTCGTATCGGAGATACACAGGAGAGGAGAAGATTGGTATCAGAGAGAATAATTCGTATCGGAGATACACAGGAGAGGAGAAGATTGGTATCAGAGAGAATAATTCGTATCGGAGATACACAGGAGAAGAGAAGATTGGTATCAGAGAGAATAATTCGTATCGGAGATACACAGGAGAAGAGAAGATTGGTATCAGAGAGAATAATTCGTATCGGAGATACACAGGAGAGGAGAAGATTGGTATCAGAGAGAATAATTCGTATCGGAGATACACAGGAGAGGAGAAGATTGGTATCAGAGAGAATAATTCGTATCGGAGATACACAGGAGAGGAGAAGATTGGTATCAGAGAGAATAATTCGTATCGGAGATACACAGGAGAAGAGAAGATTGGTATCAGAGAGAATAATTCGTATCGGAGATACACAGGAGAGGAGAAGATTGGTATCAGAGAGAATAATTCGTATCGGAGATACACAGGAGAGGAGAAGATTGGTATCAGAGAGAATAATTCGTATCGGAGATACACAGGAGAGGAGAAGATTGGTATCAGAGAGAATAATTCGTATCGGAGATACACAGGAGAAGAGAAGATTGGTATCAGAGAGAATAATTCGTATCGGAGATACACAGGAGAGGAGAAGATTGGTATCAGAGAGAATAATTCGTATCGGAGATACACAGGAGAAGAGAAGATTGGTATCAGAGAGAATAATTCGTATCGGAGATACACAGGAGAGGAGAAGATTGGTATCAGAGAGAATAATTCGTATCGGAGATACACAGGAGAGGAGAAGATTGGTATCAGAGAGAATAATTCGTATCGGAGATACACAGGAGAGGAGAAGATTGGTATCAGAGAGAATAATTCGTATCGGAGATACACAGGAGAGGAGAAGATTGGTATCAGAGAGAATAATTCGTATCGGAGATACACAGGAGAAGAGAAGATTGGTATCAGAGAGAATAATTCGTATCGGAGATACACAGGAGAGGAGAAGATTGGTATCAGAGAGAATAATTCGTATCGGAGAGTCATATTCGAAACTGTGATTCACAGTGAGGACAGAAATGTGTTTTTTCACGTATAGTATTCGGAAGACAGAGTACGCGGTCCCAGCGTGGCAGCTCGAGAGATACAGCGAACCAACCACGCGGTCAACAGAAGGCTTCAACGAGCGACCACCCAATCCTAAAAGAAGGTAAGATGACGTTATTTCCCCCAATTCCAGTTGCCATGTTAACAAAAAATATACATATGCATGGTTGCTATGCCTCCTCGAAATAGATTGAGGGAGTTAATTTAAAGTTAAGCTCAAGGGTGTGACAAGCTCACGCAGCAGTGGACCAGTAAACATGGCTAATTCTAATGTTTTTTAATTTAAAGTGACTTTTATTTGGCCTCCACCTGAAGGATGTAATTGCGTAAATATACTTTTTCTTTTATTAAACATTGTTAATTACTTAACCTGGTGTAGCTAACTTCTCTGGGGTGTATATTTCTCTAAATTCACAATTTGCGGCATATGGGATTTTTACGAGTACCTCGTAATGAGCCCATATGAAACACAACGCGACGTCCGTAAACTTTGAGATTGGGTTCCTTACATTTATGGGAACGCAACCTCACTGTTTATCCAACTAGACGAGTATTAAGTATTCCGCGACCACCATCCTACCGGGTGCGTGGTAATAACATGGGGTTAGTATCATGGTGATTGGTCGTATCGTATAAACAAATGGCCATTAAAAAACTGACCAATTTTAATAAAAGTGATAAAATCCGCTCTCTATACGAGACTCGGGACAATTAGTTGTTCGGGCATAGCTACGACATGACACATCCGATCACCGTGATTTTTGGCGTGCGATTGGACATCGTCCATGGTCAGGTTTTGACGCCTTCCGATTCCTGAAATTCCGTGTCATTGAGGAATTTCAATTAAAACTAGATGGCATTTTACTTGAACCGTTTTACGAAAGTCGGCTCACTAACATTAATTTAAAAAAATCGTTTGAATTGAAAAACGACGAAATTGAAAGACACGGTCTGTTAGCTCAACACTTGCTTAATCTATAATAATAAAAGAAAGTGTTTGTGTGTGTGTGTGTCTTTCGCGATGCAAAATGAAAAACGTGGTTCCCGATCTGAGTGTGTCTTTCCGCTTTGTTTACATGCAACCTGATCACAACCAACGTGAAGACGTGAAGGAAAGTAGTTCATGATAAATTTTAGGCATTTCTTTTTTAGAATGTTTCGTACTTTTGTTCTGGAAATCATAAATTTTACGCGTTCGTTTTCTAGAATTTTGTTATAATAGACGCCTTAATGAGCTTAGATTTTGCAGTGGCTTCGCTCAAAATTTGCCAACTGTACCCGAGTTATCGGTGACTGTTGGCGGCTTGTCCTAGTTTAAAAGTGAACTTCCGCTGATGCGAGTTTCCAAAATGGTTGCGACTGCGCGCTGAAAGATACAGTGAACTCATAAAGCGTTGTGAAAAAGTAAAAAGCTATAAACGCATGTATTAGCGATTGATTGAGCATGTTTTTGAGAAACTGATGCCTACATGTACCTTCGATATACAGAAGATGTTCACACAATTTTAGAACGTTTTTCATAAGGAATTACGGAAAATAAAAGAAGTTCAAAGAATTTAAATTGGCAACAGCGTGTTAGATAAACACGAAAGAAACATTTGCTGCAGTTAAATATCATATACTAATAAAATGGAGCACGTTCTTTCCACAAACAAGTTATGGATAGAAGGTTGCTTTTGCTCTTCACGAAAAGAAATATTCTTATTTTGTAATAAAAATAAAAGCTGTGAAAATCATTGCATTAGCATTTCTAAATTTGAAATAAGCAATATTATTAATAATGAGGGGGAAATCGTCAAGCATTGCTTTTAACAGGAAAAAGAACACCAAACGAATACCGAAAGAAGTTATGTACTGGCACGACTATTTCAAGATTAAAGTCACTGGCCGTAAAAGAAAATCCGCCAACACTAAGTACAATGGATAAGTCGTTAAAAATATCTGTATCAACTGTAAACAAGGTAATGAACAAAGATTTGAATCTATAATTAAAAAAAAAAAAGAAAACATAATGTTCCCCGCCTTTTGCATGGGCACGTGGCCCAACACAGAACACGGTGTAGACTTCTTTATGGAAATCTCTTAGCCGGACATAGATGGAAATTTATTGCCAGTATTGATGAAGCATGGATCTACCTAAACGACTCTAACAAAACAGGTCGATTTACTATCGCAAAAGAGCAGAAAAAGACTTACAAACTTGGTTTCAAGAATCCGAGGAAAGTTTCAGTAAAGGATTCATGATATGACTATTACTGGTTTCTGGTACAATGGGAAATTAAAGTTACGAAGAGTTGAAAAGAATATTAAAATCAATTCTGCAGATTACTAAAATAATGTTTTAAGTCCTATATTTAAAGTGGAAATACCATTCCTTTATCCACAGAGCTTTCAAAGACTAGAACTCCATCAGGATAAGGCTCTCTACCAGTCATATCCAAATCTATTACTGTATTTCCCGAAAAATTGAAAAAAGAGAAGGGTATCAAGTTTTGCTCATATTCCTTCAAAGACACCTGATGTGTCACCAATGGATTATTGTACCGTCGGACTGCTAAAAAGAGAAAGCGTTTTCTAAATGCAGACCTAAAGCAATGGTTGGACTATGGAAAGCAGTGGAAGAGGCATTTCTTAAAATACCAATTTTAAGAAATGCCCTGTTGTCTTGGAAATCTAGATGTACATTCATAGTCCACAGAAAGGGCTGTCAGGTAGAACATTTAAGAAAGAAAGAATTTTATTTAAACATTCATTATATTACTGCAAAATCGTTCTAAAAATATGTAAATATCCTTTGTATTCTCCTGATCCATCAGTCGGTTCCTCTTCCTATCTTTCCTAATTATACCAAGCATGCACCTCTTCACGCTTCATTCCGTTGTATGTAGCCTCTGTATGCTTTTTTCAGTTAACGTTGATTTGCAGGCACGTATCCAGGGGATTCTCAAAACCGATGCATTTAAACATGAGTTTTCGCTAATTGTTAAATTGATGTAAATGTTTGTGGTTTGATGTAGAGGTCTGTCTACACTGATCGGGCTGGGCTCGGGTACGAAGAAAGCGAAGCATAATGAACTGGCGTGGAAGATGAAAAAGTAGTTTAAAATAGTCTTGTACAAAATTATGAACATTAATTGAATTACCTGTAAGTGGATCAGCAGTACACAAAGTTTTTCCGTAATGACTGGTTGCTATTAAAAGCAAGAAGTCGTTTTGTAAAATCTTAAGCAATTCTTAAAAGGCGTGAAGAAATAGTTCTTTTTCGCTCTGTGTGTTTGTTCATGGAATTAAAAAACAAACAATATATTACACACACACACACACACACACTAGGAATTTTTCTGGACTCCCCTGCCCCCAAAGAGAAATAATGGATACGACCCTGCCCACGTGTCTGACTTATCAGCAAGAGTTAGAAGGATGCATTGATTAAACATTTTTCTTTTAAGATATAATGGTAAATTGCTCTTAAAAATTCTGCTGGGTTTTCTAAAATACTTTCCAGCCAAGTTTTACATACCTATTGATTTCTTGCGTGTGTCCCTTACTTGATATTTATTTTTCATAGTACCAGGTAAATATATGCTTTGGTTACTTCTGCAGTTGCTCCATCAACCGTTGTCTTCAGTTCTCGAAAAGCATTATATTAAATCAAATTATTTTGTTTTCCTTATATCTATCTATCCATCTATCTGTCTATCTA
Organism: Macrothele yani; assembly: GCA_039090855.1. Lineage (NCBI taxonomy): Eukaryota > Metazoa > Arthropoda > Arachnida > Araneae > Macrothelidae > Macrothele > Macrothele yani. Next base: position 838,430 of record CM077031.1, on the reverse strand, counting down.
TCTATCTATCTATCTATTTATCTATCTATCTATCGAGAGAGGGACAGAGAGGGGAGAGATGGAGAGAGAGAGAGGGAGTGAGAGGGACAGACAGGTAGGGGAGAGAGAGGGAGGGGAGAGAGAGGGAGTGAGAGGGAGAGACAGAGAGAGAGAGAGAGGGAGTGAGTGAGAGAGAGAGAGACAGAAAGAGATGGAGAGACAGAGAGGGAGAAACAGAGAGAGGGAGAGGCAGAGAGACAGGGGGAATGGAGATGATGGGACACCGTATTTTCGGTTGTAATGAGCACACTTTTTGAATCCTTTCCGACGCAAAAAAAATATTTCAAAGAAGATTTCTAAAAAAATCTGAAAATTCAGTAAAAAGAAAATACACTTACACCACCTAGGGAAAAACTAAACATAATTTTAAATGTGTAATGTTTATAGGGTTTTTCATGGTCAGTGGAACCGGTTAAAAAAAACTGTACATATTTCTACAATCGATAAAATGTACAGAAACAGAAATAGCTGCCTACACCAACCAGCGGCTGAAAAGTGTGTTACGAAAATTAACAAACTGTGAACAAAAAGGTACTCATAGCGGAAAGAAATATCAGAGACAAAATTTAAAATCGAACAGTTAGAACAAGAGATATAGAGAAAAACATGACATAACTTTACGTCCCGTAGCGGAAAATCTTTATGTTACTTAAAGAAAAAAATGGGCTCAAAATATTTCTACCAAAAAGTTTTTTCTTCCCTAATGAATTTCAGAATCGAGTTAATTCTTTCAAATAAAAGAATAGGCTGAAGCCGCCTTGCGGCAGAATTTTGAATAATGGAAAAGTAGAAACCATGCTAAAAAGTATTCTTCATAGTAAAAACTATGCCAAGGAAAAATAATTTTCAAATACGTCACTTGAAAGCAGAGACAGAGAGAAAAAAAAGTTGGATATTTACACCATTAACGTGAAAGCTATGCATTACTTAAAGAGGATAATGTTTCCCATTTTTACTGTTGAGAATAGCATACATTAAAAAAATTAATCTGTCAACAGGACTTTTAGAAGCAGAGACACGGTTGCAAATGTAAATACCCACCAACACAATCTTAGTGGCAGAACTGCGAACTAAAAACCCAAGAATACATATAAAGTGTTACACGTGGTAAATGGTATCCGGTGTTAAAATAATTTTTCAAATCGGACTTTAAGAAGCAGAGATATCGGAGAAAACAAAATTTAGTTTTACGCCTCCTAGCGGAAAATCTATGCATTACTTAAAAACGAGACTGTTCTTAAAATAGTCTTCGATATAAATTCCATGGACAGGAAACAGAATTTCTTCAATTGGATATTTAGCAGCAAATATATGGAATAAAAATGATTTTGAATTCGATATCATCTGCATTTACGCTTTCTAGCGGAGAAGTCGTGCATCGAAAGAAAAAAAATTCGGAATGCAAGAACCACCATTCTCACATTTCAAGGTTCCCAATGCAAACTGAATTTTTCAAATCGGAGTAATAGTTGTAGAGAAATGGTGTCCACAGATCGACAGAGTGATGACATAAGTGCAAAAGACCTTTTTTTGCAAAAGACATGCTAAAAAAAAAAGCTGCAGTTGATCACTTTTAAAGTACAACTCACTTCATCTGACCTGCACATTTTCTATTAAAAATTTCGTTTTAGAGCCGTTCAGTTAGAAATATGAATTTTTGTTAGGTGTTTAAGCGTTTTCTGTAACGAACTGAAAAAAAAAATTGTTGCTGAGAACTTGTTTTTCAGCGACGTGCTTTGTTTGAACACTTTTCTGGCAATGCCCTATTCTCTGAATGTTTTCGACTCTTTCTTAGTTCCTGTGGAAAGTTATGCTCCAAAAAAAAAAAAAAAAAAAAAAAGAGAGAAAAAATGTGCAAATATCTGGCGACCTTCATTGCCGTAGGGTTAATGTCCTTCTTTATAGGAGTTAAAGCTCTTTTACGACGCACTCCACGAAAAACCATTAGAGTTCTCGCTTCACTATTCAAAGAACCATTTCTTTCTCACAGAAGGAAGAAGGTTGAAAGTTCTTTTGTTGCTAAATGGTCCGTGTTTCTGGCGTGTCAGAAGACGTACTAAAACTGCTCTTTGACAAAAGTTAATTCATTATTAAGGCTGTGAAATAGATTAGGAAGTCCTATTGTTCTGTTGCTCAGTGACGCAGGATCCGGATTAAACATTCCTGATACATTCGTCAACGCCACATTCTTCATAGCTGTGCGGAATGTTACATTTTGGACAATGATTAGGGCTACCAGGTCCCTACGCACAGCTTCGGTTTTGATGCTGCCTCAATTTTTTCACTATCCTTCCGAAACAATATATTTTGTTTCGATATATCTCTCTCCGCTTCATTTCTACATTCTTATACTAATGTGTCGGAAAGTATTGAAACTGAAAAAGAAATTGACTTCCAGGTTTCAACAGAAGAGCACATTTTGGGTTCCTTGAACGTGATTTCACTATTGGATTTAGGATATTTACTGGTTGTATACACCCCATCGTGCTATACATCATTTCTCTTGTTAATAGCAGGTAATTCCTTCCTTGGAGAGGGCGTTCTAGAGGAAGCCAAATTTCGCTACGTTAGTATACTGTCGGGAAAGATGCATAGCAGCAAAATGCATTTTTGTAATGGTTATATCATATTTAGCATGAGGTTCTCGTAAATTACGCAGATTGCAATGAGATTCACGTAAATTACGCAGATTGCAAAGAGATTCTCGTAAATTACGCAGATTGCGATGAGATTCTCGTAAATTATGCAGATTGCAATTACGTTAATGTAGAACGTGCATCATGAAATAATGTTCGGAGATAATTTAGTGAAATATGTTGTTGAGTAACAATGAAATTAACTATTGTTGCTTGCGCCACTTCATGCTGGGGCAGCATGCAGCACGATTAGATTTCAACACTGGTTTTGACAATGACGCACCGCTACCCATTTTCGTTTCATCGAAATTTTTTTCCTGGGATTTACCTAACTACTATCTGTAAAGATGTATCGCATCAAAAGGTGGGTGTTCTTCTGTAGTTGTTTTTCTGTAATCTGTACACAGTGTGACGTATGCTGTAATTTAACTTACATTTTTAGTTACTTTTTCTCTTTCAATTTAAGTTCGTTCTTCTTTAGCGTTTTTCGAACTTAACGTGATATCTTCTCTCTCGCAAGAGTATGGTTGGCAACACCTTGAGGTCGGAAGTGAAATAGTTCGTGGGTATATGTCCGATGAGAACTGAACGTTATATAATGTTTGAGCAGCAGCAAAGTGAGAGAGACGTTGGAAGTTACAATGATGTTGTCTAATTGAAGTTTGAGCTATTTGAAGGCTGCGTGTTATATTCTAGGGTTGATGTTGTTTTCTTAACCAAATGTTATTATTATTAACTCACGTTCGTTTGATTAAGATAGTAATATTAAAAAAGAGTTGTAGTTACGCCTTGTTGAAGTGCCAAAGGAATAGTGGCTGAATAAAGACTAGTCGTAAGTAACCTTTTCTCGACGTTTTCTCGAATGACTTCTGTTTCACTGTAGGTAAAGTTTTTCAGAACTGATTTATGTAGCGTTCAGTCAGTTTTACTTAAATGAACATTACAACCGCTGTATAAGGCACCTTGTTTTCTTTAGAACTACAACACTGATGCATGTAATCTTCCTCGTTTCAACGGCATTCTCTTTTTCCTTGCATCTGTTTTTCGGCATTCTCTTTTTACTTGCATCTGTTTTTACGTACCACAGAGGTGAAGCATATGTCAAGACGGAAAAGTTGCAGCAATACATTCCGTCAGTGTAGCTTAATTGGGAAAGCATTCGGCTCCGGAGTTGAAGGATGCGGTTTCGATCTCCGTCACCGGCAAATTTGTTTTTTCACATTCGCGCCCGATTGTGAAAATGCATCTACTGGTCATTGGTTTTTCGAAACAAGTGTGATGTTCTTTCCACCCATCGTCTGGAATTAATACATTTTAAATTCCTTCTTCGAATGGAAAAATGTGTGATGCTTCTTTCACACATCATCTGGAATTAATGAGAATTCCTTCTTCGCTTCGAAAAATGTGTGATGCTTCTTCCACACATCGTCTGGAATTAATGAGAATTCCTTCTTCGCTTCGAAAAATGTGTGAAGCTTCTTCCACACATCGTCTGGAATGAATGAGGATTCCTTCTTCGCTTCGAAAGGTGTATAATGCTTCTTCCACACATCGTCTGGAATTAACGAGAATTCCTTTTCGCTTAAAAAAAATGTGTGTTCCTTCTTTCACGCATCGTCTGGAATTAATGACAATTCCTCCTTCGCTTCTATAGATGTATGATGCTTCTTCCACACACCGTCTGGAATTAATGAGAATTGCTTCTTCGCTTCGAAAGGGGCATAATGTTTCTTCCACACATCGTCTGGAATTAATGAGAATTCTTTCTTCGCTTGATGTGTGATGCTTCTTCCACACATTTGAAATTAATGAGAATTCCTTCTTCGCTTGGAAAAATGTGTGATGCTTCTTCCCCACATCGTCTGGAATTAATCATAAATCCTGCTTCTAGAGTTACTTCTACATGGTTTGCAGGCTGACTCGGAAACCTTCGATTTTGTCCCAGCCCTTTCTTGGTGAGTGGGGGATATATGTGACATACCAGAGATGAAGCACATGTCAAGACGGCAAAGTTGCAGCGATGAATTCCGTCGGTGTGGTTTAATTGGAAAAGCATTCGGCTCCGGAGCAGAAGGTTGTGGGTTCGAATGGCGCACCGGCAAATTGTGTTTTCACTCATTCTGATCGTGTGTATGGGTGTCTTTTTCTCTCTGTCTATCTGCATCTGTGTCTCTGTTATTTTATGTAATCTTATCGCTTTCCGGCACGCTATAGTTTTCGCTGTCATGTTCCTTATCACCTCGTTGCTCTCTGTTTCTGAATTTCTCTGCTGCCTTCTACCGTTTTCACTTTCTGCTTTACTATCGTCAGTTTCATCGACTACCTCTCTTTCTCTTCTCGTCTTTTTCTCGATCTTTCCTTTATGCACTCTCACTCATTTTATTTTCTCTTACTCCCCCTACGGTTGTTTCCTGAGTTAAGTGTAGAATCCATAATATAACCATTCGTTATTTTAACATTTGTTCCCTGAAAGGTCAAATCCCTGCCTATCTCGTGGATTTAAGTAGATCAGCATACAGGGCGTGGCATTTCGGTAACCTACATGGACCATTAACGGCATTAGATCTTTATCTATGTGTCCACCTGGACAACGAGAATTGTATTCCTATTACTGTCACACGGAGTAGTTGCGTCGTTCTTTAAGGATGTCGTGGTGGTGCTTTCTGTCTGGGAATGGTCCTAATTGGGGTGAGGCCGCCGCGACCTCATTGAATGACAAAAACTGGTCGTCTGACAATGCCGTCGCCGCCGCCGCCGCCGGATCGATCGCTGCATTCAAATTAGCCGATGGCCGCTTGCTTCCTAGAACTCACTTCACTTTCCAAGACGACAACCTCAGTTACAGGAGGTGCCTATTTGTCTGTCTTATTTACCATTGAGAAAGTTGAAGTGTATCTCCATTCCCGGAACAAGAATTTTATGCTTCCGTATCAGATTTCAAAACGCTGTCCATTTTTCCAACCATAAAATACAAACTCAAACTGACTCGGGGTTCAAGTGTTTTAACATGAAAGAGGCAAAGAAAGTTCTTACCTAATTTACCGGAACATTTTATATGGGGGATTGGAGGGAATAAAAATGACGTAATTAACCATCAAACAACACTTGTAGATTGTTTCATCATGCAGTGGAATTCAGCCAGCAGTATTTCCATTTGGCATATCACTTAACACCGTGAAAATGAATTCAGGTCATACTGTGCAATTATGCCTAGAATGAATACCATCATTGTCAACCATTATCAATCCACTGCTGGATGAAGGTCTCCCAAGTCTCTTCCCCAGCTGTCTGCCTTGAGGCAGTCTCCTCCATGTCACTCATTTTCGGATTTCATCCACCCACCTCTTACGTGGTCTTCTGGGTCTTTTTCTGTCCTTTGGTATCCAATCCAAAATTCTGAGGGCCAAGTTTTTAAGTTGTGGAATAATTTTGGGGATAGGGGGTAGGGGGGGGTAGGGGTAGGACTCACCGCGCTGGCCAAGCTGGTTGATGTGTGTGAGACGGCATTTCCTCTAATCCCAGTGGATTGAATTGAAGATGGATACCCCTACGTGGCGGTCATCAGAACCCCTTTAATCGGGACAGGGTGAACCGCTAGAAGGACGGGTTGAAATTTGTCAAGGAGAGGAACATATAGAAAATATTCTAAGTAATTATCAACCATCCTCAATCCACTGCTAGATGAAGGTCTCCCAAGGCTCCTCCACGCCACTCCGGCAAGCTTTCGAATTTCACCCATCCATTTTCCACGTAGGCTTCTTCTGCGTCTAGTGTTTCTAGTGTCCAACAGTGGTCAGTTCTTCTAGCTATATGTCCAGCCCATTATCATCTGAGCATCTTTACTTTTATCATTGTCATCAACTCTTGTCATTTCTCTGTTCAATGAGTTCCTCTTCATATACCTTTCCTGGTTATACCTAGCATTCATCATCCCATGCTTCTGCAGTCTCCAGTCAACTTTTATAGTTGTCTACAGTCTCTGTATATCTTTTATAGTAAGGGCCATGCCACTGATCCATAAAAAGAACTGGAGGATGCTTTGATTAAACACATTTCTTTTAAGACAAAATAGTATATTGCTCTTGAAAATTGTACTGTTTCTTCCGAAAGCTGTCCCACCAAGTTTTATACGCCTATTAATTTCTTCTTCTATGTGGCCCTCGCTTGATATAGGTTGTGCAAGGTAAATGTAGGCAGCGGTTACTTCTAGAATTGCTCCACCAATCACCAAATCTTCATAACTTGAAAAAGCATTGTACATCAATTTTGTTTTCTGTTAAGTTCATTTTTTCTACCGACTTATTTACTCTTGTCAACAAGCATACTCCACAGCTCTGAAGAGATACTGTGGATTCCGGTTAATTGGGCAGCCGTTAGGATAATTCTTGAAGATCATCCCAAATTAGCTCTTTGGGATAAAGCTTCGCATAATTGGGGCAGTCGCTTAATTCGGCTAATTAAGCGGAATTTACTGTACTGGGTGACATTGGTCAATTTAAATCACTAGATCGGAAGTCGCCCGATGACGCAATGGTCTAAGCGTTGGCTTCTGACCATTTGTCCGAGATGGGTCCGGATTCGAATCCCGGTGAGGCATGGATGTCATGTTTGTCTTACGGAACTGGCTCTCCGCCTTTTCTGGAACCAGTGGTCCTAAATTAGGGACTGGCGACTGCTTATAGCCCACTGAGTTGCTCACGGTGGTCATTAAACCTCCAAACAAATAAATAAGCACAGACATAAAACGCTTTCGCAGCCGTGTGTCGATCCAGCGTCAGTCAGGACCGAGTATTTGAGACGACCACGCAATTGGTCAGCGCCGGAAGCCCAAGTAGATATGAATTAGACAAATCCCTTGCTTGTCACGAGAAACTTGTACTTCCGTTGCCCATTTCCGTTGCATCGATTTTTTTTGCATGGAATTTACATCAATTCTGTCGGGAAAGCTGCATAGCATCAAAACTGGATTCATTTTTGGGACGAATTTGAACATGCTCTGCGAAAACGAAATGAATCGAACTCGGCGTCCAACCCCTGATTATTATTATTATAAAAATAAAGATGATTCCGCCTCTTCCTGAGGGTTTACTCTTCCTGAGGGTTTACTCTTCCTTCCGGGACGGGTACGACGTACCAAGTCTGGGAAGTGGTATTTCTTTCTCTCAGTTGTTCGGGAACTTCCTTACTATCCTACAAGTGTTCAGGATAGCTACCTTCTGTAGTTCCATGTAGGCGCTAGGTTGAAGGTCTAGTGTCTGTATAGAGCTGTGAATGGTCTTTGGTAAAACTCCTGTTGCTGATATTACTATGGGGACTGTGGTGATGCTCTCCATATTCCACATTTCCTTGACTTCTGATCGTAGGTCGTTATACTTTGACAGCTTCTTTCCGTGCGTCTTCTGGATGTTGCACGTGTTGGGCACGGCTATGACAATAAGGCATATTGACTTCTTCTCCTTGTCGACCAGGATGATGTCTAACCGATTGTGTGGGATGGTCTTATCTGTTCTGATCGATCTGTCTCAGTACATCCTGTAGGTGTTGTTCTCTAGAAGCGTTGTTGGCTCATACTTGTACTAGGGGACAGGCTCAGTTGTAATGAGGTGGTGCTTTCTTGACAATTTCTGATGAACAATCTTGGCGACTTGATTATGCCTGTTCGTGTACTCTGTTTGTGTGAGGACTCTGTACCTTGCTGTGATATCTAGAATGGTCTCTGGCGCTTGATGGCATTGCTGACACGTGTCGCTTTCCCCTGACGTGTTCTTCAGGATATGCTTCCGGTAGTTTCGGTGTCTACAACTTGATCTTGTATAACCTATTATTATTATTATTATTAGTAGTAGTAGTAGTAGTAGTAGTAGTAGTAGTAGCAGTAGTAGTATTGCCGTTTCTTGAGGTGCTTTTAATACCATTGTGAGCCTCACCTGGGGTGCAGTGGTCTAAACTCTGGCTTATGATCATGCGTTCGCATTGAGTCCGGGTTCGAGTGCCGGTGAGGCATGGATGTTGTATTTTCCTTACGGCACTGGCTCTCTCCCTTCCCAGGAACCAGTGGTCCTACATTAGGGACGGTCGACTGCCTATATATCCGATTGAGTTGTTCACGGTGGTCGTTAATCCCCCCCCAAATACCGTTGTGAAGCATATAAAATATTAATATATCAGTTCTCGTTACGGAGTTAGGAATGGTCCCTCAGGATTGGAGGTATGCCAGCATTTTTCACTTGTTTAAGGGAAAGGGTGATTAGACTGAATGCAAGAACTTTCGTGGTATCAGTTTGCTGAGTGTGCCAGGGAAAGTATTTGGAAATGTTGTTATTGAGATAAGATACGGGTCTTACATCAAAGAAAGTGTGGGATGTGCAGAATGGTTGTATGCCTGGTAAGGGCTGCTCTAACCAAATTTTCGCATTACGTCTCATGATTAAAACGTATCTGTCTGTTTGTAAGAAAGTTTTTGCTGTTTTCATAGATTTAGAGAAAAGCTTATGATCGAGTAAATAGGACTCTTCTGTGGAAGGTACTGAATAAATATAGTATTATTGGGAATCTACTTAACAGTGTGAAAGTCATCTACTCTGGTAGCAGAGCATGTGTACAAGTGAATGGTGTTGTATCGAAATGGTTTTCTATTGGTGGAGGAGTCAGTCAAGCTTGTGTAATGTCACCATGGCTGTTTTATATATTTATGGATGCGTGATGCTAAAGTGGATAATACTGGTATAACGCAGTAAAATTCCTCCGTCATTTTTGTCCATGCCGGGCATCGAACCTGGGTCCCCTCATTCCGTAATAAGTCGCTCTCCCAACTGAGCTACGCGGACGTATGTTTCGCTGCTATCTGCCTTTATCTCATATGCGTCCTGCCGTGCAGGCACATCACACTGGTTTATATCTTGGTAATGTCCGTGCGTGTAGATTGCTATATTCTGATGCCACAGTCCTGTTGGCAGAGAGCGAAGCGAGTTGCACAGTATGCTGGCCCGGATGTACGAAGTTTGTATGAATTTCAAACTGAGTATAAATAAGGGAAAACCCAAAGTTATGGTATTTAAGCGAGGAAGTGTTAATACTGAATGCAGGATAAGTCTAAATGACACCATTATTTGCTAGGTAAACGAGTTTGTGTATTTGGGAAGCGTGTTTGACAAAGAAAACAAATTTGATGGTGAAATTAGTAGGGAGTGAACTCTTCATTGAAAGTCATAGTATTACCACGCCTTCGGTAGTACGGTGATCGCGGAATACTTTATCATCGTCTAATTGGATAAACAGTGAGGTTACGTTGCCATAAATGTAAAGAACCCAAGCTCAAAGTTTACGGACGTCGCGTTGTGTTTCATATAAGCTCATTACGAGGTATTCGTAAAAAAACCATATGCCGCAAATTGTGAATTAGAGAAATATACACAGCCTAGAAAAGTTAGCTACACCAGGTTAAGTAATTAACAATGTTTATTATAAGAAAAGTATATTTAAGCAATTACATCCTTCAGGTGGAGGCCAAATAAAAGTTACGTTAATTTTAAAATATTAGAATTAGCCATGTTGACTGGTCTACTGCTGCGTAAGCCTGTTACACCCCTGAGCTTAACTTTAAATTAAATCCCTCATTCTATCTCGAGGAGGCATAGCGACCATGCATATGTATATATACAGTTAACATTGGAACTGGAATTTGGGGAAAATAACGTCATCTTACCTTCCGCTGGTTGGATTGTTGCTCGTTGAGATCCTTCTATTGACCGCGTGGGTACTTTGCTGTACCTCTCTAGCTACTTCGCTGCTACGGCTGCAACCGCGTATTGGGCTGTCCGTTTCCTAACTAAGCCTACATCCGTCTCATAATCAGTATTCTCTGTCTTTACCTCCACGACTAGGACTCCGGGACTTATTTAATATCTCAGTGCTCATAATGTTCTAGTCCCTGCATATTTTCTCTCTCAAATCCTCGCTGAATAATCTCTTTGAATCCCTCTATCCTCCGAATACTATATGTGAATAACCATCTCGAAAACCCTTGACTATGTCTTTTTCCTGTATATATATTTCCGTCCCTTTAATTTTCCGCGTGGTAGGGGCGTGCCTATAACCCTCTAAGAACTCTTCGCCTGGGGCCTGGATTGGTCAGCTGAGCTGACCAGTGCTCGAGCTTAGTGGCTATTGGTTGGCCCTCTGGTCCACTTAGCTACCTTTTCGCGGCAGCTGGCAAGTTGGGCAGGTGAGGCTTCTTGCGAATTCAATGGGACATAATTTCTGCGATCGGATGAATAGCGAAGAATTTGACGGGGCTTTCCTCTGACAGTTACGACTTTCCAGTGACACCGCGATGGACTTTACGACTTTCGCTGGTGCCTCCTTCATCGAGAAGATGGTCGTAAACCACAAATCGCCTATTCATCTGATCGCGGTTCGAACTCTTGCATGTGCACTCCTGAAATACCGGGACGTTTTGTCCCACCAGCAAAGCTAGCACTGGGGCCATTTCTTAAATTTCGTGAATGCCGTGCTTCTTCTCACAAGAGTGAAAAGAAGATAAATTCCTTGGTCATTCTCCACGGGTGTCCGTGAAAAGCGCGGCAAACCGCCTTGACCGCCTGGGTTTTCCGCTCCAGTGGGAAAAAGGGGGTTTATGAGGCAGGAAGGGAGCAAAGGAAAAATAATTTAAATTAAGTAAAAAAATAATTAAAGTAAATTACTCCTGGTCTTTGTATTTAATTAGGCCGCAAACAATGTGACCCGAACTATGAAGTAGTTCCGCGGCAAAATAGCTGCTTTAGGAGGTTTTCAGAGGAATGATGGGTTCTTAAGAAAGTGCCGAACGGCTGTGCATGAAAGTGTAAAGTGTAATTGTTCCTATTCTGATGTATGGCAGTGAAACCTGGGTTCTGCAGAAAAGACACAGGAGTCGTTTGTGTGCTGGGGAGATACGTTACTTACGGGGGGGGGGGGGAGTTGTGGTATACGAAACACTCCCGATTATGTGAGGAATGAAGATGTGTTGCAGATGTGTAATGTGAGGCAAAATGTTGTTAGTAAAGTGGAGACTAATATTCTTAGTTTGCTTGGCTATGTTGAAAGAATGAGCGATGAAGCGCTGACTAAGAGAATTTATGGAGCCCAAGTGGAAGGAAGGAAAGGTAGAGGAAGGCCAAGGAAATCATGGTAGGACCAGATTCAGGAATGTCAGCATGAGAAAAAGATAATGAGTATGAAGTACGAAAGGTGTTGTGTGCGGCGTGTGATGGATGTCAGTGAAGCTCGAGTTGTGTGCCAAGATCGCTGTAAATGGAGATATCTGATACAGTAACAGTGAGTTCTTTCAGTCTGGAGCTAACCTCTGAATGTCAGAGAATAGCTTAGTGATATGTATGTATGTATGTATGTTCTCGTTACGTGTGCTCTACCTATTTGCAGTACGACGAGCCTCCATTGTGTGCAGTTCGTCACTTAAAGTGTATTAAATTGGCAATCAAATCTCGTTTTGTCTACTTTTTTGTAAGGGGATTAATCTTACTCGTTATTGACAATTCATGTTTTAAATCCAGAGTTTCGTATTATCCGTAATTGTTTGAAGCAGTGTACCTTCTTGTAACTTTAGTTAGACTTTTGTGAGGTTACTCACTTCAGCACAGAATTCTATCCCTCTTATTACAATCCTCCTTAAAGGTTCTTTATTGGCATGTGCATCATGCTTGCTTGTGCCTTTTGCATGACTGATTGATTAATCGTGACTGAAAAACATCTGTTACTTCGACCAACGTCCTCTCGAATCCAAGAATGGAAGAACTAAAATGAGGTTCGTAATTAGAAAAGTGGGTAATTGCTTGCGTTTAGGTCACCATTTCGAAAACAGGAAATAATAGAAATGAATGTTAAAGTGTGAAAGAAGGTCTTTAACAAATTAAGTGCAGTAGTGAACAAAAAAAAAAAAAAAAAAAAAAACAGTACTTTGCCCTTGTGTTTGAAACGAACTTGTGCTTGAGTGTAGAGGAACTATATTCCCTGATGACCATGTGGCCTTGAATGTTAAATTGCGTAGCATAGTAGAAGTGATGTCAGTTACCGCTGGATGAGGAATAGATGCTATTATGAGAAGAAATGGATCTATTAAATTTTGACTTTGCTTCTGATGAGTCAACGCGTGTCCGGTCGGTGATGCGTTTTTTTTTTTTTTGTTTTTTTTTAAGCAGTGGGTATTTATCTTCCTCTTGAGTGTTTAAGATGAATATTTGTTTGAGCCATTCTCACAAACTGTGTCATTCATTTTTAGGCAATTCAGATACGGTGTACTGGCAAAGAGAGGTATTTAACTAAATGTAGATGATTCCACTTTGTGAACCAGCGTTGTCCCGGCTTTCCAAAAATTATCAACAGGCCATTTTTCACGTAAGCGTTTAATTGTAATGTCGTCCAATTAAAAAAAAAAGACGGGTTCCATTTGGGGAAGGAGGGGGGGGGCGTGAGAGGAAGTCAAATTGTTAGCTACGACGCACCGTTTTCGAGATATTTGAAAAAATCAACCTACTGCAGCATCAAAATACATTTTGGCATCGCATTTAGCTTGAGATTGTTGTTATGTACCGCAAATTGCAACGAGACATGGTTACGTTTATGTAAAACGTCATGAAATAATGTTCGGCGATAGTTTAGTAAAATGCAGGGGTTGGACAGAATAATGTGAACACCACGCTTAGAAACTTGACTCAATGCAGCTGCTTACGTCGCAATACGCAAAGGTATCCACCACATTTTAGTTGTAATAACTTTGTCCAGAACCTCAAGGTCCTGTTTAAGTGCATTTAAAGTGTCTTGTTGCAACATGTCTTTGAGGCTGACGACGAAATGAGCGTTCTAACGGATTTCGAAAGAGGGCTAATTGTTGGTGGCCGGTTAGTTGGTGTCTCCGTGACAACAGTCGCCAGTGTAGTGAGGGTATGGCGAGTTATTGTGTCTACCATCATGACAGCATACCGTGTTCGTGGCAAAACCTCGTCTGCGAAACACAAGAGCAGTAGGAAAACGATCCTGACTGATAGAGTCAGGAGAGCATTAAAGAGGATTGTTACATTAATAAGAAGACCACGGCGCCGAAAATTAGTGCGGAGTGAGGGTCAACCGTGAGGGTCCACCTTTTTCTGTTTTTCTTTCCAAGAGTTAACAATTCTCTACGCGGTGCTACTTGTACAGCAACCGGTACCGTTTCACGTGATAGACGCTATCGTAGTTTCATGTCCGACCACTGGGGCGCTGTTCAAAAAACAAGAGTTAAACCTCTGTATCTTCTCCTCTGTGGTAGCTATGCACAAAGAAGAATAATTAACGTCATCTATACAAGTAATGATAAATCACAAGACTTCAGGTATTTAGCTTTCAAACGCGGCAAACCTCATTCCTGTATGGGGTGTAGTTATTTTTTTATTAATTTTTTGAAAGTATTGAGCAAGCTGGATTCAGGATTGGCTGCAGCACAATAGATCATATCCACGTACTGAGAGAACTAATTGAAAGAGCGAGGGAATATGAACTTCCATTGTGCATGGCTTTTATCGATTATGAAAAAGCCTTTGATTCGGTGAAACCATCAGCAGTTACAATGGCTCTGAAATCCTGCGGTATTGAAGATGCGTACATTAATATTATTAATAACATCTATGAAAATGCAAGTGCAAAGATTCGGCTGTTTGAAAATACAACTCACATAAAAATTGGAAAGGGAGTGAGACAAGGTGACACCATATCTCCGAAGCTCTTTAATGCCACATTGGAGGGTGTCTTTCAATCACTGAACTGGGAAAACAAAGGGATAAAGATTAATGGAGATTTTCTAACCCACCTTCGTTTTGCTGATGACATAGTCATTTTTGCAACTACCCCATCACAGCTGCAGAGTATAATCCAGGAACTTACTGACAAGAGCAGAGAAGTGGGATTAAAAATGAACTTTCAGAAGACAAAAGTGATGTTCAATGCTTTTACAAGAAATGAAGATTTATCGATTGATGGAGAAAAGCTGGAGATAACAGACACGTACGTTTATCTTGGACAGCAGATATCAAGTGAGGGTCACATTGATGAAGAAATTAATCGGCGTACAAAACTTGCCTGGAGAGCTTTTGGAAGAAACAGCATAATTTTCAAGAGCAATATGCCATTATGTCTTAAAAGAAAAGTGTTTGATCAATGCATCCTTCCAGTGCTTACGTATGGTGCAGAGACGTTGACCTTAGCTAAAAGAGACATACAAAGGCTGCAGACAACTCAAAAAAGCATGGAGAGGTGCATGCTTGGTGTAACCAGGAAAGATAAGAAGAGGAACTCGTGTATCAGAAAAATGACAAGAGTGGAAGACATCATGATCCGAGTTAAATCCCTGAAATGGCAATGGGCTGGACATACTGCCAGAAGGACAGACCATCGATGGACAGCCGAAATTTTAGATTGGATTCCAAGGGACAGGAAAAGACCCAGAAGAAGACCACATGGAAGTTGGGTGGATGAAATTCGAAAGTATGCGGGAGTGACATGGAGGAGACTGGCACAAGACAGACCGTTGTGGAGGAAACTTGGGGAGACCTTCGTCCAGCAGTGGATTGATAATGGTTGACAATGATGATTATGATGATGATCTTCTCCTCTGTGGTAGCTATGCACAAAGAAGAATAATTAACGTCATCTATACAAGTAATGATAAATCACAAGACTTCAGGTATTTAGCTTTCAAACGCGGCAAACCTCATTCCTGTAAGGGGTGTAGTTATTTTTTTATTAATTTTCTGAAAGTATGGCAAGACTTTTGTACCACCCTGTGTATCGAATAACAACCAGACATTTAAGAAAATGTGGTACTGATTTCAGAAATAAACTGAGTATGCGCTATTTACACTGCATACCCACAATGCACTCCACTGGAAGCGAAGAAGAAAAAACGAATTGTCGTTTAACACGTTCGCAAGTAAATAAATAAAAAAATAAAAATTGCGTAGTCGTCAGCGAAAGGTGAGTTTGTCAAACATATACGTGTCTGAAACGCAAACATCGAATGACATGCGATACAGTCACCGTGTAAGGTTATGGCTTTATTTCACGTTTCAAATGACCTCGAGACATCTTAACGCTGAGTGGAAGACACCTGCTAAACTATTTCTCACGAAGAGCACGAGATAAGAATACTTAATACGAAGATTAAAGCTACTTGACTTCGCGGAGATGATTTATGAACCCTAATCTAATTTGAAACAACTTAAAGCTGTTCCAAACATTATTTGCGTTCTGTTCATAGGGCCCCTAAGCAAGACGGTTAAAAGAATTCCAAAAAAAAAAAAAAAAATTCTCTAAAAGCAGATCTCCACTGGAAAACTGTTGGATTTACAAATGTAAAAACAAAATCAACAATCGCTACCTGAAAGATTTATTACGAGAGAGCCATTGGAAGATAAGGGGGTTTAGAAATGGTGAGGCAAGGCTTTCCCAGAATGCAGTTAAAACAAATGGAAGGTACAATTCAGTAAAACCTCTTTAACGGGCACTCCCGAATACCGGACATTTTTCTGGTCCCCAGTTCCGAATCATGTACGGTTCTGTATTCTTACCTCCAAATAGTGGACCGTCCGCGTTACGGGCGCATACAATTAAATACATGAACGTTCAAGGGAAGGGGAGGGGGTCGGAAATTTTTTGCCGGAAAGATTTTTCTTCACTTCTTTGCACGACAATATTCACTTCTTTGCGCGACAATATTTTTGTCCTCCAAATCTCCATTACAAAAACGGCGGTTTCAATATGGCTGATCTTTTCCTGGAAGTCGGCAAACCAGCTTGTTTCGAACCAAATGGAATATTCTCGTTGTCAATCCAGAAGCAGAAGATTTACACACCATTTTTAAATTGCACGGTAGTGCCAAAAGTCATGTGATACGTATCTAGTATCGTGTAGGACCTCCTGTAGCTTGGCGAGGTGCAGCAACTCGACGTGGCATCGATTCCACAAGTGGCCGGAAGACTTCTAGAGAGATTTTGAGCCATGCCGTCTGAATAGATCAGACTAATACACCGAAGTGCCAAAAGTCATGGGATACGTACCTAGTAGCGTGTAGGACCTCCTCTAGCCCGGCGAGGTGCAGAAACTCGACATGGCATCGATTCCACAAGTGGCCGGAAGACTTCTGGAGAGATGTTGAGCCATACCGTCTGAATAGATCAGACTAATACACTGAAGTGCCAAAAGTCATGGGATACCTACCTAGTATCGTGTAGGACCTCCTCTAGCCCGGCGAGGTGCAGCAACTCTACGTGGCATGGATTCCACAAGTGGCCGGAAGACTTCTGGAGAGATGTTGAGCCATGCCGTCTGAATAGATCAGACTAATACACTGAAGTGCCAAAAGTCGTGAGATACGTACCTAGTACCGTGTAGGACCTCCTCTAGCCCGGCGAGGTGCAGCAACTCGACGTGGCATCGATTCCACAAGTTGCCGGAAGACTTCCGGAGAGATCCATGCAGTCTGAATAGATCAGACTAATACACTGAAGTGCCAAAAGTCATGGGATACGTACCTAGTATCGTGTAGGACCTCCTGTAGCTTGGCGAGGTGCAGCAACTCGACGTGACATCGATTCCACAAGTGGCCGGAAGACTTCTGGAGAGATGTTGAGCCATGCCGTCTGAATAGATCAGACTAATACACTGAAGTGCCAAAAGTCATGAGATACCTACCTAGTATCGTGTAGGACCTCCTGTAGCCCGGCGAGGTGCAGCAACTCGACGTGGCATCGATTCCACAAGTGGCCGGAAGACTTCTGGAGAGATTTTGAGCCATGCCGTCTGAATAGATCAGACTAATACACTGAAGTGCCAAAAGTCATAGGATACCTACCTAGTATCGTGTAGGACCTCCTGTAGCTTGGCGAGGTGCAGCAACTCGACGTGGCATCGATTCCACAAGTGGCCGGAAGACATCTGGAGAGATTTTGAGCCATGCCGTCTGAATTGATCACACTAATACACTGAAGTGCCAAAAGTCATGGGATACCTACCTAGTATCGTGTAGGACCTCCTCTAGCCCGGCGAGGTGCAGCAACTCGACGTGGCATCGATTCCACAAGTGGCCGGAAGACTTCTGGAGAGATGTTGAGCCATGCCGTCTGAATAGATCAGACTAATACACTGAAGTGCCAAAAGTCATGAGATACCTACCTAGTATCGTGTAGGACCTCATGTAGCCCGGCGAGGTGCAGCAACTCGACGTGGCATCGATTCCACAAGTGGCCGGAAGACTTCTGGAGAGATTTTGAGCCATGCCGTCTGAATAGATCATACTAATACACCGAAGTGCCAAAAGTCATGGGATACGTACCTAGTAGCGTGTAGGACCTCCTGTAGCTTGGCGAGGTGCAGCAACTCGACGTGACATCGATTCCACAAGTGGCCGGAAGACTTCTGGAGAGATGTTGAACCATGCCGTCTGAATAGATCAGACTAATACACTGAAGTGCCAAAAGTCATAGGATACCTACCTAGTATCGTGTAGGACCTCCTCTAGCCAGGCGAGGTGCAGTAACTCGACGTGGTATTGATTCCACAAGTGGCCGGAAGACTTCTGGAGAGATGTTGAGCCATGCCGTCTGAATAGATCAGACTAATACACTGAAGTGCCAAAAGTCATGGGATACCTACCTAGTATCGTGTAGGACCTCCTGTAGCTTGGCGAGGTGCAGCAACTCGACGTGGTATCGATTCCACAAGTGGCCGGAAGAGTTCTGGAGACATTTTGAGCCATGCCGTCTGAATAGATCAGACTAATACACTGAAGTGCCAAAAGTCATGGGATACCTACCTAGTATCGTGTAGGACCTCCTGTAGCTTGGCGAGGTGCAGCAACTCGACGTGACATCGATTCCACAAGTGGGCGGAAGAGTTCTGGAGAGATTTTGAGCCATGCCGTCTGAATAGATCAGACTAATACACTGAAGTGCGAAAAGTCATGGGATACGTACCTAGTAGCGTGTAGGACCTCCTGTAGCTTGGCGAGGTGCAGCAACTCGACGTGGTATCGATTCCACAAGTGGGCGGAAGACTTCTGGAGACATTTTGAGCCATGCCGTCTGAATAGATCAGACTAATACACTGAAGTGCCAAAAGTCATGGGATACGTACCTAGTAGCGTGTAGGACCTCCTCTAGCCCGGCGAGGTGCAGCAACTCGACGTGGTATCGATTCCACAAGTGGCCGGAAGACTTCTGGAGAGATGTTGAGCCATACCGTCTGAATAGATCAGACTAATACACTGAAGTGCCAAAAGTCATGGGATACCTACCTAGTATCTTGTAGGACCTCCTCTAGCCCGACGAGGTGCAGCAACTCGACGTGGCATCGATTTCACAAGTGGACGGAAGACTTCTGGAGAGATGTTGAGCCATACCGTCTGAATAGATCAGACTAATACACTGAAGTGCCAAAAGTCATGGGAAACCTACCTAGTATCGTGTAGGACCTCCTGTAGCTTGGCGAGCTGCAGCAACTCGACGTGGCAACGATTCCACAAGTGGCCGGAAGACTTCTTAAGAGATTTTGAGCCATGCCGTCTGAATAGATCAGACTAATACACTGAAGTGCCAAAAGTCATGGGATACCTACCTAGTATCTTGTAGGACCTCCTCTAGCCCGACGAGGTGCAGCAACTCGACGTGACATCGATTTCACAAGTGGACGGAAGACTTTTGGAGAGATGTTGAGCCATGCCGTCTGAATAGATCAGACTAATACACTGAAGTGCCAAAATTCATGGGAAACCTACCTAGTATCGTGTAGGACCTCCTGTAGCTTGGCGAGGTGCAGCAACTCGACGTGGCAACGATTCCACAAGTGGCCGGAAGACTTCTTAAGAGATTTTGAGCCATGCCGTCTGAATAGATCAGACTAATACACTGAAGTGCCAAAAGTTCATGGGATACGTACCTAGTATCGTGTAGGACCTCCTGTAGCTTGGCGAGGTGCAGCAACTCAACGTGGCATCGATTCCACAAGTGGCCGGAAGACTTCTGGAGAGATTTTGAGCCGTGCCGTCTGAATAGATCAGACTAATACACTGGTGCCAAAAGTCATGGGACACTTACTTAGTATCGTGTAGGACCTCCTCTAGCCCGGGGAGGTGCAGCAACTTAACGTGGCATCGATTCCACAAGTGGCCGGAAGACTTCTGGAGAGATGTTGAGCCATGCCGTCGGAACAGCCGCATATAGTTCTCTGGTATTTGTAGGTGCAGGGTCTTGGGTGCTAATGGACCTTTCCACTACATCCCATAAGTGCTCTATTGGGTTCATATCGGGCGAACACCATCCTTCGGAACTGGCCAGAATTATCTTCGAACCAATTTTGGACAACTTGGACCCGATGACATAGTACATTGTCCGTCTGGAAACTCCCATCGTTGTTGGGGTACATGAAGTCAATGCAGGGCTGCAAATTATCACCCAGCAGAGCAACAAAGCGATTACCTGTTAAGGACGTGCTTACCAGGACCAGAGGACCCAAACCGCGCCACGTAAAGACATCCCACACATGTATGCAACCACCACCAGCCTGCACAATGCCTTGTTGACAACTTGGGTCCATGGCCTCATGGAGTCTGCACCACACCCGAACCCTACTGTCACCACGCCAAGTCCCGTTGGGGAACTTGGAGGGCATAGATTTTGTTAACGATTTTCGATCGACTAGATTGGCAACAATGACATTGGGTTTCCTAGTATAGGCGACCCAGTCTCATCGTTGGGACTTTAAAACGTTGTATTTGATACGAGCTCGTACGAGGTTGTCGCAAGAACTCATATGCCGTAAAGAAATTAAATTTAAAAGCTAACATTTCAGTTTTATGCTTGAATGGGGGTATCGGTGAAGAAAGAAAACTATTACTTTAAATTAAACCAGAACCCCGACACTCGTACTCATTTGCAGAGCAGCGAGAAGAAAAACACGTTGTTTAAAGAAACAAATATAAAATTTATTTTGTGTATAACTCTTAATTTAGGTACAATTTAATGGTGTTACCAGTTTAAGTTATAATACGACATCTCTACAAAAATAAGTTATGATTTAGTCTGCTTATTATAGAACTACAAACGTCCCTAACAATCCAACTAGTACGAGGTGAGCAATAATATTTCATTTCTAAACTTTCAATGAATACTCAGTATGCAAGGGATTGAAATAATTGGATGATGTCTTATCCTAAATAGAACTTCTGCTGTGCTGCACCGATCCGGCTATTGAGAAAAGTGCTTATCGTCTAGTGGCCGTAGTCTTTGGCTGGTATCCTCCGTGGATAAAACACAGGCGGTAGATTTCTAAGACTTTTTCTCTAATTTTCTGGGGTGTCTAAACGTCCTGCCTCCGTGACGACCGACTTACAGTTAGACATTTCTTGCCTACCGCTGCCGTCGAGCTGCGACTTCTAACCAAAATGCCAACAAACCACTCCGACCAAAATACTGCGACTGACCGACCTCCCAAAAAAACTTCTTCCATGTTTCTCATTTTATTTTAGTTTCGCTTTCCTTACAGCCCCGCTGCGAGGCGTATCCTTACCTTGAGAAGGCGTCCCTTGCCCCTTCATTGGTTTCCAGATTTCCCCCTCGTTCGCAAGTGGACCGCCGTCCAGCGGCTGGCAGCCAGTGGCTACTTTGAGCAGAAGTTCTCCGGGCCTGCTGACCATCTGCTGAGCTAAGCCCTTTAAAAATTTATTTGGCCGTAACTGTCACCCCGTTGTTGAGTTCTATTATCGGAGCATCCGAGAAAACCCTTTTTAAAACTTGAAGGCTGCCCGAAGGCAGGTATGCCCGATTGCAATATGTTCTCCGACACCGCGCTTGGGTGACATTTATTGCCTAGCCTTACCTACTTACCAGCTTTAAGATTCTTTCTTAAATTTCCGCCGTACAGCCACCACTGCGCCATTGTTAGTTAAGGAAACATTATGTAATTCGAAATGCTGTTGCTTCTCAAATGCCGGGAAATAGAAGAAAATACCTTTCGCTTCGTTTGCGAAATTTTGCACCTGGCCTGGCTTTTGCGATTTAGATCTCCTTCCCCTCGCGAAGGGAAAGCAAAGAAAAAAAAAAAGAAAAGAACCCAGCGAATCCCTATGCGGCCTGGGTTGGGATAATATTTCTTGCGCCTAACTACGAATTACTCCAATTAAGCAGTTACATAATTAATTATGTTAATTAATTCACATAATTAAAACAATTAATTGGGTAATTGAATCCCGAATTTGAGCATTTCTACACCGAAAGCAATGTGCCCGAAATTAGAAGAATTTTCGCGGCAACACTATCATCAGCTCGTAACAAGTCGTAGCGTGACTCATCGGACCACGCCACATGTTGCCAGTCTTTCAGGGTCCAATTACCGTGTTCACGAGCCCAGGTGAAGCGCAATGTCCAATGTCGTGCTCCCATACCTCATGGACGCTAAATTACGCTGCACTGACCCGATGGACATGTCTCTGGTACCTCCTGCATTGAATGTGGATGTTATTTGAGCCAGTGTCGCTTGTCTGTTAGCATGGACAATCCTGGTCAGACGCCGCTGGTCACGGTCATTCAGCACCCGTGGTCGGCCACTGTGCTGTCCACGGTGGGTGATAATGACCTCCATGAGGTATTCTCGGTATGCACGTGACACCATGGATCGAGGAATGTTGAATGTTGTCACAACTTCGGAAATTGAATGTCCCATCCGTCTGGCTCCCGCTACCATGCCTCGTACAAACTCCGATAATTCACGTCGGCTTGCCATAATCCTACGGGCGGTTGTTCAACCTGACTCACGAGATTACACCTCGCAACTGATAAGAATCGTAGCGTGCGTCGAAGCTCTATATACAACGGCTGCGTCAGTTAAAAATGTGCAGACTGTTATCCCATGACTTTTGGCACTTCAGTGTAATTACGTGTCTGAATGATTCCTTATGGTCCATGAAGATCTGTGTATCGAAGAGGCAACGAACAGTGTGAGATCAGTTCGTTGCTTTGAAAGCAATAGAAGAAGATGATTTGATCGAGGAAGCATCTGATGAAGTTGTAGAAGAAGTGTGCTATTCTTTTAAAGACGCCCTAAGGTTTAGTGAAAGTTGTGAAAGTTTTTTTCCATAAACAATGGGGATGCGGGGAGGATTAACACTATTGAATAATTTAAAAGTGCACTTTAAAAACATGCTACGAATGCCTTAAGTAATGAGCGGTACATCCGTTTTAAAATTCATGGTATAACACTTTATTGTTTTCAACGCAATTGAAACTTGCATCGAAATAAGTACACTGTATGTGGTCAAAGCGTTGGCTTGTGATCATTCGTCCGAGATGGGTCTGGGTTCGAATCTCAGTGAGGCATGGATTTTGTGTTGGCACTGGCTCTCTCCCTTCCCTGGAACCAGTGGCCCTAAATTAGGGACCGGTGACTGCTTATAGCCCACTGAGTTGCTCACGGTGGTCGTTAAACCTCCAATAAAAAAAATAGTGAGCCAAGTTGAGCTCAAAAGTCAACCTTCCGAATAGCGGACAAATGTTGAAGTTCCAGGCGATCCGCTATTTGGAGGTTTTACTTTAGTTTTGATGATATGCATCTTACTCGACAGTGTTAAAGTAAATCTGAAATAAAAATAAAATTAGATGTAACGAAAATGGGTAACGGTGCGTCATTGCCAAAACCAATTGTTGAAATCTGATCGTGCCGCATGCTGCCCCATGAAGTGACACAACAATAGTTAATTTCATTGTTACTCAACTATATACAGGGGTTGGACAGAATAATGTAAGCACCTAGCGAAAAAAGGTTTTACTACCTAACAAGGTGTGGGGCAACTTTTGACATTCAAAACCGCCTGAATCCTCCTTGGAATGGATGCATACAAATCCTGCATGGTGGTTAGTGGGATGTTACACCATTCTTCATGCAGAAACTACTCCACGTCCTTGAGAGATGCAGGAGGAGGGTAACGGAATCTTACTCTGTTTTCCACCACAGACCATAGTGGCTCGATTATGTTTAAGCCTGGTGATTGGGAAGGCCAAAGAAGGTGTGAAAGTTCGTCCTCATGTTCCTCAAACCATGATTGGGTATACCGAGCTCTGTGAACTGGGGGTTTATTGTCTTGATAGATGGCACCCCTGCAGGAAACAATGCCTGAGCCATTGGATGGACTTGGTCGGCCAAAATGGTTTCATACGTCCTGCCAGTCATCCGTCCTTTCAAGGTGATCAGGGGATCATCTTGATAGATGGCATCCCTGCAGGAAACAATGCCTGAGCCATTGGATGGACGTGGTTGGCCAAAATGGTTTCATACGTCCTGCCAGTCATCCGTCCTTTCAAGGTGATCAGGGGATCATCTTGATAGATGGCATCCCCTGCAGGAAACAATGCCTGAGCCATTGGATGGACTTGGTCGGCCAAAATGGTTTCATACGTCCTGCCAGTCATCCGTCCTTTCAAGGTGATCAGGGGATCATCTTGATAGATGGCATCCCCTGCAGGAAACAATGCCTGAGCCATTGGATGGACTTGGTCGGCCAAAATGGTTTCATACGTCCTGCCAGTCATCCGTCCTTTCAAGGTGATCAGGGGATCATCTTGATAGATGGCATCCCCTGCAGGAAACAATGCCTGAGCAATTGGATGGACTTGGTCGGCCAAAATGGTTTCATACGTCCTGCCAGTCATCCGTCCTTTCAAGGTGATCAGGGGATCATCTTGATAGATGGCATCCCCTGCAGGGAACAATGCCTGAGCCATTGGATGGACTTGGTCGGCCAAAATGGTTTCATACGTCCTGCCAGTCATCCGTCCTTTCAGGGTGATCAGGGGGTCATCTTGATAGATGGCATGCCCTGCAGGAAACAATGCCTGAGCCATTGGATGGACTTGGTCGGGCAAAATGGTTTCATACGCCCTGCCAATCATCCGTCCTTGCAGGGTGATCAGGGATCATCTTGATAGATGCCATGCCCTGCAGGAAACAATGCCTGAGCCATTGGATGGACTTGGTCGGCCAAAATGGTTTCATACGTCCTGCCAGTCATCCGTCCTTTCAAGGTGATCAGGGGATCATCTTGATAGATGGCATCCCCTGCAGGAAACAATGCCTGAGCCATTGGATGGACTTGGTCGGCCAAAATGGTTTCATACGTCCTGCCAGTCATCCGTCCTTTCAAGGTGATCAGGGGATCATCTTGATAGATGGCATCCCCTGCAGGAAACAATGCCTGAGCAATTGGATGGACTTGGTCGGCCAAAATGGTTTCATACGTCCTGCCAGTCATCCGTCCTTTCAAGGTGATCAGGGGATCATCTTGATAGATGGCATCCCCTGCAGGGAACAATGCCTGAGCCATTGGATGGACTTGGTCGGCCAAAATGGTTTCATACGTCCTGCCAGTCATCCGTCCTTTCAGGGTGATCAGGGGATCATCTTGATAGATGGCATGCCCTGCAGGAAACAATGCCTGAGCCATTGAATGGACTTGGTCGGCCAAAATGGTTTCATACGCCCTGTCAGTCATCCGTCCTTTTCAGGGTGATCAGGGGATCATCTTGATAGATGGCATGCCCTGCAGGAAACAATGCCTGAGCCATTGGATGGACTTGGTCGGGCAAAATGGTTTCATACGCCCTGCCAATCATCCGTCCTTGCAGGGTGATCAGGGGATCATCTTGATAGATGCCATGCCCCTGCAGGAAACAATGCCTGAGCCATTGGATGGGCTTGGTCGGCCAAAATGGTTTCATACGCCCTGCCAGTCATCCGTCCTTTCAAGGTGATCAGGGGATCATCTTGATAGATGGCATCCCCTGCAGGAAACAATGCCTGAGCCATTGGATGGACTTGGTCGGCCAAAATGGTTTCATACGTCCATCCAGTCATCCGTCTTTTCAAGGTGATCAGGGGATCATCTTGATAGATGGCATGCCCTGCAGGAAACAATGCCTGAGCCATTGGATGGACTTGGTCGGCCAAAATGGTTTCATACGCCCTGCCAGTCATCCGTCTTTTCAAGGTGATCAGGGGATCATCTTGATAGATGGCATCCCCTGCAGGAAACAATGCCTGAGCCATTGGATGGACTTGGTCGGCCAAAATGGTTTCATACGCCCTGCCAGTCATCCGTCTTTTCAAGGTGATCAGGGGATCATCTTGATAGATGGCATCCCTGCAGGAAACAATGCCTGAGCCATTGGATGGACTTGGTCGGACAAAATGGTTTCATACGCCCTGCCAGTCATCCGTCCTTTCAAGGTGATCAGGGGATCATCTTGATAGATGGCATCCCCTGCAGGAAACAATGCCTGAGCCATTGGATGGACTTGGTCGGCCAAAATGGTTTCATACGCCCTGCCAGTCATCCGTCTTTTCAAGGTGATCAGGGGATCATCTTGATAGATGGCATCCCCTGCAGGAAACAATGCCTGAGCCATTGGATGGACTTGGTCGGCCAAAATGGTTTCATACGCCCTGCCAGTCATCCGTCTTTTCAAGGTGATCAGGGGATCATCTTGATAGATGGCATGCCCTGCAGGAAACAATGCCTGAGCCATTGGATGGACTTGGTCGGCCAAAATGGTTTCATACGCCCTGCCAGTCATCCGTCTTTTCAAGGTGATCAGGGGATCATCTTGATAGATGGCATCCCCTGCAGGAAACAATGCCTGAGCCATTGGATGGACTTGGTCGGCCAAAATGGTTTCATACGCCCTGTCAGTCATCCGTCTTTTCAAGGTGATCAGGGGATCATTTTGATAGATGGCATCCCCTGCAGGAAACAATGCCTGAGCCATTGGATGGACTTGGTCGGCCAAAATGGTTTCATACGCCCTGCCAGTCATCCGTCTTTTCAAGGTGATCAGGGGATCATTTTGATAGATGGCATCCCCTGCAGGAAACAATGCCTGAGCCATTGGATGGACTTGGTCGGCCAAAATGGTTTGTTACGCCCTGCCAGTCATCCGTCCTTTCAAGGTGATCAGGGGATCATCTTGATAGATGGCATCCCCGGTAGGAAACAATGCCTGAGCCATTGGATGGACTTGGTCGGCCAAAATGGTTTGATACGCCCTGCCAGTCATCCGTCCTTTCAAGGTGATCAGGGGATCATCTTGATAGATGGCATCCCCTGCAGGAAACAATGCCTGAGCCATTGGATGGACTTGGTCGGCCAAAATGGTTTCATACGTCCTGCCAGTCATCCGTCCTTTCAAGGTGATCAGGGGATCATCTTGATAGATGGCATCCCCTGCAGGAAACAATGCCTGAGCCATTGGATGGACTTGGTCGGCCAAAATGGTTTCACACACCCTGCCAGTCATCCGTTCTTTCAAGGAGATAAGGGGACCTGCTGAAAACCACGACATTTTTTTTCCTTTTTCTTTTGGTTGGAGGTTTAACGACTGCTGTGAGCAACTCAGTGGGTAGTAAGCAGACCCGTCACTAATTTAGGGTCGCTGTTTCCAGGAAAGGGAAAGAGCCGGTGCCGTAAGACAAACACAACATCCATGCCACACCGGGATTCGAACCCGGACCCCTTTTGGACGAATGATCAGAAGCCATCGCTTAGACCACTGCGCCACCGGGGAGGCAAACGATGATATGACCGCCCAGAGCACGACAGAACCACCACTAAGATGCACTGTTGGGAGCAGACAGTCCGGGCTGTACGCTTGTGACGGTGTTCTCTACATGTAAACACGTCGTGCGGTGGGGTAGAGTGTGAACGTGTATTCATCCGACCACATTGCAAGCTTCCATGCATCGACAGCCCACGTTGTATGCTCCTGGCACCATTGTCATCGCCGTTGTGCATTCACCCGGGTCTCCAGAGGTTTTGCAATAGCAGCTCTGCCATGGATATCTTGGTTATGCAGTTCCCTGCGTACTCTTTTCGTTGATATCGGGGTCTGGAGATTTGTGACCAGTGTATTTGGTGCGGGATTTTGCACAACAACATTACTAGTTATTTTTTCTTCGTAGAAAATCTATCTATGCAAATGTGTACTTAGACATGCTGCAAAATTTTGCTGTGCCATGAGTCGAAAACCTGCAGCCCGATGTGATCTTTCAATAAGACGGAGCTCCTCTCCATTGGGAAAGAGTGTTCGCAACTATTGGGTTGTCGGAAAAGTCATGACGTATTTTGGCACTCGATGGTGGTTGGGCGGTTTTGGAAGTACTAGAGGCATGCGCAGCTCTGTAATCGCTATGGCATTTGACAGGAGCCAGTTCTATCTGCAGTCTAAGAGGAATAGTGAGAAGTTGAAGATGGAAGACAAAACTGTGCATTTTCGCCATATTTTACTGTTTTACTTCCGTAAAGGGAAGAACGCGCGTCAACCTTGTAAAAAGGTGCGTAAATTGTACGGTGGTAATGCTCTACAAGAACGTCAGTGCCAGCGGTGGTTCGCAAAATTCCGTGCTGGTGATTTTGACCTCAACGATGCTCCTCGGTCGGGGAGGCCCACCGAGGTTGATGACGACCAAATCAAGGCATTGATCGAGTCAAACCCACGTTATACGACACAAGAGATTGCAGACACATTGCACATCCATCATTCAAGCGTTCATGACCACCTGAAGAAGCTGGGATACGTAAGCAAGCTCGATGTGTGGGTTCCTCGTGAACTCAAAGAAGCTTAATTGACGGCGCGTATAAATATCTGCGATATGCTCATTAAACGTGATGAAAGCGATCCTTTTTTGAAGCGAGTGATAACTGGTGACGAAAAGTGGATTGCGTACAACAATGTGCTGCACAAACGGTCTTGGTCCCGACTTGCTGCTTCGCCTCAAACGACATCCAAAGCAGACATTCATCAGCGGAAGGTTCTGGTCTCAGTGTGGTGAGATTTTAAAGGTGTCGTGCTTTTCGAGCTCCTATCACGGAAACAATCAATTCGAATGTGTACTGTTGGCGATTGGACAGTTTGAACGAATCCATCATCCAGAAACGTCCAGAGCTCGTTCATCGTAAAGGTGTTGTGTTCCATCACAACAACCCGAGACCACACACAAGTGTGATCACCTGCCAAAAATTATTGGAGCTTGGGTGGGATGTGTTGCCAAACACAGCAACTCGCCTGACCTTGCGCCGTCAGACTTCCACTTGTTTCGCTCTCTTCAACAGTCCTTGCGTAGTATAACGTTCAATTCAGATGAGGCTGTAAATCAGCACCTTGTACAGTTTTTCGCCACGAAATACAGGTCCTTCTATGGACGAGACATTCTGCAGCTCACTGAAAGATGGCAAAGGGTTATCGAACTAAACGGGCATTATATCATTGATTGATTTTTGTTCTTTCTATCAATAAATGACCTTTGCAAAACATGGCTAAAATACGTCATGACTTTTCCGACAACCCAATAGTTGGATACTGCGTTCCCGAGACGCAGGATTTGCCAAGATGGCCCGATCCCGAAAAACATCCGATCGTGATCGCCTTTTCTTCTGTTGATATGGATATATTAGAATGGATATGGCGAGAAATTGAGTGCAGCTGGATAACATCCGTACAACTAAGCGTGCACATATAGAAGTGTATTTGGCTGTATCATAAAATGTTTTAGATGCTTATCTTTCAAACGAAGCAAATTTTACGCCTGTAAGTGGTATAGTATTTTTTTTTTATAATTTCCTAAAACTGGGTAAGACTTTTTGGACCACCCTATACAATTATTTTGCATTACTGTATTTCTCTTCTTAAACTTAGTTGTTTTTAAAGTTCTGCTTCCTTAAGCAAAATTTGCCACTTCTTGTAGAACGCGTCCTGCTGTTTTGTGTCTCACCTTACTTCTTTTTCTTGTCTTGTTTTGTCGAGATAGTACACTGTAAAAAATATGTGGTGTGAATTCACGAAAATTTCTGAAAAAGTGTCCGCCTTTTAACGAAATTTTCGTTCTTAAAAATCCCCGTTTATTTAAACTCTCGTATTTTCACACAGATTTTCCGTAGTCAGAAATTCTGTTCATTTCAGAAAAGTCAGTTTCAAGTTTTTCATATTTATACAGAAATATCGCAAAATCGAAAATCCCAATTTCCTCTCAGCTCTTACTCGAGGTAATACTTTCGTGCCGGTAGCGAACTGAGTTCGATTGGGATCGGTCAACACAATCCGCGCGTCTTAACCTTGCCTTCGGAATCGCACTCACGTTCAAGGTAAAGCTTATTATTGAGTGACGTTGATTTTTTCTTTTCATTAATGCGAGTGGTTTAGTCATTTTATTTTCAGTTGGAGCTTATTTCTAAATACGTTTGTAATGATTTTATTTTTTCTGTAGGAGGAGTTATCACAAAGCAAGTATTTCTTTCCAACCTGGTATTTCGAAGCAACAGAACGCTTATACTATACTATACTATACTATACTATACTATACTATACTATACTTTTAAACTATACAATAAATATTATATACTATACTATAGGTTATTCTGGAGCAGGATATTTCTATATAGTATAAGTATACATTACACTGAAGAGCAATTGAATTAGAGACAGCTGGCGTTATGCAAATGTGGCGCTGCGGGCGGCCCTGTAAACGGAAACGACATGACGTATGCAGCGATCCGACAATATAAGGAGTGGTGCGAAGGGAATCTGTAAGAGTCGGACGCAGTATGGGTAAGACGAAGGATCTAAGCGCATTTGATCGTGGGCAAATTGTCGGGCCCGACGAATGGGTCACTCCATCGCGAAAGTCGTGCTGGCACTGGGATTTTCACGAGCCACTGTGTCACGGGTGCACCGTGAGTACATCGAATCAGGTAAAATCATCCCTGCAAGAGCCAACTGCCGTGGACAACAGCGTGTGGATGAACGGGGTCATCGTCGGCTAGCTCGCATTGTAACAGCGGATAGACGGGCCACAGTGCAAGAAATCACTCGGCAATTTAACGCTGGTGCACAAAAACTTGTAAGCAGCCACCCCATCCAGAACCATCTCCTCGCTATGGGGTACAAAAGCCATCATCCCACGAGGGTACCACTTCTGACCACACATCACAGGGTGCAAAGATTAGCATGGGCGCGAGAACATCGCCACTAGACCCTATTTAGACATATGCGAAAATGTTGCCTGGACTCATGAGTCGAGATTCACGTTGGTATATGCGGATGGCAGGATACGAGTACAGCGCAAACCACATGAAGCGATGGATCTTCTTGCCAGCAGGGTACTCTTCAAGCTGGTGGAGGTGGCATTCTCGTGTGGGGACTGTTTACGTGGACTGAAATGCGACTCCTGGTACGCGTGACATTGTCCCTCACAGGTCAACGTTACCGGGATATCCTGGACGACTATTTGATCCCGTTTGTGTGTCTTCAACATCCCAGTGGGGACCTCATCCTGCAACAAGACAATGTAGCTCCAGAACTGTATCCGAATGGTTGGATGAACACTCCACCGACGTGACCTCGCTTCCTTGGCCAGCTAGGTCACCTGACCTCAATCCCATCGAGCACATCTGGGATGCCATCGAGAGAGATGTTCGAGGCTCTGAGTCCATGCCGAGACGAATCGCCGCCGTCATCAGGTGGTTGCTACACGTTACTAGACAGGTATCTCTAATTCAATTGCTCTTCAGTGTATATAGAAAATGGTTGATGTGGAGCAGGATACACGATATTTCCATACTGTACTATAAACGCTTATACTTTACTATAAATGCTTTTAAATTATATTATATATACTATATACTATAATACTTTTAAGCTGTACTATAATACTATATACTATACTTTAATACTTTTAAAATAAATACTATACTATAAATACTTATACTATACTATGCTATAAATACTATAAAACAGTACATTTAACCTTTTCTTGAGATTTTTTTTAACTGACAATAACTTTCAATTAACTTTAGGAAAAGGTTAAACGTACTGTTTTTAGTGCTTTATAATATATTCTCACAAAACTTCTGAATGTAAAATTTACTGTTTATAGCTATAATAGCTTTTGTTTCAAGGATTCCACAGACTGATACATAGACATCGTACAATCACCTGTACAGTAATTTAAGTGCCCGGTTTCTTGCTGTAACACAATATATGATAGCTGGTGCACAAAATGGGGAGAGGAGAAGAAATATCTTGCTCCACAATAGCCAAAATTCATTCGATACGCTATCAACAATATGCTCGTAAAGAACTTCAAAATCAGTTCCTTTGACAGACGATTGAAATTTAACAGTTTATCAAACCTCAAGTATTGCCGCGAATCTCTCCTATTACCGGAATATTTTCGTCATATGGATACGTAAAAAATGAGAACGGAGATTTTCCGTTAATGTATGAAAGAAATTGAGGAAAGGTTTCTGAAAATTCAGAATTTTCCGTTAAGACGTCTTAAAAACGGCAATTTACCGTCAATATAAGAAAGGAATTGAGGAAAGGTTTCTGAAAGTTCAGAATTTTCCGTTAAGACGTCTTAAAAACGGCAATTTACCGTCAATATAAGAAAGGAATTGAGGAAAGGTTTCTGAAAATTCCGAATTTTCCGTTAAGAAGTCTTAAAAACGGCAATTTACCGTCAATATAAGAAAGGAATTGAGGAAAGGTTTCTGAAAGTTCAGAATTTTCCGTTAAGACGTCTTAAAAACGGCAATTTACCGTCAATATAAGAAAGGAATTGAGGAAAGGTTTCTGAAAATTCAGAATTTTCCGTTAAGACGTCTTAAAAACGGCAATTTACCGTCAATATAAGAAAGGCATTGAGGAAAGGTTTCTGAAAATTCCGAATTTTCCGTTAAGAAGTCTTAAAAACGGCAATTTACCGTCAATATAAGAAAGGAATTGAGGAAAGGTTTCTGGAAGTTCAGAATTTTCCGTTAAGACGTCTTAAAAACGGCAATTTACCGTCAATATGAGAAAGGAATTGAGGAAAGGTTTCTGAAAATTCCGAATTTTCCGTTAAGACGTCTTAAAAACGGCAATTTACCGTCAATATAAGAAAGGAATTGAGGAAAGGTTTCTGAAAATTCCGAATTTTCCGTTAAGAAGTCTTAAAAACGGCAATTTACCGTCAATATAAGAAAGGAATTGAGGAAAGGTTTCTGAAAATTCAGAATTTTCCGTTAAGACGTCTTAAAAACGGCAATTTACCGTCAATATAAGAAAGGAATTGAGGAAAGGTTTCTGAAAATTCAGAATTTTCCGTTAAGACGTCTTATAAACGGCAATTTACCGTCAATATAAGAAAGGAATTGAGGAAAGGTTTCTGAAAATTCAGAATTTTCCGTTAAGACGTCTTAAAAACGGCAATTTACCGTCAATATAAGAAAGGAATTGAGGAAAGGTTTCTGAAAATTCAGAATTTTCCTGGCGTACTAAAAATCCACGAATTCCATCATTTCACGGAAAAGGTTGTATGCTTCGTTAATTCACGAAAGATATCACGAAAAGTGGTCCTGAATTTCAGAAATTCTTTTATAGTGTAAATAGCAGCCACCTTGCATTCACCTGGCTCATCCGCCACTTTCGACTTGTAAATTGGTCTCCCCACGACATTACACTGGTTCCCTTGAGTAGAGGGCGTTGTTTCGCACAAGAGTTTGAATAAAAAGGCGACGTTCTGGTGAACAGAGTCAAGAAAAGAATTCCCGATAAGAAAAGTAATATAGATAATTAATAAGTGTCTTGAGAAACCAACTCAATGCCACTATCTCTACTCTTCAACGTGATAGGGAGAATCCCAGGTTTGAAGGGACGATCAACTATTACCCTGTCCTCTGGTCAATTCTCAGGAATGTTTGTAGTGGATTTGGAATTTATCTTATCAATTATTAAGAAAGACAGAGACCCATAGATCCCCGTGGTAGGTTTGAAATTTAAAGCATTCCCATGAAACCATTGGACAGTAGTTCATCACAAAAACTGTATATTGGCTCCACAAAATGCTCTTTACAGCTTCGCCTTTCAGAACACATTTATAGTGTAAAGATCGGGGCTAACAACTTTGCACTAGCTCGACTTACATACAGTGGGACCCACTATCCTGCCTGGAAAGAAGCTAGTATCCTTTGCACTCCATCAGATGTGTCTATACTCTCCTTTTCACAGAAAGCTTGTATATCTATTTCCACTTACAAGTCTGTTGTAATGACTCATTACCTAGTGAAATACCACAACCGTGGAAATTGTTATTTCCTGGAGGCGATACTCATCAGTCAGAATAACCCTGTAAATGTCTTTTAAACTTAACTTACCTTATGGATATCAAGTTGATTCATTTTGTGTAATGTTGACAAACTTCCTCCTGTAACCTGATTTCCGCTAGAGTGCGGGATGAGCACTCTTCAAAATCGGACCTACATCATAGAAGTTCAGATCAGATGTAGAGGATTGTAGGAAGGGAGTGTCTGACTCCAGGTCTTAAACAACCCTTAGAAATAGGCAAATAGGAGATTTGGGCTAGATTGCCCGATAGGAAAGTTACGCGGAAGCGAAGTAGAAAAGGTGAGGAAGACGCCCTTATTTATTACCTGGTGGCCAGTACCCGGGGCCCGACGGCTTAACATGACCATCCGACACACGGCGGATATTTAGTGGTTCGAGCGTTTGTACCTGCCTGGGATCAAACCCGAGGTCTTCTCCTTGGCAGTCACGAACGTTGACCACTAAGCCACCCGCGGCCCGTCATAGGAGTTTATAATAGAGAGTGTATTAATGGAACACACTGGCACATACTATTGTAGTCTGAGTATGGGACATTGTGATCCGGAGAGATCTAACTATTTTTATCTGTAAACTTTTAGTAAAGTTTACCTGACTTGTAAAGGGTTTTCTTCTTTTTATAAGTTTTTAATCGTGTATTGACGGTTTTGTCTTAAACTATTGAAGTGTCAGTCGTTATGGCAATGTGCAGTCGACAGTCAGCTAGGAAATAATGGTGAAATTTCTTTACGAATGATACATGAATGCCGTTCATTTGAATGATGTAACTGAATCGTTCGGGGGCAAATCATTCATCGGGAAGCGTTAATGGTTGAAGAGCTCGCGCTCTTTTGGGGAGTCTGCTAGAAAGAACTGTGCCCTTTAAAGCGCAACATGGGATCCTTGCAAAGAATGATTTACTGAGTGAGCAAATAGTTACAACCTGGAAATTGGATCAGCCTCCCCTGTGGCGCAGTGCTCTAAGCGATGGCTTCTGATCATTCGTCCGAGATGGGTCTTGGTTTTGGGTCTTGCCTCGTTGGAATGGATGTTGTATTTGTCTTACGGCACTAGCTCTCTCCCTACCGTGGAGCCAGTGGCCCTAAATTACGGACAGGCGACTGTTTATAGCCCTTAGCGTTGCTCGTGGTGGTCGTTAACCCCCCCAAACAAAAAAAAAACAAAAAAACAAACAGATAATTACGCTCCCCCCACCCACCCACTTACAAGGCGCCTGAAATGTTTTAGGACTGATTTTGTTTAAATGATACTACTGGCGCCATGAATTGGCTACTGTCGGAACAATTCACAATCATATAAACTGGCTCAACGCCAAGTTTCAGTAGTGTGCACAAAGCGGTTCTTCTGGAAAGTCGTTTGTAGTTTGAAGTAAAATTGCCTGGTGATGGATTTAAGTGCTGAGCAAGGGTGGCAATCTGAACAAAGGGTGGCACTTTGTTTTAAAGCCCGAACGAGTGCAACTAAAACATTTGCAATGATGGTGCGCGTAGCTTGTGCGGGATGGAAGCCCTATTGTGATCCAACATTTTTCGGTGGTAAACATGAGTGATTCTGTAAAAGGCAGGAAATGCTCAGGACGGTGTCCGGATCACTCGGCCCTGCCATTATCATTCGAACGTCTTAAAAGAAACGACTTACCAGTAAGTGTTCGTGAGGCAAAATAGCGGTCCACATTTAGAAACAGTGTCTACTCGAATAGGAGATACCAATACTATTGCGCAGTAAGCGATCAGCGATAAATTAAACATACAGTAAAATTGATTGCGTAGGAAAATTGCCTTGTGACATGCGTACTTTCCCACTTTCAGAATGAGCCTCATGGTGCTTTAATTGTGAATGAAGTCTTCAAGAGACATTTTTTTTTTCTAAACGAAATTTTGTCAAATTAAAATAATTATCACACTCTGTTTAGAGCTTGGTTTGATACTACAGTCAATGATATGCGGATTTTTTAAATTCTTTCGCCGTTAAATTGTTAAAATTTGTTCAGGACTGAATTCGTTTTGCAATGCGTTTTACAGTTCTCTTTCATCCAAAATGTAACAGAATTATTTTTTTCATGAAGGAATTTATCAGGTTTTCTCCTGTAGGTGCGTGTGTTTTGGGAGTGGAACCGCTAAGCTAAATTTCCCTGCCTTCGATTTGGTTGCCTCAGTCTGCTCCTGAGCATGCGTACACAAAACTGAAGGAAAAAGCAGTTGACCTCACGCATGCCTGCTTCCGTGCTGGCCGAAAATAAAATAAATAAATAAATGACATTTGTCTAAAACTTAAGTTTCAATAAAAGCTTTCTTCAGATCAGCCGCTCTCAAATCTATTTTTCTTTCTTTTCAGAATTTCAGATTTTAGAAAACCAGAAAAAAACTTAATTATATTATGCCACGCACGCCTAGAGGAAGCGATAGCTTTGACATCTCAAATCAATTGACAAGCCCTAAATTAGGTTCATGCACGATGTTTAGTTCAACTTTCCACCTGCATCCGTTGACGTTTTTCAACTGCACGGCAGACCGACCGACGTCTCATGAGTCATTCTGGACACATGAATTTCTGATTCCGTTCATCCGTTGGTTCTGCATGATCTGCGCAGATGATGAACTCGGTTACATTTCACCCCTGGAACAGGTTTTGCCAGTCATTTCGTTGTTCGATTGCTTCTGGGTCTTTTCTGTTCCCTCGTCTCTTTTTCGGTATGAACGAAAGTGAACCGATATTTGAATATGGAAGTGACCGCAATCTGCTCTTTGTAACGCCTTTTTATTTCTTCTGTCTTCCCTAATAAAAGCGAGCCCGAGTTGTTTAAAAATAATAACACCCGTGATTAAGGGCTTATTTATAAATACTCTTGCTTCCGTCATTTTTCAGAATATGTGGAATATTAAGCAGGTGGTTCGATTTGTTTGAATTCGTAATTAGTATTCTGCAGTATTTCCTTACGACCTCGATGGTTTGTTGAGAAATCTTTCTGATGACGACTGTTTTCTTTGTAAGTAGAGAAAGAATACTGCAACTGAAACAACATAATCGAGTTGTGTTGTGCTGAAATATTGAAAGAACAATGAGTGATAATGAATAGCGATTGCAACACTCATATTTCGGTACTTGAAATATTGGTATACCGAACCATTTATTTCTACGGACCGAAGCACTGATATTTCGACATTTATTGAAGAACTGATTTTTTCACACGTATGCATTATAGAACATGTTCCCGACCCGCGGTTCTAGAACCTGTTCCGTGGGACCCTTGATGTCGCATGAATTAAAGACACCCAAACTGTGAAAAAACAAGAAAGATGACACCGAATTTTCGGTTGTAATGAGCACGTCTTTTGAATTCGTTTCGATGCGAATAAAATTTATCAAAGTAATTCAAAGTCAGTGGAACCAGCTAGAAAAACAACAATAACAGCAACAAAATACAGGTAGGCTCAGTTTTGATTGAGCTGTAAATTTGGAACGTATAACTACGACTTGCAGATCGTGTAGAGTTGAAATGAGCTACTCGAGTATGGTTTCAAAGCGTTTATTTAATTTGTTATAGCCAACACAGGTCTATGATATCAAAAGTAGGTACTAATGCTGGATACATTGCGAACACAAAGCAGATCTTGTAACGTACCAGGAGATGTGACGTACCTGCCAGAAGGACGTACACGACATAAAGGCAGATAGGAATCAGAACAAATGTCCGCGTAGCTTAATTGGTAGAGCAACTTATTCCGGAATGAGTGGACCCGGGTTCGAACCCCGGCGCGGATAAAAGTGACGGAGAAATTTACTTCGTTATAATGGCGCCCGAACTACCCGGATGGCCCGACCGTTCAAAATCTCGCATTGGTGTGATGTTATTTCCACACCGCGAGATAGGAAAAATATGAGCAGCACTTCGAAAGAAAAAAAGAAAAATAAGGGGGAGATGATGTAACGTACCAGGAGATGTGACGTACCTGCCAGAAGGACGCACACGACATAAAGACAGATAGCAATTAGAATCAATGTCCGCGTAGCTTAATTGGTAGAGCAACTTATTCCGGAATGAGTGGACCCGGGTTCGAACCCCGCGTAGACCAAAAATGACGGAGAAATTCACTTCGTTATAATGGCGCCCGAACTATCCGGATGACCCGACCGTTCAAAATCTCGCATTGGTGTGATGTTATTTCCACACCGCGAGATAGGAAAAATATGAGCAGCACTTCGAAAGAAAAAATAAGGGGAGATGATGTAACGTACCAGGAGATGTGACGTACCTGCCAGAAGGACGTACACGACATAAAGGCAGATAGGAATCAGAACAAATGTCCGCGTAGCTTAATTGGTAGAGCAACTTATTCCGGAATGAGTGGACCCGGGTTCGAATCCTGGCGCGGATAAAAATGACGGAGAAATTCACTTCGTTATAATCTATACACGAATTATCCAACGTGGTGCTCTGTCTTCTTGGAATTCTTACATTCCTCATCACTTGCTCTTGCCTCTCGTTTTGATTTTCTCCACTTTTGCTTGTGTTCATTCTGTGAATTCCGCGGCATTGTCGAACATATTAACCCGTTCACACGAAAACAATTTTTAAAAACTTCAGTTTAAACCACTGCTATATGTTCTTTATATATTTGAATAAATCTCGTCGAGAGCTTTAAAAACGATACCACGCACAGTCGTTTTGCTCTCACGGTTGTCCAGATAACCCGCGATATAGTCAAAAGTGTTCATCGGTTCACAAGAAAACAATTTTTAAAACGCTAAGTTCAAACCACTGCGAAATGCCCTTCGTATATGCTTGTATAACGAAGTAAATTTCTCCGTCATTTTTATCCGCGCCAGGATTCGAACCCGGGTCCCCTCATTCCGGAATACGTTGCTCTACCAATTGAGCTACGCGGACGTTTTATTCTGATTCCTATCTGCCTTTATGTCCTGTGCGTCTTTCTGGCAGGTACGTCACATCTCCTGGTACGTTACACTTGGTGTAACCAGGAGGGATAAGAAGAGGAACTCGTGGATCAGAAAAATGACAAAACTAGAAGACATCATGATCAGAGTTAAATCCCTGAAATGACAATGGGCTGGACATACTGCCAGAAGGACAAACCATCGATGGACAGCCGAAATTTTAGAAAGATTCCAAGGGACAGGAAAAGACCCAGAAGAACACCACATGGGAGATGGGTGGATGAAATTCGAAAGTATGCGGGAGTGACATGGAGGAGACTGGCACAGGACAGACCGTTGTGAAGGAAACTTGAGGAGACCTTCGTCCAGCAGTGGATTGATAAGGATTGACAATGATAATGATAATGATGATGATATAACATCACAGCCTCCCCTTGACAAATGTCAACCCCGCCTTTTCGTGGTGCATCCTGTTCCCACTAAAGGGGCTCTGACGACCGCCAATAGCGGTATTACTATACCATCGGAATTAGAGGAAATTCTATCCCACACTCACCAACCCGCTTGGCCAGCGTGGTGAGTTATGGCCAAACCCCTCCAAAATGACTCCACAACTTAAATCTTGGCCCTCAGTCTCTGGCAGCTGGAATGTACCTGGCCAAGGCAGCGGCCAGTGCGACATGAAGGCAGAGGGTGCTAAGAATCCCCGGAGGACCAGACTAGGCTGCCATCTGATGCTGACCTTGGCTACGTATAATGGACGCTCCCTTTCTTCTGATTCAAGGCTCCTTGAATTGGAAGAAGAACTACAAAGGATCAAGTGGAACATCGTCGGGCTAAGTGAGGTAAGGAGAAAAGGAGATCTCATTGAACTGAAAAGTGGGCATCCCTTCTACTATCGTGGGACAGATACTGGGAGAACTAGTAGTGTTGGATTTATAATAAACAAGAAACTGAAGGATAAAGTTGTAGAAGTTGAAAGTTCCTCTGACAGAGCTGCACGACTTGTTTTCCAACTCTCGAGAAGATACCAGGCTCAGATTATTCAAACTTATGCACCCACTACAAGTCATCCTGAAGAAGAAATTGAAGAATTTTATGAGGAAATTCGTCATCTAAATAATAAAGGTAAGCAACACTTGAAGATAATTATGGGAGATTTCAATGCAAAAATAGGGCAACAGCAACAGAATGAAACTTCGGTAGGTAAATTCGGCCACGGCAACAGAAACCAGTGTGGAAATACTCTCGTTGAGTTTGCAGAGGCAGAAGGTTTTTCATCTTGAACTCCTTTTTCAAGAAAAAGCCACACAGGAAATGGACATGGAGACATCCAATTGGGACGACAAGTGAAATTGATTTTATTATGTGTAACAAAAAATTCGTCATCGAAGACTGCAGTGTGCTGAACAAGTTTAACACAGGTAGTGACCATAGATTGGTGAGATGTAAGATGCACCTCAACACTAAATTGGAACGTGGCAAGCTCATAAGACAAACAAAATCTATTGACATAACCAACCTTAAAAAACACCATAATACCTTCAAGTTGGAACTGAAGAACAGGTTCTCTGCTTTAGAAGGCTTAACATCGGAAGAAGTGGACATCTCTGAAGTTAAGAGAAAAGTAACCAAAGCTCTTATGGAAACAGCAACAAAATTAGCTGGGTCTAAGAACAAATTGCATGTGAACAAATTATCAGGAAAAACCAAAATGTTGATGCAAAAAAGAAGAGTGATGAGGACAACTAAAGAAGATGTGACTTCCAAAGTGGAATATATAGAGCTATGCAAGACAGTACGAAAAAGTATCACTGAAGACGTAAGGAAATTCAACTGTGAACTAGTGAGGAAAGCAATTGAAAACAACCAAAGCCTAAAGATAGCAAAGGGACATCTCAGTAAGGGAAGAAAACAGATTATGGCTCTGAGAAAAGAAGATGGTTCTGTAACAAGAAAAAGAGGCGAAATTTTGACAAGAGTGAAAGATTTCTACTCCAAATTATATGAAAGGGATGATACTAGTACTCCAGACATCATGAAAGGTACCAGTACCAGAGTTCTTTCAGTCCTCCCAGCAGAAGTTGCACATGCAATCAAGAACATGAAGCGGGGAAATGCTCCAGGAGAAGATGGAATTACTGTAGACATCATACAAGAAGCAAGTGGAGTTGTTTCAGTTTTTGTGAAGTGTCAATGAATTAAAATCAGTGATATTATATCTTAAATTCGTGGCTTTGTTGGATTCGAACTGTTTTGAAAAATTTTGTGAAAGCTTCTTTGAACATCTACTGTCATAACTTAAAGAACTCTATACTTCAAATTTTGATACAGCTCGACTAAAAAATGAACTGAAGGTGTTTTATTTCCTTGATGAATACAAAAACAAATCAGTAAGAGACATTACGTGTTACATAAATTTGAATAAATTGGACATAGTGTTTAGTGAGGTGTACAAATTAGCAAACCTCATATTAAACTTTCCGTCAACAACTGCAACTGCCGAAAGTTTTTCAGCATTAAAAAGAATGAAGATATATCTTAGAGCTACACAAGGAAGGACATGCACATTCGAAAAACTTGGCTGTTTTGTCAATAGAGAAAAACATTCTTTTTAAATATGAAAAAGTACTCGGAAGAAACATTTTATGAAAACGTAACACTCAAGTTCACACAAAAGGAAAGAAGAATGGAGTTCATGTACAAATAAAGTATTCAGAAGAAGAATATAGTTCATGTAGAAATCCTAATCCTCATAATTATTTGGTATCATGTTAGCAATGGCATGTATCTAAATTTTAGAAAAAAAGTTACTTCTATTACTTAACAAATAAAAATTAAACTTCGCAATTAAAAAAAAACAGTACTAGGGGAAGGGGGGGGGGGGGGTCGGCGGGTGAGATAGCCCAGGTCTCGAACCCAAGATGCGCCACTGAGTCTGGTATTTCAGTTGTCGAGCAGTGGTCCATTCTTCTAGTCATATGTCCCTTTACCACTTCGGGGCCTTTACTTTTATCATGATGTCTTCCACTCTTGTCATATACCTGACCATATGTACTTCTTCCGATCTTTCTTAGTTCCACCAAGCACGCTTCTTTGAGTTGTCCTCAACCTCTGTACGTCATTTTTCCTTTTTTTCTTTTAGTCAAGGTCCATGTCTTTGATCCATAAGTAAAAACTGGAAGGATGCATTTGTTAGACACTCTTCTTTTAAGACACAATGGTAAATTGCTCTTGAAAATTGCTTTGTTCTTTCTGAATGCACTCCAGCCAAGTTTTATACAGCTATTAATTTCTCCTTCCATGTGATCCTCGCTTGACATCTATTGTTTAAGGTAGTTGTAGCCAAGGGAGTATTGGTCCCACTGGGACATTTCCCGGTTTTTCGAGAAATGATCCACTTTCTCGTATTCTTTTTGCCCGGATTTTTTGGAACGAAAGAATAATTATTTTGGCGAACATGAGTAACAATCGTTAAATTCAATTAATAAATAGGAACGGTACACCAGTTATGCTCAAAATAATATAACTATACTAATCATCCGTATTTGTTGGCGTAGAATAGAAATCAGTTTCCAAGCTTTCGCACATCAACCAGATGGCTTTCTCAAAGAATTTCACTATGGAGCTACGACTATGACTATTTCACTATGGAGCTACGACTATGACTATTTCACTATGGAGCTACGACTATGACTATTTCACTATGGAGCTACGACTATGACTATTTCACTATGGAGCTTGAACGCAATGGTACCTTACCTTATCTGGATGTCCTAGTGAACAAATCGCCTGACAACCGCCTTCGCACAAAAGTCTATTACAAACCGACCTCCGTTCTCAACCTGAAGCTCCGCAGTTTATTCTGCCCTAGTTCTTACAAGACAGCTTTCTTCCGTTCTCGAATTACAAGAGCCTTCGCCGTCTCCTCTGATGTTCACTCTAGACCAGTGGTCTCAAACTCAGACCCTTGGAAGGGCTGCATTCCAGTTTTGAAGGAACTTAGGGGCATTCCCGTTTTGAAGGAATTTAGGGGCCGCATGAATATTAATAAATTTCTTATGAATAAATATCAACTTTACAAAATTACACCAATAGCTTGGCATTAGAGTGGAATATTATTTCTAATTATCAGTAAATATTAAAAAAAATGCTTCATCAATCACTGAAAACAATCACTTTTAAGTAACAATTATTTTCACTTAAATCTGAAAACAATCACATTTTACCAAATAAACACGTTTCACAGTACAGAAAATATTACATAGTCTGACCAAAAATTTGGGCTCGCTTTTCTGTCACTAACTTATTGATATTTGGAATAATGTAATTTGAACATGCTACTTTTAAAAGTGAGCATAAGGGACTGCCACTTAACCTATTTCTTTCAAGACATTTTACTTGGTTCGTGTTTGAAAACAACTGTGCACATGCGTATGTTGTTCCGAACATAGACAGAACGCATGCAGCTAGGTTAGGAATGTTTACGTACTTGTCCTTTGAAACTAACTGGTAAAACTCTGTTAGATTGCAGCTGTTGAATTTATCTTCTAGGAAAGGATCACAATGAAGTCTATTCATTGAAGCTGAAGTTCTTCAGGTGCGTTTTTAGCATTATAGGAAAATGGAGACTTGAATATACAGTATTTAGAAAATATTTTCCATGTTTTTGAAACCTTCAAACCGCCTGTTGAAATCTTCTTTTAACTTCATAGAAATTCACCAAAGTTGATTTCTTCTTGTGTGTGAAGCAACTGATGAAGTCGGACGAAACTAGCCACCAGCTGAGCAGGAGGGAGTTTTTCAAGATCTATCAGTGTTGCCAGCGCTTGATTTCAATTCTGAGCAAATAATATTCCCTTTTCAGACGACCTCCCGTCAATACAGCGACACGGCAGCCAGCGATCTTGGATTCGTTGAGAGTACGTCTGGAGAAGTCACTTCTACCGTTTTCACATTCCTTTCGACGTAACAATGCGTATGTTTAATACAGTTATATTCTTCGTAAATAAACTTGTTACTTATAAAGAGGATGGATTTGCAAAGCATTACTATGTTTATATTATATTTAATATATTATAGTATACTTGAAAGGAATGTATGATACATGTACTCCAGACATCATGAAAGGTACCAGTACCAGAGTTCTTCCAGTCCTCCCAGCAAAAGTTGCACATGGAATCAAGAACATGAAGCGGGGAAAAGCTCCAGGAGAAGATGGAATTACTGTAGACATCATACAAGAAGCAAGTGGAGAAATCGAAACAGTACTCGCCCAAATTTTTACTCGATGTCTTAATGAAGGGAAGATTCCTGAGGATTGGAACAACGCTACAATGATCCTGCTACATAAAAAAGGTGACATTGAGGATCTCAGGAACTACAGACCTATCAGCCTCCTATCAGTGGTTTATAAAATCTTCACTAAAGTTATTTCACACCGTTGGAAGGTAACACTGGACATGGCTCAACCGAGAGAACAAGCTGGATTCGGGAGTGGCTACAGCACAATAGATCATATCCACGTACTGAGAGAACTAATTGAAAGAGCGAGGGAATATGAACTTCCATTGTGCATGGCTTTTATCGATTATGAAAAAGCCTTTGATTCGGTGAAACCATCAGCAGTTACAATGGCTCTGAAATCCTGCGGTATTGATGATGCATACATTAATATTATTAATAACTTCTATGAAAATGCAAGTGCAAAGATTCGGCTGTTTGAAAATACAACACACATAAGAATTGGAAAGGGAGTGAGACAAGGTGACACCTTATCTCCCAAGCTCTTTAATGCCACATTGGAAAATGCCTTTCAATCACTGAACTGGGAAAACAAAGAGATAAAGATTAATGGAGATTATCTAACTCACCTTTGTTTTGCTGATGACGTAGTCATTTTTGCAACTACCCCATCAGAGCTGCAAAGTATGATCCAGGAACTTGCTGACAAGGGTAAAGAAGTGGGATTAAAAATGAACTTTCAGAAGACAAAAGTGATGTTCAATGCTTTTACAAGAAATGAAGATTTATCGATTGATGGAGAAAAGCTGGAGATAACAGGCACGTACGTTTATCTTGGACAGCAGATATCAAGTGAGGGTCGCATTGATGAAGAAATTAATCGGCGTATAAAACTTACCTGGAGAGCTTTTGGAAGAAACAGCATAATTTTCAAGAGCAATATGCCA
Source organism: Macrothele yani (assembly GCA_039090855.1). Lineage (NCBI taxonomy): Eukaryota > Metazoa > Arthropoda > Arachnida > Araneae > Macrothelidae > Macrothele > Macrothele yani. Next base: position 793,448 of record CM077031.1, on the reverse strand, counting down.
TTATGTCTTAAAAGAAAAGTGTTTGATCAATGCATCCTTCTAGTGCTTACGTATGGTGCAGAGACGTGGACCTTAACTAAAAGAGATATACAAAGACTGCAGACAACTCAAAGCAGCATAGAGCGGTGCATGCTTGGTGTAACCAGGAGAGATAAGAAGAGGAACTCGTGGATCCGAAAAATGACAAGAGTGGAGGACATCATGATCAGAGTTAAATCCCTGAAATGGCAATGGGCTGGACATGCTGCCAGAAGGGACAGATCATCGATGGACAGGCGATATTTTAGATTGGATTCCAAGGGACAGGAAAAGACCCAGAAGAAGACCACATGGGAGATGGGTGGATGAAATTTGAAAGTATGCGGGAGTAACCTGGAGGAGACTGGCACAAGATAGACCGTTGTGGAAGAGGCTTGGAAAGACGTTCGTCCAGCAGTGGATTCATAATGGTTGACAATGATGAGGTGATGACTTGAAAAAAGGGTGATTTACATTTTATTTTGTAATCATTCATGCAGGCCGGAAAACAGTTGGCGCTGGGCCGCAACTTTGAGATCACTGCTTTAGACAATGCGAAATAAAAGACATAACCGCACAACCGAATTGGCCACTGAGGCAGAATATACATCGAACCAGATCCAAAATTTTATCGAAATATGCAGATCCAATCTGAGCCGCAACTAAGCTACCTGGGCTCTATTCCCTACATACCAAATGTTTCCTATCAACTCAAGAACGCGCTCAGGACGACGAACTTCAGTGTCGGCACAAGGTCTCCGGCATCTTTATAAATATACCCTGCTTCAGAGAAATATTAATAAGTCCCCGCTTCTCAACGAGGCAGGTGCTTATGACATCCCACTACAATATCCGGGCGGCTCCAAGAGATACTACATCGGAACGACCAAGCGTTCGTTTAGAATTAGACTCAACGAACATAAAAGAGACACAAGAGACTGAAAAATAACCACTGTCCTGTCCGAAGAAGTCAAGTTCAAGTCCGCTGATCCTATGTGGGATGGCATAAAGAAATTAGCTTCCTACTCCACTCCTAAATCTACTGCCATTCGTGAAACCTTAGAGACCGTTACCAATAGTGAGGCGTGTAGTGATAGCGTCTCTTTAGAATTGCCACGAGTTTGGTACCAGTTCGTCAAATAATTCTGCGTTTTCTCCGACGACACCACGTGCCCAACCTACATGACTCCTCATTTCCCCGCATGAATAACCACATTTGCACCTATTAATTTATTGTCTAGTCAAGTCACCGCGTTCAAATTGTTGAAGAGTTCTATTATTCAGTTTGCTGTCTACCTTTCTTGAAAAAGCCATCTGGTTGATGTGCGAAAGTTTGGAGATTTTGATTTCTATTCTACGCCAAGAAATTCGGATCATCAGTATATTATAGTTACACTGTTTTGAGAATCGTTAAATTCATTTGAGCTTTATTTCTGACTGGAAAGTTACTTCATTAAAAAAAAAAAAAGTTTCCTTCTGTACACATTGGGCTTGAAATGACGTAGCAAAATTCTCTGTGCTTATGTGAGAAAAGTACCACCGGACCAAGTACGCTATTAAAGCTATATAATAGGCTACGTCTGTTCCTAACGCTCTGACGTCATTTAGTACTTGCAGCGCCATCTGCTTTTATCCGGTGGCCGAAAGCGGAACTAAGCTCACCGCTATCGCATGATACGTAAAATGAAGGAGAAATACCGGAAAACAAAATAAAGTTAATAAGACGAATGGCATCTCTGGCAACACGCACGTGCTCGAACAACTGTCTGCGACATTTGTTCTGTCATGTAGGTGCTATGTCGTGTTTTATTTCATTTTCTTCGCATTGCAGAGTAATTTCATAAAAAAGGAATAAAATTGCGAAGTAATTATGTGACAAGGAATAAGCGTTATTTTATTTCATAAAAGGAATTCATGAAAAGGAATCAACATTATCTTATTTCATAAAAACGAACAAGTAAAATTGTAAGAAAGTAACTGCAGATGTAGTTTTGATTCACTTTAATGGAAACTCAAAAAAAATATTGGTTCCGTGGAATTTTTTCGTTGTAGTACAAGATGGAAGAAAATAAAGCTGAAAGAAAACGTCGCCTAAATAGAGAACGACAACGGCGATAGCGTGCAAGCTAATCTTCTAATACTTTGCATAACTGGAACGAAGATAGAGCTCATCGCAGGCGAAATGAAACTTTTGAAGAAACACAAGTCAGACATATTACTGATGCTCTTGCGCTTGCCAAATGCCGACAGCAAGAAACTCCTGAACAACAACAAGCTCGACGTAATGCAACTGCTTTCTCAGATGTACAGGGTGTCCACAAAGTCTCTTTACAACTTTGCACATTTATTACGGATACACTGTATGAGGTAGACAAATGTGGTTGAGCACATAAGTAAGAGCAAAGCCTAAAGTTTTTGCTACATCATTACAAAAGCTTAATATGCGCACCATTTGTTGCGCGTGGAACATGTAGCCGAAACTGCGGTTCCAGCCATGTGCGCTGCAGCATGTCCTCAGTAATGGTCGAAATGGCATTGTTGATCCTCGATCTCAGATGTCCTGCACCTTTGTCCCATACACGATACGCTTCAGATATCCCCATACAAAAAAGTCCAGAGGTGTGACGTCGGGGGAACGGGGTGTCCATGCAATTGGATCATCCCGTCCAATCCACCTCCCAGGGAATGTTGTGTATAAAAAGTCCCGAATGTGCCGTCCCCAATGTGGTGGCGCACCGTCCTTTTGAATATCACTCTTGGTTGAAGGTCCTCCAACTGTGGCACAACATACTCGAGCAAAACATCCAGCTAAACACCTGTCGTCACTGTTTTCTCACTGAAAACAAATGATCCAAGGACTCGGTTATGCATAACACTGCACCACACGTTCACTTTAGGACTGTCTCTCGCAAGTTCCATAAACGCATGAGGATTTGCAGACACCCAAATCCTGACATTGTGTCTGTTTAACTGTCCAGAGACATGAAAAGTTGCCTCATCCGTAAAACAAATCTTCACTCAGTTTATCCAGCATCGTTACTCCGAATTCTTGTCGTCGTGGTCTATCGTTCGCCTCAAGTGCTTGTAACAGTTGCACTTTGTAAGCATATAAGCGTATAGATGTCTATGTACCACCCTATGTACCGTGCACTGGGGCATTTGTAGTTCTCTGGCAGTGGAACGAATGGACTTCTTCGGGCTTCGTGAAAATGAATCACGAACACGTTCGATGTCTTCATTCGATGTTCGTGAGCGGCCACTGCGATCTTCATCCAACACGGACCCAGTCTCCGTGAATTTCTGGTATCATTAGCGGATACTATTACTAGATGGCGGGCTTTTTCCATACTTAGTCCGGAAATGTCGTTGCGTTTGTGTATCAGATTTTTTTCGATGAGCCAAGCGACGCACTGCGCTCTCTCTTGTGGGGACCACATTTTCATAGAACAGCACCTGCTACGTCAATGAGGGGCCTATAACAAAAAACGATAATGTCAGTTAAAAAATAAAATACCATGAACTTACATAGTACAGTACTATGTAAGTTCATGGGGCCAATAACAAAACGAGCAATTTAATTAGAGATACCTGTCTAGTAACGTGTAGCACCACCTTTTGCCCTGATGACGGCGGCGATTCGTCTCGGCCTGGACTCGACAAGACACCGGAAGCGTTGGGAAGCCATACGGATCCACGGCCCCTGAACAAGCTCCCACAATTTACGAAGATTTGATGGAGGGGGTCAGAGCCTCGAACATCTCTCTCGATGGCATCCCAGATGTGCTCGATTGGATTGAGGTCAGGTGACCTAGCTGGCCAAGGAAGCGAGGTCACGTCGGTGGAATGTTCATCCAACCATTCGGATGCAATTGGGGAGCGATGGCACGGTGCATTGTCTTGTTGCAGGATGACGTCCCCAGTGGGATGTTGAAGACGCACAAACGGGAGCAAATGGTCGTCCAGGATATCCCGGTAACGTTGACCTGTGAGGGACGATGTCACACGTACCAGGGGACCAATATCAGTCCACGTAAACAGTCCCCAGGCGAGAATGCCACCTCCACCAGCTTGAAGAGTACCCTTCTCGCAAGAAGGATCCATCGCTTCATGTGGTTTGAGCCGTACTCGTATGCTGCCATCCGCATGTACCAACATGAATTTCGACTCATCAGTCCAGGCAACATTTTTCCACATGTCTAGGGTCCAGTGGCGATGTTCCTGCGCCCATGCTAATCTTTGCACCCTGTGATGTGCGGTCAGCAGCGGTACCCTCGTGGGACGATGGCTTCTGAACCCCATAGCGAGGAGATGGTTCTGGATGGTGTGGCTGCTTACACGTGTTTGTGCACCAGCGTTAAATTGCCGAGTGATTTCTTGAACTGTGGCCCGTCTATCCGCTGTTACAATGCGAGCTAGCCGACGATGACCCCGCTCATCCGCACGCTGTTGTCCACGGCAGTTGGCCTTTGCAGGGATGGTTTTACCGGATTCGATGTACTCACGGTGCACCCGTGACACAGTGGCTCGTGAAAATCCTAGTGCCTGCACGACTTCCGAGATGGAGTAACCCATTCGTCAGGCTCCGACAATTTGCCCACGACCAAATGCGCTTAGATCCTTCGTCTTACCCATACTGCGTCCGACTCTTACTGATTACCGTCGCATCACTCCTTATATTGTTGGATCGCTGCATACGTCATGTCGTTTCCGTTTACAGGACTGCCAACAGCGCCATATTTACATAACGCCAGCTGTCTCTAATTCAATTGCTCTTCAGTGTATATTATAAAACAAATACCATGAACTTACATAGTACATGGTGTCCGTAATAAATGTGCAAAGTTGTAAAGAGACTTTGTGGACACCCTGCATATGTATTTTACGATTCGTGTTATAAATATTTCAGTCACAGCTTTTTTACCAGTGCATAGCACGGGCTATGAGCTAGTTTATAAATTATAGTTTGACGTAGGTCGTTGGACTTGGAGCTTTGGGTCATTGCTATACCATACCCTCCTATTGTAATCTTGAAGGAAACACTGGGTACCCATTGTGATGCCCCCCTCCCCTTCTCCCCCTCATATCCACAGAAAGACTCAGAGCGCAAAGCGATTCTTTCGCAGAGATATTCAGAGATTCGTATCTTACCCGCATCGAACTTAAAAGAAAAACCGATTTATTAATATTGGGTCATGGGCCAACAGTGGTTCATGGGTCAGAATAATGGGTGAACTTAAAAAGGCTTACATTCAAAGAGCAGATATCAATACCATCGTGCAGTAGGCGAAGAATGACAAAATAAATATTAAAATTTACAGCATAGGAAATTGCTATGTGTACAGTTCAACCTGCGGAATCATTTTCATGGTAATTTAGTTGAAATGGGATCTTCAAGGGACTGCTGATTTGTTTTTGTTTTTTAAGTAAAAACTAAATTTTTTAAAGGCAAATAATTATCTCATGCCACATCGCGTTTTTGTAGCGGTTTGTTACTACATTCAGTCATCAGCGTATTTTTTAAAATTCTTTCACCGTTAAATTTCTATTTAAATTTGTTCACAACTGAATTCGTTTTACAGTGCATAACAGTTATGTTTAATCCAACACCTAATAGGATTTTATTCATTGGGGAATTTATGAGCTGTTGCCCTGTAAATACGTATACCTCTATAGTGGACCACAAAAATTCCCGGCCCTAGTATGTTCATAAGGGTTGTTAACTACCCTTAAAAAAAGTATTAAGGGTATTTTTTTGGTTGTTAAATACTCTTAACACCACAACTAACAAAACAAAACAACGCAGTGATCAATGCAATTCTTTTTTATAATAAAAAAATGAAAATATTTGAACCATTGTTTGATCCACTCATAACTTCTAGACAATTAATTGCTCCTGTCAACGGAAAATCTGTTGTCTTTGTGGGAATTTCAAAGAGGTGAATACTAACGATGAAGCAGAAGTTGCCAATCTTCTACTTCATCTAGTAGAAGAAGTAACCACCCTCTTCGGTCAGTTGTTTTGGCTTATGACTTTATTTAAATTCCATGTGTATGAAATCTCGTTAAAAATAATTGCAAATTGTACTCTATTCTTGCTGTGTGAAACGGTGTGCGTATTACATTATTACAGCCAGATCTTCGGAGACATATTAGTACCGATATATTGAAAACATGAATAATAATCGTCTCTTACATCAGCGGAGGAACAGGTAATCTGACGAGAAAGCGTCCGTTGTTCTAATAATAAATAAATAATACGAGGATGATGTCGTGACGTCTGGTCGCTTTACGTCGAAAGTCAACGAACGTGTGGACAGAAATAATTTCACACCTGCTGCAGTACGCAAAACAACCCTCATACAGGAAACATGAATGTGACGCAAACGTCGTTTGAATAATCAGACATGGTTGTAATCAGACTTGGAAGATGATCTGATTTCCTTTCCGTAAGGAAGCATTTCTGCTCCATTGCTGCAACATACTTCCTCTTTTAAGCACTGATGTTCACGTGAACCTGTAATTGGAGTGACTCAAATGTTCGGAATTTCTCCGAAATTTGCATCCCGGAGTATCTTCGAAACGCTTTCGTCTTGTTTATCCAGCCAGCTTTTCCTTTTCCTCATAGAATTACAATGGAAGGACGTTGTAACGAGATATAAATTCCACGAAGAAATGTCGTTCACTATCTGTAGACTGTAGCGTTCTTTTCTATTTGAAACGTGGCTATGTAGCTTTGAGAGCAACACACTACGTAAAATTTCGTCTTCGTATTCACTCACCTTAAGGTGAACGTCAAGTAATTTTGCTTCCTATACTTCCAATGGAAAAAACTTTTGTACACATTTCCTTCACAATTTGTGTTTTCCCAAGAATGAAAATTTGAACAACGATTAAAATAACTTCATATTATAACTTGAAATACTTAATATTTTCTAAAGCACAACCATAATTAGATTAAAAATCAATAACTTTTCCTTTGGTGGTGTTGAAACCAGAAAAAAGATGGCACGACCTGTATTTTGATGACGTCAGTAGACAAACAAATTTTGGATTGCATAATTATGGTTATGTTTTAAAAAATATTAAGTATTCCAAGTTATAAAATGAAGCTATTTTAATCGATGATCAAATTTTCATCCTTGGGAGCGCATTAATTGTGAAGAAAATGTGTACAGAAGTTTTTCCATTGGAAGTATAGGAAGCAAAATTACTTGACGTCCACCTTAAGTGAAACAAAGTCACTCAAATAAAATTCAAGAATGATTTACTTACAGTTCGTCTTTATTTCAACCGCACTTCACTCAAGCATAGCTCCAATAACACAATATCGGCACTTTTTCTTTTTTTTTTTTGATTGGAGGTTTAACGACCACCGTGAGCAACTCAATGGGCTATAAGCAGTCGCCCGTCCCTAATTTAGGGTCACTGGTTCCAGGGAAGGGAGAGAACCAGTGCCGTAAGACAAACACAACATCCATGCCTCACCGGGATTCGAACCCGGACCCCTTACGGACGAATGATCAGAGGCCAGCGCCTTAGACCACTGCGCCACCGGGGCGGCTATCGGCACTTAGTCGAATTAATTTGAATTAGTAAACATAGTAATAGTTTGAAAATACTAACACGATATATACATCGATGAGCCCTTACATTATGACACCTACCTAATAAGCTGTAGGATCCCCTTTAAGCCCGCAAAACAACGGCCACTCGGCGAGGCATTGATTCGATGAGGTGGCGAAATTTAACCTGGAGTATCGGGTACCATGATGTCAACAGCAGGTCCTCCAGTTCCCGTACATTCGAACCACAAATGTTCGATTGGGTTCATGTCAGGTGAATTTGCAGGCCAGGGGCATTAACAGAAAGTCACCAGCATGTTCCTCGGACCACTCCTTGATGATTCTGGCTGGCAGTGTGTCATGACGCATTATCCTGTTGGTAAGGGCCATCACCATCAGGGAACACAGTTGCCATGAATGACTGAACTTGGTCCACAACGATGTCCAAATACCTGACAGCTGTCACAGATTGTGCTATTGAGATAATGGGGTCTAAAGTGTCCCAAGAAAACATCGCCTACAGCATAACACCGCCGCCGCTGGCCTGTTTCCGCCCAACAGCACATCGAGGTGCCATAGCCTCCGTTCGTAATCGGCGTATCCGCGCTCGGCCGTCTACGAGATGCACCAGAAATCTTGATTCGTAAGACCAAATCACTTTCTTCCAATTATCCACGGTCCGATCTCGATGATATTGGGCCCATTTCATGCGTTGTTGGCGATGACGTGCAGTGAGCATGGGGACCCGGTTGTGTCTTCGGCTATGCAGGCCCATGCGCAGAAGGCTGCGATGAACTGTGTGCTGTGACGCATTGCTCTGGTCACCACGGTTGAAGCTGCGGGTGATTTGTCTCACTGTGGCTCTGCGGTCGCTGTGAACAATGCGCGACAGTCTCCGTTCCCCTCTGGCATCAATGAGCTGCGGACGACACACAGCTAGACGACGGTTCGTCGTTTGGCCACATGTGCACCACTTTTGATACGTACTCACTACAGCGGCACGTGAACAACCACAATCCGTGCCGTTTCCGAGATCGTAGTTCTGAGGCGCCATGCAATCACAATTTGTCCTTCGTCAAACTCCGATAAATCGGCAGCTTTTCCCATTCTGACTCCGAACACTCTACTAATAGAAAGCTCCTCCTCGGGTTGTATATAGACTGCTCTGTGAACAACACTTGCGTTATCGTTCGGTCTCCAGGCGCGCTCATTTCTCTAACCTGGGGGTGGTCATAACGGAATGACTCATCGGTCTATATCTCTCGTTCTTATCTGTTCACATCGTAGCTGAGACTAGCCGAGCCCAAGCCTGAAGCTGACCTGGGCCCGAACCGTGCTCGGGCTGCATAATATTTACTACGGTTCGGGCTCTGAGACAGAAAAAGATATAATTTTTAATGTATATAACTTTGAATGCTTTAGCATACGACACTTTTCTTACATTTTCTAGTTAATAAAGATAATTCTTTGGTAACTGGATAATTCTTTGGACACTTTTCTTACATTTTCTAGTTAATAAAGATAATTCTTTGGTAACTGGATCGGAAGTGGGACTAGGGAGGGTTATTTATTCCGGGTGTAGGTAGAAAAAGGCCTTGGGCCACGTGTTTACGTGGACAAAATGCCTTTTGTCCACGTCTTCTTCAAGAACTATAGATCCTAGATAGCACTCCAATCAAATTTAGCTCCCTTACTCCACGCAGGAACTCCCTGCTTATTCTATTGAGCAAAGTACATATAGATTGCAGCGCCTCCCGATCTTTCCAGATGTCCAGCCGCCCGAAACATTTCAGGAAAAAACGAATGGTGAAAAAAATCGTGCAGCTGTAATATACACTGAAGAGTAATTCAATTAGAGACAGCTGTCTTTATGCAAATGTGGCGTTGTGGGCGGCCCTGTAAACGGAAACGACATGACGTATGCAGCGATCCGACAATATAAGGAGTGATACGACTGGAATTAGTAAGAGTCGGACGCGGTATGGGTAAGACGAAGGATCTAAGCGCATTTGATCGAGTTAAAATTGTCGGGGCCCGACGAATGGGTAACCCCATCTCGGAAGTCGTGCAGGCACTGGGATTTTCACGAGCCACGTGTCGCGGGTGCACCGTGAGTACATCGAATCCAGTAAAACCATCCCTGCAAGGGCCAACTGCCGTGGACAACAGCATGTGGATGAGCGGGGTCATCGTCGGCTAGCTCGCATTGTAACACCGGATAGACGGGCCACAGTGCAAGAAATCACTCGGCAATTTAACGCTGGTGCACGAAAATGTGTAAGCAACCACACCATCCAGAACCATCTCCTCGCTATGGGGTACAGAAGCGATCGTCCCACGAGGGTACCGCTGCTGACCGCACATCACAGGGTGCAAACATTAGCTTGGGCGCGGGAACATCGCCACTAGACCCTAGACATGTGGAAAAATGTTGCCTGGACTGAAGAGTTGAGATTCACGTTGGTACATGCGGATGACAGGATACGAGTACGGCGCAAACCACATGAAGCGATGGATCCTTCTTGCCAGCAGGGTACTCTTCAAGCTGGAGGTGGGGGTGGGGTGACATTCTCGTCTGAGGACTGTTTACGTGGATTGAAATGTCACCCCTGGTACGTGTGACATCGTCCCTCACAGGTCAACGTTACCGGAATATCCTGGATGACCATTTGCTCCCGTTTGTGCGTCTTCAACATCCCACTGGGGACCTCATCCTTCAACAAGACAATGCACCGTGCCATTGCTCCCGAATTGTATCGGAATGGTTGGATGAACATTCCACCAACGTGATCTCGCTTCCTTGGCCAGCTAGGTCACCTGACCTCAATCCAATCGAGCACATCTGGGATGCCATCGAGAGAGATGTTCGAGGCTCTGACCCCCTCCATCAAATCTTCGTGAACTGTGGGAGCTCGTTCAGGGGGTCCTGGTTCCGTATGGCTTCCCAACGCTTCCGGTGTCTTGTCGAGTCCATGCCGAGACGAATCGCCGCCGTCATCAGGACGAGAGGTGGTGCTACACGTTACTAGACAGGTATCTCTAATTCAATTGCTCTTCAGTGTAGTAACAGATAGAGGTCCTTTCTCCACTCTCCAGTTGTGAATGACAGAGGTTAATTGCAGGAGGGAAAGAGTGAAAATCTAGAAGAAGTTATTTTTAATTAATGCCTAAATAGGTTAGCCGTCAGAGTTTTTCGGCTTGATCGGGCCCGGGCTGTATCTTGCAATTTAAAATTCGGGCTGAAGCTGAATTACTACGTGCTCAGGCTCCTAAAATTGGCCCAGAACTCAGCACTGGTCCGTATGCATACGTCAGGCTCTCTGACTTCAAGACTGTTGCCAAGATCATTCAGCGAGTGAGAAGATATATGGTTAAGGTTGAAAACACTAAAAGAAAATGAAGATCTTTGTTTGAAAATGAACTCAAATTTACGCTGAGAAAGAAACTAAAAATGAAACTTAAATTAGAGTGTACGTCATATATATTGTAGGATTTGTGTTATTAGGGTTTTGCAGTCAAATGAAAACTTTAAAACAGACAAAGTAAGTAGGTGCAAAATAAAATTTATTAATCGAAATAAGTACCACTAGCTGTAACATACTTTTGTAAACGAGATACAATAGCGTCGTAAAAATATGTCCTGCTTCGAGATGCGAGAAACTCATGAAATGCGGTTCAACTGATGTTTGATTAAAAGCCATTTACCCTGTAGAAAAATGTCTAAGTCCTTGAAGTGATAAATCGTAGTGGCAAGGCCCTAGCTAAGTCCTTCAAAACGTAGGGGAAGGGGACTGAAGGGTAATCTATGGGACTCTGTGTTCAGCTACCTAACTGTATTTTCCCACTAATACAGACGCAAGTTTTCTTTTGTCTTTAATCTCCTTTTATTAATTTATTTCATTAGCGAAATATCCTAAAAAGTAGTAAAAATTAGATAAAATACAAAATATGAAATAAAAACGTGGAGAAAGAAAACTGTTTTTGAAATATAAAAATAAATCACATTCTTTGAATTTGCTCGATGGTTTTTGAACTGCGCGTTCCTTATCGCTGGAGAATTAAATTAACTCCCAACTTGCGTTTTTTTTTTTTTTTTTTTTTTTTACTGTTCTGGTGTCTTTTCCGTGGATCCACGTAATGACTCAGGAATTTTCTGATGTCATACTTCAACTTTTTCTACTCCACATCTTCAGTTCCACTTTTTTTCTCCATCTTTAATCGCGTATTCTCCTTTGCTGGTGCTCGGTGGTAACCGCTTCTTACTGTGGTCAATAGCCTCCTTTCCCTCTCAAAAACCAGGAGCACAAGAACCCCGCAAAAAAAAAAAAAAAAAAACTCCTTTCTCCAGCACATGAATCGTAAAGTCACTCCTACTGGACGAAAGACAATAAACGAGAAGATATGGAAAGCTCTTTTTCTCTCACGCGTGCGTAAGAATTTTCCTTTAGCACTATTTTCTAACGCGTAATGGGATACTTAGTAAAACCCATAAAGTTATCCCTCTAAAATTAATTCGTATTACAAATATTTCAAATTTATGGGTTTTACTAAAGAATAAAGGAGATTTTTGAGTCACATTTTCGGGGAGTACTCCTACCCTTTCTTCCCCAAAATTCGACTTAAAAATTTCCTTTATTCCTGACCCATAAATATGAAAAATTTTTAATACATTAAGTCTGGGAATAGCCATGTCATCAGTTATTACTAAATTCGTATTATTTGTGTTTTAGTGATGATAAATAAATTCTTATTATACAAAATCAACTTTGATATTCTTTTTATTTTTCGAAATTTAAGTATGTGGTTTACACCTAAATTGTTGAATATATTAAAAACCACGAAATAAATTTTAGTCTGCTATTTTACGAATCGGTTCAAATTGGGACAAAAATCGGGACTTCTGCTCAATCTATATTTGAACCCCAGTCGATATTCTAAATATTATATGAACGAGAAGTTCCCGTGGTGCCTTCCTGCAGAAAGACACGATAATTTTATTATTACAGATTATAATACTACCTTAATAATTAACCAAGTGCAGTGGCGTACCAGAAAAATTGGGATCCCATCGCAAAAAGTCTTTGAGGCCCTTCTGCGAAAATCTATTGGCTTTTTAGTTAATGAGGTTTCTAAATTGCATATTAATAACTAGGGTTAATGGGCGTTTTAATAATTCGAATTCTTTGAAACTTACAGGTTTTCCTCATAAAGCCAAAATTATTGCTCTTCGTTGCGTGTAACACAAATGTGCACGCTGTAATTAGTTTTATACGAATAAAAAAATACTGCAAAACATTATGCCAAAGTTGCAAGTTTTATTCTTTTAGAGAACTGAGGTTCCAGCCTCTTTGAAATGCCTTTACAAAGAGGCCTGGCCTCAATGACCTTTACCGTTTTACACGAAAATGCAGACATAAGTAAGCAAATAAATAAGAAACAATTAAGAACTGTGACACAAAAAGTAAGACTACTTAAATTATTTACTCATGAATATAAAAAACGCACTTAATGCTCGAATATTTTGCACATAATAACGTTTTCTCCTTGATTGTTACAAAAAAAAAAAAAAAAAAAAAAAACGACACGGGCTACTGTTTCTTTTGTCCCCAAGAAAAACGCTTTCTTAGTTATTCATATTCTGAAGGATGCGTAGTTACTGGCGAACAACTGTAATACATAAAACCATCTGCTCTCTGATAAAAAAATACAGTAGTCTGGAGTAGCTACTTTCCGGACACCAAGTTTTTGCAATCTTTAAACCACGAAAATAATTTCTAAGCATTTTACTTATTTGCTGAAAAAAGAACAAGAACTACCAAAAATGGCTTTAATACAGTGTTTCATTCAAAGCTGCCGTCAGAAATTTCTAGCTCTAAAGATAACCAAACATCTGAAGTTTCCGCAAAAAGAAATTTTAGATCTTTTTACTGAGGCTATAGAGACCCTCTCAACTGTGAGCCCCTCTTCCGCAGTGAGGGGAGTTATCAGGCCGCCCCAGACCAAGTGAATTTCTTGTTTGCATTTTTATTACTACTGAACGGCGTAAAATCTACCAAATGCAAGGTTTGATCTAAGTTTTAAAAAGAACAAAAAAATCAAATCGCAGTTAAACGTTTTCATCTGCACTGAAGATTTGTTTCGGAATTACGATTTGGCCTTCATATTTCAAAACGCTGCCAGTGCGAATTTTCCTTGTTTTGTTATCGTGAACAATATTTTCAAATCCCGCTGTGACTTATTAAAACAACTCTGCTGTCCAGAACTTCATTCCCAAGTTTTGTCTTTCTGTACCCAAAAGATGGCACCACAAGCTAAACGTTAGCTGATAAACATACTTCCTGAAAGTATGTTTGCGAGGAAAAGGAAAAGGAAACGAAAAAATGCGGTTTCAAATTGTCTGAAACGCAGGTAAAACCGCGAAGACTGGACTTTCTAAACTTCTAGTGCAAGCAAGGATCACCACGGCGCGGTGGATATTTACGCAAATCTGTTGAGGCGTCTAGAAATAAATTCCATAGGCAGGGCCGGCTGGACCATAGGGGCAACCGGACGGTCGCCCCGATTGCCCCGCGCCTTTAGTGGGCCCCGCAGTTTAGAAAAAATTAACTACATTTTTTTGTAACTTTTGGGGCGCAAGGCCCTTAAAAATATATTTTTGAAGTTTTTTGTTTATTTCCAATCTCCCCATTTTTGAATACGTTATCCCCCTATTCGTCGTACGGACACTGAGATTTGCAGATTCGAAATTATTTTTGTAACCACCTTAACCTTTTTTGCATTCATGAAATAGCAACTTAAATTTCATCATTTTGTGGTACCCTACTTTTATATATCCAACAATTTGTGCGAAAACCTGATACTTAAATTTAAGGAAATAAAAAGAACAGTATCCAAGTTACTTTTTGACTACTATAGAGGCCACTTTTCCAACATTACAAGAACTTTTATATATGAACGCGTATAAAAGTTTAGAATGTCACTAATTTGTCAGTTACTCCACTGTGCATTAAAAATCAATCACTAAACATGTATCAGGGGAAAAAACTGTTTATACCAATTTATTTTAGAGGGATTCTTATTATATTTCCTATACAGAAATATTCGAAATGAGAACATATTCTCTAAGCAGGTATATTTTCTCTCTCTCTCTCTCTCTCTCTCTCTCTCTCTCTCTCTCTCTCTCTCTCTCTCTCTCTCTCTCTCTCTCTCTCTCTCTCTCTCTCTCTCTCTCTCTCTCTCTCTCTCTCTCTCTCTCTCTCTCTCTCTCTCTCTCTCTCTCTCTCTCTCTCTCTCTCTCTCTCTCTCTCTCTCTCTCTCTCTCTCTCTCTCTCTCTCTCTCTCTCTCTCTCTCTCTCTCTCTCTCTCTCTCTCTCTCTCTCTCTCTCTCTCTCTCTCTCTCTCTCTCTCTCTCTCTCTCTCTCTCTCTCTCTCTCTCTCTCTCTCTCTCTCTCTCTCTCTCTCTCTCTCTCTCTCTCTCTCTCTCTCTCTCTCTCTCTCTCTCTCTCTCTCTCTCTCTCTCTCTCTCTCTCTCTCTCTCTCTCTCTCTCTCTCTCTCTCTCTCTCTCTCTCTCTCTCTCTCTCTCTCTCTCTCTCTCTCTCTCTCTCTCTCTCTCTCTCTCTCTCTCTCTCTCTCTCTCTCTCTCTCTCTCTCTCTCTCTCTCTCTCTCTCTCTCTCTCTCTCTCTCTCTCTCTCTCTCTCTCTCTCTCTCTCTCTCTCTCTCTCTCTCTCTCTCTCTCTCTCTCTCTCTCTCTCTCTCTCTCTCTCTCTCTCTCTCTCTCTCTCTCTCTCTCTCTCTCTCTCTCTCTCTCTCATTTCCTCTCTTTCTCTTTCTCTCTTTCTCTTCCCTCCTCTCTCTATTTCTTTCTCCCTCTCATTTTCTCTCTTTCTCTCTCTCTCTCTCTCTCTCTCTCTCTCTCTCTCTCTCTCTCTCTCTCTCTCTCTCTCTTTCTCTTTCTCTCTTTCTCTTCCCTCCTCTCTCTATTTCTTTCTCCCTCTCATTTTCTCTCTTTCTCTCTCTCTCTCTCTCTCTCTCTCTCTCTGAACTTTCAGTCCGTATTATGGTCTTTTCTTAAGCTTAAAGCAAATACTTCTTTGAGATAACCTTTTGTCTTTACGGTAGTGTTCGTGTGTCTTCCTCACAAACGATAATTTTCAGAAACGACTTTATTAAAATATGAGATTTATTTTTTAGTGTTCACAATGAAATTTTGCTCTGGGCCCCGCAATGAAATTTCGCCCAGGGCCCCGCAAGAGCTTCATCCGGCCCTGTCCATAGGCTTGAACAAGAAATGGGGTTTTGTTTATACGTAATGTCCCTAAGCCATACGTGCAATTAAACTGGAAAGCAGCGCGGAAAAACATATCCCCCGCCCCCTGCGCACAAGAAAAAAAAAAATATATATATATATTACATAAGTTTGAATAATCTGAGCCTGGTATCTTTTCGAGAGTTGGATAACAAGTCGTGCAGCTCTGTCAGAGGAACTTTCAACTTCTACAACTTTATCCTTCAGTTTCTTGTTTATTATAAATCCAACACCACTAGTTCTGCCAGTATCTGTCCCACGATAGTAGAAGAGATGTCCACTTTTCAGTTCGATGAGATCTTCTCCTTTTCTCCTTACCTCACTTAGCCCCACGATGTCCCACTTGATCCTTTGTAGTTCCTCTTCCAATTCAAGAAGCCTTGAATCAGAAGATAGGGAGCGTCCATTGTACGTAGCCAAGGTCAGCATCAGATGGCAGCCTAGTCCGGTCCTCCGGGGATTCTTAGCACCCTCTGCCTTCATGTCGCACTGGCCGCTGCCTTGGCCGGCAGCTGGAATGTACCTGGCCAAGGCAGCGGCCAGTGCGACATGAAGGCAGAGGGTGCTAAGAATCCCCGGAGGACCGGACTAGGCTGCCATCTGATGCTGACCTTGGCTACGTACAATGGACGCTCCCTATCTTCTGATTCAAGGCTTCTTGAATTGGAAGAGGAACTACAAAGGATCAAGTGGGACATCGTGGGGCTAAGTGAGGTAAGGAGAAAAGGAGAAGATCTCATCGAACTGAAAAGTGGACATCTCTTCTACTATCGTGGGACAGATACTGGCAGAACTAGTGGTGTTGGATTTATAATAAACAAGAAACTGAAGGATAAAGTTGTAGAAGTTGAAAGTTCCTCTGACAGAGCTGCACGACTTGTTATCCAACTCTCGAAAAGATACCAGGCTCAGATTATTCAAACTTATGCACCCACCACAAGTCATCCTGAAGAAGAAATTGAAGAATTTTATGAGGAAATTCGTCATCAAAATAATAAAGGTAAGCAGCACTTGAAAATAATTATGGGAGATTTCAATGCAAAAATAGGGCAACGGCAACAGAATGAAACTTCAGTAGGTAAATTCGGTCACGGCAACAGAAACCAGCGTGGAAATACTCTCGTTGAGTTTGCAGAGGCAGAAGGGTTTTTCATCTTGAACTCCTTCTTCAAGAAAAAGCCACACAGGAAATGGACATGGAGACATCCAAATGGGACGACAAGTGAAATTGATTTTATTATGTGTAACAAAAAATTCGTCATAGAAGACTGCAGTGTGCTGAACAAGTTCAACACAGGTAGTGACCATAGATTGGTGAGATGTAAGATGCACCTCAACACTAAACTTGAACGTGGCAAGCTCATAAGACAAACAAAATCTATTGACATAACCAACCTTAAAAAACACCATAATACCTTCAAGTTGGAACTGAAGAACAGGTTCTCTGCTTTAGAAGGCCTAACATCGGAAGAAGTGGACATCTCTGAAGTTAACAGAAAAGTAACCAAAGCTCTTATGGAAACAGCAACAAAATTAGCTGGGTCTAAGAACAAGTTGCATGTGAACAAATTATCAGGAAAAACCAAAATGTTGATGCAAAAAAGAAGAGAGATGAGGACAACTAAAGAAGATGTGACTTCCAAAGTGGAATATATAGAGCTATGCAAGACAGTAAGAAAAAGTATCACTGAAGACATAAGAAAATTCAACTGTGAACTAGTGAGGAAAGCAATTGAAAACAACCAAAGCCTAAAGATAGCAAAGGGACATCTCAGTAAGGGAAGAAAACAGATTATGGCACTGAGAAAAGAAGATGGTTCTGTAACAAGAAATAGAGGTGAAATTTTGACAAGAGTGAAAGATTTCTACTCCAAATTATATGAAAGGGATGATATATGCACTCCAGACATCATGAAAGATACCAGTACCAGAGTTCCTCCAGTCCTTCCAGCAGAAGTTGCACATGCAATCAAGAACATGAAGCGAGGAAAAGCTCCAGGAGAAGATGGAATTACTGTAGACATCATACAAGAAGCAAGTGGAGAAATCGAAACAGTACTCGCCCAAATTTTCACTCGATGCCTTAATGAAGGAAAGATTCCTGAGGATTGGAACACCGCTACAATGATCCTGCTACATAAGAAAAGGTGACATTGAGGATCTCGGAAACTACAGACCTATCAGCCTCCTATCAGTAGTTTATAAAATCTTCACTAAAGTTCTTTCACACCGCTTGAAGGTAACACTGGACATGGCTCAACCGAGAGAACAAGCTGGATTCAGGAGTGGCTACAGCACAATAGATCATATCCACGTGCTGAGAGAACTAATTGAAAGAGCGAGGGAATATGAACTTCCATTGTGCATGGCTTTTATCGATTATGAAAAAGCCTTTGATTCGGTGAAACCATCAGCAGTTACAATGGCTCTGAAAACCTGCGGTATTGAAGATGCATACATTAATATTATTAATAACATCTATGAAAATGCAAGTGCAAAGATTAGGCTGTTTGAAAATACAACACACGTAAAAATTGGAAAGGGAGTGAGACAAGGTGACACCATATCTCCGAAGCTCTTTAATGCCACATTGGAGGGTGTTTTTCAGTCGCTGAGCTGGGAAAACAAGGGGATAAAGATTAATGGAGATTATCTAACCCACCTTCGTTTTGCTGATGACGTAGTCATTTTTGCAACTACCCCATCAGAGCTGCAGAGTATGATCCAGGAACTTGCTGACAAGAGTAAAGAAGTGGGATTAAAAATGAACTTTCAGAAGACAAAAGTGATGTTCAATGCTTTTACAAGAAATGAAGATTTATCGATTGATGGAGAAAAGCTGGAGATAACAGACACGTACGTTTATCTTGGACAGCAGATATCAAGTGAGGGTCACATTGATGAAGAAATTAATCGGCGTACAAAACTTGCCTGGAGAGCTTTTGGAAGAAACAGCATAATTTTCAAGAGCAATATGCCATTATGTCTTAAAAGAAAAGTGTTTGATCAATGCATCCTTCCAGTGCTTACGTATGGTGCAGAGACGTGGACCTTAACTAAAAGAGACATACAAAGGCTGCAGACAACTCAAATAAGCATGGAGAGGTGCATACTTGGTGTAACCAGGAGAGATAAGAAGAGGAACTCGTGGATCGAAAAATGACAAGAGTGGAAGACATCATGATCAGAGTTAAATCCCTGAAATGGCAATGGGCTGGACATACTGCCAGAAGGACAGATCATCGATGGACAGCCGAAATTTTAGATTGGATTCCAAGGGACAGGAAAAGACCCAGAAGAAGACCACATGGGAGATGGGTGGATGAAATTCGAAAGTATGCAGGGGTGACATGGAGGAGACTGGCACAAGACAGACCGTTGTGGAGGAAACTTGGGGAGACCTTCGTCCAGCAGTGGATTGATAATGGTTGACAATGATGATGATGATGATGATATATATTCGAGATCCTTTTGCGAAATTTTAACTTTCAATTACTGAAGTTCATAAATTCCATAGTATCAAAAACATTTTATGTTATTTATAAATAATTCGAAGTCTTTAAAACCTACTGATATCATTCTTAAAACTGAAATTACTGCATTAAACATAAACGTGCACGTTGTAGTTGAAATGATGGTCCTATTTTAAACAACAACAACTAGAAAACGCTTTAAAAAATACTACAAAGCTACATAACGCTTACGTCAAACTCAAAGTTTCATATCATGCATATTTTATTCTTTTGTAGAACTAACGACTGCGTCTGTGAAATGCCTCACGATCGCACACACGAAACATGTAATTGCCGCATGACAGTGTCTAATAACTTTTTCCGATTAATACGGAAATACAGAACGTAAGCCAGCAAATAAATCAGCGGCAATTAAGAATTGTGGCACAGAAAAAGCAAAACTACTTAAACTATTTAATTCTTGAATATGAAAAACACACTTAACATTACATGCTACAAAGTTTTGAACATAGTAAAAAAAAATTCTGACCCCGATATAAAAAAAAAAAAAAGCAACACAGGTTTCACTGCTTCTTCGCGCTGCCCCTGTACTTATTTTATTTGCGTGCAGAGGCGTAACGTCACATTTGCCTCTCACTTTTCTTCAATTCAATTACGCCCATAACCACAAATCGGACTAATTACAGGGGCGTACGGATAGCCCCTGCTACCCCCACATCGCAGGGGAGGGGTCTCACTGCTAAGAGGGTCTGTAGCCTCAACAAAAAGATTTTACAATTTTTTTTGCAAAACTTCGTACGAAACTTATAGCCAGGAATTCAGGCAGCTTTGAATGAAGTTATTAAAAAGGAAAGCAAGTTTTGCTTTTTATTCAGTAAATAAGCAAAATCTTTAGAAAACATTTTCGTTGCTTTAGTTCATAAAAACTAGATAACGAGAAAGCAGTTACTGCAGAGAACCTGAGGCTCATTTTCAGGGCCATTGCAAAAGTTCCTATGCATGCATATTAACAAGAGAATGTAGAAGAAATATCAGTTCAATGAATGAAATTTTTATACCAATAAAGATACGGTGTTACGTATTACAGATGTTTGCACATAACTACGCATCCTTCAGAATATAATGACCTAAAATGTTCTTCGCGGAGAGCTGTCTTTTTTTATATGAGACTCAAAAGAAAGATATTATGTGCAAAACATTGAGACAATATGTAAGTGTGTGTTTTTTATATTCAAGAGTAAATAATATAAGAGGTTTTACGTGTTTTGTTCCACAATTCTTAATTGTTACTTATTTACCTGCTGATTTATGCTCTGTATTTTTGTATAAACCGGAAAAGATCATTAGAACTGTCCCATGACAACCACATATTTTTTGTGTGTGATCGAAGGGCATTTCAAAGAGGCTAGCCTTATTTCTACAAAAGAATAACATTTGCATGAGATGATTAACTTTGGCGTAAATGCTTTAGAGTACGTTGTATCGGTACGAAACCAGGAAAATCGTTTTTATTACCATGTGCAATTTGTCTTTCACGCACCAAAGTGTAATAATTTTGGTTTTACGAAAAATGCATGTAGGTTTCAAAAAATTTGATTTGTGAAAACGCCCGTTAAACCTAGCAAATAATATAGAAGTTAATTTTCAGTAATTAAAAGTTCATAGATTTTCGCAAAAGGGCCTCAAAAAATATTTGGGGGGGGGGGGGTCGGTACGCCACTGACTAATTATATATAATTTGTGACTACAGAACTTGTGGTGTTGATGTAGAATAAAAGTACCAACGTTTACCACAATAAAAGATTTATTATACATCGACTATAGTTGCGCAGAATGTTTGGCTTGGCATTATCAGGGCCATTTGTCCTGATGATGCTCAGCCAAACGCTCTGCGAAATTATAGTCGATGTATTATAAACCTTTTATTCTGGTAAACGTTTGTATTTTCATTCTATATCGAATTAAAATTTGGAATTTTTTTTTATTTCCTGTCATTTAAAATTCCTTCTGAGAAAACAACATATATATTTTTTCTCTTTTAATTACTCGTGTTAACCATCTCGAACTCTAAATTTTTTATTCCATTCCTGAGACGCGAATTAAACTCTGCTCACTTGTTCGGTATCAGAACAGACGATTTCATGTAGTACTATCCTTATAGTTATCATTATGACAGAAAAAAAAAGTTTCATGAAATACCGGCCGTGTTAAAGAACTATTATCCTGAAATTGATTGTGTTTTTATAAAAAAGGCAGGAACGTTTTCTATTTTATTTAAATTTAATAAAATTAGCCTTTGAAAAAGGGAAATGAAAGGTCGAGAGAGATAAAGGAATGAGATATATTTTTTTATACTTATGTTGTTTGATGTTTAACGTGAGGGCTAAGGTTCTTGTATAATTCACATTAACGTCGAGGTGTTCAAATCAATAAAATTTAACATTGTTTATGAGTAAAACTTTTTTTTATCAAAAACTCTATAATATAGACATGAAATTCAAGATTCATAATAATTTAAATTGTATCAACATAATCGTTTTATTTGTAGCATGTTCAAAGGACACCACAACGTCCTATTTTACAAATGTTTTATGATCTAATCAAAAAGATGCATTTCTGAGTATTTTGTCCCCCGTTGTCAAAAATATAAGTAGTTTTGCTTTTCTTTTAAGTAGTAAAAACATATATTTCATTGACAAAAACAAACAAACAAAATATTCAAAGGGGCACAGTTACAACTGTGCAGCAGCTAGCGACGTAGAGCTATGTCAACTAGTACTATTTCATGGCACTATCTCACTAGTTCTACGTCCTTAAAGTATTCAGCGAAGGAAAGGTGACGTTCATGGCACTATCTCACTAGTTCTACGTCCTTAAAGTATTCAGCGAAGGACAGTTGACGTAGAACTGCGTCAACTGTCACTATTTCATGGCACTATATCACTAGTTCAACGTCCTTAAAGTATTCAGCGAAGGACAGTTGACGTAGAACTACGTCAACTGTCACTATTTCATGGCACTATCTCACTAGTTCTACGTCCTTAAAGTATTCAGCGAAGTACAATTGACGTAGAACTGCGTCAACTGTCACTATTTCATGGCACTATATCACTAGTTCTACGTCCTTAAAGTATTCAGCGAAGGACAGTTGACGTAGAACTGCGTAAAAGAATTCAGCGAAGGACAGTTGACGTAGAACTACGTCAACTGTCACTATTTTATGGCACTATCTCACTAGTTCTACGTCCTTAAAGTATTCAGCGAAGGACAGTTGACGTAGAACTACGTCAACTGTCACTATTTCATGGCACTATCTCACTAGTTCTACGTCCTTAAAGTATTCAGCGAAGGACAGTTGACGTAGAACTACGTCAACTGGCACTATCTCACTAGTTCTACGTCCTTAAAGTATTCAGCGAAGGACAGTTGACGTATAACTGCGTCAACTGTCACTATTTAATGGCACTATATCACTAGTTCTACGTCCTTAAAGTATTCAGCGAAGGACAGTTGACGTAGAACTACGTCAACTGTCACTATTTCATGGCACTATCTCACTAGTTCTACGTCCTTAAAGTATTCAGCGAAGGACAGTTGACGTAGAACTACGTCAACTGGCACTATCTCACTAGTTCTACGTCCTTAAAGTATTCAGCGAAGGACAGTTGACGTATAACTGCGTCAACTGTCACTATTTAATGGCACTATATCACTAGTTCTACGTCCTTAAAGTATTCAGCGAAGGACAGTTGACGTAGAACTACGTCAACTGTCACTATTTCATGGCACTATCTCACTAGTTCTACGTCCTTAAGGTATTCAAGGAAGGACAGTTGACGTAGAACTGCGTCAACTGTCACTATTTCATGGCACTATATCAAAACTTCTACGTCCTTAAAGTATTCAGCGAAGGACAGTTGACGTACAACTACGACAACTGTCACTATTTCATGGCACTATCTCACTAGTTCTACGTCCTTAAAGTATTCAGCGAAGGACAGTTGACGTAGAACTGCGTCAACTGTCACTATTTTATGGCACTATCTCACTAGTTCTACGTCCTTAAAGTATTCAGCGAAGGACAGTTGACGTAGAACTACGTCAACTGTCACTATTTCATGGCACTATCTCACTAGTTCATACGTCCTTAAAGTATTCAGCGAAGGACAGTTCACGTAGAACTGCGTCAACTGTCATTATTTCATGGCACTATATCACTAGTTCTACGTCCTTAAAGTATTCAGCGAAGGACAGTTGACGTAGAACTACGTCAACTGGCACTATCTCACTAGTTCTACGTCCTTAAAGTATTCAGCGAAGGACAGTTGACGTATAACTGCGTCAACTGTCACTATTTAATGGCACTATATCACTAGTTCTACGTCCTTAAAGTATTCAGCGAAGGACAGTTGACGTAGAACTACGTCAACTGTCACTATTTCATGGCACTATCTCACTAGTTCTACGTCCTTAAGGTATTCAAGGAAGGACAGTTGACGTAGAACTGCGTCAACTGTCACTATTTCATGGCACTATATCAAAACTTCTACGTCCTTAAAGTATTCAGCGAAGGACAGTTGACGTACAACTACGACAACTGTCACTATTTCATGGCACTATCTCACTAGTTCTACGTCCTTAAAGTATTCAGCGAAGGACAGTTGACGTAGAACTGCGTCAACTGTCACTATTTCATGGCACTATATCACTACTTCTACGTCCTTAAAGTAATCAGCGAAGGACAGTTGACGTAGAACTGCGTCAACTGTCACTATTTCATGGCACTATCTCACTAGTTCTACGTCCTTAAAGTATTCAGCGAAGGACAGTTGACGTAGAACTACGTCAACTGTCACTATTTCATGGCACTATCTCGCTAGTTCTACGTTCTGAGGCTCCTAAATGGATTATCCATGGATTAATGGATTATAATGATTTTAAGATACCACACCAGTGGCTTAATGGATTATCCATTAAGTATAAATCGGAAAAGGCCATTAGACACTGTCACAGTTAGGTATTTGGTATGTGTGATGTTGAGGCATTTCAAATGGACTGGCCTTATTTCTCTAAAAGAATAAAATCTTCATGATGTGATTTTTTTTTTTTTTTTGGAGGTTTAACGACCACCGTGAGCAACTCAATGGGCTATAAGCAGTCGCCCGTCCCTAATTTGGGGTCACTGGCTCCAGGGAAGGGAGACAGCCAGTGCCGTAAGACAAACACAACATCCATGCCTGACCGGGATTCGAACCCGGACCCCTTACGGACGAAATGATCAGAGGCCAGCGCCTTAGAGAACTGCGCCACCGGGGCGGCCATGATGTGATTAACTTTGGCGTAAGTGTTTTGCTATATTTTGTATTAATATAAAACTAACGCAGCCATTTCAATTACGACTTGTGCATTTGTGTTACACGCAGCAAAGTGTAACAATTTTGGTATTACGAAAAATAGCAATAATTTGAATTGTTAAAACGCCGTAAAACCTAGTTAATAATATGAAATTTAAAAAATTCAGTAATGGAAAGTAAATAGATTTTCGCAAAAGGGCCTCGAAAATATTTTTTCGGGGGGGGGGGTCAGGTACGCCACTGTTTATGCAATGGAAAATTTGAACTCCTCTTTCCGCGTGTGACTTAGTGTGACGAGCCAGGTAAGTTTCCTCAGAGGTGTAACAAAATAAGGAGGAACTGTCGGCATCTTGTCTGAGATTGATCGAATCAAACCAAATAAATAAGTGATGACTCTCGCTGGATTGTCAACAATTGCGCATTTTAGGAGCCTCAGAACTTGCATACGGCTTACGCTAAAGGAAAGTGATATTTTAAAATATGCAAATGAATAGCAGAATTGTTCACAATAATGTTTAACAATTTGTCATGTGCCTACCTGGATGACTCTACAGCACTTATTTTATAGATGACACTGCCTGTTACAGTAGCTACTTCCGAAGATCATTCTGTTAAGTTAATTTTTTATGCCGACTTCTTTTCTCTGGTCAGCTTGCATACTCCGCAGCTCTGAAGAGGTACTGTGGATTCCGGTTAATAGGTGCAGCTGTTTATTTGGGATAGTTCTTGAAGAACATCCCAAATTAGCTCTTTGGGATAAAGCTTCGCATAATTGGGGCAGCCGCTTTATTCGGCCAAAATGTTCTAGCCTAATTAAGTGGAATCTACTGTATTGGACGACATTTGTTAATTTAAATCGCTAATATGGACAGGAAGTCGTTCCGATGGCGCAGTGGTCTACATGCCGGCTACTGACCATTCGTCCGAGATGGATCTGTGTTCGAATCCCGGTGAGGCATAGATGTTCTGTTTGTCTTACGGCACTAGCTTTCTCTCTTTCCTTGAACCAGTGGCCCTAAATTAGGGAAGGGCGACTGCGTATAATCCATCCAGTTGCTCACGGTGGTCTTTAAACAACAATCAACAACAACAAAAAAGTGTTAAAAATTATTTGCGAAATGGAATGTGTCAAGAACGACTCAAATATCTTTAACTAATTTCCATTGAAGCTGAAGAGACAGATAAGTTAAATATCAAAGGTTTGGTAGCCGTTTCGGTGGCGCAGTGGTCTAAGCGATGGCTACTGACCATTCGTTCGCGATGGATCCGGGTTCGAATCCCGGAGAGGCATGAATGTTGTATTTGTCTTACGGCACTACCTCTCTCCCTTCCCTAGAACCAGTGGCCTTAAATTATGGACGGGCGACTGCTTATAGCCCATCGAGTTGCTCACGGTGGTCGTCAAACCTTAAACCGGCCGCCCCGGTGGCGCAGTGGTCTAAGGCGCTGGCCTCTGATCATTCGTCCGTAAGGGGTCCGGGTTCGAATCCCGGTGAGGCATGGATGTTGTGTTTGTCTTACGGCACTGGCTCTCTCCCTTCCCTGGAACCAGTGACCTAAATTAGGGACGGGCGACTGCTTATAGCCCATTGAGTTGCTCACGGTGGTCGTTAAACCTCCAATCAGACAGAGATCAGAGAAACGTTAAACCACAAAAAAAAAAAAAAAATCAATAAAAAAAAATAAACCCAATAAAAAAATGTATAAGACTTTGTCAATGCAAAAAGTAGAAAGAAATATTTTTTTATTTGAGTATCTTTATAAAAATGTAAGAATTTTTTTCGTTAATGAAATAAATGTTTTTGCAAATTCAAATGTAATTAATAATAAGGAACTATACACCAACAGTACTAAGAATAGTATGACTACACTAGGAATCCGAATTTCTTGGCTGTTATAGCCACAGAGAAGAGAGGTAGTTATAGCTGTCTATCTTCCTTGAAAAAGCCATCTGGTTGATGTGTAAAAACTTGGAAATTTTTATTTCTGTTCTGCGCCAAGAAATTCGGATTCCTAGTATAGTCATACTATTCTAAGTTGAAATGTATTTTATTTTATTTTATTTGTTAGTTTTGCAGGTAGAGCAAAAGCGAGAGCGGCGGCGTATTGTTTTGCTTAAGGGGCGAAAATTTGTATTTACGCCATTGTGTGCCACGTTTTTCGCTTAGATCGGAAATATTGTGAAATACTGAAGATCGACTTATAATGATTTATTTTAGGATCTTAATAACAATGTGGTTGCATTTTCTGAATAACCACAGTTTTAGAAGACTCGTTTGCTGCCTTCTTTTTTGTATCAATTTCCGAGCAGCTGTTCGTCGCGTGGTGCAGCTGGTATTTCTTCCCCTCTCTCTCCCTGTCTCTCTTTCAACGCTGTTCAGTGTAATAAGTGTGTGAATGAGTGAAGAAACCAACATGGCCGTTTGAATGACGTTTCTGTACTTCCTTCCGTTTCAGAGTCTCACGGCGCATGGTGACCAACAGAAGAAGAAGAAAGCATCGAAGAAATCAGGTAAGGTGAACTCTTTTTTGCTTTTTCGTCGTCTGACATTTATATCTCCTTGTATTTGTCTCTGTTTTTAACTCAGAATCCCTTAGCTCCAGCTCGTTTGAATTTAATGGCCAACTTCCGTTTGTTTTGCGCTGGTTTATTGCGCCAGCGGACCATTTCAAACACTCGCTCATCAACCGGCGGCCATTGTTTATGTTGGAGGTCTTTTCCCCAGCGAGATTTTAAATGCACACATGTTATTGTTTTTCTTAGTATGTCTGGCGTGTGCGATATCTCTGTTGTAAACAAAGTTGTTCTTCTGTGTTTGATATGAGCTCTGCTGTGGATGCAGGCATTCCATTAAAAGTGCCCATTCTGTATTAATGTTAAAATAAAATCTCAAGAGTAATTCTGTTTACGTTATGCGAAGTCCGTTAACGCCTACCATTTCTCGCGAGATCGTAAATTTGACTTTGTGAATGAAAATGAGTGTAGGACGGTCGCTATTGTTTTACAGCTATGTACTTGCGCAGCTGAAATTCGATCTTATTTATACCATTGGAGACAGTTGACGCAGATAAAAAATGTAAACGTGTTTTTAGTGTTGATTATGAGAATTTTTTTTTTTTTTTACCTTTGTAAAGCGCAGTATCCGTTCATAGTAACTGACAGGTGACAGCCATCAGTTTTTAGTTTTTGCCTTTATAAAAACTGTGATTAATGCTAAAATGTACATAGACGTTTCTGTACCGAACATTTCTAGTAAAATATTTTAAATGTGTTCCTTGTGTAGTAATTATAATTTAATTTGAGATAAAAAGAATGCTTTCAGTTTAAAAATGATATTAAAACTTTGCTGATACGTGCAGAACCCCCAAAATGATCTGTAATATAATCATCCAACTATTGCACTTACTGTTGGATGAAGGTCTTCCCCATGTTCCTTCCACAATTGTGTCTCTTTCTTCCGTGTCGCTTCGGCATGCTTTCGAATTTCATCCACTGATCTCCCATATGGTTTTCTTCAGTGTTTTCGTACCCTTTGGTATCCAGCACAGTATTTCAGTTGTCCCATGGTGGTCATTTCTTCTTAAAAGTCTGTACGTTGTTCATGTCATCATCCACTCTTGTCATTTTCCCCATATAGTGGTGCACCTAGGTTTTCTTTATGAGGTGGCCCAAAATATTGTGGATACAAATAAAAGTACTCCAGAGGAAACACCTCCCAAAATAATGGGAAGCGATAAATATATCTACCATATTAAAGTATATTTCTAGTGATGTAAAGATTTTTTTTTTTTTTTAATGTAAGTAGCCAATAACAGAGGACCAAGTGATGCCTCATGGGGAGGGCCTGGGCTACTCCTATTAAGTGTGCCACTGGTCTGATTCATAAGTTCTTCCTATCTTTTTTGGTTACACTGAGCATGGATCTCTCCATGCTTCTTAGAGTTTCTGCAACCTCTGTCTTTTTTATTTACAGTCTGTGTTTCTGTTCCATAAGTAAGAGCAGGAAGGAGGCATTGATTAAATACATGTAAGACATAATAGTAAATTGCTCTTGAAAATTGTACTGTTTCTTCCCAAATGCACCACAGCCAAGTTTTTATGTGCCTGCTAATTTCTTCTTCAATGCAGCCTCACTTGAAGTACCATCAGATGGCAACCTAATCCATACTTCTGGTGATTTTTAACTCCCTCTGCCTTCATGTCACAGTGGCCATTCCCTTGCCCATATATAGTCTGTTTATTATTTTCTGGTGGTGTTGGGAAGAATGGAATTGACCAGTTTTAGGGGAGGTTCACATTTTAAGAGGGAAATGTGTCATCCCCTTAACTAAACACATCTTCCATTTTTTGGAGAAACATTTTTTTATTAAAATGTGAGCCTCCCGTAAGTAAATTCCATTATCAACCACCAGGAAATAATGAACAGACTATTTATTAATATATCATTATCAATCCACTGCTAGATGAAGGTCTTCCAAAGCCTCATCAACTTTTGAGGTAGTGTCTTTCATGTCACTAGTGCCGCCCCAGTGGTGCAGTGGTCTAAGCGATGGCTTATGATCATTCATACGAGAAAGGTTCTGGGTTCAAATCCCAGCAAGGCATGGATGTTGTGTTTGTCTTACAGCATTGGCTCTCTCCCTTCCGTGGAACCAGTGGCTCTAAGTTAGGGACGAGCAACTGCTTATTGCCTATTGAGTTGCTCGTGGTGGTCGTTAAACCTTCAATCAAAAAAAAAAAAAAAGTCACTAACGTGCTTTCAAATTTCAACCATCCATTTCCCACATGATCTTCGTGCTCTTTTCCCGTTCCTTGGTATCCAATCTAATATTTCTGTCTACTACCAGTGGTCAGTTCTTTTAGCAATATGTACTACAGGGATTTTTACTTTGATCCTCTCATCATTTTCCTGGCCCACGAGTTCCTCACTTTCATGGTTACACCAAAATACTGTCAACAAATCAGAATGGAGTTTCTAATAATTTTCACAAATCAGAATGGAGTTTCTAATATTGTCCACAAATCAGAATGAAGTCCCTGGTTCTGTGATATACTCTGGAAAGAAAAGTTGCTAGCTACTGCTACAACTACATTCTTGAAAAGGTAGATTGCTCTACTTTTTCTGAAAAATAGTAGCTACATTACTTTTTTCTAAAAAGTTGCTATATACTTGCAGTACTTTTTCTTCATTTAGTATTAAGTTAAAAATGCAAATTGTGAAGATTATTTATTTACATTCTTAGAAAATGCATTCAAAGCTAAATACCAAAGTAATTATTAGCTAAATACTAAATACCAAAGTAAATTTTATTTAAGATCTAGAAACAAGTAATATATCTTTGGATTTACCTCAGGTTTGGTTGGTTGGTTCATTTTTATGGCGCAAGGGCCATGGTTGGCCATAGAGCGCCAGCCTCAGCTTTGACAATCGTGTAATTCATTCTGTCGCATTCAGTGACTTATATTCTGTGCTAGCTCAACAAGTATCTGCAGTTTCATTTTCTTTACTAAGGTAATCGAATCTTGCTAATGAAACGGCTTGCTCAATCATCTCGTACCTGCTGTCTTCTCAGGCTGACAGAAGATTTCCCTTTAGGTAGCATAATTTGTGGAAGATAATACCTTATGTATGACAGTTCAACAAACTCTTGCAATGCAACTCAAGTCGGATATCTGAGTGTAGGCAGGGCAAATTTAACTTCCCTCTTCCAGGAATTCGGAAATGTTTTGAAAATTTTGTTTTTACTCTTTTTTATAATAGCACGATTTGTAGCATAATTTTCCTGCCACAAGCTACTTTATTTTGTAGCATGCTACAACTACAATTTTCTATTTGTAGGGATGCTACATGTCGTGCTACTTCCAATCACTGGATGTACTGATGAAAAGTAAAAAGAT
The DNA here is from genome assembly GCA_039090855.1 of Macrothele yani. NCBI lineage: Eukaryota > Metazoa > Arthropoda > Arachnida > Araneae > Macrothelidae > Macrothele > Macrothele yani. The sequence goes on along the minus strand of CM077031.1, from coordinate 762,835 downwards.
AATTTGCTGTTGCTGCAAAAATTCTTCTAATTTCAGGCACATTGCTTCTGGTAAAGAAATACCCAAATTCGAGATTTAATTACCTAATTGTAATTATGTTAACTAATTAACATAATTAGTTAATAATTTCTTTAATTAGAGTAATGCCCGATAGGGTTTGTATTATCCCGACCCAGGTCGCATAAGGATTTGCTGGTTTTTTTTTTTTTTTCCTTTTTCTTGCTTTTCCTTTGCGTGAGAAGGTGATCGGAACTCAAACGCCAGGCCAGGTGCAAAATTATGCAAACGAAGTGAAAGGTATTTTCATTGCCAGGCATTTGTGAAGAACCAGCATGACAGATTACATAATGCAGCCGCCTTAGCTAACAGTAGGCCAGTGGCAACTATATAGCAAAAGTCCAAGCAAGAAGCCTAAATCTGGTAAGAAGGTATAGCTTATGTAATAACTGTCACCCAGTCTCTGTGTCGGGGAACATAATTCAAATGGGCATATGTGCCTGCGAGCATACTTAAAGATTTAAAAGGGTTTCTCGGATGGTCTGATAATAGAACTCCGAAACAGAGTGACCGTTAGGGCCAAATAAATTTTTAAAGGGCTTAGCTCGGCAGACACATCAGCTGGCCAAAAGAACATCTGCTCGAAATAGCCACTGGTCAATGTCCACCGGACTGCTAATGGACGAGGGGGAGGGGGGGGCAGAATCCAATGAAGGTGAGGGTGACACCTCCAAGAGGTGAGGGACATGCCTAGGAGCACGGCAGAAAGCGAAACCAAAGCAGAAATAAAATGGGAAAGCATGGAGAAATCCGGGCTGGATGTGGGTTGGCAAAATGCTGTCCATGCATGAATCAAAAAAGTTGGACTCGCAAATTTTGTAAGATATGTTAAGTGCCATTGGAAGGTAGGAATGGAAAGGATGGCAAGTTGATGGTAGGGAACAAAAGTGTTAGTTGAATCTGTATAAGTGTTTAAAGGCTCCCAGGCTGCATTTTATCCATAAAGGATACCAGCCACAAGATATCTGACGCAAGAAGAAACCGCTGACAAATGAGAAGACCCATCATCAACTCCCAGTTCCGTGTTGAAGAGTAGAAGATTCAGGGTAAGACATCATCCAAATATTTCAATCCCTTGAATGCTGAGTAATCATTGTAATTTTAAAATGAAATATCATTGCTCACCTCGTACTAGTTGGATTGCTAGGGAAATGTTATAGGCTTAACCTTAACCATTTTTACAGTGATAATTTAATTTAATCTGGTCCCACCATTAATTTGTACCTAAATTAAGAAATATGTTACAATAAATTTTATAGTTTTTTTTTAAACAAACTTGTTTTTCTTAGCTGCTGCTCTGCAAAAGAGTATGAGTGTCAGTTTTCTTTCTTTTCCACGATTCAAAACATGATACTGAAAGGTTGACTTTTAAAACAAGTTTAATTTCTTTGTGGCATATGAGTTCTTGTGACAACCTTGTAGGAACTCGTACGAAACACAATGTGTACAGGTCTCAACGATGAGACTGTGTCGCCTATACTAGGAAACCCAATGTCATTGTTGGCACTTTAGCTGATTGGAATCAATTAACAAAATTTATGCCCGCAAGTTCCCAAACAGGGCTTGGTGCGGTAATAGTGCAGTGTAGAAGTAAATATAGGCCATGATGCCTCCCCATCAGCGTTTAAATTACCCAGTGGTACATTGGCCAGTAAAACTTCTGTCGGACCACTGAACTATTGATTTTACTGGCCAGGATGGCCAGTAAGTTTTTGCCTTTCTTTCTAATTTGTCACAAGTTAAATTAATTTCTGTTTCTTTTACCTTGCTGTATGGTTTTCTTTTTAGGCTACAAACTAATGATAGGTTTAAAAACAAATTTTGGAAATAATTCCATTGGAATGATACATTATTTTCTACATATATTATAAATGTCTAAATTGTTTTTATTTTTTTACAGACCAGTGGACATTTTGGTGGACCAGCGGTTTGCAAATTCTAATAGTTCGATGGGCCAGTAGAACATTTATTTCTAATATACTAACACTACTCCCGATTTAGAGCATAATGAGAAAGCTTTAAAGAGACCAAACTCAGTGTATTCTACATTGATTTGAGATCTGGAAAGTTCCAATGCAAAGTAGGTATAGGATTGACAGATAGTTTCCACCCCCATGGAAGAAATATTAATATAAAAAGTTCTGTTTATTGGTTTTATCCAGGGACATTTTAAAGTAATGTGTTTAATTGAAGAATTCACTTTGGTACCCAGTGGCGTACCTGACCCCCCCCCCCCCCCAAAAAAAAGATACTTCTGAGGCCCTTTTGCAAAATCTATTTGCTCTCAATTACTAAAACTATTAAATCCCGTATTATTTTTTAAACATGACGAATATGGGCAAAACACGTAACAATATTAACAAATAAAGGTAACTTGATCACGCTAGTTACGTTAACTGAAAACTTTTACAAAAAGTTCGTAAGTTGGAAGCTTTCGACCTTATCTTAGGTCTTCATCACTTCCAACTTACGAACTTTTTGTAAAAAGTTTTCAGTTAACGTAACTAGCGTGATCAAGTTACCTTTATTTGTTCCTGTATTATTCATTAGGTTTTAAAGGGGTTTTAATAATTCAAATTCTTTGGAACCTATAGGTAATTTTTCGTAAAACTAAAATCTTTGCACTTTATAGTATGTAACACAAATGTACACATAATTAAACTGACTGCCCTAGTTTTATACCAAAACATCTATGCCAAAGTTAATCATATCATGGAAATGTTATTCTTTTTAAAGAGCTAAGGCCAGCCTCTTTGAAATGCCTCACAAACACACAGGGAAAAACATGTAACAGCTGTGAGACAGTGTCTAAGTGATCTTCCAATTTATACAAAAATACAGAACATAAGTAAGCAAATAAAAAAAATTACATCTGTTTTTGTTTTTTTGTTCTCACAAAGAACACCTTTTAGCTCATATTCTGAAGGATGTGTAGTTAGTTATGTGCAAACAAGTGTAAGATATAACGCCTTATCCTCATTGTTATAAAAATTTCATTTATTCAACTGATATTTCATTCACATTCTCTTGTTACTATACATGCACAGGAATTATTGCTATGGCTGTGAGAAAGGCCCTTAAGTCCTCTGCAATAGCTGCTTTCCGATCATCCAGTTTTTATAAAATAAAGAGAAAATGATTCCTTCAAGATTTTACTCATTTACTGAAAAAAAAATGCTTTTATTTTTAATACTTCATTCAAATCTGCTCTCAAAAAGTTCTGGCTATTTTCTTTAATCAGTTTTATATGACGTTTCCACAAAAATTTTGAAAAATCCTACTGAGGCTAGAGGTACTCTTAGCCGTGAGCCCCCCACTGTAGGGGTTGTAGGGGCTATCAGTATGCCCATGTTGGTACCCCCTGGTGGCTCAGCAACTTACCTCTTTGGATAAAGTTCTTGATGTCTATGCCAAACCGTCTGGCCACTTGAGTGCAGCTGGCAAACACATCCGGCAGCACATCCATCTACTTCAAACAACTGTCACAAAAGCTATGACACCTACAAGTGACCTACCACTTTCAAGGTAGTTTCGCTGAACTGCCGGGGTTTGGCACCCCTGACGCAAACTCAAAAGTGTATGAAGACTTGTCGGCAGTGAACGCTGACGTTCTTCTCGTTCAAGAAACGAAATGCTCTCCTACAACGCCATTCCATCGTTGGCGTAGTTGGCCTTTTAAGTTCTTCCATGCGTATAGAGCCAGTTTTGCAATCCGGTGGTGTTGCCATTGGCATCCACAACCGTTTGCTTCACTCACTGACTACAGTCTCTGTAAATAATTTATACCTTGATTTGTTACAATGTTGGGTATTCTGTATTGATCATATTACGTATCACATATTTAATATTTATATTCCTGCAGATGAATCTCTCATTGACCCCCTTTTTCAATGTTTACGTTCAGCACTTACAGCAATTCCCCCTGGTGATTTTTATGTCATAGGAGGAGACTTCAATTGCACTTTGTTCCCGTCGTTGGACCGTAGCGGGTCCCTAAGAGAATTTCGTCCTATCTTAGTCGATCAGCTTACGCTACTCCTCTCCGACCATCATCTTGTTGACTCATTCCGTCATTTTCATCCAAACACGGTTTCATATACCTGGAGCAATTCACCTCGGCAAGGTTTGTCAGCAGCCCGGTTGGACCGAATTTACGTCTCCTCCGAGCTGCTCCCTGCATCTACTGAGGCACGGCATGTGCCAACCACCTCGTCTGATCACAGAGCGGTGATGCTGTCTATCTGCGTTTCTGCACTGCCCATTACTTCACAGCGTACCTGGTCCTTTGATGATGACTTGCTTCAGGACGAAACTTTCTGTACCACAATCCGTCAATTCTTGGATGATCGTCGTTACCTTCTCGCCACAACACCAAGCGCACTCAAGTTGTGGCTCGACATTAAGTTTGAGCTTCGTATGTTAATCCGACAATACTCATTTGCTGCCCGTACTGAACGTGTTATGCAAATCAGCAACCTTCGTGGGATCCTTTCCTCGATGTCTCTCACTGATCCATCATATCCTGAAGTACAGGATGCCCTTAGAGCGCTGCTTCATCCGATGGCACAGCAAGCTCTCTGTAGGATGAAATTACTTAATCTTTCCTCAACAGCTCACTCATATGAATTTCTCTCTCGCACGGAAAGACTACGGCGTTCATCTACTACCCTCCGACATCTCCGTCTGTCTGATGGAACTATTTCATCAGACTCAGCCACTATCTGCACACAGGTTCGTCAATTTTTCAAGATAAATTTCGAGCGGTAGTGCAGACTCACTCTTTTTCATCATCCCCCCTTCTTTGTGTTCTTCCGCATGAGTCCCCTCACAACTCTGTTCTTCTCTTCTCGCAGCCTTTTCCCCCACTGAACTCGGAGAAGCATTTGCCTCTCTAAATCCTCATGCCTCTCCTGGACCTGACGGCCTTCCTCTTTCCTTTTACCGTGCTTTTCTTCCATCTCTTCTCCCCTTCCTTCTCGCCTGTTTCTCCGCAGCTCAATCTTCTTCTGCACTGCCGCCGGAGTTTACGGTGGCCCACGTCATTCTTTTGCCGAAGAAGGGAGACCCCCTGGTCCTGCAAAATTGGCGTCCTGTTTCCATTCTAAATCTCGACTATAAATTCTTTACTAAACTCCTTTCCCGTCGTTTGAATCTTGTTCTTCCTTTCATCCTTTCGCCCGACCAGTCATACACTGTGCCTGGTCGGTCTATCGCTAACAACATCTCTTTTGTTCACAACCTCGTTTTTCTTGCTCGTAAATTTTCTGAACCACTTGCCTTGCTTAACATTGATCAAAAATCAGCCTTCGATAACATTTCTCACGACTATCTTTCTGTTACTCTTCATAGCTTTGGTTTCCCCTCTTCTTTGGTTACTCTTTTACTTAGTCTCTATCGGGGCGCCCATTTTCATGTCCGGGGCGGCCTCCTTTCTGACAGCTTCAATTCCTTTTCAACGTGGAATTAGGCAGGGTTGCCCCCTCTCCGGGCAACTTTTTGCATTAGCCTTTGAACCGTTCCTGATTGCTGCTCATCGCTCTCTTCGATCTTCACTGCCGCCTACTGTTGCAAGTACGCGACATCACGAATATACTTTTTCCGCTTATGCAGACGATGCGACGTTTTGTATCAGGAGAGATGCTCAGTTTGAAGACCTGCTCATCACCTATCACCAATATGCTGCTGTTTCGGGAGCTTCACTTAATGTCTCTAAGAGTACTGGTTTCTGGTGTGGGTCTTGGATAGGCCGCACTGACTCCCCTTGGGGAGCGGTGTGGTCATCCTCGACCCAGAAGATTCTCAGCACCTATGCTGGTCATCCGTTTACCGCTGGACAAGCAACATGGACCAACCTTTTCCCAAGGCTTCGGCGCCGAGCTGCGTATTGGCGTTTCGTCTTTCCATTTACATCTTATTTTCAACGTGCACATATTGTCCAGCGTTACCTGCTCTCACTATGTACATATTCCTGGAATTCAACAGTTTTCTTGGCCTCTCGTCTTACTGACATCAATAGTCAGTTCACTTCCGTCATCTGGCAGTCCAAACATTGGTCGGCGGCCCAGACGTATCTTCCTGAGTCGCATGGTGGCATCCGGCTCATTGATATTCATCAATACTATAGAGCGTACCGTATTACCACTTTTCTACGTCTGCTTACCTCTCCCTCTCCTTCTCTTGTGTTATCTTTTGATGCACTTCTTTCTGTCTATGATCCGTCCTTCACTTTTCTTCTTTTCCTCCGGATGGATTATTACACCCTTCCTTCCTCTAACATTCCGTCTACTATATCTGAAGCTCTTACGTTTTTCCGGTCCCTTCCTCTTTCCCGGGCTCCTCCTGCCACCACTCTTGATCTCCTTGTCGAACCGCTCTTCTTTTCCTCACTGATCCACCCTCCTAACCAACCTTTCTTTCTCCTCCCACTCTGGGTTCGTTCTGGCATCTTAACAGTCAGCGCCCTGATTACTGCTAACCTCTCTTGGAAACCCATTACTTCCCTTTTTCCTACTCCTACTCCTTCTCTCGATGAGGAGTATGCCCTCCTTCGCACTTCCCTCCTCTCTCTATACCCTGCTTTGGTTACTGCCGACGGACTACGTGTTGTCTCTGGACCCAGTCTTCCTATTCCTTTCTTTCTTCCTCTCCTTGACTCTGTCGCCCCTGTGCTTTCCTTCAGCACTGCCTCCCTCTGTCGTTTTCTCCGTTCCCCTTCGAATCTTCCACAACCCGTCTCTGACTTCTCTCCCTCGCTTTCCATGACCGTCTGGTCAACTTCCTCTTCTCATCTCTCCTCTCCGCTCGAGCGCAATCTTCACTGGCGTTTCTTTCACCGTCGTCTCGCTGTTCTCCATCTTCTTTTCCGTATGTCTTTGGTCTCTTCTCCACTCTGCTCTTTCTGTGGTAATGTCGGTGATGTTTACCACACCTATTGCCACTGCCCTATCCTGCTACCTCTTCTCAATTCTGCTTTCCAAGCATATCCATGGCTTCTATTAACGAAGCATCCGCCCACACGTCTACCAGATACCTGCTGTTTTCTATTTGTACTTGTCAAACATATCATTCATATGTTTCATCAATCACAACGTTCTGCATCGCAGCCACTTTCAATTCTGCAGGCCGGAAGTCGTTTGCTATCTTGCTTTCGAGGCCGAATAGTTGCACGCCTTCGACTTGAATATAACACCGCCATTTCGTCAAATTCTCTCACAACATTTCACACCACTTGGGCCGAGCACTCAGGATGGTTCACGATGGATGGGAATTCTGTCCGTCTCGCCATTTGAGTATATGTTGTGTGTTTTTTTTTTTTTTTTTTTGTGTTTGGTTGCACTAAGTCCAGTGTGTCTTTTGTTAGATATTTGTTTCACCGTGCCAAGAGTGCTCTGTGTTTTTATTTTTTCTGTGTAGCCACGCTGTGGCAACCTACGTATGCATAATTATGGTAACATGTTAATATTGTATTGTGTTGTACACACTTGAGTTTCGCACCACAGTACGTGGTTTTTTTTTTTCTTCCTATTGTGACCCCATTTATGATTAATGTTACTTGCCTGCTGTTTTCTGTAAATATCGTATTTGTTTGTACGTACTTATACATAGTTATTATAGTTTTATCCGTATTATAGGCGAATACGTTATTATCATATTACTCTGCAAATGTGCTGTACATTTTTCTAGTGTATTCTTTCTTGTTCTCTGTATCAGCATGATGAAATTGTACCTCTTTCATAACCTAGGGTCTGCACCTCTCTTGTAGATTTCATTTGCATAGCTTCCCTGAGTGATAATTGTGTTACATATGTACTTTAACGATATTAACCACTCTGAATGTCCTATTCATTTTATTAGTCGTGTTTCTTCTATTTTAAGTACAGAGTGTAGACCTACGTCATCCTTTTCTTTCTTTCAATATGTTGAAAACAACATGACTTTTTAAAGGTGGTATACTGTTCACGAGACGTTGACTCATCAAGCTTTTGATTTTTGTTTCCGCCAGGTTGTATCCACTGTTCTCTATGTTTTGTTTTTTTCACTCACCGTACCTAGTGTGCATTGTGTCTTTTCTGTTTTCTTCAGTTTGCTTTTTTTCCCCTCGCCAATGTCGAGTAACATTGTGTGTACTGTTAATTAACTTTATTTGTGTGGCAACATGTTGTACAAATTTCCTTTTTTTCTTACATTGCATATTATATGTGATTTTGCTCAAGAACATATTTTTATTCTGTAGTATGTCATTATGTCTTATTAGGTGAGTCGTGTTCTGTGACGATATTATCTCCGTTAGCATCCCTGTATTTTCTTATCAAAGTTCTTGTTGTGTCACCGACTTTGCGATGTTGTATCTTGTGCTTTGTGTATTGTTTTTGTTTATTACATGCATCGTTGTATTTACTTACATTCTCTGTTCTAGCACACACTCCCGAAATCATTTTGTTATTTGCTCTCATATGCTAAATATGCTTCCTGTGTTTCTCTAGTTGTAATTCACGTATTATGGGGCTGCACGTGACCCCAGATTCCTGCACCATTACGATACTCATAGAATGCTTGCCTGCATTCGTGTTTTTATTATTTTAATCTGGGTAGTTTTACCCTCTGTCATGTGTACATATCATTATAAACGTCATGTGTATTTTTATGTTTTTGATGGGCGCTAATGATGTAACAGCCTATTTTCTTAAATAAAATTTCTTGAAAACCCCCTGGTGGCTGATTGGGCTGAGGCCTTGGCTTCTGACTATTAATTTGAGATATGCCTGGGTTCAAGTCCTGAATGAAACATAGGGGTTTGCTGGTCTGATGGCATTGTCCACTTCCTGAAACTAGTGGCTTTAATTTAATGACAGGTGATTGCTTATACCCTTAAGAGTTGTTCATGGTGGCTGTTAAATCCTGAAGCCAAAAAAAAAAAAAAAAAAAAAAAAAATCATCTCTCATGCTGAATCCCCCCCCCCTTTCCTTGATATTTATGGCCTTTTAAGTGACTGTTAGGTCTTGTCCTCAATGCTTTGCATCACATTAGTTGTTGACATAGAATGCATTGTAAAAATCACAGCGTATGAGAACCAAAGATAAATCTTCCATAGAGGCTCGTGGCAACAGTCTGGCCCCGAAGATCTCAATCTATACAGCATACCAGGTGGATGAACACAGAATTAAAGCATTGAAACCATAACCATGAGAGTCCACCTTTTTTTTTTTTTTTTTTATAGAGTTTATAACTCTCTCTGCAGTGCTACTTATATAGCCCCTGATACTGTATCACATGACAGACGCTATTGTATTGTAGTTTCATGCCCGACCACTGGGGCATTGTCCAATAAGTGAGTGTTGAACCTCTGTATCGTCTCACCTGGGTAAAAATTGTTGCCAGATTCCCAGATGAAAAAAATGTCCAATGTGCTTCTAGAATCTTTTTGATTGTTACTAAGCTAAACATTTAATATTGAGCTTATGGGTTTTGTGAGTTCATTGATATAATTGTGATGTAGTAGGTTTCTTTTCAGACGACGTAGTTCTCATTTCAAAAAATAAAAAAGAATTAAAGGAAATTATGGAACTAACAGATTTAGCAAAAGAAATTGGATTAGAAATCAATATTGATAAAAAAAATAATGTGAAACCAATTTAATAATAGTGAAGCATAAGAAAATGTCAGAATAAATGATTAAGAAATACAATAAGTGGAAAAATACATATGCCTAGGAAAACTAATTACCACAAAGAAACAGGGAATTGTGGAAGAAATTGGCAGAAGAATAAAAATGGAGTGGACAGCTTTTGGGAGGTTAAAGAAGATTCTCTGAAGTAAAATGAAGCCTGAAAACAGAGTAAAACATTTAAATCAATGTATAATACCAGTTATGACATATAACACTGAAACTGGCCTGTCAAGAAAAGCATGTTAGACAAATTGCAAAAGAAAAAATGGAAAGATCCCTACTAAATGTAAGACTTCAAGATAAAAGTAAAGAATACAGATATAAGATCCAGAACAAAAATTTTTAGACATATGTGAAAAGATACTCAATTTAAAATGTAAATGGGCTGGCCATATAGCAAGAATGGAAAATAATAGATAGACTAAAATAATAACAATGAAGATGAGAGGAGTAGGAAGACCAGAAGGAAGATGGATGATATAAACAAAATTGTAGGAAAGCTGTGGAATAGACAAACCCAAGACAGGAACATTTGCAAAGAGATGATAGAAACCTATAGCCTCAATTGGCTACAAAAAGAGTTAGAAGAAGACAAAGGTTTCTTTTAAAAGTCTTTGCTGATTTGAGGTTAATAATTAAAAATCTGACCTGGCCCTGATGGTGCAGCTTTCTAAGTGCTGAATTCTGACCATTGTCCAATATGAGCTTGGGTTCAAGTCCCATATGAAGTATATGTGGTGTGTTTTTATCTTATGGCACTGACTCTCTGCCTTCCCTGAAACCAGTGGGCCTAAATCAGGGATGGGTAACTGCTTATATCCCGTAGTTGCTCATACTAAAAGTTAAACCCCAAAACAATTCAAAATTTTAATTTGATCCCACAGTGGTTTGCATATGCATGTTTTTATGTGTCTTAAAATTGCATTGTTATATTCTACTTTTCCAGTAGCTGTTTTATGTTCTTTTATCCTCTGTTTTAATTATCATGCTGTTTGTCCAATTTACTTATAATTGTCTGGTAAATGACATTCCTCTTTTCCAGTTTGCCCTGTTTTAATATTAATGACTTGTGTCTGTTTCTTGAATTAGCTATCGCCTTTCAACCTATGGTTGTCATCTGTATGTACCTGGAATACCTCTAAAGAAACAAAAAATGTTTGCCTGGTTAAACAACTTGTAGGGAGTGGGGATCAAAATAATTTCATCATAAAACTTGTGGTTTCTGCCTATCAATTTCTATTCCTTTGAAATCAGTTTTTCAGTTGTCGTTTCATAATATAAGGCGCAGTGTGTAAACAAAAGAAAGGTGTCTGTAGAACTAGCAATTTCACCAAATTTATTCATAAAATGGAAATTTTATGCATCCAATTTAGAATTTTTTTCAAGAAAATGAAAATGGAACTATATATAAAATATATAGATATTCATATCTTATATGGATCATTATTTACACATGATACAACACATGTGTTCAGCAACTTAGATCATAAAGTTTAAATTGGAAGGAAGCAGTGGCATCAGGTCATTATGGGCATCTGGGTCTCATCCCTACATGAAAATAAGAAGAAAATTGTGTCTTCTTTTAACTGAAAAAAATTCTAAAAGAAAATTGGCATTAGTAGCCAGTCCCAAGCTTTACTGAATGCAAATGTGAGCCCCTACAATAGTTGAGTAACTGGGTAACACATTACAGACTTCCATATCCATTTACTAGAACGCTCTGAATACTGCGTGAGTGAAAGAGGCGACTCTCGTTTTCTTCATGCCCTTCTGGAAGTGTCGTAGAAAAGTAATAAATGAGCAGATATTTGTGAACTGTGCATGCATAAAACTGTCTTTTCGTGGCTGGCCGCTTTTCTGTTTAACAATAGCAATTGCTCTCTTGTCGTCCGACAGTGAGCAGCTGATTTCGTTTGCGGAGTTGTAAGGTTCTCTCGTGTAAATAAAATAAACAAAGTGGTCTTTTTATTGAAACCCATTTACTTTATTAAGGGATGAAGAGGGAAAAAAAAAACTTAATAAAAACTTTAGCCCAGATTGACCAAATATGTGCTTGGTGTAAAAACATAAGAATCAGTTTAGAAGTTTTAATGTTGCATTATAGCAAAATATCCTGATTAACTTTAACTAGCAGTAAAAGCAAACATACACATTTTACTTTGCTTCTATTGTTTTTTTTTTATTTTATTTTTATTTTATACAGTATACTACATATCATCATCATCATTGTCAACCATTATCAATCCACTGCTGGACGAAGGTCTCCCCAAGTTTCCTCCACAACGGTCTGTCTTGTGCCAGTCTCCTCCTACATATATATAAATAAAATTTCTACCTCATTTTATGTAGTTAAGTATGATTTTAGTAGGTTACATTTGGAAACCTCACAATCTACTGAAATTATAGTTTCAAACTTGACCATAGGAACAATACACTGTGGTAAATAGCATTACCCCGTCTGCCGCCATATCCACACACTGCCATCAGACTGATGGATTATTTATCTGGATTCATCATTCCATAGCACTCATTTCCGTTGATCTACAGTCCACGATAAAAGTTCTTTACGCCATGATAAACAACGAGTAGCATTCCGAGTGGAAATGAAAGGCTTATGAGCAGCCGCATGACCACTGTAACCCATGGAATGAAGTTCTGTGCGAGTACGGGTACACAGGGTTGTATAAAAATAAAATGTATCTGTGTACACAACAATTAAAACAGAAAACTTGCTGCAAACCCGTGAATCACGATAACAATAGAATAAGATAATTTAAAGAAAAATTAATATAACAATAAATAATTATTAGAACATTACAGATTCCAGAGAGGACAAAAGTACATTACGACTGAATGCGTAGGAATGTGTGTAAAATGGACCTTAAGGCCAAAAGTTTAAAATATTGAACTATGAACCTCATAAAAACAAGATACTGATTAAAGAAAGTTTTTATATCTAGAAAAGCAGTTCCATTAATGAACTTTCAAAAATTATAAATAGCATTTTCAACAACTTAATTCAAAAATAGTAGACTTATAAAATACAAAAGGAAAAGATTTTAATTTTATAACAGGCAACTGCAAGAGAAACCTGGCAATAAAATTTAAATTATTTCTGTGTAAACACAACTTTTGTTACAGTTCCTCTATATTGAGAACAGGCCTTGATAAAATCAAGAGGCCAGAAACATCTGTAAAAACAAAAGAACTCACTATCAGAAGATGTGAAAAATTGTTGAACATTCTCACGTTAAGATGGAATTAAATATATTAATCTGAGTAAAGCCTTGAGTAAGTGTTTTAATTGCTGTAAATAACATTTTTATTTTTTTAATCTACAAGCCAAAACTACCTGCAAAATCTTCTAATAATTTGGAAACTATCTGCGTATGGTGTACGCATGTACGTCTATATTCTGCGACTCTGCGTTGCGTGTACATACCGAGGTTCCAGCATATTTACTCACTTGTTCACTGAGGTTTTATACAGTACTTCGTCAATTAACTGTTATGACTTTCCTGAGGCTTCAATGTTCTCTATCATTTGATTTTCTTTGGTCTGCCGGTACGTTTTGCTGCTACAGGCACGCCATGTGTCTTCCACTTTTTCAGTACATCCAAAACAGTTGACTTGGATATGTTTAAACACCTCTCGGTTTCTCTTATGGACAACCCACTAATATAACACCTAACAATCTTTCCTTTCTCAAAGTCAGTTCTCTCTCCCTGCTACATTTTCACTCAACCTCATAGTGCGATATGATTGCAGTCAGTTTCAGGCTTGTTTTTATACTGTTTGCAGCTGTACCGCACATTTTAACAATGCAGCGGATCAATTCATTTGCTTTTCAAGGGGTTTCTAGTGACTTTTGTCAATATAGTGTAGATTATGTACATAGTTTCAGAAAGGAAACTCTTAGACTGTTAAATTGTAAACTTAGCACTCAAATTTGGTAAACATTGATGTGAGAGTGGGCGCATTATTTATGCCCAAGAAAATAATGAACCAAACATTATGCCTATTATATTAGGAAAACATGCATTAGTAGACTAATGTGAAGAATATTACATTTATTCAATTTCTTGCTAATGTGTGAAGTATCCATATACATATATGTAATTGTTTAATGAACTCAAAATGGTCCAAATGTGTAACAGAGCAATGGATTGTTCCAGAACATTTTTTCAAAGTTTTGGCACATGACAAAGAGATTCTGAGATTCTCACGCTCTGGGAAGTGGATGCCGTTCCCAAGCTGATAAGCATCAACAATTAAGCAGGCGACATCAGCTGGTATTGTCAAACAGAGAGCAGACGCCTGAATGTCTGGGAACCGAGATGTTATTCATTGTATACATGTAGCCAGTATGGATTATATTCGACGTTTGTTGTACTTTACGAAAATTTAAGTCTGTCAAAGGGAACACCGCTAATGGAATCATCAGAAGTACCGGTCACCTACTGCAGAAAGCGAGGAATTCAGTGATAGGAAGAGCAATGCCAGTTAACGGGGGAAATGCGCGCTGGTCATCGTTATGTCGACGCCAGTAGAGAGAGGGAGTGGGACGCCTCAGGGCAGAAGCAAAGGATGGATGCACAGGGCCAACCAAAGTCGGGAGATGTAGGCGCATGAGAAGACTTAGTGCATTAGTCTGTTTTCAGGAATTGCAGGGGCAATTTCGCCGGTAGACAGAGCTCGAAGAGTTTTGGGTTTTACGGACCTAGCTTTATGGGTCCGGGAGTTCAGTCGATGTACTGAACGGCGTCGGAGTATCTTTGTGAAGATAAGTTTTGCAGCCGTAGTATAGGTCCCTGACTTAGGGAATCTCACGTGCTTTATTTTAATTATCCAGGAAGGGATAATTCTACCGAAACCATGAGGACGAAGGGCAGAGCGGAGTTAGGTAGGATTCGGAGATGGGAATCTTTATCAGGAGACAGGTCGCTTCTCGGACGAGAAGGACTCTCTCCCAAGTGTAGGAATGTATTATCATGACAGAGATGTCAAGTTTGCTTTGACTATTTACTAGGTCTGCATTAGTAGAGGGACGTCTGATCGACATCCAGAAAACGGTATTCCTACAAACAGACTGACTTTCCAACTACAGTTTTATCCATAATAAACTATTTGAAGTTTGAAACCAATCCTCCTGTGTCATTATATAACATGAGTAATTTATACTTGGAGTTTCAGCGATCTCAATCCACCTCCTTGATTTGCAGATAATCAATTATGGAAAAGCAGGGAGATTTCGTCTGTTCGCCCAATCAGAGTTTGGTTAAGTTCTGAGGAACGAACCTTTGAAATATTTCCATTGACTGTGAGATGAGCCTATAGCGTGGACGCCACAGAAGTAAAATTGTTTTTTTTTTTTTTTGGGAGCGGGTCCTCATAGGAGATAAGTATACACTGACAAATTTAATGAAAGAGATAAATTACTGTCTTCAGAATAAAATGCAGTGATGCAAATGGCAAAAATTTGATTTACAATGATATTTCAAATTTTTTTTAATAAATTGCATATGCAAAAGCAAAGACAGTGGCAATGCTATCAGCTCAGGTCTGGAGGGCTAATATGGAGCTGAGCATCATGTGGAGGGTGCACAAATTTCAAAGTACTTGGCAGAAATTTTGTCAGAAAATTATGTTCATGTATATATTACCAGATGCTGATGATGATATCACCAGTGTAAAGAAAAAAAATTGAGGTACATACTGTACATAGTATTCACAGGTGCCAACTACTACATGCTGAGTTGCTTAAGCATGCTCCTGTGGAAAGCAATTATGCTCAGCATTCCCTGATCTCTGCAAAGGCAATAAAAATTATCTTTAGGTAACAATTTGTATATTGTACTTAGAACTTATAAAATGTTTCCATCAGTTAACATTAGCCATAATAGATAACCAAAAGTTAAAACTGATATATTGAAGACACACTTTTGAAATACTGTATGTTGAATATATTATTTTAGGACATAAAGAAATTCTGTAATATATTAGTTAAATTTTATTCCAAATTCAAGCATTTTTCAGATCTATTGAGAAATGAATAATTACGAAACGCATATAGCGTATGAAATCCGTTTATTTTCGTGGTGTAGTCAGCACAAATATTCGCCAAGCTTTCGCACTCCATTGGGAGGCTCTTTCAAGGCAATGATAGACACAAAAATGCAGAGAATTGGAACATGTAAAGAACGAAGATGATTTTTGAAAATAACGCGGGTGACATCACGAGCATATTACATGAATGTTTATCACGTAATTATACAGAGCGCCGTGATCATACTTCATATACGGATTTCATACGCTATATGTGTTTTGTAATTATTCAACTCTGGTGTATTTAAAAATAAAGTTTGAGAAATGAAATTGTCATTAACAAAAATATGAAGAAAAACGAGAAGTCATCCTGGTTGCCAAGTGATATGAATCGCTGGCTACCGATCAGTAACCCGAAACGGGTCCGGGCCTGAATCCTGAGTGAGGCATGGATAGTATGCTTGTCATATGTCACTGGTAGTCTCCCTTCCGTAAAGCCAGTGGCCTCAAATTAGTGATAGCTAACTGCTTATGTATCCCAATGAATTGCTCACAATTATCATTAAACCCCCAAACAGAAAAAAAAAAAAAAAAAAAAAAATGTGCCTATAATATATTCAGATTTCTTGATCTGGATATATTATAGCAACAGCAGCTTTTCTGATGTCAGTGAAAGGTAGGTAAAAACCAAATACCCACAGACAGTAAGTACTCTCTAAGCTGCAAACTCTAATACAAGACTGGACGTAGAAACAAAAGAAAGAATGGAGAGACACCAAATGGCATTTAACTAGGCAGAAAGTTTTTTATCTCAACGACTACAGTCTTGTGACGATTATATATAGATTAAGATAATACAACGTAGTTGTCACAAATGTTTATTTTTTATTTCTCAAGTCGACCATGGTTTCGCTGGGTATTGACCTAGCTTCATCAGGACGAATGGCACGTAAATATTCAAATTGTATATGACATCATAAATGGTGTTTACAGTCGCGTGTTTTGGTTAGATGCTTCCACACGTTTGATAGAAATGGCGTGGATGCCATGTCATTAACAAGTTGCGAAGACTTCTGATATATATGGAAAGCTTCCAAAATATTAAGTTTGGTGGTTGAATCTGGCTTGTCAATTAGTTTTGCTTCTTCAAAGAGAAATTTGTGGTCCTTTTCGTAACAGTGTTTAGCCATCGTTGACTTCTTTAGGTTACAATTCTGAATGTAGGTCTTGTGCTCCTTCAATTGAAAGTGCAAGGCTCTACGGGTCTGTCCTATATACGAAGCGCCACATTCACATGGAATTTG
Source organism: Macrothele yani (assembly GCA_039090855.1). Taxonomy (NCBI): domain Eukaryota; kingdom Metazoa; phylum Arthropoda; class Arachnida; order Araneae; family Macrothelidae; genus Macrothele; species Macrothele yani. Next base: position 745,761 of record CM077031.1, on the reverse strand, counting down.
ATAAATTCCCCACAAGTTTTTGTCTTCAACACAGTCCTTTGATCCTAGAAATCTCATTTTGTTTATGGGTTTAAAAATCACCTTAAAATTAAAGGCTTTGAGAATTTTTGTAATTTTGAAGGCAATGTCACGGGAAAATGGAATAATGGCAAAATTCTCTCGAATGGGCGCATCACAGGAGTTAATGTGGAGATGGACTTTGGTTTCCGGAATTTTGTCAGAGCCTTGTCTATAATGGAAGGGTTGTATTATAGACAAGAATTATGACCTAAAGAAGTCATCGATGGGTAAACACTGTTACGAAAAGGACCACAGATTTCTCTTGAAGAAGCAAAATTTATTGACAAGCCAGATTCAACCTCCAAACTTGATAGTTTGGAAGCTTTCCATATATATCAGAAGTCTTTGCAACTTGTTAATGACATGGCATCCACGCCATTTCTATCAAACGCATGGAAGCATTTAACCAAAACACGTCTGTAAACACCATTTATGATGTCATATACAATTTGAATACGTGCCATTCGTCCTGATGAAGCTAGGTCAATACTCAGGAAACCATGGTCGGCTTGAGAAAAAAAAAAAAAAAAAAACTTTTTTTGACAACTACGTCGTATTATCTTAATCTATATAGGCAGAAAGTGTTTGGTGTGATGCGAACTGTGACATTAGGCGAAAGCTTAATAAAAGAACATTCAAAACTGGTGGGGAGGGAGGTTATTATTATGGGTTACTGTTAGTGACCCATCAAACAGTGATTTGAATATCCTGTAAATTAATATTGTAGGATCATGGGTTAATGATAGTGTGAAGGTCAAAATTTGTATGGGCATAGTCATATTGTAGTTGGTGAGGAACTGTTGAAAATATTTTTTGAAGAAATGAATTTGCAGCCGATTGTAATGCAATTGAAGATACAGGATTCAAAAAGTTTTTAACAATGTTGTGATGCACGGAAATTGAGATATTTGAAGTCCAGTATGAATAATAGTTAATTCTGAAGTGAAACTTATGACTTTTATCGTAGATATCCATCTCGATATTTTTATTGTCAGTGAAAGAAATGTCGATATCCAAGAAATGTACATGACCATCTTGCACATAAGATTTTTCAAGTCTTAGAGCTGATGGATATATATGTTGAGCTTGAAGATTGGATTGTTACATACAATAAGATCATCAGTGTAACAAAAAATACGACCATAATTCTGCGAAATAGTAGTCATAAAATCCTTTTCATTTAAATATGAATAAAGATTAGCATGAGTACTTGAAAAAACACTGCCCATGGGCATGCCTGTAACTTGTTCGTAGATTTTTCTGCCCACACAAATATAATTGTAGTTGAGACATAAATCGATTAAATTATTCCAAAATTGTGAGGTATACTTGATCGTATTGCCATATTTTGTAAATAATGCAGCACAGGCAGCAATTAATCCAGCAATAGGAATGTGCATGAATAAGTTGCAAAAGTTTCAATACTAGATAAGTCTTGATTTGTGTTGATGTAATTCAAGACAATCACGCTACTGTCAATGATCCTGGAGTTGTGAACCTGGCCATATATTAGTTTTAAAGATTTTTCAAAGAGGCTGCCGGCTTTGTGTGCGCTACCTTCGGATGTAAACTATTTTATTGTTATTTTAGCCACTGCATGATTTAAGTTATTTTAGCTGCTGCATGATTTAAGTTATTTTAGCTGCTGCATGCGCTGCCTTTGGATGTAAGCTATTTTATCATTTATTATGTGGTTTCCATTTGATTGTTTAGTCGTTATAGCTTTTATGTTTTTATTTCTTAATAACTTGTTCTTATGATATATATACACTGAACTGACAGAAAAACTGGTACAGACGAGCTTATGCAAAATACATAGCAACATCCTCTATGCGCATACTCGGTTGCGTTCGCAAGTGCGTATATAAAGCGATAGACATCCTTGCCAGCTGTCGGAGCTGCTTTCGGCATGAGAATGACAAGTAATAACGATTTAAGCGATTTTCAATGTGCTGTCATAGTTGGTGTTCGTGAGATGGGCGATAGTATTTCGGAGGTAGAAACAAAGTTCGGATTTTCACGGACGACCATTGTAAGGGTGTACCGTGACTACGAGAATTCTGGCAAAACCTCCAACCTACGATGATACCAGTGCGGCCGTAAAAAGACATTGGGTGAACGTGACCATCGTCGGCTGTCAAGAATCGTTTCACACGATAGGTGTGCAAGTGCAACGCTCTTGCAGGTATCGTCAGGATTCAATGCTGGAGCCTCAACAAGCATCAGCATCTGGACTGTGCAACGTACCCTGCACGATATGGGCTTTGGGAGCCGACGCCCAACTCTAGTCCCCTTGATGGGTCACGACACAGAGATATGCACGTCGCTTGGGCACTGCAACACCGCCACTGGACACTTGATGACTGGAAATAAGTAGCCTGGTCTGACGAGGCGCGTTTCCAACTGTATCGGGTAGATGGAAGGATTCGTGTGTGGCACAAACCCCATAAAGCCATGGATCCCGCCTGTCAACAGGTAACTGTACCGGCTGGTGGGGGGTCTGTAATGGTATAGGGTGTGTTTAGTTGGACTTCCCTGGTATGTCTACAAATGTCTGTGACTGGCCAACGCTATGTGCATATCCTATCTGACGAGGTACACCCGTTCATGTCCTGCATTCATGCTGATGGGTTTGGCCTGTTCCAACAGGACAATGCACCTCCACACAAGTGTCGGGATGCTACATTATGGTTAGAGCAGCATTCATCTGAGTTTGGGGTGTTGCCATTCCCACCCAAGTCCGCAGATCTGAACGTGATAGAACACATTTGAGATGCCATGCAACGCGCTATGGAACACAGGAATCCGAGACCTCGGAATACACCCAAATTGTGGAATACTCTGCAGGAAGTATGGTGTGCATACTTCCTGTAGAGTGTTCCACCATATCGTCAAATATCATCATCATTGTCAACCATTATCAATCCACTGCTGGACGAAGGTCTCCCCAAGTTTCCTCCACAACGGTCTATCTTGTGCCAGTCTCTCCATGTCACTCCTGCATATTTAGCGAATTTCATCCACCCATCTCCCATGTGGTCTTTTCTGGGTCTTTTCCTGTCCCTTGGAATCCAATCTAAAATTTCGGCTGTCCATCTATGGTCTGTCCTTCTGGCAGTATGTCCAGCCCATTGCCATTTCAGTGATTTAACTCTGATCATGATGTCTTCTACTCTCGTCATTTTTCGGATCCACGAGTTCCTCTTCTTATCTCTCCTGGTTATACCAAGCATGCACCTCTCCATGCTTTTTGAGTTGTCTGCAGCCTTTGTATGTCTCTTTTAGTTAAGGTCCACGTCTCTGCACCATACGTAAGCACTGGAAGGATGCATTGATCAAACACTTTTCTTTTAAGACATAATAACATTGCTCTTGAAAATTATGCTGTTTCTTCCAAAAGCTCTCCAGGCAAGTTTTGTACGCCGATTAATTTCTTCATCAATGTGACCCTCACTTGATATCTGCTGTCCAAGATAAACATACGTATCTGTTATCTCCAGTTTTCTCCATCAATCGATAAATCTTCATTTCTTGTAAAAGCATTGAACATCACTTTTGTCTTCTGAAAGTTCATTTTTAATCCCTTCTTTACTCTTGTCAGCAAGTTCTTGGATCATACTCTGCAGCTCTGATGAGGTAGTTGCAAAAATGACTACGTCATCAGCAAAAAACGAAGGTGGGTTAGATACTCTCCATTAATCTTTATCCCTTTGTTTCCCAGTTCAGTGATTGAAAGACATTTTCCAATGTGGCATTAAAGAGCTTCGGAGATATGGTGTCACCTTGTCTCACTTCCTTTCAATTTTTATGTGTGTTGTATTTTCAAACAGCCGAATCTTTGCACTTGCATTTTCATAGATGTTATTAATAATATTAATGTATGCATCTTCAATACCGCAGGATTTCAGAGCCATTGTAACTGCTGATGGTTTCACCGAATCAAAGGCTTTTTCATAATCGATAAAAGCCATGCACAATGGAAGTTCATATTCCCTCGCTCTTTCAATTAGTTCTCTCAGTACGTGGATATGATCTATTGTGCTGTAGCCACTCCTGAATCAGCTTGTTCTCTCGGTTGAGCCATGTCCAGTGTTACCTTCAAGCGGTGAGAAAGAACTTTAGTGAAGATTTTATAAACCACTGATAGGAGGCTGATAGGTCTGTAGTTCCTGAGATCCTCAATGTCACCTTTTTTATGTAGCAGGATCATTGTAGCATTGTTCCAATCCTCAGGAATCTTCCTTCATTAAGGCATCGAGTGAAAATTTGGGCGAGTACTGTTTCAATTTCTCCACTTGCTTCTTGTATGATGTCTATAGTAATTCCATCTTCTCCTGGAGCTTTCCCCGCTTCATGTTCTTGATTGCATGAGCAACTTCTGCTGGGAGGACTGGAAGAACTTTGGTAGCCTTTCATGATGTCTGGAGTACATGTATCATCCCTTTCATATAATTTGGAGTAGAAATCTTTCACTCTTGTCAAAATTTCGCCTCTATTTCTTGTTATAGAACCATCTTCTTTTCTCAGAGCCATAATCTGTTTTCTTCCCTTACTGAGATGTCCCTTTGCTATCTTTAGGCTTTGGTTGTTTTCAATTGCTTTCCTTACTAGCTCACAGTTGAATTTCCTTACGTCTTCAGTGATACTTTTTCAGTGTTGTCTTGCATAGCTCTATATATTCCACTTTGGAAGTCACATCTTCTTTAGTTGTCCTCATCTCTCTTCTTTTTGCATCAACATTTTGGTTTTTTCCTGATAATTAGTTCACATGCAACTTGTTCTTAGATCAGCTAATTTTGTTGCTGTTTCCATAAGAGCTTTGGTTACTTTTCTGTTAACTTCGAAATATCCACTTCTTCTGATGTTAGGCCTTCTAAAGCAGAGAATCTGTTCTTCAGTTCCAACTTGAAAGTATTATGGTGTTTTTTAAGGTTGGTTATGTCAATACATTTTGTTTGTCTTATGAGCTTGCCACGTTTCCAGTTTAGTGTTGAGGTGCATCTTACATCTCGCCAATCTATGGTCACTACCTGTGTTGAACTTGTTCAGCACACTGCAGTCTTTCGATGACGAATTTTTTGTTACACATAATAAAATCAATTTCACTTGTCGTCCCAATTGGATGTCTCCATGTCCATTTCCTGTGTGGCTTTTTCTTGAAAAAGGAGTTCAAGATGAAAAATCCTTCAGCCTCTGCAAACTCAACGAGAGTATTTCCACGCTGGTTTCTGTTGCCATGACCGAATTTACCTACTGAAGTTTCATTCTGTTGCCGATTGCCCTATTTTTGCATTGAAATCTCCCATAATTATCTTCAAGTGCTGCTTACCTTTATTATTTAGATGACGAATTTCCTCATAAAATTCTTCAATTTCTTCTTCAGGATGACTTGTGGTGGGTGCATAAGTTTGAATAATCTGAGCCTGGTATCTTCTCGAGAGTTGGATAATGAGTCGTGCAGCTCTGTCAGAGGAACTTTCAACTTCTACCACTTTATCCTTTCAGTTTCTTGTTTATTATAAATCCAACACCACTAGTTCTGCCAGTATCTGTCCCACGATAATAGAAGAGATGTCCACTTTTCAGTTCAATGAGATCTTCTCCTTTTCTCCTTACCTCACTTAGCCCCACGATGTCCCACTTGATCCTTTGTAGTTCCTCTTCCAATTCAAGGAGCCTTGAATCAGAAGATGGGGAGCGTCCGTTATAGGTAGCCAAGGTCAGCATCAAATGGCACTAGTCCGGTCCTCCGGGATTCTGAGCACCCTCTGCCTTCATGTCGCACTGGCCGCTGCCTTGGCCAGGTACATTCCAGCTGCCGGAGACTGAGGGCCAAGATTTAAGTTGTAGAGTCATTTTGGAGGTGTTTGGCCATAACTCACCACGCTGGCCAAGCGGGTTGGTGAGTGTGGGATAGCATTTCCTCTGATCCCGATGGTATAGTTATACCGCTATTGGCGGTCGTCAGAGCCCTTTAGTGGGAACAGGATGCACCACGAAGAGCGGGGTTGACATTTGTCAAGGGAGAGGCTGTGATGTTACGCATCACCTGACCTTACATCCTCGTCAAATATATATATATATATATATATGTAAGGTCAGGTGATGCGTAACATCACAGCCTCTCCTTGACAAATGTCAACCCCGCCTTCTCGTGGTACATCCTGTTCCCACTAAAGGGCTCTGACGACCGCCAATAGCGGTATAACTATACCATCGGGATTAGAGGAAATGCTATCCCACACCTCACCAACCCGCTTGGCCAGCGTGGTGAGTTATGGCCAAACCCTCCAAAATTACTCCACAACTTAAATCTTGGCCCTCAGTCTCCGGCAGCTGGAATGTACCTGGCCAAGGCAGCGGCCAGTGCGACATGAAGGCAGAGGGTGCTAGAATCCCCCGGAGGACCGGACTAGGCTGCCATCTGATGCTGACCTTGGCAACGTATAACGGACGCTCCCTATCTTCTGATTCAAGGCTTCTTGAATTGGAAGAGGAACTACAAAGGATCAAGTGTGACATCGTCGGGCTAAGTGAGGTAAGGAGAAAAGGAGAAGATCTCATTGAACTGAAAAGTGGACATCTCTTCTACTATCATGGGACAGATACTGGCAGAACTAGTGGTGTTGGATTTATAATAAACAAGAAACTGAAGGATAAAGTTGTAGAAGTTGAAAGTTCCTCTGACAGAGCTGCGCGACTGCGTTATCCAACTCTCGAGAAGATACCAGGCTCAGATTATTCAAACTTATGCACCCACCACAAGTCCTGCTGAAGAAGAAATTGAAGAATTTTATGAGGAAATTCGTGATCTAAATAATAAAGGTAAGCAGCACTTGAAGATAATTATGGGAGATTTCAATGCAAAAATAGGGCAACGGCAACAGAAACCAGCGTGGAAATACTCTCGTAGAGTTTGCAGAGGCAGAAGGGTTTTTCTTCTTGAACTCCTTTTTCAAGAAAAAGCCACACAGGAAATGGACATGGAGACATCCAAATGGGACGACAAGTGAAATTGATTTTATTATGTGTAACAAAAAATTCGTCATAGAAGACTGCCGTGTGCTAAACAAGTTCAACACAGGCAGTGACCATAGATTGGTGAGATGTAAGATGCACCTCAACACTAAACTCGAACGTAAGCAAGCTCATAAGACAAACAAAATGTATTGACATAACCAACCTTAAAAACACCATAATACCTTCAAATTGGAACTGAAGAACAGATTCTCGTCTTTAGAAGGCCTAACATCGGAAGAAGTGGATATTTCTGAAGTTAACAGAAAAGCAACCAAAGCTCTTATGGAAACAGCAACAAAATTAGCTGGATCTAAGAACAAATTGCATGTGAACAAATTATCAGGAAAAACCAAAATGTTGATGCAAAAAAGAAGAGTTGATGAGGACAACTAAAGAAGATGTGACTTCTAAAGTGGAATATATAGAGCTATGCAAGACAGTACGAAAAAGTATCACTGAAGACGTAAGGAAATTCAACTGTGAACTAGTAAGGAAAGCAATTGAAAACAACCAAAGCCTAAAGATAGCAAAGGGACATCTCAGTAAGGAAAAAACAGATTATGGCACTGAGAAAAGAAGATGGTTCTGTAACAAGAAATAGAGGCGAAATTTTGACAAGAGTGAAAGATTTCTACTCCAAATTATATGAAAGGGATGACACATGTACTCCAGACATCATGAAAGGTACCAGTACCAGAGTTCTTCCAGTCCTTCCAGCAGAAGTTGCGCATGCAATCAAGAACATGAAGCTGGGAAAAGCTCCAGGAGAAGATGGAATTACTGTAGACATCATACAAGAAGCAAGTGGAGAAATCGAAACAGTACTCGCCCAAATTTTCACTCTATGCCTTAATGAAGGGAAAATTCCTGAGGATTGGAACAACGCTACAATGATCTTGCTACATAAAAAAGGTGACATTGAGGATCTCAGGAACTACAGACCTATCAGCCTCCTATCAGTGGTTTATAAAAATCTTCACTCAAGTTCTTTCACACCGCTTGAAGGTAATACTGGACATGGCTCAACCGAGAGAACAAGCTGGATTCAGGAGTGGCTACAGCACAATAGATCATATCCACGTACTGAGAGAACTAATTGAAAGAGAGGAATATGAACTTCCATTGTGCATGGCTTTTATCGATTATGAAAAAGCCTTTGATTCGGTGAAACCATCAGCACGGTTGCAATGGCTCTTGAAATCCTGCGGTATTGAAGATGCATACATTAATATTATTAATAACATCTATGAAAATGCAAGTGCAAAGATTCGGCTGTTTGAAAATACAACACACATAAAAATTGGAAAAGGAGTGAGACAAGGTGACACCATATCTCCGAAGCTCTTTAATGCCACATTGGAAAATGTATTTCAATCATTGAACTGGGAAAACAAAGGGATAAAGATTAATGGAGATTATCTAACCCACCTTCGTTTTGCTGATGACATAGTCATTTTTGCAACTACCCCATCAGAGCTACAGAGTATGATCCAGGAACTTGCTGACAAGAGTAAAGAAGTGGGATTAAAAATGAACTTTCAGAAGACAAAAGTGATGTACAATGCTTTTACAAGAAATGAAGATTTATTGATTGATGGAGAAAAGCTGGAGATAAACAGACACGTACATTTATCTTGGACAGCAGATATCAAGTGAGGGTCACATTGGTGAAGAAATTAATCGGCGTACAAAACTTGCCTGGAGAGCTTTTGGAAGAAACAGCATAATTTTCAAGAGCAATATGCCATTATGTCTTAAAAGAAAAGTGTTTGATCAATGCACCCTTCCAGTGCTTACGTATGGTGCAGAGACGTGGACCTTAACTAAAAGTGACATGCAAAGACTGCAGACAACTCAAAGCAGCATGGAGAGGTGCATGCTGTGTAACCAGGAGAGATAAGAAGAGGAACTCGTGGATCCGAAAAATGACAAGAGTGGAAGGCATCATAATCAGAGTTAAATCACTGAAATGGCAATGGGCTGGACATGCTGCCAGAAGGGACAGACCATCGATGGACAGCCGAAATTTTAGATTGGATTCCAAGGGACAGGAAAAGACCCAGAAGAAGACCACATGGAAGATGGGTGGATGAAATTCGAAAGTAGGCGGGAGTGACATGGAGGAGACTGGCACAAGACAGACCGTTGTGGAGGAGACTTGGGAGACACTTCGATCCAGCAGTGGATTGATAATGGTTGACAATGATGATGATGATATATATATATATATATATATATAAACCTAATAAATATCTTAAATTTATCTTTCATGTTTTCTTTATGCATCACCCCCCCCCCCCCACACACACACACCTCTCTCTTATTCCAATTGACAAGTTTTGGGGGCTTTTTCCAGTGGTGGATTTAGAGTTACTGAAACCCTATGCACAGTGCCAGATTTGGGGAGGCCCCTCACTTTGCCGAGCATCCTAAAATATAATCCGTGCATTTTTACTTTGTTCCATTAATGTATAAAGTATCGTAATTGCAAAAACAAATTGACTGCCATATTTCAACAGAAATACCAATTTTGGGTTCCCCCAAACATGGTTTAAAATTTTCATGGAGGTGTGTTTGTGTGGTTTGTTGTCGCATTAACTAAAAAACCTCTATAGCTATCAAGACGAAATTTAATACTGAGGGCTTTTGTGACACCCTGACAAGGAGGAAATGGAGTTAAAAGTGGAAAGCCTTTTATATATAATTTATGACAATTAAGCTTGTGGTGTTACGATAGAATGAAAATCACTACTTTTTTCAATATAAAATATTTATTATACATCGACTATAGTTTCGCAGAGCGTTTGGCTCAGCATTCTGAGCGTTTGGCTCAGATTTCGTCCTGAGGATGCCGAGCCAAACGCTCTGCGAAACTATAGTCTATGTATAATAAGCATTTTATTGTGGAAAATCTTTTGTTTAAGGAAGAAAAGTCCGAACTTTTGTAAAGATGACCACTGAACCAGAGTACTAAAAACATGTTACGTAAGGTTAGTTTATTTTACTGCTTTGATTGACACTTATGTTACATGCATTGTGGAATCTGCTGTCGTGTATCCAGACAGACAGTCCGAGCATGAAAGAGATCTATTCCTGGTGCTTCGTAAAACACGTTTTCCAATGCCCATTTTATTCGTATGAAAGCAGTCTTGTGATTTCTTGTGATTACCTCTTAAACTAAACTTAGTGGGGGGCGGGGCGGGGATTTTAAGGGAAAGATGGATAGTCATATAGAACACCGAACTACATGTTCATTACATTTTAAGAAAATTGGCCAGAAATAACACCCCAATTTCTAAGCTCAGTTGTAATGTAGTATAAAGTAATATTACCCTCAAAACGATATTTAGTGAGCTTGCATTTAAGCTAGTAAATTCATATTTGTCGATGACGTACTTCGATTTCGGGCGTAATTATGCCCCAAAATCTTCCCAAACCCAAGAACAGCTAATTTATCCCTCGCTCTGTGAGTTTTCCCTTTTCTTAGAAGCAAAATTATAAATCATTCTTGAGGCCTTACAGCATCGCGAGGCCCCGCACCTGGGCTTAGTTGGCTTCCCTGTAAATTCTCCCCTGTGTATTTCAAGTCGAAGTTTAGAAAAAATACTTTTTTCGATCTACCCTACTTAACACCTGCACGAAAAGCTAAACGTGACGTCACAAATATTTCTCTCAGTTGTCGCTAATTATGATGACTTCTATTATACTACATGTGTCTTGCAGATTCACAAAAATGTAATTCAGCTGTTGAATTAATTTCATTTCATTGTTTTATACGCGTTGTTTTGAAGCTAGTCTATGACGAATTGCATCAATCTTGTGAGTCCAGTTATTTCTGTTGTTCCATTCATGTTTTATTAGAATCAAAATTACATGCTCTCAAATTCTTCTTTTCCAGTTTTAAGAGATGTAAATATTCAGCTCAACCATCCGCATTTCTTCTCCACGTGAGCTTGCGTGCCTTTTAGATATTTGACCTCGCTGTCGTTGCAGTCAAAAGTATTGTGGTCTGGTAGTAAGACTTTCCTGTGACGACCGATGCCTGCGTGCCAGTACGCAATGAAGCGACACCTTGTTTCTCTCACTGGGGTCCTCCACCCCCTGGCTCTCTTAACCCTCACATGTGCATAATTACGCCCCTTTTAGGGGTGTTTACAAGTTCATTGACTCTTGTGCTTTCCAAAGGGCTCTTAATCGCTCTCTCTCGAGTGTGAAAACCACTCTTTGTTTTAAGGTTGTCTGTGGTTTAGATGCTATCCAGATTGCAAAACGCTAGACTGAAAAGTCTTGTTCAACATGACCCATATTGTAACGATATATCAGTCGATTTTTTTTTCAGCTAAGTGCAGGTCGCGGTGGGCAAGGAAAAAGATTACCGAAACATTCAATTCACAGTTGTTTTCTTGTCTAGAATTTGCCCACCTCCTGAAGCACCATCAAAAAAAGATCCCTTCTCTTTATCCCCTTGAGTCGTGCCATCTCTCCAGACATCCTTATAACAAAGCAGCTATTCTTGTGTTCGGCGAATGCTATTCTTGTCCTAGAACAAGGAAATGATTTTCTGACGTAATACGTCAATGTCTCAGATGTCGTGTAGCTCTAAGTTGCGTTCAGCTAAATTTAATGTTCGGAAGTGCAGGTTCTTCAAATTATGCGAAGTAATTGGTTGTTTCTTAAGTACAGAAAAAGTATGTGTATCAAAGTTTGCATAACAATTAGCAAATAAAAATTTGAAAATATCACGCATTAGCAAATTATTCTAAATACTTGAGTGATTAACTTCGTCATCCCACGAACTTTGTTATACTAAGCAATAATATTTACATACAACTGGCTCTACTTACATACACATAGACGATTCCATGTACGCAGTTAAGCCTGTTGTAACATAAGTAGATTCCCTGTTATAACTCCTAAAAAAAAAAAAAATGAACGTGTTGCAAAGATTAAAAAAAAAAAAAAAGCGGTACGTCACCGATTGTAGTGCGACCCCCCCTTCCCGGCTGATTAAGGCGTATGTTTGTATGTTGTCATCTGAGCAGGACCAGGCTTCCAACCCCGGATGAAGCATGGTTGTTGCGTTTGTCTTACGGCACTGGCTCTGTGACTTCTTTGGAATCAGTGGTCCTAAATGCTTATAGCCCATCGAGTTACTCGAAGGCCGTCTAGAAAATACATGGCCGTGACACTGGAGAGATGAGCTCCCTCCTGTAGTGACGTCCCGAGGAAACCAAGGCTTCCGGTTGGTTTCCAGCGCTGTCGTGTATGACGTCATATACCATAAGCCGTGTAACATGAGTGACGTCAGAAACGGAGGGAATTCATCGCTGTCACTACCTTTTACTTTCTAGGCGGCCTTGGTTGCTCACACTGGGCGTTACGCCCCCCCCATTTTTTTCAGAATTCTGAATTTTTCTGACCAAGCTGCGTTTCGCCCTTTTTTTTTTTTTTTTTTTTTTTAATCATTCTTATTTTTGTGATCATGTTCCTCGTTTTTAATATTTGGTAATGATGAAAATTGCCGCCCCGGTGGCGCAGTGGTCTAATCGATGGCCTCTGATCATTCGTCTGTAAGGGGTCCGGGTTCGAATCCCGGTGAGGCATGGATGTTGTGTTTGTCTTACGGCACTGGCTCTCTCCCTTCCCTGGAACCAGTGACCCTAAATTAGGGACGGGCGACTGCTTATAGCCCATTGAGTTGCTCACGGTGGTCGTTAAACCTCCAAATAATAAAAAAAAATGATGAAAAAGAGCGATTTCACACTTTTTTTAAGAGCTTTTTCTAATGAAATGCATGTGTTCCTATTCCTAACAATCTCTTCTTCAAAACCAATCAGTAGAGCAAGTATTTTGTCCTTTTCCCCGATTTAAAAAAAAAATAATTAAATATCAAACTCATTACTTAATATTATCTTGATGAAATTTGAGCCATTTTCGTGACCAGTAAAAATTATTTTTACGGCAGAGTTAGACAATGCAGTACCGAATTTTGATAGAAACGAATTATTGTTCGTCCATTGTAAGTTGCCTTCACAATGCCTCTCTCATTGGCAAGGCGGTAGCTCAGCAGATTAAAATATTTTTTCCTTACTGCACCATTTACGTATGTGACTTTATTGTCTCCTCGCCGATTTTTATATTTAATTTCGCGTAAACATGTGATTTCCCATTCGTTACTTTACGTCTTGCCGTACCAAGGCGCAAAGCAAGCATGTTTTCCCTTTTGTTTAAAGAGAAATTTGTGTTTAAAATCGCTTCTGCGTGACACCGTGCAGAGAAAACGACTTTACGGAGAATGAAAGGAGACAACGGAAGTTAAAATTCAGATTTTGGTTTATTTCTTTATTTGTAAAAAAATAAAAATGCATGCACATTTTGCCAGTTTGTATAGCAAGAAATGACTTAGCAATGGGAAAACATGCAATTTCAGAGAATTTAATATCGCAAACTTTTTGTTAGAGAGAAACACCAAAGGGATGCATGTGCTTTCACCATGAGTCCCTCACCACAAAATAACACATTTAAAATAAAGTGTAACCGAGTTTTGGAGGTCTCCACCCCTTGACTGAAAAACCTCATGCTTTATTTAGATCAGTTCACGTATTGTAAACCTTACGCTTGCATTTATTCCTATCTATACTTTTTTTTTTTTTTTTTTTTTGCAAATGTAAGGCTTACAATACGTGAACTGATCTAAAAATCATGAGGTTTTAGAGTGAAGGGGTGGAAACCTCCAAAACTTGGTCACACTTGATTTAAAATACGTGTTATTTTGTGGTGAGGGACTCATGGTGAAAGCACATGCATCACTTGGTGTTTCTCTCTAACAAAAAGTTTTTGATATTAACTTTACGCAAAGTGTGTTTTATGAGAGATTATAACGCATAAGATTATAATTTCAGATATTTAAAATTTCAGAGAAATCAATCTTTAAAAAGCGGTAATGCGCGCCGTTCTTCACTCTGCCCTGAAAACAGCTGTGCAGGTTAAAAGGACAAGCTAAATTTTGAATTTTGCACCAATAAAGAGAATGCTTGCTCTATTGATTGATGCAGACAAACATAACATAGGGTGATCTGTTTGGGTTGGGATAGTTTAAAAATGCTGATGTATTGCTTGTAATAGATATGATATGGATGGGAGTTTGTCTAGGTCTCTACATGACCGACCCCGTTCCCGGACCGTGCAGAGTTCATACCGGGTGTTCAATTCTTGCCATGTGTTTTCTAATATCTGCGGAGTGATTTGTGCAAATGCTGTAGTACGGAGGTTAAATTAGATCGATGAATATTTACAAACGAGGCTACATTTCATGTGAGCTGAAGAATGAATTCGCACAACGCTATTATTTGGTTGTCTCATTGGCGCACTGGTCTAAGCGATGTCTTCTGATCATTCGTTCGAGATGGGTCGGCGTTCGGATGCAGTGTGTGTCTTTCGGCACTGACTCTCTCTTCCCTGGAACCAGTAGCCCTAAGTTAGGGACGGGCAACTGCTTATAGCCCATTGAGTTGCACTCGGTGGTCGTTAAAGACTCAACAAAAAGATACCCTAATATTTTCGTGTAACCAGAATCGCCATGCTTCCTACGAACGGTGAAAGTCCCCACGGTAAATGTGTAGTGCGGGATGAGTCATCACCTGCTGTACGGCAGTTTTTTCTTCTCTGAGGACACTGTACACTCATGCTACAGATCTTCTTGGTACTACAACTGGATAACGAAGTCATTTTACATCAAGACGAGGTCCTACCCCAATGGTCACTGAAAATCAGTGACAACTGGTGTGGCCACATTCCTTGGCCTGCAAACTCCCCGGATCTCACTCCCTCCGATTTCATCGTGTGTGTGTGGGGGGGGGGGTGAAGAACATCGTCTACGCACGACCTCAAAGCCTGAATGACTGAAGATGAAATTTTTTGCAGCGTTCGAGTAAATCACTCCACAGATGTTCTTAGAAAACACGTGGCAAGAACTGAGTACCCGGTATGAACTCTGTCAAGTCTACAAAGGGAGTCATGTGGATGCCTAGACAAACTCTCACCCATAAAGGTGATTTGTGCCAAAAATTGACTTACATCTGTTACAAGCCATACCACAGCATTTTTACATTATCCCTACTCAAACGGATCACCCTGTAGATTGTTGGAAGTTCTTTCTGCGATGGCACTTAATTAATATGTTCTGTAGGATTTATATTGGAACATACATTGGCTTTTGAAGAAAATTAGAAAAAAATCGCTGATGTCACTGTTTCCCACAGAAGGTCTTCCATTTGCGAAAAGTTTTGTAAAGCAAAAATTTTTTTTTACAAATTTACACATTATTGCCTCCACACATTTTTTTTTAATTTTTAAAGTCCAGCGTGTAATACGATTTTATTCATTACTACTGGAAAAAAGCGTCAAACTGATTTTTCTAGTGTTAGCTTCAAAAAATTTCCGATAAGGGTTGGAGTCTCATCGGAATAGGTGGTCATGACAATTTTGTTTATTATTCATAACGAGACATTCAACGTTTGTGAGATTAGAGTGTGTGAAAAGAAATTATTATTCGTTATGTAAGCTTGCTAAAAGCCTGTCAGTAAATAAGAGTTAATGAAAAATACCGTCTCGGTAAAAGCTAAGTAAAGATCCTCAGCGGATTAGTACGCATGTTCGAGGCCCAGTATCCTGCTGCATCAACGTCGTAAAACTGGCAGCTTGAATAAATATTTGGATACTAAAATAGGTTATACCATTTTAATTGGCATTGTTAAAAGCATTTTTCAATGCGGAAGTGCGCCGTGTTCAGTTACGGAAGGGAAAAAAAGATTGCGTGCTTTTCGAAAGAATTAGCTTTATTTCATTGGTGTTTATGCCACTGTGTTGTGAGTTGCGTCTTTTCAGTGCTGAGTTTGTTTCACTTCGCTTTTTTTTTTTTTCTGGCATTATATTGATAGTGGTATCGAAGTTTGCGGCTGTACTGTACAACACCCCCGCCCCTCTCTCTCTCTCGTAGAAGTCCTCCTGCCGTTTATGTTCTTGGCGTGCATGTCCGAATATATGAATTATGACCTTCTCGGTGTTTCTTGTTTCTTCTATCTCCTCCACCCTTTTTTATTTCTCCTTCATTTCGTTAAAGCGAAGAGCCCCTTTCCGTCTTGATCGGCGCATAATTTGACTTGAATTGTCGGTAGGCAGGCGGCGTCGTCATCAGGTGGCGTGCTTGAGAATGAATTTTGGACGATTTATTTCATTCAGTGAGAATGATGATGAAGGCTCCGTTTAGTCGTGCCGCCGCCTCCGCGTGGTTTCCCACGTGTGTTGTGAAACCTTCTGGCATTGATTTTCTCAGACCTCTTTGTTGTCCTTCGGCTTGTGAAGTAAACGGGATTCCCTCGCCCAGCCCTTGGTCATTTATTCGAAACCCAAAGTTCCGTATTGATTGTGAGTTAAAACCTTTCGAAGACTTCAAAAACATCTGCAACAGGTACAGAAATACCTTTTCTTACCTTTCATGTTATCGTATTCTTGGTTTTATCATTTGTTTTAATGTGTCCAGTAAGAAAAATGCACACAGCCACTCCCCATTTTTTAATGTAGTTCCTAATTTAAGGACACAATGAAGAAAGAGTTCCATTTCTGTGATACATAAAAGCGCCTATATAGGAGGATGGGTAAATCTTCCCCGAAATGCCGTACTTAAATAGAGGCTAGATAGATCCATATGCTTATGTAACTAGTATAGCATGTAAGTCAGTATTTGAAAAATGGGAAGCATTAATTAAAAAAAATTCCTGTGCTAATAAAATGTGACAAAAAAAATTTAACATATGTATTTTAAATTAAATTTTCGTTTGTTTGTGAAAATTAATTTCAAATTCAGAAACCCTCCCCGAAAATTCTTCCTGTGCGGCCCTGTACGTGGGGGGAGACGCGCTTGCCCTCCCCTGAAGAGTGGTAAATTTTGATGTATGACTGGTAGCTTTATCCCGATTGAGTTCTACTCTTCGAAGGCTATGTGGATAAAGGAATGGTATTTCCTCTTTAAATACAGGAGTTAAAACATTGTTTTGGTAATATGTATATAGAGTTGATTTTAACATTCTTTTCAACTTTTCTTAACTTTAATTTCCCATTGTACACGGTGTAGACGTCTTTCGTAGACTGGTAGCCTTATCCCAATGGAGTTCTACTCTTCGAAGGCTCTGTGGATAAAGGAATGGTATTTCCTCTTTAAATATAGGAGTTAAAACATTATTTTGGTAATCTGTAGAGTTGATTTTAACATTCTTTTCAACTTTTCTTAACTTTAATTTCCCATTGTACGAGAAACCAGCTATAATCATGAATCCTTTACTGAAACTTTCTTCGGATTCTTGGAACCAAGTTTGTAAGTCTTTTTCTGCTCTTTTGCGGTAAGTAAATCTACCTTTTTTTGTTACAGTCGTTTAGGTAGATCCATGCTTCATCAATAGTGGCAATAAATTTCCATCTGTGTCCGGCTGAGTGATTTTCATAAAGAAGTCTACACCGTGTTCTGCGCGCAGTCACGTGCCTGGGTAAAATGCGTAAACATTATGTTGTTGTTGTTTTTTCTCCAGATTTAAATATTTGTTTATTTCCATGTTTACAGTTGATACAGAGATTTTTAACGACTTAGCGATTGCTCTTTGGGTCGGTGGATTCTCTTTTAAGGCCAGAAACCTTTTTTTTGAAATAGTCGTAAAAGAACGTACTTTTTTTTTTTTTTTTGGATATTCGTTTGTTCTTTTTCCTGTTAAAACCAATGCTTGACGATTTTTTCCCTCTATTATTAACAATATTGCTTATTTTACATCTAGAAAGGCTAATTCCATGATTTTCGCATAATTACAGAGTACGAATATTTCCCTTCGTGAAGAGCAAAAACATAACTTTCTATTAACAGCTTGTTAACGTCCGCCATTTTCTTAGCAGACGATATTTAACTGCAGCAGATGTTTCCTTCGTGTTCATCTGCCACGCTCTTGCCAGTTTCAATTCTTGAACTTCTTTTATTTTTTGTAATTTCTTATCAAACGCGTTCTAAAAATGTGCAAACATCTCCTGCATTTCAATGGGAAGGGTTTTTTTTTTGTTTTTTTCCATATATTGAAAGTATGAAATCGTACAGATTTTTTAACCTAGTTTTTATAATGAAATTGGAATGAAAAATCAACGTTAAAGTTAAAATGTAGACAGGCTTAAGGTATCACACACAAAGCATTCGTGTATATATGCATGTCTTACATTATGAATTAGCTTAATCTGAATTTTTTTTTTTTTGAGTTATTTCGAATTTTACAAGATAATATTTAACATTGTGGAATTTCTTTTTTGCGTTTATAAGTTTTTCAAGGCCGTTCCGTAGAAAAAGGTATAACCCAGGTTCCACTTAAAGCCCTGGGTTCTACTATGCTAGCTGTAATTTTTGTTAGATTGTGGAGATTATTCATCTCTTACCCCCACCCTTTTACCATGGGAAATATCACTTAAGAGTTTGAGTAAGAAGTGAAATTACAAAAGAATTGCTGTGGGTGATTTAAATGCCTTCTGTGCGGAGTGGTATTCTTCACATAATGACTTCTTCGGGGACCTCATTAAGTTGTCATTAGGGGCCTTTCGTACGGCATGTGTGAGAGATACCAGTGGCCCCCGAGGGCCTCTGGTGGGAGCATAGTCATCGTTAGTGGCATGTGGCTCATAGGGAATGTATGTTTTGAATGCCTCTCTAACAATAATAGGATCATTGACCAAATGTTCACCCAGAAACTGCCTCCGAAATTTCCGGCAGTTCCACTGATCCCCTCGTCACTTTAAAACTCATTATGCTTATGAAGTCAGTTGTTCGCATCTCGACACTCGACATTGAAGGTTCAAATGGAAATTCCACTTTTTATTCCGCCATTCATTGGCGCATAATGGATCGTGAAATCTCGATGAAAACGAAAGACAAGACTCAGTGCTTCCTTCCCTGTCTTCCCAGACGATTGCTTTCGATCTGAAACGGAAGTGGGGAGGGCACCCTTCCCCCGCCCGCAGTTACCTACCTTGTGTGTGTTCTTCGCACGTCAGTGTCTTTCAGTCACCAGTACATTGCTGCGTCCGTCGATTAAGTAGTAGTCACACTCCATTGACACCTATTGAAAAACAAAAGTTCTTTTTTACCGCAAGACCAAAAGATAGCCGGGGAACTGATGGAGAAAGGCAGAGACGTGGCCAAGGGAACCGGATCACTCCTAAAACTTTTCACCTGTAGTATTTTTATAGTCATTCCAAAATACTTTTGACGACAAAATTACACTGAGTGTCCAAATTATTATGACCACCTAGTTAGTACGTTTGTTGGGCCACCTTTTGCCTTTAATACTGCTTAAAACCGTCTCGGTATGGACTCTATTAAATGTCGGTAAGTGGTTTGGGGTATTATTGCCCAAATGCGACGAATTGCACTCTCCAGCTTTTGACGATTTGATAGTAGCGGATCCAACTGCCTGATGCCCCTTTCTACTTCATCCCACAGATGCTCCATTGGATTGAGATCCGCTGATTGAGGAGGCCAATGTAGCACGAAAGAGTCTCCGTGCACTGTAAGAAATAAGTGGTGTGAATTAACGGAAAATTTCTGAAAGTAACGTGCAGCAAAGTTGCCGTTATGTGTCCGTCTTTTAACGAAATTTCTGTTTTTAAAAGTACCTGATTTTTTTACCTTTCCGTATTTTCACGGATTTTCCGTAGTCAGTAATTCCGTTCATTTGAGAAAAGTTCGTTTCCGTATTTAGACAGAAATATCGCAAAATAGAAGCATCTGAATTCAACCCTTATGCCAGAGAATCCTTTCGCGTCGAGTGGGACCGTAGGTAACGGTGAGACTCAAACCGGCGTCGTCCGGGTTGACTCTGCAGAAATCACGCGCCTTAACCACTCAGCCAGAAATAATTCAGTATTAGAGCTCACGTTCAACGTTAAACACTCATGGCACGACAGTGAATTTTTTTTTTTTTTTTGTGTCATTAATGCGAGTGATTTAGTCATTATATTTTCTATCGGAGCTTATTATTTTTTTGAATACGTTTGTAATAATTTTAGTTTTTTTGTAGGAGGACTTATCACAAATTAAGTTTTATTTTTCCATCGTGAGTTTTCGAAGCAACAGAATGACTTGGATTTCGATTTCTTTTTTTAACTGATAGTAACTTTCATCTATCTTTGATAAGAGGTGAAATATACTGTTTTATAGAAATATTTCACACAACTTCTAAATATAACATTTACAGGGTGCGTAGGGTATTTGAGGACATGCCATTTTTAAATGTGATGAGGTGAGATCAATTCATGTCTGCTAAGACACAGAAAAATCGTCTGATCTATCTCGGTATGCATTCTACACTGGCACGTATGTTTCTTTTGCCAGAAAATTGCCTTACAAGGTGAAAACGGATAAGTAATTCGCAGTATTAGATGGCACGAGTAAAATAATCAAAATTGCGGACTTTTGTAGTGTTCGGCCGTTATGTTGTCTGTTTGCGATTTTTCTCTTTTTCGTAAGCGTGCTTACGTGGGAAAGATACGGTTGCCGGATACCTGTGAAGGTCAAGTATATCTGGAAGCAACCCAGAAATCAGATTCCTTCTGAAACGTCGCCTTCAGAGTCTGTTTGGCCGGAAAGATAAGTTTACATTACACAGAGATAAAGGGAGTAGCTTGTTTTCAGGAGTTGTCAACACGAGACGAGGGTGAATGTAAAACAGGGCATGCGCGCGCTTGCACGTGGCTGAGACGAATCTGCGTGTCACGTGTTACGAACTGCACAAGTGCTGATGACAGAAATGGTCTCCCAAGCGCATAAACAAATCAGCTCCAGTTCACATGACCATAAACACAAAACCATGTTTTCCGAAAGTTCTAAAGAAAAATAAGCGCATTGTTTCGGTTTTGTTTGCTCGTCTGTTTTGCGAACTGCGACATTTGATTCCCGTATGAAAATCGGAACAGAAAAATTGTTTTTTCTTCGAATTGCGGAAAGATTGCCGAAGGTACGGCTATAGGCTTTGTGTTTGACCCAATACCCAGTCACAAAAAATATTGCTTTTGTGATTGCAGGGGGAAATGCCAACGCCTTTTCAAAACATTTTCCAGCTCTTATCGGTACAGAGATTTTTCCATTAAAAATTGTATACGGTGAATCAAATAAATCGGTTGCTTTTGAAAAAATATAAATTAAGAACGAATGTCTCAGTTAATATAAAACAAATAGCAGACAATATTGTATTGGAACTTTTTCTTTACAACGTGATGTGGTCTTTGCGATCTGAAACAAAAAACAAATGGCGATAATGGAGTCAGAAATCCAAAATGACAGACTTCATTGGCATCGAGCGTTCAACGTAAATTTTATGGTGTAACGATCAGATCAGATCATATGTAGAGGATTTTAGGAACGGAGTGTCTGATCCCAGGTCTTAAACAACCCTTAGAAATAGGAAGATAGGAGCCCAGGTCTTAAACAACCCTTAGAAATAGGAAGATAGGAGATTTGGGCTACAGTGCCCGACAGGAAAGTGACACGGAAGCGAGGTCCGACGGCTTAACGTGTCCATCGGACTCACGGCGGATATTTAGTGGTTCGAGCATTCTTACCTGCCTGGGAATGAACCTGTTTCTCCGTGGCAGTCACGGACGTTGACCACTAGGCCACCCGCACAGCCTCTTTGGTGTAAGGAAAGTCATTCTGGGATGTAAAACTCCGTAAAAGCGAATTTTCAAACGAAAATATCAACAGAAGCCTCAGACACCTTCTATCACCGAATGTCGTTCAGGTTTGTTAGCAATGTGACTCACAAGGAATGAATGTATACACGGTGTCCAGATGGAAGGTATCCAAATTTCTGCTTTCATTTGTTTTTTTTCTGCTTTATCATCATCATCATCATCAACCATTATTAGTCCACTGCTGGATGAAGGTCTCCCCAAATTTCTTCCACAATTGTCTGTCTTGGGCCTGTCTCCTCCATGTCACTCCAGCATACTTTCGAATGTCATCCTTCCATCTCCCATAGGGTCTTCTTCTGGGTCTTTTCCTGTCCCTCGGAATCCAGTCTTAAAATTTCGGTTGTCCATCGGTTTTCCGTTCTTCTGGCAACATGTCCAGCCCATTGCCATTTCAGTGATCTTCACTCTAGTCATGATGTCGTCCACTCTTGTCATTTTCCTTATCCACAAGTTTCTCTTCTTATCTTTCCTGGTTACACCAAGCATGCATCTCTCCATGCTACTTGGAGTTGTCTGCAGTCTTTGTATGTCTTTTTTAATTAAGGTCCATGTCTCGGCTCCATACGTAAGCACTGGTAGGATGCATTGATTAAACATTTTTCTTTTGAGACATACTGGCATACTGCTCATAAAAATTGTACTGTTTCTTCCAAAAGCTCTCCATCCAAGTTTTATACGCCAATTAATTTCTTCATCGATGTGACCCTCACTCGATATCGGCTGCCCAAGATAAATGTAGGAATCGGTTGTCTCAAGCTTTTCTCCATCAATCGCCAAATCTTCGTTTCTTGTAAAAGCATTGTACATCACTTTTGTCTTTTGAAAGTTCATTTTTAATCCCACTTCTTTACTCTTGTCAGCAAGTTCCTGGATCATACTCTGCAGCTCTGATGGGGTAGTTGCAAAAATGACTACGTCATCAGCAAAACGAAGGTGGGTTAGATAATCTCCATTAATCTTTATCCCTCTGTTTTCCCAGTTCAATCATTGAAAGACATTTTCCAATGTGGCATTAAAGAGCTTCGGAGATATGGTGTCACCTTGTCTCACTCCCTTTCCAATTTTTATGTGTGTTGTATTTTCAAACAGCCGAATCTTTGCACTTGCATTTTCATAGATGTTATTAATAATATTGATGTATGCATCTTCAATACCGCAGGATTTCTGAGCCATTGTAACTGCTGATGGTTTCACCTAATCAAAGGCTTTTTCATAATCGATAAAAGCCATGTACAATGAAAGTTCATATTCCTTCGTTCTTTCAATTAGTTCTCTCAGTACGTGGATATGATCTATTGTGCTGTAGCCACTCCTGAATCCAGCTTGTTCTCTCGGTTGAGCCATGTCCAGTGTTACCTTCAAGCGGTGTGAAAGAACTTTAGTGAAGATTTTATAAACCACTGAGAGGAGGCTGATAGGTCTGTAGTTCTTGAGATTCTCAATGTCACCATTTTTATGCAGCAGGATCATTGTAGCATTGTTCCAATCCCCAGGAATCTTCCCTTCATTAAGGCATCGAGTTAAAATTTGGGCGAGTACTGTTTCAATTTCTCCACTTGCTTCTTGTATGATGTCTACAGTAATTCCATCTTCTCCTGGAGCCTTTCCCCCGCTTCATGTTCTTGATTGCATGAGCAACTTCTGCTGGGAGGACTGGAAGAACTCTGGTACCTTTCATGATATCTGGAGTACATGTATCATCCCTTTCATATAATTTGGAGTAGAAATCTTTCACTCTTGTCAAAATTTCGCCTCTATTTCTTGTTACAGAACCATCTTCTTTTCTCAGAGCCATAATCTGTTTTCTTCCCTTACTGAGATGTCCCTTTGCTATCTTTAGGCTTTGGTTGTTTTTAATTGTTTTCCTCACTAGCTCACAGTTGAATTTCCTTACGTCTTCAGTGATACTTTTTCGTACTGTCTTGCATAGCTTTATATATTCCACTTTGGAAGTCACATCTTCTTTAGTTGTCCTCATCTCTCTTCTTTTTTGCATCAACATTTTGTTTTTTCCTGATAATTTGTTCACATGCAACTTGTTCTTAGACCCAGCTAATTTTATTGCTGTTTCCATAAGAGCTTTGGTTACTTTTCTGTTAACTTCAGAAATATCCACTTCTTCCGATGTTAGGCCTTCTAAAGCAGAGAACCTGTTCTTCAGTTCCAACTTGAAGGTATTATGGTGTTTTTTAAGGTTGGTTATATCAATACATTTTGTTTGTCGTATGAGCTTGCCACGTTCAAGTTTAGTGTTGAGGTGCATTTTACATCTCACCAATCTATGGTCACTACCTGTGTTGAACTTGTTCAGCACACTGCAGTCTTCGATGACGAATTTTTTGTTACACATAATAAAATCAATTTCACTTTTCGTCCCAATTGGATGTCTCCATGTCCATTTCCTGTGTGGCTTTTTCTTGAAAAAGGAGTTCAAGATGAAAAATCCCTCTGCCTCTGCAAACTCAACGAGGGTATTTCCACGCTGGTTTCTGTTGCCGTGACCGAATTTACCTACTGAAGTTTCATTCTGTTGCCGTTGCCCTATTTTTGCATTGAAATCTCCCATAATTATCTTCAAGTGCTGCTTACCTTTATTATTTAGATGACGAATTTCCTCATAAAATTCTTCAATTTCTTCTTCAGGATGACTTGTGGTGGGTGCATAAGTTTGAATAATCTGAGCCTGGTATCTTCTCGATAGTTGGATAACGAGTCGCGCAGCTCTGTCAGAGGAACTTTCAACTTCTACCACTTTATCCTTCAGTTTCTTGTTTATTATAAATCCAACAACACTAGTTCTGCCAGTATCTGTCCCACGATAGTAGAAGAGATGTCCACTTTTCAGTTCAATGAGATCTTCTCCATTTTTCCTTACCTCACTTAGCCCGACGATGTCCCACTTGATCCTTTGTAGTTCCTCTTCCAATTCAAGAAGCCTTGAATCAGAAGATAGGGAGCGTCCATTATACGTAGCCAAGGTCAGCACCATATGGCAGCCTAGTCCGGTCCTCCGGGGATTCTTAGCACCCTCTGCCTTCATGTCGCATTGGCCGCTGCCTTGGCCAGGTACATTCCAGCTGCCGGAGACTGAGGGCCAAGATTTAAGTTGTAGAGTCATTTTGGAGGTGTTTGGCCATAACTCGCCACGCTGGCCAAGCGGGTTGGTGAGTGTGGGATAGCATTTCCTCTGATCCCGAGGGTATAGTTATACCTCTATTGGCGGTCGTCAGAGCCCCTTTAGTGGGAACAGGATGCACCACAAGAAGGCGGGGTTGACATTTGTCAAGGAGAGGCTGTGATGTTACGCATCACCTGACCTTACATCCCTATATATGTATATATATATATATATCTTAGTTGTTTTAGTACCAGATAAAGATTTTTTTTGCATCTGTCTCTATAGTATATATATATATATTTCGAGAGGAAAAAGGGGGAAAGGAATAGAAGCATTTTAAGTCCACCAGGGAAAAATGAAAGAAAACATAGAAGCTTTTTTTCTCTAATGTAACTTGGTGCATTTTGATAAATTAAATCATTTTCTCCTAATGGAAGTTTCCTTTTAACAAAAAACGTAAAGAAATGTAATACTTTGAGAGATGCAAAACCCTTTCTTTCCCTCTAAATACGCCCCTCGGTAATTGCAGTATGAAATTTCGTGAAAATAACTAGAAGCATTGGTATTATTTAGTGTCATTTAGTTATGAAATTTCGGGAAACCTTTCGTGGCATTTCCTCTCTACTGGCGCGCACAAATTAGCCCCCGGATACGAGGATGTGACGTCATTTATTCCGTTAAGTAGGTACGTCCTGGCTATACAGCGTTGGAATCCGATAAACATCCAGGCTGCTGAGTATCTCGTCATCATTAGACCCGTATTGCCCTGTTACGTTCTTCTGAGCAAATGCAGTAAGTTTCTTCGCAGTTAGCGGAATACACTCTTGTGAAACTTCAGAAAATTTAGATAGCTTGTCATACCCCTCTGCACTCTGTTTATTTGCCCCCTGTTATATACGTTCTTTTGGGTAAGTACCATAATTTACTTGTTAAAGTATTTTTATATATTTTGAAAACGCAAAGTTTGTGTACATATATGGTGTAGTGCGCATGTCTGTTGAATCAAAAGAACCAGGCATGAGATTCTTCGACGGATTCGCTGAATTCCATTTTTTTTTTCAATATCGATTTGTATTCTCGAGATCGATACAAAACTGAAGAGAAATTTCTGTGGGATTGGGTTTGGGATCGTTTTCAATCTGTAGACGGAATTCCGTTTTTCAAAATTTTTCGAAAACTGAAGTTAGACGGAGTGAAAGTTTCTTTCGTAATTGTATTTATTTTCTCTCTCTCTCTCTTTCGCTCTTGTCTTGTACTGGTGCTAAATATCATTTTATTGCGTAAACCTTTGTATTTCAGTTTGACACTGTAGCCAACAATTTCCGAAAATGAAAGTTAGAATGGTGCGAACATTTCCCTGTGCTTTTAGATTCCATTTCCCGCGATGTTTCTTCTGTTCAGTATTATTAAATATTTTTTAATTCCATAAAAATTTCATTTCAGCTTTAAAACTTAGGAAATTTTTCATAAAACGGAAATTGCGCAGAGTGAATATTTCTCCTGTAATTGTAACTTTTTCCGCTATCCAGTGTGGTTGTTAAATGTGTGTGGTTTTTTTTTTTCTCATTAATGTTTGCATTTCAGCTTGATAAAAGAGGAAAAAGTTTCCGAAAACATAGCAACCCAACATAGCTGACGAAGTCGAAAAATTTGTAGATATTAATGCCTGGTGTTCAAAAGTATTTCCCTCTCAAAGCGACACCATTTATTCTGAAATAGTGAAAACTTTGATACCATGCATTCGTTGTCTTCAGGCTGAAAGTTCTTTAACCATTTTGGATGAAATTATAGTACCATAATAATTTATCAACTCTTATATAATTGTCATGCAACAAGTTTTTTGGAAATGCTCTCCTAGCTTTTATTATGTGTTATTAGGAAATACCACCCTGTATTTCCTAATGACACGTATAATAAAAGCATAATAACACATAATAAAGCATAATAAAGTGGTTTCATTCCCCAAGATATCAGGTGCTTTAAATCGAATTTACCTTTGTAAAAACAAGTGCGTGCATGTTTGTTTTTTTTCATTACTTGATAAAAAACAACAACAGCTGAATTAGAAAATGGCGGGAGGGGAGGGTGCATTTTTACCACTAAGAATTTGATGGAATGAAAAAGAAGAAATCAAAAGAATTGTACGTGTTTCGCTGGGGCATCGGGAGCACGCGCGTATACCTTTGAAGCCTAGTTCGAGACCCACGGGGGCAATGGGAAAGATTAATTTCCATCGTCAGGAGAGAAAAATGTAATATAAAGTCCAAGTCGATTTAGCGAAATTTCTATCTAACTACCAAAATACCAGAAACTGACTATTCTGAAATAAACAGAATTACTGACAACGAAAATTCTGTCAAAATATTAGAATTAGAAGAAACGGAAAGTTCGTTTAAAGATGGACACCTACCGGCAATTCACACCACTTAGTTTTTGCAGTGCATCTTTCTCTCGTACCATTTCCTGTTGATAGATATCTGGCAAACTTCCTACAGGTTGATGGGTGCGGTGCACCAGTACATCGTGGCTGTTTCGTCATATGTAAATTCACCCGAAGCGCATGGACTTCCTCTAAAAACCCTTAATAACCTCTGAAATGAATTCTGTAAATCTTGTGTGATTTAATTGTATCCAGTTAAACTCGCATAGAAATAATTAGCGAGCAAATACGTTCTGCTGAGGAGTTACGATTGTGGCTTAAGCAACACAAATCTTAAAAGCAAAATCCCTTTCTTTGTAGAAATCTTTCTCCATCATGAGAAGTTGTTTGTTGCACTTTGAGAAATGTGTTGTTGTAATGAGACCTAGAACGTTTGTCATCCCAAACGGAATTTGTGAACGCCGTAAAACCGGAAAAATTGCATAAAATCAAGATGCTCATACACTTGAAAATCTTCTGACAGGGTCTCCACAAATCGGAAGAAATCTACCCACTTGTGGAGAACTTATGATATCCATGAAATAAATAAAAAATATATCATTTTACGGGCATTTATCGTGAAATACAGGGTGAGCGAAATGTGCTTCCGAACTCTAGATTCCGGATTATTTTCTGTCGTATATAATACTTACCGCAATGCTAGTGTGCGTCTTCTACAAGGTCTTGTCAGAACATATTTGTGTCTCATAGAAGGTGCAGGAATTGATCTCTGTCTTACCCGAGGCCTCCATACCAGCATATGTTCTAAAACACGCGCTTTAGCACTGAAGTGGAGAGATTTCGGTTAAGCAGCGATTGATGTTTAATTTCAATATCTCCAGGTCAGATGGATTATTTACATACGCCACCTTCCAAGTAATCCCACAGAAAAACTTCAGGAGGCGATAAATTTGGGAATCATGGAGGCCAGAGTCACTCTTGAGATGATGTGGCTTTCGAAGAAACTTCCCAAAAGTTTCATTGATACAGTGCGGCATGTCACTCCGTCGTGTTTGAAACCATGAGAAACTTTCCTGTTCTTCCAGAAGACTCACAAACTGAAAAAACAAGTGTTGGTAAGCTTTAGAACTGACGATGTTGAAAAGGAGCGTGTCCTCTGTGTTCTCCGTCTGTATATCACACACTCTACACACCGATTTTCCGAGAATAAACCGAATATGGGGATTCGCCGCTTACCAGTGTAGTTTGTTTTTTGAGTTAATCTTCATCTATAAAAAAACGACTCTGGTAAAATTCCGAAACCAGCGACCGGAACGCACCCTTCTTATCTTTGTCAAGTTGTTTTAGCTTATGAACAACTTTCATCGATACGCATGGAGACCTAAACTTCGTAGCTGTGCGTATGGAACGATAAGTAACACTAGCTGATGACTACCTGTACCGTCTAAGTGAAGATTTCACAGGGAAATATTAAACTCTGTCATAAGTTCGGAACTTTTAAGGTTCCTGACGGCGCTGCGATAGCTAGCCCGTCAGTGTCCGGAAACCACAGTCTTTCTCTCGGACAGATTCGGTCCAGAGACCTGTGGGGATCTGCCTCCCCCACGGGACCGGTACCTTACACCCTTCTATCATAACCCGTATGTGCGACGTGCTATGGGCAGTTGGGGCAAGCAACTTTTCAATAATTATCTCATCTCGTGGCCGGGAGATCGCCCGCCAACCCGAGTTTTTGGGACAAAAGTCCTTTATTTGGTATCAAAAATACAAAATACATGCACGTTACACTATGAGGGTCTCATGCACCCCTCTCACAAATATTCAGGCACTAAAACACATTCACACATAGAAATATTTACAAAGTCCACAGCACTAGGGCCAGTGCTGTGGTGATGACCCCGGGCCAGGGTCATCAGAATCACCTTGGTCACTAGACCAGAAAGCTCAATATCGAGAGCCACGTACCTCCGAGGGTACTGCCATCTGTCAACCATAGTTGACACGGCTTTTCCTTTGCTCAAGTTCCCTAATAAGACCAGGACACGTCCTACTGAAGCTGGAATGAGAGACGTCCAACTTCAGGTGGAACTTAGCATTCGCAGCAGTGCAATTGCTGCACTTCGGTGCGGCTGCACACTGGTGGTGCTGGAGCCCAACTTCACCACAATTGCCGCACCTTGCTTCTGACTCGAGACAGTTGCATCGGAAATGGCCGAAGCCATTGCACCGAAAGCACCTGACTTCCCGCAAAAATTCCTTTAGGCGGAGCACTGACCAACCCACGTTCAGTGTCTTCCGCCTCATCAAGAGTTTGAAGGCGTTGGGCTCCACGTCTGCCACCCAGTAGACCCTACCTCCCTTGCCCTTGATGGGAAAACAGGCTGAAAACCCGTTATCGAGGTCGGGGTTCTGTCCGCGAACCGCTTCCTCGAACTCTTTCCGTGAGAGATCCCCGTCGATCCCATACACTATCAACCGGGGGTGTCTCTTTCGTGGGGC
This sequence comes from Macrothele yani, assembly GCA_039090855.1. Taxonomy (NCBI): domain Eukaryota; kingdom Metazoa; phylum Arthropoda; class Arachnida; order Araneae; family Macrothelidae; genus Macrothele; species Macrothele yani. The sequence continues at coordinate 715,912 of CM077031.1, read as the reverse complement.
CGTGGGAAGTGTGTAATCTTTGGTCAACGGATTGCTACTCAACTCCTGGGCTAGGCGGTCGAGCTCCCCGGGATGGGAACACTCCACCGCGACCCCACCTTTCCTAATGCACCGAATGCTCTGACCCCTATCTGCAGTTTAGTTGGGTTGACTGCAGTCTTCAGGGTCTTCTTTACGTCCTCTGAGGACGCACTCTCGACAGTGGGGTAGACCAAAAGCACGTGTCTGTTGTCTCCCGACTTTTCCTTATTCTTATTTTTATTCTCAATCGGGGCGGACGAAGACCCTTTCGCCGTGCTAGCCCCTTTCCTAGCCACTTCGACGTAGGAAGCCACATTGGCGTCGGCTTTGCAGCGCGACTCCTGGCGAGCGGACAGCCTGCCTTCATCATAAGCCGTCCGTTGTGCTTGTTCGTAACAAGTCTTATTGATACCCCCGCACGGGGATAACTGGTTTTCCAGTTATTTGGGGAGTGGCGCCCCCACGGCCCGAGCTGACCTTGTGACTGGTCAACATCTGATGTCATGCCACAGCTTGTTTTTTTTTTCTTATTTTGGTGCTGTTGGTGTTTGCAGGGACGGCTGTTCATCCAGCTGTTGGGGAGTCGCGGCCCCACGATCCCGAGCTGGTCTTGTGTCTCGCTTTTTTGTTTTTATTTATTTTCTCCACTGGCTAGTTGCCCGTGTTGTATGCTCTACCTAATCGCTACCACGTTATGTACTAACACCCCGGTCTTGTGGTTTTGTTACCCTCCACCACTAACTGTTTTATATTAACCGCTCAGTTCGTAGGTTGCTGAGATTCTGTTTAGGTTCCCTTCCAGGATTTGTCTTCTTTGGATTTCTTTTTTCCTTTTAGCTGGTTTGGGTGCTAGACCTACCTGCATGTTTGCCGCGTGCGGAGACCCGTAAGGCGGAAATGGGATGTCTGGTGGCTGAGGTCGCAGGAGACCGGTTAAGTGCCTCCTGTGTACCAACACTCCTCTTCGACCCCGGCTTCGCTGTAAACGGGAGGCTAGAGACTAACCCACCTCTAGTCAGAAGTCTTGTACCAAGTTGTGTACAGGGCTTTAGCGGCTTTTTTGTCGTATAGCACGGCAGGGTAAGCCCGGGGTTGTGGGATCATGCCAAAGGCGTTGGCATGACGGTACTCTGAAGGCCGAAGTGTCCGCCGAGTGCATGTGAACACAACCATTGGACTATATTTGCAACTAAGCTCTAGAACTGTGTCTTGCGTCATGTGTTTGGCTTGCGGACCCCCAGTTCTCCCCTGTTGGGCTCGATTGTGGGCGGAGTACGTTGCAGATGAATTTTTCTTACTCCCATGGGGAAACATAAACCCTCCTCAAAATTTAAAAAACAACAGGATATGGTGATTGATCAGGCGCCAAATTTGCCTCAACCACCTCCCAAACATAACACACTGAAGAGAACTTTCGTTGAAAAACGACATCACCGCGACGTATCTTTAGATCCAGGTGTTGAGCCGTCAGCTCAGAAACGTCGCATTACACTTGCAGATTCGATACCTCAAGCTACTTTTCTCGTCATTTCTTCTACTGACCAGACGTTGAGACTTTCCTCAAAGTCTCCTTTTTTCATCTCGAAGGCACTTGTGGGTGTTGCTGGCTCTTTGAAGTCAGTAAAGAAGCTACGCTCTGGAGACCTGCTTGTGGAAACTTGCACTCTCTCTCAGAGCAAATCTCTTCTGTAGTTGAACAGACTTCAGGATATTCCAGTTCAAGTGACGGCACATCCGTATCTCAACACCTCCAAGGGAGTCATTTCTGAGCCCGACTTGTTGGTCTGCGATGAAGATGAACTTGTGTGTGAACTTGCTGATCAGTGTGTCATAGCTGCCAGACGCATGACTTTCAGGCGCGATGGCGCGCTGATCGAATCACGAAATGTTATTTTGACTTTTAACAGCCCGAAGGTACCTACTGAAATAAAGGCTGGTTACTTGTTATGTGCAGTTCGTCCTTATATACCGAATCCTCTACGCTGTTTTAAGTGCCAGAGGTATGGACATTCCCAGCGGTCCTGTAACAGTGCTGCGAGGTGTGCCAATTGTGGATCCCGAGACCACGAAGGGACTGGATGCACTTCAGAGCCCTGCTGTGTAAACTGTGGTGACTCCCACGCTGCTTATGCCCGGTCCTGTTCGAAGTGGAACGACGAGAAGGCGATCCAGCGCCTCAAGACCCTGGAGGGCCTCTCGTACCCTGCTGCCAAGGCCAAGTTGGGTATTCCCAACAACCGACAGCGTACTTTTGCCGCAGTGGTTCAGTCTCTGCCGCAACCCGTGCAGCCCTTTGTTCCGCGCCCTGTAGCTCTCGCCGCACTTGCCAAGCGATCTACAGTTGAACAAGCGACACAGGTGGATTTCACCGAGCTCCAGCTTATTCGACCAGCTGCGTCTGCGCCTTCTCTTTTGAAGACGACCGACTCTTCCGGTTCCCAGCAGACAGCCTGCACGTGCGGAAGACCCGGCCCTCAATCCGCAAAGGTGTGCAGTGTCCATCCAACTGTCTCGGCCTCAGCGAGGTCCCCACCCTCAACCAACATTATAGAGGAACATGGGGGGAGGAGAGTGACAGTTCGTCCCCAGCCTCAACCAGCATTGCAGAGGAACATGGGGGGAGGAGAGTGACAGTTCGTCCCAGCCCTCTGCCAGCATTGCAGAGGAGTGTGGGGGGAGGAGAGTGACGGTTCGTCCCCCTCAATTAGTAAATTTTTTTATAAACCTAATTAACTACCTTGTCTTCACAGCTTTCATCATACTCTTTTTCAACTTTTACCAAGCCTGTCTGCTCTTACTCATTTTCCACGCTTTTAAAAATCTGTGGCTGATAGTTCTTTGTCTGGCGCTCTTTGGCCAAACCTGGCCCTTGCGCCACTAAAATCCACTAACCAACCAACCTTATTGATACTCTTTAGGGCCGCTTTCACCTGTTCTGTTCCTAAGGAAGTGACCCGCGAGTCCTTGATAACGGACTCTACTTCCCCTATGAGAGTGAAAATGCGGCTCAAGAAAGCCTCTGGTGTTAGCACCGGGGGTGCCCTGGGATGCTGGTGGGTCTCCAAAGATGTCTCTGGAGCCCGAAAGGATTCGGGTTGGGGTGGCGTTTTACCCTTCCTTGCCATGGGCGGAACTGGCAAGGACGTGCTTACACCTCGGACAGACTGAGAAGGCTCAGCCTTAGGAAAGAGTCCCTTCGTGGGTGTAGCGGCTTTAGAGCCCTTCGCCCCACAGGAAGTCTTTGAAGCTCTCGTCCTGGCGCTAGGCTTCTCCTTCCGGTTGGACTCGGAAGTGGGGCTAGGCCCCTTAGTACTACCGACAGGGCTAGGTAGTCTTTCAGCCGCTACCTTCACGGTCCGGGAAGACCCGGCCGGTTTAGGGGCTAACCCCTTAGGATTCACTTTACCCTTGGGGGTAGTTGACATCTCTGTGAGAGAGATGAAAAACACAAAGTTTTCTAAGTACTGAGTGGGCACCGTGGGGTTCTCCCACTCAAGTCTAACCTTAGAATCCGGGCGCTCGGGCTTTGGGCTGACAAGGGATCAAAGAGTCCCTTCGTCAGCGGGACCGGAACGACGTCGACGTACCCGAATCTGATGCTAGAGTCTCTATGTGGGCTGAACGGAACTTCGCCCTCACAAGGGCGTTTATCTAAGTCCCGTCACTGCTCTGATTAATGGGCTACATAATGTTGAATTTTTCTTAAAGAAAAAATCGCGAGAGTGGGTTGAAACCCCTAAGTAAGTTGACCCTAAAAGAGCCTATTTTAACAAATATGGCTCGCACGTTAGTTCCATCCTCTGTCTGCATAGCAACGGAAGAGGTGCCGCAGTTCCCAAATTTGCACAAAATTGCATCCTAGTTTGTTACACTTTCGGTTTTGATATGACGTCAAACAGCCCTACAGATGAGACACGTGCAGTATACCACCTATATAGAAGAGTTCTCTCATGGAGCTGTCGGAACGATTTACTTCGGGCGCATTTTGGAAATGCCTGAGAATTTTTCTAACTTTTCCTTACCCATCATTTGTGCGGAGAATTTGTGTGATCAACGCCTTCGATTTGTGCCGTTCACGAACGAACTTCTGCAGCTGCTGAGTCGGGACTGTTCATTTGCTTTGTTACGTGATATTTCAGAGCGGATCTGTCAGAAACTGTCTGCTTCTATTATGGAATAATTGCTTGTCTTCGCTGCCGTCAACAGAGCCTCCCCGGTGGCGCAGTGGTCTAAGTCCCGGCTTCTGACCATCAGTCCGAGATGGGTCTGGGTTCGAATCCCAGTGAGTCATGGATGATATCTTTGTCTTGCGGCATTGGCTCTTTCCCTTCCCTTGAATTGGTGGCCCTAAATTAGAGACAGACGACTTACTTGAGAATATACATTTGTTTACTTACAACACATTCGCGTCACACGACCACAGCCAGCTACAGTCCGGTACATACTAAGTGGAATTAAATCACAACAATAAGGTTTACTAATTCCTCACATTGAGCGTTGCTTAGGTAGGTGGTGTAATGAATGTTATTGTCACAAAATCAATAAAGGAAGCTATGTGAGTCATAAGATAAATATTTATTAAACTATGGCGGCGGCAATAGTAAGTATTTCGACTGGTCAGTTTTTCAAACACAATATTTGTTGTTGTTCAGATTTAGGCGAACGTAAAAAAAACGACTCTGACACCGATGAAATATGATGTAGCTACGAAAGTCCATTTGCGCATGCGCAAGCTAGTGTACGACTTCATTGTCTTTCTATTCATTCATAAATTATTTTTTTTTTATCGGACACTGAGAGACGTATCTGAAATTGATTCATCAACAAAGAAGGATAACGATTTCTAACATTTACGAACAGTTCCTAAGTGATTACAAAATCACACATGCATAACTCTCAAATAACTCGTTTTATTTTACACCTACGAAGATCTTCGCATGCGAAAGATGCATAGCATAAATTACTGTGGTGTAGGGTGACCTAAATTTATCCGGGGCTAAACATTTTTAAAATTGTTCTCAACCTTCCGTACTGTGAAATATAATTTCAGTGGATTGTGTGAGGTTTCCAGGCACCACGTGCTGAAATCATATTTAACCCTTAACCACATAGAATGAAGTAGGGATTAAATATATACACTGACGGAAAAAAAAATCCCAACACCAAGAACGGGTTGTGTTAGATAAACGACAGTTGGTAGGCGGTGAGAGTACATCTGTAAGATGACGTCTACGCAAATTTCGCGCGCGGCGCATACGTGTGGCGCTAGTAGCGCCCCTCGGAACATGCAAAGCAGGTTTGCTGTAAATACGCGCTGTAACGTTCGTGAGCGTTAGTTATCGTTCAGATTCGACGTAGTGTGTTGATGTTAGTCAAGAATGTCTTTAAGAAGACGAAGAAGCCATTATCAACAGCTGACGAAGTTTGAACGAGGTCGTGTAATAGGGCTACGAGAAGGTGGATTTTCTTTCCGCCATATTGCAGAACGACTTGGCAGGAATGTAGCCACTGTGCATGATTGTTGGCAGCGGTGGTCAAGGGAAGGTACTGCCTCAAGAAGACCGGGTTTTATGTAGCAGGATCATTGTAGCATTGTTCCAATCCTCAGGAATCTTCCCTTCATTAAGGCATCGAATGAAAATTTAGGCAAGTACTGTTTCAATTTTTCCACTTGCTTCTTGTATGATGTCTACAGTGATTCCATCTTCTCCTGGAGCTTTCCCCTATATATACAGTGCTGTATAACAAAATAAAAGCTTAGGTTTTTGCCTTACTTCACTTATAAAGGAACTGAGCTCTGTTTATTTGTTCGGCGAACTTCTGGATAACTTTCGTTTTAAAATTTTCAGTTTCTGAAATGAACTTTTCCTCAACAGATAAAACAGTTAAGGCATTTAACCGTTCTTGCCCCATTGTATTACGTAAGCGAGTTTTTACAGGCTTCAAAGTAGAGTTCTAGACTGATGATGTTTTTACACCAATCAAATATTTGGTCGATGTGGGGCCCATGTGTTTAACGTTTTTTTTTTCCCTTCATCCCTTAATAAACTAAAAGTGTGTATCAATAAAAAGTCTACTTTGTTCATTTTACTTACACGAGCGAACCTAACAGCGTAATTTCACAAACGAAAATCAGCTGCTCACCGTGAGACGACGCGAAAGCAACATTGCCGCTGTTAAACAGAAAGGCGACCCGCCCCGAAAGACAGTTTTACGCATGCCTAGTTCAGAGCTCATGTGCTCATTAATTAGGTACCTTTTCTCTGAAGGCGACGAGTTGACTTTAGTCGCCTCTCCCAAGCACGGGGTATTCAACTGTGGCCACCATTCCGCGCATTCTAGTAAACGGATATGGAAGGCTGTAATGTGTTACCCAGTTCAGGGTTTCAAAAATATCTGAAAAGTTACATGCCCAGCTTGGCATGATGTGCAGAAATTATTTACCTGCCCAGGCAGTAAAAGCTGAATGCTCAGGAAAATTTATCTTTTAAGATGACAAATCTGAATCTTCGTTATTTTTTAAGTTAAAAATATGATGAACTTTTTTCACGCCCCCCCCCCCCCGTTTTGAGGGTCTGTATTCAAAATGTTCAATGCACAAAAACGTGTATCTCAGATTTTAAGATGATGATGCTGAAATTGGTAATTGAGAAATTTAGTGATTTTGCCATGTTTCTTTTGTCGCAGTTTTCGCCCTTTGTCACTAAACGCCAGAGACTAGTTAGTTCCATCAGAGACATGCACGGGCGGCAGAAGGTAGGTGACTTGGAGGTTCGGAACCCTCTCGGAATTTCTTGGCCCCTCTCACTGGAGGTCTTTCTACGAGAGATTTGTGGTTCACATATGATTTATCGTTTGGTTTTTTAGGATGATTTCCTGGAGACTGCCACCGCGCTTTACAGTTTCCTGGAAAATGCTTCAAGTACAATTTTTAAAAAATTGATTTTGCACAAATGAGTTAATTCAGCGTTGTGTTTTTTTTCTTTAAAAAAGTCATTAAAGAATTGTGTAAATTACTCAAAAGCAATAACCAGGGTAGTTCTTTTTCTCCCTTCTTGTTTGTGTTTACTTTTCCTTTTTTCTTCCTAAGTCCGAATGTGTCGTACACGAGATCAGAAAACCCAATGCATCTTCCAAATAAATAACTGAAAAGAAATAACTCTAACTCAAATTAAGCGATAAGTATACCACTGTTTGTTGTAGACAGGGTTTTTTTTTTAGAGTTTTGTCACACAGAAGATATACGAGCCTCGACTAATTTGTGTCTGTTTTGGCTGCGACAATAACTATTGTCGAAATAAGGAAAATGGCAGTAGTTGACGACATGATCAAAGTGAAGACCCTCCAGTGGTAATGGACTGGACATATTGCTAGAACTGACCACTGTTGAACAACTGGTTTTTAGATTAGATACCGAGGGGCAGGAAAGGACCCAAAAGAAGACCACGAGGGAGATGGTGGATGAAATTCGAAAGAATGCTGGAGTGACACGCTCCAGACAAAGTCGTGGAAGGCACTTGAGACAATCCAGTAGTGGATTGATGATGAAGGATGATATCTCTGATTATATACATATGTACCTTACAGTTTTTTTTTCTCTCCTCTCTCCTCCCTCTTTCTTTCTGTTGGTCACTTTAGTCGTTTTTAATTGTTTTAGATCTCGAAGAAGATGGAACCCCCTCTGAAATTATTAATTTCCGTCGCCCGTGGAGGCATGTCGCTGACTACAAACAACCTTTGGAGCAAAACTACATATAGTTCTGGACCTAGAGCAAAATGTAATTGAAGAAGTAATATTCTGCTGTCGTGGAAGGCACTTCAAAGTCGTGGTACAACTTCCTGTGATTAGCAGTGAAAAGAAACACACGATATGTAACGACTGTCTTTTTTTCTTGTAGTAAGAAATTCTATTCCAATTCTTTTTTTTTTTCTTTTTCTAAATCTAGTTGTCCGAACCGGGCAACTACATTTTTTATTTACCTGCCCAGGGCAATAATTTACATGCCCCGGGCATCTCGGGCATGGTATTTTTCATCAACTATTCTAATGGCTCAAATTGGCATTCAGAAAATATGGGACCGAATACTAATAAGGATTTTCTTTTGGAATTTTTCCAGTTAAAATAAAAAAACAATTTTCTTCGGATTTTGATGCGGGACTGAGCCCCGGATGCCTATAATGACCCGACGGCAGTGGTAAATTACCTGATTATTTTGTAATGACCTTTATCACATTTAACATGAGAAGATGTGAATTCGTTTATTAGTGTAAATATGACATGGTTGTTAAGTCAGATAATATCCGAAAACTTGAAAATTTCGTCATCCTGGAGCGGAAATTGAACCCGCGTCTCCCGGATAGCGCCCGAGTATGCTAACTACTACACCACCCAGAACGACCAAAAATTTTCAAGTTTTCGGTTATTATCTGACTTAACATCAATGTCATATTTACACCAATAAACGGATTCACACTTCAAAGTTTGTACGTATTGTACAATGATGCAATCCCGTATTTCATTCATTTAACATGAGGTTCTCGTAATTTACGCAGATTTCAATGAGATATTGTTACGTTTATATAAAAGGTGATGAATAATGTTCGGCAATAGTTTAGTCAAATATATTGTTGATTAACATATGCAATTAACTACTGTTACGTCTCATCATGGGGGCAGCATGCGACACAATCAGATTTCAACAAGGGTTTTGACTACATCCGTTAGTTACCATTTTCGTTACATCCAATTTTCTTTTCTTGGAATTTACTGCTTCGGGAAAGTGCATAGCAGAAAAACGCTGTCCTATGAACTGTTGTTTCCTTGACGGTCGGGCAGAGAACTTTTGCGACACCTAGTGCACGCAATAAATTAGTCACTAATTACCGCAGAAGGTGCAGTGTTGTGCTCCCATTAACAATACTGGAAGTTTTAGGGGACCTTAAAAAGTCTCCTTTTGGGCATTTGATGATTTTGAAACAACAAAAAAAAAAAAAAAAAAAAAAAAAGGCGGAGAGGTTGATTCGTAAAATTTAAATTTCATGGATTATAATCTTAGAAGTTCATATATCTTGCCAGGCAGAAAACTGTGTACTTGTATACAGGAAGTGAGTACCTTATTTATATCGGTGTGAGTGAAAGCCATGTGTGTATCTATCAGTCTTACTTATTTTTACCCATGATTAATGCGTCGCTTTCTTTCGACTTTGTCGTCTTATCACCTAGGTGAAACGCCTTCTCTTATCACCCATTCCACTTGAGGTAGAGATTATTTGCCGTCTGCAGCTTCAGCAATTGGCTCCATATGTGCTTAGTTCTCTCAAACTGAATTTGGCCTGGTCTTTTAAACACGCAAGTGCTCGTCGCTTTAAAATTTTGACTTTTATTTTTTGGAACTTTCGTTCTTGAGTACCTCCCGTGTACGGTCAGGGCAGAATGGATTATCATCCCTGTGAGTATTTTGGGGTTTTCATTTTGTGTTTACTTTTTGCGCGAAATGAACATGTGAAACGGAATAATAACGACATTCGTGTGAAGTCAGACTAAATTACAGAATGTGGCAGTTGTCTCCTTTATTTTGGTGGAATCGCTATTCCTAAATCGCCCTGTTCAACACCCTCAGGTCTCTAAACACTTCAAATCCTCTGTCATGCCATTGTTTGCCGTCTTCTCAGGCCTTTTTTCTTCATGTAGCTTCTAGAACTCCATGTAACCCATGATTTTTTACTCCATGTTTTTACAGCCCTACCAATGCAATGTGAAAATCAACGTGTTAGCCAAATTGAAAATTCATTAATAAAAATAATAAAATTTTTAATTCTGTTAACCAAAAAAAAAAAAAAAAGAAAGAAAGAAAAGGAAGAAAAGGAATCACCCAGAAGGAATCGTCCAACGGAGATGCAAATTTGTTTGTGCAATGTACATGTGTAGGAAAGAATATGATTGCAGTTGTGCCATCGGATACGAGCAGCTACCCGGCATGGCATAGACGCATACAGTTCACGGACACTATCCTGAGGTTTAGCATGCCGGATGGGTGTACAAATTGCGGGCCAGTTCGCCGACATTCCGGGATGGGCGTGCAGGTGGAGTTCAGTCATTTCCCAAACATGTTCGATCGGCGAGATGTCGCGCGATCGTGCTGGCGGCCATGCAAGGGTGTCGACATTACGGAAGTAGGCCTGGGAGAGCCGTGCCGTGTGTCCCCGGGCATTATCCTCTTGAAAAATTGCTCAGTGTTGCTGCGACTGAAATGACAACACAGCAGGTCGTAGAATGTCGTCGACGTACCGTTGAGCCGTGAGGGTGGTACGAGGACTACCAAGGGTGCCCTGCTATCGTAGGAAATGGTTCCTTGGACAATCGCTGACGGTGTACCAGCTGTGTGCAGTTCCACTGTAAAGGCAGGATCCGTTCGCTGGCCGGCTCTTCTCCAGACACGTAACATTCCCGGTGATACGTGTCTGATTAATCACTAAAGACAGCACGACGCTACTGAACACTATCCCACGTGATCGGGCCCGACACCACTGCAACCGACGCCAGCGATGGTGAGTGGTAGGCGGTGGAGTGGTCTCCTTGGAATGTAGTCAAGTCGTCTGGCCATTTCCGCTCCTGGTGACGAAGCAACATGGCCACGAAAGGTTGTGAGCGACGAATTCGGTTCGGTTCGATTCGTGCGTCTGTCACAATTAATTACTCGATTCTCGCGCTCGTCGTTGCTTTCGGCCGTCCACTGACCTCGTGACGATGGGTAGTAGTGCCCTCCACCTCCTCAACCCATTGGTGCCAGCATCGTCCGATTGCCGCGTCGCTCCGATCCAAATGCCTGGCGAAACGGCGACTTGACCGAACGTCTCTCGTAGCCCAATTATACTTCCTCTCTCAGACCCGCTCAATTGCACGTATTGTGCACGGATCCGACGTCGAGGCATCCTCAGAGTTCGTGGAGGTTAATGCAACCGCAATCCGCCGTCACAATTGTCCAAGCGTGCGAGCTTTGCTCTTGACAACCCCTCGATGCGCGGTTCCCATTCGCTGTGGCGGGCCATCCCCCTATTTAGACATTGGTCGTTATTTTTTAATCATTTGCATATCGGCCCTGAGGCACTTGGATGCGGATTTCATCAGGATCAAATATCTTTCTCGGGATGCTTCGTGTTTTTTGGGAAAGAGTATATTATTTGGACAGTCTATGAAAATGACTTCAGTTTTGGAAGCTTACAGTGGGTTTCCATTCAGTTTCTAAATGTAGTTCATTGGATTAACTGAATCTATATAACCAAATTATTTGATAGAGATACAACTTACAAAATGATGAAAAAAGCCTTCCCTTTCAGCATGTTGTTATCTTGAGAGCTTATTCGATAACAAAACAAACTCTCAAGCTGCCGCAAATCGTTTTCACTATCCGCAGGGAAACGCGGGGTTTACAATCAAACACTGTAATTCTCAAAGAAAATGGAACTCGACCTTTTATTTATCATGTCATAGCATTTTCTGAAATGAAATGACTGAGGAATATGAAATTCTCCTAAAACTTAAAAATCCGGATTTCCGGGTTTAGAATGTGACAAAACCCCGGAACTCCGGGCTGCACCCGGATTATGAACGGGTCTGTAATCGTTTGTTTATTCGGCCCTGTGATACTTGCATGCTGAGTTTCATTAGAATCGAATGACTTTCTCAGGGTGCGTCCTTTTTTTTTTTTTTTTTTTTTTTTGTCAAAGTTTAAATGCATTAATTATTTAGATATTGACCATTTAAAAAGAAAAACCTGCTTAATGGAGCCGATCGTCCCTGTCTTCCCCCCAGCTGAATCCGCCACGTCAACAGGAGAAATGAATCACTTAGTCGTGACAACACTCTGCATCGAACTTAAGTCAACAACTTTGTACAATATACGTGACAGTGCTTACTCGGTACAAGAATCGTATCGAACAAGTTGCTAGAACAAAGATCACATTCAACATCTGGTATACAGTCGTGAATCTCTCAACTAAGCATTGCTTGTGAATCATTCAACATTGCACCCTGAGCTCTTTCTCATATCAGAAGTCTTTAACTGCGTAGCTTGCCCTTTCAGCCACTGTCAGAATTGCCAACTTCAAATCATTGGGTAATCGGACCAGACAGCCTTTTTCCAGTCTTCAACGTAATTCATCGGAACAGGCCAGTGGCGTAGCTAGAAATTTCTTAAAGGGGGGGGGGTCGTGGGTTTGGTTCATTGGTGAAAGCCTTATACATTATTTATATATATTATATATATATATATATATATATATATGGAAATACTCTCGTTGAGTTTGCAGAGGCAGAAGGGTTTTTCATCTTGAACTCCTTCTTCAAGAAAAAGCCACACAGGAAATGGACATGGAGACATCCAAATGGGACGACAAGTGAAATTGATTTTATTATGTGTAACAAAAAATTCGTCATGGAAGACTGCAGTGTGCTAAACAAGTTCAACACAGGTAGTGACCATAGATTGGTGAGATGTAAGATGCACCTCAACACTAAACTTGAACGTGGCAAGCTCATAAGACAAACAAAATCTATTGACATAACCAACCTTAAAAAACACCATAATACCTTCAAGTTAGAACTGAAGAACAGGTTCTCTGCTTTAGAAGGCCTAACATCAGAAGAAGTGGACATCTCTGAAGTTAACAGAAAAGTAACCAAAGCTCTTATAGAAACAGCAACAAAATTAGCTGGGTCTAAGAACAAGTTGCATGTGAACAAATTATCAGGAAAAACCAAAATGTTGATGCAAAAAAGAAGAGAGATGAGGACAACTAAAGAAGATGTGACTTCCAAAGTGGAATATATAGAGCTATGCAAGACAGTAAGAAAAAGTATCACTGAAGACGTAAGGAAATTCAACTGTGAACTAGTGAGGAAAGCAATTGAAAACAACCAAAGCCTAAAGATAGCAAAGGGACATCTCAGTAAATGAAGAAAACAGATTATGGCACTGAGAAAAGAAGATGGTTCTGTAACAAGAAATAGAGGCGAAATTTTGACAAGAGTGAAAGATTTCTACTCCAAATTATATGAAAGGGATGATATATGCACTCCAGACATCATGAAAGATACCAGTACCAAAGTTCCTCCAGTCCTTCCAGCAGAAGTTGCACATGCAATCAAGAACATGAAGCGAGGAAAAGCTCCAGGAGAAGATGGAATTACTGTAGACATCATAAAAGAAGCAAGTGGAGAAATCGAAACAGTACTCGCCCAAATTTTCACTCGATGCCTTAATGAAGGAAAGATTCCTGAGGATTGGAACACCGCTACAATGATCCTGCTACATAAGAAAGGTGACATTGAGGATCTCGGAAACTACAGACCCATCAGTCTCCTATCAGTAGTTTATAAAATCTTCACTAAAGTTCTTTCACACCGCTTGAAGGTAGCACTAGACATGGCTCAACCGAGAGAACAAGCTGGATTCAGGGGTGGCTACAGCACAATAGATCATATCCACGTGCTGAGAGAACTAATTGAAAGAGCGAGGGAATATGAACTTCCATTGTGCATGGCTTTTATCGATTATGAAAAAGCCTTTGATTCGGTGAAACCATCAGCAGTTACAATGGCTCTGAAAACCTGCGGTATTGAAGATGCATACATTAATATTATTAATAACATCTATGAAAATGCAAGTGCAAAGATTAGGCTGTTTGAAAATACAACACACGTAAAAATTGGAAAGGGAGTGAGACAAGGTGACACCATATCTCCGAAGCTCTTTAATGCCACATTGGAGGGTGTTTTTAAGTCGCTGAGCTGGGAAAACAAGGGGATAAAGATTAATGGAGATTATCTAACCCACCTTCGTTTTGCTGATGACGTAGTCATTTTTGCAACTACCCCATCAGAGCTGCAGAGTATGATCCAGGAACTTGCTGACAAGAGTAAAGAAGTGGGATTAAAAATAAACTTTCAGAAGACAAAAGTGATGTTCAATGCTTTTACAAGAAATGAAGATTTATCGATTGATGGAGAAAAGCTGGAGATAACAGACACGTACGTTTATCTTGGACAGCAGATATCAAGTGAGGGTCACATTGATGAAGAAATTAATCGGCGTACAAAACTTGCCTGGAGAGCTTTTGGAAGAAACAGCATAATTTTCAAGAGCAATATGCCATTATGTCTTAAAAGAAAAGTGTTTGATCAATGCATCCTTCCAGTGCTTACGTATGGTGCAGAGACGTGGACCTTAACTAAAAGAGACATACAAAGGCTGCAGACAACTCAAAGTAGCATGGAGAGGTGCATGCTTGGTGTAACCAGGAGAGATAAGAAGAGGAACTCGTGGATCCGAAAAATGACAAGAGTGGAAGACATCATGATCAGAGTTAAATCCCTGAAATGGCAATGGGCTGGACATACTGCCAGAAGGACAGATCATCGATGGACAGCCGAAATTTTAGATTGGATTCCAAGGGACAGGAAAAGACCCAGAAGAAGACCACATAGGAGATGGGTGGATGAAATTCGAAAGTATGCAGGGGTGACATGGAGGAGACTGGCACAAGACAGACCGTTGTGGAGGAAACTTGGGGAGACCTTCGTCCAGCAGTGGATTGATAATGGTTGACAATGATGATGATGATGATGATATATAGCTTGTAGGGAAATAAGCAGGAAAAAAATTCAAAAAATTACAAAGATGCCAGCCATGGCTTTATCAAGGGCCAGCATGGTAGGGCCATCCGTCAGTATGTTTGTATTGTTGTTGTTTTTTACGCTTTCCAACCGTAGGTTGTTGAAACGTATATGCTCCAGCTTTGTCCGTCTGTCTGCACGATAACTCGCGTAAAAATGGTTCGATTTCGATGAAATTTTAGTATGTGGTAGGGGACAACCTGGGGACGAACCTTATTGAAAATGGGCGAAATGGGGTCAAAGGTCAGGACATAGAGCGGGATCCATTCCATCGCCCTTATGCGTCATGACTTACATAAAAATGCTTCGATTGCGACAACTTTATCATGTTGTTCCGGTGGTATACCGAACCGTTTCTGTTTAATATTATCAAAATGGGGTCAAAGGTCAGGACACAAAAGCGAGACTTATTCGACAGCCATTATCCTCATAACTTGAGTAAAAATGCTTATTTTGCGACAAAACTTTAGTATGTTGTTCCAGAGGTATACTGAACGAATCAATAGTCAGGCTAGGAAGGAAGGTTTGTCTACGCGCGAATTCTGGCATGTTGGAAAGCGTATCATAATCAATGCATTGCATGATTTTACTAACTTGTTTTGTTTTAAGTGATATAAGTCTTAAGATTTCAAAGAGTTTTGATTTCTTTCAAAAGTGGGGTGTTTATTGGGTTAATTTTAATTGTTTTAATAAGTTTAATTGCTCTAAGACAAGCATGCCGAAGCAGAAACCCAATTTTCTAGGTCTTTGTGGAAACGAGAGAACGTTCATCTCGAGCTACCGTCGTCTTTGAACATCAAACAGTCGTCCACAGGGAGACTGCTTGTCTTGTCTTGTTCGTGCACCATTCATTGTAGGCTACACCGTCGATACAATTGTTCTTGCATAGCCGGTAAGATTTGCCGTTCGTGAGGTTGATTGTAGGCTACACCGTCGATACAATTGTTCTTGCATAGCCGGTAAGATTTGCCGTTCGTGAGGTTGATTGTAGGCTACGCCGTCGATACAATTGTTCTTGCATAGCCGGTAAGATTTGCCGTTCGTGAGGTTCATTGTTGGCTACACCGTCGATACAATTGATCTTGCATAGCCGGTAAGATTTGCCGTTCGTGAGGTTCATTGTTGGCTACACCGTCGATACAATTGTTCTTGCATAGCCGGTAAGAATTGCCGTGCCGCCCAGGTGGCGCAGTGGTCTAAGGCGCTGGCCTCTGATTGTTCGTCCGTAAGGGGTCCGGGTTCGAATCCCGGTGAGGCATGGATGTTGTGTTTGTCTTACGGCACTGGCTCTCTCCCTTCCCTGGAACCAATGACCCTAAATTAGGGACGGGCGACTGCTTATAGCCCATTGAGTTGCTCACGGTGGTCGTTAAACCTCCAATAAAAAAAAAAAAAAAAAAAAAGAATTGCCGTTCGTGAGGTTCATTGTAGGCTGCACCGTCGATACAATTGTTCTTGCATAGCCGGTAAGATTTGCCGTTCGTGAGGTTGATTGTAGGCTACACCGTCGATACAATTGTTCTTGCATAGCCGGTAAGATTTGCCGTTCGTGAGGTTCATTGTTGGCTACACCGTCGATACAATTGTTCTTGCATAGCCGGTAAGATTTGCCGTTCGTGAGGTTCATTGTTGGCTACACCGTAGATACAATTGTTCTTGCAAAGCCGGTAAGAATTGCCGTTCGTGAGGTTCATTGTAGGCTACACCGTCAATACAATTGTTCTTGCATAGCCGGTAAGATTTGCCGTTCGTGAGGTTCATTGTAGGCTACACCGTCGATACAATTGTTCTTGCATAGACGGTAAGATTTGCCGTTCGTGAGGTTCATTGTAGGCTACACCGTCGATACAATTGTTCTTACATAGCCGGTAAGATTTGCCGTTCGTGAGGTTCATTGTAGGCTACACCGTCGATACAATTGCATAGCCGGTAAGATTTGCCGTTCGTGAGGTTCATTGTTGGCTACACCGTCGATACAATTGTTCTTGCATAGCCGGTAAGAATTGCCGTTCGTGAGGTTGATTGTAGGCTACACCGTCGATACAATTGTTCTTGCATAGCCGGTAAGATTTGCCGTTCGTGAGGTTCATTGTTGGCTACACCGTCGATACAATTGTTGTTGCATAGCCGGCAAGAATTGCCGTGCCGCCCCGCTGGCGCAGTGGTCTAAGGCTCTGGCCTCTGATTGTTCGTCCGTAAGGGGTCCGGGTTCGAATCCCGGTGAGGCATGGATGTTGTGTTTTCCTTACCGCACTGGCTTTCTCCTTTCCCTGGAACCAGTGACCCTAAATTAGGGACGGGCGACTGCTTATAGCCCATTGAGTTGCTCACGGTGGTCGTTAAACCTCCAATCAAAAAAAAAAAAAAAAAAAAAGAATTGCCGTTCGTGAGGTTCATTGTAGGCTGCACCGTCGATACAATTGTTCTTGCATAGCCGGTAAGATTTGCCGTTCGTGAGGTTGATTGTAGGCTACACCGTCGATACAATTGTTCTTGCATAGCCGGTAGGATTTGCCGTTCGTGAGGTTCATTGTTGGCTACACCGTCGATACAATTGTTCTTGCATAGCCGGTAAGATTTGCCGTTCGTGAGGTTCATTGTAGGCTACACCGTCGATACAATTGTTCTTGCATAGCCGGTAAGATTTGCCGTTCGTGAGGTTCATTGTTGGCTACACCGTAGATACAATTGTTCTTGCAAAGCCGGTAAGAATTGCCGTTCGTGAGGTTCATTGTAGGCTACACCGTAGATACAATTGTTCTTGCATAGCCGGTAAGAATTGCCGTTCGTGAGGTTCATTGTAGGCTACACCGTCGATACAATTGTTCTTGCATAGCCGGTAAGATTTGCCGTTCGTGAGGTTCATTGTTGGCTACACCGTAGATACAATTGTTCTTGCAAAGCCGGTAAGAATTGCCGTTCGTGAGGTTCATTGTAGGCTACACCGTCGATACAATTGTTCTTGCATAGCCGGTAAGATTTGCCGTTCGTGAGGTTCATTGTTGGCTACACCGTAGATACAATTGTTCTTGCAAAGCCGGTAAGAATTGCCGTTCGTGAGGTTCATTGTAGGCTACACCGTAGATACAATTGTTCTTGCAAAGCCGGTAAGAATTGCCGTTCGTGAGGTTCATTGTAGGCTACACCGTAGATACAATTGTTCTTGCATAGCCGGTAAGAATTGCCGTTCGTGAGGTTCATTGTAGGCTACACCGTCGATACAATTGTTCTTGCATAGCCGGTAAGATTTGCCGTTCGTGAGGTTCATTGTAGGCTACACCGTAGATACAATTGTTCTTGCATAGCCGGTAAGAATTGCCGTTCGTGAGGTTCATTGTAGGCTACACCGTCGATACAATTGTTCTTGCAAAGCCGGTAAGAATTGCCGTTCGTGAGGTTCATTGTAGGCTACACCGTAGATACAATTGTTCTTGCAAAGCCGGTAAGAATTGCCGTTCGTGAGGTTCATTGTAGGCTACACCGTCGATACAATTGTTCTTGCATAGCCGGTAAGATTTGCCGTTCGTGAGGTTCATTGTTGGCTACACCGTAGATACAATTGTTCTTGCAAAGCCGGTAAGATTTGCCGTTCGTGAGGTTCATTGTAGGCTACACCGTCGATACAATTGTTCTTGCATAGCCGGTAAGAATTGCCGTTCGTGAGGTTCATTGTAGGCTACACCGTCGATACAATTGTTCTGGCATAGCTGGTAAGAATTGCCGTTCGTGAGGTTCATTGTAGGCTACACCGTCGATACAATTGTTCTTGCATAGCCGGTAAGAATTGCCGTTCGTGAGGTTCATTGTAGGCTACACCGTCGATACAATTGTTCTTGCATAGCCGGTAAGATTTGCCGTTTGTGAGGTGCTTGTACCTGCCGTCCAGGGCCCACTGTCATGCATCTTTCGGTCGCTTAGAACGCCAGTCTTTCCTATATTGCCGATATCTGTGCTTCGTGCACATCTGAATCCCAAACCAAGTGATTTCTTGTCGGTTTTACGTCCATAGTAAGGGTTTAAACGCAACTACCTGAGTCCGGGGTGACCTTTGCGCTGCGTATGAGATACGAAGTTACATTAGATTGAACCTATAGAGTTTCAGAGGGTAGACAGGTCTGAGTACTAGGTCTGCCAGATTAAAAGTACAAGTCCACATATTTGGCAGTACCAGACTTTGATGTCACAACTAGTACTTCCGGGGGTGGGGGCGGAAAAAGGAACACATGACCATATTTCTAACGGTGGTCTAGTGCCCAAGGCCGACGGCTAAATGTGCCCATGCGACTCACAGCGAGTATTTAGTGATTCAGAGCAACTCAACCTACCTGGGGTCGATCCCAACAGTCTGGACGGAAGATGGTTGCTTTAACCACTAGGCCACTCGCACTCCCACGTCTGAGTCATCCTTTGCAATGAGCTGTGAGCCATCTCAATATCATAGTTGAGAACTTTAGTGAGCATGTCGCGTGTCCGATTGCCATTCGGTGTTCCTAATAATTTGCTACTTCAGTGTATGTGAATCCTTTGCAGTGAGCTGTTTATAAAGCCATCTCAATGTCATAGTTGTGTACGTAAGTGAGGATGGCAGGTGTCTGATTGCTGTTGGGTGTTCCAAATAATTTGCTACTTCAGTGTATGTAATAGTTTTTCAATAACAATTTGAAACTTACCACTGTACCACCAAGTATTGATTTGACGAGTGTAGACAGTACAAATAAATGCGAATTCAGAAAAGTTTCGGGATTAATGACACCCCAGGCTTGAATTGTGATAATTAAGTTTCGAAATCTAAAAGGTTGAACGTTGCTCCTCAGGAAATCACTGCTTGAATTTGCATTGCTGTATCGTACGCGCATGTGTAGCGTTCCACTAAAATAAATTTAGAACCGTCAGCTAAAATGGCGTGTTCTGGTATAGCAGTCTGGTATAGTAGGTATACATAGATTTTTTTTAGTTTAAACCAATAAGCCGATGGATGGAAGCTATTTGAATTGAATCGCAATAACAATGAAACATAGACTTACAATAAACATAGACTTTCTTGTGGACAGTTTCTGTGGCACGTATCAACCTGACGATTTGTGCGTGCGATTGTGATGTTGAGGAAATAATTGTAATGGCTCTAGGTTGGGCAGACAACAATGATGAAATTATAATGGCCGTCGTTGCGTGCTTCCAGATGAACTGTGGGATTGCTGCCGTTCGTGGCATATACTGTTTCGCTTTCGGCGTTAATGAAAAACCAGCTGTGATTAACTCTTTGATTCCAAACGGCAAAAAATTGTTTCAACACAAAGTGAACAAGCTTGATTTGTGTGTGCGCCTCACTTAAGTGTTATTGCGTGCGTTTCGTTCTGAAGGAATAAATTACAACAGAATGAATTAAAAAAAAAAAATGAAATTCACGAGCCAAGCATAATTCCTGAAACAACCTTTTCCGTAAAATGCGGGGGAAATCTGAATTTCGCGTATTTTTCGTATGCCAGGAAAATCCCGAATTTTCAGAAACCTTTCCGAAATTCGCTTCGCATATTAACGGAAAAATTCTGTTCTCAAATTTTCCGTATCCATATGACGGGAAATTTCCGGTAATCGGAGAGATATCCTGGAGTACTTGAGGTTTGTTTAACTGTTAAATTTCAATTGTCTGTTCGAGGATCTGATTTTGTAGTTCTGTTGCGAGATCGGATATTGTGCAAGGCATATCGCGTGAAATTTTGATTATTATGGCTGCGGGTATTCCTTCTCCTTCCCCCGATTTTGTGTACCAGTATTGTACGAGAGTCATTTCAAAAGTTTTGCATACTGTGGGTTATCTCTTAGAAAACGAATTTATTTCGCAACATACATAAATCACCACAACCCCGAAATGTACGGGAACTGGAACACTTGTTGTAGACATTATGTTACTAGATCTTATTAGATGGGTGGTCATAGTATAATGGCTCATTGGTGTAATAATAATAATAATAATAATAATAATACCAAATGTCGCCATGAAACATCGTGCAGTTGTCGTACCGAACCGTGATGAAGGTAGGCAAAGCGACCTGTAAAAGGAAATGTCTTTCTAAAAATTGGAAGATACCTTATTTACAATCTGAATTTCGCATCTTCGCGGTTTTATTTCTTTTCTCATCTCTTCCCGATGTAAATTTCAAGCGAAGAGCGGGATGAAAGTTCAGTGTGCTGCTCCAGATGGGAACTTTTTTTTTTTTTCCTTTGTAGCTTCCGTCGCTTTTAAAGACGTTTCGTGATGATAGACCATCTTCTTTCAAGTCTTTGGGAAGCTTCGGTTCAACATTCGGGAATCGGCGAACCGGAACGCAGCCACTCAATTTTGCTTAGTCCTCTCTGTGTTGTAAGTCTGTCAATCGTTAACCTTGAAATGGAAAAAGAAAAGTTATGGAAATTAGGATTATCAATTCAATACAGTCTGTGTACGTTAAGTAGGTATACATAGATTTTTTTTTAGTTTAAACCAATAAGCCGATGGATGGAAGCTATTTGAATTGAATCGCAATAACAATGAAACATAGACTTACAATAGAGCATATTTTTAGTTCTTTTTTCGTTTGTTTGTTTGTTTTTACAGCACTTCTGCGTCACTCGTCATATACAGAAATATCGCGTAGCCGATCTACCCCTCTCTCTCTCTCTCTTTGTCTGTGTGGGGGTACCAAGATTATATCTTGAGCAACATTTGCCGGCGGAAAATATTTTTTCATACAGTGCAAATAAAGGATACACAAAACCTCAAAGTTTTCAGGCACCATCTTCTTTTTTTTCAGGTGCTAGCACATATTTTCAAGAAATACGAGGAGAAAAGCACCATCGATTTAGAAAAAAAATGGGAAATCGAAAACACGATCGATTTAAGCTGAAGAAATATTCACGGTAATGCCAAAAGTCATGGGATACGTACCTAGTATAGTGAAAGACCTCCTCTAGCTCGGCGAAGTGCAACATAGTATAGTGTAGGACGTCCTCTAGCCCGGCGAAGTGCAACTCGACGTGACATCGATTCTACAAGTGGTCGGAAGACTTCTTGAGAGATATTGAGCCCAATCCGTCTGAACAGCCGCCCACACTTCCCTGGTATTTGTAGGTGCAGGATCTTGGGTGCGAATGGATCTTTCCACCACGTCCCATAAGTGCTGTATTGGGTTCATGTCGGACGAACGTGGTAGCTACATTATCCGTCGAACTGTCCAGTATGCTCCTCGAACCGATTTCGGACAATTTGGGTCCGATGACAAGGTGCATTTTTTTATTTTATTTTTTTTATTGGAGGTTTAACGACCACCGTGAGCAACTCAATGGGCTATAAGCAGTCGCCCATCCCTAATTTAGAGTCACTGGTTCCAGGGAAGGGGGAGAGAGCCAGTGCCGTAAGACAAACACAACATCCATGCCTCACCGGGATTCGAACCCGGACTTCTTTCGAACGAATGAAATCTCTTAGACCACTGCGCCATCGGGGCGGCGACATGGTGCTTTGTCCGCCTGGAAAATCTCATCGTTGTGGGGTACATGAAATCCATGAAGGGCTGCAAATGGTCACCCAGCAGAGCAACAAAGCGATTACCGGTTAATGACGTGTTTACGAAGATCAGAGGACCCAAACCGTACCACGTAAAGACACCCCACTCATGTATGGAACCACCACCAGCTTGTACAGTGCCTCGTTGGCAGCTTAGGTCCATGTCCTCGTGGAGTCTGCGCCACACCCGAACCCTACCATCAGCTCGTAACAAGTGGTAGTGTGACTAATCGGACCACGCCATATGTTGCCAGTCTTCCAGGGTCCAATTACCGTGTTCACGAGCCCAGGTGGGGCGCTATGTCCAATGTCGTGGTGTTAACAAAGGCACTCTTGTGGGTCTTCTGCTGCCATATCCCATGGACGCTAAATTACGCTGCACTGACCTGATGGATATGTCTCTGGTACCTCCTGCATTGAATGTGGATGTTATTTGAGCCAGTGTCACTTGTCTGTTAGCATGGACAATCCTGGTCAGACGCCACTGGTCACGGTCATTCAGCACCCGTGTTCAGCCACTGCGCTTTCCACGGTTGGTGGTGTAATGCCTTTCATGAGGTATCTGGCTGTTGGGAAGAAAGTTTTTGTGGCTCAGGGGCGGATCCCTCCCTCTGGATCCGCCCCTGAGCCACAGAATTACGTCCCAGAGATTTATCAATTTTTAACTAGCGCATACATGTATCAGTCATGAAATGCGAAACTAATTTTTGATTCAAACTGAAAGTAAACAACATTCCCTTCTCTGATGGGATCAAGGTTCAAACGTGGCTGCACCAAGAAGAAAAACAACAACGCTGTCTCAATTCTCACAAAGTGTAACTAGCGGGTTACGTATAAAAGAATGAAAGAACCGTGTATTTTTGGTAATTTTAAAATCAAATTTTAGCGCATAATCGCAAAGAGCGCATAAATGGATGACGTGTTACCGAGTTAAAAAAGAAAAAGAGCGATAGAAACTACAGTGAAGTAACGGGAGTAACGCAGAATTACGTATAAAAGTGAAAAACTTATACCTGAGAAACGTATAGGGGCAGCGAATGGCCTAGTGGTCAGCATTGGTGACTGCCACGGAGAAGCCTCAGGTTCGATCCCAGGCTGGTACGAACGCTCGATCCCCTCTAAATATCCGCCGTGCGTCGGATGGGCACGTTAAGCCGTCGAACCCCGTGTTCTGGCCCCCCGGTAATAAATATGGACGGGCACTCTCGCCCAAATCTTCTAGCAACCTATTTCTAAGGGTTGTTTAAGACCTGGGATCAGACACTCCTTTTCTAAAATCCTCTACATATGATCTGATCTGAGAAACGTATAATCGTGGTTTCTCTGTATTTACAATTTCGCCGAGCTTTCGCGCTTCCACCGGACAGCATTTTCAAGGCTATACATCCAACTACATTACACGATGAGCGATGCAGAATAAAGAGAACTGAAATTCGTGTGCATATTCACCGTTTTGAAAATACACAGCCTTACAATAGCATTTAACATTTTAGAATTATACGTTTTTAAGGCCATCCCTTAGAAAAAACCATATAAACGAAGTTTCACTGTGCTTCAAAATGGCTGTGTGAAAACAGTAAAAAAAAAAAAACATACTGCAGGTGAAAATGGAAAATGTTTGGGGGTTCCGGACCTACGTTTTATCATTCAGTTGCTAATTTATACAGAAAGGATGTATTTTATTAATGGCAATAAGTGAATTAAATTACGTAACTTAGAGGAGCTAATTAGAAATGGTGTTAGGGGGGGGGGGCGTAGTTGTTCTGATTGTTCGTGGTGTTTGATTGGCTGTAGTGACGTCATAGGGCAATAACGATGAGGTTGATGGATTCCAGCAACTCCTCCGCCAGTGCTGACGTTCGACCATTGCAACAGCGCATTTTCCTGCTGAAAAGTTCGACTTCGTGCGTTACTGCTGAGGGGAACTTTTTTTCCGTGAACGGTTTCAAAACGACGGATAAGCCGCTGCATGTTTCTTGCCTTGTCTACCTTATCGGAACTGGGCGAAATTTCTATCAGCATTCTTGGAGGAGTTCCTTGCTGGCAAGTTTTTTGTTTGTTTGTTTCTGATTCCTTTTAAACTTTTTATCTTGAGTACCCTCGAGATAGCATGCGGCGCCAATTTTGCGTTGATTGACGGCACAATGCGAAGACGACGAGAAACAAAACTTTTTATCAGTCTTATGTTTACCAGAGAAAAGTAGGACAAACAACGCGCAAATAAAGACTCAAGACTGGCACTTATGCGCGTGCTTCCCTGTTCAAAATTAATAGGGTCACTGCGTTTGGTAATTAATTCCAACAGGCGATCTCCGGATTCTCCGAGGTTCATTGGTGTTAGATATCATTAGCTGCTAAGGCAGCCGCTGGATATATCCGCATTTTTCTTTCCTTTTTGAAGAGAACAGTTTCACCATTACGCATGGGAACATAGTATCACGATGAACAAACTGTTCACTGTAGAATTATTAGCGTCTGCGTAACAAGCGGTGATAGAGGTAAAGATTTCCATATCAGCTGCCCACTTTTTTTTATCAATTAAGACGCTTTGCAAAAAAAAAAAAAAAGACTGAAATAGTGGTGTAATTTCGCAGGGGGATAGTTTTTTAAAACTAAACCGATAAAGTGGCTGAAAAAATTCCGCAGCAATTTCTTCCACCCCACCGGTGCTCTGCGCGTTCTCAGTAATGCGCGCCTTTCCATATATGAGTAGTACCATAATTCAGAATTGCCACCCCGGTGGCGCAGTGGCCTAAGCGATGGCCTCTGATCATTCGTCCGAAAGGGGTCCGGGTTCGAATCCCGGTGAAGCATGGATGTTGTGTTTGTTTTACGGCACTGGCTCTCTCCCCCTTCCCTGGAACCAGTGACCCTGAATTAGGAACGGGCGACTGCTTAGAGCCCATTGAGTTGCTCACGGTGGTCGTTAAACCCCTAATCATAAAAAAAAAGAAAAGAAATGGAATTCCTAGTGAGTTGTATATTTTATCCGTCAAACGTCTCAGTAAACATGCGTTAGTTTTGTTCAGCGTCGTGCCGTGTGCCGGTTTTGTTGGTTTTTTTTTGTTTTTCTGCCTTCACGAAGATTAGATTTTGGTCAGTAGAATGTATGGGTATATTATATTTATACTCACGCCGGGTGAGAATTTACTGAATTTTTTCTATTTTTGTTTTTTTATGAAGCCAAAAAGAAAAAAAAGTTTACACTCATCCTTACGTAGCTGCGTGTATGTGCTGTATTTATTATGAATTAAGAAGTTTGTGTATGCGAAATGATTTTATTTTATAGAATGACGTTTTTATTCTAATTTCATTCCTGTAGAAAAGCAGAGGACAAGTTTTTTTTTTTTTTTGACGATTTACTTCTGAAAAAAGTTCGCCCACGTTTATTAAATGACACGAATAATTGAAGGGAAAGATGGAGTGCACAGGGACTCGTGCCTACTGTGAATGGATAAAATTTTGAATTTTCTAGATGTTTTGTAGTGGCTACAAATGCACATTTCTTTTATTGTTTGGCTTTAAAATAATCCAAGTAACTCTTGATGTAATCTTTTTCATTCCATCAAATTTTTAGTGGTAACCTGCCCCCTTCCCCTATTTCTTACCTCAGCTCTTTTTTTTTTTTTTTTCATTCAATTAATGAAAACATGCAGAAACTTGTTTTTGTGAAGGTAAATTCGATTTAAAGCATCTGATGATATTTTGGGGAATGAAACCACTTTCAGTACAGGGAGGTATTTCATAATAACACGTCATGAAGCTAGGAGAGCATTTGTGTAAACTTTGTTGCAAGAAAATTATCCAAAAATTAATAAATTATTATGGGTGGTAGCGGCTGTATCTAAAAATCTGTATAAAACTTATAGTAATCTGTTTGATAAAAGGTTAACATGTAGATTATGGTGTAACAATTGTTTCACTCACTTTGTGTTTGATGCCTTTCAGTGTTTCATAAATGCCCCACACAGCACAGTCACTTTGAGGTCATCTTGAAGTTTAGATGTTTGTGTTTTGTCTCTAATGGAGCATTGATGAATTAATTTGTTGGTATATGCAGTGTGTACCTACTGTTGCTGTAGTGCAAGTTAAATTGAAGCTTTTTCTTAGTACAAAACACATATCACTTATGCTGTTTGTTCTCTGAGATTCAGAGATTAACTCTTCAAAGGAAGCTCATCTGCCAGATTAAAGTTTAAAACTGGGGGTGCCAGCTTTACTTACTGCTGATATATGAAATATCTCCAGTTACAGCGATGTTGGCACACAACTCAAACTTCACTGACATCCATCACACATATCTCACAAGACCTTTTGTACTTTATCTTTTTTTCATGCAAACATACCTGAATTTGGTCTTTCCATAATTTATCCTTGGCCTTCTTCTACCTTCCTTTCTTTCCCCTGCCATTTGGGCTGAATAAATTCTTGTAGTGAGCGTCTTATTACTCATTCTTTCAACATGGCCAAACCACGGAAGCATATTTGTATCCAACTTGCTAACAACATTTTGCTTTACATTACACAACTTCAACACATCTTCATTCCTCACACAATCAGAATGTGTCTTGCCCCCCCCCATAAGTAACGCATTTCTACAGCACACAAATGACTCCTATGTTTCTTCTGTAGTACCCAGGTTTTACTGCCATACATCAGAGTAGGAACAATTACACTTTAATACACAGCCATGCGGGACTCTTGAGAACCCATCATTCCTGTGAAAACCTCCCAGAGCAGCCATGAATTTCAATGAATAATTCACTCGCCTACTAATTTCACCACCCAATTTGTTCTCTCTGTCAAACATGCTTCCTAAATACACAAACTCGCTCACCTGGTCAATCACAGTGCCATTTACACTTACATTACATTCAGTACTAATAGTTCCTCTCTCAAAAACCATAACTTTGGTTTTTGCCGTATTTATACTCAGTTTGAATTTATTGCGAACTTCATACATCCCGAACAGCATACTCTGCAACTCACTTTTGCTCTCTGCCAACAGGACAGTGTCATCAGCATACAGCAATCTGCACACATTTATATCACCCAAACATAAACCAGTATTATCTATTTTGGCATCACACATGCACACATCCATAAATATATTAAACAGCTATGGTGACATTACACAACCTTGTCTGACTCCTGCACCAACAGAAAACCATTTTGATAAAACACCATTCACTCGTACACAATCTCTACTGCCACCATATATGGCTTTTGCACTATTAAGTAGATTCCCAGTTAACACCATATTCATTCAATACCTTCCACAAAAGTGTCCTATTGACTCCGTCATAAGCTTTCTCTAAATCTATGAAGGCAGCAAAAACTTTCTTACCAACAGCCAGATACTTTTCAATCGTCATGCGTAATGCAAAAATTTGGTTAGTGCAGCCCTTACCAAGAACTATGTTGTCGCTTCTGCTGTAGAGGTCTGGGGCACCACAATAGTGGGTAACAATAGAGGTGATGCTTGGTGGAATAGTGAGATTGAAGAGACAGTAAAGAGAAAGAAGGAAACCTATTTGGGGATGTTGCAAGGTAGAGTTTCTGTGGATGAATATCGCTGTAAGAAGCATGAAGCCGCTAAGCTGATTCACCAGTGTAAGGCAAAAGATAGGAAGGAGAAGGTGGAAAGGCATGAATTGGCTTTTTTGGAAAGATAGGAAGACTTTCTGGAAGTATATGAGACTCAGGAAAAATAGGGGAAACAAAGTTGTAAGTTGTGTGAAGAATAGGATTGGGGAAATGATATGGGAGCCCAATGAGTTAAGTAAAAGATGGGGTGAATATTTCTGTAAGTTATTAGATCGGGAAAGCAAAGGTGATTCAGACGCAGAAGCAGATGATGTCGCAGTGAAGGATGGAAGTACAGGAGGGATCTCAAGAGAAGAGGTGTGTAAAGCTCTAAATTCTCTTCAGAATGGTAAGGCTCCGGGAGTTGATGGCATAACCGCCGACATGTTGAAATATGGTGGTGATTCTGTAATTGACTGGTTAACTGAAATTTGCCAGTTGTACTGGGAGTTAGGAGTAATCCCTCGAGATTGGATGGATGCTATCATTGTTCCCTTGTATAAGGGAAAAGGTGATCAGACTGACTGCAAGAACTATCGTGGTATTAGCCTACTGAGTGTGCCTGGGAAAGTGTTTGGTAAGGTCGTTATTGAAAAAGTATGAGGTCTTACATCAGAGAAAGTGTGGGACCAACTAATTTCACCATCTAATCTGTTTTCTGTGTCAAACATGCTTCTTAATTATACAAATTCACTCACCTGGTCTATCGCTGTGCCATTTAGACTAATCTTGCATTCAGTACTAACAGTTCCATTCACTCACCAACTAATGTCACCATCTAATCTGTTTTCTGTGTCAAACATGCTTCCTAAATATACAAATTCATTCACCTAGTCTGTCTCTGTGCCAGTTAGACTGATCTTGCATTCAGTGCTAATAGTTCTTCACTCAAGTACGTACCATAACTTTGTTCTTTCTCATATTTATACTCAGTTTGAAATTCATACAAACTTCATACATCTGGAACAACATGCCCTGCATGTCACTTTTGCTCTCTGCCAACAGGACTGTGTCATAAGCATACAGCAATTTGCACACACTGATATTACCAAAACATAAACCAATATTGTTGATTTTGGCATCAGACATGCATGCATCCATAAATATATTAAACAGCTATGGTGACATTGTACAGGCTTTTCGAACTCCTGCACCAGCAGAAAACCATTTCGATAAAACACCATTCACTTGTATGCATGCAAGCATAGCTTTCAGACTTATAAGCAGATTCCCAGTTATACATAATTATTCAAGACCTTCCACAGAAGTATCGTGTTTACTCGGTCATAAGATTTCTTTAAACCTATAAAAGCAGCAAAAGCTTTTTTACCAATACTTTTCATCTTTCATCATATGTAACACAAAACTGTAGTAAGTGCAGCCCTTGTTTGCTTTTTCACACCGTACATACTCTTCCCATACATGTGCACTGTAGCACCAGTTTCTAACTTCATTAGTTCTTCTAGTTTCCGGCTAACAGTTTGATGTGTTTTCTTTTTACTCCAGCACTCACTGTGGAAACCTTAGATAATCACTGATGTAAAATACTAGGCAGAAAACAGGTTGTTCCCACAACAAAGACTAAACAAATACTTGGGAAAGGCATTCAGCACCAACCACCTACTAGATGTCATTTCATGCAACAATGGACGCAGTCCTTTATCCCTGATATGGACAAATGCTGCAGCTATCACATACATGCACTATATTGACAAAAGTCCCTGGACACCCCTTCAAAAGCAAATGAATGGATCCGCTGCATTGTTAAGATGCGTGGTACAGCTGCAAACAATATAAAAACAAGCCTGCAGCTGACCACGATCATATTGCACTGTGAGGTTGAGTGCAAATGTCACGGCGGGAGAAAACTGACTTTGAGAAAGGAAAGTTTGTTGGGTATTGTATTAGTAAGTTGTCCATAAGAGAAAGTGAGAGGCATTTAAACATACCCAAGTGAACTGTTTTGGATGTACTGAATAAATGGAAGACACATGGCGTGCCTGAAGCAGCAAAACATACCGGCAGATCAAAGAAAATCAGTGACAGAAAACGTCGAAGCCTCAGGAGAGCCGTTACAGCTAATCGACGAAGTACTGCAAAAGACCTCAGTGTACAGGTGAGTAAAAATGCTGGAACCTTGGAATGTACACATACCATTCGCAGAGAACTTCATTCCATGGGTTACTGTGGTCATGCGGCTGCTCATAAGACTCATCTCCACTCGGAATGTAAAGAACATTTATTGTGGACCATAGATCAATGGATACGAGTGCTATGGACTGATGAATCCAGATACACAATTCATCAGTCTGATGGTCGTGTGTGGGTATGGTAGCAGCCAGGGAAACGCTGTTTACCACAGTGTACTGTTCCTAAGGTTGAGTTTGGAACTGGCAGTGTACTTGTGTGGGGGTATTTTTCATGGAATGATCCCAGTCCATTGGTTATCATGTCATAGACAAACCTGTTAACCAGCACGTCTACCTCGATATTCTGGACAATTATGCCCTTCCAACTCTGTGGCAATACTATGCAGCCGAGCCTTGTTGGTACCAGCAGGATAATGCACCGAGCCATAAAGCAAGGACTGTTACGGCATGGTTTGATGATAATTCTGTATTGTGTGTGGACTGGCCAGCACAGAGCCCTGATCTTAATCAAATAGAGCACCTACAGGATGAATTAAAGTGCCGCATAAGAAGTTTGGAACCAAGGCTTACTACTAAGCATATTGGTGACAGCATTATGTACTGAATGGAAGCACATACCTATCGCTGTGTTCCAAAACCTTGTCGAAAGCATGTCTCGAAGGGTCAGTTCATGCATTAAACCCAAAGGTGGACCGACACCGCACTAATGTATGTCAGTAAATGTTATGTTGTGTTTCTTTTCTAGGTGTCCAGTGGCTTTTGTCAATATAGTGTATTTCATGAGCTATGACTGAAATCTTTTGAGGAGGTCTGTAATAGCAAGGGTTGTGTGCATTATGTATTGATTTGTTTCTGGACCTCTTAATAGTATAAATGTGTGGGAGAGTTAATTTGTCTATGTTCTGCATCTTGTTTGTGTCACAAGTGAGAAGTCAGTCACATTATTTTATTTTTCAGTTCTTTTTCCTTCTCTTGTGTAGTTATGTGAAGTACTAAGTTTCAGAGTTTCAGAAAAGGTTTTACTCATTTATCAATTTTTTTTTTTTTTAACAGACATGATTCCTGAACCAGATTATAGTGATTCAGAGGATCCAGAAAATCGCCGTAAGACTCGCCCAGGGATATCAAATGGAGTTCAGTTCTCAGAAGATGGCTTAGTAGTGCCTAAGAAACCAGCAAACCCTTGCCTTGAGTCCTCGGAGAGGCAAAATTTGCACAGAGAGCTCCTCTTCAATCAAAAAATGTAAGATATAAAGGAAATTTTGTTTTCTGGTATCCGGATAATATCCTAAGAGTGATGTTGTCGTCTTATAAATTAATAACTATTGGGTTGTTTCATAATTATTGGCCAAACGCCCATGCAAATTAAATTGGTTCAGTCCACGTGTATAAAACGATATTTCAGACAGATCTCAGCAGTTGGAGACATGATGGAGCAACCCAACGTGAGATCAGTGATTTTTGCACGAATTCAAACTTGGCCGGAATGTGTCCGAAACGATCGCAAATGTCAATAGAGCTTGGGTTGTCGGAACGATGAGTGACAGAACTGTCCGTAGACTGTTTTCCAAGTTCCATGCCGGTGATGTTGCCATCGACCATAAGCCAGGAGGAGCGGGTCGTCCGGTTCTGTGTGACACTGTACATTTAAGGTGGAAAGTGGAAGAAAAACCAACGTCCACAGTACATGAGCTCAGTGCCGAACTTGTCATATCATCAGCAACAGTTTCCAGACACCTGGTAGCTATGGGCAAGGTTAAAAACTGGATACCTGGGTTTCACACGAACTCGCCAAACAGCAGCAGATACGGCATCTCGAAACATGCGTTGCCCTCCAAAAATGTGAGGCTAGTGCTCCCTTTCTGCATTGGATCCTTACAGTTGATGGAAAATGGGTGCTTTATGACAAAAGGAAGCGAACAGCGCTGTGGCTCGATAAAGGGGAACCACCCAAACACATGTCCAAACCAGAGTTGCACCCACAGAAGGTTCTGATCTCTGTGTGGTGGACTGCCAAGACTGTGGCTCATTACGAGTTTTTGCCGCGAGGTCAAACAATCATAACGGACATGTGCTGCCGTCAGCCAAACGAATGTTACCAGAAATTATACAGCAAACAACCATCGCTCGTCAATCATTTGGGTCCCATACTGCTTCAGGATGTTGCACGACCTCATGTGTCTGTTGGAAGCATGCAAAAAATCAACGCCTTGGGGTACGAGGTCCTCTCTCACCCTATTTATTCACCACTTGGCCCCCTCAGACTTTCACATGTTTCACCATTTGGACCACTTCTTGAGGGCAAACGTTTTGCTAACAAGGATGCTGTGATTTCTGCCGTTAGCGATTCCTCGGACCACTGTGAGGCCAGTTTCTGCCACCGTGGCCTTTTTTTGCACTGAAAACATGTTGGGCACAGTGCATTGTTGCCGAGGGCAGAAAATTTTCAGAATAAAACGCATTTCGTCGTCTGTTAGTGCTGTTTGTTTCTTTGTGTCCGAATCGGCCAATAATTATGAAACAACCCAATACAATGGTAAAAAAACCTAAACAAGAAAAATTACATTAAATTCTTTGGTGTAAAAGGCAAATCTCCTTTTACTGCTGTCTCAAAACTATTATGCCAGTTTTAAGGCATTTCTTTTGTTTTGTTTACTTAGCATTGATGATTCTATTAAAAACAATGGATTTTTTACCACCTGTGGGGAAAATTTTACAGTAGGAAACCAGGAAAATAAAAGTTGCTTTTACAGCAAAAATATATAACTTTCAAAACTAAGCATGCAGGTAGATCTGTACAGGAGCATCACTAGACCATTTCACTGGGGTGTGAGCCCCTCTGATTGTATCTGAAGCTTCCACCCCAATCTACAAAAATCTCTTAAGTTTTTCATTTGTTAAGAACTTAAATTTCTAAACCTTTAGTATTTCCAAAGTATTATTTTTAATCTCTGTGGGGTAGCCAGAAATTTGTTAAGATGGGGGGTAAGGTTGATAGATTTGGTTGATTGGCAAAAGCCTCATATGTACATATATATTGCCTTAAATTCGTGCTTAGCCCCCCCCCCCCGCCCCTTCCAGCTGCACCCAGAGTAGCAGAATATAGACGTACGCATTATTAGCAGATTTTGCAGATAGTTTTTGCTTGTAGAATGAAAATTAAATAAAAATGTCATTTACAGCAATTAAAATCACTTACTCAAGGCTTTACTGAGATTAATATACTTAATTCTGAAAGAAATACGGGATTACACCATATAAATGCAAATTTTGAAGATGACAATCTGATTTTTGGCGTAAATGTGACAAGGATGGTAAGCCAGATAATATCCGAAAACTTGAAAATTTTTATCGTCCTGGAGCGGGAACAAACCCGGGCATTTTCTGGGAGCTGCGGGTTCGAGTCCCACTCCAGGACGATGAAAATTTTGAAGTTTTCTGATATTATCTGACTTACCATCCTTGTCACATTTACGCCAAAAATTGGACTATCATCTTCAAAATTTGTATACTTATTCCTATTTTAACTTGAAGAACTTTCACTTATTTTTTACATCTTCTAAGTTCTTTTATTTTTACAGACGTTTCTGGCCTCTAGATTTTATTAAGGCCTGTTTGTTCTCAATGTATAGGAACTGTATCAAAAGTTCCATTTACTCAGAAAGAATTTAAATTCCATTGCCAGGTTCCTCTTGCCAGCCATTAAATTAAAATCTTTTCCTTATGTATTTTGTAAGTCTACTATTTTTGAATTAAGTTGTTGAAAATGCTATCTTTAATTTTTGAAGGTTCCGGTATCGGTAGGAAGGCCATTTCACTTAATATGAAGAAATCAATAATGCAGAAAATTTCACACGTTTTATTACGTATTAAACTTTAGAATAGATTTGTAAAATCTTTTGGCTGCAGCATCAGCCTTGTACACACTAGAAGCAAGCACTCGCATGGTTGACATCGTTTCTTTAGCTGTTGCCAGTAGAGATTTCCAAATTATCAGAATAATTTGGAGATCACTGCTGGCAACAGCTAAAGAAACAATGTCAACCAATAAATTTGTATTCTGTCATTCCAATAAATTTGTAAATCTCTACTGGCAACAACTAAAGAAACGATGGTAACCACACGAGTGCTTGCTTCTAGTGTGTACAAGGCTAGTGCTGCAGGTGAAAGATCTTACAAATCTATTCTAAAGTTTAATATGTAATAAAACATGCGTGAAATTTTCTGCATTATTGGTTTTGTAAGTTTATTAATGAAACTGCTTTCTTTAATTAGTCTCTTGTTTTTATGATGTTCATAGTCCGATGTTTTAATATTTTGCCATAAGGGTTCATTTCACGCACATTGCTGCACATTTAATTGTAATGTATTTATTTTGTCCTCATTGGAATCTAAAGTGTTCTAATGATTATTTATTGTTTTATTACTTTTCCTTTAAATTATCATGTTCTATTGCCATTGTGGTCCGTGCTTTGCTGGTTTGCAGCAAGTTTTCTGCTTCAGAGGTTATGTAAGCAGATACATTTTATTTTTATACAACTGTGGCTTCACCTCTGTTTTAAATCAAAGATCAATCATCATAAAAAAAATGTAGAAAGAATACAGAAGAGTCTCAATGAAATTTTTATAGTTGTGGTACTGAAGAATGCGTAAAGAATAATTTCTTGCTTAAGGATACATCCAGCATATCATCCACTTTATAGCGCAGTTTGTATATTTTTATTTTAGTTTTTGGCTGTAGGTTCTTTTCAAGAGTTAGCAGCATTGTATGTGCTTGGTGGACATGGAAATCAGTTGGACACTCTGAGATTTTGGGTATTGTATGCAGAATTTGGTTTTACTTGGCTAGTTTTCTTGCTAAGTTATGGGTCTCTCTCTTTATTGCACTCAATTACCCTTAACACCACAGCAGCAGTGCTCAGTACTCCTCCCCACAACAATTCTTTGTCTCTAAAATCCTGGCACTCTGTGGCATCGCCATCCTCAATAAACCAGATCACCTTGCCAACGTGCAAAGAACACATAAAATCCACTGTTAACTCTGCCCCTGGTTTTAAATTGCTGGGACAGAGTTGAAACAAGAATCCGTATGAGCTTAAACAAGGATCCAGAGAATACATAAGATCCACTGTTAACTCTGTCTCTTGTTTAAATTGATGGGACTATAAATCTGAAACTTTGGTTTTTATACTGTCTGCATATGGACTCTGTTGCTTGTCATAACAAAGACCACAAATAAAAATCCTCCTAAAGAGAAGAAAGGCAAGGCCACTGCAGTGCTGCTCAATGCTCTTCAGAGCAGCAAAGCAACTGGAGGTCATCTCCACATTCTCAAAAACCCAATGAAGTATTGGACAATAATGTTACCAACTGCAAAGGTTATGAGTAAAGTGTAATGGAACGATGAAGCGTGAATCCATCATAGTGATGTCAGCGTGCTGGGGATGGAATCTTAATGTAACATAATGTACCTTGATTGCACTGGAGAAATATCCAATATAAGCTTTTAATGATATTAACAAGCACAAGACAGCATTAAGATGTGGCATAAATGAAGATTTTTGAATATAAAAATGTGGATATGAATGATAATGTTGCAGCCACACATTATTCAGGAGGAATGCCCCCCCCCCCCTCCCCAATTCTTCTTTGTTACAGTAAAACTACATCTCTTCCAAATGGGTGACTGGTTTAAATGGTTTAAAACTCAGGCATCACATGACAATAACGCACAAACATATAAAACGAGTGAAATGCACAGTCACATACGA
Organism: Macrothele yani; assembly: GCA_039090855.1. NCBI lineage: Eukaryota > Metazoa > Arthropoda > Arachnida > Araneae > Macrothelidae > Macrothele > Macrothele yani. The sequence goes on along the minus strand of CM077031.1, from coordinate 680,167 downwards.
TAAAAGGTTCATTTAGCGGTAGGTTTCGGTCATCCTACGACCTTGATCACCCGCGATCGACTGGATGGGCTGGTTGCCAGAACTGCAATTTGATTTGAAGTTGGGGTGCTGGCACTGTTGCCAGATTTTAGAAGAGAGATCCTCCAAATAAATGGGATTTGGTGAGGGGTCTCTTGAATTGCAGTTTTTGGTGAACAAAATTTCAATGCTCTCTTGGAAATGCAGAGATGCCTTGTTGATAAAAGGGGCAACTTTTTTGGTTTCTTTCCAAATGGAAACTGCAGAGGTGTCTTCAAGGGTTAGTGCAGATAAAGCTGTCTTTGGAAGACCATTGGAAACATCTTTTTTGTGTTCACCAAGTCTTGTTTTGATGCTTCGGTATGTGCTTCCAATATACACTGAGAGACCGGAGGAAGTTGAAATGGGAATAGCATAAACTCCAGAGGTGTCCAAGGGTGAGACAGAGGATCCCTGTCTTTAAGCAGGCACATTACTGCAGAAGGATTTGGTTTCACTGTGAGAGTGTGGCCCATAGTTTTGAAAAGTTTACACATCTTATAAGAGAAGGATCCAGGGAAAGGGATGGAACCAATGAATGGTGGTTTTTCCATTATTATTGGTGAGAGAGCAGACAGATTTTTCAAGTGGGAATTTTGTAGGAATTTTTGAGTTGTAGAAAGTGGGAACTGAATACCTTGAAGGGCACACATGTGTGTTGTAGATCTGTTACTTGTTGAGGTGATTTGCAACATATAAACAAATGTCCCTGCTTCAAATAACGGAGAAAAGTCAGTGACGCTTTTAACACTGTTTTTCACTGCAGCAAGCATGACTGTTTTGCGATTCCTAAGCCACAGGGGCTAACACAAAGATAGCAAAAAGATCAGCATTAAATAATATTAATGCTATGCTAAAATTAATACTAAAACTGAAGATTTTGGGGTTATATTGGTTGTTAGCAAAATTAAATTAGTTTAGATTTAAAATGCAATTAAATTCAAAGTAGCAACTATCAGTTTTAAAACTCTGCAGTTTTTTGTTTGTTTTTACTATTACGGATTAAAGGGCATGGAGTGAGTATATGAGGCAGTGAAGACAATTAGGTTATGTTCAACCCCCTTCAATGTTCTTTAGTCTAGTGACATTCCTGGATGTGCAGCAAGGTTGCAAAAATTATTTGGGGCAGTATGGACCACACAAGTGACAGAATTTAAATACATTACCAATTTCCAGGGTGAAATAGAATTTTTTTGTAACTTTTGGGGTAGTTTCCCACATTTTTCTTGTCGACATGAAAACCCCTCCCCCTGTCTACTAGGTCTAAAATAAGTACTCTCATCTGGCTGATTTTTTTTCTTGCTTTTTTTTAAGTGAATTAACTGGATTAAATAGTGTTTTATCTTTTTTTTTTTTTTTTTAAGTTTCAAACTCCATGGTATTTGTCTGTAGTTGTTTGGTATATCACAGTTGCCACTAAGAAATTTGGCAAACTTTTGTCACAATAAGCAAAGTACATCTTAGTTAATTATGTTCTTTGTAGAATTATATTATTTACATGTTATTAATTTATTTCGCCATAGTGGGAAGAGTGTAATCGGTCAAAAAACTGAGTTGCAAAAGGCAATGGAAAAGTTCCGAGATGAGCAGAAGAAGAAAGAATTAGAAGAGCAGAAGATAAATAAGAAAACTGCCTTTGAAAAGAAACTCGAAGAACAGGCAAATAAGCTCAAGCAGGTGAGGCTTTCTGTAACACACTTACTTACATAAGCTACACATACAGTTTTGTTAACATACTGATTCATAGTATTTACTATATGTAACATACCCTTGGAAATCATGTTGATGCTTCACATGCACACATGCAAGAGTACAATCATGCACACACATGCATGTCATTGAGCTTTTGCTGCTTTTTTTATTATTCAGCAAGAAAGGAAAAAATTTAATTTATCAAGAAAGGGAAAATAAATAAATAAATAAATAGATGTTATATATTGGGTTAATGTGAATAAAATGTCTGGCAAAAGACCAGCAAACGTGGACGCTGAGAAAGAAAAAGTAGGACTACTTACCTAGGCAAAATAATTCCCCTCAGCATCGACACAATGTTGCTATCTGTCTGGCAAAGTCGTGATCCTGGAAAGAAAAAAGTCTTGTGGCTGGGACCCGAAGAAGTCATCAACTGCACATTGAACCTCGTTGTCTGTTGTGAATTGTTTCCCAGACAGGAAGTGATCCAGGCAACGAAACAGATGATAGTCTGTCGGAGACAAGTCCGGGGAATAGACAGGATGAGGGAGTGCTTCATAGCCCAAGGCACTTGGTGTCGCCATCGTTCGTTGTGCGACATGAGGGCGAGCGTTGTCCTGGAGCAGAAGAACACCCTATCTGTTGACCAAAGCCGGTTGTTTATGCAGCAATTTCCGTCCAGTGCATCTGGTGTAATTCAGCACAATAATACACTGCCGGACAATTGCTAAGGACGGATGACAATAGCAACCATAAAATGGAAGGCAGGAAAATGTGGAAATTAGCATAACTGCGGGATACAGTAAGACGTGTTGTGCGTATGCGAATTTTGGATTGCCGAACTTGTTCGTGACGTCATAGCGCTGATAAGAGATATAAAGGATTTGACGGTATTGACCGTTGTTGTTCAAACGCAAAGTTGAAAGGGAAAGAATCAATTGACGAACTTGCAATTTTCAGTATGTCTTCCCGACATCACCTAGATGATTTTACGCATGGCCGTATTATTGGCAAGATTGAAGAAGGGCGAAAAATAACAGATGTTGCCAGGGAGTTCGAGGTCAGCCACAGTGTGTTTCAAGGCTTTGGAAATCATTTCAAACAAATGGAGAGTGTAGCAAATGTCACGGGGGATGTCGTGTCTGCAGTACGACACCTGCAGAAGATCGGTACATAGTGCTATCAACAAAAAGACACCGGCGCAGCACAGCTAGTGAGGTAGCAAATCAGTTTATGGCTGCTACTGGCAAGCGGATCTCCCGAAAAACTTTCGCCAGACGTTTGCATCAAGGAGGACTATACGCCCGCCATCCTGTTGTGTGCATCCCATTGTTCAGACGTCACCGTACCGCCCGCTTGCAATGGTGCCATCAACATCGCCATTGGACTGATAACGACTGGTCTGCTGTCCTCTTCTCAGATGAGAGTAGATACAGTCTATCGTCTGATTGTCGACGACAACTGATCTGGCGTGATAGTGGTACTGCACATTGTCCAGCAAACATACAGGAAAGGGACCGATATCCAACATGTAGTGTCATGGTATGGGCTGGCATCATGATCAATGGCCGTACATCCCTCTATGTGCTTCCAACTGGGACTATGACTGGCCAACGATACATTAGTGATGTTCTGCTACCTCATGTTCCGTGGTGCTGTCGGTGATAGATTCATTTTCATGGACGACAACGTAACATGTCATTGAACAGTCGCTGTCCAGGAGTGTCTTGAGAGCGAGGATATTCAACGCCTCGTATGGCCAGCACGTTCTCCAGATCTGAATCCCATTGAAAATGTGTGGGATGCTTTGGGGAGGAGTCTTGCTGGTCGCCAATGCCCTCCAATAAACATGGACACTGTCATCCGTGCACTGACAGAGGAATGGGATAAATTACCCTAACAGCTGCTTGATATTGTTGTGCAAAACATGACACGACATGTGGAATCTTGCATCGCCCTCCATGGTGGCCATATCCCATACTGACATCTTACGCCGGAACGCCTGTGGACGGTAATTGCATTTTTATGGCCTGTTTGTCCCTTGAACACGTTCCAAAGCCTTCTGGATTTCAGAGCACAATAAATTGTCTTTCTTGTAATGTCCTGGCATTCTGACATTATTTTATTTCACATGGCATCCAACCACACTTACTTTTTTATGCGCTATATAGCCATTTATGATCCGTCCTTAGCAATTGTCCAGCAGTGTATTTGGCAGTGATGGTTTGGCCTCTTTCCAAGAAACTCTGATGAATTATCCCGTCTGTGGACCACCAAATAAGAAGCATCATCTTCACAATGGTTAAGCAAGGCTGTGCCTTGCTTAACCATTGTGCAGATCATTTCTGATTATCATAAAGGACCCACTTCTCGTCACAGGTGACGATTTGATGTAGTAGAGGTTCCTGTTTATTCCCTGCAAGCTGCGACGTGCAGACTTCCAAACACCTAGTCTTGTTGGCAGTTGTCAACTCTTCCACTTCCTCCCTGTCAATTGAAATCTGTGATTTTGGAAGTAGACATGACTTTTGTCTTCTTAATGTTTAACATTAAACCTGATTTTGCACTCCACTTTTACTTCCTTGATGATGTCTTTTCTGCTTTCTGCCAAATGAGTGATACAACCTGCATATCTTAAATTGTTGATGGTTTGATCTCCAATATGAATACCAGCTGTCATTTCATCCAGGCCTGCCATTCTGAAAACACATTCACTGTACAAGTCAAACAGATATGGAGACAGAATGCAACCTTGTCACACTCCCTTTCTTAATCTAAACCATTCAGTGTCACCAAATTCAGTTCTCACAGTGGCTGCTTACTTATCATAAAAATTCACAAAAGAATTATTAGGTGCTCTGGCATTCCAGGAATCTCAAAACATTCAAAAATTCCTTACACCACACTAATCGGCATGCGACATTAATTAAAGTGATTAGTGGCTTGTGCATGGCTGCCCAACCATAGAAACCTATGTTGTGCAGTGTCTTGCACACTGTGCTGTTGCCAACATCAGTGCCAGTAGTCTCACTTAGGGTTTGCACAATTTGAGACTACGTTGATTTTCATTCTGAGCAGACAGTTGCAGAACTCTTCTGTCACGTTTTGTTAGCTCTGGAGGTTTTTTGGGGTTGCTTCTTGACAGATTCAAGTCCAGTTTGCTTCCATTTGCATATCACATGACCAACCAGTGACCTTGGATCTTCAGTGCTGCTGAAATTTTACGTATGGAGTGATTGGTTATGTGGCACCCCATTATCAATCCATGCAGGAAATCAGTTAACTGCCATCCCAGTTGCGCAGTGGTGTAAGCACTGGCTTCTGACCATTCTTCTGAGATGGGTCCGGGTTCGAATAACATTAAGGCATGGACATTGTGCTTGTCTTAAGGCACTGGCTTTCTCCCTTCCCTGTAACCAGTGGCCCAAATTAGGAATGGGCGACTGCTTATAGCCCATCAATTTGGTCACGGTGGTCGGTAAACCTTCAACAACAGCAAAAGAAAAATCAGTTAACTTTGTTAATTGAGGCATCTTGCCTTCATAGCTGTACTATTAAGGCAAGAGCTGTATTAGTACAGCTATCGAGGCATATCCTAGTTTACAGACTGAACTATAAACATGCTCATAGTTGTACTATGAGCATGTTTATAGGTCTGGCATGATTTTCACGTAAGACCTAATTCACTATCAATAGATGGGTGTCCAGATATTAAATTTATGTATCTTTCACTAAGCTGTCATTTGCAAATTGGAGGGGTTAGCTCCTCAAAGCTCATCTGTCAAATCAAAATTTATTATGTTAGATTGTACTTATTGTTGATGTGTCGCACGTCTCCATTTACATTGGGTTGGTGCGAATGAAATGTCCGGCAAAGGACCAGCACACATGGATGGCAAGAACAGAAAAGTAGGACAACGTATCAAGGCAAAATAATCCCCCTCAGCATCGACGCATAGTTGCCATCTGTTCGGCAAGGCCATGATCCCAGAACGAAAAAAGTCTTGTGGCTGGGACCCAAAGAAGTCGTCAACTGCACGTTGAACCTCGTCTGTCATGAACTGTTTCCCCGGACAGGAAGTGATCCAGGCTACGAAACGGATGATAGTCTGTCGGAGACAAGTCCAGGAAATAGGCAGGATGACGCAGTGCTTCATAGCCCGAGCCACTTAGTGTCAGCATCGTTCGTTGTGCAACATGAGGCCAGGCTTTGTCCTGGAGCAGAACACCACCCTGTCTGTTGACCAAAGCCGGTTGTTTCTGCAGCAATTTCCGGTGCATCTGGTGTAATTCAGCACAATGTTCTGCAGTGATGGTTTGGCCTCTTGCCAAGAAACTTTGATGAATTATCCCAGCTGTGGACCACCAGACAAGGAGCATCATCTTCCTGGTGTGTAGGGTTGGCTTAGGATGCCGTCCAGCAGGCTGTGCCTTGCTTAGCCATTGTGCAGATTGTTTCCGATTATCATAGAGGACCCACTTCTCATTGCAGGCGACGATTCGATGCAGTAGAGGTTCCTGTTTATTCCCGGCAAGCAGCGATGTGCAGAGTTCCAAACACCTAGTCTTGTTGGCAGTTGTCAACTTATGTAGCAGTCACATGTCCAGTTTTTTTACTTTACCCAGCACAGCCAGACTTCGAACAACTGTCGGTGGTGGACACCTTCCTCTGTCTCTATCTCACAACACGTTTTTTCTTGGGGGGAGGGGGATGCTTCAACCACACGTAACAGAACATAGTCAGAAACAGCAACAGGTTGGTCACCACGTGCTTTGTTTTGCAGGTCCGTATCTCTGCTTCGAAGCCACGTTGTTGCCAAAATACATGTTACAAATGTTGAAGCTCTGAAAGAGAAGTAGTGCTGTTATCAGTGTTAAGAGCCAAGTGCTTAGCAATCAAAGAGACAGTCATCTTTTACTGCATCTGGCATGTTTGGAGAATGCATAATAATAATAATAATAATAATAATAAAGTGAATAGTTCTGCCTCATGTCAACAATCAAATATAGAGAAGGATAGGAACTTATTTCTATATTAGAGTCTTAAAAATCATAAAAAGTGCAACAGTATAGGTTATCAGTCTACAACAGATAGTTTCATCCACCTAAGGGTTCTGGAATGAAACCAAGTGAGTTATAGTCTTACGGCCAATGCCACATAGAACTATCTGGTACCTAAACAGTATTTATTCTGAAGCATAATTTTATATCAACAGGTGTTCGAATCCCAGTCCTGCTGGCCATGTAGTCTGCGGTTTTTCTTGGGTTTTCTGCAGACTCCCTGTGTTTGGGGACGCAAATGCATAGATGTATTTATTCTGAAGCAGAGTCTGCCCAGATGTACTTTGTCCTTGGTCCTCCCGACTGGGGGTTGGACGTGGGGCTATCAACCTGTCCCCACCTTGTAAAAAGTCTCTCATTACAAAATCTTACAAAAACACTACTTGAGAAGGCCAATGTCTGCACAAAGCTGTCGAGTCATTGAAGAAGAAGATAATTTTATACCAGCTTCTCAAATTCATAGAGGCCCTTGTCGTTGTCATGTGTGCCATTTTGTTGCCCAATGGGGTGCCCCTTGGAAGCAAACCCAATCTTCCTCCGAGATTAACTGCTGTAGGAAGAATTCACGTGTCTGAGTAGCTGTGTACAAAAGTATAATTGTTCCTACTCTGATATATGGTTGTAATACCTATGTGCTGCAGAAGAGACAGAAATCATTTGTGGTAAGACATGTGATCATCTCAAGAATGAAGATATGTTGCAGATGTGTAATGTGAAGCCAATGTTGCTAATAGGGTGGAGACAAACATTCAGAAGTGGTTTGGCCATGTTGAAAGGACGAGTGGTGAAATGCTAACTAAGAGAATTTTTTCAGCCTAAGTGCCAAGAAAGAATAGTAGAGGATGGCCAAGGAAATCTTAAGAGGAGCAGATTCAGGAATGCTTGCAAGAGAGAAATATGAGTATGAAGTATAAAAGGTCCTGTGTTACATACGTTAGGGGTGTCAGTGCAGGTCAAATGGCCTTGATTATGAAGAAAAGAAAAACACAATACATATAACACAGCCACTTGACAGGAATAGTGAGCATGACCAGTGCATATATACAAAATGCTGGTGATGATCTGATGTAAGTAACTCCTCACAGAAAGCCTTTCCCAACACAGAAGGAAGAAAAAAAAGTTCCGGAAATGTTACAGCAAAATATTCGAATCGAAATAAATAAACCAACAAGTACATACATACATTCATATCACTAATCTGTTTTTTGATATTCAAAGCTTAGCTGCTCACAGAAAGGACTTACTGTTGTTGTATCAAACATCATTTATGGCGATCTCAGCGCACAGCTCGGGCTTCATTAACATCCATTACACCTGCACACAAGACTTCTTGTACTTCCTACTCATAATCTTTTTCTAATGCAGACATTCTTGAATCTGGTCCTCCCATGATTTCCTTGGCCTCCTTCTACCTTTCTTTCCTGCCACTTGGGCTGAATAAATCCTCTTAGTCATCACTCATTCTTTCAACATGGCCAGACTACCTAAGAATATTACTCTCCACCTTGCTAACAACACTTTTCCTCACATTACACTACTGCAACACATCATTCTTCACATCATCAGAATTTGTCCCCCCCCCCTGTGAGTAACACATCTGTCCAGCACACAAACAGCTCCTATATCTTTTCTGTAGTACCCAACAGGGTAGGAACAATTACACTTTCATACACAGCCATTTGAGACTTTCTTGAAAACCCATCATTCCTGTGAAATTCTCCTAAAGCAGCTACAACTTTCAGTAAAGAGTTCATTGACCTACCAATTTCACCATCTAATTTGTTCTCTCTTATCAAACATGCTTCCCAAATATACCATATATATAAAACCATATGTAAAAACTCTTTTATGTAGTCAGTAACTGTGCCATTTAGACTTACCCTGCATTCAGTACTAGCAGTACATACATACATGTCACTAAGCTGTTCTCTGATATTCAGAGGTTAGCTCCACAAAGAAATACAAACTACCAGATAATTTTTACTTACTGTTGCCGTATCAAACTTCCTCATTTACAGCGATCTTGATATACAACTCGGGCTTCACTCACATCCATCACACGCCGTACACAAGATCTTCTGTACTTCATACTCGTAATCTTTTTCTCATGCAGACATTCCTGAATCTGATCCTCCCATGACTTCCTTGGCCTTCCTCTATCTTTCCTTCCTGCCACTTGGGCTAAAAAGATTTTCTTAGTAAGCATCTCATCATTCATTCTTTCAACATGGCCAAACCAGCAAGGCATATTAGTCTCCCACTTGCTAACAACATTTTGCCTCACATTACACAACTGCAACACATCTTCATTCCTCACACAATCAGAACGCGTTGCCACAAACCCCCTTAAGTAACGCATTTATCCAGCACACAAACGACTCCTATGTTTCTTATGTAGCACCCAGGTTTAACTGCCATACATCAGAGTAGGAACAATTACGCTTTCACACACAGCCATGCGGGACTGCCATGAGAACCTATCATTCCTGTGAAAACCTCCCAAAGCAGCCATGACTTTCAATGAAGAATTTACTCGCCTACTAATTTCACCATCCAATTTGTTCTCTCTATCAAACATGCTTCCTAAATACACAAACTCATTCACCTGGTCAGTCACTGTGCCATTTAGACATATATTACGTTCAGTACTACCAGTTCCTCACTCAAAATTCATAACTTTGGTTTTTCTCTTATTTATACTCAGTTTGAATTTCATGCAAACTTCGTACATCCGAGACAACATACTTTGCAACTCACATTTGCTCTCTGCCAACAGGACAGTGTCATCAGTATACAGCAATTTGCACACACGCATGTCACCAAGATGTAAACCAGTATTATCTATTTTGGCATCACGCATGCATACATCGATAAATATATTAAACAACCATGATGACATTACTGCGGGTGGTCGTCGTGAGCAATGGGTTTGCCACCTCGAGGTGCTCCGTGGTAACAATGTCACGCCCAACAGCAACTAGGGCCTCTGTGAATCTTGGAGAGGTGCCAGCTAGTTCTGTGTGGCATTGGCGAAAAGACCCCAACTCACTGGGTTTTGTTACAGAATCCTTAGGTTGAATGACCAACTGGGACCCTCAGCTGTGGGCAAAAAAAAAAGACAAAACAAATCAATATCCAGACTCAAGTGTGGGATATGGTGGACCTACCACACTTGAGAAGGACGGTCCACCGTGGAATCGACCTGGACTTTTCAAAAGGGCATATGAGAAAGAGATCTCGGCTGAGTGAATGTAAGATTGGTGTATGGAATACTAGAGGTATAAATGGCAAAATGAATGAGGTGGTTGAGGAGATGAATAAGTATAGACTGGATGTGCTGGTGTGTAAGTGAAACCAAAAAGAAGGAAATTGGGATAGAAGAAATGAATGGCACAGTGAGTGTGTGGTCTGGAGTTTGGATAATATGAGAGGACAGGCTGGTGTAGGTGTGATTTTAAGTGAAAAGATGAAGAACAACTTGATTCACTATAGTTGCGTAAGTGAGAGAATTATCTGGATTCGTTTGAAAGTGAAACTTCAGAGAATCGTAATTGTTGTAATGTATGCTCCTTGTAACTCTGAATCTTCTGATAAGAAGGAAGATTTCTGGAATGAGCTAGAAGCTGTTTTGAGCCAGTTTGGTGCTAAAGAAAAAGTTATAGCTAGGGATTTCAATGCTAGAGTAGGTGTGCAGAATGCAATTTCTGACAATGTTCTGGGTAAGTTTAATGATCCTTGTGTGAATAATAATGGTGAAAGATTAATTGAACTCTGCATTGAGAATGGTTTGTGTGTATCTAATACATTTTTCAACCACATGTATATCCACTCATATACTTGGGAAAATCATACATTTGGTCAAAAGAGTGTGATAGATTTTGTTGTCTACGATCAGCTTCTGAAACACTTACTTGTTGACACCCGTGTGATGAGAGGTGCGGACGTTGGTTCTGATCATTACTTGATAGTGTCACGATTGAAACTTAATGTTGGTTGGAGGAAAAGGAATAGGAAGAGACCCAGGATAGAAAGAATAAAGGTTGGTAGGCTCCTTCAAGATCATCAGCATTATTCTGACTTACTCAGAAAACGACTGAAGGAGCTGAAGTCTTGTGAGAGGGATGTAAAAAAGAAGTGGGAATGTTTTAAGAACTGTGTTGTCACTGCTGCTAAAGAGGTCTGTGGTACCAAGATGGTGGGTAACAATAGAAGTGATGCTTGGTGGAATAGTGAGATTGAAGAGGCAGTAAAGAGAAAGAAGGAAGCCTATTTGGGGATGTTGCAGGGTAAAGTCTCTGTGGATGAATATCGCTGTAAGAAGCGTGAAGCTGCTAAGCTGGTTCGCCAGATTAAGGCAAAAGATAGGAAGGAGAAGGTGGAAAGGCATGAACTGGCTTTTTGGAAAGATAGGAAGTCTTTCTGGAAGTACATGAGACTCAGGGGGAAAATAGGGGAAACAAAGCTGTAAGTTGTGTGAAGAATAAGATCGGGGAAATGATATGGGAGCCCAATAAGTTAAGTGAAAGATGGGGTGAATATTTCTGTGAGTTATTAGATCAGGAAAGCAGAGATGATTCTGAGACAGACAGATGATGTCACAGTGAGGGATGGACACACAGGAGGGATCTCAAGAGAAGACGTGTGTAAAGCTCTAAAATCTCTTCAGAATGGTAAGGCTCTGGGAGTTGATGGCATAACTGCCGAGATGTTTAAATATGGTGGTGACTCTGCAATTGACTGGTTAGCTGAAATTTGCCAGTTGTGCTGGGAATTGGGAGTGGTCCCTCGGGATTGGAAGGCAGTGGCAGCTTTTTAGGTGAAGTAGGTGAAGTGCCTCTTCACCTATTTTACTCAAAATAAAGTTTTATTCTGTATTTTTTTTATAATATATTCTTTTTTGCGTATATTCAGTTCCAAAATATTAAAAATTTTGAATAGATATTACACTGCCGGACAATTGCTAAGGACGGATGACAATAGCAACCATAAAATGGAAGGCAGGAAAATGTGGAAATTAGCATAAGTGCGGGATACAGTAAGACGTGTTGTGCGTATGCAAATTTTGGATTGCCGAACATGTTCGTGACGTCATAGCGCTGATAAGAGATATAAAGGATTTGACGGTATTGACCGTTGTTGTTCAAACGCAAAGTTGAAAGGGAAAGAATCAATTGACGAACTTGCAATTTTCAGTATGTCTTCCCGACATCACCTATAGATGATTTTACGCGTGGCCGTATTATTGGCAAGATTGAAGAAGGGCGAAAAATAACAGATTTTGCCAGGGAGTTCGACGTCAGCCACAGTGTTGTTTAAAGGCTTCGGAAATTTCAAACAAATGGAGAGTGTAGCAAACGTCATGGGGGAGGTCGTGTTCGCAGTACGACACCTGCAGAAGATCGGTACATAGTGCTATCAACAAAAAGACACCGGCGCAGCACAGCTAGTGAGGTAGCAAATCAGTTTATGGCTGCTACTGGCAAGCGGATCTCCCGAAAAACTGTCGCCAGACGTTTGCATGAAGGAGGACTATACGCCCGCCGTCCTGTTGTGTGCATCCCATTGTTCAGATGTCACCGTACCTCCTGTTTTCAATGGTGCCATCAACATCGCAATTGGACTGATAACGACTGGTCTGCTGTCCTCTTCTCAAATGAGAGTAGATACAGTCTATCACCTGGTTGTCGACGACAACTGATCTGGCGTGATAGTGGTATTGCATATTGTCCAGCAAACATACAGGAAAGGGACCGATATCCGACATGTAGTGTCATGGTATGGGCTGGCATCATGATCAATGGCCGTACGTCCCTCTATGTGCTTCCAACTGGGACTATGACTGGCCAACGATACATTAATGATGTTCTGCTACCTCATGTTCGCATGTTCCGTGGTACTCTCGGTGATAGATTCATTTTCATGGATGACAACGCAACATGTCATCGAACAGTCGCTGTCCAGGAGTGTCTTGAGAGCGAGGATATTCAACGCCTCGTATGGCCAGCACATTCTCCAGATCTGAATCCCATTGAAAATGTGTGGGATGCTTTGGGGAGGAGTCTTGCTGGTCGCCAATGCCCTCCAATAAACAAGGACACCCTCATGCGTGCACTGACAGAGGAATGGGATAAATTACCCCAACAGCTGCTTGATAATGTTGTGCAAAGCATGACACGACGTGTGGAATCTTGCATCGCCCTCCATGGTGGCCATATCCCGTATTGACATTTTACGCAGGAACGCCTGCGGACGGTAATTGCATTATTTTCACGTTTACGTATTCTGCACAAAATGGCTTCTTTGTCCCTTGAACACGTTCCAAAGCCTTCTGGATTTCAGAGCACAATAAATTGTCTTTCTTGTAATGTCCTGGCATTCTGACATTATTTTATTTCACTTGGCATCCAACCACACTTACTTTTTTATGCACTATATAGCTGTTTATGATCCGTCCTTAGCAATTGTCCAGCAGTGTAATTCACATGGCGCTTAGTACGGAAAACAAATCCTTATACGCAAAACAGTGCAAGTGAAGAGCCGAAATGAGAATGCTTGGAAGTCTGCAGTTTTCCGCCGAGTTGTCATGGTAACCGTGACGTCACGCTCCCCAATCTGCTCGCTCAAGTGAAGTATTTCAGCTTCAGGCTCCTTACCTCTGCATCTTTCAGTTTTTGAGCTTAAAGTCGTGAGAGATCACGGTGGAGCTGGCGGACTACCAGGGTACCTTGCAATCTACTAGGGCTTTTTCCTTGTGGTGCTTTTTCCTAGGGCTTTTTCCTTGTTGTTGAAAGCTTTAACTGATATTTTAGGTTTGTGTACAATTTAACTGATAGTGATAGTTTTTAGTATGCATCTTGTGGACGACATTGTTTTTAATTTATTGCAAACTCCATTTGATCTGTGAAAAGATGAAGGTAAAAGAGACATTTTGCTTCAAGGATGACCGATGGATTCACTGACAATTTTTGCCAAGAACGAAATCAAGTAGAGCGGTAAATCTAACAATATTAATTTAAAAAATTGTTTGTTTACTGAATATAAATGGATTTGCAGCACTTCTGTGTTATTTATTTATTATTATTTTTTTTTTTTTTTGGCCTTGCTTACTTTTTAGTAATAAACGTTTGGCGTTTAATAAAGACAGATTCTCAGATTTATTAAGCGTAACACGGTCACTTCATGAACATCGTGATTCTAGCAAACACCTGAAATGCGGATTAATGTTAAGGAATTTTGAAAAAATTCAAAACACCATTGCCGATGCCCTAAGGAAGAATGCTAGGCTTTTGAAAACGCATTTTAATGAAAACATTCGTTTAAATGGACTTTTCCTGCAGACAGTGATTGATGCAGTATTGGTCTATACTGTATTTGAGCAAACAAGAACTAGCATTCCATGGCCATGACAAAAGCATGGGCTCGATAAATCGTGGAAATTTCATTGAATTACCTTCATTGTTGATATGAAAAAGTTCTTTAGAAATTGAAAATCAATACGAAAGGATAAAAAACTATTTAAAATGAATTAATTTAATGTATTTCTGAATATATAGACGATCATGTCAAAAATTAAATAATTTTTTATTGTTGATTCAGAAGGTGTATTGGTTGAGGGTTTTTGGGTTTCCATGATGTGAATGAAGACAGAACGTCAGGAGCTTTATGCAAAATGCTAGACAAAATTTTAGAACAGTCTGATTACCAACAAAAATAAATAGGACAATGTTACGATGGGGCAAGTATAATGTCTGGACACTTAAATGGGCTACAGAAAAAAAAGTCAAGGATAAAGCTTCTCAAGCTGTTTTTGTTCATTGCTTAGTTCATCGTTTGAATCTTGTATTACACCAGAGTTTTTTTAAAGTGTCGAATACTTTTTGCAAGCTTCCGTGGAATTGCTTCGTTTGTTCATCATTCTGCGAAGCGGTTTTATACACTTATATCAACAACCGCAAGATGCAGACCAACCATAACAGAAACTCGATGGTCCTCCACTTCGAAATTAGTAAGTGTAGTTGTTGAAGATTGGGATAAATTGAAGGAAGTGTTCGGATTTCTGAGGAATAGCGAATAATCTGACAAAAAATTAATTCATCTTGCCAAGGGGTTTTTGAATGATATGAACACTTTCGAATTTACATTTTTGGCTCCACCAATCTATTATTCGAACTTTTGAAGAAACAATAACTAAACATAAACTACTGTGTAACTCAAATTAAAAAAAACTCGTGAAATTTTGTGCCATAAAAGGAACGATGAGTTATTTGAAACACAGTTTGGAAAAGTTAGCAAAATTACAGAAATAAGCACGGGAATATGCTGCTCTTACACAGGAAACAATTTTTCAAAATTATAAACAATTGTATTTTGAAATTTTGAACCACATTCTTATGGAAATGGATATAAGATTTCAGGACTGTAAGAAACTTCAATTTGTCTGACTTGCTGACACAACCAAATTCGAATAATTTAATGCATGCTTTCCCTCTCGCGCTCTTGAAAATCTACATTATTACGGAAACATATTTACTAAACACCAGCGCCTTAAAAATTATCTGAGTCTTGTATATGCCGATGAAAAATTAAGGAATATATTGACTCAAGAACTCCTTTGAGTGTTTCATGGAGACCAAGACATTTTTACAGATTATAATAAATTGGTTTTCCTCAGTTTAACAATTACATCTACAAGTGTGCCAGTGGAAAAAAGATTTCTTAAAAGAATACGAACTTGCTCAAGAAACACTCGTTCTCAAGAAAGATTTGCTTTGGCAAATATTTCTATTCAGGAAGACATTTTATTGATGCTCACAAAGAAACAACCATCTAACCATCTTATGACGACATAATCGATAAATTTGCAGCTTTAAAAGAAAGAAATATTTATTTAACATACAAAAAATAGGTAAATCCTCATTAAGGGATTTTCACTGTAGACAGTAGATATCTTTTCATACTGCTCTTGTACCTCTTCATCTATTTTTCGAACCACGAGCCGCCACTGTTGGAAGGATGCTATTATTGTTCCCTTGTATAAGGGAAAAGGTGATCAGACTGAATGCAAGAACTATCATGGTATTAGCCTACTAAGTGTGCCAGGGAAAGTGTTTGGTAAGGTTGTTATTGAAAAAGTACGGGGTCTTACATCATTGAAAGTGTGGGATGTTCAGAGTGGTTTTATGCCTGGTAAAGACTGCACTAACCAGATTTTTGCATTACGCAGGATGATTGAAAAGTATCTGGCTGTTGGGAAGAAAGTTTTTACTGCCTTCATAGATTTAGAGAAAGCTTACGACCGAGTGAATAGGACACTTTTGTGGAAGGTATTGAATGAATATGGTGTTACTGGGAATCTACTTAATAGTGTAAAAGCCATGTATGCTGGTAGTAGAGCTTGTGTACGAGTGAATGGTGTTTTATCAAAATGGTTTTCTATTGGTGCAGGAGTTAGACAAGGTTGTTTAATATATTTATGGACACGTGCATGCGTGATGCCAAAATAGATAATAGTGGTTTATGTCTTGGTGATATCCGTGTGTGCAGATTACTGTATGCTGATGACACTCTCCTGTTGGCAGAGAGCAAAAGTGATTTGCAGAGTATGTTGTCTTGGATGTATGAAGTTTACATGAAATTCAAACTGAGTATAAATAAGGTAAAAACCAAAGTTATGGTGTTTGAGAGAGGAACTGGGTAGCACTGAATGTAATGTAAGTATAAATGGCACTGTGATTGACCAGGTGAGTGAGTTTGTGTATTTAGGAAGCATGTTTGACAGAGAACAAATTGGATGGTGAAATTAGTAGGTGAGTGAATTCTTCATTGAAAGTCTTAGCTGCTCTGGGAGGTTTTCACAGGAATGATGGGTTCTCATGGGAGTCCCGCATAGCTGTGTAAGAAAGTGTAATTGTTCCTACTTTGATGTATGGCAGTGAAACCTGGGTACTGCAGAAGAAACAGGAGTCGTTTGTGTGCTGGAGAAATGCGTTACTTACGTGGGATTTGTGGCAAGGCACGGTCTGATTGTGTGAGGAATGAAGATGTGTTGCAGTTGTGTGATGTGAAGCAAAATGTTGTTAGCAAGGTGGAGACCAATGTGCTGCAGTGGTTTGGCCATGTTGAAAGAATGAGTGATGAGATGCTTACTAAGAAAATCTTTTAGCCCAAGTGGCAGGAAGGAAGACATGTTTGGATCAGATTCAGGAGTGTCTGCATGAGAAAAAGATTGAGTATGAAGTATAAAAGATCTTGTGTGCGGTGTATAATGGATATCAGTGAAGCCCGAGTTGTATGTCAAGATCGCTGTAAATGGAGAAGTTTGATACAACAACAGTAAGAAAACATATCTGGTAGTTTGTATTTCTTTTTGGAGCTAACCTCTGTATCTCAGAGAACAGCTTAGTGGTATGTATGTGTGTGTGTGTGTGTGTGTGTGTGTGTGTGTGTGTGTGTGTGTGTGTGTGTGTGTGTGTGCATGCATGCATGCATGCCCCCCCCCCCCCCCTCCCAAATAGAAAACCATTTTGATAAAACACCATTCACTCGTACACAGACTCTACTGCCAGCATACATAGCTTTTACACTGTTAAGTAGATTCCCAGTAACACAATACCTTCCACAAAAGTGTCCTATTTACTCAGTCGTAAGCTTTCACTAAATCTATGAAAGCAGCAAAAACTTTCTTACCAACAGCCAGATACTTTTCAATAATCGTGCGTAATGTAAAAATTTGGTTAGTGCAACCTTTACCAGGCATAAAACCACTCTGAACATTCCACACTCTCTTTGATGTAAGACACCGTACTTTTTCAATAACGACCTTACCAAATACTTTCCCTGGCACACTCAGTAGGCTAATTCCCCTTGCTCAAAAACTATAACTTTGGTTTTTACCTTATTTATACTCAGTTTGAAATTCATACACACTTCGTAAATTTAGGCCAGCATACTCTGCAACTCACTTTTGCTCTCTGACAGCAGAACCATGTCATCAGCATATAGCAATCTACACACATGGGCATTACCAAGACATAAACCAGTGTGGTTCATTTTGGCATCATGCATGGAAACACCAAAGAACATCTGTAGTGTATCCCCCTGTTTCGGAAAACAATTAATAGTATCCAACAATGACAACCATCTTGTGCTAATGTGTGTTAAAATTGTGTGAGGTTTTTGCTCACAAATGGCTTGGCATGGTTTCAGATGTTTCTTTCTCCTGGAACTTTTATCTAAGATATAGCTCAGATCAATAAACAGTATTTCAGTATTAACTGATTTCAACTGCAGTGAAGCTTTTTGTGCTGCCAAATGAATGGGATGACAAGCACAGCCCTGTACCAACACCTTTGTTTGTTTATTCTTAATGAAAGCAGATGCCTCTTTGACATGGCCTATCATTGTAGTGGTATTGTTGCCACCAAAGGCAACACAGTTTTCCCATCTAATGTTCATAGTGGTGAATTCTTTGTCAATAACAGAGAATATCCCTTCACCTGTATTGTCATCTGATGCAAGAAGTGAAAGTAGCAAAGTTACTGTTTCCTCTTTGTGGAAATATGACACAATTAAAGGATACAGTTTTGTGTCATTTTTATCATTACTTTCATCTGTTGAAAGAGAAAATACTGAATCCTTCAAATCACTTACTATGCTATCAACAGATAATCCTGACATGGATTTCTGAATTGATTTCGTTTTTGTTCTCCCACATCCATATTTCTTTGCAATATTGGAATCTGGAAACATCTACTGAAACAATGGTCTAGCGTGGTCTGCTGCTGAAAGAGGTGCATTGTGTTCCACTAAAAACCTTGTGAATAACATTTCAGTCTTGTTAACTCTGGAATCAACATCACGTGACACAAAAAAATGAAGTCAGCCATTTTGCTTGTTTTTTAGCTCACTGTATGATTTGTGTTTTTTGCACAGTACATGCCATTGACATCGTCATGCCCACCATGCGCAGTTGAAAAATTGAGGTTACGAACAGTACAAAATGCATTCTTTTCAGAAACAGGTGACACATCCAAGCATGGAAATTTCACTTTATGCTCACAGTGGAAACTTTGAGTAACATCAGGTTTTTAATTTCTTCTTGGAAATCACAATCAGAGCGCCGTTTCAACATAATGGGTAGTAGAAACCACCAGAAAGGCAAACTTCGCACAGCAAAGATTGAAGCAGCAAGAATTTCTAGCATGTAGCACCAAAGACAAAACTAAAAGGCAAAGATTTTTCTGCAGCATATAACACCCTCCGCACACAAATGGAACAGAAAACACGCTCCCACCCCAGCTCTAACAAACGGTACCCTACGCCAGAACCAGTTTCATTGTACCATGCGACCTTGTCTATTGGGCCATCACCACACTGCTTCAGTGGAGCGGAGGGTGTGAAGATGTATTGACAAAACCAGAGTGAAGGTCATGACCCCCACCTCCCACCAAGTTCTTATCTTTCACACTCATCTTGGCAGCATGCAATTGACTTACATCTCACTGGCAGTGCACTGACGGCAGGTGACGTAATCCTGCCCCTGCGCTGGGCTTTCTTTCCACTTAACTTCCAAACAAACAAAACACATTCCTCCTCGAAATAAATAAATAAATAAATAAATAAGGCACTGTGTTACAAACTTTGTTCAGAGGCTTTTGCATTGATTAACCACTAAAACATTCTTAATAACAGCAAAAATCTGAATATCCGTAATAATTACGAATATTCCGTAATGGTTGGCATCTATGGGTTGGTGTGTAACCTCAAAATTTAACAATGGAAAATAAGTTTCTTCCTATAAAATTAGCATTTTGAGACATTTTTAAGTTTAATTCTCCAAAGATTTTGGATTCTTGTCTGTATTATTTCTGCTGAATAAATTAAATTCTTTTTGATGGTGGTGCACACATTATTCTGAAAACGCATAAATGAATATGTTATGTCCATTAATTTCTACCCTAGGAATAACATGTTATTCACTCATGTTGAAAATTGGCTTCCTAATGTTTTAATTCAATTACTAATCAAAAACTTCTGTTATGGGAATTTTTACTATGGAATTTTTAAAAACATCTAAATTTTTTTTCATATATTCATTTTAAAATATAAAAATTATGTAATAATATTTTTAAAACATACAGTTTTTAACATATAAAATTATAATTTTTAAAATATAAAATTATATAAATTTTAAAATATAAAATTATATAATTTTTAAAATATCTTCTCAGTGAACTATTTTAAGCAAAAAATTTTTTAACTTTGTTCTCTAAATTTGGAGCTAGCCTTATATTTTACTTACTAATTCTAAGTAAAACTATCACAAAGGTTTATTTGAGTCCTAGTTTTCACTAGAAAAATTACTTATCACAAAGAGAATTAGTAAGAAGTATAATATAAGGCTAGCTCCAAGTTTAGAGAACAAAGTTAAAAAAATTTCTCTAAAATAGT
Organism: Macrothele yani; assembly: GCA_039090855.1. Taxonomy (NCBI): domain Eukaryota; kingdom Metazoa; phylum Arthropoda; class Arachnida; order Araneae; family Macrothelidae; genus Macrothele; species Macrothele yani. The sequence goes on along the minus strand of CM077031.1, from coordinate 659,908 downwards.
TCACAGAGAAGATATTTTAAAAATGCAAGGTGTTGTCTATGAAGTCAAATGTAGTTTTGGACTGTCTTACATTGGTGAGACAGGTCGCAGACTAGAAAACTTGCATAGCAGAGCATAAAGCAGTTATAAAAAATTGCTCCAACAAGACAGGTTTAGATAGGCATGTTAGAGAAACTGGTCACAACATGGACTTGAATTCCCTTAAAGTCATCAGTTTCCAAAGCAAGTTTCAGAAAAGAAAGCTAAAAGAAGGAATAGAGATTGAGAAAAATCAGAATTCCATCATAGGATGATTCCTGCCTAACATCTGGCAGGATTTGGTGAAACATAACCGTGATAGTGACGAGGAAAAAGTGACAACAAAAGACAGCCTGAAGAAGAAGAGTTTTCTCAAAAAAATTGTAATTAAAATGAAATATTTCCTAGAAAAAATTCCCATAATAAAAGTTTTTGATTAGTAAATGTTATTCACCTGATACAACTGTGAGACAGGTTTAACCTGCATGTGATACAAGTCTTGCCATACAAATTCTGCACAAGTAATGCTTCTCTCTCTGTCTCAATGTCAGTTCAGTTTTTTTAGTTCGTCATTTTTAAAAGTAGTACATGCTTGTAGTATCACTTTGTCCGTGTTGTCTGTGGACACCATATCTCTGCAACTATTAGTCTGATTTGAAAAATTCTTCCTGCATTGGAAAGCTTGAAATGTGAGAACAATGATCCTTGCATTTCATTTTTCCCTGATGCATAACTTGGTCACTAGAGGGTGTAAATGTAGATGCTATCAAATTCAAAATACATTTTATTCCATATATTTGCTTCTAAATATCCAATTGAAATTCGTTTTTCTTCCTTTCGATGTCATTTATAGCAAAGACTATTTTGGGACAGTTTCTTTTTTAAGTAATGTGTAGACTTTTTGCTAAAGGGTGTAAAGATAAATTGCAATTTCCCTGATATCTCTGCTTCTAAAAGTCATATTTGAAAAATTCTTTCTGCATCAGATCCAGCTTCTAGTGAGAAATGTTCTACATGTAATTTTTAATTTTTGATAGGAAATACTTTGGCCACCAAGGTGGTGTGTTTCTTTTCTGATGCATTTATACAATTATTTACAACAAACTTATCTCATTGCCCTCTATTTACAAACTCATCTCACTCTCTCATTCATGCACCACACCTCTGCCGTTCCCAACATAGATTGCCTCTAGCAGCTTTCTACCCGACCAGGGTTGTCTTCAGGAGACTAGGTGGTATCAGCCCTGCTATCACAGCGCGAGTGAGTGAGAGAAGCGATTTCCTGCGTCAGCCCATCCCCCATCCCCCACATCATATTGAAAACTTTGCCACCGTGGCTCCATCTGTTAGGAACTGTAGCTAATATTTTATTTTCTTCTGCAGTATTTTGTTCTATTTTAATTAGTTCTTTCCATTTTTCATTAAGTATATTTGGGTCCTTATGATTACATACTCGATCCCTATTATTTTCAATCAGCACAGATTCTGTAATACGCAAATGTCTTTCATTGTTACACGATTTAATTATTTTGATGTCTTCAAATTTCGGGTATCCTTGATTATCTAAGCAATACTGTATCAGTGCTGTTTTATCATCCTAAAAACTTGATTGAAAATATTCTTTTGTGGACTGATATCACTCACTTGGAAGATTTTTTGAGAATACAATCTGCTTAAAATAGTGCATAATTTTTCCACCAGGAGGCTTAGATGTATGTCTTATTTTAGTCCATCTCTGCTTCTAAGAGTTCAATTTCAAAACTTCTTTATCGTAAAGCGTTTCTGATGCAAATTGTTTCCCTTATTTCAAATTTTTTTTAATGCACAAGTGTGCTACTAGAGGGTGTAAGTTCACATTTCTGTTTACAGCATGTTGCAGCAATATCTGTGGGACTAAACACTCAATTAAAAAAAGTTTTTTTCAGACAGATATTACTAACTATGGAAATATTTTGTGTGTATTTCCTTCACAAAATAATGCACGATTTCCCTACTAGGGGGGAGCAAAATTTTAATATGTTTTTTTTATATATCATCATCATCATCATTGTCAACCATTATCAATCCACTGCTGGACGAAGGTCTCCCCAAGTTTCCTCCACAACGGTCTGTCTTGTGCCAGTCTCCTCCATGTCACTCCCGCATATTTACGAATTTCATCCACCCATCTCCCATGTGGTCTTTTTCTGGGTCTTTTCCTGTCCCTTGGAATCCAATCTAAAATTTCAGCTGTCCATCTATGGTCTGTCCTTCTGGCAGTATGTCCAGCCCATTGCCATTTCAGGGATTTAACTCTGATCATGATGTCTTCCACTCTCGTCATTTTTCGGATCCACGAGTTCCTCTTCTTATCTCTCCTGGTTATACCAAGCATGCACCTCTCCATGCTTCTTTGAGTTGTCTGCAGCCTTTGTATGTCTCTTTTAGTTAAGGTCCACGTCTCTGCACCATACGTAAGCACTGGAAGGATGCATTGATCAAACACTTTTCTTTTAAGACATAATGGCATATTGCTCTTGAAAATTATGCTGTTTCTTCCAAAAGCTCTCCAGGCAAGTTTTGTACGCCGATTAATTTCTTCATCAATGTGACCCTCACTTGATATCTGCTGTCCAAGATAAACATACGTATCTGTTATCTCCAGTTTTCTCCATCAATCGATAAATCTTCATTTCTTGTAAAAGCATTGAACATCACTTTTGTCTTCTGAAAGTTCATTTTTAATCCCACTTCTTTACTCTTGTCAGCAAGTTCCTGGATCATACTCTGCAGTTCTGATGGGGTAGTTGCAAAAATGACTACGTCATCAGCAAAACGAAGGTGGGTTAGATAATCTCCATTAATCTTTATCCCTTTGTTTTCCCAGTTCAGTGATTGAAAGACATTTTCCAATGTGGCATTAAAGAGCTTCGGAGATATGGTGTCACCTTGTCTCACTCCCTTTCCAATTTTTATGTGTGTTGTATTTTCAAACAGCCGAATCTTTGCACTTGCATTTTCATAGATGTTATTAATAATATTAATGTATGCATCTTCAATACCGCAGGATTTCAGAGCCGTGGTAACTGCTGATGGTTTCACCGAATCAAAGGCTTTTTCATAATCGATAAAAGCCATGCACAATGGAAGTTCATATTCCCTCGCTCTTCAATTAGTTCTCTCAGTACGTGGATATGATCTAATGTGCTGTAGCCACTCCTGAATCCAGCTTGTTCTCTCGGTTGAGCCATGTCCAGTGTTACCTTCAAGCGGTGTGAAAGAACTTTAGTGAAGATTTTATAAACCACTGATAGGAGGCTGATAGGTCTGTAGTTCCTGAGATCCTCAATGTCACCTTTTTTATGTAGCAGGATCATTGTAGCATTGTTCCAATCCTCAGGAATCTTCCCTTCATTAAGGCATCGAGTGAAAATTTGGGCGAGTACTGTTTCAATTTCTCCACTTGCTTCTTGTATGATGTCTATAGTAATTCCATCTTCTCCTGGAGCTTTCCCCCGCTTCATGTTCTTGATTGCATGAGCAACTTCTGCTGGGAGGACTGGAAGAACTCTGGTACCTTTCATGATGTCTGGAGTACATGTATCATCCCTTTCATATAATTTGGAGTAGAAATCTTTCACTCTTGTCAAAATTTCGCCTCTATTTCTTGTTATAGAACCATCTTCTTTTCTCAGAGCCATAATCTGTTTTCTTCCCTTACTGAGATGTCCCTTTGCTATCTTTAGGCTTTGGTTGTTTTCAATTGCTTTCCTCACTAGCTCACAGTTGAATTTCCTTACGTCTTCAGTGATACTTTTTCGTGCTGTCTTGCATAGCTCTATATATTCCACTTTGGAAGTCACATCTTCTTTAGTTGTCCTCATCTCTCTTCTTTTTTGCATCAACATTTTGGTTTTTCCTGATAATTTGTTTACATGCAACTTGTTCTTAGACCCAGCTAATTTTGTTGCTGTTTCCATAAGAGCTTTGGTTACTTTTCTGTTAACTTCCGAAATATCCACTTCTTCCGATATTAGGCCTTCTAAAGCAGAGAATCTGTTCTTCAGTTCCAACTTGAAAGTATTATGGTGTTTTTTAAGGTTGGTTATGTCAATACATTTTGTTTGTCTTATGAGCTTGCCACGTTCCAGTTTAGTGTTGAGGTGCATCTTACATCTCACCAATCTATGGTCACTACCTGTGTTGAACTTGTTCAGCACACTGCAGTCTTCGATGACGAATTTTTTGTTACACATAATAAAATCAATTTCACTTGTCGTCCCAATTGGATGTCTCCATGTCCATTTCCTGTGTGGCTTTTCTTGAAAAAGGAATTCAAGATGAAAAATCCTTCTGCCTCTGCAAACTCAACGAGAGTATTTCCACGCTGGTTTCTGTTGCCGTGACCGAATTTACCTACTGAAGTTTCATTCTGTTGCTGGTGCCCTATTTTTGCATTGAAATCTCCCATAATTATCTTCAAGTGCTGCTTACCTTTATTATTTAGATGACGAATTTCCTCATAAAATTCTTCAATTTCTTCTTCAGGATGACTTGTGGTGGGTGCATAAGTTTGAATAATCTGAGCCTGGTATCTTCTCGATAGTTGGATAACGAGTCGTGCAGCTCTGTCAGAGGAACTTTCAACTTCTACCACTTTATCCTTCAGTTTCTTGTTTATTATAAATCCAACACCACTAGTTCTGCCAGTATCTGTCCCACGATAGTAGAAGAGATGTCCACTTTTCAGTTCAATGAGATCTTCTCCTTTCTCCTTACCTCACTTAGCCCGACGATGTCCCACTTGATCCTTTGTAGTTCCTCTTCCAATTCAAGAAGCCTTGAATCAGAAGATAGGAGCGTCCGTTGTAGGTAGCCAAGGTCAGCATCAAATGGCAGCCTAGTCCGGTCCTCCGGGGATTCTTAGCACCCTCTGCCTTCATGTCGCACTGGCCGCTGCCTTGGCCAGGTACATTCCAGCTGCCGGAGACTGAGGGCCAAGATTTAAGTTGTAGAGTCATTTTGGAGGTGTTTGGCCATAACTCACCACGCTGGCCAAGCGGGTTGGTGAGTGTGGGATAACATTTCCTCTGATCCCGATGGTATAGTTATACCGCTATTTGCGGTCGTCAGAGCCCCTTTATATATCTACTTCTAAGTGTCTGATTTTAAAAAAAAATCTTGTAACATTTACCTTGTGGAGCACTTTAGATTTGTACTTGAGTATTTTGTAGTTCACAGTCTGTCATTAGGTGGCATTTGTGTGCTTCTGTTTGCAGCTGTATTTCTGCTTCTAAAAATCCTACTGAGAAATTTCTTTTTACTGTATTGCATTTGCTGCAATAAAAATGGGGTGACATTATCTTCTTTAAATAATTCACAGCTTTCCTGCTAGGGTGTAAAGGTCAATAACTTTTTCTCGCCATCTCTGCTTCCAGGAAACATATTTGAATGTTCTTTTTCCTTAGCATAGCTTTTGCCATGAAGAACACCTTTTGCATATTTTCAGCTGTTTCATTATGTAACATTCTTCCACTAAAAGATGTTGCATTATGTCATGCTTCGTACTATATTTTTTCTTTTAACTGTTCGATTTGAAAATATCTATTTCTGATACCTTCCTTCTGCTATGAGAAACTTCTTGTGCACCATTTGTTAATTTTTGTAACATTCTTTTTAGCTGCTGATGGAAGTAAATAGCTGTTTCTATTTCTGCATGTTTTATTGATGTAGAAATCAGGTTGATTTTTTCTAACTGGTTCCATTGACTATGAATAACTTTGATAAATTTTATTCGCATCAGAAAGGATTCAAAAGGCATGCTATTTACAGCCAAAAATTTTATGTCATCTTTCTTTTTTAATACTGTAACATCAGAGCATGAAAATTTATTTTGCTGGTGTATGGCGCTAGCTATTTAGGACTGTCTCAATTCATGTTCTGTATAGCTTCACTGTTAGGCATGTTAAATAGACTTCCTGCTATCATTCATTTTTGAGATAAGGATGATTTTGCAGGGTTCATTTTATGCTCTTGCAGAACCCAGTTCTTTATTATAAACAGCAAAAGAGCTGAAATTTGTCCAACCTATCAATGCCAGGTAACTAGGGCTCAAAATGGAAATTTCAAAGTGCTGATGTACTCATATTTAGCTAAAACTTCTCCAGAAAAAATACCTTTGCCTGGAAATCTCCAAAACTGGAAAAGTAAAAATAATCCCTGGAAGAAAAACTCATTTGTTTGAAAATGTAAATGACAATTCCGTGGAATACTATTGCACCATAAGTCAGAAACGATGGCGATTAATTAGAGTTGGTTGGTTTGTGGACTCCAGCGGGCACTGCTTACACTACGCTAAGGACTGGTGGTTAGAGTTGTTTACAGCAAGACATCTCTACCCTGCGGCTAATGAACTATGAGACTTCTGAACCTTGGCTAATCATTAGTGATGCAGCTGCATTTTAACCCAGAACTTCTAAGGCCCCAAGCCAAGAGGGACTTTCATTAAGTAGAAAGTCAGACAATTAGAACCTCTTCTATCAGAATGAATGTTCAGTCTTAAATTCATAGCAATCTCATTGGCCTCCAGAAAAAAAAAAAAAAAAGAAGTCTGAAATAGAAAAAGTTTATACTCATTGCTGCAAAACTAAAGAACAATAAAAAAGTTGTGTTTAATTTATTGCTCCCAATTCTTTATTCTATGAAGAAGCTCTTCAGATTGAGTTTTTTAAATTAATGATATGATAAAAATTACAGACATCTTTAGTTGAATGATCTGGAGCTTGTGCAAGATGTGGTCATGTGCTCAGGGTAGTTTCATTTTCATCCTTTGAAGGATTGAACTTATAGATCATGTGTACATCACTTCCCTAACGTTTATGGTTCCTACAAAGCTATTTCTCAAGGGCACGTGGCACATACAGCTTTTATGTTTAAGAATGCATGTTCGTAAGTCAGGGACAAAAAAAAAAATAATAATAATAGATAAAAATATATATATATATATATCTGCAGTTCTCACTACTAAAATTAGTGTTGGTATGTAAATTCTGGGTAAAAAAAAAAAGTGCTATTATGAAATACTAGGAAAAGAGAAGTGTTGGTATACTATGCCCAGCCCATTTCGAGCACTGCAGGTAACCCTTAAAAAAACGACCACTTCTGTCTGCTTTTGATATAAATTAGGCCTTTAACTTCGTCTTAGTATTGCAGCATTTATTCTACTGCTAAATCTGTTACAGAAAGATAAGATTTTTGTTTCAAGCGATATGCTTCATTTCTGTGGAAAAGTTATCATCTTCGCAGCTTAACAGGCCATTCAGCCCAACACTACAAAACCTCTCCATCGCTCTCAATTGTATACCTCCTCATGTTGTGCAATAATTCTTCTCATATCCCCAAGCACCACATTCATTCACTTAGTCCTGGGTCTTCCTCTCAGTTGTGTCGTATTTATTTTATTTACCTGCACATTCTTAATGATTTATCCATCCTCTCTCCATACTTGTCTAAACCATTCCGGTTTTACTTTGGACAAATGAGAGGAAGTTTAGCCATTTGTAAAACTACTGATGATCATTACTTGATATATGCATATACTACACAACTTTTCATGTCATGTAAATCTCATGTTTGTCCAAGCAGCACCCAAATTTTCCTCAAATAATAGATTTAGTGTTTATAAAGTACATACATACATACATGCATACATATCATTAAACTGTTCTCAGAGATTCAGAGGTTAGCTCCTCAAAGAAAGACAAAGTGCCAATTAAACAGTTAACTCTTAGAACTACAAATTACTTACTGTTGGTGTATCAAATGTCTCTATTTACAACAATCTTGGCACACAGTTCGAGTTTCATTAACATCCATCACACACCGCACACACAATCTTTTGTACTTCATACTCATAATCTTTTTCTCAAGCAGACATTCCTGAATCTGGTCCTCCCAAGGTTTCTTTGGCCTTCCTCTACCTTTCTGTCCTGCCACTTGGGCTGAAAAAATTCTCTTAGTCAGCACCTCATTACTCATTCTTTCAACTGAAAAAATTATCTTAGTCAGCACTTCATTACTCATTCTTTCAACTGAAAAAATTCTCTTAGTCAGCACTACATCACTCATTCTTTCAACATGGCCAAACCACCTAAGAATATTAGTCTCCACTTTACTAACAACATTTTGCCTCACATTATACATCTGCAACACATCTTCCTCACACGATCACCGCATGTCTTACCACAAACCCCCTGTAAGTAACACATCTTCCTAGCACACAATAGACTCCCATGTATTTTCTGCAGTACCCAGGTTTCACTGCCATACATCAGAGTAGGAACAATTACACTTTCATACACAGCCATTCTGGACTTCCTTGAGAATGCACCATTCCTGTGAAATCCTCCTAAGGCAGCTATGACTTTCAATGAAGAATTCACTCGCCTACCAATTTCTCTATCTCATTTGTTCTCTCTGTCAAACATACTTCCTAAATATACAAACTCATTCACCTGGTCAATCTCCATGCCATTAAGACTTATCTTGCATTCAGTATGAACAGTTCCTTTACTCAGAAACCATAACTTTGATTTTTTTCCTTATTTATACTCAGTTTGAATTTCATACAAATTTCGTATATCCGGGACAACATACTCTGCAACTCCCTTTTACTCTCTGCCAACAAGACAGTGTCATCAGCATAGAGCAATCTGCACACACACACACACACACACACACATATTACCAAGACATAAACCAGTATTATCCATTTTGGCATCACACATGCATGCATGCATCCATAAATATGTTGAACAGCCATGGTGACATTACACAGCCTTGTGTGACTCCTGCACCAATAGAAAACCATTTTGATAAAACACCATTCAATCATACACCTGCTCTACTGCCGTTGTATGTGGCTTTCACACTATTAAGTAGATTCCCAGTAATACCATATTTATTCAGTACCTTCCACAGTTTGAGAGGAAATAGCGATATCAGCATATCCCCGAGTTGGGAGTCGGACCTGATTGTATGACCACATGTAAGAAATGTGTTTTAAAATGTAGGACACCTTGACATGAATATGAAAGGTGGGTGGCCTACAGTAATTATATTGATATTGGCTTGCACGTTTTATACAATACGGAGGGATGGATATGAATATTCTCCTGACATATCATTCATTATATTTTACTGATTCTGTGTGGTCCTATTTAAAACTGTGTGATGATGTGCAGAAAAGCGCAATTTACAACACAACACTCACTCATTCGGCCTGATCCTATTTAAAACTTCCTGGTGATGTGCAGAAAAGAGCTGGTTACAACCCAACACTTTCTGATTCTGCCTGGTCCTATTTTTGCAGGTGTGCAGTGATAGCTCTGTGGATATTTTACTGATGCTGTCATGGCAACTGCTGCCAAGAGCTATCGGCTCTCATGTTGTCTCCCTCGACTTTCCATTGCACTACAAGAAACACAATTTCCTAACACACATTTTATGTCCAATTGAGTGGGTACATCTCCAAGCATTTTGCCAGCTCATTCATACCATTACCACGCCCACTGATGGGTCCTGTGAGTCACTATTACATCTTATATGGTATTGTGCGGTTATGCAAATAAAGTAGGAAACATAACCACTCCAATTCTCCATCTATCAAAGGTGAGGCATTGATAGATGGAGAATTGGGTGTAATGGCTTTGATAATGGCAAGGTATGAAGGGAATTAGCTTCCCATTAATTTTTTTGAATTTCATATGTTGGAATTATGGAGTATGGCTGTTAAATAAAGAGAATGACACTGTAACTTTAAACTTACATTTTTTATGCTTCTCATCTTCAATGTACTCTCTTTCTGCATCAGCATGTTGCTCAGTTCTGATTTTCCATTTAGGGCAAAGCAGTGCAGTAGCTCATCTGGTGTGATCCCTTTTAGAATCTTGGCCGTTCTCTTCTTCACCACAGTGATTGACTTAAAACAGGTATCTTGAATACAGATTTAACTTTAGTTGAACGAAAAAAATTCAAATGGGGCCAAATCTGGTGAGTATCCAGGTTTTACTCCAACGCCTTTCTCGGCAAAAAAACGGCTTCATGCAGAGTGCTGAATGAGCTGGTGCATTGTGCTGGTGAAGGATGAAGCTATTTCCCCACAACTCTGGTCTCTTTCTTCTGACCAGCTGTCTATTAAAGCCACCAGAACCTGTTTGTCAGAGGCATATATAGAATTGTTTGTCAGGGGCGGGGGCGAAAATGGAAGTTTTTGAAATCCATCAGTACAAAATAAAAGTTAATGAAAAATAGAAGAAAAGGTTAGCATTATTTTCGATTGTAAGTTGATGCATTCTTATTAAATTAAAGATGTTTTTTGATGTAAGTCACATTTTAACAAAGAAATGAAACACTTTCTGGGGGCATGGCCCCCTCTAAAAATGCCCTGCTGTTTGTAGTATTGCTGGTTCACTGTTGCTCCATCAGAAACCCACTCTGCCAAAAGTAGGCCCTTAATGTCAAAGAAAACAAAATAGCCTTGGACTGGCATTTGCATGCGTTCTTCATCTTTGGTGACACATGCATGCATTAGTCCATAAATATATAGAACGGCCATGGTGACATTACACAACCTTGTCTCACCTGTGTTTGTCTGTTAATTTCGCTGAACTAATTATGGGTTGTAATTGTAGCTTTTATAGTTCTGATTTAAATGCTTGCAATTACTGTTTAATTTATTTTCTGTGGAAACCTATTTTACTAACTTGTCCTTCATTTTAGACTTCTGATACTATCAAAATTTGTTTTCCATTATTTTTTTATAAAAAAACATTTATGTAGAGAATAATCTTCTTGCTAATGCTTGTCATTTCATAATGGGTAATTGTGAAAAGTATTTTAAAGATTACAGTGTAACTCTTTCTGAATTTCTCACTATTAAGTTTTATTAATGCAATGTGGTGATAGCAGTAGCATATCATCATGTTGAAATTTTCATTCTTGAAATAAATATTATTGTTTTTATTTGTTTTTAGCAAGAGGAACTTGAAACCAAGAAAGTGGAATCCCCAGATCAGCCGGAGTTTTTGCGTGTTCATGCTCGAGTGTGTGCTCAAACTGTGGATTCGACCTCATAGCATTAGTCATGCCATCTGGTGGCAAAGTTTGTAAATATACGCAAATCTTTCCAGTGTTCTTCAGGTATTGTGGATGGTTGGTGGATGATAGATGTGGAAAATATACAGCAATAAGTTTCCGCTGTCTTCCAGTTTGAACCTCCACTTCATGACATTTTTGAACATTCGTTTTTGTTTTTTTTTTCCTTTTTTGCATAGGCATCATGGCTGCTTCCTCTTAACAGTTTAGTTACACAATGATCTGACCTGCATACAGATTTTATTTTCAAATAGCCATTATCAAAACATTGAACTGTGATACCAGACATAAGTAAAGTTTGAGAAGTCGATGCCATCCACATAAGTCCTCTTAGTACACAATCAAACAGAAACTACCTGCCTTTAATAAAGCAATGTTTTCATCTTCGTCCTTATGTAATTTATATACAGAAAATATTAACTGACTACACGAGGTAGTATGCCATTCTCTGACTTAGTTGCTTTTGATGTGTTTTGTGTCAACATGTGTGTGTATGTGTGTGTAAATAATAACGAGGTACCTTTATCGAGTTGTATTGATTGATGTGAAACCTCGGCAATTAATTTTGTGACTAAAACTTATTGTTGTGCTAACATTCAGTGTACATAGGTGCCTGCACTCTTCATATTCTCGTTTCATCTAGTGGTTTCTATAAATTGACTTCTAGATGAGATAAGTAAAAAAATATTCCTAATAGTGCATTGTTTTATTAATTGTGTTCTGGGCAAAACAGCTAAACTAATATGCAAATTTTGTGCTTTATTGTAATCTACATTATCTTAGAAACATTTTCAGTAAACAAGTTTTTTATAAATTACTAATAGTTTACTAAATAGCAAAAATCCCTGGTCCATATTGTTTTCATGCTCAGGATTTCTTATAGAGATATTTTTAGGTCCAAAATATGATGATTACAAAGATGTTCCTATTGTACATTTGTAAAATAAATTACTGTGTTCCGACTTTTTTTTTCACTAGTACCCACCAGTACTTCATTAACAGTAATAATTGCTTGTATATGAAATACTTTTGTATGCCATATTTTTAGCTATCTGTGTATAAAATTCAGCCAGTGATGTAATTTCAAAGCAAATTTATAAGGATTTTTTTTCGTTTACTTTCTTTTTAAAACCCTGTTTGCTAAAAATTTCCCACACTACTAATTTGAATTTCTGTTCAGCTGTATAAGGGACTATAAATTATGTACAAGTTCTTGTCAGCAGTTTTCAATGGTAGACATTACACTATGCTGTTAAGAGATATAAATGCACTGTAACAGACTTAAAAGTGAAGTGAGGTTCTTCTTATAGTTCTACAGAGTGATGTATTTTTTGAAGTAAACTTCTTCATGACTACTTTGGAGACTAGGTGTTGCAAGAAAATTGTTTCCCCCTTCTGTCTCCTCCTGTAGTAATCTTCATACTTTTATCGATTGTCATCACCTGACTCTAATTCATCCAGAGTGTTATTTTCCAAATTGCTACTATTTCAAAAGATCCCATACTAAGCTACTGTTACCTACAATGCCTCATTACTTTTCTTTGTTACAGTTGACAATACAATTGAATTTAAAATATAGCTGTGAAACAAATGCTGTAGAAGCATTTGTTTCACAGCATGTTTAGGTGATGAAAACAAGTCCTTATAGGCAAGCTTCAGAGTTATGAAGCTAATAGTTCAGGAATGGGGGGGGGGTTTGCTGACAATTTGTGCCTGTGAACTAAGTGGTTTTCTGATGAAATAGTGCTTGATGACATTCACTAATCTGTCATCATTAAGACCAGAGGCAGGGGCGAAAGCAGTGAGGTGCAACTGACGTGACCCCCCCCCCCAAATAGGGTTTTCTTTTTAAAATGGCCAACATGGCAATTAATTCATGTATTAATGTATGTAAAATTATAGTAATAAATGTAGAGATTTTCATAAAAGTTTTCATAACTAAAATTTACTGTAATTTTAGAGGTAAAATGCTCTATTCTATCTTTAGCAGAAAAAAAAAAGAAAAAAAAAAAAAAGCTGAGAACAATCTTCAGCAGAATAAAAAGTTAAAAACAAATCTGAGAGATTTTGACTGATCATGGAAAGCTATAAGTGTGCCTTGTGTTCTTTAGTATTGTCTGGTATCTTTAGTAATTGGAAGCAAGGAAAGTATCATGTGAGGTAGACTAGGAGCATGTGTGTGATATATAGTGTGGGTGGCAGGGTGAAGTATGTACCTCGATCGGGCTATAAACAAAAATTTCCAAGCTGGAAAATTTTCTGTTAAATTAACACATCTGAATAGAAAAGATCAAAATGGATAAAATGTTTTAATTTTATCCAAACATGAGATTGGGAATGAGCAAGCTGGTTTCTTTGGAAATTGGGCTGAACACCATGAAAATAAGGCTGATTTTTCATTTCTTGTTTGCAGTTTGTGATTTAAAAATTTAGAACAATTATTTTAATGGAAAGTGTTTAATAAAAAGCCTTGCAGTGGCAGGAATGGATGGTTCTGCAAGTTTGTAGTGTGTTTGCACTCCACTGCAAAGTTTCTCTCTCTCCGTTTTAGGCCAGAGCGATCTTCCCATCTAAGGTTAATTTTTGGATTTGCTTCTGATCGGAGGTGTGCCAGATTAGTGATTTCCCAGATTATTGATGGTTTGCCTAAAATCCACTCTAAATAAACCTTCCTACTCATTACAAGGTATTTCGGTATGTCTATAGTACCGTATAATAAAGAAAAAAAGGGGGGAGGGGGCATAACATTGGGCACAGTAAATAGGCAGGATGAGCCCTGACAGTCAGTACTGCTCGTGGTGCCACAAAAATGTAGTGCCAGGCACGGTAAATTCAATCTAAGGAAATTTGGAATTACGCTAGCCAACCTATACAACATAAATTATTAGTGTAAAGGTAGAGAAAAGTTCACCTTGATTTTATCCTCTTGGCATGGCCCAAATAAATGTTACTGTATTGTTTTTATTATTGCAGAAGCCCCCACAGTGCATATATAAGAGTAGAGATAAATTTATGGAGCTGTGTAGTGTAGCTATATATACATCGACTGTAACTGCGGACTCAGCTATATAGGAGAAACAGGGAGAAGTATTAAGGTCCGAATGAAAGAACACCAAGCAGCTATTAGGAACATTGGGAACAAAACAGGGCTAGACAGACATATACAAGCAAGTGGACACTCCATAAATTGAGACTCAGTGAAAATAATCGCCCACCAGTCAAACTTAGTAAAGAGGAAACTAGAAGAAGGGATCGAAATAGCAAGAAGAAGAAGTACCACAATTAACGATAATTGCGGATGGACTCTTCCAATTGAGTGGCAGCAACTACTCCAGTGACATAGTCCAGATGACGAACTAGGCTTTAGTTCGAAAATTTGACAACCAACTTTCATGAAAAATAACCTCTATAAGACCCGTAAAAAAGTTATTCCACATTGTTTAACTTTATAATACATATAAAATTGGATATAAAGATTTTCATGGTAATTTTCTTCAGTTTTGTATGGCATCAGTGCAAACATGGAAAGTCACTGATGAATGAAATTGCTGCTCGTTAGAGTGCACATGTGCAGTAGTGAATTGATCACAGTTGTTAGCCTTTGAAATTCGATCTCTTGAGAAAGATGTGCATCAAATTGGTAATTTTGCTTAACTGCAATCTTAATTTTGAAGATGTATCCCATAGAATTAAAGAAAATTTTGCTCAGGTTAGTGCCCTTACGGGGCTTTAGAAATCGAAATCAATCGGCACATCTGTAGCACAGTTGTAACTTTTATGTATCCTTCTGCACGTTTACATCATCCTGTAAAAGAAAAAAAAATGGAACATTCATACCCATCTGAAATTTTACCTTATTTTTAGTAACAATACATTACAACATCCTTAGTGTTTTTTACATGGGTCTGCCTATCAAAATATCATTTCCCCTCTGTCCTGTCCGAAGCTGAACATTGATTGTGAATGTATAACTCCCAAAGAGCAGAGATAGACAAGCTTAATCCTTTCCACAAACTAATTCCTTGAGATCAGATCAAAAAGTAATCCCTGAGCAACTGGGTCACATGACTTACCACAGCACAATAGGGTTATGTCATTCACAAGCAATATTTCATGCACCTTCTGATCAGATCTTTTCACTCACTTTGTCAACTACTATTGTTGAATTGATCACCCAGTTTACCCTTTGTTCAGGAGATACAGCACTTTTTTTTTTTTTTTTTTTTTTTTTTTTAAATCATTGGTTGCACTCAGTCAAATATGTCAGGATTTATATTGTGGGGGAATTCAGGTCAATCTACTGTGATACTTGAGCCTTGCAAAGTTTTTAACAAAGTTTTGACTTTGTTAAAAACCTTGAAATGTTGGAGTAAAGACATTTAAAAGCAAGTTAAAACTGACATCCCTGGCTGCATTTTCTGTTTCAGTGTCACGTGTCTCATTCATACGCAATGTACTTCATTCTTCTCTTTGTGTATATGTATGAAACTCAAAGTCAGCTGATAAAAATGTACTTGCTATTTTTATCCGTGTTTTATAAGGGCTTATGTTCCAGGAAGCCTGATTCCATTTACCTGCAGTTGGGCTATCTATCCCTTTGCACACAACATCATATTGTCAAATGAGAATATTTTACTATTTCACAAACTTGAAATGTCTCAGAATAGCGTAGTTTAACTATGAAATATAAAACTGTATGAAATTATGAATGTCGTTTGTTTTTTTCCGGTTAAGATTTCTGTATAAGTTTGCTGACGACTGCTTCAGGATTATCTCCCGCACCAGTAGTCAGTATATGAACGTGCTGTAATAAACAAATATATCATAATTGCATACAAATTTAGAAAGTAAAATATCCACCTTTTGCACTACACTATCTGCAAACATTTCTACCATGTGCTATGTCAGCTTCTCGAGAGATGCTCACGTTTGGTCCACGAACAAAAAACAAACCGAGCCTGTACAACCAGACAGTATGAATATGACAATTCATCAACACTTAATCCAAAAATTATGCACACTTTGATACCGAACTAAAAGGGCTATTTACACATCATTAAAAACAGACTGGCAAAACTACCTGTGCTCTAAACATTCACAGAAACTGCATACCACCATACGAACAACAAAATGCTAAAAACGAATTTTTTCACCAATAGGTCAAAAACCATACAATGAGACAATTTAGTGCAGTTCATTATCCTAAGACATTAGGAAATTCATGTAACAGAAGCTCAAATTGAATACGAATACTGAATACGAAATGTGGTATGTCACGAGTAGGAATTTAATGGATTTTAGCTTTGGGTATAATTTGTATTTATGTGTGCTGACTATGAAATTTATTTGTATACAATTTGAACTTCTGTTACATGAATTGCCTAATGTCTTATGATAGTGAACTACACTAGATTGTGTTGTAGTATGGTTTTTGAGCTATTTGTGAAAACATTCGTTTTTAGCCTTTTGTTGTTCATATGGTGATATGCAGTTTCTGTGAATGTTTGGAGCACAGGTAGTTTTGCCAGTCTGCTTTTAATGATGTGTAAATAGCCCTTTCAGTTCAGTATCAATGTTCGTATAATTTTTGGATTAAGTGTTGGTGAATTGTCATATTCATATTGTCGGGTTGTACAGGTTTGGTTTGTTTTTTGTTTGTGTGCCAAACGTGAGCATCTCTCAAGAAGCCAACATAACACGTGCTACAAATGTTTGCAGGTATTGTGGTGCAAAAGGTGGGTATTTTACTTACTAAATTTGTACGCAATTATGATATATTAAGATTTCTGGTTCATTTTGGTTTCTCAAAGAAATTGTATTGTTCTTGTTGTCCTTTAAAAATTAGAGTGGGTGCAATGCTAAAATATAGATTAGCTTACTCCAGTAAGATTGCACAAAATTTGTCATGTAATAATGAAATGGTTTAAAATTTTTTCATTCAGTTTCCTAACTATAACGTAAATTCCCCAAAGTTAAATTTAATCCATCTTTTGGTTAGTAGCATATCTTATTCTAATTTAAACAGAAGAAAATATTTGAAGAATTTGTGTGATGGAACTTGTTTTTGTGTCTGTTTTCCAGAAGATATTCAGAATAATTCATTTTAAATAGATTGCCATGAATTACTAGTTAGCATTCCTGTTTGCAGATAGGCCAGTTTTTCCTTTTAAATTAGGGAATTCTGCTTAGCATATCCGTCCTGATAATATTACAGCTATAAAAGTTAAACGCAGAACTGAAATTAGTGCTAACATTGATTTTTGAATTCCATAAATGTGAGTGAGCTTCTGTCAATGATACTGGACCTGCACTACATTACCCAAATACAGTTCCTCCCAGCAACTTTTGCTGTTGATAATTTTTTTTTTGTTCTTATAAACACAAGCAGAATGACATTGTCCATTATGTAGTGTAGCAGTTCAAACTTTTCATTGTATACCATAAAAAAATGCAATTTGTAAATTAAACTCATCTTTGTTATGTGGCTTCTTAGATTACTACATTCAAACTAGTAAACTTTTTTTATGGGATTTATGTAGGCAAAGTCTCAAATTTCAGCAGAAATTTGAGACTTCACCTAGAAAAATCCAATGAAAAAAGTTAACTACTTTGAATGCAATTTGTTTTTGTATCAGTTCAAAACATTAACATCATGACTTAATTTCCATATTTTTCAGTGCATAGAAGAGCCTCTTTATTTTTCAGAAGTCTGGGCCTCAATTTATAAAATCTTTTGAAATTTCTTAATGAGAAAAAAAAATAATATTGTGGCTTAAATTTGGTTGTGATCCATGAACCTGAAACTCAATATTATTTGTTAATAATTGATGGCATGGCTAGTCCAGACTCAATGCATTGCAGCTATTTCAAAAACATGGTTTTTTTACTAAAGAATAAAGGAGATTTTTAAGTCAGATTTTTGGGTAGCACCCCTACCCTTCCTCAGGACTGCTGCTATAGTAGGTGTTGCCATTCAAGAGGTAAATTCCAACCTTCCATATCATTTGAGGTTTTGCCTGTTCTTCTCTCTATTTCCAGTCCTTCTGATGGTTTTCTTTTGAAAAAGTGCTGTTGATGTGTCAGAATTTCTACAATATCCCAAATCACTTTTATTTTCTGCATTTTGAACATGTCTGTCTGAACCTGTTTTGTTTATCGTATTTTTAATTGCAGCTTTATGTTTTCTGCCAATCTGACTTTAAGCTGTCTGCCTGTTTCTCCCACATAGCTGAGACCACACTCATATTTTATGTTGTAGACTACACCTTCCTGTAAAAGGTTGCTGTCTTCTTTTTTGCTTTAATTTTGGAAGGTAGTTCCTAATATTATTTTGTAATCCTGGAGCCAGAGGGACTGGAAGTAGACTGAGGACTGGAAATAGAGAGAAGAAAAGGTATGACATTAAATGATTTAAAAGATTGAATTTCCCTCTTGAATGGCAACTCCTGCTATAGCTGCAGTCTTGAAGAAGTACTACCTGTAAATTTGTCTTAAAAATCTCCTTTATTCCTAAGTAAAAAAACCCTTAATACATTAAGCTTTACAACTATTTCAAAATTATGTTCATAAAAAACTGTTCTGAAAGCATACAAAATGTGATATTCTATTCATTAAGAACTTGTGAAATGAATATTTCTATTCATCATAAACATTGAAAATGCCTTGCCCAGTTTGAACTGGTAGCTATCGTGTGTTGATCACATCCTTCTCGCTATCCTCCCCAAGACCCCATGGGTGGCATTCACTCCTGGTTTTGCAAAGCCTTCAGAACTACAATGGGTGCATCTTGTTTATCTTGCAATGATAAAACCTCTGAAACATGTTGCTGCCACACAATTGATTGACTAGTGACAACTTTGTCAACAGCCAGCAGCAATGCGCTTCAAAAATGGCGTTGACGAGCTGCTGGCGAAGGCAGTCATTTTTCACTCTTCCAATCTCTCAGTTGTAGCTCTCAACTGAATTAAAATAAACTGTTGCTTACATTTATTACACTTATCTTAATTTATTTCATATTTTCGATTAAAATCTAAAGCTCTCTTGATTTCTGGTTTCGGTCGGACTCCGTGAGAAAATAGCAAACTGTAACTCACACTACAAACATCACTCTGATTTCTCACACATATATTGATCTTGGTCTTTTTTTTCACCTTTGTGCAGCGGCTTCTCCAACTGGTCTACCGGAGGAAAGGAATGCAGTAGCACCAGTTTGTAAGAAAAAATTGAACTTACAAAATTCAACTCTTTTTGCTGAAATGAAATGCAGAAGTTACCTCAGTTTCTCTTCTGTTTAATATTTACTGAAACATTAAAATGTAATAACAGAATTTTGGAACAGTAACTGTAGTCGTTTTATACTCGGGGATTGATTTATCTGTGAATGAAGATAAGGGAATTGAGAAATTTCATCTTATTCGAATTATACTCCATATTGAGTTATAAACAGAAAAATATGGTAGTTGAAATTATAGATTATACATAGGTAACATAAGAAACATACACATATTTATATTATGGGGGATGAAGGACAATGTAGATAGAGATTATATTCGACAGGATATAACAAAGTAGGTTGGAAGTGTGAAATAATTCATTATTAATCAACATGGCAATGTAGTGGAAGCAGAAGATTTTGTGATTAACAGAAAGAAATTGAGAAAATTTGTTACAGACCAGCATGTTTCTTTTTTTTTTCTTTTTTCCTTTTTTCTTTTTAAGTGCTTGTGTGAACAACATTCCAGGTCATTTTATTGGTATACATATTATTACAAGTGATAAATAAAGGAAGTAATTTCAATCTATCCAAAGAAAAATTAAATCCAGAAAAATTGGTAATTGAATTGGAAAGCATCTGCAGCACTTTAGAAAAAGAGGACCAAATTAAAGCAGACCTCCTCAGAAAAGATTACTACAATAGCCTTACAAAATTCCAGAAGCAAGTAAGGAAACCTCAAAAAAAAATTTGATAATAGTCAATTAAAAGCTCTTAAAGATTTCAGAAAAAATGAAAGTGTAGTTGCTGTGAAAACAGACAAAAGTAAGTTGATTACTATTATGGATAAGAAAGATTATCTAGAAAAGATGGAAGAAGAACTAAAAAAACCTATGTATGAAGAAGTAAAAGAAAATCCACTGCCAGATTTGATTAAAAAAGTCTCTAAGCTTATTTCACTTCAAAAAAAGAAAAACCAGCTTCCAGAAAACTATAAACAATTCTCAAAATTACAGTTCAGATTACCTCAAATATATGGAATAGTCAAACTGCATAAAGAACACCAACCAATTAGACCAATAATAGACTCAAAAAAACTATTCTTTCAAATCTAAACTATTTTTTAAAGTCACACCTTCAGAATCTTTTAAAAGAGCCACCTAACTTGATTAAAAACTCAATGCAGCTAAAAGAAAAACTAGAACTTCTTCCTAAATTAGATTCTCCTATTATGGGTAGTTTAGATATAGTGTCTATGTATACTCACATTAATATAGATCAACTTATAGACTTTATAGCGGAAGACTTGGCAGACCTAATAGTTTTTCACAACAAGGAAAAAAACATATTAGTAGGAATTTTTGAAATGCTTACTTTCTCTTTGCAGAACAACTACTTTCAATTTGGGAAAACTTTTTTCATTCAAAAATCGGGGCTAGCTATGGGCTCCCCACTCTCCCCACTCTTAGCTAACTATTATGTGGGAAAACTAGAAGAAAAGATACTAGTACAACCCACATACTTCTGCGTATATAGCAGATACATGGATGACATCTTATTTATAATAGATAGCTCAGAAATTGTTCCAGAAAGAATTCTAGACTCATTCAATGAATTAGATGATTCCCTTAAGTTCACTATTGAACTTCAAAAAGAAAGAAGAATAAACTTCTTAGATATTACTATCTATTATGAAGATGAAAAATTCCTCACTAGTTGGTATAAAAAACCAATGAATACTAAAAGACTACTGGATTTCAATTCCTATCATCCAGTTTCTATTAAGAAAAATGTAGCAAGTCAGTTTTTAGAAAAAATTAATAAAATAGTTTCTACTGCAGATAAAAAAGAAGCCCATAAAGAAGAGCTTAAAGTCATACTTGCAGAGAATAACTATCCTAAAGAAGAAATTGAGAAGCTTCTGAATTTTAATGGTACGAAGAACCCACAAAAGCAACAAGTAAAATTCACTAGAAAAATTTCTTATCACAAAGGTTTATTTGAGTCTTTAAAGAGAATTAGTAAGAAATACAATATTAGGCTAGCTCCAAGTTTAGAGAACAAAGTTAAAAAATTTTTCCCTAAAATAGTTCAAAGAGAAGAAGATATTTTAAAAATGCAAGGAGTAGTTTATGAAGTAAATTGTAGTTGTGGACTATCTTACATAGGTGAAACAGGTCGCAGACTAGAAACTCGTATAGCTGAGCATAAAGCAGTTATAAAAAATTGCTCCAACAAGACTGGATTAGATAGGCATGTTAGAGAAACTGGGCACAGCATGGATTGGAATTCCCTTAAAGTAATTAGTTTCCAAAGCAATTTCCAAAAAAGAAAACTGAAAGAAGGAATAGAGATTGAGAAAAATCAAAATTCCATCATCAATGACTGCAAAGGATTTTCCCTGCCTAACATCTGGCAGGATTTGTTGAAAAATAACCTAAACCGTCAAGGTTAACCGTAACCGTGATAGTGACAGGAAAAAGTGACAACAACAAGACAGCCTGAAGAAGGAGAAGAGTTTTCTCCGAAAATTTGCTATTAATGAAAAAATTTCCTAGTAAAATTCCCATAAAAGTTGCTTTAGATTATTAATACATATTTGGGATGATGAAATTCACTACAAATTTCAGCAATGAATAACCAGATTTTAAATTATCTAAACTTGATTGTCAATGATTGAATATTTTCTTTATATTATGTGGCCACTAAAAACATAAGTAAAACTTGACTGATTTATTAAGCATATACATACAAAGACACAATGCTTAAAATCAGTCATTTTGTGTACAAAATGTTGCAAGTCCAATGCCCCAAGTTGTGATTGGTGGCCAACAGAAGGAGAAGCATGACTGGCCCACAACCTTTCGAATTTCAAGATGAAATTGTCACAAACCTGTTTCATGTGGAAAGTGTGTTGGTGGACAGGAGTTTGCTGTGGGGCAGTTAAAACTGAAGTCAATGGATTTGAGGACCATAAAATTGAGGCATTGCTGTCAGTAAAGAACTATTTGTAACATGTAATGATAAGCAATATGTGCTGACAAGTTGCATGCTGTCAAAGTGCCAGCTGAGCTGAGGGAAACTCATATGTCAGATACATGAAGTGGTTTATAAAAAATTAAAAGCTGACAATAACGGCATCATTGTTCTTCGCATTTTACAATCTAGACACAATTTTTCTTGTGTGGTGTGGAACAAGTTAATTTACTCAATGCACTTACATGCATATCATATGATTGCCATAATATGCATACACATACTGAAAACATGGCCCTTAAACCCACAGAAGACAATATCAAAGAGTGCTACCACACAGAAATAGACACATTCAGTGAATGCATAAGAAGAATAAGCCCTGTAGGGTTAATCATTAATCAGAATGAGATAAATTAAACCTGTTCTTGCACGATGGAAATGAAATGATATTAAAACACTGATACTTAAAAACACTTTAATCACCAGTATCCAATAAAACACTTCCAATTGAAAACTATGTAATACCTTTTGAGTTGTGCAGCGGATCCCATCCTCAGATGAATTAAAACCAAAAGCTGAAGCAGGTTACAAGTGTCTTATATGGTGGCCGCAATGTTACATAGGTGCACAGGTTCAATGCACAATGTTACAAGCTCGTCGTCGTAATTTGTATGCAGGTGTTATTTGAAACTAAGCCCCATGAACTCGAAGAATAGCACATAAGGAAAGTTCTTCGTAATTAGAGTCCTAAAATAATAAACTTAATAAGAGTGATGGTCTAACAAACAAAGTAATGTATATTTACTCATTTTCATTGCTATCCTTGAGCAACCTCTTCCAGGTAAGTGTAATTACATTCGGTAGATCATAATTGTAGCATCTGATGCCCAGGTTCAAGATGTACAGACTCTCCATAAGTTGTATACTGCAACCAGTTCTTGGTATCACAAGTAATGCAGCAACTGACCAATCTGAGTAATAAACTCCTGTATTCACTAATCGTGCCAAAGCTGTAGAGCCACCCCAGTGGCGCAGTGGTCTAAGTGTTGGCCTCTGATCATTCGTCTGAAAGGGGTCCGGGTTCGAATCCCGGCGAGGCATGGATGTTGTGCTTGTCTTAAGGCACTGGCTCTCTCCTTTTCCTGGAAGCAGCGTCCCTAAATTAGGGATGGGCCAGTGCTTATGGCCCATTTAGTTGCTCACGGTGGTCGTTAAACCTCCAATCAAAAAAAAAAAAAAAAATGCTGTAGATTGTGCCCTCGTTTTAACATTGTATTGATGCTCTCTGACATGCATGCTCAGTGGTTCTCTTTGTAGATCCTACATATATCTTTTGATCCTGTGCAGGGTTCTCTGTTCTTAATGGAATCTGGTATACACCGTATTTATCACCCACTAATGTAGGGTCTCTGTCATTCTTGACCATAGATGATATATTAGATATTTTGATTCCTATATTTAGACGGTTTCTGCCACATGCATTCTTTATGACGTTTAGAATATTTGGGATATAATCCATGGAACCAATAAATTGCCATTATTGGACCTCCCGCTGCAGCATAGATGCTAGTGATCTCATTATTCGCCGCCCGGTGGCGCAGTGGTCTAAGGCGCTGGCCTCTGATCATTCGTCCGTCTGGGGTCCGGGTTCGAATCCCGGTGAGGCATGGATGTTGTGTTTGTCTTACGGCACTGGCTCTCTCCCTTCCCTGGAACCAGTGACCCTAAATTAGGGACGGGCGACTGCTTATAGCCCATTGAGTTGCTCACGGTGGTCGTTAAACCTCCAATCAAAAAAAAAAAAGAAAAAGAAAAGATCTCATTATTCCACGTAGCAGTCTATCTACCGTTAACCTGGAGTATCCGTGTTCAAGTGCTGTGTCGTCAACTTCTTACATCGCAAACTCTGTGGTGACTAGTATGTAAACTCTCATTTCACATAAAACCACAGTGCTGATAATTTTTGGTTTGTGTAATGCACCAAATCCATAGGTATTATACAAGCTCTGCTAGATGGTTTCCTGAACACTGAGTATGCCACTGCTTTAAATGTAGGAGTATGACCCAGAGTAAAATCTAAAAATAACAGGGAACACTCTTCCTCCATTTCGCATGTAAACTTAATTGAGGGGAATCTAGATGACAATGATTCACATTAGGAAATAAGGCCTCCACGTCTAATAAAGCCATGAAAAAGTCCTTACCCTCTAAATCAGCTGCCTTGATTCTATCCAGCACCTGCATAGACCCCTTGATTAAATATCTTGAGCTCGTGGTCAGGGGTTTTAAATAATTTGCCAACGCTTTCTCGAGTGGGCGCGTGGGGCTATGACCACTTGATACAAGTGGGCGAAGGGGTTGCCCTACTTTGTAAGTTTTAACTTTACCAAAAATTTCGGAAGTTCTGGGACCCTATGGTGGATTCATCCGTGTAATGATGGCTTCAGCTAAAGCACCTTGGTTTTTTAATTTAGCAACTGCTGATATATTGCTGACATGGATAATCTAAAAGATAATCTCGTTATACACAAAGATAATCCTGTAGGATTATCTTTGTGTATAACGAGAATTTGGTAACCCTACATTATGATTTAAAACCTCTCAACGCATCACTCTCCCCATCTTTGCTATATTTTAACCATTATGGAAGGAAAGTGGTTACAAAGACAGTTCTATTATTTCGAAAGATAATCAAAGCCTATAGGGAAATCTTTATTCAGGATTCCTTTATCAGCTAGTATATTTTGACCAGAGTGTCAGCTTGATTCCACTAAGATCCCCCCCCTTTTTTTTACACTTGTTCCTCTGATGAATCCATCTGGTTTTGTTCCCAAGATGCTTCACTACTCTCACCAAACTTCGGAGATTTCCGTCCAGCTCTCGCAGCCTCGAAAATTTCAATGCCCTAACCTACTCAGTTTTCTGCACATAAGAGTATATCTCCTGCTCTTTGCTCGGGGCTACATAAAGAATTCCTGTCCAGCTTTCTTCTGGTCATGAGCTAAGCTCATGGTTCCACATTTCTGATAAATAATCAATGACAAGACACTTTTAGCATTATCTACACAATCTTGTAGGTGAAGTTTTTTTTGCATTGGCTAAGCAATATTATGGTGTAAAGTTTTCCAATGCTGTCATACATAGAAAAGCATCATGCCACATGCTAAAATAAAGAGAGAATATTTACAGCAAGGGTTTGCCCCCCATTTCACAAAAATACACAGGAAATGTCTCTTCAGTTACACTAAACTAATGGTATTCTTTTCAGGGATTAATGTTCTTTGGTGCATGTCAGCCTTAAGTTCCTGTCAACCAAATGACAGCATAAAGCCACCAATTCTGTATACAAAAATCCCCCTACACAATTGGCAAAAGATATAAAATACTGCTGTAAATGACAGAAATAGGTAATATTACAATGAGCATGAGTGAGGATGGTGTGAATCTTATTAGCCTAATTTTTTTATTTAGTGACAATAAATAGGTCTTAAGAGCTCTTGGTTACATTTTATTTAAAGGTGCTGTAACATTAATCTGGGATCTGGCAACAATTTCTAAAATGTGTTCAATGCCATTGACTTATGTAGAATGTAGTGAAGCATTGAAAACATACCTTGATAGTCAGCAAAAGACCAGAAAGATTTGCAAGAAAATAAGAAATTCAGTGGAGGAGTAATAGTAAGTGAATTCTCTTAGTATATATCACTAAGCTGTTGCCTGAGATTCAGAGGTTAGCTCCCCAAAGATCAGCTGTCACATCCAAATTACCTATGGTGTTAAATTTTACCTATTGTTGATGTATCAAACTTTTGATTTACAGCAATATTGGCACACAACTCTAGCTTCACTGATATTCTTCACACGTCTGATACCAGATTTTTTAATCATAATGTTTTTCTCTTGCAGACATTCGTAAATCTTTGCCTCCCATTAATTCCTCTTCCTTTCCTGTACCTGTAGGAAATAAGATTTTAACATGCCATTGTTACGTGAAGAAATTAGAAGTCTTAAGAAACTAGAAACTTAAGTCCTATTTTGACTTCTAAGTTTCTAATTTCTTCATGTAACTATAGCATGTTAAAGTCTTATTACCTACATTTATTTATTGCATGTGAATTGCATTCCTCAGTCTTCCTTGTACCTTTCTTTCCTGCAAGCAGATTCTTTTAATTAGCACCTCATCACTCATTATATCAATGTGGTCAAAGCACCTCAAAAGATATTTCCGAGTATACCCAATAAATAGAATTTTCTGATGAAAACAAGAATGGATGAAGAAAGTACATTTGTTATATGATTAACGGAGTGTTGTAATGTGCAGCAGTACATTTTTTAAATATTAAGTGTCCTATTAATGGGAGTCTGAAATATCTGGATAACACTCGGTGTCAGTCAGTCTGGACAAGTGTGCTATACTGCATTTGGTTCAGTTCTAGGTGAGATGTGACTAAAGATTTTGAGTCGAATGCTATCCAGTTTTTGTAAACATCAGTCGAAAGCCCATCTCATTTATGTAAGTGAGTAGTACAGATTGGAATTCAGTTTCAGCTTTCCTTTGGCAAATATACACTCAATGGACAAAATATTAGAGTTTGCTTATGTAATAGCGTGTTATTCCTCCTCTAGCAGGAATAACAATGTACATGCCAAGGCATTGACTATCAGATGCCAGAGGTAATGCCAGCCATGCCTATTGCAGCATTGTTCCCAGCACCAGGCAAGATGTGATTTCCAGTGATGAGCAGTCAGCAGTGGCACACGAGTAAGGTGGCAGTGCCTGTAGCCTGTGGCCTGTGGTATGTACCTGTGCAGTACCATTCACTTGCCGATGCTTCTTGGGTCTCTGCCGTTTAACCTGGATGTGATTTGCACAGCCATTGCCAAGTGGTCGGTCTGTGTGAGCTTGAACAGTCTATGTTGACCCCTGTGATTAGTGACACATGATTGACCACTGCTTGCTCAATGGGCACTGGTACATCCACCAACATTATCTCTAAGGTGACCATTCTTGGTTCTTAAAAATGGTCATTCAGTGGGGTGGTTGCTAAATAGGGGAAGATTTTAATGGCATATCCAATAAACAGTTTTGAGATTAAACCTTTGTAAACTACTGCATAACTTTTATAAATGATGTACTCTGATTTGCTACATTGCAAACATGATGCATTCCAGTTTATTTACAGTACAATATGTGTATAAGTAATAAAAAGTACTACAATACTTTTCAGTTACACATTTGAAAAGTACCTATAGTGGTAATCTAAAAAAATTCATTTGAAAACTAATGTAATGTCTGTTTATCAGATTTATCTCACAGAACAGTTTCTTAATTTTTCCCTCTTCAGGACAGTCATCCCTTTTAAGTGTCCTGTCTGGCCAAAAAGGGGAGTGAAGGTGAGTTTTAACTGTCACTCCCTTTTTCAGCCTTTGTTGGAAGTGTGGGGACAGTCTCTCTGTGTTCTTTACAGTACTATATAAGCCATTGGCATTGCCGAGAACTCCCTGCCTCCCATGCAGGAGTAAACTTCCTAGCCATTTAAAGTGACTCCTCCCTACTAATGCAAATTTGTTTCATTTATTGTTTCATGATTCCAGGATAAAGTTTTCAGTGGGAATGGTTATCTGGACAATGCAGTTTTTGTGTAGTGGTCCTTACAACACAAAGATGGTTGTTAAGGGTGGCTGTCATTCAATAGGGAGAAGGTTAGCACTAGCGCTGTGAATTTTGAAATCAGTGTCACAGAAAAATGGTCGTAATGAGGGGTGGTCACTAAGAGAGTTTTCACTGTACTTGTAGTACACCCTTAAGAATCCTAGGATTCTTACCACTTGGGTGATAAAATGAGTGACCTGTCTGTCTTGGCCGCCCCGGTGGCACAGTGGTCTAAGCGATGGCCTCTGATCATTCGTCCAAACGGGGTCCGGGTTCGAATCCCGGTGAGACATGGATGTTGTGTTTGTCTTACGGCACTGGCTCTCTCCCTTCCCTGGAACCAGTGACCCTAAATTAGGGACGGGCGACTGCTTATAGCCCATTTGAGTTGCTCACGGTGGTCGTTAAACCTCCAATCAAAAAAAAAAAATCTGTCTTGTGCCGACAATGCGTCCACAATCAAAGTCGCTCAGATCACCACATTTACCCACATTCATTGATTGTGATACATTGTTTGGAAGCCCTGCTGTCTGCCTCTTTTATTGCCTACGTTCGGTTTGGGTCTTCCACTATGCACTGGGGATGTCCATCACCCCTATCTCTAATGTTTTGTCTACTGTGTGTATGATGTTAATGAATTTGTGACTGAAATGGGATTAGGGCATGTTAAGGGCATTAAAGCACAACAACGTTGTTCTTTAAAACATACATGTTGAAACTGTACAAACAAATGAAAAGCTGAGTGCATTTTACTTTTCAGATAGTGCTAAGTGTTTTTATATACCTAGTATACCACTGGCAGAAGCTTTGCATGTCAGGAATGATGTGTTTATCATAAATTGAGATCCACATTGTGCATGCTTTTTTTTTTTTTTTTTTTTGTGACAAGTTAACAGCATTTAGAAAGAGTTTTAAAAAAAATAGAGGAATAGTATGCCTCCTGACATTCTGAATTGCACGATGAACAACCTGGGGAAGTACAAATGAAATGCCAGTTTAAGCTAGAGATAGAATTCTTAAACATGTCTGGCATCATGTTTCAAAAAGTGTTGTCCTAATATGCAGAGTATATACACATTGATGAAATTATTCTTGAAAGTATTTTGTATTTTTATGCAAATGTAAGGTATATAATAAGTGTTGCATTTATAAATAATAAAATATTCAGATTCTAGTATTCTCATTTGAAAAATGCAGCAGATCTATAAATTCTTAGTAATAACATGCATGTAAAAAATACCAGAAACATTGCTTTATTTGTGTATTGTAATTACAAATAGTTGCATAGTATTCATGTATTTCTGCTATAAATTTGTTCCTCGTGTTCTGCTATGGATAGCCTTTAATGATTGTGCAAGATGTGAAATTCCTTGTTTAGATAATATTGCTTTTATTCAAAATTTCATATACACTAGGTTTTGTTCATGCACCTGGTTATCCAAGGTTGATTTGAGATTTTTTTTTTAACACAAACCCAATTAGTTTAAAAGAACCACTGAATTATTACTCTTTTTCCAATAATTTTTTTTACCCGCATTTGCCATTGCCCTAGCAAGAAACTGTCATTAGCAATATAGACAGAAACAAACTGATTGTCAGCCCAGTTCACAAAACAGTGCATTGGAGTTCATGTGATGAATTTTTTCCCTCCCAGATGCTTCTTCATTGTTCTAAAGAAGTGGTTGTTACTGAGGGCTAATCTGGATTGTTTTCCTGGCTTTAGTTTGCCAATATATTGTACAGAAAGATGATTCTATTTGAGAGTTGTCCAGGCCTTGCAGATTGCTGTGTGTGTGTCACTGAGAAACAGCCTTGGATTACCTGTTGAAAAAAGTGTTCAAAGAGTTGACATATTTTCTGAATTCTGAAAGGCTATTGCTATGACGCTGAACTTTGTATGGGGTTCCTTTGTGGTGCTATGAATGTCTTCATTTTGAAGTGTACTTGTAAGATATTGTAGAAATGAGTTCCTCTCCAGTCCAGTCCAAATATTCAGCAGCCATAGAAATACATGGTGCCTTCCTGTTAAATTTCACCATCTATGGGACCCACAATTCATACTCTTGTTAGTTTATTTTAAATTTCTGGTGCAAAGACCATGTTTGGCAAAGAGCATTGTAAGGCATTGCATGTAAAGAAAGGTCAGCTTGAGTCTGTGCTGTCAAACTTTTGTTGAGCCTCAGGCCAAAATTTTAAAAAGAATTAGATGGCTGGCCACATTTTTTTAAATATATGTAAGATGGTGTGAATATAAAAATGTCCTGCCAAATTTATTAGATATTTAAGCTCTTTTAATTAATATTAGTGCAATTGAAATTTAAAATTTGAAAAAAAAAACATCTAATAAAAGCACTGTGCATCATTCAACTCCACTGAAAGTTGTTGTATGTCCATTTCGATGCTTGTTATTGAAAGTACGAACAATTGTTCAAAAGTAGAGTTAATCGTACTGTTCCTCTGATTTTTGACTTATTATGTATTTCATGCAAGAAAATGCCTCTTAAAAGACATTGAAAAAGGTTTAACAATTCTCCCACGGTCTCTGATAGAGCTCTAATCAATTCATCTGCTTGAAATTCACATATTTCCACTTAATAAATGGGGTTTGTGCTTTAAATGAAAACATTCAATGGATTGCTCAACATATGTTATGTTTGGTTTGAGTTCATCAAATTGTTTATACCTGTCATATAAAAAAAAATCTTAATAACAGTGTCTACCCTAGGAACAAATAATTTAAAATCCATAGTTTTGCCAAGCATTGTCATTTCATGAAAAACCTCCTTGTAAGATTGAGTCGAACTACTTCTTTGTAGATTTGATTTTAACAATGACATCTTGTTACTAAACCCACCTTATATGACTGTAAAGATTATAGATATTTTGGTCTTTCTTTTGCAGAGCAATATTTAGCTCATGGTGTGTAATATCAGTTAGGAAAGCTATAAGAAAAGCGACCTGTGAAACTTTTAGTTAGGTCGGTATCGCATTTTATTTCTTCCTGCAAAGAGATATAAAGTTCCTTCCTAAATTAGAAAAATCTCCATAAACATTTTCGAGCACTCAAGCAGCTGATTCCGTTGTGCGGAAGCAATTCACCGTAATGAGCACCAAACTCGTGCATCTAAAAATGTTTTAAATTTTTTATGCATGAGAGTGCTGTTTCTGTCATGAATTAAATTCATTATTTTCACTACCTTGTTCATTTTGATAGTCCAAGCTATAACCCACACAATGTTTGTTGGTGTTCAGTGGAATTTAACATTTCAAATTTGATTCCATCTCCTTTCAATCAGAAATGAAATTTAGTTTGTTCTTCATTTGTGAGCTGCTAAATTTCGTTTTGCAGGTTGCCAGTTGAACAGCTCTAGCTTATGCCATATGGATGCCAGTCTCCATTCAGCAGGAAAGACAAGTTGACATTTGTTGTTCATATGCTGTCTTAAGCTAGTGTTCAGAAATAATTGTCTCTGCACTTCAAACGTTTTTGCATACTTTAGAATGTAATATATCGCACTTGTCCATTTTTCAAAATCAGCTCTTCAGTGTTATGATGATTTTTTGTGACAACTAGTGGATGCCCATGAGCATGTCATCGTTTAATGACTGCACCATTAATATATTATATAATTACATGGGACAAGGTTTGTTCTCAAAGGGTGGTCTTAACTTTCAGAAAATTTTAGCCAGTTTCACTTCTTTCATTGCTAGGAATTTGTTGATACAGTACTGTTATAGACTTGGGGATAGTGTCTCAGTAGGCCCGTAACCAGACAAAGAAATTGGGAAGGATGGAAGATAATTTAGGTAAGGCAAAAGAGATATTTTATTACTATATATAATTACCAGGGCGGGCAATAAGAAATGCAGGTTGGGTGGTGCTACGGGCCTGAGTCTAAGCCCTGTCTTGTACTGCTTCTGTGTGGAACCTCAGGGTATGGCTGCATGTTTGGTATGTGACAAATGTTCCTACCTTTGTGCTACGGTTGTCTCAATCTGGTGCAGATAATGTTTATTAACAAAAATAAGTTCGCCCTTAAACTATAACCCATTAAACTAAAACAAAAAAGCAACAGTTCCCAGTGATGTTTCACATTCCAAGGGATGAGGTAATTCTATGAACTAATTTGCTTCCATTCTGTCCCTACTTCCCCTAGGAGGGACAAAATGCTGCTTCGTAGGTGAAAGGTTTTGCATGTCATTGAAACAAAAAACAGACTGTCAATGTGTCTTTATTTCCCAGGGATTCTTTTTTGTACTGCAGTTCCTGTTTCAATGGGTATTTTTAGTGCAAAGATAGGATACAGACTCGAGCACTGTCTTAAATTCAGCTTGCAGCAGTTGTTAACACTTAACTTCTCGTGAACAAAGGCAAGGTCCAAAAGGATGGTGATACAGCAGACAGGCTAGTGAAAAGAAAAAGCTTTCAGAAAAGCAATACCCCAACTCTTCAAGTCACACTTAAGGGAAGTTGTGAGTGCGTGGAAGTGTTTTTATTAATCTGCAGAACTACCTCTCGCCTTTAGAATGGGAAACATCTACAAAACCCATAGTGCTGCTTCATTTGATAGACCATACTCTAGCATATGGCTGAAATTTTAAAATTGCAGTAACTTTGTCATCTAAAATTATTATTTTTTAACAAATAAGTGATGTTTAACTGTGACTTTTAATATACTTAAAGAGATATTACTTTTTTGAGTTTTTAAATAAATATGTGTGTTTATTTAGCTTCCATTTTCATTAAATCTTGTTTCAATTAAAGTTTGTATGCCTTAAAAAGTAAATGGGAACAAATGTTATGACCTTTAAACCCCACTGCCTAGAGCTTCATTGATGTTAAAGTGCCCAGTATTCTGATCTTTGTTTCATGAATGTCACTCTGCCTTAGCAGGTTCACTAAGTATCTTGTAAATGTACATTGAAGTTATGACACAAATTAGTTTTGTCTCTGTACATATTTTGTATACTTTTTATAGTTGAGTATTTGGTCATTTTGAGAGAAAGGCTTTGTGAACAAAGAACTAATGAATCTATGTAACCACTGAATGATTATTTTGAGATATGTGCAGAAAGTATTACATTGTATTTTCATTAACTTTCAGCTGATGATTAAGCAAATGTTTCTAGGTGAAAAATATAGGTGGATACATTTCCGTTACATTGGGTTGACTCTTCATTGATCTGTTGTGTTCTTTTTATTAGTACTAAAATACATAATTTTGGAGCAAAGTTCCCATACTATTATAGCTAACTAGGTGAAAGGTTAGTCAATAATGACGGGGGAAAATACGATATGTAGAGTAATTTTTTAATGACCGGGTATTCTTTTTGTTTTGGCATCCAAATGTAAAGGTATGTTTCATGAACATTTCAACAATGAACATTACACAATTGAAAATATATATATATGTACGAGTATATTGGTTGACACAGGGATTTGACAATTAAAACATTCAAGTGCTCTTTCCACTGCACCACCAAAATGGGACAAACATTCCGACAAAAGAAATGATATTGTTTGTGGTTATTATTATTATTAATGGATGTAAAATTCATTAAGAATTAATCTTTTTTCAAAAATTGAGATTTATAAATTGCCACGAGTGAATGCTAACAGTACTAAAACAATACTTAAAACAAATTCAAGCTTCCAAAGGTGTTAATCAGTTATTGAGGCTACAAATGACATAACACAAATCGAACACTTCTTGCATTATTATTTTACAGCCTGTAGCTCATCCTAAGACTTTTTTTTTTTTAGCTTTAAATAAATAATATATAGGGGATGTGTTACCTGTCCTAGCATGGGGTGAAATTTTAAATTAAAGTAGATTGAAAACAAATAAAATAGACACCGGATTTTTGTAAGGAAATGTGGTAAAAACTCATTCATGTAGGAGCTGAAAATTATATGCTATTTATTTCCGTTTTTCAAAAGACTGATAAACCACATTCTGTGTAAAATATTTGTTGTTCAACAATATTCATTGTAAAGTCCAGTTGTTTTTGTATTCCTTTGTAAATATATTTAACTGCACGCAGAGAAGTGCAAACTTCAACATTAATGAGCACATTGTATTTTAGCAGCAGATACAGATTGTAGGGCACAGCGAAAGTGTTGTCCATTGTCAAGCCTGTTGGTGTCAACTGATGGAGGCCGCCCCGGTGGCGCAGTGGTCTAAGTGATGGCCTCTGATCATTCGTCCGAACGGGGTCCGGGTTCGAATCCCGGTGAGGCATGGATGTTATGTTTGTCTTACGGCACTGGCTCTCTCCCTTCCCTGGAACCAGTGACCCTAAATTAGGGACGGGCGACTGCTTATAGCCCATTGGGTTGCTCACGGTGGTCGTTAAACCTCCAACCAAAACAAAACAAAAAAAAAACTGATGGAGCTGCAATGCAGACGTTGACTCAAAAGTGTTCCTAACAGACAGATAGATCTGGGTTCTTATTTATGTGATGGAATGGTGCCCATGTTAGAATAAAAAATGGTGCCAATCAAAATATCAATGTAAATACTGATGATGGAATGAATATCGGTATTGAAATGGTATAACCAACCTGAGGGAGACCATACACAGGTAAGCGTAATGATGCAGGGTAGGTGATCTTGTGTGTTGTGTGTGACAAAAGCGAATGAATAAAAATCGTGTTTTGTGTCGTCAGATCTGCTCTGCAGAGAAGAATGTCGGAAGGTTTAAGGTATGAGGTTCAGGCTATACCAATTGATTCATTAAGTGCAGGGATGGGAATTCTGTACCAAAAAAAAAAAAAAAAAAAAAAAAAAAATCTTGCACCATCTTGCTACAAAAGGCAGATTGTGTGCCAGAACTGCTGTGCCCTGTCGTCATTGTCGGGACTTCGGCGCAGTAAATTTTCCGTGCTCGGTGTTCTGCTTGATGCTGGGTAAGACCATGTGGTGGGAAGAAAGATTCAGCGACTCCCATGTACTACGGGTTTTACATAGTTACTATGGAAACAGGGCCGGATGGAGCTCTTGTGGGGCCCTGGGCGAAATTTCATTGCGGGGCCCAAAAAATTTCATTGTGGGACTAAAAAATAAATCTCATATTTCAATAAAGTCGTTTCTGAAAATTAACGTTCGTGAGCAAGACACACGAACACTACCGTAAAGACAAAACGATTATCTCAAAGAAGTATTTGCTTTAAGCTTAAGAAAAAGACCATAACAAGAGAAATATCTTTATTTGATTATTCACACACTACTAGATCTTTCAAAACGCCAAGCATTTCATCTTCAGGTATTAGGTGTTCAACAAAGATTAGAAACGTAATGATTATATTAAAGCAGTTTAAAATACACTGACGGAAAAAAATCCCAACACCACGAAAAAATAGTTGTAGAGGAATGAAATGGCGGCAATACATTTGTATAGGTAACATATTTAATCGATTAAGGTTTCAAGATCACAGCTTAATGTAAGCGCGGGCCGCCCCGGTGGCGCAGTGGTCTAAGCGATGGCCTCTGATCATTCGTCCGAACGGGGTCCGGGTTCGAATCCCGGTGAGGCATGTATGTTGTGTTTGTCTTACGGCGCTGGCTCTCTCCCTTCCCTGGAACCAGTGACCCTAAATTAGGGACGGGCGACTGCTTATAGCCTATTGAGTTGCTCACGGTGGTCGTTAAACCTCCAAAAAAAAATGTAAGCGCGAGAAGAGCCATTTTAAATGTGAAATGCTGGTACATTAATAACCGATGTAACCGCCAGAATGTTGAATGCAAGCACGCAAACGTTCATGCATTGTGTCGTACAGGTGCTGGATGTCAGTTTGTGGGATGGAGTTCCATGCCTGTTGTACTTGGTCAATACAGGGACAGTTAATGCTGGTTGGGGGTGACGCTGGAGTTTTCGTTCAATGATGTCCCATACGTGCTCGATTGGTGAAAGATCTGGTGATCTAGCAGGCCACGGCAACATGTCGACACTCTGTAGAGAATGTTGGGTTACAACAGCGGTATGCGAGCGAGCGTTATCCTGTTGGAAAACACCCCTGGAATGCTGTTCATGAATGACAGCACAACAAGTTGAATCACCAGACCGACTTACAACTGTGCCGTCAGGGTGCGTGGGACAACCACGAGAGTGCTCCTGCTGTCATAGGAAATTGCTCCCCAGAACATAACTCAAGGTGTAGGTCCAGTGTGTCTCGGCCGCAGACAGGTTGGTTGCAGATGCTCAACTGGCCTCCTAACCAACACACGGCCATCACTGGCACCCAGGCAGAACCGGCTTTCATCAGAAAATACAACATCTCCACTCCGTCCTCCAATGAGCTCTAGCTTGACACCACTGACGTCGCAAACGGCAGTGGTTTGGAGTAAGTGGAATGCACGCTACAGGGCGTCTGGCTCGGAGCTGTCCTTCAAGTAACCGATTTGTAACAGTTCGTTGTGTCACTGTGGTGTCAACTGCAGCTCGAATTGCTGCCGCAGACGTGGTACGATGCGCCACGGCGGTCATCCCTCTCAGTAGTGCCACGTGGCCGGCCGGAACCCGGTCTTCTTGAGGCAGTACCTTCCCTTGACCACGGCTGCCAACAATCAACCACAGTGGCTACATTCCTGCCAAGTCGTTCTGCAATATTGCGGAACGAAAATCCACCTTCTCGTAGCACTATTACACGACCTCGTTCAAACTCCGTGAGCTGTTGATAATGGCTTTGTCTTCTTAAAGGCATTCTTGACTAACATCAACACACTACGTCGAATCTCAACGATAACTAACGCCTACGAACGTTACAGCGCGTATTTACAGCAAACCTGCTTTGCATGTTCCGAGGGGGCTACTAGCGCCACACGTATGTGCCGAGCGCGAAATTTGCATAGACGTCATCTTACAGATGTATTCTCACCGCCTACCAACTGTCGTTTATCTAACAACGCCTTCTTGGTGTTGGGATTTTTTTTTCTGTCAGTGTATATAAACATAATGTTTCTAATCTTTGTTGATCACCTAATTCCTGAAGATGAAACGCTTGGCGTTTTGAAAGATCTAGTAGTGTAGGAATAATCAAATAAAGATATTTATCTTATTTCAGATGGTTTTAAGATCTCTTTCTTTTTTGAATATTTAGATTCAAAATCTTCATGCCACCCCGGTGGCGCAGTGGTCTAAGCGATGGCCTCTGATCATTCGTCCGTAAGGGGTCCGGGTTCGAATCCCGGTGAGGCATGGATGTTGTGTTTGTCTTACGGCACTGGCTCTCTCCCTTCCCTGGAACCAGTGACCCTAAATTAGGGACGGGCGACTGCTTATAGCCCATTGAGTTGCTCACGGTGGTCGTTAAACCTCCAATCAAAAAAAAAAAAAAAATCTTCATCCTGTAAAGTGGTAAAATAAAATGTAATGTTTCTTTCTTGGCGTCTCTGGGCATTTGTAAGAATGAGTATTTTGTAACTCGCGCATAAGGGTGTTGGAGCCATTTTCTTTACAACTAGTCTTACCTATCTTAAAGCGTTTTTTAGGATGTAAGGAATTCTTGGTATATAAGGTATTGATCCTAGGCACTGGAGTTGAGTAGATGAACTAATGCGGGTTCGATGTGCGTATCCTTGGTTTTTCTTATGATGCCGAGTATGTGTTTGTCGAAGTATCCTGCTTTATTGGCTACATACGGATGAAAGTTCAGAGAGAGAGAGAGAAAGAGACAGACAGAGAGAGAGAGAGAGAGAGGAAGAGAAAAAGAGAGAGAGGAAAGAGATATGGAAAGAAAGAAAGAGAAACATGGAGAGAGGAAGAGAGATAGAGGACGAGAGAGAAAGTAAAAAGTATTAAAATCTACGATTTTTTTTCCCGGGAGAAGAGGTTTAAGTTGCATTGCGACTCTTATAACAACTTATTCACAAAATGATAAAAATATACCTGCTTAGAGAATATTTTCTCATTTCGAATATTTCTGTATAGGAAATATAATAAGAATCCCTCTAAAATAAATTGGTATAAACAGTTTTTCCCCCTGATACATGTTTAGTGATTGATTTTTAATGCACAGTGGATTAACTGACAAATTAGTGACATTCTAAACTTTTATACGCGTTCATATATAAAAGTTCTTGTAATGTTGGAAAAGTGGCCTCCATATGTAGTCCGAAAGTAACTTGGATATTGTTCTTTTTATTTCCTTAAATTTAAGTATCAGGTTTTCACACAAATTGATGGATATATAAAAGTAGGGTACCACAAAATGATGAAATTTAATTTGCTGTTTCATGAAAGCGGAAAAGATTAAGGTGGCTACAAAATTCATTTCGAATCTGCAAATCTCAGTGTTCGTACGACGAACAGGGGGGGGATAACGTATTAAAAAATGGGGAGATTGGAAACAAACACAAAAACTTCAAAAATATATTTTTAAGGGCCTTGCGCCCCAAAAGTTAAAAAAAAATTAATTTTTTTTTTTTTTACCGAAGATTATTTTGTTTTCTAAACTGCGGGGCCCCCTAAAGCCCGGGGCGACCGTCCCGGTTGCCCCTATGGTCCAGCCGGCCCTGTATGGAAATGTCGGTCCGTTATAGACTACGGAAAACATCGAGTATGATATGGAAATCGTCGGTTCGCTACGGATGACAGAAAACGTCGAGTATGCAATGGAAATCGAAAATCTCGGTGAAATAACGTTATTAAACATTTGTGTAAAGTTTATTTTCGTGTTTTCAAGGTTCTAACACTTGTTAAACTTTTTCGGGAATGTTCTTTGGGTGTTGAGAATGTAATGTTTTCCCGTTTCCGCATATTAAATTTTTCCGACCAAGTTTCCTTTTCTCTCTCTCTCTCTCTCTCTCTCTCTCTGTCTGATTATATTTTTATTTTTGATGTTTTCTGATCATGTTCCTCGTTTTTAACATCTTCGGTAATAGTGGAAAGGAGCTACTTCATATTTTAAAAGAATTTTTTCTGATTAAATGCATGCTACCCTGTTTCTAATACATACGTCTTCACAACTAATCAATAGAGAGCAATCGTTTTCGTCCCTTTCCTTTTTATTAAACGGATTAATACACCGCTGGCCACCCAAAATGCAACACCAAGAAGGACACGAGATAGCAAAGCCAGATTTACTGGACACACAGCAACAGATACAAAGATGAAACGATTGAGCTTACAGGCCCGTGCGACTTGCGGAACACGCAGGCATCAACAGTTCGTGTGACCCCCATGGCTGGCAATAACGGCCGCTACAAGTCGCGACATCGAACGAAAGAGGCTTTGGATGAGGGCTTGGGGTATGTCGGTGCAGGCTGCTTCCACACGTTGCCACAGTCCATCAGGCGTAGCCGCGGGTGGTGCTTGCCGGGCCACTAAGTTGCCGATCAGCGACCAGACGTATTCGATGGGCGACATATCGGGAGAACAGGCGGGCCACGGCAGCAGTGACACCTGGTGGGCCGTGAAGAATTGTTGCACGATGCGTGCCACGTGCGGGCGTGCATTGTTCTGTTAAAACGTGGCCGCCGGCAGGTCAGGGAGGACTACAGGCTCCAAAACGGAGATGTAGCGGTGGCTGTTGAGTGTACCGGCGATGCGTACCAGAGGGGTGCGGGTGTCATCCAATTGCGCCCCAAACCATAACGCCAGGCGACGGACCGGTATGGCGACGCATAATGCAGGAGTCGTACAGTCTCGCCGCGGTGCCACCTTTATCTTCATAAACACGATATTTTCATTTGTAATCGGGGCAATCATTTTGAATTATCCTGTATATAACACAACTTGAACACGCAGACTTCAAGTAGACACAGTTTCAGTATAATACAGCTTCCACCACCACACTTTTTGGCACTTTTGCACTTGCACTAGTTTGAAGTAGTTTTAGAAAGGGAGTGTCTGACCACAGGTCTAAAACTGCCCTTAGATATTGGATTTGAGTAAGTGATTCAATGGGAAAGAGAAACAAAAATTTAGTGACAGGGTAGGGAGCTGATCTTTGAAGTAAACTGCCACACTAGACCGGGGGGAAGGGGGAACAACCCCAGTCACGATTAAGTTCGGGAACACCCGCCATTGGGCGCGAGATGACTGGAAACGAGTAGCTTGGGCCAACGAATCGCGGTACCAACTGTTTTGGGTAGATGGCTGACTCCGAGGGTGGCGACAACCCCACGAGGCAATGGATCCCGCATGTCTATGAGGAACAGTGCACTTGCACTTGGTTGAAAAGATTTAGGAAGGGAGAGCCTGACTCCAGGTCTAAAACTGCCTTTGAAATTGGAAGCTAGGAGATTTGAGTAAGTGAACTCAATAGGAAAGGTAAACAGGAAATTTAGAAACGGGGAGAGAGATGATCTTCAGAGCAAACTGCCGCACCTGTACAGGGAGTGGGAAGGGGGACAGGGAAGCGGGAAAGAGAAACAACCGCCACTGGTGAACTACTCCCAGCACACCACAACCAGCCAACCGCCAATGCCATCGGGGAGGAGTGAAACTCACGAAAACCACATACGTAACACGGAGCAGCAAATCAGCATTCAACGCCTCACGCCAACGTGAAAAAAAGGGGGAGGGGGTGGCGTGTCTAATATCCACCAATGTTCACACGCTTACACTCCATCCGATCCAGTCCTCCATCTGATACATGGCCTCCAGCCCAGGGAACAGAAGTCGACGGTTCTGACTTCACGCATGCCTCGGTCAGGGGGTGGGTGGACAACGTTCGCCTCCTTAGTTTTGGGATATCTAAGTTCTCTGGGATCGTAGTCAACCGCCCTCCTAACGAGTTCATTAGGGTGGGCTGCGGCTTTCCTGAAGAACTTTTGGCGGATCTGATGGAGAACTAATGTACCTTCTCAACTCCAAGCCTGTTAATCAGGTAAGGAACAGTGCAGGTCGGCGGTGGATCTGTTATGGTGTGGGATGTGTTCAGCTGGCACACATTAGGGCCCCTTCGTACATTTGCAACTGCTCTGACCAGTGGAGGCTACGTAACAATCCTTGGGGATCATTTGCACCCGTTCATGTCATGCAACCACTTCGACGGGTGCGACCTCTCTCAACACGGCAATGCTCCACCGCACAAGTCCACCTTTGCCCGATTGTGGCGGGAGGAACATTCCACGGAGTTTGGCATACTGACTCCCCCCCCTCGTTCGCCGCATTTAAACGTCATGAAACACATTCGGGCTCCGTCTCAACGTGCCGTCAATGACAGAAATCCTCCACTGGTGAATATTACAGAATTGTGGGACACTCTTCATGTAGCATAGTGTGTACTGTCTCCACAGTACTACAGAGAGCTCGGGGAGTTCATGACCCCGTTACGTTGCAGCAGTTATCGGAATATGAGGACGACTAACGTGTGTTGAAAGGTATCCCGGGCCGCCCCGGTGGCGCAGTGGTCTAAGCGATGGCTTCTGATTATTCGTCCGAACGGGGTCCGGGTTCGAATCCCAGTGTGGCATGGATGTTGTGTTTGTCTTACGGCACTGGCTTTCTCCCTTCCCTGGAACCAGTGACCCTAAATTAGGGACGGGCGACTGCTTATAGCCCATTGAGTTGCTCACGGTGGTCGTTAAACCTCCAATCAAAAAAAAAAAAAAAAAAAAGGTATCCCAGCCTTCTTTTTTTTTTTGGCACGTCATCGTATTTTTTTCATTTCTTTTCAGCAGATCATCAGGAATTGGACAACGAAAATGAAACACCTGCGCAAATAGTACCCCACGTGTCACGCCGCTGTACGCGCTACCTGGTGGCCAGCCTGGATCTACTTCGCAGTCGATCAACGAGAACAGAGTGTGAAGGTTGCATTAGCACAGCAGTAGCACATGAATGAGGACGTCAAAAAGTCCGATCCACACAACATAATGGGAGCCATATCCGATTTTCAAAGAGGACAGATTGTTGATGTGCGTCTCGCCGGTGCATATGTGTCCAAGACGGCAAAGTCTTTGTGGTGTATCACGAGCCACGGTATCCAGGGTAATGTCGGCATACCAGGAAGAGGGAAGAACCACATCCAATAGGAATAACAGTCGAGGTAAGAGGAAGCTGTCTGACAGGAACGTCTGGTGGCTGACACGGATGGTAGACAAAAAACATAAAACCACAGCTGTCCAATTCACAGTAGAGCTGAATACACACCGCGACTCACATGTTTCCATCAAAACTGTTCGTCGGGAGCTTTACCGGGTCAACATTCACGGTCGTGTTGCTATCGTCAAACCCTGGATCACCAGTGGGAATGCCAAACGTCGGTTGCAATGGTTCCAGCAGCGCAAATCGTGGACGTTTGACAACGTGAAATGTGTATTATTCTCCGACGAATCGTCCTTCACTCTCTTTTCCACAACCAGGAGAGTTTACGTGTGGAGACATCCCTCACAGGCTTACCACCCGGACTGTTTATTGCCCACAGTAAAGCACGGTGGTGGATCGGTGATGGTTTGGGCCGTAACGCCGTGGCAGTTTGTCGGCCCGCTGATTGTTCTTGAGGGGCACATCACTGCAAAGGACTATCGGACAATTCCGGAGGACCATATGCACCCAGTGGTTCAAACATTGTTCCCTGGCGGTGGTGCCGTGTATCAGGATGATAACGCACCGATACACAGAGCCAGACTGGTGGAAGAGTGGTTTATTGAGCATGAAATGAGGTTGAACATTTGTCATGGTCTCCCCAGTCACCCGACTTGAACATTATTGAGCCAATCTGGGGTGTACTGGAGTAGTGAGTCAGGAAACGTTTTCCTCCACCAACATCATGTCGTGAACTAGCCACTTTTCTGCAAGAGGAATGGCTTCAAATTCCTCTGGCCACTGTACAGGACTTGTATCGGTCCTTCCCACGACGAATTGTAGCTGTATTGCCCTACACCGTACT
This sequence comes from Macrothele yani, assembly GCA_039090855.1. Classification (NCBI taxonomy): domain Eukaryota; kingdom Metazoa; phylum Arthropoda; class Arachnida; order Araneae; family Macrothelidae; genus Macrothele; species Macrothele yani. Next base: position 617,077 of record CM077031.1, on the reverse strand, counting down.
AATAAATTATTGCGTCCTAAACCCACGTGTTTCAGTTTCGTTGTCCAACCCCTGAATATCTCAACTGTTTTTTAGTACGCAAAAATTATTTTTTATTTCTCACGTGTTGTAACCACTCCTTCAGCTATTATAGAAAGGATGTTTCGCGTTCTTCCTCCTCGGCGATTGTTTTATCACCAGCGGACATGCCTTTCAAGACGTCGTCTGCCCTGCATTCTTTTAAATAATCACTGACCTGTTTCTGCATTTCTATTATGGTTGGTATAACTACAATAGATTATGGCATTAATTTGCTACTTTCTTTAATTTTTGTTGAAATAGTGTGCCAAATCTCTCAGGAACAAATAAACTTGAATGTTTCTATTCTTTTTTTTTTAATTTTTATATCTGTCTCTAAACGTACCGTGAAAACGCAAATGTAATGAAACATATATTGCATCCGAATTACAAATCAGATCAGATCATATGTAGAAGATTTCAGGAAGGGAGTGTCTGACCCTCGGGTCTTAAAACAACCCGGAGAAATAGGAAGCTAGGAGATTTAGGCTAGAGTGCCCGCTAGGAAAGTGAAACGGAAGCGAGGTAGAAAGGGGGAGGAAGACGCCCTTATTTATTACCCGGGGTCCGACGCACGGCGAGTATTTAGTGGTTCGAACGTTCGTACCTGCCCAGGATTGAACCCGAGGTCTTCTCCGTGGCAGTCACGAACGCTGACCACTAGGCTACCCGCGGCCCCGAATTACAAATCAGTCCACAATACACCGTATATATTCCACCTTAATACAATTTATGTATCCTCCAAGCCAACTTACGAAACGTGCCTTCTTTCATTGGCTACGCGCTGTTGACGTCAAAAGTAGGAGGTCGTCACAATAATGTGACTCGACTGTGTAAATACTGTATCTATAATATTGCGCGCCATCTGTCTTTTATATATATTTAATAGTTATATACATTGCTAATTTAATATAATAGTTAGATAATGTATAAACAACTATTATATTTAATCAGTAATATCTAGAAATAACTATTATATTGAATTAGTAATGTTGGGCATTGTATGCTTATATGTACAAAAACTGTTTCATAAAAACTGAGAGTAATTTTTTTTTGAGTCGGCAACAGTGCAAATGGGAAAAATAACCACGCAAACGACTAACTGAATTAAGGAAGTATCTATGGCAACAGTTATTAGCCGCTGCAGACGATTCTGGTTTTGTCTTTGCGCAATTCTTTAAGGTACGTCTGCATTTCGCCATACAGCTATGGAGGTGAGTGATTCAGAGTTGAGAAGCGAAATGCGTTGTGCCATAAGCAGGGCCCGACGTACACGGAATTGGGCCCTAGGTACAACCCAAAACGAGGCCCCCTCCACTCGACATTTACTTTACGGAGTCGAGTAGGTAGTGTGACCATTTTGGGCGACTGTATTACAATCCAGCGTAATAATTTAATAAACACAATACATTTATAAGACTGACATTAAATTACGGTAGTACCTGGTAAAAATATTGTTTTCTCCTAGATTTTTATGCTGTCCTGATTTGCATCTGAAAAGACTTGAACCTTCATCCATGAAACAGTTGTGTGTGACAAAGCCATATGACGGGTAAAATTCAATTGGACATTGGATTCTTTTGCCAGGTGTGTCTAAACTATCCTATTACCATATTAACCAGGGGTGTATTTAAGAGAGAGGTTTGGGGGATTCAAACCCTGCCCGAATTAAGTCCAAAGATTTTTCAAATATAACTTTTGGGAGCTAAAATGTCAAAATGTTTAAAATTTGCTTCAGAACCATGCAGTATTTGAAATTGAAGTATATAGTTGATCTTAGTAAGCCATAATTACAAACATACACATACTGCTAGTTTTTATTACACAACACGACAATTTTCTGTTTAATCTCACACAAAAACCCTCCCCAAATTATCTGGAAAATGTTACTGATATTAACTAGAAATATCGCATATTATATTGCCAGTACTTGCTTGTGTTTTGCCAGCAATTTATATATAGTTGCTCCACATCACATCTACCCACGTATAAATATTTTGAAAAAGGGAAAGTTTTTTTTTTTTAACCAAGATTTTGGGGCCCTTTCAATTTGAGGGCCCTAGGCATGTGCCTTGCGTGCCTAGGCGTAAATCAGGCCCTGGCCATAAGATTTTGCTATCGTTTGGGTAAAACGGCTCCAGAAACAGTTGATTTAATGAAATGGCTTACAAAGGTAAATGTTTGGGTGAGTCAACGATTTTTAGATGGCACCATGATTACAAAAAATTGTCGGCAGAACACGCTCCTGGGCTTAGTCGACCTGAAAGTGTTGTTACGGAGAGTATTGTTAACACTGTTTGGGCCATCCTGCAAGAAGATCGACGAATGACGTGTGAAGACACAGCGGCGTCAACTAATATTTCAAAAACGTTGGCATTCCGCATTCTACGCGACAAACTACTGCTGCATCGTGTATGTTTCAGAGGGGTAACTCATCACCTGATGAGAGAACAATTGTTAGCCAGAGTTCAGGTGTGTCATGTGTGGAAACAAATTATTGCAAAGTATCCGAACTCTCTAAACACAGTAATAACTGCCGATGAAACATGGGTCCACTATTTCGACCACCTCACGATGCGCGCAACGAGTGTCTGGAAACACACAGGCTCGCCTCCTCAGAAAAAAGTCCGCCAAAACAAATCAGCTGGGAAGGTGATGATGATAATTTTCTTTGATCATAAAGGTGTAGTCTGCCAGCATGCCGTTCCTCAACAAAGTACTGTCAATGCTGAGTATTACATTTTAGTCTTGAAGCGCCTGCGACGGCACATATCGATTAAGCGACCGGAACTGGTGGGTAAGTAGACCCCACACCAAGATAACGGCCGTCCACATGTGGCTGCTTGTGTTGAACAGTTCCTTACCAAATGCAGTATTGAAATGATGCTACAGCCTGCCTACAACCCTGACCTCGCACGTGCGATTTCTGGTTGTTTCCAACAATGAAGGAGAAGTTCCGTGGCGCATTATTCAACAAGCTGAACAGGAGTTGCTAAAGCAGCTTCCACAAAACGCCTTCGCCACATGCTTTGAAAAGTGGACTGAACGATGGGACCGTTACATATCATCCGAGGGAAAATACTTTGAGAAAGAAAAACTTTATATTTTGCTGTACCTATATTTCTTCATTTTGTGTGATTTTACTCTCAGTTTTTATGGAACGGCCGTTGTATATAGCCTTTCGCAACTGGTTCGGAGTTGAGACCTTCACTACAACATAAAACGGCCCGAATGCCGGTTGTCGTGGTCGTGACTCGCAGTCACAGCAATGCTCCAACAGCTCGCAGAGAATCCTCAACAACGTGAATTTAGGGAGAGGGGGCAAGAGGGCTTGCCGTCCCCCCAAGAGAATTTCATTTCTTTGTTAAAATGCGACTTACTTTAGAAAAAATGCTTTATTTAAAAAAAATGCATGAACTTACTATAGAACATAATGCTTTAATTTGTTCTTCTTTTCGCCCCCCCAGAAAAAATTATATGTACGCCCCCTGAGTTGAATGGACTATAGAACTTCTCCATCATTTCTGAATGCGAGTAATTAGTATCTCTTGAACATTTTGCGGAAGAATTTCGAATTTTAAGAATTCCAATTTTAATCAGATTGCTAGTAGTGATTTTTGCGCTCTCTCTTGAGTTACGCCCCGAAGTTACGCCTCTGATTCGGATGTACACATGTGTATATTTTATAAAGTTGCATGGTGGTTGAACAAATATATGCTTTGCATTCCCGCTTTCTGACCCCCCCCTCCCCTAACCAGGGACGTCGCTATACTTCGAAACCAGAGTGGGCGAAAGATGGGCGAGGAGTGTTTTTGTTGGAGCAAGTTTAATAGCAACTTTATTTACGAAACACTGAAAGAATATTTAATGCTCCTTACTACAGTCTGCAACAGAATTCATGCAATCCCCCTTCCCCCTGATACGTACTCATTAATTTTGGAACTGCCTTCAAGTTTTTGCACTTTTTAGAATACAAAAGATTGAAAAGAATCCATCCAGAGTTTGGAGGTTTTTTTGTTTATGTTCGGTCCGTCCATTTTTAACAAAAATAATAAAACTTGAAGAGTTACCGTATAACAAATGTAGCATAATGCCCAGCAGCACACACTGATTTATAAGATTTTTCGGGAGGGGGGGATCTTTGATGACCACCGTGAGCTGCTCGATGGGATATAAGCAGTCGTCTGTCACTAATTTAAGGAGAGAGACGGTGCTGTAAGATAAACACAATATTTAGACCTCACCAGGATTCGGATCTGGACTCATCTCGGACGAATGATCAGAAGCCAGGCCTTGGACCACTGCACCACCGGGGAGGCGGAAATACACTGTACGCCAAAAAAATAGTTGCATCCAGAAGGACGTGGCGGATTGCAATGCTATTCGGGAGGAAGGTAAAGGTTACCAGAAACAATAAATGCTTAAACATTAGACAGATATGGGCACTATTTATTGAGCTACACGCCAATAAGTAGTGTCTCTCAGTATGGCGTCGGGCCACCATGTTTGCTCACACAGCATGCCAGACGTCTTGGCATGGAGTTTTACAGGTTCCTAATGGTGTCCTGCGATAAGCCATCCCATGCAGCTTGAATCTTCTCACGCAGTTCCTGCAGAATGTGCGGTAGGGTTGGAGTGTGGATAGCGCGTCCAATAGTATCCCACACATTTTCAATCGGCTATAGGTCTGGCGATGCGGCTGGCCATGGCAGAGTGTCAGTGCCTTGAAGGCAAACTCTCGAGACAGCAGCAGTATGCGGACGAGTGTTCTCCTGTTGGAAAATCGCACTGGAGAGAGCGTTCAGAAAAGGTAGGGCCACTGGTTGCAGAACCTCATTAACGTAACGTTGGGCTGTCAAAGTGTCTGTCATGAATACCAAAGGTGATCTGGCATCGTAGACAATTGCACCCCAACACCATGACACGAGGCTTTCTGGATGTGTGACGCTTGACAACAAACCGTTCATCTTGGTGCTGACCACCGTGCACACGGATTCGGTGGTCGTCTACTACAAGACAAAAGCAGGACTCGTCACTGAAGATCATCCGCTGCCATTCTGAGTGGCTCCATGACAGTCTGGCACGACACCGTTGCAGTCTTTGGCGACGATGTAATAGTGTTAAAGGCAGTCTTCGTAACGGTCTACGTGCGTGCAGTCCTACGTCGTGCAGATGTCTTCCAATGGGGCTGGCACTAATCAGACGCTGCATTGAGGGCATCACTGCTCGCTGAATATCCGCAGTTGTGGCTGTTGGGTCACTTCGCACATTTCGGACAACCCGTCGGTTCTTTTTCTCCGTGGTTCGTCTAGGTCTGCCAGACCCTTCCTGTCGCTGCTGCATGCCTTGTTCTATCCACTGCTGCCAACAGCGGGCTATGGTGATATTCGCGCGACCAAAATGGCGCCCAGTACGGCGATAAGACCATCCCGTTTCCCGGAGTCCGACGATGCGGCTCCTCTCGAACTCCTTCAAGTGCTCGAATTGCCTTCGAACTTTTTCCCGAGGCATATTTCACTTGCAAAGGATGCAACCAACACAACAGCACGAGTCAGAACGGCAAGCACGCGCAACGGGACGTCCTTACATAGCCGGTCAGGCACAATGTTACGACCCCTTCCTTGCTTGCGTCACATGCGCGGCCGAGCGTGATACTTGAATCATGCATGTCTCACAATGTCAAACATACCCACCAAGTTTCATTCCTGTCAGTTGCTTCCTTCTGGGTGCAACTATTTTTGTGACGTAGAGTGTATTTATGCCTAGGAAAAGGTCTGAAAGCAAATGTTTTCTTTACTTAGGGTTGAAAGGAGAAATAAGAACTCCTAACCCCCCCCCCCCTCCTTAGCAAATAACCTTATCTTACAGTTATCTCTTCCGAAGCAGTTCTATCCATCTCTTCCTCATTTGTCCCAGACCATGGTAACATGTGGAAAAAAGCTTAAACTAAGGATTTGGAAGAGTAGACAAAAACTGAATTCTCATGGCCCTGCTGATGCTATTTTGATCGCCTTTCTACAGAGAAGTAAAAAACATTTTCAAGGAGGAAATACGCAGGGCCGAATGACGAAAAACACAAGACTGATTATTATTTGAAAAATTACAGATAAAAGTTAAAAAAAAAATAAAAAAAATATTTTTATTAAAATAATTTTTTTACTGTATAATAAAAACAATTATTTTTATTTTTGATTAAAGTTAAAAAAAAATTTTAATTGGCTCATTTTGAACTGGGTGGGCAAGGGTACACTGATATCCGCCGCAACCCCTGTAATGAGGGGAAGGGAGGGGGTGCTCATGGTTAAAGGAGCCTTTAGCTTGAGGAAAAAGATTTTACAAATTTTTTTGCGGAAACTTCGTATTAAATTGGTTGAAGAAATAGCCAAAATTAAAGAAGCTTCCGATGAAGAAATGATGATTCTTCTGAATACTTCAGTATTCAGAAGAAAAGCATTTTTTTATTAGTAAATACTTTAAAATCTTTAGAAACCATTTTCGTTTCTAGTTCATAAAAACTGGATGAGGCGAAAGCAGCTATTCAAAAGAACTTGAAGCCTCTTGGAATAGCTCTTGCTGTTACAAGGGTCTTCACGTTCACAGCCCTTTCAATAGTTTCTATGGTATATTAAAAAGAGAATGTGAAAAAAATATCACTTCAATGAACGGAATTTTTATACCAACGAGGATAAGGTGCTATGTATTACAGTTGTTTGTACATAACTATGCATCCTTCTGAATATAATGAACTGAAAGGTGTTCTTCGCTGGGGCGAAAAATCAGAGACCCTTGTCATTTTTTTTTTATAGCAGAGTCAAAAGATTTCTTTAACTATGTACAAAACATTGTGACATCATGTTAAGTGCGTCATTTACATTTCACAGTAAATAATTTAAGTAGTTTTACATTTTTTGTGCTACAGTTCTTAATCATTACTTTGGTATTTTCTTACTTCTGTTGTGACATTTCGTATAAATCGGAAAAGTCATTGGAACGGTAGTTGTATGTTTTGTGTGTGCAATCGTGAGGCATTTCAAAAAGTAAGCCTTAGTTCTTTAAAATAATAAATTTTGCATGATATGATTAATTTTAACATAAGTATTTTGTGGCAATTTGTATCGGTAATTAGGTACACATTTGTATCACAAATGTGTACATTTTAATAAAAACGTACACATTTGTGTTTCACGCAATGAAGTGAAATAATTTTGGATTTTACGAAAAAATACTCTTAGGTTCCAAAGAACTTGATTTATTAAAACACTCGTAAAGCCAAGTTAATAATATGGTCAGGGCCGGATGGAACTTTTGCGGCGACCGGAACAAGATTTATTTACGGGATCTGGAAAATGAATCTCATACTTGAATAAAGTCGTTACGTGAAAAATGAAAACGCACGAAAGCTACTGTAAAGAAAAAATTATTATCTCAAATTGCTGTGAGATTAAGATAAAGACTATAAAGTGCATTGAAAGTTCAGAAAGAGAGAGAGAGAGAGAAAGTGAAAAGAGAGGGAGAGAAAGGGAGTGAGAGAGAAAGGGATAATGAGAGAGAAAGGGGGAATGAGAGAAAAAGGGAGAAAGAGAAAGAAGGAGAGAAAGAGAAAGAAGGGGAGAAAGAGAAAGAAGGGGAGAAAGAGAAAGAAGGGAAGAGGTGGAGAAAGGGAGGGAGAGGGAGAGAGAAAAGGGGTATGAGAGAAAAAGGGAGAAAGAGAAAGAAGGGGAGAGATGGAGAAAGGGAGGGAGAGAGAGAGAGAGAGAAAAGGGGAATGGGAGAAAAAGGGAGAAAGAGAAAGAAGGGGAGAGATGGAGAAAGGGAGGGAGAGAGAAAAGGGAGAAAGAGAAAGAAGGGGAGAGATGGAGAAAGGGAGGGAGAGAGAGAGAAAAAAAGGGAGAAAGAGAAAGAAGGGGAGAGATGAAGAAAGGGAGGGAGAGAGAGAGAGAAAAAGGGGAATGAGAGAAAAAGGGAGAAAGAAGGGGAGAGATGGAGAAAGGGAGGGAGAGAGGGAGGGAAAAGGGGAATGAGAGAAAAAGGGAGAAAGAAGGGGAGAGATGGAGAAAGGGAGGGAGAGAGGGAGGGAAAAGGGGAATGAGAGAAAAAGGGAGAAAGAAGGGAGAGATGGAGAAAGGGAGGGAGAGAGGGAGGGAAAAGGGGAATGAGAGAAAAAGGAGAAAGAGAAAGAAGGGGAGAGGTGGAGAAAGGGAGGGAGAGAGAGTAAAAAGTGCTAAGATCTTCGGTTTCCTTTCCGGGGAGAAAGGGGTTTAGGTTGCACTGTGTTTTTTTCATAAACTTCCTCAAAAAATGATAAAAAGATAACTTTAACTAATCTGCGTAGCGAAGATTTTTCATAGCAAAGATTTTTGCATAGAAAATAATAAGGATCTTTTTTAAATAGATTCTTTTATATATATTATATTTTTACCTGGTATGTTTTAGTGATTGGTTTTTGATGCAAGGCGGAATAACTGACAAACTAGAGAATTTTCTTAACATTTCTACGCGCTCATGTATGATTTTTTTTTTTTTTTTAATTTCCAGTACTGTTTTTAAAGTGACTGAACAATTGGCCTCTATATATACCCCCAAAACAACTTTGATATTATTCTTTTAATTTTTTAAATTTAAGCAGGGGCAGATTGGCCCACCGGGACATTTCCCAGGGGAATGGGGGGCTTGCGCATATTTTGTCTCTTTCTTTCTTACTTTTTTACGCTTTCCAACCGTAGGTTGAAGAACCGTATATGCTCCAGCTTTTTCCGTCCGTCCGTCTGTCGGCACGATAACTCACGTAAAAATGGTTCGATTTCGATGAAATTTTAGTATGTGGTAGGGGACCACCAGGGGACGAACCCATTGAAAATGGGTGAAGTAGGACCAAAGGTCACGCCATAAGAGCGGGATCCACTCAATTGCCCTTATGCGTCATAACTTGCGTAAATATGGTTCGATTTCAATGAAATTTTATTATGTGGTAGGGGACCACCTGGGAACGAAGCCTGTTGAAAAGGGGTAAAGTGGACTCAAAGGTCAGGACATAGGAGCGGGATGCATTCCATTGACCTTATGCATCATAAGGTGCGTAAAAATGGTTCAATTTCGATGAAATTTTAGTATGTGGTACGGGACCACCTGGAGAGAAACCCCTATTGAAAACGGGACAAATGGAGTCAAAAGTCAGGACATAGGATCAGGATCCATTCCATTGCCCTTATCCCACACTGTTAAGGTGGACGTCAAGTAATTTTGCTTCCTATACTTCCAATGGAAAACCTTTTGTACACATTTCCTTCATAATTAGTGTGTTCAAAAGGATGGAAATTCGAACATCGATTAAAATAACTTCATACTATAACTTGGAATACTTAACATTTTCTAAAACATAAGCATAATTATATGAAAAAACAATAACGTTTCTTTTGGTGGTGTTGAAACCAGAAAAAAGATGGCGCGACCTGTACTTTGATGTCAGTGGACAAATAAATGTTGGATTGCATAAGTACGGTTATGGTTTAGAAAATATTATTACGGTTATGGTTTAGAAAATATTAAGTATTCCAAGTTATGAAATGAAGCTATTTTAATCGATGTTCAAATTTTCATTCTTGGGAACGCATTAATTGTGAAGAAAATGTGTGCAGAAGTTTTTCCATTGGAAGTATAGGAAGCAAAATTACTTGACGTCCACCTTAAAGTAGCAATTCTTGTATGTATGAATATACATTTTATTTTGAAAACGGCTCTAAGAATTTTGATGAAAGTCGTTAACCTACCGTTTTCTGGTACTAGAAATCGATTTTGCTTGATCTCAACTTTAGGAGAATTCGTTTAGTGGGTTAAATAGCCACCCCGAGTTATAACGTTTTTAGTGTCATGGCGTCGTCCCATTAATGTTTCCAATGCCTAGAAATCTTATGACGTCACAATCTCGCGTTTAAAAATGTTAGTGCGCGGTCACGCCATCTGTCTCATTACGTCACGCGTTGTGTGTGGATCCTATTAAAGTTTTATGACGTCACACTCTTGCGAGCAGATGGTCGCGATTCCCATCTGCTTCATTACGTCACGCTTTGTGTGCGTATGTCCGTCCGCACGATAACTCTCGTAACAATCGTTCGATTTAGATGAAATTTTAGTATCTGGTAGGGTATCACCTGGGAAGGAACCTTATTTAAAGTGAACGAAATGGGGTGAAAAGTCAGTACATAGGAGCAGGATCCATTCCACTGCTGTTATGCGTATTACCATGACTCCGGTTGTACTATAACGAAGTGAATTTCTCCGTCATCTTTGGTCTACGCCGGGATTCGAACCCGAGTACGCTTATTCCGGAACAAGCAGCTCTACCAACTGAGCTACGCAGACATGTATTCTGATTCCTATCTGCCTTTATGTCATGTGCGTCCTGCTGGCAGGTACGTCACATCTCCCCCCCCGAAAGAGGGCCGGGGGCATGGCCCACGGATCAGCCGTGACCATGAATCGCTGCAGGCAAACAACCACTGTAGAACGTGCACTTGAGAACTCCCAGTCAATCTGGTGTGTGGAATGCAACGTCACACACATTTATTTTTCGAAGCACTGGAGAAGGGATTCTCTGATTTTTCCTATCTCGCGGTGTGGAAATAACATCACACCAATGCGAGATTTTGAACGGTCGGGTCATCCGGGTAGTTCGGGCGCCATTATAACGAAGTGAATTTCTCCGTCATTTTTGGTCTACGCCGGGATTCGAACCCGAGTACGCTTATTCCGGAACAAGCAGCTGTACCAACTGAGCTACGCAGACATGTATTCTGATTCCTATCTGCCTTTATGTCATGTGCGTCCTGCTGGCAGGTACGTCACAGTACGATGGTCGCGGAATACTTATTACTCGTCTAATTGGATAAACAGTGAGGTTGCGTTCCCATGAATGTAAAGAACCCAATCTCAAAGTTTACGGACGTCGCGTTGTGTTTCATATGGGCTCGTTACGAGGTATTCGTAAAAAACCCATATGCCGCAAATTGTGAATTTAGAGGAATATACACAGCCTATAAAGTTAGCTACACCAGGTTAAGTAATTAACAATGTTTATTAATAGAAAAAAAGTATATATAAGCAATTACGTCCATTAGGTGGAGGCCAAATAAAAGTTACGTTGAATTAAAAGATATTGGAATTAGCCATGTTTACTGATCAACTGCTGCGTACGCCTGTCACACCCTTGAGCTTAACTTTAAATTACCTCCCTCAATCTATTCCGAGGAGGCATAGCGACCATGCATATGTATATAACTAGTTAACATGGGAACTGGAGTTGGGAAAAATAACGTCATCTTACCTTCCTGTCGTTGGTGTGGTCGCTCGTTGAAGCCCCACGCTGGTAGATGAAAACTTGCGTGGATGTTGACCGCGTGGTTGGTTTGCTGTATATCTTGTCTGCCGCGCTGGGACCGCGTACTATGTCCGTTTCCTAACTAAGCCTCATCCGTCTCATCCTCGACTATCTCTGAAAATCGTACTTCGACTATCATCTCTAGCTAACCATCTCTAATTTTTCCATATGATCACCTCATCTTCTCTCGTGTCTGTGTATATATTTCCGTCCCTTTAATTTTTCACGTGATAGGGGCGTGCCTACAACCTTCTACGTACTTCTTCGTCTGGGGTCCTGATTGGTCAGCTGATCTGGCCAGTGCTCGGGCTTAGTGGCTATTGGTTGGACCTCTGGTCCAGTTGGCTACCTTTTCGCGACAGCTGGCCTGTTGTGCAGGTGGCACTTTTTGTGAATTGCATAAGGCCTATTTTACGCTCAGATGAATGGCGAGGAATTTAAAGGGGCTTTCCGCTGCCAGAGTTACGACTTTTCCGTGACACCGCGATGTACTTTACGACTTTCGCTGGTGCCTCTCTCATCAAGGAGAAGTCTTAAACTGCAACTCGCCTATTCATCTGACCGCGTTCCGGATTCTGGCCTGTGCCTTCTGAAATACCGGGATGTATTGTCCCACCAGCAACGCTAGCACTGGGGACATTTCTTAGATTTTGCGAATGCCATGCTTTTCCTCACAAGAGTGAAAAGAAGGTGAATTCCTTTGGTCATTCTTCACGGGTGTCCGGCAAACCGTTTTGACCACCTTGGGTTTCTGCTTCCGTGGGGAAAAGGGGGTTTATGAGGCAGGAAGGGAGCAGAAGAAAAATAATTTAAATTAAGTAAAAAAAAATAATTTAGGTAAATTACTCCTGGTCTTTAAATTTTAATTAGGCCGTAAACAATGTGACCCGAACTACGAAGTAGTTCCGCGGCAAAACATTATCTCCCCTTCATCACGAAAGTCCGTGATATGGGGGGGGGGGCAATGACCACCGAACCAGACGCGAATTGTTGGGTTACCCGGGTACAAGCTTTTGCTGGCTACATCTTTCCCATCTATGCTGAACTCTATTCTGACTAGGGGTGTGTCAGCCATTTGTACAGCTTACAATGCTACTTTATGAAAATTTTGGCTAATTAAACACACTATATACAAAACACTAATAATATAAAACTAAAATAATTGGTTCCTCCACCTTTTGATATCACCTTATAAAATAAGTACATGAGCGCCGGCATAATGCGCTTTTCCACTTCTGCAAAAAGACTTGTACTATTTGATTACAGGAAAACAACAGTCTTTCAGTGTATTAGTCTTTTCCATTGAAGAATTTTAGTTAATTTATCTACGTTGGTTTGTTTTTCCCAAGAGCTGTTGCATACCATCGGGAAACCGAAAGGTATCACCAGTTGTGGGCACCTTAGCGTCGACAACAGGTGAGCATTGTTGAGATGAAGAACAGGAGGAGCAGAAGAGCTGTTAGAGCCGCCACCACAAGTTTTAGCATACCTGTGGTGGACCAGGTCCAGTAAGAGGGCCACCAGTCCTTGTTCCAGTATTCTCCGGGAACCGAAGACTGCGAATGTATATACGTCATGTTGGGATGGAGCAGCCGGATTGAGGGTTGCTCCAAACACAACTCAATGACTTTGCAGGTTGTTACTGTCCTTCCACGCAAACACAACTTTTCGGTGAGGCACTGTATGTCTGTGTTGAACTTTATTGTGATGGAGATTTCCTCCGTTTTTAGGTACACCGACCTAGTGTGTACGATTAGGCGTTCAAACTGGATGTCCACTCTTCCTGGCGCGCAGGAAGAAAAAACACGAAATTTTAGTGTTGCCACTGAGTCGCAGGCAAAACACCCTGATGCTTTTATTTCCGCTTCAGCAAAACGAGGGCACACTGTACGTACTTCCAGGGAGTACTTATACCCGGCGAAATGTAGATTCACCTGTATGGGAGCCGAATGTATAAGTTCCGACGTTAATTGTCCGTTCTTGTCAACCCGTAGGTGATGCCAAGCGACCGTCATTGGAAGAGCATTCTTCTTCGTTTCCACCATTGTCCGTAGATACGACTGTTGCCTGCTGCACCGCATAGAATTCTCATAGAAATTGCAGCTAAACATCGCCGGATCGAACAAAAAGTTTTTCGACATGGATTCGTTTGCCTGTACGTCTCCGATGTGACCTTTCTCCGGACGTGATGGTTGTGCAGCTTTGTCTATGTAACTCTCCTGAGGATTTCCTACACGAGAGATAAGGTGAGTATTCAAAATCTCCACTGGCTGATCAAACGCTCCTGCAAGCTGAATCGTGATACCCGTCGACGTCGTAGCCTGCTCTCTCACCGTAAGAGTTTCTTCCGTGCCGTTGTTCTGATGCTCGATCAGGAGTTGATACTCGCACTGTACTGCTAGTATTCGGCGTACTTCGTACGTTTGCAAGAAGTCGGCTTCCAACCATATCCGGTGGAAATGGCAGTGCTGGCTGTCGATGGCCCAGCAGTGGGTGCTTCCACTGTCCGATGGGTGGCAATCAGTGATACCTGGCCAATCCAATGACTCCTTCGTTAGTGCGTCGAATTTCTTTGATTTGACGCAGCCTTTTCCCCAACTGCATGTTTCGTGATTAGCGCATACAACTTGATTAACATATCTCATACTGGTGACGTACGTGAAATAGTCCCGGGATGTGGACCATACGCAGGTTGCCTGCTTGAATGTTACTTTTATTGAAAGTAATGTGTGGTCATTTTGCTTATCTGTAAACCACAAACACTGCTGGTGGTCAATGTTCATCAGCGTGATTTGTGCATTCGTCGTTAGACGGCAAGTTTTGTCTCCGCTCAGCTCTGTGCACTCCTTAGCGCTTGAGGCAATTATAGTGTGCGAATTGCACTCACTTGCAGTTTCCTTGACTAGCAAAGCTAATGCTAGAATTACTAACGCGTGGGGAGGCGCTTGCAAAGCAGGATGCGCTAAATGACGCTCCAAGAACTCGTTCATCCGTGCAGCACGGTGACGTAATGCGGCGCCGGCCACGGCTCCGGATTTTACAGATAAGTAAGTTGAGCCTCTAATTAGCCGATATGCTCTCCAGAGCAGATATCCTGTACTGTACATTGCACGTGCAATGGTTACGACTACAGTTTTGACGTATACAAAAGCAACCGCCGTCAACAGAATCAGAACGGCGTATACTATATAGGAGACCACTGGGGGTAAGCACTTCAGTTGTTTAAACAATTCTTTGCAGAAAATGCACTGCAATGGTTGGCACATAGTTCGACCGATAACATGTACTGCTCCCCTCAGGGTTTGTCCGTTAGTAGTCACGAAAATTAACTTCATTTCTGCGGAATTTTCCAACATTTCTGGGGGCAAAGTGGTTTGATACGGAGCTTCTTTAAGCGTGATTACCACTTCTTGCCCTGATATTCTGACCACAAGCACCCCTGGGTGCGAGAGTGTAATGACTGGATCATTATATGTCAACTTTATCCTGGCATGTTGAAACACGGCTTCTTCGTCGGTCAGCAAATGACGCCTATGCCGATTATGATGAACGTGCGATGAAAGCTTTTTCACTGCACATATTTGATAGGATACTAAGACCGGATTATTAATTTTTCTTCCCTCAGCTTCATGAACTAATATGATATTAGCCGATACCAATTTGCAGTGACACGTAGATATTGAAGAATTCGTACACATAGCTGTGCGGCAGTACTCCGCAGTACCCTTGCATAATGACTGCTTATCGCACGTGCATGGGAGTCCTTCTCTTTTGCACTCAATTAGAGTGTGAGGACCCTGGGAAGCTGGTTTCTGCTCCGAATAAAATCGGGTAGGTTCTAAAAGCTGATTTTCATGTGCAATTCTTGTTACCCAAGTCTTCAGACAATTCTCACAAGTTTCAGAGTAGCAAGCATTTCGTGGGACACCCCACTCCAATAATTCTGCACGTGTAGGTATTTTGCAAGAATAATTCCCACGCATATATACCTGCAAACTTCAGCGTCTTTTGTAGCGACGTAGGAAAATAAGCAGAAGAGCGGGAGAAATATTAACACTCCCATGAGTGACGGGCAGAATTCCTACGTGAAATTTAATATGTCGAGTCCTTTCTCTGTATTCTGAGAGTGTCCTGCAACAAGACACAAGGCGTGACATAATTATCCCCTTCAGCTCCACATGTCAAAATATGTATATACATTTCTCTTACGTACTTTTTTTTTTTTTTATGCCTTGGTCGCTATACCCTCGTGTCGAACTTACTCTTTAAAAAAAAAACCACTCATTTTTTTCCTGTATCCTTTCCTTTTTTCCTTATACATAAATATATATATAGTGCACGGAGAGAAAATTATTAAAATTGCAGTAATACTACATGTCCCGTTTACCCATTTGATGCGCGATGATACTTAAAACTCTTTTCCCTAATTCCGCACAATACGTGACACATACGAGTACATACATACACTTATATACACAAAGTATACCAATTTCCTTGAGTTCAGTTTAAAAATATATCTTAAACTCATACATAATTTACACCTGTATACAATAAAAAAAACACGATATTACATTTTTCCTGCATGTAAGTTTTAGTGAATTATCTATTTTATTTCCTTTATCATGCTATGAAGAGCGTCTTGTCTCCGAAGCAACTCAATAAAATTTCTCTTTTTTTTTCTTTCTCATTCACGTCCACTTTTCTCGTGAAGAATTCTTCCTGAAGCCATTTCTCTCAGCGAGATCGGCTTACCTAACAAGTACGGCTCCTTAACATTACAAAAGCACGCGTCCCCCCTGTCTTCTTCCTTAAGGGACGATTTTACGTAACCTCCATGAGAACATAGCTTTACTCTTCCCCGGATCCTGGATAGCGCTGAACGCCTACAGCGATTTCTGCTGTCATTGCGACGCTATTGTATCAACGGGTCGTTCTGACATTCAAACGACTTTCTTGTTTGGGACTATATGCTTACTGCGAAATGCCTATTATGCAACTGAATTACGTGTCAGCGTACCTGATCACACGTATGCCTTCCTACTTCTGGTATACAGTCCCCTTTCCTAACGACTAACTTCAGGCAAAGAATAAATATACCTGGCTTCGCCAGAAGACCTTCCCTGACCCTGAGCTTTGGGGATCACTTGCTTCTCGGATTCAATGCAGGTTGATCATGCGAGCTTCACCTTTCCGTGTCGCATTACCGCCATTTTACATTTTTTTCTCTCAACGGTCACTTGACCTGTCTTCATATTCTGGAGAAAAACAATAATTTTGGCCTTTATGGCCCTGTGGCTAATTATATTTGTCCACTTTCTTTCCTCAGCGCCTTACATATATCGCTAGGGAGAGACAATTTTACACATACAATGGTTATAACGAAGTAAATTTCTCCGTCATTTTTATCCGCGCCGGGGTTCGAACCCGGGTCCCCTCATTCCGGAATAAGTTGCTCTACCAATTGAGCTACGCGGACGTTTTATTCTGATTCCTATCTGCCTTTATGTCGTGTGCGTCCTTCGGGCAGGTACGTCACATCTCCTGGTACGTTACATCATCTCCCCCTTATTTTTTTTTTTTTTCGAAGTGCTTCTCTTATTTTTCCTATCTCGCGGTGTGGAAATAACATCACACCATTGCGAGATTTTGAACGGTCTGGTCATCCGGATAGTTCGGGCGCCATTATAACGAAGTAAATCTCTCCGTCATTTTTATCCGCGCCGGGGTTCGAACCCGGTCCCCTCATTCCGGAATAAGTTGCTCTACCAATTGAGCTACGCGGACGTTTTATTCTGTTTCCTATCTGCCTTTATGTCGTGTGCGTCCTTCGGGCAGGTACGTCACATCTCCTGGTACGTTACATGGTATTCGGATACACTTAACCAAACCCCAGGTAAGACTTTGTTTTCTTCATTTAAGTGATAGGCTTCCCCACCTGCAGCGATTAATTCGGTTCTTTGCAATGTTTCACTGTAACCTCGCCAAGTATAAGAAAAATCGTGTGTGTGATTTCACGTTCTAATTTTTCTTTTTTTTCTTTCGCTGTGGTCCTTTCAGGTTTTTCGCGTTCGCTTGGTTTCGCGAAGTCCCCCCCCCCCCTTTTTTTTTCTCTATTTTCCGCCATCTTGATTCTTCTGACCCTTTCACAACCGATTTGAGTACTTAACTGCGATGCAACTGAGATACTACCTAGGAATAAAATAAACTCCCGTTTTTTTTTTGTTTTTTTTTTTTCTCCGCGAAATTAGATTATTGCTGGTTTACTGTATAAAACTTGTTCTTTCAGATTTTCGAATGTTCCTCGCTAACGTCTGATTGACGTATAGCTAGACAGACTAATCTCTGCTTTTGCTCTTATGTAATCATTACTTTCAAAAGTAGGCATCGGAATAATTCACTATGTAGTAATTTACTATGTAACCTGAACAGAAAATACCTTCTTAAAATATTTCTTGGATGTGGGCTGGTTAATTTTTTCCAAAATTCTTAATTAATTCCTCACATCCGAATATACAGTAATTTTTTTTTTTCGCTAGATGCTATTTAAAGTAAAAATACTGTACTGATTCTGTTTTTTTTTCTCTTATCGACTGATGAGGAATTAATTCCTGAACCTGTTACTATTATTTTAGGAAGTGCTCTTATTTCTGACAAGGCACATATTAATTATTTCTGCAAATAAATCTCCAGTTTGGGAACACTCATTAATATTTGCTAACTTGTTCAGCCAGATTTTATTTTAGAATATTTTCTGACTAAACGCAGTTTTATTTTTGCTTGCATACATCTATATCACTTTTTTCTTAATTATGTAGTCCTAGTAATTCACTCTTATCTATAGCTCTTTACCTGGTCCTTACATGATTGCTTATTAATTATGGACATGTAATGAATGTTATTTTACAGACGATGGGGAGCTATCCCAGGGTAAATAATGCATTCCAAAATTATTCCCAAAACACTATTCAAAATTACCTGATGACTATTCCTAGAACTCTTCGTTTATTTATTATTGTTATTATTATTATTATTATTTTTCCCAGCACAGTCGTAACCGGCTGTACCTTGATTGGATTTTAACTAAATTTTTAGACAGTGATATTACCTGTTAAGGGCTAAATTCATGAGTTCCCTTAAACTAAATTACTGAACAGTACTATCTTAATTTTTCCACCGCTGCATTTATCTACCAAATATTTCGCTCGTATTTCGCTATTACTGAAAAAAAGAAATTTTTCTTTAATCACTATCACTAGGTATTGCTGAAAAACTTTTGAGAAGGGTGAGGTGTTTCATTTCCTATTCTGTAGCATGAAATTGAATTTACCTACACCACACCCTCTAGTAACCTGGCTATTCACCCTAAACCCAAGTTTCACACGGGATTACTTTTGCTCTATTCCACTGAGGATATGCATAATTTACCGTTGTAGAAGTTTCCTTTTCAGCTGATAAATTCTGTTGCATATCGTTTGACAAATATCTGTCCACTAAATCAAACCAAGACCTTCCTTCCGGATTTAATTGTTGACTTAAATTTTGCAACATTCTATCAACAAAACCTGCATTTTGCGCTGCTTCCCCACTGGGCATTTCACTTTCACTAACAACTTTAGGAATAATGCTAGCCTCACCGTGGGCAAAAGATTCCTCAACTGCGATTTCCGTTGGTTTCGCTACCTCGCATTGAACCGCTGAGGTGTCTGCTATTGGAATTCTCGAACGGAGGACATACGGAGAGCGAACAGAATCCTCGCTTTCCTCCATACATTCCTAATTTTCCTGAACCGTTTGCTGCCTTTCCTGAACAATTTCCTGTTGTGCACCTCGTGCACTGGTACTCGGGAAAGGTTCTTCTGCTACGTGCTCTGACGTGCGCGGCGGGGGACAGTCAAACACAGGGATATACTCGAATTCCTCGGTGCTGTCGCTAAATGTGCCGGCGTCGTCTTCGGGTACTCGGCTCGAACCCGGGAGTTCCGCTCCTTCGAACGCGGGTGTCTCCCTACTCAAATGAGGCTTCCTCGCGGATTCCTTGAAAATTCTGTTTAAGTGAACCACTTGTTCATTTCGGTGGTCGATCACCGATCTTATCCGAACATTTACCGGAGTTGGGAAACTAAGAATTTCAAATTCACCTCGATTTTGACGTGCCAACTTTCTCGACAGGCCTGCTTTCAAGTATGGAGTATGCAAGAAAACTCTATCTCCAACTTTCAAATCCTTATCGCGGGCAAAGCGATTGAAATACCGTTATTGTTTAGCAGCTGCGTCTTGTAGGTTCCCGTGTACTATTTCATACGCCTTTCGATCTGCTTCTTCTTGTTCCGCTGCAGAATCCAGTGCATTTACTCCCTCATCCGGGTCATACTGGCGACTCATCCAGTCCGCAACAACGTTTTCTTTCCCTTTTTCATACAAAATTTTGTACGTGTATTCGCTAAGGGCTAACCGCCACCGGTGAAGGCGGCTATTGCAATCACGCACGTTTTGTAAGTAGGTGAGAGGGCGGTACTCACTAATCACAAAACATTCTTTGCCCAAAAGATAATGCCTCCAATTTTTTGTCGCGGCAACCACTGCTAAAAGTTCCTTTTCTATCGTGGGGTAATTCTTTTCCGCCTGAATTAACTTCCTAGACATAAAAGCAATTGGTTGCAATTTCCCATCCAAATCCTTCTGTTCTAAAACAGCCCCGACTGCATAGTTACTCGCATCACAATGCACATAAAATGGTTTGCTGTAATCCGGGTGTACGAGAACAGGGTTACTCAAAAGGCACTGTTTTATCCTATGGAAAGCCCTATCCGCTTCCATGTTCCATTTGAATTTTCCCTTCTTGGTCAATTCGGTCAGAGGGGCCACAATGTCAGAGAAGGAAGGAATAAACCGCCTGTAATAGTTACATAACCCAAGAAAACCCCTGAGGCCCTTTACAGTAGAGGGGACTGTAAAATCGTTTACTTTACATAAATTCGTGGGATCAGGTTGAATCTTTTCGCCGTCCACTACAGGCCCTAAATACTTCACTATACTGGCCTCATAAAAGTACATTTCTTAGGGGCAAGGGTTATATTATGCTCCCTCAATCGCTTAAATACTGCTTCCAATTTTATTAAATGTGTCTCCTCGTCTTTCGATCCAATGAAAATATCATCTACAAAACACATAATATTGTGCTCCGCTAAGCCGAACAGTACTGCGTCGTTTAGCCGCTGGAAGCTAGTGGGCGAATTTCGGGCTCCGAATGGTAACCTCTCAAACTGAAAAGACCCAAGCGGTGATGAGAAAGCAGTCTTGTGTTTATCTCTTTCTGCTAACTCTATTTGATAGAAACCGCTACGCATGTCCAGCGTAGAAAAACAGAAATTTCCTTTAGCTGATTCAAGTAGGTCCTCTATCCTTGGCAAGGGGTAGGGGTCTGGAATTACTGCTTCATTTAGTTTTCTCAGGTCAATACAAATTCTATAGCTGAAATCCTTTTTTCTAACGAGAAGCATGGGGGCCATGTAGGGGGATGCACTTTCAGTTATAATACCTGTGTCTAATAATTCGGTTAATTGTTTTTCTGCCTCCTTCCGGAGATGATGAGGAACGCGGTAAAAATTTCTTTTGATAGGGACATCTGTGTTTAAATTTATTTCGTGATATAGGAGGTTGCATTTTCCTAATTCAGATATCGTTCGTGCGAAAACATCTTTATATTTCATTAGTAGGCGGGCCAAAGGTTTCCTCCATTTTAGTTCTAACCCTTCCAGGTCAAAATCCTTGGGAGATAAGGGGGGCAATTTTTCAGCCTTATTCTCCTGTACTGCGCTGATTTCTACTATCGGTTGGATAAACACCGTTTTGCTATGCCTATTTAAGTGGAAGGGCTGATCTGTAAAATTTGCTATCAAAATAGGTATTTGTCCCAAAGGGTTAATTACGTTTACTAATCGACCTATCCTGATATTTCCCTGCGAATACTTCTCTAAGGGCTGGACCAACACCTGGCCTTTAGGATTTTCAGCAAAAGGTTTGCACCGTACCATTATGATTTTCTGAGAAAAAGGGGGAATAATTTCTTTCCTAATTGTCTTTCCTACTTTCGTGACATCGTGGGGAATTCTGGTGCCTGATAACTTAGGCTTTACTACGGGAGGACATCGCTGTTCCACTTTGTTTACCTTCGTTTTCCTAGTACCTTTTCCGTTCTCATTTTTCTGAGATTTAATCGGTTCAGCCTCGGAATCTCCGTCCCGTTGCAACGTAGCCTTTTTTGCATTAAACACATAACCATGCGTTTTTAATAAATCCCATCCCAGAATTAAGGAGTAACTGGTGTGAAGCCTATGTTCCGTTACATGATAGGGGTGCGTAATCGTATCATTGCCAATCACTGTGGGAAGTTTGTAGCATGCGGAGAGGGAGAGGGTCCCCCGTGATTCCTCTCACGAATATGCCAGAATCACGTGGACGAACTTTAATATTTTCCCGGACTTTTTCTAATAATTCCGGCCCACACAAGCTGACGCCTGCTCCCGAATCAATTAACGCAACAGCTTCTACACCGCCAATTTTCACTCTCACTAAGGGTAAAGGGCCCTGTTCCTCTATCGTGCAGCTAGTAAGGGTTACTTTGACCTTTTTCCTAAAATTTTGACGACAACGGTCGGTCCTAACGCCCTGGTCCGATCTTAGTTTAAAGTCCTCCGCGGTAAAGTATTCCGACGAGTTGACTGAGATGCGAATCTGACCGTGGGATATGCGGCGTTCGCTCGTCCTCGTATAGCCCGATTGAAATTTTCCGAGCGCCCGCCTGGGCGAAATTGCTCTGCTCTACTGGCATGGGAGGAGGGTCAAATGAAGCGGGAGTCCTGTAGTCTCTCCGCGGCTGCTGCGCGGGGCCTGGGCGAAATGAACTGTCCGTCCGTCGGTGAGGACACTCGCTCTTAAAGGGCGTGGGACTACCACAAAAATAACAGGCGCCTCTAAATCTCTGTTGCTCTGAGAAATTCCTAACTGAAGGGTTGTTTGTCGTCTGCGATTTTTTTTATTCGGGCTACCTGGGCTTTATGTGCCTTTTCGGCCTCCTGGAGTTTACGCTCGAGTTCCAGGCTTTCTGCCCTTAAGTTTCGGACCTGCACCTCGTGCTCCGCCATTTTTGAGCCATCAGAGTACATCACTCAGAAATAGCATCTGTTGAGCCCGTCGCTTGAGATCGTGAACGCAGGGAGTTCTGCGTCGTTCCAGGGTCTTCCTCTAACATGTTTAAAGATCTGCCGATTACTTCTTCATTCTGTTCTTCCAGAATGGCCCTATCGACAGCTTCAGCGAAGGTTTTCGGCACAAACGATAAAACGACCCGCTTTAATTTATTACTAAGCCCATTTAGGAACTGGGACATCTTTGTTTTATCCGCCAAATCCTGAACTTGCTGATTATCTAGGTCTAAACATTCTAAATAGGAATGAGCCAATCCCCTTAACCGGGACATATACTCAGCGACCTTTTCCCCTGAGCGCTGCCTACAAGAATTAAATTTCTGCATTTTCACTGTAATCGGCTGTTGCGCATCAAAGCGTTGAATTACAGCATTTTTAAATTTTCTGTAGTTGGTTTCCTTCCTCACGTCAATAGCATCAGTAAGGAACTGACTGGCGGCAGCTTTGCACTTAGCCTTAGCAGCTAGTATTTTAACTATATCTGACCATTCCGCTAATTGCCCTATACCATCGATCATTTCAAAAAATTGTCGCGCCGTTAAGAGTTCATCTGTGCCGGTGAAAACCGGAATGTAATTGAGCATACCTGCCATGGATTGAACCGTTTTTTGCGTCGCGCTTGCGGTATCGGGGGTCTCTTCTGTGTCCGACATTTTGCTATTAGTGCTTAGTCGCCTGAGGACGTCTAGCATATAAGATTTCCCTCACAGATTTAT
Organism: Macrothele yani; assembly: GCA_039090855.1. NCBI lineage: Eukaryota > Metazoa > Arthropoda > Arachnida > Araneae > Macrothelidae > Macrothele > Macrothele yani. The sequence goes on along the minus strand of CM077031.1, from coordinate 593,723 downwards.
AAAAATATTCCTCAACGTATCAGTGAACTACCGAGAGTAAAACCTCCTCAACACAACAAGGTGCATGGGATATCGACCAATGAAAACAAAATTTTGAAATGTTACTCTTATTTTATGGCTTATTTATCCTGATTCATTAGAGAATTCTCAACTATTAACTCATTTGACGTAATGCATACACTTAAAACACAGAACAAATCAAAACATTTAGAGCGAATATGCCATAAAACACATTTATGTAAATACTTCTTACTACCAGCAATTAGACATCTCTTAAAAAAACCTAAACCCTACGCATTTCTGAAAAGCATTACCCTTAATCTAGGTATGTTATTTTGATTCAGCCAAGAAATTACGTTTAACCACTGATTTCTGTGACTTCCGCTACACCCACATTTATACACAAATGAAATGTAAAGTATCAGCAAATTTTAAGCACAAATTTCATCAAACAAAGTTATGCACATAATATCAACGCTCATAAACCATATAAGAATGCTACTGTTAAACATATTATAAATTATTCAGTTAATTAAACTGTACTCAAGGAAATAGTTTCTCCGTAATTTCCACGAATTTCACTGTTAAACACTGTTTAACCACACTCATTCAAAGAATAGATTAAAAAAACTTTTAACTGTTATATTTCATTTTTCGATGCTTTTAAAGCTCTTATTAACTTGTGATAAATATTGACCACAAATAATGAAATCCAAATTAATTTTTCGGTTGCAGCTCACGATTTATACTCAACATACATATTCAGTCTGTAATTTAAATTATCTTCCCTCTCAACTACTGTCGGATGCAGCATAAATTTGGCTACTGGCAGTAGTGGTGAAGGAAGGAACCTTTATTAAAAGCATTTAGCGTTTCGTGCATTAATTTAACTGCATGGCACCACCTGGTGCTTATCATAAGAATTCTTTTGATTTATTCCGTGCACTTTAAATTTAACATTCTCAATACACTTGGATCAACACTTTTTGTTTTCAACCTTTTTCATTTAAAGTTAATAAACAAACATCAAAACATCAGTAACCGATATCACATTTCAATTCTTTAAACAGAATATTTTCTGAAGAAAAACCACTATAACCCGAGCTTATTAACTCAATTTTTCCAGAACTTGTTAACCCAACTAGATAAAACGTATGAACCCTACTCACCCAAAAATTCACCATTCTATTTTTTCAGCTGGACCAGTACTGAATCCCTTAATAATTTCAACTTCTGTATTTTATCGCTGTCCCGACCCTTCTGTGTATATTTCTCTGTCGCTCTTCTTGATACATATTCCAAAATCATGAGCTCCTTAATTAATTATTGCTAGTCTATAGACCAAAGTACCGCAATAACCCAGGTTCGAATCCTGGTCACGGCACCAGTTATATTACCGGTTGTACGGTGGTCGCGGAATACTTATTACTCGTCTAATTGGATAAACAGTGAGGTTGCGTTCCCATGAATGTTAAGAACCCAATCTCAAAGTTTACGGACGTCGCGTTGTGTTTCATATTAGCTCGTTACGAGGTATTCGTAAAAAACCCATATGCCGCAAATTGTGAATTTAGAGGAATATACACAGCCTATAAAGTTAGCTACACCAGGTTAAGTAATTAACAATGTTTATTAATATAAAAAAGTATATATAAGCAATTACGTCCATTAGGTGGAGGCCAAATAAAAGTTACGTTGAATTAAAAGATATTGGAATTAGCCATGTTTACTGATCAACTGCTGCGTACGCCTGTCACACCCTTGAGCTTAACTTTAAATTAACTCCCTCAATCTATTCCGAGGAGGCATAGCGACCATGCATATGTATATAACTAGTTAACATGGGAACTGGAGTTGGGAAAAATAACGTCATCTTACCTTCCTGTCGTTGGTGTGGTCGCTCGTTGAAGCCCCACGCTGGTAGATGAAAACTTGCGTGGATGTTGACCGCGTGGTTGGTTCGCTGTATATCTTGTCTGCCGCGCTGGGACCGCGTACTATGTCCGTTTCCTAACTAAGCCTCATCCGTCTCATCCTCGACTATCTCTGAAAATTGTACTTCGACTATCATCTCTAGCTAACCATCTCTAATTTTTCCATATGATCACCTCATCTTCTCTCGTGTCGTGTATATATTTCCGTCCCTTTAATTTTTCACGTGATAGGGGCGTGCCTACAACCTTCTACGTACTCTTCGTCTGGGGTCCTGATTGGTCAGCTGATCTGGCCAGTGCTCGGGCTTAGTGGCTATTGGTTGGACCTCTGGTCCAGTTGGCTACCTTTTCGCGACAGCTGGCCTGTTGTGCAGGTGGTACTTTTTGTGAATTGCAAAAGGCCTATTTTACGCTCAGATGAATGGCGAGGAATTTAAAGGGGCTTTCCGCTGCCAGAGTTACGACTTTTCCGTGACACCGCGATGTACTTTACGACTTTCGCTGGTGCCTCTCTCATCAAAGAGAAGTCGTAAACCGCAACTCGCCTATTCATCTGACCGCGTTCCGGATTCTGGCCTGTGCCTTCTGAAATACCGGGATGTATTGTCCCACCAGCAACGCTAGCACTGGGGACATTTCTTAGATTTTGCGAATGCCATGCTTTTCCTCACAAGAGTGAAAAGAAGGTGAATTCCTTTGGTCATTCTTCACGGGTGTCCGGCAAACCGTTTTGACCACGTGGGTTTTCTGCTTCCGTGGGGAAAAGGGGGTTTATGAGGCAGGAAGGGAGCAAAAGAAAAATAATTTAAATTAAGTAAAAAAAAATAATTTAGGTAAATTACTCCTGGTCTTTAAATTTTAATTAGGCCGTAAACAATGTGACCCGAACTACGAAGTAGTTCCGCGGCAACATGCGTCATAACTAACGTAAAAAAGGTTCGATTTCGATGAAATTTTAGTATGTTGTAGGGGGCTGACCTGGGACGAATTCTGTTGAAAGTGGACGAAAAGGGGTGAAAGGTTAGGACACAGGAGCGAGATCTATTCCATAGCCCTTATGCATCATAACTTACGTAAAAATGCTTCGATTGCGACAAAACTTTATCATGTTATTTCGGAGGTATACCAAACCGGTTCTGTTGAATATCATCGATATGGGATCAAAGGTCAGGGCACAGAACCGAGATTTATTCCACAGCCATTATTCTCATAACTTGAGTGATAACTTGAATAATGATTTCTGGTATGTTGGAAAGCGTATTATAATCAATGAATTTTACAAACTTGTTTAAAAATGTTTTCAGTTCAATTGTTTTAAACCCACAACTGAACCACACAGCACTTTTTTATAAACGAAATACAAATAATGTAATTATAACAAGCGGGGAAAAAGAAAAACTTCTATTCTGAATTAGGGAAAGAAATCCCCATACCAGACAACTGCTGGAATCCCAACTATACAATAAATGGGTCATGTGTGTTTGCGAACTTCTGGATTCACTTAGTATGTTCCGGGAGGGCGGGTGTGTGTGTGTAAAAGATGTTCTATGTGTTCCCCAAGGAAGCGGGTGGGGGGAGGGGGTAGTTTATTTAACTCCCGTTGGTTGTAGGAGGCATTAGTGCTGTGCTCATAAGAGCTGAGTTCGGCTCAATTTTAAGAGCCCGAGCCTGAAGTATGTTAGCCTTAGCCCGCCTGAGCCCGAATTTTACACTGGTGTTCAAAAATTAAGGACGAAGAGGAGAAATTAGCATGACAGCGGCACGAGCAGGCTGAACGGACCGAAAGACCACTCAGGAGATAGACTAGGGTCCGGTACGGTATAGGGCATGTGCATGTATATACAGCATAACGTAGGGGGGGGTGTCGGAAGGGTATATTGCACACGGGCGCTATACGCTGAGCAATTTGGTGAAAGCTATTGCACGGTGTACATCGGTTTGAACGTCGTCGTGTTGCTTCCACCGTGTGATTTAGCGAACAGGCAATCCAGTAGACGACATTTGGATGACTTTACACGAGGTCGCGTCATTGGGAAGTTGGAAGAATGTCGAAGTGTTGTAACGTACCAGGAGATGTGACGTACCTGCCAGAAGGACGCACGCGACACAAAGGCAGATAGGAATCAGAATAAAACGTCCGCGTAGCTCAATTGGTAGAGCAACTTATTTCGGAATGAGGGGACCCGGGTTCGAATCCTGGCGCGGATAAAAATGACGGAGAAATTTACTTCGTTATAATGGCGCCCGAACTATCCGGACGACCCGACCGTTCAAAATCTCGCAATGGTGTGATGTTCTTTCCACACCGCGAGATAGGAAAAATAAGAGAATCCCTTCTCCAGCACTTCGAAAAAAAATAAAATAAATAAATAAGGGGGAGATGATGTAACGTACCAGGAGATGTGACGTACCTGCCCGAAGGACGCACACGACATAAAGGCAGATAGGAATCAGAATAAAACGTCCGCGTAGCTCAATTGGTAGAGTAACTTATTCCGGAATGAGGGGACCCGGGTTCGAATCCTGGCGTGGATAAAAATGACGGAGAAATTTACTTCGTTATAGTGTGACTAGTGTGGCCGATGAGTTCGGGATCGCTCACAGCATCATTTCACGAGCTTGGGGAGCATTTCAAACGACAGGAACAGCTGTCCGAGAGTTTAGCAGTGGTCGTCCACGAGCAACCACGGCGGTGGACGACCGGTATATTGTCCTGCAGGCGAGAAGAGACAGACGGCAGACAGCGGGAGAAATCGCAAGGCACAGACAACAGAACGTCCGTTATCGCGTTTTACCGTGGCCAGGAGGCTGCACAAAGGAGATCTATTTGCACGACGACCAGTACGGTGTGTGCCATTAACACCTGCTCATCGGAGACGGCGGTTTCTGTGGTGCCAGGAACACAAGAACTGGACACATCAGCAATGGGGCCGAGTTCTCTTTACGGATGACAGCCGCTTTAGTCTGACGAGCGATTCTGGACGTATACACATCTGGAGAGAGCAGGGAACACGCAATCACATCTCCAACATCATCGAAAGGGACCAGTTTGGAGGTGGCGGAGTTCTCGTTTGTGGCGGTATCATTCTTGGTAGCCGCACTGACCTCCACATCTTCCAAGGAGGTTCAGCCACTGGTGTCCACTATTGTACCGATGTTCTCTTGCCTCACGTGCGTCTGTTTAGAGGTGCTGTGGGTTCGGAGTTCCTCTTCATGGACGACAACGCTACGCCGCATCGTACACTGGCTGTCGCAGAGATGTTGGATAGTGAAGATATTCAACGCATGGATTAGCCCGCAAGGTCCCCGGACCTAAATCCAATCAAACACGCGTGGGACCTTCTCGGGAGACGCTTGGCAGTATACGTCACCAGCCGCCAGCAACGATTCCGCAGCTGCCATTGGCGCTACAAGAGGAATGGGCCGCGATGCCTCAACAGCTCCTTGACAACGTCGTCCTCAGCATGGACAGACGTTGTAAATCCTGCAACGCAGTCAGGGATGATCATATCCCTTACTAAAGACTGGATTTTTCTTCGCAGCCGCCTGTCACATGGACGTTTCTGTCTTCTGCCCAGTTGTGCTCGAAGCTACCTTTTCAATAAAGTGCCTTTGTATCCTTTGGATTCCTTGTTTGGACGGTTTTGCTCACTTGTCCCATATTCTTACATCTTGGGGATCTTATGGTATGATTTGAGTCGATGTGGAGCAATTCTGCACGACGTTACATTCCAAAAACCGTCTCGTCCTTAATATTTGCTCGCCGGTGTATATTGCAAGATACAGCCCGGGGCCCGAACGAGTCCGAAAACTATGGTTAATCTGTTTAGGCATTAAAAAAATCTCCTCTTCCAAACTTCCACTCCTTCCTCCCCGTGCAATTAACCGATGTCTTTCTGAACTGCGGAGTGGGGAAGGGATGTCTGTATCTATTTCTATAGTTTCTTTGACCATTCATTTCATCCTGAAGCGTTTCAAGGGGCCCGGCAGCAGGAAAAATCGGGAGGAACAACAATCTACGTATGTTAACAGCATTGGGGTGGGGGTTGAACAGGGCGAAAAATTTCACTACTTTAGTTAAAGTAGTGAAAATACTTACCCATGTTTGATAAAGTTGCAGAACAGTGCTAGATAATGGTCACTATGGTATGTCATCATCATCAACAAACATTATCAGTCCACTGCTGGATGAAGGTCTCCCCAAATTTCTTCCACAATTGTCTGTCTTGGGCCCGTCTCCTCCATGTCACTCCAGCGTACTTTCGAATTTCATCCTTCCATCTCCCATGGGGGTCTTCTTCTGTCCTTCGGAATCCAGTCTAAAATTTCGGTTGTCCATCGGTGGTCCGTTCTTCTGGCAACATGTCCAACCCATTGCCATTTCAGTGATTTCACTCTGGTCATGATGTCGTCCTCTCCTGTCATTTTCCTTATCCACAAGTTCCTCTTCTTATCTTTCCTGGTTACACCAAGCATGCATCTCTTTATGCTATTTTGAATTGTCTGCAGTCTTTGTATATCTTTTTTAGTTAAGGTCCATGTCTCTGCTCCATACGTAAGCACTGGCAGGATGCATTGATTAAACATTTTTCTTTTGAGACATAATGGCATACTACTCTTAAAAATTCCAAAAGTTCTCCATCCAAGTTTTAAACGCCGATTAATTTCTTCATGAATGTGACCCTCACTCGATATCTGCTGCCCAAGATAAATGCAGGAATCGGTTGTCTCAAGCTTTACTCCATCAATCGATAAATCTTCATTTCTTGTAAAATCATTGTACATCACTACTCAAGAAACGCATATAGCGTATTAAATCCGTTTATTTCTTATGGTGTAGTAATCACAGAGATTCGCTAAGCTTTCGCACTCCACTGGGAGGCTTTTTCAAGGCAACGTTAAACATAAAAATGCAGGGAATTGGAACTCATAAGGCACAAAGATGATTTTTGAAAATAACGTGGGTGACATCACCAGCATATTTCGTGAAATGTTTTAGCACGTAATTACACGGCGCGCGGTGACGTGTTCCCGTCTTTTAATAACGCATGCCAAACCATTGGTAGTTCAGTAGAGATCATGTCATTGCATGCTACTTTGCTGGAGAGGATTTCGACAGTTTTCCTGATGGCAGTCTCTTTAAAGTTCGTGTATGGGGTAATTCTTCTAATATTATTCCGTACTGGAGAAGCCGATGAATGCATGACTTCTCTGGCGACGGCTGTATTCTGCATGTCCTGGTTGACACTTCGCACGTGTTCTTTACATCTAGTGTCCAAGGATCGCTTTGTCATTCCTATATATATCTTTTCCGTGTTGTCAGGATATACCAACGGTATAGCGTACACACCCGCCTTTTCTTTTTCACACTGTCTCTCTCCTTGCAGCTTGATAATATATGTGATAATGGTGTCGGGACCTCATTACTATTAATATTTTGTATTTACGTAATAAATTCTTTAAGCCGCCCCGGTAGCGCAGTGGTCTAAGGCGCTGGCCTATGATCATTCGTCCGTGAGGGGTCCGGGTTCGAATCCCGGTCAGGCATGGATGTTGTGTTTGTCTTACGGCACTGGCTCTCTCCCTTCCCTGGAACCAGTGACCCTAAATTAGGGACGGGCGACTGCTTATAGCCCATTGAGTTGCTCACGGTGGTCGTTAAACCTCCAATCAAAAAAAAAAAAAATTCTTTAACCATTATGCAAAGCCAGGGAAATATGAGATGGATCCTACGTACTTCATTGTCTAACTAGGCGATTTTGTTGTTGCTGACATTATACGATTTCTTACAGTTCTATGTATTCTGTCTATTTCATCCCTCTTATATCCAGCCTTTAGACCTTTGCTATAAATATTATCAGTTTCCTTGTTATTTAGGTAGTCGGGTTGGCATACGTTATACGCTCTACAGATCTATGCTCTAAAAGCAGAAAGTTTGTACTCTATTAGGCAGTGCGAATCAGGAGGGACAAGGTTCGGTACTGCGGTCGGTTTATAATAATCGTTAAAATCGAAGCTGGATGTTCTATTTCTTCTGAGCGCAACGTCAAGATAATTCAACGTTCCATCCACTTCAAGCTCCATGGTGAACTTTATCGTATTATGTAGACTGTTTATCTTATGCATGAAATCTTTTAATTCGCCTACTTCATGTTCCCATATGAAGAATATATCGTCAGCGTAGCGGATCCACACTCGGGGTTTCTTGATACAATTTAAAAGGATGAGATCTAGCAGTCTAAGTACTGCTGATAGAGGGGAACCCATCGGTGCTCCTTTCGTTTGTTTGTAGATGTCACCATCCAATTTGAAATCATCGTCATCATCATTGTCAACCATTATCAATCCACTGCTGGACGAAGGTCTCCCCAAGTTTCCTCCACAACGGTCTGTCTTGTGCCAGTCTCCTCCATGTCACTACTGCATACTTTCGAATTTCATCCACCCATCTCCCACGGGGTCTTCTTCTGGGTCTTTTCCTGTCCCTTGGAATCCAATCTAAAATTTCGGCTGTCCATCGATGATCTGTCCTTCTGGCAGTATGTCCAGCCCATTGCCATTTCAGGAATTTAACTCTGATCATGATGTCTTCCACTCTTGTCATTTTTCGGATCCACGAGTTCCTCTTCTCATCCCTCCTGTTTACACCAAGCATGCACCTCTCCATGCTTTTTTTAGTTGTCTGCAGCCTTTGTATGTCTCTTTTAGTTAAGGTCCACGTCTCTGCACCATACGTAAGCACTGGAACGATGCATTGATCAAACAATTTTCTTTTAAGGAATAATGGCATATTGCTCTTGAAAATTATGGTGGCCGCCCCGGTGGCGCAGTGGTCTAAGGCGCTGGCCTCTGATCATTCGTCCGTAAAGGGGTCCGGGTTCGAATCCCGGTCAGGCATGGATGTTGTGTTTGTCTTACGGCACTGGCTCTCTCCCTTCCCTGGAACCAGTGACCCTACATTAGGGACGGGCGACTGCTTATAGCCCATTGAGTTGCTCACGGTGGTCGTTAAACCTCCACTCAAAAAAAAAAAAAAAAAAAAAAAAAAATATGGTGTTTCTTCCAAAAGCTCTCCTGGCAAGTTTTGTACGCCGATTAATTTCTTCATCAATGTGACCCTCACTTGCTATCTGCTGTCCAAGATAAACGTACGTGTCTGTTGTCTCCAGCTTTTCTCCATCAATCGATAAATCTTCATTTCTTGTAAAAGCACTGAACATTACTTTTGTCTTCTGAAAGTTAATTTACAATCCCACTTCTTTACTCTTGTCAGCAAGTTCCTGGATCATACTCTGCAGCTCTGATGGGGTAGTTGCAAAAATGACTACGTCATCAGCAAAACGAAGGTGGGTTAGATAATCTCCATTAATCTTTATCCCCTTGTTTTCCCAGCTCAGTGGCTGAAAGGCACCCTCCAATGTGGTAGTTGTGGTTATTTGCGGGGTTGTTCATATACGATCCCCCCCCCCCCCCCCCCCCGAAATGTTCTACCTACGCACCTTGTGATAACTGACAAATGCTGCAGATGAAGGCATTTACGGAGATATCATTTCAATATGAAGTTGTAAGATGTTTTGTTTACGTTATCTAGTAAGGTGTTTTTACAATACATAACCGCAGCATAAAAGTGCGTTTTGTAATTGAAACACATACGAATATATGATCACTAAATGAAGAATCTGTTGGCCACGATATTTAAAAATCTTTAAATTTCTAACTGTAATTGTCCACAATAGAAAAACTACAAAAATTGCAATACAAATAGAAAATTTTAGTGTAAAAGTTCTGTATTTTTTTTTTCATTTATTTAAATTTCAAACTCATGTCTTATGCGAAAGGATTTTTGGTACAACTCCAACATAATTTTGGTAGTAGCAGTTCTCTCTCTCTCTCAAATATTTGCTGGAATTTCAGCCCACTTCGTTAAAAATATAAGAACTGGAAGCTCGAAGGTATGAAAATCAAGAATTACGCTCTGTCAAACATGAAAAGGTTATCTAAGCATTTTCTTATAAATTTTAATGTTCTTACTTCAGCGTTCTTAAGAGAAAATTTTAAACAGGTATAAATATTGAGTGTGTCCAAGCTGTTGTCTGCGGAGAGAAATATCGCTCAGAACGGCTTGTTGTTACCGGTAAGTATGTAGGGCAGCTTATACAACTTCACTACTTAACGGGAAACCGTTTACTCCTTCTGATCTAATATTTCCACACTTTTCTTTCGTGCTATTCTGTCAGGGCAATCTGCTCCTAACTCTCTTAGTTTCTCTTTCACCTGCCAAAAGGCGCATAGCGCTGTGGGTTCGGGTCTCTCAACCTAAGCTAGGAATCATTCCTTGAAAAATAAAATAAAATTAGAAGCTTCTCCAGCGCAATTACATACATAACTAACTAAACTAGTGATTTAAACCTGGTTATTCGCTTTTTCCACGCCGATTAAGTGAGTTTGCCACGATATTTAAATAATTTGAAATTTCTAACTGTGATTGTCTACAACAGAAAAATTGCAGTGCAATTTTTCTGCAGTAAAATCTTGGCATGGGCCGATGAAAATTTTTCCGTAACACCCACTTCAGTTTAAGGATAACAGGTGTACTTTTTTTAAACCTCCACCCCAGTACTATGCGTGCCACTGTTTCCAGAGCAACTGTACTTTTTGTTTTGTTTCTTAAATAAAAAAAGTGATTTTCAGTTGTGATATAATAGTACCGCAGAACTACAACTGAACGGGCCCATTTGCAAAAAAATCCCCGTGGCCTTTTGCGACCGCCAATCCGCCCCTGAATTTAGGCATCTGGTTTACAAACAAATTGTTGAACATGTAGTGGGGAACCAGAAAATAATGATATTTAATTTGCTATTTCATGAATGTGGAAAACTTTAAGGTGGTTATAATAACAATAATTTGAAATCTGCAAGTCTAAGTGTCTTTCCGACGAGCGCGGTAACCTGTTTGAAAGTAGGGAGGGAATTGTAAACTAAAGACAAATTTATAAGAATATCTTTTTAGTTCCACAAAATATGACATATCTTCAGAATTCTAGAAAATATTATATATCATTAGAATTCTAGAAAATATGATATATCTTTATAATTCTAGATAATATGATATATGTTTATAATTCTAGAAAACATGATTTTGTTTTCATTTTCTAAACTGCGGGCCCCCGTGAAGACGCGAGGTCCGGGGCGACCGCACGGGTTGCCCCTATGGTGCAGCCGGCCCTGAGTATGGTAATTGAAATTTTGAGTAATTGAAAGCTAATAAATTTTCACAAAAGAGCCTCGAAAACATTTTTTTGCGGGGGAGCCGCGAGTTTTTCCGGTACGCCACTGAGGGTGGGTTCTAATCCACCCCCGCATTCCGTGGGCGACGTCAGTGCACCACACTTCGCGGGCCCTTATGCACCGCTCAACTGCACTAAAAAGTAGTTACGCTATTGGCTTTGGATAACTTTTCGATGAACAGGCTCTGCACATTTTATACTGAAACTACACTGGTGTGCAAAAATTAAGAACGAAGAGGATAAATTAGCATAACAGCGGAAAGAGCAGGCAGAACGGACCGAAAGACCACTCAGAAGATAGACTAGGGCCCAGTACGGTAGGGCATGCGCATATATATGCAGTATGACGTAAGGGGGGGGGGGTCGGAAGGGTATAAAGCAGCACATGGGCGGTATACGCTCAGCAATTCGATGAAAGCTATTGCACGGTGTACATCGGTTTGAACGACGTCGAGTTGCTGCCACCGTGTGATATGGCCAACAGGCAATCCAATAGACGACATCTGGATAACTTTACCCGAGGTCGCGTCATTGGGAAGTTGAAAGAAGGTCGAAGTGTGGCCGAGGAGTTTTTTTTTTTTTTTTTTTTTTTGATTGGAGGTTTAACGACCACCGTGAGCAACTCAATGGGCTATAAGCAGTCGCCCGTCCCTAATTTTGGGTAGCTGGTTCCAGGGAAGGGAGAGAGCCAGTGTCGTAAGACAAACGCAGCATCCATGCCTCACCGGGATTCGAACCCGGACCCCTTACGGACGAATGACCAGAGGCCATCGCTTAGACCACTGCGCCAACGGGGCGGCGCCTAGGAGTTTGGGATCGCAAACAGCATCGTTTCACGAGGTTGGAGAGCGTTTCAAACTACAGGAACAGCTGACCGAGAGTTTGGCAGTGGTCGTCCACGAGCAACCACGGCGGCGGACGACCGGTATATTTTCCTACAGGCGAGAAGAGACAGACAGCGGACAGCGGGAGAAATCGCAAGGCACATGCAACTGACAACTGGACGTCCGTTATCGCGTTTTACCGTGGCCAGAAGGCTGCACAAAGGTGGTCTATTTGCACGACGACCAGTACGGTGTGTGCTATTAACGCCTGCTCATCGGAGACGGCGGTTTCTGTGGTGCCAGGAACACAAGAACTGGACACATCAGCAATGGGGTCGAGTTCTCTTTATGGATGAGAGCCGATTTATTCTGACGAGCGATTCTGGACGTATACACATCTGGAGAGAGCAGAGAACACGCAATCACACATCCAACATCATCGAAATGGACCGGTTTGGAGGTGGCGGAGTTCTCGTTTGGGGCGGTATTATGCTTTGTGGCCGTACTGACCTCCACATCTTCTAAGGAGGTTCAGTCACTGGTGTCCGCTATTGTACCGATGTTCTCCTGCCTCACGTGCGTCTGTTAAGAGGTGCTGTGGGTCCTGAGTTCCTCTTAATGGACGACAACGCTACACCGCATCGTACAGTGGCTGTCGCAGAGATGTTGGATAGTGAAGATATTCAACGCATGGATTAGCCCGCAAGGTCCCCGGACCTAAATCCAATCGAACACGTGTGGGACCTTCTTGGGAGACGCTTGGCTGCACGTCACCAGCCGCCAGCAACGATTCCGCAGCTGCCATTGGCGCTACAAGAGGAATGGGCCGCGATGCTTCAACAGCTCCTTGACAACCTCGTCTTCAGCATGGACAGACGTTGTAAATCCTGCAACGCAGTCAGGGATGATCATATCCCTTACTAAAGACTGGATTTTTCTTGGCAGTGGCCTGTCACATGGACGTTTCTGTCTTCTGCCCAGTTGTGCTCGAAGCTACCTTTTCTATAAAGTGCCTTTGTATCCTTTGGATTCCTTGTTTGGACGGTTTTGCTCACTTGTCCCATATTCTTACATCTTGGGGATCTTATGGTATGATTTGAGTCGATGTGGAGCACTTCTGCACGACGTTACATTCGAAAAACCGTCTCGTCCTTAATTTATTAATGCCAGTGTACTAACCAGAGAGAACTTCTTCTTCCTCTTAGAAATACACTTCCTGTTGTTTAGTACATGTCATTTTGAATGAAGAACTTCGTTTAAAAAGAAAAACATGCTCCGAATGGGATATAATATTCTTTTTCGTTGTGTTAGAAACCAGAATATTTTTTTGATCTGGCTACTTTAAAAGGAAAAAAAAAATAAAAATAGCGTTATTATACTCTGTTGCCATCTGCTGTATACACCAACTATAAGAAAATGCAGAAACTTGGCAGAGTACCTGTTGTACTCCGCCAATTTTCTGCGCAGGAGCAGTTAGTTTGAACCCAGACCTGAATCGATAAAAATGTTCTCATAGGATAGAAGGACAAGCAAACCTTGATCTTAAGAGGACCTGCTATGCAACGGAGTGTGTCGCTCTTCGCACGCAATCGGATGTACGTTGCCGAGTCGGGTGGTGATGGTCGTGTCCTCTCCACGTCTGCGAGACTCCCCCTTCCACTGTTCACAGAAGCATCTGCCATTGGCACACCTGTCACTGAACCTGACGCATGCGCAGTAGGCAGAACTTCTGAGCAATGGCGGCCTGCTGTTTATGAGTTTGAAAACTTTTTTCTCCGAAGTTTGTTTATGTTTCTAGTGTTTGTGTACCGCCCGGTGAACATCATGGTGTTATATGCAAGCACTCAATCGTGACAATGTAAGTAGCTATGCACCTTTTGTCGCTTTACAATATTTAAGTTCGGGTTATCTGCAACTTGATTCCGCTTTCCGATCTTCGTACAGGTAAAAAAAGTCGTTAACCTCTGAGTCTTTCGCTGTGTCTGTCATATGCCATTATTTTTTTCTTCGACATGCCTCGTCAACGGAAAATTTTTCATATTTATCTTTTAATATGGCTTCAGGAGGAGTGCTGACGAAGTGAACGGGTATTTTCTTACACGTGTTATTTTCTTACAGGTTTTATAAGCTGAGCGACATTTAAACGCGCCGATTCTTAGCACCGTAGGATTTCTGTGATTCAGGTATATTTTTGAATAAGTATACATCAAGCATATGTGAAATTAATTTTTTTTGCGCATAATTGCAGATTTGCTTTCGGTGGTTTAAAATGTTCTCAATAGTATGTCTGGTGCACGAGTCTCTGTCTTGTTTATTTACAAGTGTGCTGTTAAAGACACTTTAGTGGATCAGTTACACTCGACATTGTCCAGGAAATACAACCACATTTTCTTTTGAAAGTCGATCATTTTTGGAAACGGAGCAACGTCACTGTTATGCACATTGTTGATGCATTACGATTCTAATGGCGTTTTATTATGACAGCTTTGAACAACATAGACAGGAAGGAAATGAAAATCAGCAGCTCCAACTTTCTTTTTTAAAGTACGAAGTGGGAAAAAGCAGCATTGCAATATGGGGGAGAGAAGTTGAGTGGCAAAACAGGTGACATTTTATTTAAAGTGCTGTGTAATTGACAGGGAGATAATTATCTCTGTATGCTGTTTCAGTATGCAAGAACATAAGAACAAGCTTTGCATTAATTTTCTTTAGGTTTTTTTCTGACTAATTCTTGATTAAATATTTTGATGTAATACTCAGGCATTCCAGAACTGTTTTTTGAGAAAGTGAACAAGATGCATTTATATATATATATATTTTTGTTGTCAACCATTATCAATCCACTGCTGGACGAAGGTCTCCCCAAGTTTCCTCCACAACGGTCTGTCTTGTGCCAGTCTCCTCCATGTCACTCCCGCATATTTACGAATTTCATCCACCCATCTCCCATGTGGTCTTTTTCTGGGTCTTTTCCTGTCCCTTGGAATCCAATCTAAAATTTCGGCTGTCCATCTATGGTCTGTCCTTCTGGCAGTATGTCCAGCCCATTGCCATTTCAGGGATTTAACTCTGATCATGATGTCTTCCACTCTTGTCATTTTTCGGATCCACGAGTTCCTCTTCTTATCTCTCCTGGTTATACCAAGCATGCACCTCTCCATGCTTCTTTGAGTTGTCTGCAGCCTTTGTATGTCTCTTTTAGTTAAGGTCCACGTCTCTGCACCATACGTAAGCACTGGAAGGATGCATTGATCAAACACTTTTCTTTTAAGACATAATGGCATATTGCTCTTGAAAATTATGCTGTTTCTTCCAAAAGCTCTCCAGGCAAGTTTTGTACGTCCGATTAATTTCTTCATCAATGTGACCCTCACTTGATATCTGCTGTCCAAGATAAACATACGTATCTGTTATCTCCAGTTTTTCTCCATCAATCGATAAATCTTCATTTCTTGTAAAAGCATTGAACATCACTTTTGTCTTCTGAAAGTTCATTTTTAATCCCACTTCTTTACTCTTGTCAGCAAGTTCCTGGATCATACTCTGCAGCTCTGATGGGGTAGTTGCAAAAATGACTACGTCATCAGCAAAACGAAGGTGGGTTAGATAATCTCCATTAATCTTTATCCCTTTGTTTTCCCAGTTCAGTGATTGAAAGACATTTTCCAATGTGGCATTAAAGAGCTTCGGAGATATGGTGTCACCTTGTCTCACTCCCTTTCCAATTTTTATGTGTGTTGTATTTTCAAACAGCCGAATCTTTGCACTTGCATTTTCATAGATGTTATTAATAATATTAATGTATGCATCTTCAATACCGCAGGATTTCAGAGCCGTGGTAACTGCTGATGGTTTCACCGAATCAAAGGCTTTTTCATAATCGATAAAAGCCATGCACAATGGAAGTTCATATTCCCTCGCTCTTTCAATTAGTTCTCTCAGTACGTGGATATGATCTATTGTGCTGTAGCCACTCCTGAATCCAGCTTGTTCTCTCGGTTGAGCCATGTCCAGTGTTACCTTCAAGCGGTGTGAAAGAACTTTAGTGAAGATTTTATAAACCACTGATAGGAGGCTGATAGGTCTGTAGTTCCTGAGATCCTCAATGTCACCTTTTTTTATGTAGCAGGATCATTGTAGCATTGTTCCAATCCTCAGGAATCTTCCCTTCATTAAGGCATCGAGTGAAAATTCTGGGCGAGTACTGTTTCAATTTCTCCACTTGCTTCTTGTATGATGTCTATAGTAATTCCATCTTCTCCTGGAGCTTTCCCCCCGCTTCATGTTCTTGATTGCATGTGAAACTTCTGCTGGGAGGACTGGAAGAACTCTGGTACCTTTCATGATGTCTGGAGTACATGTATCATCCCTTTCATATAATTTGGAGTAGAAATCTTTCACTCTTGTCAAAATTTCTGCCTCTATTTCTTGTTATAGAACCATCTTATTTTCTCAGAGCCATAATCTGTTTTCTTCCCTTACTGAGATGTCCCTTTGCTATCTTTAGGCTTTGGTTGTTTTCAATTGCTTTCCTCACTAGCTCACAGTTGAATTTCCTTACGTCTTCAGTGATACTTTTTCGTGCTGTCTTGCATAGCTCTATATATTCCACTTTGGAAGTCACATCTTCTTTAGTTGTCCTCATCTCTCTTCTTTTTTGCATCAACATTTTGGTTTTTCCTGATAATTTGTTTACATGCAACTTGTTCTTAGACCCAGCTAATTTTGTTGCTGTTTCCATAAGAGCTTTGGTTACTTTTCTGTTAACTTCCGAAATATCCACTTCTTCCGATGTTAGGCCTTCTAAAGCAGAGAATCTGTTCTTCAGTTCCAACTTGAAAGTATTATGGTGTTTTTTAAGGTTGGTTATGTCAATACATTTTGTTTGTCTCATGAGCTTGCCACGTTCCAGTTTAGTGTTGAGGTGCATCTTACATCTCACCAATCTATGGTCACTACCTGTGTTGAACTTGTTTAGCACACTGCAGTCTTCGATGACGAATTTTTTGTTACACATAATAAAATCAATTTCACTTGTCGTCCCAATTGGATGTCTCCATGTCCATTTCCTGTGTGGCTTTTTCTTGAAAAAGGAATTCAAGATGAAAAATCCTTCTGCCTCTGCAAACTCAACGAGAGTATTTCCACGCTGGTTTCTGTTGCCGTGACCGAATTCTACTTACTGAAGTTTCATTCTGTTGCCGGTGCCCTATTTTTGCATTGAAATCTCCCATAATTATCTTCAAGTGCTGCTTACCTTTATTATTTAGATGACGAATTTCCTCATAAAATTCTTCAATTTCTTCTTCAGGATGACTTGTGGTGGGGGCATAAGTTTGAATAATCTGAGCCTGGTATCTTCTCGATAGTTGGATAACGAGTCGTGCAGCTCTGTCCGAGGAACTTTCAACTTCTACCACTTTATCCTTCAGTTTCTTGTTTATTATAAATCCAACACCACTAGTTCTGCCAGTATCTGTCCCACGATAATAGAAGAGATGTCCACTTTTCAGTTCAATGAGATCTTCTCCTTTTCTCCTTACCTCACTCCAGCCCGACGATGTCCCACTTGATCCTTTGTAGTTCCTCTTCCAATTCAAGAAGCCTTGAATCAGAAGATAGGAGCGTGCGTTGTAGGTAGCCAAGGTCAGCATCAAATGGCAGCCTAGTCCGGTCCTCCGGGGATTCTTAGCACCCTCTGCCTTCATGTCGCACTGGCCGCTGCCTTGGCCAGAGTACATTCCAGCTGCCGGAGACTGAGGGCCAAGATTTAAGTTGTAGAGTCATTTTGGAGGTGTTTGGCCATAACTCACCACGCTGGCCAAGCGGGTTGGTGAGTGTGGGATAGCATTTCCTCTGATCCCGATGGTATAGTTATACCGCTATTTGCGGTCGTCAGAGCCCCTTTAGTGGGAACAGGATGCACCACGAGAAGGCGGGGTTGACATTTGTCAAGGAGAGGCTGTGATGTTACGCATCACCTGACCTTACATCCCGATGATGATATTTTTGTCAGATCAGCTGCGATGTTGTAAAAGCCCTAGTGGTCTGAAGTATTGGCTTCTGGTCAATCATTCAAGATTGGTCTGGGTAAGGAATGGAAGGTGATTTTTGTGGTACTGCAGTAGGTCTTTCTGTCTCTTCCCTGGAACCAGTGGCACTAAATTAGGGATGAGCAGTTGCTTATAGCCCATTGAGTTACTCATATTATAACTGCTATTAAACTGTATTCATTTGGACACCACATTAGTATGGATTTCACAAGTGATGCATCAAGCATAAAGATACATCCAGATCATGCACATAGCAAGTTCAGGGGTGATGTAGGTGACAAGGTTTCCAGTGTAGGAATACCTCTAGACTCTCCTCTCATTGTTTGAATTCTGTTTCCCATTCTTCATGTGAAATAGGAAAGTGCCTCCACCAATGCTGTAGTTTTTATGCCACTTTCTTTTTCGAATGGTTTTTTACTGTTTTGCATCCTTTTTTATTTTATTATATAGGGCCAACAGAATTTACAGTAATCCCATTTCATTTTAGAAAGATCTGGCTCACTTATAAAAACCAATGACTTATACAGCAGTAAAAACAAAATGCATGCTAAGTTATGTAAAAACAAGAAAATGATTTTAAAATTATGAGCAAAAAATGTGTGAATACACATATACTTACCCTGCATTAATTGTAGGGATATCACTTTTTAGCACGTTTACGTCAATTTGCGATATGAACATGTACCTCGTTTTGTGTTGTATTATAAGTATATATACTTAGAAGGATCTACTAATGTAATAATTTATTATACTGTAATCAAGTAATATTTGTTTAAGAAAATACTGTTACTATTGATAAATTTAACTTAACCACGTGGTTAAAGGATACTTGCATCTTTAGTTGTAATACAGATGCCCAAAGATTTTTTTCACTTATATAATTTTCATTTTAGTAACTTTTTGTTAATTTTTAAACCTTAAGTATGGGTATAAGAGGTATAATAAATTTAATCGCAAATGTGACTTAAAATCTTGATACTGACCTGGTGGCGCTGTGTTCTAAGCGATGGCTTCTGATCATTCGTCCGGAATGGATCTGGGTTCATATCCCGGTGAGGCATGGATGTTATGTTTGTCTTACGGCACTAGCTCTCTCCCTCCCCTTGAACTAGTGGCCCTAAATTAAAGACGGGCGACTGCTTATAGCCCACTGAGTTGCTCACAGTTGTCGTTAACCCCCCCCCCCCCCAACCCCAACAACAACAAAAATCTCTGATCCCAGGTTTTTGATGTATCTCATGGCATCGTCGTCAGCATAATTTTTATGTGTTCGCACACATATCAGGGAATTGCAAATTACGAGTATTTGTACTCATCTCCAATTTTAGGGGTATTATCTATGCACAAGCACACATGTGCTAGTGTTAGTTCATCTAAAGTAGAGATTATACTGACTTAAATCAAGTTGTTTTTATCCATGTAACATAACCACAGAAATTTGAAAATCCCTTCGTCCTGGAATGGGAACCGAACCTGCATCTCCCGATTAGCGCTTGAGTATGCTAACCATTACGATGGAATTGTCAAATTTTTGTGGTTTTGTTACATGGAAAAAACTGCTTGATTTAAGTTAGTATTAATTATTCCATGTATTTCAACTCTTTATATATATATAAAGTAGAGATTCTCAAATCCAGCACCTTCTATTGGACTTGATAACGATAGAAAAACTGATTTAACTTAAATTTAATGGATTATTGCTCGATTTTATCCATATCTTAGGTTTAAAATTTAGTGAAAGGATTATTACTGCTCGATTTTACCCATATTTTAGGTTTAAAATTTAGTAAAATGCTGCTAAAATGAAAATTATATTAATGTAAAAAATCTTTGGGCATCTATATTGCAACTAAAGATGTATACTTTAACCACATGGTTTTAAGGTAAGTTAAATTTATCAATAGTAACAGTTAATTATAAATATAATGATCCGATTTATTGGTGTCTAAAGTAAGAAATCACACGAATTTCACTCCGCAAGCTTTCTCCGTCAACGGACGGCTTCATCAGGCGGTTACATAGAGAATATAGAATCAAAATTGTAGACAGAACGTTAATTCTAATATATAATAGTAACAGTATTTCCTTAAACAATTATTATTTGATTACAGTATAATAATTTATTAAATAATAGATCCTTCTATGTATGTACATTTATAATATAACATGAAACGAGGTACACATGGCTCATATCGTGTACATGCTAAAAATAGTGATATTTCTACAATGAATATAGGGTAAGTATATGTGTATTCACACATTATTTTGCTTACAATTTTAAAATTCTTAAGCACATTAAATTTGCTTAAAAATGTTTTAGGTACCTTTGACTATATCATCATCGAGTCAAAAGCAGCAGTATTAGAAAAAAAGATGTTAGGGTACTGTTTCACATGTTATTCATTAGGAAATTGATCCAGTGGGTAATCAATTTCCTAATGAAGAACGTGTGAAACAGTACTGCATCCGTCACGATTGTATTGATAACAGACAACATTGAATAACATAAAGCTACGTATTAATTGGTTCGATTAGTTCGTTGAGCGAACTATCTGAACATAAGTCATAAAATGGTAGGAGCTTTTTTCGAACTGTATTTCTTCTGTGGCATAGTTACTAAAAGCAATTGAAGTTCTAGAACATCGGTTCCCAACCGGTGGTACATGTACTTCTGGGGGTACTTGCTGGGCCATTCAGAGGTACGCGAAAAATAATCAGTAATGGCGGAAAAACAAGTAAAGTAAAAAAAAATGCAAAACGTTTGTTATGGAACAATAAATGTTAAGTTTGAATCGCCGCTAATGGAGACACTTCAAAACCAGCTCATATTAGCGAATGATGATTAGTGAGGGTGTGGCTATGAACCCTTCCCCCAAACCACTTCTACCAATCATTATGCACGGTTCATGTGTCACTTTTGTCACCCATTTTCCTTTCCAGAACAATCACAGGTTACTGATACATCCGTAGACAGACTGACAGACTGATCATTATTGACTGAGTATATATAAGTAAGTGCGTTGTCTTCAATTGCGATTCTTTTCAAGTATTTTTTTATTTAATGTTTAACTTAGTTTCAGTTATTATTATCAGTGATTTTTAAGCGTGTCAGTTATGAATCAGTGGTTAAAAACAGGAACGGTTAAAAAAACAAAACTTGATGTGGATTATAACCCGTCACCAAGTATTTCTCAACAAGTGTCCACAGCTACGAGTATTTTAAAAACGAGGGGTATAATTTATTGAAATGTTTTTAAAAGGAGTACACTAGTGGAAAAGGGTTAGAAACCACTGTTCTAGAGGTTTATTCTACATCCAGTGACATGTCTGCTTTTCATGTTTTATTTTGTAATTATTTTTTGGAAACTTTTCATCACTATAAAAGTTTTTTCTGGGTGAGCATGTATATTTTGTATTAGTGGAGGAAGATGTATGTTAGGCTGGGAGAGATTAAATCCAGGTGTAGACCAATGCAACGTTCCCATTTGCCATGGCACCTGAAAATTTTCACCTAATGCCTGAGCTTTCAAATTCTGAAGCTTCCATCACTTTAATAAATCAACGAATACAATGCATAGATTTTTGTTATTCTGTTTGCACCTTTTTTGTAGACTACTTACAGTAAAATCAGAAAAATTAAGATGCTAATATCTATTTTTGACACTATTACCAGCAGAGTTACATATTCTATATTGGCAAGAGATACATGCAGAGTAAGCATCCGGTATGTAGTTATGCCTTTGATTTTGTGTGGGGTGCTTAGAAGTGTATTTTTCATTAGTAGCTTTATTGAATGCTATACACCAGGAGACAAAGCTGAACATTGTGAAATGAAAACCTATTCTGAAATGCAACTATTGTTAAAAGTGTATAGTATGTTCCCTAGTTTTAGTTGTGGATATTGCACTGAATTATTAAACAATATCTAAGAAATAATTTTGACTGTTGAAGGTCACAATTCTATATGTACAATTTTAGTTTAGATCGATTGTGGTTTTCTCCTTGTATGCATCTCTGGAAAAAACAGGGTTGGTCCTGAAGAAAAATGTTGGCGCCTGAAAATTTTGAGGTTTCGTCTACCCGTGATGATATCCAAGACTTTGTCTGCACCAAAAGAAATATCTGAATGCACTGAAATAAGAGCCAAACCATTCAGTCATTGTTGTCCAGTTTTGTTGCTTAAAAAGAACCTCTCTTCATTATCAAAAATGATAGTTTATTTGCTGTTGAGACTGGAAGCCAACACAAAACTTTTAATGGCCGAATAAATTTTCCTAGTGTTTGTTTCTGTTTCTCACACAACATTAAACTTTACTGTTGTACAAATCACAGATTTTAAAAACAAGGCTCCATGTGATACAGTAAATTTACTTTGTCTAGCAATTCTTTAACATCCCTACTGCACAGAGTCAGCTGTGTTCTTGCATGAGTAGAAAGAGAAAGATGATGTCAATGCAGCCGCCCCGGTGGCGCAGTGGTCTAAGGCACTGGCCTCTGATCATTCGTCCGTGAGGGGTCCGGGTTCGAATCCCGGTGGGGCATGGATGTTGTGTTTGTCTTACGGCACTGGCTCTCTCCCTTCCCTGGAACCAGTGACCCTAAATTAGGGACGGGCGACTGCTTATAGCCCATTCAGTTGCTCACGGTGATCGTAAAACCTCCAATCAAAAAAAAAAAAAATGTCAATGCACATAAAAAAGTAATGATTAAAGGAAACAAATTTTTGAACATGTAACAATGTATATTCAAATTCAGTTGTAATAACCACAGCTAACCTCATTAATCTTACAAACTGGAGGAGAAAACACACATAAGATTAATGTAATTATGCTGTAAAAAGTATGTACTGTACTGTTTGTGAAAAATGCAGTACCATGAAGTACTTCCTGTATTAGCTTGAAACTTACAGGATATGTACTGTACATGTTGGGACATGCAAATGATTTAAAATGCAGTAAAAATGCACTTCTGGTTTCAAGCAGTGCCCCCTGAACTGTCCGGTCTTGGGTATGAAGAGCTGGCTCAAACAAGATGTTGCAGTCAGTGAAGAGTTGACATTGAGTTGAAAGGGTGTTTCTTGTGTCTCACTGTGACCTGTCACCAAAGAAGGCCATGTTATGAATACCTGATAGACTTTGAGCAAGGAAGGATTGTTCGGATGAGAGAAGCTGGATTTTTCTACCATGAAATTGCCACTTGTACGAGACGAAACATCAATACAGTGATGTGAACATGGCGTCAGTCGTTTGGGGCGCCATGAGGCTTTGATGCCCAGAAATCGCACAACTGCACAGCATGACAGACACCTCTACTGCATGGCATGACTGATCACACAGTGACATTCATGATGTTAGCGTAGCAGTGGTGCACTCAGCACTGTCACAGGTCAGGCTTTGTCCTCCAGCACAGTTTGACGTGGTTTGCTTAACATAGGATTGGTCACTAGAAGCCCACTGCTGTGCATTCCTTTGACTCTCAACCACAGACACCTCAGGTTGCAATGGGGTCTCGAACACAGACATTGGCATGCTTATTGGCAACAAGTCATGTTTTCTGATAAGTCACGATTCAACTTAATGCACCATGATGGTCGTATATGTGTTCAAAGACATTGTTGTGAATGACACCTTGCAGCATCATACCGGTCCAACGCTGAGTGTCGTCGTTTCGGGTGCCATTGGGTTCAATTCGCAATCTCTCCTGATATGAACTGAGAGAGCCCTCAACAGCCAGTGATACATCAGGAAAGTTTGAGAGGCAGAGGTGATACCCTTCCTTCAGAGTTGTCCTGACATTATATTCCAACAGGACAGTGCTCTGCCACGTGTGCCCCTGAATGTCCAGGACCTCTTTGGTGCATGGCAGATACCACTTCTGCCCTGGCCTGCACGTTCGCCGGATATGTCCACGATCGGACATGTAGGAGCGACACTGTAGCTTAGTAACTGGCCTGTAAAGCACCTGTGCCAGTCACCAAAATGAACTCTGATCTTGCATTGAAGCAGAATGGAAGATTATTCCTCAGAACTCTATGAAAAACTCTTTCATTCATTGCCACACTGTGTAGAGGCTGTTATTGTTGCTCAAGATGGCTTCACATGATTCAGTTTTAAAGTGAAAAATCTTTTATATTTCTACAAATGTAATTATTGGGTTGTTGGAAAAGTCATGACGTATTTTGGCACCCGATGGCGGCTGGGCGGTTTTGGAAGTGCTAGAGGCATGCGCAGCTCTGTTATCGCTATGGCATTCGATAGGTGCCAGTTCTAACTGCAGTCTAAAAGGAATAGTGAGCAATTTGGTTGATTTGCGGGGATTTGACATCAAGTTGAAGATGGAAGACAAACTGCATTTTCGCCATATTTTACTGTTTTACTTTCGTAAAGGGAACACGCGCGTCAAGCTTGTGAAAAGTTGTGTAAAGTGTACGGTGATAATGCTCTACAAGAACGTCAATTCCGTGCTGGTGATTTTGACCTCAACGATGCTCCTCGGTCTGGGAGGCCCACCGAGGTTGATGTCGACTAAATAAAGGCATTGATTAAGTCAAACCCACGTTACACGACACGAGAGATTGCAAATACATTGCACATCCATCATTCAAGCGTTCATGACCACCTGAAGAAGCTGGGATACGTAAGCAAGCTCGATGTGTGGATTCCTCATGAACTCAAAGAAGCTCAAGTGACGGCGCGTATAAACATATGCGATATGCTCATTAAACGTGAGGAAAACGATCCTTTTTTAAGTGACGCATAACTGGTGACTAAAAGTGGATTGTGTACAACAATGTGCTGCGCAAACGGTCTTGGTCCCGGCGTGCTGCTTCGCCTCAAACGACATCCAAAGCAGACATTCATCAGCGGAAGGTTCTGGTCTCAGTGTGGTGAGATTTTAAAAGTGTCGTGCTTTTCGAGCTCCTACCACGGAACCAAACAATCAATTCGAATGTGTACTGTCGGCAATTGGACAGTTTGAACGAATCCATCATCCAGAAACGTCCAGAGCTCGTTCATCGTAAAGGTGTTGTGTTCCATCACGACAACGCGAGACCACACACAAGTGTGATCACCCTCCAAAAATTATTGGAGCTTAGGTGAGATGTATTGCCACACCCAGCATACTCACCTGACCTAGCGCCGTCAGACTTCCACTTGTTTCACTCTCTTCAACAGTCCTTGCGTGGTATAACATTCAATTCAGATGAGGCTGTAAATCAGCATCTTGTACAGTTTTTCGCCACGAAAGACAGGTCCTTCTATGAACGAGGCATTCTGCAGCTCATTGAAAGATGGCAAAAGGTTATCGAACAAAATGGGCATTATATCATTGATTGATCTTTGTTCTTTCTATCAATAAATGACCTTTGCAAAACATGGCTAAAATACGTCACGACTTTTCCAACAACCCAATAATTATCCCCTGTATACACATGAGAAATCTGTGATATACCTTTCATTTGAATAGTGCAATTCTTTTTTGATGTTGCAATTTTCACGAACAGTAGTGTATTTTGAGATGATAATAAAAAGTACTGTAGGTGTAAAACTTCAGCAGGGAATCCACATCCCTCCTGAAAATGACCTTCCCTTTGCCACATCCCTGGCTCAAATGTAAATCGGAATATGCCGGTCTGATTCCTATTCCAGGGACATGGAATTTTCGAGCTTCGGATAGTTTTACATGGATACACCCAATGAGCATTGCATAACCAAGGGTCCATCCAGGCAGCAATGGTATCTTCACCAAAACATGTTTTGTTCAAATGGTATCTTCAAAAATAATTTTTTGCTCAAACGGTATCTTCACAGAAATATTTCAAACTTAACGGTTTATTCGTTTCCTGTAAAATTTTAATCTAATTAAAATATTTTAGTGCAAGAGTCATCTTGAATATTATGTTTAACTATTATGTCTTTTTTTTTTTTTTGAACTGTTGTTTTCAGCAAAACGGTTTCTGACGGATGCCTATCAAAATCTGCGTCATAGTTACCGGCGACTTAGGTGACACCTGCTCTCGCTTGCTGAAAGGAATCCCTAAGGATTGTGGGAGCATCTTGTTATGGAGAATGCTATTGGTTCTCTGTCCTTCCTCTCTCATAGCGATTTAGATGTTTTGCACCTTAGATTTCTATCTCCATCTCCCCAAACTGACCCCCTCGTGTCGATCACTTCAGAAGGTTCAGTTCCTGCGGTTTTTGCAGACAAGAAGGAAAGTTGGGAAGTGTACTTATTTAATCTTTGCCGTACCGATAGGGATTCCGTGAATCGTGTTTGCTATTATTAGGAGAGGAACATGGTGGGAAGCAACTGACTGTTCACTTTATGAGGGATCGGTATGACATATAAGGGACTTTTTTTTTATATTTTGCATAACGAGTTATTTCATTTCCACCAGCACTTAAAAATGTTTGACCTTTGATGACTTTCCTTTTCTAATACAACCTGGAGTGGGGTGTTTTTGTTGCCCCCCTGATCAGCTTGAACGTAGTCTTATGAAAGAAATAATTATAACTGTATCTACATACACCATGGCTGAAAAAATTTCAAGCATCTAAAATCTTGTACCTCCCCCCTTTTTGTGCTTCAAGTTGCGTAATTTGCAGTAAATACTGTTCTTTCGTCGTATAAACCATGAATTATCAGTTAAAAAGTTAAAATTTAAGTTCTGCGGATAATACACAGAATAAAAAAAAAGTCTTTATTGTACTTGTAATTTTAAAAATTCCACATGGTGTCAGGGCAGCTAGCTGGTGGTGGTGTTGGAAAAGTACAGAAAATGCGCTAACAATGGCAAAAAAAATAAAATAAAAAAAATATATATATATTTATATATATATCATCATCATCATTGTCAACCATTGTCAATCCACTGCTGGACGAAGGTCTCCCCAAGTTTCCTCTACAACGGTCTGTCTTGTGCCAGTCTCCTCCATGTCACTCCCGCATACTTTCGAATTTCATCCACCCATCTCCCATGTGGTCTTTTTCTGGGTCTTTTCCTGTCCCTTGGAATCCAATCTAAAATTTTGGCTGTCCATCAATGGTCTGGCAGTATGTCCAGCCCATTGCCATTTCAGGGATTTAACTCTGATCATGATTTCTTCCACTCTTGTCATTTTTCGGATCCACGAGTTCCTCTTCTTATCTCTCCTGGTTACACCAAGCATGCATCTCTTCATGTTTTTCTTTGAGTTGTCTGCAGCCTTTGTATGCCTCTTTTAGTTAAGGTCCACGTCCCTGCACCATACGTAAGCACTGGAAGGATGCATTGATCAAACACTTTTCTTTTAAGACATAATGGCATATTGCTCTTGAAAATTATGCTGTTTCTTCCAAAAGCTCTCCAGGCAAGTTTTGTACGCTGATTAATTTCTTCATCAATGTGACCCTCACTTGATATCTGCTGTCCAAGATAAACGTACGTGCCTGTTATCTCCAGCTGTTCTCTATCAATCGACAAATCTTCATTTCTTGTAAAAGCATTGAACATCACTTTTGTCTTCTGAAAGTTCATTTTAATCCCTTTTCTTTACTCTTGTCGGCAAGTTCCTGGATCATACTCTGCAGCTCTGATGGGGTAGTTGCAAAAATGACTACGTCATCAGCAAAATGAAGGTGGGTTAGATAATCTCCATTAATCTTTATCTCTTTGTTTGCCCAGTTCAGTGATTAAAAGACATTTTTCAATGTGGCATTAAAGAGCTTCGGAGATATGGTGTCACCTTGTCTCACTCCCTTTCCAATTTTTATGTGTGTTGTATTTTCAAACAGCCGAATCTTTGCACTTGCATTTTCATAGATGTTATTAATAATATTAATGTATGCATCTTCAATACCGCAAGATTTCAGAGCCATTGTAACTGCTGATGGTTTCACCGAATCAAAGCCTTTTTCATAATCGATAAAAGCCATTCACAATGGAAGTTCATATTTCCTCGCTCTTTCAATTAGTTCTCTCAGTACGTGGATATGATCTATTGTGCTGTAGCCACTCCTGAATCCAGCTTGTTCTCTCGGTTGAGCCATGTCCAGTGTTACCTTCAAGCGGTGTGAAAGAACTTTAGTGAAGATTTTATAAACCACTGATAGGAGGCTGATAGGTCTGTAGTTCCTGAGATCCTCAATATCACCTTTTTTATGTAGCAGGATCATTGTAGCGTTGTTCCAATCCTCAGGAATCTTCCCTTCATTAAGGCATCAAGTGAAAATTTGGGCGAGTACTGTTTCGATTTCTCCACTTTCTTCTTGTATGATGTCTACAGTAATTCCATCTTCTCCTGGAGCTTTTCCCTGCTTCATGTTCTTGATTGCATGTGCACCTTCTTGCTGGGAGGACTGGAAGAACTCTGGTACTGGTACCTTTCATGATGTCTGGAGTACAAGTATCATCCCTTTCATATAATTTGGAGTAGAAATCTTTCATTCTTGTCAAAATTTCGCCTCTATTTCTTGTTACAGAACCATCTTCTTTTTTCAGTGCCATAATCTGTTTTCTTCCCTTACTGAGATGTCCCTTTGCTATCTTTAGGATTTGGTTGTTTTCAATTGCTTTCCTCACTAGTTCACAGTTGAATTTCCTTAGGTATTCAGTGATACTTTTACGTACTGTCTTGCATAGCTCTATATATTCCACTTTGGAAGTCACATCTTCTTTAGTTGTCCTCATCTCTCTTCTTTTTGCATCAACATTTTGTTTTTTCCTGATCATTTGTTCACATGCAACTTGTTCTTAGACCCACCCAATTTTGTTGCTGTTTCCATAAGAGTTTTGGTTACTTGTCTGTTAACTTCAGAAATATCCACTTCTTCCGATGTGAGGCCTTCTAAAGCAGAGAATCTGTTCTTCAGTTCCAGCTTGAAGGTATTATGGTGTTTTTTAAGGTTGGTTATGTCAATACATTTTGTTTGTCTTATGAGCTTGCCACGTTCGAGTTTAGTGTTCAGGTGCATCTTACATCTCACCAATCTGTGGTCACTACCTGTGTTGAACTTGTTTAGCACACTGCAGTCTTAGATGACGAATTTTTTGTTACACATAATAAAATCAATTTCACTTGTCGTCCCATTTGGATGTCTCCTTGTCCATTTCCTGTG
Source organism: Macrothele yani (assembly GCA_039090855.1). Taxonomy (NCBI): domain Eukaryota; kingdom Metazoa; phylum Arthropoda; class Arachnida; order Araneae; family Macrothelidae; genus Macrothele; species Macrothele yani. The sequence continues at coordinate 564,529 of CM077031.1, read as the reverse complement.
TGGCTTTTTCTTAAAAAGGAGTTCAAGATGAAAAACCCTTCTGCCTCTGCAAACTCAACGAGAGTATTTCCACGCTGGTTTCTGTTGCTGTGACCGAATTTACCTACCGAAGTTTCATTCTGTTGCTGTTGCCCTATTTTTGCATTGAAATCTCCCATAATTATCTTCAAGTGCTGCTTACCTTTATTATTTAGATGACGAATTTCCTCATAAAATTCTTCAATTTCTTCTTCAGGATAACTTGTGGTGGGTGCATAAGTTTGAATAATCTGAGCCTTGTATCTTCTCGAGAGTTGAATAAAGAGTCGTGCAGCTCTGTCAGAGGAACTTTCAACTTCTACAACTTTATCCTTCAGTTTCTTGTTTATTATAAATCCAACACCACTAGTTCTGCCAGTATCTGTCCCACAATAGTAGAAGAGATGTCCACTTTTCAGTTCAATGAGATCTTCTCCTTTTCTCCTTACCTCACTTAGCCCGACGATGTCCCACTTGATCCTTTGTAGTTCCTCTTCCAAATCAAGAAGTCTTGAATCAGAAGATAGGGAGCGTCCATTATACGTAGCCAAGGTCAGCATCAGATGGCAGCCTAGTCCGGTCCTCTGGGGATTCTTAGCACCCTCTGCCTTCATGTCGCACTGGCCGCTGCCTTGGCCAGGTACATTCCAGCTGCCGGAGACTGAGGGCCAAGATTTAAATTGTGGAGTCATTTTGGAGGGGTTTGGCCATAACTCACCACACTGGCCAAGCGGGTTGGTGAGCGTGGGGTAGCATTTCCTCTAATCCCGATGGTATAGTTATACCGCTATTGGCGGTCGTCAGATCCCCTTTAGTGGGAACAGGATGCACCACGAGAAGGTGGGTTGACATTTGTCAAGGAGAGGCTGTGATGTTACGCATCACCTGACCTGACATCCCATATATATATATATAAATAATGTAACGCAGTACGGAGTTAGAGAGCTGCAAAGAGGCAGAAATGTGTCTTTCTTTCTTCATTTTTTTTACGAGCATTTTGATAGAAAATATTTTGCACTCAATTACGTGGTGTGGCTCAGTGTGCCAGGCTGAGTGCTCTGGAAAGCACGCTGAGCTATTCCATACCACATAATTGTTGCCGTCATGGTAACATAATCACGATTTGAATCACATTAATTAGTTTGTTGCATTTATCACATTAGTGTTAAGACTTTTGTTCGTCCTTCAGTTTTTGAGAAGTATTTTCTGAAATGCCAAATACTGTGGATTTTTTTAGATCTAACTAATAAACAATGGTAATGCTGGAAGAACTAGGAATTTTCACTTTTCTTTTTATTTGAAAATAACGTAATTTAAAGTACTTAAAAATGACAGTTACTTTTGTTTTGTTTTGTTGATATGATAGTTTCTTCCATACATATTTGGTCATTGTATGAATCACAACTTCTTTCTGTCGGAAATTACCATACAGGATCAACATAATGCTGATATTTTATTTCTGAATTTCATGATCTGCTGATAGATCGACACCTAGATTAAATGACGGAAAAATTGTATTTTTCTGAATTTTACAATACGCCACTGCAAATTACGTGTAAGAATTTTTCATTCTCACCGCGAATTATGTGCAAGCATTTTTTTTTTATTTCTAAATTTCATAGCCTGTGAGTTATTGTATAATGCTGTCCCGGATTATTGGAAGAAAAATACAATACTTTGAGCTTATATGTGGAAAATTTAATTTCAATAAATTATACTTAAATTGGAAATCTAAAATTTTAATTTTTTGAGAGCACCAATAGAAAAACATTGTAGCAAGGGGGGGGTTATGGATTAAATTGTAATTTTATTTAGCAGTAAGTGATTTGGGTTTAAAAAAAAGGAACTTTTTGTTCCTTGGTCCATCACCTTGACACATTACTTTTGAGTATGATTCTTTAAAATTTGAATTTGGTTCTGCTGGCACCTAAATTTTGGAACTGTCTGCCAGATCTGGAACACATTTTTCCAGCCGTCGCATGCACAATCATCGAAGCAGAAAATGTGCTGCAAATCCCGGAAGCATAGACCACAATTAGGAATATAATAAGATGAAATTAAAATAATTATCAACAAATAAGTGAAATAAAATAAAAAATTTTAAGAATAATAGTTATAGAGGATTAAAATTGCTCTAAAACCTGTGGCAAATTTCACAAAAATAAGCAAATTTCACAAAAATGGGCAAAATTTCACAAAATTGGGTATTATCTTTAAAAAGGTGGATCGACCCCTGACCACAGTTACAGATTTTATTTACAGATTTTATTTTTTATTTTTACCATATATACACATGGTAGTCAAACCCTCAAATCTGAATTTGGAAAATATTTTTCCCAATAATGGCCGAGATACAGGCATGGCATTTGGAAAATGGTAATTTTTACCAAATGGCAGCCATCTTGGGTTCTGAACCCATGTCTATTTTGGTAATGGTTCAAATTCAATAATTCTCGTACCAATATGAAGCTATTTATATCAGGAGTGTATATGTAATATCAAAACAATAGTAAATTTACATTTTATGTTTTTATTACATGAAAATTGAAAAAAATACCTTTAGATTAATAGTTAACTGTTATGGGCTGTAAAAAAATAGCACATAATAATTTTTTCTGAAACTTGGTAGAAACACTAATATGTGTGCTTTAAGTGGAAAAAATTAGGATGGTAATGTTTCTTATTACAGATGCAGGGCTTGAAAGAAACCATGCTCGGGGCATGTAAATTATTGTCCTGGGCAGGTAAATAAAAAATCTAGTTGCCTAGTCTGGGCAACTAAATTAAAAAAAAAAAAAATTTTGAATAGAATTTCCTACAAGAAAAAAGACAGTCGTTGCATGTCGGGTTTCATTTCACTGCTAATCATTGGAAGTTGCATTATTGTTACAGAGTGCCAAAGACAGATGAATATCACTTCTTTAATTATATCATGCTCTGGGTCTAAAAATTGGAACCATATGTGGTTTTGCTCCAAAGATTGTTTATAATCAGTAATGGGATGCTTCTGATGGAACTAGCTTCCGGTGTTTAGTGACAAAGGGTGAAGACTTCAAGGAAAGGAACATGACAGAATCATGAAATTTCTTAAATACCAATTTCATCTTTATACCATTTTATACCAATTTCATCTTTATACCATTTTATACCAATTTCAACAACATTATCTTAAACTTTGAGATCATTGAACATCTTGAATACAGACCCTTAAAACAGAAATGCAAAACATGGAAAAAAATTCATCATGCATTTTAACTTAACAAATCAGAGCCCTCATTTTTCTTTTTATCTCAAAAAATAAATTTTCCTGGGTATCCAGCATTTACTACCTGAGCAGCTAAATAATTTCTGCACATGCCCAGCTGGGCGTGTAACTTTTCATATATTTTTCAAGCCGTGAAACATATGGCCTTTAAACATACTGTATATACATCTATTTAAAGTTTCACAAGTTATATTGCAATAATTTTTACAAATTAGTTGCTAAAAAACAAATGACGAAGGAAAGCAAAACAGGGAACTATTAATATTTTAACAGTCAAAGCTAAAACCAATTGATTTAATTTATCTTTTGAAGCATTTGAATAATAGTTCAATTGATTGATTTTTGTCAGGTGCAGTGTGTTAGTTCTTCCTGTAGTAGTTGTGGGAGAAGACACAATTTTCATTATGTTTTTGTACAGAATTCAACATGCATCTAAAGGTTTTGGCCATATACACTGACAAGAAAAAAATCCCAACACCAAGAAGGGGTTGTGTTAGATAAACGACAGTTGGTAGGCGGTGAGAGTACATCTGTAAGATTACTTCTATGCAAATTTTGCGCTCGGCGCATACGTGTGGCGCTAGTAACGCCCCTCGGAACATGCAAAGCAGGTTTGCTGTAAATACGCGCTGTAACTTTCGTGAGCGTTAGTTATCGTTGAGATTCGACGTAGTGTGTTGATGTTAGTCAAGAATGCCTTTAAGGAGATAAAGAAGCCATTATCAACAGCTCACGGAGTTTGAACGAGGTCCTGTAATAGGGCTACGAGAAGGTGGATTTTCTTTCCGCCATATTGCAGAACGACTTGGCAGGAATGTAGCCACTGTGCATGATTGTTGGCAGCGGTGGTCAAGGGAAGGTACTGCCTCAAGAAGACCGGGTTCCGGCCGGCCACGTGGCACTACTGAGAGGGAAGACTGCCGTGTACGGCGTATGGCCGTGGCGCATCGTACTGCGGCAGCAATTTGAGCTGCAGTTGCCACCACAGTGACAACACGAACTGTTACAAATCGGTTACTTGAAGGACAGCTCCGAGCCAGATGCCCTGTAGCGTGCATTCCACTTACTCCAAACCACTGCCGTTTGCGACGTCAGTGATGTCAAGCTAGAGCTTATTGGAGGACGGAGTGGAGATCTGTTGTGTTTTCTGATGAAAGCTGGTTCTGCCTGGGTGCCAGTGATGGCCGTGTGTTGGTTAGAAGGAGGCCAGGTGAGCGCCTGCAACCAACCTGTCTGCGGCCGAGACACACTGGACCTACACCTTGAGTTATGGTCTGGGGAGCAATTTCCTATGACAGCAGGAGCACTCTCGTGGTTATCCCACGCACCCTGACGGCACAGTTGTACGTCGGTCTGGTGATTCAACCTGTTGTGCTGCCATTCATGAACAGCATTCCAGGGGGTGTTTTCCAACAGGATAACGCTCGCCCGCATACCGCTGTTGTAACTCAACATGCTCTGTAGAGTGTTGACATGTTGCTGTGGCCTGCTAGATCACCAGATCTTTCACCAATCGAGCACGTATGGGACATCATTGGACGACAACTCCAGCGTCACCCCCAACCAGCATTAACCGTCCCTGTATTGACCGACCAAGTGCAACAGGCATGGAACTCCATCCCACAAACTGACATCCAGCACCTGTACGACACAATGCATGAACGTTTGCGTGCTAGCATTCAACATTCTGGCGGTTACACCGGTTATTAATGTACCAGCATTTCACATTTAAAATGGCTCTTCTCGCGCTTACAATAAGCTGTGATCTTGAAACCTTAATCGATTAAATATGTTACCTATACAAATGTATTGCCGCCATTTCATTCCTCTACAACTATTTTTTCGTGGTGTTGGGATTATTTTTTCCGTCAGTGTATATGATGCACTTGGGCCATGAGGATGCATAAACATAATTTCATAGTCATCGTTTTCCTTGCAGCATTCCAAAATCTTTCCAATCCACCAATTAATTTCCTTTGCAGATGCAACATAGTGTTCATTGTGGAGTGTCAGTGGTCTGATGCTTTCTTCAAATCCCATAGTAGCAACCAATGTTGTGGAGGAACCTGATTCCTGGAAACCAATTATTGGGTTTTGTTTATAAGTACAACACTGTTATTAGACTTTGTTCCTGTGATCGTATCTGCCATTTCATACCTATCTGCTAAGTGACATTCAGAAATTTCAATTTCCGATTTTGCTGCAAAAAAAAAGTTTTGATTCGTTTAATAGATTCCTTTGCAATTTATACAAAACAATTGCATTCAATATTGCCTCTTTATATGGATGTTGAAGGCTACCTTTGGTGGCCGTATGCTTTATGGTGCCACCTATACCATCACAAACTCCTTTTCCATGACAGGAGGCAAAAAAATGCCACTCAGCCTTCACACCATGGTTTTCTTCATGACAGAGATTGACAAAGTTTTTATAATTTTTATACTTGACTGATGATCTTTCACTGAAATACTTTATGTATTTAATTTGTGGCACTTGCATAATTAAATTCCTAACAATTCGCTTTTGGAAAACCCAAAATGTTGTAGTGTTATGAATCAAGTGGTCACTTATTACAGCCATAGAAATAGATTTCACAGTATCAGCAATAGTGTCCTTTACGTAGGCTATAAAGGGATGAACTGTCTGTCACCTGTTCCTTTTTCCAGTGAAAACTTTGGATAGCATCCTGTGCAATGCAGGTATAGTTTTCAGAAACATCTGCTACAATAATAGCAGTATCTTCACTCAATTCATCCTTTGTTTTTGTAAAAATACTGACTTTGAGCTTTTGTAAAAAAGTGATGTGCACATAAAGCAGACAGTTTTGTAACTAAATTGTCAACAAATTCATCAACTGATGTAATAAATGTTTTCAGCTCTGCACCATCAGTTTTCACCCACTGTAAGTAATTTCACTGATTATTTATAATTCATTGGAAAGCAACCATTCTAGATATTCATCCTTGTGAACCTTGCTGATACTTGCACCCACGTAAACTGTTTCATCTGTAATTAGACTGTGTAATCTTTTTAATAATTCCAAATCATTTGAAAACAAATTAAGCACAGGAATAAACTCAGTACTCAATGATACATTAAGTTTTTTTGCATACAAAACAGTTCATAAGACTAAGCAGTACTGAAATAATCATAGAACAACACTTTGTAGACTGAACATACTTCTCTGAACACCAGCAAAAACAGGCTCTGGAAGGGATGGCTAAGTTTCTTAGATATTGGTTGATGTAGTATTGCTTTAAGGTTTGATTTAAATCAATCAGCAAACAGATGATGCAGCACAAGCAATTATTTCATAAATTGCATCATCTATAGCTCTACATAGTTCATGATTATTGCTATTACTTGCATGACAGAATTTTCTGAACATAGTAAATGCCTTTTTTATGTTTCTAGTTAAGATAATAAAAATAAGAATGATAACTGTGTGGTTTTTAGGCAGCTTTTTATTAGCACCAGGGATTTTTATACCTTGACATCCTATGTGTATAACAGCTGTTTTTTCAGTTATTAAGAAATATTACCATTTAAATTTTTTTCCACCTAAAGCACATATATTAGTTAGAGTTCTTACCAAGTTTCAGAAAAAAATATGTGCCATTTTTTACGGCCCGTAACAGTTAACTATAAATTTGAAGGTACTTTTTCAATTTTCATGTAAAAAAAAATATTAAAATGTAAATTTACTATTGTTTTGATATTACATATACACTCCTGATATAAATAACTTCAAATTGGTTCCGGAATTATTGAATTTTAACCATTAGTTCTCAAGTTGTTCCCAAAATAGACATGTGTCCCAAACCCAAGATGGTGTTTCCACTACCTTGTGAAAAACGGTCATTTGGTAAAAATAATCATTTTTCAAATGCCTGTATCATGGCCATTATTGGGCAAAATATTTTCCAAATTCAGATTTGAGTGTTTCACTACCATGTGTATCTATGGCAAAAAATAAAAATATTACTATGGTGCAACAAGTTTTTCTTATAATGGGTGTCTTCACGTGGAATGACAACTAAAATATCACCTTTTTCTATTGCCTTGTCGTATACTAGCATATAACCACCATCATCTACCAAATTTTCAGATTTTTAGAAAATGGCATTTTTTTAAAATTTGACACTTTTTTGTAAATCTTTGTTTTTTTCAATATTTAGATGTTTATCATTGGTAAAGTAAAATCAAAATGCAGGCAAAGCATTTTTTTAACAAACATGAGCAAACAGAGTAGTGTTCTCCCTAGAGCTTTTTTACAGCTGGGTGGCAAGAAATTTTAGCTGGATGGTACTTTAAACGACCCTTTCCTTAATAAAAAATGAAAAGAACGAATGTTGTTTTGCTTAACATGATTGTACTGTGGAATTAACTTTTTTACGGGTCTTATAGAGGTTATTATTCAAAAAAGTTGGTTGTCAAATTTTCAAACTAAAGCCTAGTTCGTCATCAGGACTACATCACTGTAGTAGTTGCTGCCACTCAGTTGGAAGAGTCCAACCGCAATTATCATTAATTGTGGTACCACAATTAACGATAACATCTATAAGACCCATAAAAAAGTTAATTCCACAGTACAATATGAATAGAGGTGCCATAAATTCATTTACAACTATGATTGTACTTATTAAATACTTACTGATAAATCATGTTCAACACAGAATTCAGTCGTTTTCACCAATATTTATGGTGTATATGGGAGTAAGTTTTCCACTCTTACTATTATGTGTTGTGAAAACATTCATTAAAGAAAATTTAGCTGGGCTGCAGAGAAAATTAGCTGGGTGAGCCACCCAGTATAAAGGCTCTAGGAAGAACACTACAGAGGAACAACCTGCACATGAATTTTACAATTGTATAGTTTTCTAAAAAATAATTAAAAATTGCATTTTTTGAATGTTTTTACCCTTTGTTACATAAACATGAGACACAGACGTATGAAAAGTAACTGTGCATATTAAAGCCACCACATTGTGCTTCCTACAGGGACAAAATCTCTGCTGTAGCTTTAAAATTTCAAGAGAATTCATTAACTCCTAAAAGTAAAAAAATTCCTTCTGCTGCAAAAGCTTCACTGTGGTGCACCATTTAAAAAGCATCATTTAATTTGTATACAGTTTCTTTTTAGAAATAAAAGTGATATTTTTTGTTATCATATGACTAGGGCTTTCAAATATATTTATTCCAATAAAATTCCTGAAGGTCCTGAATCAGACAGATTTCTGTCCGATTTGAAATGGAATAATTTTTATAGTCTTTTTTAAGAAATTTTTCTTATTTAGAGAATCATTAAGGTGAGATTCTAAAAAATATGAATGCAGAAATTTATTTTGTGACACACATATTTCTGTTGACACATGTATTAAATAGCAGACCAGTAATTAATGCTTACATGTGATACAACATACACTGAAGTGCCAGAAAAACTGGTACAGACGAGCTTATGCAAAATACATAGCAACGTCACCTATGCGCATACTAGGTTGCATCCTCCAGTGCGTATATAAAGCGATAGACATCCTTGCCAACTGTCAGAGCTGTTTTCGGCATCAGAATGACAAGTAATAACGATTTAAGCGATTTTCACCGCAGTGTCATAGTTGGCACTCATGAGATGGGCCATAGTATTTCGGAGGTAAAAACGAAGTTCGGATTTTCACGAATGACCATTGCAAGGGTGTACCGTGACTACAAGAATTCTGGCAAAACCTCCAACCTACGATACCAGTGTGGCCGTAAAAAGACATTGGGTGAACGTGACCATCGTTGGCTGTCAAGAATCGTTTCACGCGATTGCCTTGCAACACTCTCGCAGGTATCATCGGAATTCAATGCTGAAGCCTCAACAAGCATCAGCGTCCAGACTGTGCAACGTACCCTGCACGATATGGGCTTTGGAGCTGACGTCCAACTCAAGTCCCCTTGATGGGTACACGATACAGAGCTATGCGCCTCGCTTGGGCACGGCAACACTGCCACTGGACACTTGATGACTGGAAACAAGTAGCCTGGTCTGACCAGTCACGTTTCCAACTGTATTGGGCAGATGGAAGGATTCGTGTGTGGCGCAAACCCCATGAAACCATGGATCCCGCCTATCAACAGGGAACTGTACTGGCTGGTGGGGGGGGGGGTCCTTAATGGTATGGGGTGTGTTTAGCTGGACTTCACTGGGACCCCTGGTACGTCTACAAACGTCTGTGACCGGCCAACGCTATGTGCGCATCCTTTCTGATGAGGTACACCCGTTCATGTCCTGCAATCGTGCTGATGGGTTGGGCCTGTTCCAACAGGACAATGTACCTCCACCCAAGTGTTGCCGACGCCACATTATGGTTAGAGGAGCATTCATCTGAGTTTGGGGTATTGCCATAACACATTCGGGATGCCATGCAACGTGCTATCGAACACAGGAATCCAAGACCTCGGAATACATGGAATGCTCTGCAGGAAGTATGGTGTGCAATGCCTACAGCGTATTTCCAGAAGCTAGTGGAGTCCATGCCCTGTCGTATTTCTGCAGTCCTGCGCTCCCGTGGGGGACTTACTAAGTATTAGACTGGTGTACCAGTTTTTCTGGCACTTCAGTGTATATTTATTGTTTGAGTTTAGCAAAATTTAGTACACATCTTCAGTAATAGAGCTATAAATATGAAATAAACATGTTATCTAAAAAAATTATCTACTGTTGATTGTTCATAACAGTTTCTAACAAGAATTTATACTTGCCATTCAAATGTTCTATAAGAGTTTTGGGGACAACTTCATTGTTCCATTGTGTTTCAAAGAATGTGGAAAGCTTTGTCTCTTTTGGTCTTCTTTTTTTTATGCATGTTTATTAATGTTTTCCTATGCAACTTCTGTTTCTTATACCAATTTCTGAATTTGATCATGTTTTTTGCAAGAGATGTTTGTGTTGGCCATTGAGCTTGCTAGTCACAAAACCTTTTTGTTTGTAGTCAGTGTAGCATAGCCCCTTAAAAAGGTTGCTGACCTTCCTTTGGGCTTCGAAGTGAGATCATGTTTGTTTATACTGATGCAAATCATCTCAACAAGTGACTGTTTTCCAACATGCGCATGCCTTAAAGAGATTTCCAATTTACACCACCATCTTGCAGTTTGAAAAAGCACAGTCTGAACCCAGCTTTTCGGTAGTGAAGAAACTAATTAAGGCCATTCCTTGCCTATCTATTTTTTACTTTAAATAATGAAAAAACTGCAATTTTATTCTCCTAATTGTTTCCATTCTAGTATTGTTTGTTCCATCTTAGTGTTGTAACCATCTTGTGTGCATATTATACTAAAAGCACATTATTTAATTAGTAGTGGTACACAAATACTTCTGAGCAATCAAAGTATGTCCTTTTCTTTTTGCATGGTGTGAAATTATTATGATCAGGGTTTGACCTAAGTGGCATTTGATACTGTTTGGCAGTAGATTCACAAAAATATTTTTAGCTTAAACGGTATTTCTTCAAGAATATTTTGAACTGTAATGGTATCTTCACAAAAATATGTTGAACTCTACTGATATCCTCACAAGATACATTTCATTTAACAAAAATATTTTGGTGTAAGAGGCATCTTCAGTATTGCCATACTTAACTAATGTGCTTTTCTTTTTTTCTTTCTTTTTTGGCATTCAGACTTTATTTTGCTGTGAACATTAAGTTGGTGTAGATTTTTTTTTTTTTTTTTTTTTCACATACCCGGCTAGGGAACTCACTGGATTTCTTATTTACTTTGCCAAGACCAATCATTTTTATGACTCTTACATCTGGGCAATGGCATTTTTCTAGTCCTGATGTCATAATGATGATTTTATCTATGAATGCACATTGCCTTTAAACTTTTGTGTATTTTTGAGTTTTTTAACAATGTTTTTGGCATATAGCTAACACAAAAACATGCAAAATTTTACAACAATGGATGCTATCTCTCTGATGATAGATTCATGCTTCAATCATCATTTTGCAACGCTGTGTTCTCACAACCTTCATTGTTTGAATCTGTTAATGTCCAACAGTTTGTGTGTTATTATATATATTAATCCAGTTTTCAAACAGTTGATCAAAAATATATTATTTCTTTCTTATTGCATCTCTCTTACATTAGGATCATTTCTTGTGTGAAATACTTTTATGGAAGCAGTTACATCTGAGACAAGGTCGAAAGCTCCCAACTTACGAACTTTCTTTGTAAAAGTTCTAATCTCTTAACGTAACTAGCGTGATCTACTTACCTTCATTTGTTATTTCTTGTCATTTTGCCCATCATCGTCATGTCGTTATACACCTGCAGATAAAATAGTAACAGTATAATAGTAATATGATTTATTGGCATAAAAATATAAATCAACATTTCCAAGCTTTCACACACTGACTTGATTGATGGCTTTTTCAAGGAAGGTAGACAGAAAAGTGCATGATGTTCATCACATTTTAATGTGAATTGCATCTAACCCATAGGTTTTTTGGTGGTTTCTGATACCGATTTTGCACCTGCGTCAGTTGTACCCACAAATTTTTTTTGTGATCTTTTCGTAATACATTTTTAAGTTCTTGACTATTCATTCTTTGAGGATCGTGTAAGACTTATAAATTAACAAATAATGTTTTATGTAGAATGAAGACGAAAGAGAACTCAGTATGCAACGATAAATGCAAATATCCATATTTTTTATCCACGAGTCAAGTGACAAACTGGTTACCAGTATTGTACAAAGTTTTGCAATGGTCATACCTCCTGTGCCTAACTCAACCATCAAAAACTATCTCACATGATTACATAAATCAGTTAGACCAGAACAAGTGTTATCTATTTCTTGGTCAGCTAAGTCAGTTTTCATTTATCTTGAGTACTTGCTAACTAAAAGCCTGCATTATGGCCAAGTGAATAGATATCAACACTACCCATGTGTCTGTTGAGCCACCGATGCATAAATCTGCCTGAATCCTGATTTCTAATGTCCTTTCAGATGGACCATATAGTGCACAGCTACACAAAATGAAAATTTCAGATGTGTGACTTGCTTTAGGAGACAAAATATTAGACAGTTTCCTAAGCATGAAGCCATACACAGGCTACCTAAATGTCTCTGTGTTATGACTAACAGTGTCAGCTATGTTTAATTCCCTACACACTATCAGTGTACCAAGTGTGGAATTTAGGAACACATTATTGGGAAGTTACCTGCCAGCTGACAAAACATCCCCAGTCAAGAGATGGGATTAAGTTCCCAGTCTTAGACTCCAGAAATGGTGCAACTCCAGTTTGACAATCTGAAGTAGTGGAGGACTGTTCCTCCAGCCAGGGCTCTGACAATGGTATTGAACAGTGCTTTTTTTTCTAAAATAAAGTTTACCAGTACTTTCTTATCCCATTCCCTTACACAGCTCCATTGTTTTCACCAGTACAATGTAAACAATAATATTAATAATAAAATTTAAACTAACAATAACAAAATTTAAATTAATAATAATAATTAAATTTAAATTAATAATTAATAATAATAATTAAATTTAAATTAATAATTAATAATAATAACTTATCAGGAATTTATGTAAGGTAAAGGTTGAAACACATGTAGAGGAGTACCTTAAAATCAGCTTAGTAAACATCAGTGAACTTACAGTGATGCCCTTGTTGGTGTTACAATCAAATTCATTTATGAGAAACTCTGCTGACACTTGCTGGTAGAAATCGGTATGTTGTTTATTATGTTAGAAGAGGCAACAGGGCAGGTGATAATTTTTTGTCTGCTAAGTAGTCACGGTAACTTCTTAGGATCTGTCTACCTGGAAGCCCAGGTCACTTACATAAACTCACTATTTCCATCTCACCAAACGTCACATTTTCCATGATGTTGTGTGGCCAACGTTTAGGATCTAAGATAGTGTTCTCCCTAGAGCCCTTTTACTGGGCGGCCCACCCAGCTAAATTTCTTTTAATGAACATTTTCACAATGCACATAATAGTAAGAGTGGAAAACTTATTCCCACATGCACCATAAATATTCGTGAAAACTGGCTGAAACCTGCATCAAATATCATTTATTAGTAAGTACATTTTCTAAAGTTGTCAATCATATGTTACATTAATGCCTACCCCATCATTAAAGATGTTTAATAAATAAGTATAATAACACATTAAGCAAATCAACATCCTTTTTTTTTTCAATTGGCGGGGGGGGGGGGGGGTCATTAAAAGTACCAACCAGTTAAAATTTTCTGCTACCCAGTTGTAAAAAAAAAAATCTAGGGAGGACATTATAAGACTTTCGTCTCTTCGGGTATTTGTGTGTCATTGTTTGACAAGAGATGGTTTTTCATGCATTGTTTTGGGCTGTTGCTTAGAGCTAGCTTTGCTAAATTTTTACTGCCTTCCTTGAAATAGTTGACTGAGTACGCCCAGGGCTCGACAAATATGTTCCAGATCTAGGAGCTAGCTTCTAATATTTAGGAGTCAGGTGAAACAAAGTCAAATTTCAAAGAATAATGTATGAACGTAATGCGTGGTAATGATGCTGAAATGAAAAGTGATAAAGTATATTTGTTGTCAAATTTTTCTTTTTACCCAAACTACTTATTCCAAAATAAAGTAAGTTCCAATTTGCTCCATTGTTTTCGTTTCCCGATCTTCCAAGTTGCTACTCTAAAAAAATTTTAATTTTAGATTTAGATTTTATTAAAACTCATTTTGTGGAAGTCAGATTTTGCACATATTAATTCATAGTACCATATTTTCCTTCGTATAATTTGCAGACCATAAAATTCAGAAGAAAAAAAATCCTTCGTAAGGTCCGTGACGGCATGTAATCCACAGACCATTATAAATAATTAATAATTTGACGTATGATTCGTATCAGCATATAATCTGTAGTTAGCGAAATTCTGAGCAAAACAATTTTTCACTTCCTATAATCGTCGGTGGCAGGTCAACAGACTATGAAATTCCTAAGAAAAGAGGTCGTCGTACAATCCGCATAGTCTTGTTAGTCTGAACTGTAATTTCTGACAGAAAAGCTGCGATTCACAGGACGACCGACCCAGCAGTTCAAAGAACTAAGAAAGAAACCATTGTTTTATCAAAAAAGCAACTATCATTTTTAAGTATTTCTCTGTTAGTTTTAAGTAAATAAAAAATTAAAATCCGTGGCTTTTGCAGCTTTACCATAGTTCATTAGTTAGACCTAGAAAATCCATAGAAATTACAGCAATCTGTAGCTATGATTACGTGCTGTGGAAGAGCTCGGCGGGCTTCTCACAGCACGTAGGCTTCCGTGAGCGCAAATAGTACCATCTTAGTTGCATCATATTTTCTGTCAGAATGTTAATAAGTAAAAAAAAAAACATTCTTTCAATTTCTTTGCCATCCTATATCTACGAATCGTGTTGCATTTTTTCTGTTACCACATTTTCTGTACTTTTTCAATAACACCACGTTTCCTGGCAATTTCCATGCAGATTTTTTAAACACCGAAGTATTTTTTTTTTCACTGCTGGTGTATTATCCGCAGAACCAAAATTTATAATTTTTAACAGTTAATTTGCAGATTATAAGACAGAAATTACGGTATTCACTAAAAATTGCAAAACCTGAAAAAAAATAAAAATAAAAATAAAAATGGACACCAGTGCTAGTTTCCCTGGCGCCTGGGATTTGTCAAGCCCTGGGTATGCGTACCGGCACATAAAGGCTGAAAAAAAAGCTCTGGTGTGGACTATAGACAGACCTTGGAAACTAACTAGCTGTCTCTGCAAGACAACTGTTCACTTAAAACATAACTCTTTAACCCATTAAGTGGTCGATGAACCTGAACAAAATGGTGTCTCAAAATTTTATGTGATCCACAAACAGAAATATTCGCATATGGCTGGGTTTTACGAAAGCTATTGCAAAATAATTTCTTTCTCTGTCTCATCTCAGCAGTACTGCCCATAAACCTATCACTGGTGATAACCACTCGCTTCTAGTCCTTTTTTTCTCTGTTCCGTGACCCAAGGCATGATGGGGGAAGGGCTAGTCCCCCTGATATGGACACCATGCCACTGGGTAGAAACAAGGGACTCGGACATTTTATCTCTCCTTTCTTAGGTTCCTTGCGATTAATATAAGTCTTTTAGCAGGTAATATGTCAGAAAGGATAAACATCAGTAATTCCCCTAAAGAAATTACCACTTTGAATAAAAAAAGCACAGCTTCCTGATGTGCAGGTTCACTTGTTCCAGCCACGTTCAGCCCACTTGTTAAACAGCGAACATATTCGTTCAAGCTGAGTTAACGCATTTTGTTAACCCTAAGTTAATTCGCTCCAGCCAGTCGGAGGGTTAAGCCAACTGACAATGAGAACAGTGCTTATCAGTAAAGAAGTTATAAACACTCAAAATGTACACTTTACTCCAGTGTTTAACAACTCTGACTTCCCTGATATCTCAGAGAACTTAACAATGCATCTGCAACTGAACTATTTCTAAAGATGGCGAGTCAGTCTCAATTCAACATCAACTTCAACAGTCAAATGATGGAGATATTAGGTTCAAACATTACCTTGAAAAGGCCTTTCAACCACAATACTTCACTACCACCATTCACGCAGATATCATGTAAAAAGAAATTGATACAGCTCACCACCCTGTTTGAGAGGGGCACGCTTTCACTAGTAGAAAGCCAAAATCTTCACTGCTATACTGACACCTCAGACAGTGCTAAAATTACCTCTGATGAAGTATCTGGTGCAGTGGTGCACCTGAAAACACTGTAGGCCACCCGCAAAAAATATCTTCGAGGCCCTTTTGCGAAAATCTATTTGCTTTCAATTATTGAAACTTTAATTCCATATTATTAACTAGGTTTTACAGGCATTTTAATAATTCAAATTCTTCGGAACGTATTACTATTTTTCTTAAAACCCACTTGTTACACTTTATTGTGTGCAACACAAATGTACACATTGTAATTAAAATGATTGCCCAAGTTCTAAACCAATACAAAGTATTATGAAACACTTATGCCAAAGTTAATCATATCGTGCAAAGTTTATTCTTTTAAAGATCTAAGGCCAGACTCTTTCAAATGTCTCACGATCACAAACACAAAACACGTAACTGTGGCGTGATAGTGTCTAACGACCTTTTCCGATTTATACGAAAATATAGAACATAAGTGAGTAAATAAAGTAAAAATTAAGAATTGTGGCATGGAAAGAGTATTATTATTAGTATTTATTGTTGATATTTCATTTGTTTTCTCATATTAATGTACATGCATAGGAACTATTGATATGTCTGTGAAAAGGGGCCTCAAGTCCTCTGGAATATCATATGGCTTTCTTGTCACCCAGTTTTAAAAACTAAAGCAAAAATGATTTCTTGAAGATTTTACTTATTTACTGAAAAACAATAATACCCAAAAATCCTTTTCTTTTTAATACTTCATTCAAAGCTGCCATCAAACATTCCTGGCAATTTTCTTTAACCAGCATATGAAGTTTCCTCAAAATTTTTGAAAAATCCTTCTTGTGAGGCTAGAGGCCCTTTTACCCGTGAGGCCGCCCTGCACTGCAGGGGTTGTGGGGGTTGCGGGGCTATCAGTACGCCCATGATCTGGTGCATTGCACTCTTTGCTTCATGAGCGTAGCAACCCAGTCATTTTTCCAAATCAAAGTGGAAATGCCCTTAAACACACTTCCAACACATAACCCATTTCCAGTGAAAACTTGTTGAAATTAACTTGTGAATCAAAAGGCCTAAATAAACAAGATGTTATTGATCAAATTCAGTTTACACTTCTGATTATTGTGATATCACAAAACAACTCAAAACTACCTTAGTTCATTTTGCATATGTTCATTGGCAAAGTGCAAAATCTAGTTCTGCCACTAGTCTATATCAGAGAACAAACATTAGTGAAAAGAATATGTTGACAACCCACTGCTATGCATTTTGATCCATTCGTTTAAACTCACAGGGTAAAACCATGCATTTGCAGATAAAACAAAATTTGAGATTTTGAATAATTTCATTTAATTGTTGGGGGCGATCTTGAATCCATTATGACAATCTCTACTTTCAAGACCTTCAACCACCGAACTCTGATGTCTTAATGTTCCAAGAAAAACATTGTAATTCCAAGACCTGAAACAGATTTGGCACCTCAGGCTGTACACCTTTAAGCATTTATACTGTTTATTTACATTTATTCCAACTGCGATGTTGTAGAATTGAACTCTTGTATTCCAATTAAGGTACTGTATGGTGCATATTGTTTTGTCAGCACCTCTTGCATCTCATTGTGTGCACCTTGTTCTGCTAAATTCTGTGTACTTTCACCATTGCACCAGTAAAGATATCTTGAACTGCACAGAATGACTTTATGTAGCTTGGCAATGGTGCAAGGTATTAACATAGACAGGCGAATGCTGCATTCCACTTGGGCAGATTGGAGATCACCTAGCCAGGTGAGGTCGTCTACACAGAGCACTATACGCTGAATGTACAGAAATCTTGGAATACCTACCTAGTAACAGGTAAGCTCACCTTTTGCCCTGATTAGGACCATAACATGATAAGGCATTGAGTCCACTAGGGCACAAAAGCATTCCACAGGTATTCCACCCACACTTGCTGTATTGCTGTCCATAATTCTTTTGCATTACTGTGTAGAGGATCCAAAGCTCAAAAGGATCTTTCCATAACATCCGAAAGATTTTCCACATGATTTGTGTCTAATGAACAGGAAGGTATTTCCAGGGTGGAAACTTCTATGTAATGACAGTCAAATAGATGTTACTGGCAGATAGATGCCAAATTAATCTTGCAAGTAGACATGCCTCAGAAAACTTTAAAATTACATCTGCCTGATTGGACCTAACGGTGTTGTTGTGTTCAACACTGATAAGGAGACACAGTGATGCCATGAGAACATCCTTATACCATTATACCTTTACCATCATCCTATTTCCACCCAACCGTGCAGTCTAGTTGCAGCTGTCCACCATGGACTCATTGAAGCAGGCGACTCTTCTAGTTGTCCACGTGAACCTGTGCCCAGTGCAGGTGTAGCAGCCAATGACTGTTGGTCTACATGGGCACATAAAGCAGCCGTCAACTTCTTAGACCCATCAGCAACAGCATCCGCTAGATTGCATGCTCAGGAAAATTTTTGTGCGTGCCCTGTTTGTAGTCTGCCTTTAAAACAACCTATTGTCTCAGACGGTATGTGCCAATCAGCATCCACCTTGACTGTCAACCAGCGGTAGCAAAACCTTTACTGCACGTTGGTAGATGCATGTCCCTCTTTAGACCATACCTTCTTTGTCTTCAGTGGAACTGCTGCTGAACAGGCAACAAAGCGTGTGGTTGTTGGCCACTGCCTTCATTGCGCAGATAATAAGTATATATTTGAACTGCGACAAGTCGTACTCTTTCTCCTTTGCATGGGTTCTATCTTGGTGAACTGACACACCCTTCCTGTGACGTATATATATATATACACGGTGTCCGAATAATGACTGTGCACTGAATGTATGAGTTGCAGTAATGCAATAATAAAGAAATTTTGAATGGAATTACAGTAGAAGTGACCCGTCACGTTTAAATGCTCCGTGTTTGGTAACCTTCATGTCTTCCCATCCAGAGGTGCACGCAGCTGTCATTCCAAGCGAAGGTCATTCCCGAGTGCTTGGTCGACGGAAGCAAACATGTCGATTGATCACTTGTCTTGGCACAAGGTTAGTGGTGTTGATGGGTGAACAGAGAGTGCTTTTGACGGAGCATGCCTTTGGCCATGACGACAAGTACACAGACGAAGTGCAAAAACAGTTCACTAAGAAATTTCATGATGCAGATGTCGCCCACCGTAATGCAGTACATCAGCTCATAGCAAAGTTTCAGGAAACTGGCAGTATTCTGGATGCTCCCCTCCATGGTAGGCCATCTACAGCAGAGGAGACCATGCAGGATAACCAGACAGAGGAGACCACACAAGTCCGTGAGGTGGCTGTCACAACGGTTAATGAGCCAAAGAGTACAACAGCCCACGATACTCTGAAAAGGAAGTTGTGTTTCCACCTCTGCAAAGTGTCTGTCGTGCATCAGCTGAAAGAAACAGACCATGAGGCCCGTGTTCGGTACTGCAGGTGGTTCCAAAATTCCCTGTCTTAAAAAGGTGAGGAAATTCTGGACGCGACTTTCTTTACAGATGAGGCATGGTTCCACCTGTCTGGGTACATAAACAGCCAAAGCACTCATCTGTGGGCTACTGAAAATCCCCACGAATTTAAGGAACTGTCTCTCCACAACCAGAAGCTCGGTATTTGATATACCATGACTCGTACCCTCATTATTAGGCCCATTTTCTTCACTGAAATCATTAACTCAGAACGATACTGTGCCCAGATTACCCAACCATTCATATCCAAACTGACAGAATGTGAAATCAGCAAAGGATGGTTCCAGCAAGACAGTGCAACTTCTCACGCTAGTAGTTTCTGGAGGAATTCTTCGGAAATCGCATCATCTCCCGGGGACTGTGGCCTGCCCCGTCACCGGATCTGACACCGCCTGACTTTTTTTCGTGGGGAGTACTGAGAAGGAAGGGGTACGCAGGTAATCCGCATACACATCAAGAGCTACAGGCTGCAATAACGATCCACATTCAACAACTCACACCATATACCCTGAGAAAGGTCTTCACCAACATGCAGACATGTCTGGACGTCTGTGGGGCCCCTTTTCCAACATCTCCTGTAGGAACCAGTTCCACATGGTAAGTGTTACTTTCAATACACAGTTATTTTTCGGACACCCTGTATATTCCCTCCCGGTCTGTGACGTCACTATTACCTGTTGTGGGTTGCGCCCACGTATGGGGCTAAAGGTAATCGAAACGATCGTGCCCAGGTGTATATTTTGTAATTTCAAAGTTCAGTTTGCCATGCAGGAAACGTAAACATGTACATGCATTTCTCCGCGATTTTTTTTTTCTTTTCTTGTTATCTCTTCATACTGTTGATTCGAATTAATTAGCTAATAAAATAAAACCAAATTGATTTCGTAAAAAAAAAAAAAAAAAAAAACAAGAAAAAAACCAATCAAACGTAATTTACATTCGAAAGTTGATTCCTCGAAATATACAGTATGTACACTCTTTGCCGACGAAAACGAAGGACCCGAGAGTTTTCAATCCTGAAGAAACTTCGCACGCAAGCACCTCAGGGCCGAGTACTCAAATGATTAGAAAATAACGACCAATGACTAAACAGGAGCCCGCCACAGTGCATGGGAACCGCGCATCGAGGAGGATATAACAAGAGCAAAGCTCGCACGCAGGGACAATTGTGACAGCGGATTGCGGTTGCATTAACCTCCACGGACTGTGAAGATACCTCGACGTCGTATCCGTGCACAATACGAGCAGTTGAGCGAGTTTGAGAGAGGACGTATAATTGGACTGAGAGAGGCCAGTTGGTTAAATGGCCGTGTCGTTAGGCATTTGGGACGCGGTAATCAGACGATGTCGGCGCCAATGGGTCGAAGAGGGCACGACCCAGCGGCACGCGGGCAGTGGACGGCTGAGGGCAACGACAGAGCGCGAGGATCGAGCGATTGTGAGAGCCACACAAACAGAACCTAATTCATCGCTCTCAACCATCCTAGCCATGTCGTGTCGTCTACAGGTGCGGAAGTGGCCATCTGGACCGTTGCCAGACGACTTGCTGCATGGGGATTACATTCGAGGAGGCTACTCCGTCGCCTCCCACTAACCAACGAGCATCGCCGGGACCGGCTGCAGTGCTGTCGGGCCCGATAAACGTAGGATAGCGTCCAGTGGCGTCGTGTCGTCTTCACTGATGAGTCACGATTTGCAGTTGGCGCCGATGGCCAGCGCATTCGTATCAGAAGATGAACCTGCCAGAGACGGATCCTACCTTTACCGTGGAACGACACACGGGTAGCACACCGGAAGTAACTGTCTGGGGAGCCATTTCCTGCGATAGCCAGATACCCTTGGTAGTTCCCCGTAGCACCCTCACGGTCAACGGTACGTCGACGATATTCTACGACCTGTTGTGTTTCCATTCCGGTTGCAGCATCACCGGGCAATTTTTCAACAGATAATGCCCGTCCATACATGGCACGGCTGTCTCAATCCTGCCTCCGTAATGTCGACATTCTTCAACGGCCAGCCCGATCGCCCGACCTCTCACCGATCGAACATATTTGGGACATGATGGAACACTACGTACGCCTATCCGGGAATGTCGGCGAACTGGCCCTCAATTTGGACACCATCTTGCATGCTATACTTCAAGACAGTATCTGTGAACTGTGTGGGTCTATACCACGCCGGGTAACCGCTTATATCCGAGCCTCCCACAGGTGGCGCCACAACGTACGGACTTTTCCACTCGTGTAACTGTTATCCGAATAAATGGCCCAACTTCTATGAAATTGCAACCATTTCTTTTCCTATGCATGTATATATCAATTTTATCTCGATTGGATCATTCCTTCTGGGTGCTCCGGTTTTTTCGTTTTTTGTTTTTTTGCAGAGAATGTATTTTAAGACAATTTCCATTTAGATATTTTAGCAGAAATTATACAGTCTTAGAGTCTTCCTGTACCTCGTCACCAATGTTTCTGTTCTGATAAAGTTGAAAACATTAACTCTGAAACGAAATCTTTCACTCTGTGATCTTTGTGTTGCCTTAAAGTGAATTGAAGGGCATAAAAGTCACGAATTGGCAAGGAGCTCCCGATATAAAAAGTCACGAATTTGCTGGTGAAGGCCACTTCTTTTCTCTTCCCTCCCCAAAAATGCGTAATTAATTAGTTGGTTTCCGCTCACCACAAGAAGAGAAGTTGGGTAATAGTTTAATCGATTTTATTTTATATTTATATATAGAGCTGTGATGAATATAAACTCGATTTAACCATTATCGATGCTTTTGAATTCTGAGGTGATATGGAAACCGTGAATGGCCGCATGTTGAACGCTAGAAAATTTAAAGTTTTATCGGACCAAGGTAAACATAGTCTTTAATAACTTCCCATCATTTTTTCCGCACCACTCTTTTGATCTTGTGTCTGATAAAAAGGCGTAAATTTCAAAATAACTGAATCATTCTGCATCCCTCTTACAAAGATACTAGAACGTGGCTAGTATTTAATAACTGGCGTTATGTGTTCGTACTTTTGTCATTGCAAAGTACAGAGCGAGGTTACTATTCAATAATTCGAACCACACTGAAGTAACAAATTATTAATAACATGCACCTACCGAAAAACGAGTTGGGCTGGCCACGATTTGATGACGCATGAGTTCTGCGACGAATTCAGCGAGTGCAGAAATCGTTCTACAGGTACGTTCAGCCAGGTGGATGTGATGGCGTCCGTTAATTGCACAATGTTCGCATATATAAACGGCTCTCTCAATGTCATCCTACAGGTGTTCAATTGGGTTAGGTTCTGGGGACTGTGGCGGCTATTTTATCACTCTGAAGTCATTTTCGTGCTTCTTGAACCATTTCGTGACGATCCGAGTTTCGTGGTACGCAGTGGCGGATCCGAGGGGAGGGGCGCTAAACCTTAACTAACTTTTTACGTTTAAAGTAGCGAAGATCGTAAATAATTACCTTTGTATATTTTGTTTTCAGTTTTTCTAAAAAAAAAATTACAATTAAACTTACTACGGAATTGGATATAAAATACGTATTGCATTGATTTAGCTTCATTAAAAAAAGAAAGAGAGGGGAATAGAATAAAGACAGAGAGAGAGAGAGAGAGAGAGAGAGAGAGAGAGAGAGAGAGAGAGAGAGAGAGAGAGAGAGAGAGCCCAAAAAATAAAGGAGGGAAGATAGGGACAGCAGGGGAAAAGAGCATGGGGTGTTCTTTGTTAGTTATTTGCTATTGTCATATTCTTAGCGTCTGTGACGTCTCGAAACAAGGCTCTCGTTTAGGTATTTAACGATTTAACATGCCTGGAGTAAGTGAAAGTGTTTTAAAGACCTTGCAAAGGAACGCCAGGTAGGAGCGGCACCACCAATATGTATAATGTGTATCCCCTTTTTATACCCGAAAAACCGCCCCTCCCTCGAGTAAACTTCTGGATCCGCCTCTGTTGGTATGGCGCATTATGCTGCTGAAAGTAGCCCTCTCCATCAGGAGACACCACGCACATGTACTGATGTACCTGGTGCGAAATGATAAGATACCTCTCGTGGCTTCCAAATGTTGTTTCTGAAGTATTATGAAATGCAATGCTTCCATGAAAACAGAGCTCACTCCATTACATCTCCTCCACCAGCTTGTACAGTTGACGCTAGGCAGCTGGGATCCATCGATTCGTGCTGTTGACGCCATATTCATACATGATATTCTTCCGCGGATTCGTGAAATTCTGCCCTTTTCGTCAACATTTGGGTCATTCTCGAAATCGGCGCAAAACTGAAGAGAAATCGGGAGAGGGGGGGGGGCATTTTTCCTCAGGGGGGACGGTATTTCACCTTTTCGAAATTTTCGAAAACGAATATTAAACGGAGTGAAATTTCCCCCGTAATCTTAATTTCTTTTTCTCGCGATGTTTCTTCTACACAGTATTGTTTTTAATTATCATTTTATTCCATAGAAGTTTGTATTTTAGCTTGAAAATGTAGGAAAATTTTCCGAAGTCGGATGGAGCGAAGATTTCCCCGTAACCGTAATTTTTCGCCCCGCTGTGTTCCCTCTAACCTGTGTTATTGAATGTCATTAATTTTATATTTTGAATGCAGGAATGTGTTGCAGTTTAATATTTACATTAAAAATTACATTGAAGTATTCCATTTTGCTCATGATGCATTATGTTCACACTGTTTCGCCGCCTGTTCTGATATTTCACCCGGTTAAAAAGTTCAGCTTTTCATCTTTTTTGTCAGTCTCATGTATGCAGATTTTAAGGTATTGAGGAACCCAATGTCCGTCATTAAAACAGACACCAGACCACTACACCACCTACACCAGCTTGTACATTTAATTCTAAGCAACTGGGATCCATGGATTCATGCTGTTGTGGCCATATTCTGAGATATTAAGGAACTCAATATCCAGTCCATTACATCTCCTCCACCAACTTGCACTTTTAATTCTAGGCAGCTGGGATCCATAGATTTGTGCTGTTGATGCCATATTCTGAGTTATATCTTTCATGAAAACAAACCCCTGATCATTACACCACCTCCACCAACTTGTAAATTTAACTCTAGGCAACTGGCATCGACGGATTCGTGCTGTTAGTGGTATGTGGTGACTCGTCCATCGGCGTATAATACCGAAAACGTGATTCATCGGACCAGGCGTCCTTTTTTTTCAGTTCACAAGGGTCCAGTTTTGATGAACTCGTGCCCCCTGCAGGCGAATCTGTTGGTGTTTAATAGAGACGAATAATACAGGAAGGGGACGAGTACTGTTTTAAACACATTCGTTCTACCGTATGGCCGGCTGTGTGTATGCTGTATTTCTATATACACCGCTGTTGTATTGTGTGGTTACTGGGCGCAGTGGAGCTCGTGTTACCTCGTACAGTCCTCCAGCCGCCGTTGTCTTCGAACATCTACGAGTCCTTTCCACCCACAGGTAGATCGTTTACTGCCTATTTTGGTGTTTTTGCACCACTCTTTGGACATCCTCGATACAGTTCTTGCATCCCCGCGAAGTTTTTTTTTTTTTTAGGTTGTGGTGGGGGTGGGGGCCTTAATGACCACCACGTGCAACTTAGTGGGCTATAAGCAGTTGCCGTTCACTAATTTAGGGCCAGTGGTTCCAGGGAAGGGAGAGAGCCATCCTGTTTCTGAGATGTGTTTGCTCTTACTGGTGTGGCGACCATTATCATACGTCTTTGAAAGTCGCTTAAGTCACGCGTCTTTCCGCTGTTACCGCTATTTATGCATCGTATTACGTAGGAATTCTTTGCAGTGAGCTTTTTATGAGTTTATTCAACGTTATAGTTACCTATGTTAGTGAGGACGACACGGATCTGATTGCTGTTGGGTGTTCTGAATAATTTGCTACTCCAGTGTGTATGTTTGTATTTGTCACTGCAAAGGTTACTAGAGTGAGGCTAAGAGGAATTATTGAAATTTTTTTCCAGGTAACAAAAATTGTGTTTAAGGTCTCGAAAAAGTCTTGAAGTTCCATTTCCAAAATCCAGTACATGACTCTCCGAACGAATAGGGTAGCGAAGATCGCAGAGTGAAACAGAAGACGCGTGGAAGTGCAACAAACCGAGCACGTGTATTAATTTTAGCTGAAATAAATTGGCCGGACAGTAAATTAAAGTCTTAAATCGGACGGGCTTCCGAAATAAATGCCTGTGTAGATACATGTGTCTAGCCGCGACTGGACGAGTCTCGAAATTTATTCCACAAACCCCTGTCTTGAGCAGTGGCGTTGGAAAAGTAGAGGCAGAGGGAGTAGTTGGCCCCGTACTCATTTGCGTTCCAGAACAAAAATTTACATTTTCCTCCTCACTTCTCTTCCGTTTTAATTAATACAGAAATCGGATAAATATGTGGATTTTTTTATTTTTTATTTTGTGCCATTTAATTTTTCTTATGAAACTAAATGTTTCCTATTTTGCTTATTAACCATCTAGAAATATGAATTATTTTTAATGCTACCCCCGTGACGCGGGTTAAACTCTTCTCCCTCTGTTCAGTGTGAAAAAACAAAAAATAACGAATTACCAGTCTTATACAAGTAGACGCCTGAGAAAACTTCGAAAATTACATCGCCCTGCAACGGGAATCGAACTCGTATTTCCATATTTACGTTCGAGTATGTTACCGTTACACCACCCAGAACAAGGAACATCCAAGCAACTGGGAATGTCATTCGGGACTTGAATGTAATGCTCCGCCGTGTGCAAATCGAAGCATATGTGATCCTCCATCTTAGCGACACGCGAGCTGGAAGCGAATTCCCTGAAGAAATAACACTTCAGAAATAAATGATAGTCAAGAACCAGCCTTATATTGGGTTGTCGGAAAAGTCATGAGGTATTTTAGCCATGTTTTGCAAAGGTCATTTATTGATAGAAAGAACAAAGATCAATCAATGATATAATGCCCGTTTTGTTCGATAACCTTTTGCCATCTGCCACTGAGCTGCAGAATGCCTCGTACGTTGGAGGACCTGTCTTTCGTGGCGAAAAACTGTACAAGGTGCTGATTTACAGCCTCATCTGAATTGAACGTTATACTACGCAAGGACTGTTGAAGAGAGCGAAACAAGTGGAAGTCTGACGGCGCAAGGTCAGGCGCGTTGCTGTGTTTGGCAACACGTCCCACCCAAGCTCCAATAATTTTTGGCGGGTGATCACACTTGTGTGTGGTCTCGCGTTGTCGTGATGGAACACAACACCTTTACGATGAACGAGCTCTGGACGTTTCTGGATGATGGATTCGTTCAAACTGTCCAATTGCCGACAGTACACATTCGAATTGATTGTTTGGTTCCGTGGTAGGAGCTCGAAAAGCACGACACCTTTAAAATATCACCACACTGAGACCAGAACCTTCCGCTGTTGAATGTCTGCTTTGGATGTCGTTTGAGGCGAAGCAGCACGTCGGGACCAAGACCGTTTGCGCAGCACATTGTTGTACGCAATCCACTTTTCGTCACCAGTTATGAGTCACTTCAAAAAAGGATCGTTTTCCTCACGTTTAATGAGCATATCGCAGATGTTTATACGCGCCGTCAATTGAGCTTCTTTGAGTTCATGAGGAATCCACACATCGAGCTTGCTTACGTATCCCAGCTTCTTCAGGTGGTCGTGAACGCTTGAATGATGGATGTGCAATGTGTCTGCAATCTCTCGTGTCGTGTAACGTGGGTTTAACTCCATCAATGCCTTTATTTAGTCGACATCAACCTCGGTGGGCCTCCCAGACCGAGGAGCATCGTTGAGGTCAAAATCACCAGCACGGAATTGACGTTCTTGTAGAGCATTATCACCGTACACTTTACACAACTTTTCACAAGCTTGACGCGCGTGTTCCCTTTACGGAAGTAAAACAGTAAAATATGGCGAAAATGCACAGTTTGATCTTCCATCTTCAACTTGATGTCAAATCTCCGCAAATCAACTAAATCGCTCACTATTCCTTTTAGACTGCAGCTAGAACTGGCACCTATCGAATGCCAAAGCGATAACAGAGCCGCGCATGCCTCTAGTACTTCCAAAACCGCCCAGCCGCCATCGGGTGCCAAAATACGTCATGACTTTTCCGACAACCCAATAATTAGTTAAAAGTACAGTAGAATCCCCATATAACGAGCTTGCACATACGAAGTTCCGCATAAATGAAAGTTTTGATAGGCCCTTGAACTTCGTAATATTCTCTTTTGTTATTTTAACCGCATATTACGAACAATTATTTTTGGAGGAACCACGTACATCAAAGTTTTGCATGGCTATCGGCAAAGAAAGTAAGTGGCCTTCAGCCAGTTTTTAAAACTTCCCCTTTCACCAGAAAACCTGCTAGTGACGCCACCTCGTGGTTCCCTTTCTCGTGAAGAAAAGAATGTTTCAGGTGCTTTTATTACCTCCTGCCCACGTTGCCAAACATACATCTCCTAGGCAAATGCTTTCTTCTATCTTACCCCCTGGCCAACATTCTGTCACTTGATCTCTGTTTAAGAAATCTTAGTTTATTTTGCATCTAGAAACATATTAGCAGGGTTCGGAAAAAACCCAGCCCGCTTTTTTTTTCCGGGTTTTTCTAGTTTTCTTTATTTCTAATTTGCATAGCTGGAATTTATTTGAAACAGTATTGGAAATTCCAATTTATGATATTTTACTAGTTCATGTTTTTTTAAACTAAGTGATATATAAAAATATTTAAGGTGCGGTCAGTGTGTAAAGAGTACGTTATGAATATACACTGCCGGACAATTGCTAAGGACGGATGACAATAGCAACGATAGCAACCATAAAATGGAAGGCAGGAAAATGTGGAAATTAGCATAAGTGCGGGATACAGTAAGACGTGTTGTGCGTATGCAAATTTTGGATTGGCGAACTTGTTCGTGACGTCATAGCGCTGATAGGAGATATAAAGGATTTGACGCGTATTGACCGTTGTTGTTCAAACGCAAAGTTGAAAGGGAAAGAATCAATTGACGAACTTGCAATTTTCAGTATGTCTTCCCGACATCACCTAGATGATTTTACGCGTGGCCGTATTATAGGCAAAATTGAAGAAGGGCGAAAAATAACAGATGTTGCCAGGGAGTTCGACGTCAGCCACAGTGTTGTTTCAAGGCTTTGGAAATCATTTCAAACAAATGGAGAGTGTAGCAAACGTCACGAGAGAGGTCATATTCGCAGTACGACGCCTGCAGAAGATCGGTACATAGTGCTATCAACAAAAAGATACCGGCGCAGCACAGCTAGTGAGGTAGCAAATCAGTTTATGGCGGCTACTGGCAAGCGGATCTCCCGAAAAACTGTCGCCAGACGTTTGCATGAAGGAGGACTATACGCCCGCCGTCCTGTTGTGTGCGTCCCATTGTCCAGATGTCACCGTACCGCCCGTTTGCAATGGTGCCATCAACATCGCAATTGGACTGGTAACGACTGGTCTGCTGTCCTCTTCTCAGATGAGAGTAGATACAGTCTATCGTCTGATTGTCGACGACAACAGATCTGGCGTGATAGTGGTAATGCATATTGTCCAGCAAACATACAGGAAAGGGACCGATATCCGACATGTAGTGTCATGGTATGGGCTGGCATCATGATCAATGGCCGTACGTCCCTCTATGTGCTTCCAACTGGGACTATGACTGGCCAACGATACATTAATGATGTTCTGCTACCTCATGTTCGCATGTTCCGTGGTGCTGTCGGTGATAGATTCATTTCCATGGACGACAACGCAACATGTCATCGAACAGTCGCTGTCCAGGAGTGTCTTGAGAGCGAGGATATTCAACGCCTCGTATGGCCAGCACGTTCTCCAGATCTGAATCCCATTGAAAATGTGTGGGATGCTTTGGGGAGGAGTCTTGCTGGTCGCCAATGCCCTCCAATAAACAAGGACACCCTCATCCGTGCACTGACAGAGGAATGGGATAAATTACCCCAACAGCTGCTTGATAATGTTGTGCGAAGCATGACACGACGTGTGGAATCTTGCATCGCCCTCCATGGTGGCCATATCCCGTATTGACATCTTACGCCGAAACGCCCGCGGACGGTAATTGCATTTTTTTCACGCTTACGTATTCTGCGCAAAATGGCCTGTTTGTCCCTTGAACACGTTCCAAAGCCTTCTGGATTTCAGAGCACAATAAATTGTCTTTCTTGTAATGTCCTGGCATTCTGACATTATTTTATTTCACTTGGCATCCAACCACACTTACTTTTTTGAGCGCTATATAGCCGTTGATGATCCGTCCTTAGCAATTGTCCAGCAGTGTATTTGCATGCAATAGTTAAAAAAAAAAAGTCACCAGTTTGTCCGCATTCCCGTAAAGTCTGTACCCAACAGTTTTGCGCCCAACATAAAGACAGAGAGATAGTTCGTGATCTGTGTCTTTTCTGTTTTGAAAAAGGATTCCAAAATTTTTTATAACAATCCTCAAAAGTCTGTTGAATCACGGGGAAGTTCAAAATTTTCATTTTTCCCCCTTTTTACTGTGTTAAATGTATCACTTGTTCACTTATCTCTTCGCTTCAGCAAATTCACTTTAGTGTTTTTTCGACATTTTTCATTCCCCACAGATTTATCAAATCACAAGAAATCCAACGTGAAACGGGAGAGGGGTGCAGAAAAAGGTGCGATTTAAAGTTAAAGTCTAAGTGACAAAATTTATAGCGGAAATGAGGACATTTTAAAAACCCAGTGCGAGGTTGACGATAAAGAATAAAACAGTGCATGGAAAAGGAAAATTTACATCTTACTGACGAAGCAAACAACAGTAGTTGCTTTTAAGTCTGGCCCCACTCTTAAACGTTATGTTCACTGTGAATCGGTAATAGCAACACAGAATGTTTACGACAGTGGTAAAAGCAATGGTATCTATTATATACCTTCGATTAATTGATAAATAATTTATGGCCGACTAGTTTTGACCTGATATAATGTAATATGCCCAAAATAGCCACCCCTCTTTTTTTATTTTCTCTGTTTGGTTGTAACGAGGTTCGCATATATCGAATGTCTCTCTTCAACTTCGTTGTTTACGGGTGTTCGACTGTATTAGAAAAAAAAAGTTTCACGAAGTACGAGCCTTTTTGAAAACACTTATCCTGAAAGGCATTGTGTTTATATAAGAACGGCAGGAACGTTTTCTGTTTCATTTAGGTATGATAAAATCAATCTTTGTGTAAGGAGATAAAAAAGAGAAAGAAAATGGAAGGGGGAGGGAGAAAGGAATGAGATATGTCTTTATACCTATGTTGTTTGACTTATAACGTAAGTAAGGGCTATGGTTTTTGTGGAATTCGTACCGATATGGAGGTGTCCAAATCAATACAGTTCAGTATCGTTTATGAGTAAAATGTTTAATATCGATAAATTCTATATCAATATAAAACAAGTTTTGTGTTACTCTTGATTATATCAATATAATCCTTTTATATGTAGCGTTTTATTATAACGTCCTGTTCTGCAGGAGTACAATAAATTTTATGCTCTGACCAAAAAGGGCATATCCTGATATATTGCCCCCTGTCCAAGAATAGTTCCGGCTCCCCTGGTCTTGAGCAGTTCTCTTTCATGTCACTCCGGCAGGCTTTCGAATTTCGTCCGTCCATGTATCACGTGGTCTTCTGGGCCCTTAATATCTAGTCTAGTTTTTCAATTGTCTGAGGGTGGTCAGTTCTTTTAACAAAATGTCCAGCCCATCGCCACTTGAGGGTCTTTTCTGTGATCATGATGTCATCTACTCTTGTCATTTTCTTGATTCATGAGTTGGTTTTCCTGTCACCATACGTTCTCAATCCACTGCTGGATGAAGGTCTGCGCAAGTCTCTTCCACAGCTGTGTGTGTTGAGAAATTTTCTTCCATGTGACTGACTCCGGCATGCTTCAGATTTCATCCATCCATCTTTCACGTTGTTTTCATCTGGGTCTTTTCCTATACTTTAGAATCCCATCTAATATTTCAGTTTCCCCAGTTGTGGTCCGTCCTAGAAATACTATATCCAGTCCATTACCACTTGTGAGTCTTTACTTTGACCACGATGAATCAATTATTATTGGCATTTTCGTGTTCCATGAATTATTTTTCCCACTTTTATTGGTTACACCTAGCATGCATATCTCCAGGCCTCTTCCAGATGTCTTTCTTAATTAAGAGCCATGTCTCTGGTCCATAAGTAAGCACTGGAAGGGTAAACTGATTGTGAACATCTCTCTTTTTAAGGCAGATTGGCAAATTGCTAATGAACATTGTACTGTTTCGGTAATGCACTCCATCCAGGTTTTAGTCGCCTATTAATTTCTTCGATGTGGCCCACGTTTGATATCTGTTGTCCAAGGTAGATGCAGGCAAATTTCTCCTAAATCTACCCCATTAACCTCAGTATATAAATTCTTGTAAAAGCATTGCACTTCACTTTTGTTTTGCGTTAAGTTCATCTCACAGAAACCAAAACCGATGCACAGTGGTTTTACAAGAACTGTAGATTCAATGTATTACAACACCCTAAGTTTTTTTTTTCACCTGTAATCAAGTTAGGCAATATTAAAGAAAAGTGCAAAGTATATTGGGAATAATACAGAATACCCGTAAATGTTTTTTTCTTTTACGATGGAGGAGTTAACTACCCATGTGAACATCTAAGGCTAAAACGGCCGTCCCAGTGGCGTAGTGGTCTAAGCAATGGTTACTAATCATTCGTCCGAGATGGGTCCGGGTTCGAATCCCGTAAGGCATGGATGGTGTGTTTGTTTTACGGCGTTGGCTTCCTCACTGCCAGGGAGCAGAAACAGCGCGACGCGGCGACACGTCACAGATTCTCAGAAAGGTTTGCAGACTATTCTCGGAAAGGTTTCTTAACATTACTTCTTGATGATTTCTTTAAATTTTAAAACAAAGGAATGTAAACGTTCACGCGTTTTTAACGTTGTCACCCGTTCGAGGTAAAGCTCTAATCGATAGATCACGCAGACAACTGTTCTCCCCCCCGACCCATTTTATTTCAGCTTTCATTCTTCCATATTTTTTTAAACAGATAATCGACTTGATGAGATATAATTGCCTTTTTTCAGCTTTGAATCTTGGAAGCGATATGTTTATGTACTTTTAACACACCAAGCACGTTTCATGTGGTGTTTCGAAAGCTAATAGTCGCAATTTTTCCTTTTTTTTTTTTTTTTTTTTTTCTTTTTTGGCATGGAGGCTTAAATTTTAATCTAACTGAAAGTTAAATGAAGGTGATTTCTTTTCTTTTTATTATTTTTTTTTTCACTGGAGCCATATTTTTAAAACATTCTGTAAGTTGACGTCGCAACTCTTTTCTTTTTGCTCCCAGGTAGCTTCAGTTAGAGTTAGATCGAAAAAAAAAAAAAATGGTTCTTCCTCTTCATTTTTTTTTTCAAAAACCATATTTTTACACGTTTTTATCGTCCGTCTTCCGTTTTTTCACGGGTTGCATTATGAGGCATTCCGGAAGTTGATGCTCGCAATTTTAATGCTGTTTTTTCTTTACAAAATACATATTTGTTAAGCGTTTACAACATTCCCTTCCGTTTCCGCGGCCATGCGGCATTTCGGAAGTTGACGGTCGCATTTTATTAATATGTATATATATTTTTTTACTTCCAGATGGCATTATTTTGGATTTTTTTACAAAAAATGTACTTTGACGGATTTCTTAACGCCCATGCTTCGCGATGATTCCGGATGCTGACGGTCACAATTCTTCTTAGTTATTTCCTTCCAAATAGTTTCATCTCAGATTCATCAGGGGGAAGGTTTTTTTTTTTTTTTTGCTTTACAAGAACCCTTGCCGTTTTTCTCACTTTAACTTTATGGGGTTTAATTATATCAATGAAAATGCTCCAATCACATATTCATAAATTCACTAAGTGTTTCTTTAAAGCTGGCCAATTCACAAAGTGGGTTTCAAACAAAAATCTTACATATGCATTCCTGTTTTACAAATAAAGTTAAATGTAACAAAATTACTATTTCCAAAGTTGATATGATTTCTACCCTCCACCCTTCCCCCACCAACTCGTTCACCTAAATAATCACCTGGTGAGGCCCCTAGTACAACATAATTGCTGCAGGAAATAGTAAGAGCAGAATGTCTATCAGGCAAAACATTCTTCGCGTGACAGAGGGAGTCAAAGTTTAATCAATTAACTAAATGCAAAATAAAAGTATGGATTTAAAATTATTCCTTATACTTTCTGACCATTATTTTTAAAAATCCAAAAACATTTAAAGAGTGATGTTTAAGTTCGGAATGAAATAAAATAGTTCAAGTTTTTTTCTGCATTTCTTGTCAGGGAAATGCTTAGGGAAATGTTTGAAATGCTTGCAACTAAATACTAATTTGCAGTATTATCAAACTCTCAAATTGGCTCATTTTTTTAACATCGCTTTGTCTCAGTGCAAAACAATAAATAGAATTAACATCTAGACACCCCCTTTACCTTACAGACAGTTTTTAGTTTTTCTTTTTGCGTTGCAAACTTCTGAAAAAGATTCTGCTCCTGGTTCCGAACCAGTGACCCAAAATTAGGGATGGACGGGTGCTTATAGCCCCCATTCGAGTTTCTCACATTGGTCGTTAAATCCTCAATCAAAAAAAAAAAAAAAAGGGGGGGGTAAAACGAGTGTCCTTCCCTAATTTAGGGTAATTGGAGCTAGGTGAGGGACAGAACCAGAGCCATAAAACAAACACGAAGTTCATGCTTCTCCTTCACTTTGTAACTGCGGCGACATAGTTTTTGTGTTAATTTTGGTAAATATTTAAGGCTTTGTGCATTTTCATGCTTCGAGCGGTACTGATCACAATTAAATAATACGTGGATTCACTATTCGGGCCTGAGTTTGAGTCCCCGATGAGGCATAGGTGGGGTGTTTGTGTGGCTCCGTCCCTTCCGTGGAACGTTTGGCCCTAAACAGATCACATGTAGAGGATTTTAGGAAGGGAGTGTCTGACCCCAGGTCTTAAACAACCCTTAGAAATAGGAAGCTAGGAGATTTGGGCTAGAGTGCCCGATAGGAAAGTGACACGGAAGCGAAGTAGAAAGGAGGAGGAAGACGCCCTTATTTATTGCCGGGAGGCCAGCATCCGGAATCCGACGGCTTAACGTGCCCATCCGACGCACGGCGGATATCTAGTGGATCGAGCGTTCGTTCCTGCCTGGGATCGAACCTGAGGTCCTTTCCATGGCAGTCACGAACGTTACCCACTAGGCCATCCGCGGTTTGGCCCTAAACTGGTGACGAGCTACCTCTTATAGCCCTTCGAGGTGCTTACGGTGGTCGTTAACACCCCCAAACAAACAAATAAACAACGATTTCCCGAAAGACCATGGCGGCCAGTCTGCGTGTACTGACGCCGCCGGGTCAGTTAACAGGCGCGCGCGCGCGCACACACACACGCACACACAAACAAACAAAAATCCGGTGAGTACTCAAATTCGTGGTTGCAAGGGACTACATTCGTTGTGAAGGCGCCATAAATTTTATTGTTGTGAAATTAAATGACAAAAATGTCTTAAACGGTCCGTGTTGAGAAATATCTGATTTTTTTTTTTAATTTTTTTTTTTTTTCAATGACTTGGGTGAAATAAAGTAGCCGAGCGCACTCCAATTATGAGGAATTGTTTCTGCTTCTGCGCTTCGGAAGGTATTTTTTATTATTATTTTAGTGTGTAGTGGTTGATGATCTTTGCCTTTCAGAGGAGCGCCAGGTGATGAGGTAGTCATGTCACGTGCACTTGTTCAGCGAAATGCAACATTGGAGCGATTTACTGGTGCTCACCTGCGTTAATGCCTCCACCCTTCGCCGGCGTCCAGCGCCTTGTCCTCTTCTGGTCATTTGCTGGCGCAACCTCTCTCTTGACGGCGAGCGAAAGCGTGGACCTACAAACAGTTAACTTTGCCTTGATTGGCATTCGAATATGCTGTACTTTCTGTGGCCGTTATTTGCCGTAGAGCTGAATTGGAAGAGATGATAAGAGAGCCAGAGACCGTTATCAGAACACTGCTTTGAAGCAATTTTTACGTGAATAATACGCAAACAGAACAATTTGAAGAGAGAATCTCTGGTAATAATGGCGACGGGAGATGTGGAACCTGGTGAACAAACATTGGAAATGAGTTTCTGCGATTGAGGAGGCTGTTCCTTTTGTGGTCGTTGCCCGTGTTCGCAGGTGTTTCTACAAATGGGAGTCATTCTGAGCCGACGAAGGAAGGACTCTTTTGCTGGCGAGGATTCCGGAGTGGACCGATCTTCGGACGTCCAGCAGTCGAAAGCGGGTGCCTGTGATCTGTTGCCACCCGTGGACGAAGTGCCAACAACCCGACCCAAAACCTACACGGTGGTCCTGAGTCGTTTGGCCGGTCAGCGTTTTCTTGGTCTGCGACTGGAG
Organism: Macrothele yani; assembly: GCA_039090855.1. Lineage (NCBI taxonomy): Eukaryota > Metazoa > Arthropoda > Arachnida > Araneae > Macrothelidae > Macrothele > Macrothele yani. The sequence goes on along the minus strand of CM077031.1, from coordinate 528,629 downwards.
GCCAGGGAGAGGGCGCTGAAGGCTCAGGAGCAACAGCAACAGGAATCCTCATCCTTGGCTACGGAGGAAGAAGGGGAAGAGGAACCTACGGAAGTTGAGGAAGTGGTTGCCGAATGAAACGACGATGCCTTGCTTCGCATCCCAGCAACAAAAGGTACGCTTATCTTCAATTGCACGAGAGACCGTGGTGAGGAAGCACACTTTTGATTCCGATTTTTATAAATTTGTGCGAGAGACCGGGGTTATAGTAAGAACACTTTTGACTCCGATTTTTATAAATTTGTACGAGAGACCGAGGTTAGTAAGCACACTTTTGACTCCGATTTTTATAAATTTGTACGAGAGACCGGGGTTAGTAAGCACACTTTTGACTCCGATTTTTATAAATTTGTGCGAGAGACCGGGGTTATAGTAAGAACACTTTTGACTCCGATTTTTATAAATTTGTACCAGAGACCGGGGTTATAGTAAGAACACTGTTGACTCCGATTTTTATAAATTTGAACGAGAGACCGGGGTTATAGTAAGCACACTTTTGACTCCGATTTTTATAAATTTGTACGAGACACCGGGGTTATAGTAAGAACACTTTTGACTCCGATTTTTATAAATTTGTACGAGAGACCGAGGTTAGTAAGCACACTTTTGACTCCGATTTTTATAAATTTGTACGAGAGACCGGGGTTAGTAAGCACACTTTTGACTCCGATTTTTATAAATTTGTGCGAGAGACCGGGGTTATAGTAAGAACACTTTTGACTCCGATTTTTATAAATTTGTACGAGAGACCGAGGTTAGTAAGCACACTTTTGACTCCGATTTTTATAAATTTGTACGAGAGACCGGGGGTTAGTAAGCACACTTTTGACTCCGATTTTTATAAATTTGTGCGAGAGACCGGGGTTATAGTAAGAACACTTTTGACTCCGATTTTTATAAATTTGTACGAGAGACTGAGGTTAGTAAGCACACTTTTGACTCCGATTTTTATAAATTTGTACGAGAGACCGGGGTTAGTAAGCACACTTTTGACTCCGATTTTTATAAATTTGTGCGAGAGACCGGGGTTATAGTAAGAACACTTTTGACTCCTATTTTTATAAATTTGTACGAGAGACCGGGGTTATAGTAAGAACACTTTTGACTCCGATTTTTATAAATTTGTACCAGAGACCGGGGTTATAGTAAGAACACTGTTGACTCCGATTTTTATAAATTTGAACGAGAGACCGGGGTTATAGTAAGCACACTTTTGACTCCGATTTTTATAAATTTGTACGAGACACCGGGGTTATAGTAAGAACACTTTTGACTCCGATTTTTATAAATTTGTACGAGAGACCGAGGTTAGTAAGCACACTTTTGACTCCGATTTTTATAAATTTGTACGAGAGACCGGGGTTAGTAAGCACACTTTTGACTCCGATTTTTATAAATTTGTACGAAAGACCAAGGTTAGTAAGCACACTTTTCACTCCGATTTTTATAAATTTCTCTATTAAATATAGTTATGGAAATTTTGCAATTGCCATTTTGAAACATACAATTTCGGGTCAAAGGATAGTCATGGTTAACCTTTATCACAGTTTTATAAGCTCAAGTTTGCTGAAATCATAACCTGAACGCGTCTGCCAACTTGCCCCGTGGACAGAAGTTGGCACACGTTAAGGGGTTTGTTGGCACAAATTTAAGGAAATTCAACTGCACAATTTATACATACAACAAAAATCGGTATTTGATATATTTTTTTTTTTTAGATATGTAACCGTAGTAACAATAGCAGCTGACCTCAAAAGTAAGCTTCATAGTGAGAAAATTCTCAGTGAACGTAAGTACAGAAAATAAATGTGTGTCCAGTTATAACAAAGAATAAGCATAGCCTTATAGTTTATTGCAAAATCCAATTTTAAAAGAACTGTCTGATCTTTTGTAGCCCATATTAAGTGATGGAGATACTTGTGCAGACACGTCAGTTCTCTCTTTTTTTTTTATCTTGCAGCTGTACCTGGCTATGAACGTAAAGGAATGTCAATGTTGAAGTCTTTGGCCGTACTTGGAATGGACTTTATTTCGGTTTTAACTGCTGTAGCAACTCTCAAAATTACATCCTTAGGAATCCGGACTCCGTCTGTCTTTTATGTGCGCATATTTGTGACTCCGGAAATTTAGGAATTATTATGTTCTTTCTATAAATATATATGCTAAATTATCTCTCTCTCTCTCTCTCTCAATAAAATCTGAGCATACGGGGCAAGTTGGCACAATTATGTATGTAATGTGGAGCAACAAAATTTTAAGTATGAATATTTGATCATACGGGGAGGGGGGGGAGTTGGCACAATTATGGAAGTACATATGTAATTTGGAGCAATAACATTGCAAGTGTAAAAATTTTATCATACAGGGCAAGGTTTAATGTGTGTTTTCGCTCGACTTCTAAGTTTATGCAGGGCAAGTTGGCACAGTTATGTATGTACAGGGGATGGACAAAATTATGGAATCTCCTGGTAAAAGAAGAAATTCCATTCCTAATATGGTGTACGACAGCCTTTTGCATTCAAGACGGCCTGGATTCTCCTGGAAATGGACAAAAATATAAGTCTTGCATGGTGGATAATGGGATGTTATACCATTCTTCCTGCAACACGCGTTCAAGTTCCTGTAAAGATGCTAGAGGTAGATAGTGCGCTCGAACCTTTTTCTCCAAAACGGCCCACAGGGGCTCTATTATAATGAGGTCTGACGATTGAGAGGGCCAGGGAAGATGGGAAACCTCATCAGCATGATCAGCAAACCATGATTGAACGATATGAGCTGTATGAATTGGGGCCTTATCGTCTTGATAAATGGCATCGCCTGCAGGAAACATTGTTTGTACCATGGGATGGACTTGGCCGCTCAGAATGCTTAAATAGTCCTTTGCAGTGACATGACCTCGAAAGGGAATAATAGGGCCGGCAGAATACAATGCTATTTCTGCCCAAACCATGGCAGACCCGCCGCCATGCTTCACTGTCGGCAAAAGGTATGCCGGATCTTAAGTTTGGGCGGGTGTTCGCCCACGGGTTGGAAACAGTGTAAAGATCGATTCATCGCACCAGATGACAGTCTTCCATTGCCCGGCACCACTCTCTCCTGCGTGCTGCATTCACGTTATTAACCAGTGGTTTAGCGTTTGCATCTCGACTATAAATTATCTGCCTATGGAGTTCTCTTCGCACTGTTTTTGTACACACAGGGTTTGAAATCACGTTATTCAGCTCAGCAGTAACTTTTGCAGCTGTTGCCTTCTTATTTGTGGCCACAATCCTCCGGAATGCCCTTCTCTCTCTCTGTCATTCAACGCACACTTTCGTCCACGCTGGTGTTTATCGGATGATGTTTTTCCAGAAGCACAATGTGCGGTCATAACTTTCGATACAGTACCTCGCGGTACACAAAATAAACTTGCTGCTTTGGTCACGGAAGGACCCACCATACGGGCCTCAACAATTTGCCCGCTTTGAAACTCTGTAAGCTCCGACATAATTCACTTCCAACACACAGATCAATTTCTAGACAGTAACTGTGGCTACCTGCTGGTTTGCCACGTTTCGAAGCACACATTCACTATCCAGACCTCCGGCGCCATCTACATTTTCACGTGGAAAAAACGTTGGTCGTTTTACCCGTACATTCTACCAGGTGTTTCCATATTTTTGTTCATCCTCTGTATGTATGTAATTTGGCTCAATGAAATTTTAAGTATAAAAACTTGAGCATACGGGGCACTGTGCCAGATTGTCCCGTCGCCATTTTTTGATGTTTTACAAACAAGTAAACGACTACCTAGAATAGTTTAAACATTAATTCTCGACCTCTTACAGCTGCGGATGTATATTCATATTATACCGTAACAGTTTTAGAAACAACCACTTACTTAAAACGAAACAGAAACATTTAATGAATTTTGAAATATTTACTCACAATAGTAGGAAAGGCACTCTTGTAGCAATCAACGTTGGCGGCCAAAACTTTTTGTAGGACATTGTGACGTCAAACTGAAACTAGAGTCCAGTTTGTTCGGCTACCTGTTACAAAAATACATGAAAGTTATAGCCAGTGTGCCAATTTACCCCTGTAGCCACCAAGTCCCGGTCTCTCCTATAGAAGATACACTTTTTTTTTTTTTTTCACTGCAAGCTTCTTTAAGATGGCCACGCGTGTTGTAATGGTCCATTTCGTTTTAGCTTGTTTTTCGTGTCGACCGATTACTCACACTTGAAATGAAAGATGACTTAGTCATGCATCATAGGCGCCTGCAGAGGCGGATTGGCGCACAGGTCCGGTGGATCCCGTAAGAAATGGTCCATTTTCTCGTATTTTTTTCTTATGGATTTTTCGGAACGAACGGATAATTATTTTGGCTACTTATTAATAATAATAATCGTTAATTGAATTTGAGTTTATATCAGTCTGAAAAGTTATTTCCTTAAAAAAAGGGGAGGGGGAGAACATTTCTTTCTTTCTCTCTATGTGTTATTTGTTTTCTCTGAAATAACATAGCAACATTTTCTGTACTTATGCGCGATAGGTGCTTAGGTAAGCTAAAGCTTACAATACATGCACTTAGACATATATGTCGTTGGTTGTTGGACTTGGAGCCGAGAGTCGAATAAATATTAGTTACCCTTTCTGTAATCTTGAAGAGAAACGAGTACCCATTGTCATGGCCCATCATCTTCATCCTCTTATCCACTGACAGACACAGATTATAATGCGTTTCTCCCGCAGATGTATTCCAAAATACACTGGGTGCCTGTTATAACGCAGGGCTTGATTATAACGTGGGTATACGGGGACAAAGTGATATATCCGAATCTGAGTATGAATTTGTTATATCCGAATGTATTACATTATATCCGAAACTGAGTATGTATTTGTTATATCCGAATGTATTACATTATATCCGAATGTATTACATTATATCCGAATCTGAGTATGTATTTGTTATATCCGAATGTACGACTGAGTATGTATTTGTCTGTGTATGTACGTAATTTGTTTGGGGGTCCCGCGTTACACAATCGGTCCCGCGTTATATCCGATTTCAGCTTAAAAACGAAGGAGAAAGTTTTGGAAAATGGAAGTCGGTCGAAGCGAAGATTTCTCCCGTAATCGTATTTTTTTCTTCCGGCGATGTTCTCACTATCCTGTGTTGTTGTTAACTGTTACCTTCTCCTATAGATGTTTGCACCTGAGCTTGATGAGCGAGGGGAAATTTTCCAAAACCGGAAGTAACGAAGTTTGAAAATTTGTTGGAATTGATGCATAGTGTTCAAAAGTATTTATTTTCTGAGTGTTACACCATTTATCTGAAGTAGTGCAAACTTTGACATTCTGCTTTCATGGTCCTCAGGCTGAAAGTTCTTTCAGCATGATGGATAAATTATTGTCATCTGAGGGAATAAAAGGAAAATAAAAAGAGGAAATGGCAAAGAAATGGGAAGGCAATGATATATCAACAGAAAGAAAAACTAAGCAAAGGTTGCTGTACAGCTGCAGAGTTACCAAGAGACAAAACAAATGGCAATGGAACTTGCTAAGAAGAAAGCAACACAAGAGGAAAATTGAGCTGATGTTCTTGCAAGTACAAAAAGAAAAAAAAAAAAAAAGCTGTGTTTGAAGCAATGTCATTTAAAACAATTTTATTTTGTTTTGAATTCAGTTATTTTATATTGTACTAGCTAAATTGCCCTGCGTTGCTCCGGAGAATTTGTTGATAATTCACTACCTAAATTTTGTACGAATCAAATGAAAACGATTATTTTTTTACGGCATGAACCGTACCTAATACTGTATTTCATTTCTTCATTGAATTTGAATTTTCTTCTCTGTAGAGTCTTTATTTAGGCACACAGTATTTTTAATTTTTCCCTTTTATTTTTTTATTTTTTATTTACACATAGCAGGGGTACCCGGTATTTCCCGGGTAAATATTACTATTCGTGGAATCACCAAGTTCAGCGAGTGAGAGTTTATGAATGAAGAAGATATTCCTTTAATCTTCCAGTAAATTTATTTTAATTCATTTAGGTTATTATTGAGCCGGGATGGCTGAAAATGTGGAAAATAAAAATATATATATATTTAGTTAATTTACTTTTACGGAATAAAAAAAAAAAGGAAGAGGAATGGAAATACTTACCTTCACTTCCGATGCTGAATTGTGTTGCAGTTCTTCACTGGAAAGCACTTGTCACAAAAAAATCAGTTCTTGCACTTATCACAGCAAAAAGTATTAAACTTGAATTCAAAATGAAAAACTTAAAAATGGAACTTTTTATTAAAACTTTGTATGGGGGTCCTTGACCCCGGGCTCCTATTCCTTCCAAAAACTGTCTACGTTCTAAGTTAAAGTACCATGAGATAGTATACCAAATTTGGTGGTTCTAAATTGAAAACTGTTGATTTCCATTGCATACAAACAAACAAACATTCAACTTTATATATTACATACAGTGGTGTGCTCCAATTTAATATTTACATAGTAAATTACAGTAAACAATTCCATCTTGCTCACGCTGCATTATATTCCCACTTTCTAGGCTTTTATATGTTTTGGATTCAGTAATTTTTATATTGTGAATACAGTGATGTGATCCAGTTTAATATTTACATAATAAATTACAGTGAACAATTCCATCTTTTTCGTGCTGAGTTATGTTCACACTTTCTCGCCGGTCATTCTGGTTTTTCATCCGGTTAAAAAGCTCATCTTTTTGGTTCCTTGGTCGGTGTCACGTGCGTTTCTAAGAAGCCGATTTTAAAAATTCCGCTTGCCTGAGATATCTTACGTTACGAGAAATGCTTTGTGCGCAATATGTGATTTTTTCGTAGCACTCATTTCAGCCGCTAATGGCTGAAGGTCGATATTTCAATTTGTAGATTTTACCAATTGTGTAGAAATCCGATTTTTTCTAATTTTTGGTTGCCCATTCAATACACTGTGAAGCACACTGCGTAAATTGCACATTTAAAATTATGCGCCCATTTTCTCTAGGGGACTTTTTTCCTTCTAAAAGGACTTTTCCTTTTTTGAAATACAGTCGGCCCCATATATAACGAGCTCGCATAATGCGAAGTTCCGCATAAACCGAAGTTTTTAGAGATCCCTTGACCTTCGTAATGCAGAGGGTGAGTCGAAAGTTTTGCAATATTTGGATCATTTTATGTCTTCATACGTACCTTTACTATGAAAGCTGACTAGCATTCAAAGTATAGGCCATTGTGTTGCACCGTCTTTAACCATATGTCCCCCAGTTCTTCGATTCCGCGGTGGTACCAGTTCTTGTTCTTCGAGGCGAAGAACTCCTTCACCCCAGCTGCCATCTCCTCCTGGTTGTTGAAGTGCCGCCCGCGAAGGAATTGGGCCATGGACCGGAACAGGTAATAATCCAATGGGGAAAAGTCCGGATTCTATGCTAGGTGCGGCATTAGTTCGATGCCCTCAAGTTCCTGGAGTTTTGCCCGGGTCGTTCGCGCGGTATGAGGTCGAGCGTTATCCTGCTGTAGGAGAGAGCGCTTTCTGTTCACTAGTGCCGGGTATTTCTCCTCCAAAACGGCATACATCCGCTCCAGCTGTTCAGAGTAGAGGTTTGCGTTGATGGTCCGACCGTCTCGAACAAATTCGTAATGGATTATCCCCTCGAAATTCCACCAGACACAGAGCATTACCTTGTGCTCGAAGCGCCCACGTTTTACCACAAGTTCTGGAAGTTGGCCAGGGCTCAACCACTGCCGTTGTGTGTTAGGATTACGGAAATAGACCCACTTTTCATCGCACGTAACAATTCTCTTGATGAAACGTGCATCGCACGGGTTTTCTAGGAGTTTCGTGCACACTTCCACTCGGCGGTTTGCTTCAGCTGGTGTCAGTTCGTGAGGGACAATGCGGTAGCTCCTGTAGACCTTGCCGAGGTCCTGAAGGTGACGAACCACGGTGGTCTGTGATATGCCCAGCTCGCCTGATAATCTCCGAGTGCTGGTTGTTCGGAGTTACCCCTACGGCCTGGCGCATGGCCTCCGAATCCACGGTTCGCGGCCTATCTGACCTTGGCTGATCGCCGAGGTATGTGTCACCTGAGCGAAATTTCTTGAACCATGTGATTGCGGTGCTGTAGTTTACGAAACCTCCCCCTTTCGCATGACAAATGTGTCGTGTTGCTTGAGCAGCGTTATGGCCGAGTTCAAACTCCTAAAGCAAAAGTTTCTTAATTATTCGGTTGTGGCTGTTTATCTTTTACGGGTCCCAACCCAACCACAGACAGGACGACGACATGCAATGCTGTTCACAGCAACGACTACCGCTTTATATCCCTTTCGACTGACTGCAGTGCGCGATTTGAACTAGTTTAAACACGTGACATACGCGCCGCAGCACACGCGTTTATGCAAATGTTGCAAAACATTTGACTCACCCTCTGTTATTCTCCCTTGTTATTTAAACCGCATATTGCGAAAAATAATTTTTGGAGAAATTGCATATGTCGAAGTTTACCTCGGTTGTCAGCAAACAAAATAAGTGATATCCACCCAGATTTTTTCAATGGAAAACAAGGAATCACCTGCTGTTGTCAGCATCCCACACCTTGTGGTTCCCGTTACAAGTCAGGTCGCATAGGCATGTATGTTTCTGTTGATTTTTTACTACCTTCCCCTCCCCATCGCTGGCTAATCAAGAACCGAATCTCTGTTTAGCAAATCTTAAGAGCTTATTTTGAATGTAGAAACTTCTTAACCATTGTGTCAGAGGAAGTAGAAAATTATTTAAAACAGCTATCACCATTAGCACAAAACAAGCAAGAATTGGCTCATATATCCGACGTAACAGGTGAAATTTCAAATTTTTGGCAGATCCTTTTAATTCTTAAATTCGTTAAATGTTTTGCTTACCGCAGATCTCAGTCATATTAATTTGCTAGCTGTAGTTTTCAATGAACAAGTATTAAATAAATAAATACATCGCTCTTTCCACGTTCCAGAAAAACACATAGCAATCGAAAAATTGTTTTCAGCCGCCGCCGTGGAATCGAACCACGGATCTCTCGATATCTAGCCGAGCGCGTTACATTTACACCACGGTGGCCAACAATCCACGGTGCTATGTGTATTTTTAAGTCAGCTTAGTGTTAACGCCCACCAGATGGAGACGTCTCAGTAGCTGAGCCCATCTTACGGTTTTATGATGTCAGAAGCTGGCTTAAAAATACACATAGCACCGTGGATTGTTGGCCACCGTGGTGTAAATGTAACGCGCTCGGCTAGATATCGAGAGATCCGTGGTTCGATTCCACGGCGGCGGCTGAAAATTTTTTTTCGGTTGCTATGTGTTTGTGGAACGTGGAAAGAGCGATGTATTTATTTATTTACTGACGCCACGTATTTGGAGGATTTTCACCTTGGATCTCGCCCTTTTTGAACAAGTATTATTTACTTTCGATTAATTGATGAAGAGTTTATGATTGACTAATTCTAACCTAACATTATGTAATATGCCGAAAATAACCCCTTTTTTATTTATTTGGTTATAGCCAAGTTCGCATATATCGAATGCTTTTGACTCCTTTCAACTTCGTTATTTAAAGGCTCAATTGTATTTTGTTGGGTCGGAAAGCATTCCAAAGACATGCTCATTACAGCCAAGAAATAGGTGTCACCTTATTTGTAAAAAGCCTGTGTTACTGATCACTTAATGGGTGGGCGTTCCGCTCCCATTGGTATATTTCAGTGGGTGTCACCGCCCCGGAGTACCAGTGTAAGCGGCATCTCTGCTTCGCAGAATTGATAGAATAATTCGGAACCATCTTAAACTGGGCCGTCTGTAAATCTTTAGTGGATCTATAGCCGTGTATTCTGAATTATAACTTCCTGTCATGCGCTGAGGAAGCTGTTGTTCTTGCTTCCTTGGAAGGAGATTGGTCAAATATCAGTTCTTCTGTTGTGTTAGCTTGCGTCAGATAGCCAGAAGTAACCCAGCTTCACGGATGTATTCGTTGCTGAAGTATGGACTAGTAGTTGATAATTCTCTTCTTTCGCAGTCTGTCGCATGAGTTTTTCTTGAGTGGAAGTGTGAGGCAGGCCGGAGCTCCCGGTACACCGGAAGTCCGGTCGGTGTCAGGAATCAGTCACATGGCATCAACGACCTGCTTGCTGCTGTACTTCGTAACCACCCTCTGTGTCAGTCAGTGGGGGGTCATGTTCTATGTCAGTGAAGACGATTAAAATGTGGATTTTCAGCGAAGAGTAATTGGCGATGGAAGTACAACACAGAGTTTCTTCAAAACGAAGATTTTCGGTGACGTCATGGGCTCCGTTCTCTACACTCCGTAGGAAACACTGCGCCATGGCACAAGTAAGTAAATTGCTTTGTTTTTTGCTGTGTTTATCGTTTCTTTCATTCATTCCGGTAGCACTACGTCACCACGTCGAGTATTATTTAAGAAATGTAACTCCAGAGCTCATTTTTTCGCAATTACTAATTTCTGTAGGTGGCGGAAGATGAAATTCGTTGATCCTGCCTGAAATTTCGATCTGAGGCGTAGTAACGATATTAATTTTATTAACGTTTACTTTTTATTTCATAAATCACTAGCAGAAATACCGGGCGTTGCTCAGGTTTAACAAATAAGTAAGTAAAAATATATATACATCTATCAGCGCTTTCCGAACACTTTTCTTTGATTTTGGATTGATTTGTCCAATAGATTTTCTCTTTTCCGGGGGGGGGGGATCTGGAATTCACGCTGTTGAGGGGTCTCAGCTTCTCTTAATAATTTCATTTTCTAGGAATTTGGATTCATTTGTCCAATAGATGTTCTCTTTTTCGGGAGCATTCTGGAATTCACGCTGTTGAGGGGTCTCAGCTTCTCTTAATAATTTCATTTTCTAGGAATTTGGATTCATTTGTCCAATAGATGTTCTCTTTTTCGGGAGCATTCTGGAATTCACGCTGTTGAGGGGTCTCAGCTTCTCTTAATAATTTCATTTTCTAGGAATTTGGATTCATTTGTCCAATAGATGTTCTCTTTTTCGGGAGCATTCTGGAATTCACGCTGTTGAGGGGTCTCAGCTTCTCTTAATAATTTCATTTTCTAGGAATTTGGATTCATTTGTCCAATAGATGTTCTCTTTTTCGGGAGCATTCTGGAATTCACGCTGTTGGAGGGGTCTCAGCTTCTCTTAATAATTTCATTTTTTAGAAATTTGGATTAATTTGTCCAATAGATTTTCTCTTTTTCGGTGGCATTCTGGAATTCACGCTGTTGAGAGGGGTCTCAGCTTCTCTTAATAACTTCACTTTCTAGAAATTTGGATTGATTTGTCCAATAGATTTTTCTCTTTTTCGGTGGCATTCTGGAATTCACGCTGTTGAGAGGGGTCTTGTTCAATAGATTTCCGCGTTTTCGATTTAAGTTACAGTTACATAAAAAGCATAGAAGTTTATAATAATTAATTGAAATTTATTTGGTTGTTAGACAAATCCCGTTTGTTCCTTTATTGCAGCGACTATGTCAAAATGTAATATTTTAAAATTAACTGGCGCCTTCACGCACTAAACATAAATCATAACAGATTGTCAAGAGGATGAAATAAGGGAGATGGTGCAGGGTGTCCAGGTTTCATGGTAGCTGATATTATCCTCAGGGTCCTACTACAGAGTAACTATGCAAAATTATTTTTTCTAGATCGGTCAAAAGGTTTAGGTCGGAGTACATAGGGATCATACAGACATTTCAAAATCGATCAGAAGTGATAATAAATAAAAAATATACCATAAACATAATAGCTAACTCAGAAGATAGCGCTCATGCAGCATGTCATACAGAATAGCATATGTAAGCAACATGCATACAGACTCCTCCCATAATAAAAATGAAGACTGCAAACTAGAATAGATGAAGAAAGCAAAAAAAAAAAAAAAAAAAAAAAAAAACGACCGGATTGTAATCATCAGGGGATCAGGGGAGTACTACCGGATTGATACTCTCCTGATGATTACAATCCGGTCATATTTCAATTTTGTATTTTTGCCTTCATCCATTCTGGTTTGCAGTTTTAATCAGCGTACAAAACTTGCCTGGAGAGCTTTTGGAAGAAACAGCATAATTTTCAAGAACAATATGCCATTATGTCTTAAAAGAAAAGTGTTTGATCAATGCATCCTTCCAGTGCTTACGTATGGTGCAGAGACGTGGACCTTAACTAAAAGAGACATACAAAGGCTGCCGACAACTCAAAGCAGCCTGGAGAGGTGCATGCTTGGTGTAACCAGGAGAGATAAGAAGAGGAACTCTTGGACCAGAAAAATGACAGAAGTGGAAGACATCATGATCAGAGTAAAATCCCTGAAATGGCAATGGGCTGGACATACTGCCAGAAGGACAGACCATCGATGGACAGTCGAAATTTTAGATTGGATTCCAAGGGACAGGAAAAGACCCAGAAGAAAACCACATGGAAGATGGGTGGATGAAATTCGAAAGTATGCGGGAGTAACATGGAGGAGACTGGCACAAGACAGACCGTTGTGGAAGAGGATTGGAGAGACCGTCGTTCAGCAGTGGATTGATAATGGTTGACATTGATGATGATATATATATAATTATTTCTGTTAAAATAATTATTTTCATATCATATCTATAATTATGTTTGCCTCGTATCTATAATTATTTTTCATTGAAATTATATTTTAAATCGTACAGAGTCGAACCGTATACAGTAAAACTTCCGAATAGCGGACGTCAAAAGGGAAAGAAAAACTGTCGGCTAATGGGAAAATCATGCTTTTTGTCAGTATACATGTACCATGCTTATAACGTAAAATCAGTTTAAAAGATAAGTAAATATAACTGTGTAAATGCAATACACAGTACAAACTTGTACTAACCTTTATTAAAAAATACGGTATCCTTCAAAACCTAAGACGCAAAATAATCAAGTATTTTTGTTTGTCTATTACATTCTTGTGAAATTTTGTCTTCTAAATAAATTTCTAGCCAGCCGCCTAAAGTTTGAATTCTGTGAATCCTAATTCATTTGCGATTTCTAAAACCTTTTGACGAATTAAAGTGCCTGATAAAGGAATGTTGTTGGCTCTAGCTCGGCAAAACCATTCATATCCACAGCTAAACTATCAGTTTTAGGAAAAGCTCTCTTAATTTTCTGGTTGCCATTACAATCTTGCCAAGACTCAAAGATTTAAGTCACTTGCGTTTTTCCAATGCCCATTTTATCTTCTAAAATGCGCACGCGTAATCTTTTTCCTTTTCACTCAGCTTCGCTATTTCAACCTTTTCTTTCAGAGTCAAGCGATTAGTTTGACAAGCAAAACTTTAAAATCGATGTTGAAGAAATCTTTGCTTCACGGCTTGCTTGATGAGAAAAATCGACATGATTGTTGCAAAAAAATGTGATTTCCAGGAATCTGGACTTTAAATTGATCCCTGCGCATTGACCTTGACCTTAACAACAACAAAAGATGAATCCCTCCCACCCACACCTAAATTGCCTTTGCATGTGTTTCAATCAAATTACCGTTCCCGAATTAGCCGGCCTTGGGCACTGGCGGGGCCTCCTGGGCCCGGCCACCGGATTAAGAACTTGCTTGTGACGTCACGCTAAGCGACGGGCATGTCCACAGGTAGCTGAAGACATCAATGTGAAAATGTTCACTATTTGCTTCAAATTATTCGTTTTGACTGATGATTGTGAGCAATTACTCCATGTGCAAAATTTAAAATTTGTATTAAAAAAATTAGCGGCAAAGAAGGTTGAAGAGTTGAATGTGGCAAACGGAAAATGTTCAAAATGTAATCAAACTAAATTTGAACTGGGACTAAAGTGCGCTTCTGTATTTTTAAATAACCACTCAAAGTTAAAAAATGACCTCTTAAAAAACAGGTCAGGGAAAAGAAAATATGCTGTGTTCGCAGCAGCTATTTAATGAATCTGATCTTCCTGTGTGCCTCAACAACAATGGGAATATCTCTAAATTTTGGAAAAGACATTTGATAATCATCATTACATGGAAATTAAATTCTAGTTCCAGTCTAAATACCCTGAACCCCATACAAATAAATAATTTCGATCTTCATTTTTGTATATTTTCAATCTTCATTTTGTGTGTGGGACAAAATTATTAAGCCTGCATGTTCTAGCACGTGCTCATAACCAAGGGGGCGAAATTAGTACAAGGTGAGTTTATTTTTCATTTATTTATTTCTGTGTGTACATTGTGCTGAGAGTTACACATTCTCAGTATCAATTTAGTCTAGTTGGCAGCCTCAAAACTTTTTTATTTATATCTGTATGCCCTGCAACATTATGCAGATAAATAGTAAGATTGTATCTCTAATTCCTTCAATTTCAAAATAGACTAGGGGAGGGGGAGAGGCTAAATTGTTAAAACCATAGTGAAAATCAGTTTGAAAAAGGCAATGTTTCTTAAAACAAAAGCTATGTACGTATAGCCAAGAATAATATAAAGTATATTACAACTATTTAAACACACACAATTTTCAAATGAATATATTCTTAGAAAGTTGAATTTTCCTATGCATCAAAACAAAGGACATAAGTATTAACACAGTGGAATATAAAGCAAAAATATTATAATTAATATTTGTAGTGAAGTCCTGGTTCGTAATAACAGTTCTTACTCTCTTTGGCATGGCATGCACGAATTTTTGCGTTGTTTCAGAGGAAATTTTTTCCCATTCTTCAAAAAGAAGGCTTTTCAAATGCTCCACGTTCAATATCTCATGTTTTCTTTCTAGCGTCAAGTTCTTTCCACAAATGTTCGATAGGATTCAAATCAGAGGATTGTGAGGGATGCTTGAGAGTGTGTGCTGTACGATAAAGTAGCCATTGACGGACAATATGAGCCGTGTGTTTAGGGTTATTCTTCTTGGAAGTAAAAGTCAGTACCCAAATTCAGTTTATCCGCACTTTACTGCAGATTGAAAATATTCAAATACACCATTTTGTCCAACGTACCACCTCTGAATGCAAGTTTTCTGACACCAGCAGCCGACATGCAACCATCATTCCACGACTCCCAGCCATGGTTTACTGTGGCTTGAATATTCTTCTTTTGCAGTTCTGTCTTGGGCTTTCTATTACAGCTCTCTCTCTCTCTCTCTCTCTCTCTCTCTCTCTCTCACACACACACACTAAAGTGAATTTACTTTCGTCTGAAAACACTTTCGACCAAAAGGCCAGCCATTATTTCAATGCTCCTTTGCGAAGGCAAGCCTCTTCTTTCGATTCATTTTACAGATGTACGTATGGCTTTCTTCTGGCTACTCTCGCTCTCTAACCAGCACGACGAAGGACTCGGCGGACAGCATTGGGATGAACCACCTCGTTCAAATCTTCCTTTAGCATTGCATCAACTTCAGTTGACGAAATTTTTGGATTTTTAACGACGGAAGGGACTACTTACTCTCTGTTCTTCTTTGCGGGTTAACTTACGCAGACAGCCACATCCTGGTTTATTTTCCAAGCTGCGAGTCCGTTTAAAACGCTTAATTACATTTCTGACTGTGAATCGACTCTTTTGAACTATTTTCCCGATTTCTGAATACGATTTGTTCAGATTATGTTATACAAACGTTTGAGGATTTTTCTTTCCTCTATTGTTGTTTCTGCACCTCTGCTATCCATTTCTGTAGTAACAGCAAATAGATCCAAATAATTTTCATGCCTGATAAGGATAGAAGAGACCTTGAGTTTTATATATCTACCGTATTGGGCACGTGACATGATGTAAGCGAAATTTATTTGCATAAATATCATGACTTTGTCAATATCTTTTTGTCCGTGCAAATCTTGTGTCTTCGTATATTGTCGAAGTTTTCAAAGGCTGAAAAGTACGTAAACAATATTTTTCTTCAGCCTTATTACGTCACAAGCAGCATCTAATTGGTATGCAACCAGTTCATTGGGCTACAGGTGTTTTTACTATTCATTATATACAATAACTTTAGTAGGAGTCGACCGTGTGCCAGTGCTTTTGTCCACCACTTTTTTGCTAACCAAATTCCTAGACAAGTGCCACACAGGTATGCTGCGTATCAGCCTACGTCAGTTCCAAACCCGGTGCTCCGCAGCTCGTTCTGACGAGCTGAATATAATAAGACGGCTTTTTTCAAATCACGAGTTCGAAGAGTCTTTACTGTCTTCAGTACACAAATCGAACTGGGTGACATACAGAAATGATAGGGGCTGGAGGAGTTATCCGGAAGACAAACGTATATCTATGAGACAAATTCCAACAGATACAAATTTTCTTCTCATTTAACTTGTGACTCGAGTAGATGAAAAAAATATATTATTTGAAAATAATCAAAGTTACTTGGGCGCAAATTTTCCATCCTGGTGACGGAATTTTGTCTTTCAAAAATTTTTGAAAACGGAAGTTAGATAAAGCGAACATTTCTCCTGCGGTCTAATTTTTTTTTTAACGCACTGTTTCGTCTGCCCAGTATTGTTAAGTATCATTTTATTGCATAAATGCTCGTATTTCAGCTTGAAAATGTACACAACAGTTTCCGAAAACGGAAGTCAGACGGAGCGAAGATTTCTCCTGTAATCGCATTTGTTTTATTCGTTGTGTTACCTTTCTTCTGTGTCGTTGTTGAATGTCATTTAATTACATAGATGCTTGTATTTCAACTTAAAAATAGAGAGGAAATGTCTGAAAACGGAAGATGGGCGGATCGAAGATTCCTACCGTAATCGTATTTTTTTTTTTTCCGCTGCGTTTCCCTATCCTTGTGCTGTTGTTAATTATAATTTCAGCTTGAAAATGTACACAAAAACCGTATTTCTGTGCCGTGGACTCGAACACCAAACATGCATACATATCACTAAGCTGTTCCCTGAGATTCAGAGGTTAGCTCCACAAAGAAATACAAATTACCACATACATTTTTAACTGATATGGTTAATATTTAACTGATATACTTACTGTTGCCGTATCAAACTTCTCCATTTACAGCGATCTTGATACACAACGCGGGCTTCACTGACATCCATCATATGACGTACACAAGACCTTCAATATTTCATAATGTTTTTCTCATATGCAGACACTCCTGAATCTGATCCTCCCATGACTTCCTTGGCCTTCCTCTGCCTCTCCTTCCTGTCACTTGGGCTAACAAAATTTCTTAGTAAGCATCTTATCACTCATTCTTTTAACATTGCCAAGCCATTGAAGCAAATTAGTGTCCACCTTACTAGCAACATTTTGCTTCACATTACACAACTGCAGCACATCTTCATTCCTCACACGGTCAGAACGTGTCTTGCCACAATCCCTTTGTAACTAACACATTTCTCCAGCACACAAACGACTCCTACGTTTCACTGCCATACATTAGAGTAGGAACAATTACACTCTCATACACAGCTTGCGGGCCTCTCTTGAGAACCCATCGTGCCTATGAAAACCTTCTAAAGTAGCTATGACTTTCAATGAAGAATTTACTCGCCTACTAATTTCACCATGTAATTTGTTCTCTCTGTCAAACATGCTTCCTAAATACACAAACTCATTCACCTGGTCAATTACTGTGCCATTTAGACTTATATTACATTAAGTGCTACCAGTTCCTTGCTGAAAAACCATAACTATGGTTTTTCCCTTATTTATGCTCAGTTTGAATTTCATTCAAAATTCGTACCTTCGGGACAACATACTGTGCAGTGTTAGAATTAAAAATAAATTTTCTACAGGCCCAGTGGGACTACTCGAATTTGCAAATCACTGGTTCGTGTAAGAAAAAACTTAAACATTTACAGTATATGCAAAAGATAACGTATCATTCTATTGGAGCTGTATATCACAAATT
Organism: Macrothele yani; assembly: GCA_039090855.1. NCBI lineage: Eukaryota > Metazoa > Arthropoda > Arachnida > Araneae > Macrothelidae > Macrothele > Macrothele yani. The sequence goes on along the minus strand of CM077031.1, from coordinate 510,732 downwards.
TAGAGCAACAATATTTGTACATCTACGCATGTAAATAATACATAAATAAAATACAAAGCTCGGTAAGTAGTTGTAGAAATTTGAAAAAAAAAAAAATACCCACAAAAAAAACTTGACTTTTCAGCAGAGCCAGTTTATATCAAAATGTGGTGGTCCACTCATTTTTACTCCTCCAGAAATGGTACAAATACTAATATATTTAGTTTGCACATGGTATTAGTATCAAGGGCGGTACACTAAATCAGAATATATAGTTTGATTTTTCAGATTAAAGTTTATTGTTCAAATATTACAAAATATTTTGATTGCCATTCACAAATGCAAAAGTGACCTGGGTAGCTGGTTTTTATACTGACATTTCCCAGTCTGCCACTGCACAACACACTGCTCTTCCCGTGATTCTTTACACCATTTTAGTCCTACAGGGAATGCTAATGCTGAATGCAAAATGATGTTTTACAAAAATTACCTGCACACATCCATTTGACCTTTCCCATCCATTTGAATGCCTTGCTTCCATTTGAATCCATTTGAATGCCTTGTTTCCATTTAAATCCATTTGGATGCCTTGCTTCCATTTGAATCCATTTGAATGCCTTACTTTCATTTGAAACCATTTGAATGCCTTGCTTTCATTTAAATCCATTTGAATGCCTTGCTTTCATTTAAATCCATTTGAATGCCTTGCTTCCATTTGAATCCATTTGAATGCCTTGCTTCAGTGTGAAAGGCAGGGGGTTCTCCCATGTGGAAAGAATGACAGATGGGCAAAGCCATAGCATAAATGGTTCTTCAACCTCCAGTTGGAAAGCATTATAAAAGACCCATACTCTTGGGTCACAACTTGGGCAAAAAAGGGGTGCTGTCTTAATCTAAAAACTTTTTATTCAGATATTAGATATCGGTTTGCTACAATATAAAATTTTCATAAAATTGAAGTATGGTTTGCAATTCTGACATTCAGTTTTTGAGTAGTAAATATGGGAATTTCAAAAATTCCGAAAACTGCCATAGTGAAACCTGGATATTTTGAAATCTGTTTGAGGTCGTTATAAACTTATAAATTAAAAAAAAAAAAAAAAAGTTGGTAAAAAAAATTACTGCCAACTTGGGCCAGTAACATCGGTATTTCACTGGCCCAATGGAATTTAACTGGCCAATGGCCAGCGGACCACCGGGTAATTCGAATGCTGCTCTGCAACTCACTTTTGCTCTCTGCCAACAGGACTGTGTCATCAGCTCACACGGATATTACCCAGATATAAACCAGTATTGTCCATTTTGGCATCACGCATACATGCATCGATAAATATATTAAACAGCCACGGTGACATTACGCAACCTTGTCTGACTTCTTCGCCAATAGAAAACCATTTTGATAAAACACTATTCACTCGTACACAAGCTCTACTGCTAGCCCACATGGCTTTTACACTATTAAGTAGATTCCCAGTAACAACATATTCATTCAATACCTTCCACAAAAGTGTCCAATTTACTCGGTCATAAGCTTTCTATAAATCTCTAAAGGCAGCAAAAACTTTCTTACTAACAGCCAGATACTTTTCAATCATCATGTGTAATGCAAAAATTTGGTTAGCACAGCCTTTACCAGGAATAAAACCACTCTGAACATCCCACACTTTCTCTGATGTAAGACTTCATACTTTTTCAATAATGACTTTACCGAACACCTTCCCTGGTACACTCGGCAGGCTAATACCACGATAGTTCATGCAGTCAGTCTGACCACGTTTTCCCTTATACAAGGGAACAATGATAGCACCCTTCCAATCCCGAGGGACCATTCCTAAGCCCTAGCACAACTGGCAAATTTCAGTTGACAAGTCAATTATAGTGTCACCACCATATTTCAACATCTTAGCAGTTATGCCATCAACTCCCGGAGCCTTACCATTCTGAAGAGATTTTAGAGCTTTATACACTTCTTCTCTTGAGATCCCTCATGTGCTTTCATCCCTCATTATGACATCATCTGCATCTGTCTCAGAATCATCTTTGCTTTCTCTGATCTAATAATTCACAGAAGTATTCACCTCACCCTTCACTTAACTCATTGGTCTCCCCAAAACCAAACATAATCTGATGAAATCAGGACACATGGTAGCTGTGTTTTGAAATTCACTTAACTCATTAGCTCCTACAGATATGTACTGGTTGAGAAAGAAGAAATACATTAGACTGTACGATGATAAACTGGTGAGAAAGGAAGAGAAGAAGAAATGTTTCATAATGAAAAAATGTACGCTTATAAACCAAGTTCCCGTACCACGAGCAACAGAAAGTGATACGCTTATTTCAAGTCTAAGTCTTATTTTCAACAGATTGTTAAGGAATTTGGTTTGAAATAATGAACCATCTGGATTGTGAAATGTGAAAACCACCGTTTCCTGTTTAAACACCTTTTCAACACAAGTCTATGAATCATTGCATTTTTTTGTTGTTGTTGTTCTTGAGGCAATAATTAACATAAAATAAAAATACTAACATGTTCCACAGTCAAATGTTTATTATACATCGACTATTTATTAATACGACGAATGGACCATTCGTCCTGATGATGCCGAGCCAAACGCTCTGCGAAACTACAGTAGATGTATAATAATAAGCTAGCCTTTGATTGTGTAAAACGTTGGTATTTTTATTTGATCTCAACACCACAAGTTATGTAGTCATAAATTATATGCAATAATTAACATTTTATCCATTTTCGTGGACCTCTTGATCCCAAGCAAAAATTTAATGTAAGAACGAAATTATTCGTTGCTCACAGGCAACAGACAAAGTACATTCCCTCAGAGAGAGACTGTCTGAGACTTTATTCTGTTCTTCAGAATTTGTAATAGTTCCTTAGCTTTGGAAAGGAGGGCTGGGGGCTTTAGTGACCACCGTGAGCAACTCGATGGGCTATAAGCAGTCGCCCGTCTCTGATTTAGGGACACTGGTTCCAGGGAAAGGAGGTAGCCCGTGCCGTAAGACAAACACAAAATCCGTGCCTTACAGTGATTGGTACCCGGATCCGTTTCCGATGAATGCTTAGATCACCAGGGCACCTTCGTTTTTAGTGACGGAAATCCAAATGTGTCCAAAATTAATTTCTTTTTCAAGACTTACCCATCATTAATAAATAAAAATAGTTACGAAAAAATACCTTTAAGAAACTGAAAATGTCCAGGATCGCAAGAATTTCGGTGAAAATTTATAAAGTGAGAGAAATTAAACAATGAAAAAATAAATATTTTTTCCATTACTTTCAAACGGAAAAAATGTTTTTGCTATAACTGAAACAGACTTTCCACTGCTGCAGTTCTAGAATTCGTGCAACCGTGAAGCTAAAAAGTAGTAAATCAGATGAAGCTCTCCTTCAAAAGATGGGGGCAGGAAGGGAAGGGGAGCATAAACATATAGCAACAAACAAACAATTTTACCGTACGTGAACATCAATGCATTAACTACGCAATGAATTTCGAATTTCTATCCCACACTATTGATAGCAGAGGCGTATATTCGAGGCTACCCTGGCTAGCTGCAAAGCCCAGAGAATGCACAAATAACAATTAATTAAATATACACAAATAAAAGTCAATTATCAACGGTATTAAGATATGTCAATGCTTTCGGTGCGAAAAAAACACGAGCGGATTCGCTTCTTTCGATTATGAGAATCAGTCTGGCGAGCGATGATCAAACGGCATCAACTTAACGCAAGTAGGTCTTCGAGCGGCTTCGCTGTTCTGATGTGAAGAGCTTCAATACTATCTCATGCTAGCGTTTCCATCACAACGTGAATGAGCTACGGAGCTCGTGAGTAGCCATTGCTTTGGCCAAGGGTTCGCTCCGAAAAAACGAAGCCTTCGGACAATCTGAGTCCCTCCATGCTTCCAGCACGTGTTTTGCGAGAGTTGTTTCAGTTTGTGTGAAGTGTCAATGAATTAAAATCAGTGATATTACACTGGCGTGCAAAAATTAAGGACGAGACGGTTTTTCGAATGTAACGTCGTGCAGAAGTGCTCCAAATCGACTCAAATCATACAATAAGATCCCCAAGATGTAAGAATAGGGGACAAGTGAGCAAAACTGTCCAAACAAGGAATCCAAAGGATACAAAGGCACTTTATTGAAAAGGTAGCTTCGAGCACAACTGGACCGAAGACAGAAACGTCCATGTGACAAGCGGCTGCCAAGAAAAATCCAGTCTTTAGTAGGGGATATGATCACCCCTGACTGCATTGCAGGATTTACAACGTCTGTCCATGCTGAGGACTAGGTTGTCAAGGAGCTGTTGAGGCATCGCGGCCCATTTCTCTTGTAGCGCCAATCGCAGCTGCGGAATCGTTGCTGGCGGCTGGTGACGTGCTGCCAAGCGTCTCCCGAGAAGGTCCCACACGTGTTCAATTGGATTTAGGCCCGGGGACATTCCGGGCCAATCCATGCGTTGAATATCTTTACTCTCCAACATCTCTGCGACAGCCACTGTACGATGAGGTGTAGCGTTGTCGTCCATGAAGAGGAACTCAGGACTCACAGCACCTCTAAACAGACGCACGTGAGGCAGGAGAACATCGGTACAATAGCGGACACCAGTGACTGAACCTCCTTGGAATATGTGGAGGTCAGTACGGCTACCAAGCATGATGCCGCCCCGAACGAGAACTCCGCCACCTCCAAACCGGTCCCTTTCGATGATGTTGGAGGCGTGATTGCGTGTTCCCTGCTCTCTCCAGATGTGTATACGTCCAGAATCGCTCGTCAGACTAAATCGGCTGTCATCTCTAAAGAGAACTCGACCCCATTGCTGATGTGTCCAGTTCTTGTGTTCCTGGCACCACAGAAACCGCCGTCTCCGATGATCAGGCGTTAATGGCACACAACGTACTGGTCGTCGTGCAAATAGACCACCTTTGTGCAGCCTCCTGGCCACGGTAAAACGCGATAACGGACGTTCAGTTGTCTGTTGCATGTGCCTTGCGATTTCTCCCGCTGTCTGCCGTCTGTCTCTTCTCGCCTGTAGGACAATATACCGGTCGTCCGCCGCCGTGGTTGATCGTGGACAACCACTGCTAAACTCTCGGAGAGCTGTTCCTGTCGTTTGAAATGCTCTCCAAGCTCGTGAAACGATGCTGTGAGCGATCCCGAACTCCTCGGCCACTCTAGTCACACTTCGACCTTCTTCCAACTTCCTAATGACGCGACCTCGTGTAAAGTCATCCAGATGTCGTCTACTGGGTTGCCTGTTGGCCATATCACACGGTGGCAGCAACTCGACGTCGTTCAAACCGATGTACACCGTGCAATAGCTTTCACCGAATTGCTGAGCGTACACCGCCCGTATGCTTTATACCTGTCGGAAGAATAACAGCTCCCGAAGAGAAAAAAATAAATAAAATCCGAGCAGCTGTGAAGACGATCCTGATAGAGGGCGCTGTAACTCCGTGGGAAGCGAGAGGAGAAAAAAAATCGTGTGATTTCAACTCGAAAAGGAGAGGTCGTGTGTTTTGAACAAGATGGAACTCACGATGAAAAATAACGCCGGTGGTTTGTGTACGTGTCTTTTAGTCTGTGTGCGGTCGATCTGTGTTATGTTAAATATATGTTAGATGTTTATTTCTGTCTCGAGTGAATCATTGTGTCAACAACAGCGGAAACACGAATTTCCTTTGGATTAATCTCCTATTGTCAACTGATTAACGACCACAACACCCGGGATTCAAGAGCCGTCGTCCAAAAATTGAATGGCAGGTAAGAAGTCTTTTTCTTCAATACTGTGCACTTCCTGATTGATTTGAACGGCGACACGTTACAATACCCTTCCGCCCCCCCACGTCATGCTGCATATATGCGCATGCCCTACCGTACCGGACCCTAGTCTATCTCCTGAGTGGTCTTTCGGTCCGTTCTGCCTGCTCTTTCCGCTGTTATGCTAATTTCTCCTTTTCGTCCTTAATTTTTGCACACCAGTGTATATCTTAAATTCGTGGCTTTGTTGAATTCGAACTGTTTTGATAAATTTTGTGAAAGCTTCCCTAAACATATATTATCAGAGCTTAAACTCTATGCTTCAAATTTTGATACAGCTCGATTAAAAAATGAACTGAAGGTGTTTAATTCCCTTGTGAATACAAAACAAATCAGTAAGAAGCATTACTTATTACATAAAGTTGAGTAAAAAATAATTGGACATAGTGTTTATTGAGGTGTACAAATTAGCAGATCAATATTCAACTGTTCATCATCAACTGCCGAAAGAAGTTTTTCCGTATTAAAAAGAATCAAGATATATCTTAGAGCCACACAAGGACATGCACATTCGAGCAAATTAGTGTAAAACATTATTTTTAAATATGAAAAAGTAATTGGAAGAAACATTTTTGTGAAAACGTAACACTCAAGTTCACACAAAAGTAAAGAAGAATGGAGTTCGTGTACAAATAAGTCTTGAAATCCTAATCCTCATAATCATTTGGTATCATGTTAGCAATGTGTACCCAAAATTTAGAAAAAATGTTACTTCTATTACTTAACAATTAAAAAATAAACTTCGCAATTTTTAAAAAAACATTACTGTATGTGGGGAGGGCGGGCGAGATAGCCCAGGTTTCGGACCCAAGATACGCCACTGATTTATAGCATATTTGATTCGATTGTATTGAGTATTTAAATGCAACTGCGATTGGCAAAAGCGGACCGAGGTACAGGATATCAGCCCAAAGGGACGGAGGCTTAAATTTGGAAGTCGAAAATGGGAAAGAGAATGTATAAAAAATAGTGTTCGGCTCAACAGAACATTTACTATGTATGTTATGTTTGTTTGTTTTTCTAAAGCCAGCAAAGTGGTTAACACACTTTGCCGTTTTAGTTTAACTTGGTTTTCTCCTTCAAGAATATTGAAGTGCAAGTTTATACACACTTTTTTTCTTGATTTATCACAAGGTATACCGCTCCAAAATATCGCGGTTCACCGGAAGTTCTCTCAGTGTCGCGGAGGTCCGGTCCGCTCCTGACCCTGTTCCAATGTTGAGCAAGCATGACATGCCTACTCAGAAGGAAGCCTAATTTCTGTGCAGCGAGGCAGTTTGATGACATGCTGGAAGAATATTCCAAGAACAAAGGAGCATTTCTCCTTACAGAGCTATTTTGGTCCTCCTTTGTGACGCACTTAGAGAGAGAATTAAAATGCATTGTGATTACAACTCAGATTGAGTTGAAGGTCGTCCATTTGTTCCTCTGAGTGGTCTTGAAAATCAATGAACATATGATGTTTGTGATTTATTTCGCCTGCGAGATCGACGGAACATGCTGCAACTAAAACAAACGTAAGTTCCTGAATTGTACTTGTTTGAGAATATATTTAGGAGAAACATCGCCCAAGGATACAAGGACGTTGAGTCCAAGCTCACGCATGCTCCGTATCAGCTATCAACGACTATTTCAATTTTCAGAATGCCACGAAATTCGGGGCGAATAAATCCATGCCGTAACTTTTAGCTTTCTGTGTTCGGAAATCGTATTGCACTGTAGAATATATTGTACATAGTGTGTATTCATGAAAATAACTTGAAACAAAATTGCCGGTAGGTCTCAGACTGTTAACGAAATTAGCGTTTTGAAATGTTTCGTTTTTAATAACAGAAATTTCAGTGTTTTGATAAATTTTCCGTTGTCACTGTTCTCACTTGCTGCGTTCTTACCAGAAATGTCACTTTCTATACTGAAATTTTCCGAGTTTCCAAAAACTGTTTTTGACTTTTACAGTTCCAATACAGAAGTAGTGTTCTCAGTAGAGCATTTTTACTGGGCGGCTCGACTCGTCCAGATAATTTTCTCTGCAGCCCAGCTAAATTTCCTTTAATGAACATTTTCATAATGCCCATAATAGTTAGTTAGAGTGGAAAACTTATTACCACATACACCATAAATATTGATAAAAACTGGCTTAAAATCTGTGTCGAATATGATTTATTAGTTAAAGTTAAGTACTCCTTTTTTTATTATTTACATTCAATTTTCTAATGTTGTTTATCATGTTATATTACATTAATGCCTACAACACCGCTAAAAATTGTTAATAAATATAAAAATGTTAAGCAAAACAACTACCTTTTTTTTTTTTTTCCGAATGGGGAAGGGGTCGTTAACACGTTATACCATCCAGGGCTTGAAAAATACCATGCCCAGGGCATGTACATTTTTAGCCTGGACTGGAAAATAAAACATATAGTTGCCCGGTCCGGGCAACTAAATTTAAAAATAATAAAGTTTGGAATCACATGTCATGTTTCCTTTCACTGCTAATCACTGGAAGTTGTATTATTGTTATGGAGTGCCAAGGACAGAAGAATATCACTTCTTTAATTATATTATGGTTTAGGTCCAGAAATTGGAACCATATGTAGTTTTGCTCCAAATGTTGCTTATAGTCAGCAACGGGATTCATGCCTCTTCCTCCGATGTTGAGTGACAAAGAGCGAAATCTTCAACGAAAGGAACATGGCAAAATCAATAAATTTCTCAAATACCGGTTTCATCATCATACCATTTTATACCAATACTAGCATGCATCATCACCTTAAAACTTGATACATTTGTGCATTGAACATTTTGAATGCAGACCCATAAAATGGAAATGCGAAATATGGAAAAAAGTTCGTCATATTTTTTAATTGAAAAAAATAATGAGGGCTCCGATTTGTTATCTTAAAAGTTAAAATTTTATGGGCATTCAACTTTTACTACCTCAGTGCATGTAAGATAATTTCTGCAGATGCCCAGCTGGGCATGACATTTTTAAGAAATTTTTCAAGCCCTGATCCAGCTAAAAGTTCTAGCCACCCAGCTGAAAAAAGAAAAAAAAAGAAGAAGAATCGAGGGCGAGCACTAAGAACTAACTTATGTTACCTCTTTAAGCCTAAATGCTTCTGTCACAAGGCACGGTTTTTCTCGACGTACAAAGTGAAGAAACCATTCTCTTTGCCGAAGGTAAAATGTACTCAGGAGTCGATCCACGCGGTATTTTCACAAAAATATTTTTTGCTCAAACGGTATCTTCACAAAAATATTTTAAACTATGATGGTATCGTGATATTAAGAAGAAAAAAATATCTTAAACTATTTCAGTGTTACAGGCATCATGAACATTGCTCTGTTTAACTGATGCACCCTTGTTTCGTCGTTATGAGCAGTTTCCAGTAAAACGGTCTCCGTCGGATGCATATCAATCAGTGTGTCACCACTACCGGCAACGGAGGCAAAGCTCGCTGGAAGGAACCCAATGCTTGTAACTGGAGTTTGGGCTCGGGCGGTCTCGGGTTCTGAGAGAGGGTGATAATTTTCCTCCTTTTTTTTTAATGTGATTTTGTATGATTTAGCACACGATACCTTTTTTACACTTTCCAGTTGTTAAATAGAATTCTTCGGCAACTGGGTCGAGATGGGGATTGGGAACTCGGCAGGGCTGTTCATTCCGGGCTTGGGTAACAAATACCATAGGCTATGAATTACTGAATTTCTGCGAAGGGAAAGTTTCTTTAAGAACTATAGATAGTAGATGGGGAGTGGGAACTCGGCAGGGCTATTCATTCCGGGCTTGGGTAACAAGTACCATAGGCCATGAATCACTGAAATTCTGTAAAGGAAAAGTTTCTTTAAGAATTATAGATAGTAGATGGGGAGTGGAAACTCGGCAGGGCTATTCATTCCGTACTTGGGTAACAAATACCATAGGCCACGAATCGCTGAATTTCTGCGAAGGAAAAGTTCCTTTAAGAACTATAGACAGTAGATAGCAAGCTGACGAAATTTTGCTCCCTAACTCAACGGGGCATCTCCCTGCTAATTCTATTGAGCAACGTACCACATCATCATCATCATTGTCAACCATTATCAATCCACTGCTGGACGAAGGTCTCCCCAAGTTTTCTCCACAACGGTCTGTCTTGTGCCAGTCTCCTCCATGTCACTCCCGCATATTTACGAATTTCATCCACCCATCTCCCATGTGGTCTTTTTCTGGGTCTTTTCCTGTCCCTTGGAATCCAATCTAAAATTTCGGCTGTCCATCTATGGTCTGTCCTTCTGGCAGTATGTCCAGCCCATTGCCATTTCAGGGATTTAACCCTGATCATGATGTCTTCCACTCTCGTCATTTTTCGGATCCACGAGTTTCTCTTCTTATCTCTCCTGGTTATACCAAGCATGCACCTCTCCATGCTTCTTTGAGTTGTCTGCAGCCTTTGTATGTCTCTTTTAGTTAAGGTCCACGTCTCTGCACCATACGTAAGCACTGGAAGGATACATTGATCAAACACTTTTCTTTTAAGACATAATGGCATATTGCTCTTGAAAATTATGCTGTTTCTTCCAAAAGCTCTCCAGGCAAGTTTTGTACGCCGATTAATTTCTTCATCAATGTGACCCTCACTTGATATCTGCTGTCAAGATAAACATACGTATCTGTTATCTCCAGTTTTTCTCCATCAATCGATAAATCTTCATTTCTTGTAAAAGCATTGAACATCACTTTTGTCTTCTGAAAGTTCATTTTTAATCCCACTTCTTTACTCTTGTCAGCAAGTTCCTGGATCATACTCTGCAGCTCTGATGGGGTAGTTGCAAAAATGACTACGTCATCAGCAAAACGAAGGTGGGTTAGATAATCTCCATTAATCTTTATCCCTTTGTTTTCCCAGTTCAGTGATTGAAAGACATTTTCCAATGTGGCATTAAAGAGCTTCGGAGATATGGTGTCACCTTGTCTCACTCCCTTTCCAATTTTTATGTGTGTTGTATTTTCAAACAGCCGAATCTTTGCACTTGCATTTTCATAGATGTTATTAATAATATTAATGTATGCATCTTCAATACCGCAGGATTTCAGAGCCGTGGTAACTGCTGATGGTTTCACCGAATCAAAGGCTTTTTCATAATCGATAAAAGCCATGCACAATGGAAGTTCATATTCCCTCGCTCTTTCAATTAGTTCTCTCAGTACGTGGATATGATCTATTGTGCTGTAGCCACTCCTGAATCCAGCTTGTTCTCTCGGTTGAGCCATGTCCAGTGTTACCTTCAAGCGGTGTGAAAGAACTTTAGTGAAGATTTTATAAACCACTGATAGGAGGCTGATAGGTCTGTAGTTCCTGAGATCCTCAATGTCACCTTTTTTATGTAGCAGGATCATTGTAGCATTGTTCCAATCCTCAGGAATCTTCCCTTCATTAAGGCATCGAGTGAAAATTTGGGCGAGTACTGTTTCGATTTCTCCACTTGCTTCTTGTATGATGTCTATAGTAATTCCATCTTCTCCTGGAGCTTTCCCCACTTCATGTTCTTGATTGCATGAGCAACTTCTGCTGGGAGGACTGGAAGAACTCTGGTACCTTTCATGATGTCTGGAGTACATGTATCATCCCTTTCATATAATTTGGAGTAGAAATCTTTCACTCTTGTCAAAATTTCGCCTCTATTTCTTGTTATAGAACCATCTTCTTTTCTCAGAGCCATAATCTGTTTTCTTCCCTTACTGAGATGTCCCTTTGCTATCTTAAGGCTTTGGTTGTTTTCAATTGCTTTCCTCACTAGCTCACAGTTGAATTTCCTTACGTCTTCAGTGATACTTTTTCGTGTTGTCTTGCATAGCTCTATATATTCCACTTTGGAAGTCACATCTTCTTTAGTTGTCCTCATCTCTCTTCTTTTTTGCATCAACATTTTGGTTTTCCTGATAATTTGTTCACATGCAACTTGTTCTTAGACCCAGCTAATTTTGTTGCTGTTTCCATTAGAGCTTTGGTTACTTTTCTGTTAACTTCCGAAATATCCACTTCTTCCGATGTTAGGCCTTCTAAAGCAGAGAATCTGTTCTTCAGTTCCAACTTGAAAGTATTATGGTGTTTTTTAAGGTTGGTTATGTCAATACATTTTGTTTGTCTTATGAGCTTGCCACGTTCCAGTTTAGTGTTGAGGTGCATCTTACATCTCACCAATCTATGGTCACTACCTGTGTTGAACTTGTTCAGCACACTGCAGTCTTCGATGACGAATTTTTTGTTACACATAATAAAATCAATTTCACTTGTCGTTCCAATTGGATGTCTCCATGTCCATTTCCTGTGTGGCTTTTTCTTGAAAAAGGAGTTCAAGATGAAAAATCCTTCTGCCTCTGCAAACTCAACGAGAGTATTTCCACGCTGGTTTCTGTTGCCGTGACCGAATTTACCTACTGAAGTTTCATTCTGTTGCCGTTGCCCTATTTTTGCATTGAAATCTCCCATAATTATCTTCAAGTGCTGCTTACCTTTATTATTTAGATGACGAATTTCCTCATAAAATTCTTCAATTTCTTCTTCAGGATGACTTGTGGTGGGTGCATAAGTTTGAATAATCTGAGCCTGGTATCTTCTCGATAGTTGGATAACGAGTCGTGCAGCTCTGTCAGAGGAACTTTCAACTTCTACCACTTTATCCTTCAATTTCTTGTTTATTATAAATCCAACACCACTAGTTCTGCCAGTATCTGTCCCACGATAATAGAAGAGATGTCCACTTTTCAGTTCAATGAGATCTTCTCCTTTTCTCCTTACCTCACTTAGCCCGATGATGTCCCACTTGATCCTTTGTAGTTCCTCTTCCAATTCAAGAAGCCTTGAATCAGAAGATAGGGAGCGTCCGTTATAGGTAGCCAAGGTCAGCATCAAATGGCAGCCTAGTCCGGTCCTCCGGGAGATTCTTAGCACCCTCTGCCTTCATGTCGCACTGGCCGCTGCCTTGACCAGGTACATTCCAGCTGCCGGAGACTGAGGGCCAAGATTTAAGTTGTAGAGTCATTTTGGAGGTGTTTGGCCATAACTCACCACGCTGGCCAAGCGGGTTGGTGAGTGTGGGATAGCATTTCCTCTGATCCCGATGGTATAGTTATACCGCTATTGGCGGTCGTCAGAGCCCCTTTAGTGGGAACAGGATGCACCACGAGAAGGCGGGGTTGACATTTGTCAAGGAGAGGCTGTGATGTTACGCATCACCTGACCTTTGTTTAAACTGTACGGTGTTATACTGGTGAAAAAGGAGGAGAAGAAGAAATGTTTCATAATGAAAAAATTGTACGCTTATAAACTAAGTTCCCGAACCACGAGCAACGGAAAGTGATACGCTTATTTCCAGTCCAACTCTTATTTTCAACAGATTGTTAAGGAATTTGGTTTGAAATAATGAACCATCCGGATTGTGAAAACCATCGTTTCCTGTTTAAACACCTTTTCAACACAAGTCTGTGAATCATTGCATTTCCTCCCTGACAGATTCATCGATCAAATAAAAACTCTCACAAATCTATCAGTTGCAGAAATGGGCCGCGGGTGGCCTAGAGGTCAGCGTTCGTGAGTGCCACGGAGATAAGGTCAGGTTCAATCCCAGGCAGGTACAAACGCTCGAATCACTAAATATCCGCCGTGCGTCGGATGGGCACGTAAAACCGTCGGACCCAGGTAATAAATAAGGGCGTCTTCCTCCCATTTTCTACCTCGCTTCCGTGTCATTTTCCTATCGGGCACTGTAGCCCAAATCTCCTGGCTTCCTATTTCTAATGGTTGTTTAAGACACTCCCTTTCTAAAATCCTCTACCTATGATATGATCCGATCCGATCTTATCAGTTGCAGAAATCATGAGAACTGTGGAGAATAGACAGGAATGGCGAACCTTGACTGCCGACAGGATGTGAATTGGGTCGCGACGCTCGAACCGAGCAACGAAGAGAGAAATAGAGAGAGAAGAGAGATAGTCCTTCAGCGCTTAAAAATTTTGACCTTTGATAACTTTCTTGGATTAATACAACCTGAAGTTGTTTTATTACATATCACCCCTCCCTCCCCCCAATCTCAACTGGAGTGTAATCACAGAGTTGTATTAAAAAAACTCCAAAAAAACTGCATACGCAGTCATCAGAACAGAAAACTTGTTGCTGACTGGGAAAGCGTGAACCATGATTATTAATAATAAATAAAAAATAACTGAAAATATAATAAAACAATAAATGCTGTCAGAATAATGATTATAGAGGATTGAAATTGCTTAAACTCAAAAATAGGCAAAATTCACAATTTTCACAAAATTGGGTATCTTCAAAAAACCTGGAACGATCCCTGTCACTCACTACTACTGTACTTTGTATCAGGGGTATACAAATCCATGGCGCCCGAGTCTTCAAGTTCTATAGTGAAAATTTTATTTTTCAAAATTTGGGCTTCTGTTATGAAGCTTCCGTACTTTAAATACGGCATCAAGTGCTTTATTTCGAATTTTTTTTTCCTGTTTGCGTCTTGCATGACCCCATGATGATCTCTTTTCATAGACCTTTAATCAAGGACTTTGATCCAGCAAAATCTGTTGATCGCAGGTATTTCAAGTGCAGAATCAAATAGAGGGGAGGGGAGGGGGGGTTCTCCCCAGAGTGGTCATACCAGGGGCTTATATTAACGTCTAAGGTGCATAAAAAATGAAAATGCACGACATGTAAATAAATTTACTGAAAACTGTGACTAAAAAGAAAGAAATATACACTTCAGAATTTTTTTCTGAAGACTAGTTAGCGGCGTACAGTATTCTGGTCAGCTAACCAGGATACAGAGTAAGGTACTCTGTGAGGTGTAGACTAGAGATGAACACGGGCCCCGGCTATGATAAAAACCCGGAAACGGATCCAGGCGGGCTCTTATATAAAAGCTTTGACTAAAATTCGGGCCCAAGTTAATTTTTTCCCTTTCGCATTTTTAATTAATTTTATTTAACACTGCTAACCGAATTAACTAACGCAATGGGAAACACACAACTGAATGATTAGGCATGTTTTGTATTTGTTTTGTTCAACTCAATGTTAGGCTCTCTTTTGTTATTGGCCTAAAATTCTTAATTATTGCTTTTTGCGTGTTTCGCGCGCGTTTCGTTACTCAAAAATGTCTCTGCGTGTGTTTTAAATAACAACTATGTGTTATTTCCTAGATGTGATGAAAACTGATAGTATAAAGTTTTCTGGCGACTAAAATTTAAAGTTCTGCTAGCTACAATAGAAACTGGGAATTTTCGGACATTCGGTGAAAACATGAAAGTGAGCTGAGGCAACGAATTAAATTACTTGATACATTTGGGAAACAAAATGGACGTTTTGTTACCTGAATATGATGCGCATAATAATTTCTCTCTCTCTCTCTCTCTGGGGGGTCGACATTAACGGAAGCCCTAACCTTCTCAGGTGATGAAAATATGAATAGGAGTAAAACAGTATGCTTCATATTTTCTTTATTTACATCAGGAAAATATGTACAAATGTTCAAATAAATGATATATGGGTTTGTACCAGTGAAAACGTTCGCTACAGAGGGACGCAAACTACAGGCCGTCTTGTATATAGTCCAATATGTCGCGGACGTTTTGCCACAATTTGTCGGGATATCCGCGTTCCTGTGCTGGAATAGAGGCGACTCGCAAGCTGACCGACCGTCCTGCGGCGACTACGTTTTGTTGTTACGACTAAAAATCTGTCTTCATGCGTCGTAGTAGGGCGCGGACGACCTCCTAGCATGCGTCCGGAACACATTTCATTTGTTTGAAACGCTGCCCAGAGCCTGGATACCACACTACGCGTGATTTCAAACTCCTGGGCAACATCACTCACTCGGCGGCCTTCCAGCTTCCCTATATCTCTTCCCGCATGAAATCATCTAGATTAGGGTTGTCCAACCTTTTTGTGTAAAGGGCCACTTAAATTTTTTCACGGAACTCGCGGGCTCACGGTATCTGCGAATTCAGTAATATATATATATATATATATATGGCAAAAGCAATAAAGTGAAAACAAAACAAAACAGTGTACAGATTTGAAATTCGTTAGCGCCAGAGGCTGCATAAGAGAAAGATCAAATAACAATAGGGCAAAACAAAGCAAAATTTTGCACAAGAGAAATAAAAATTAATAATATAAAGACCAACAGTCACCAAAAAACACCATCCGGACCAGATTAGCTTCAAACGATGCAAAGCACCGAATAAAAGAATGCAGGGAAGCATATTAATGACTGATCTCTTGCCGGCTTCGTCGAGGGCAAGCAACAAGAAAACACTCACTAATCTACTAAGACCAGAGAATTGTGGGTTTCTGCTATTTTAGTTTGCTAAAGGACCAATAAAATTTATGGGAAATTTGTCAATAAAAGGGATATCTAATAAAAACCCATACCCAGCAAACCAAAACACATTTGCCCGACCTCACAACAAAAACAAAATTGAAGAAAGTGAGCAAAAAGAATTCAACCAAAAAAAGTACCAAAGGGATACTTAAAACATGTTACAAGAATGAAACAAACTACCAGTCAAAATAACCAGTAATTACATAAATAAAAGATTTTTTACAAAATAGTCATAAACCAAAATAAATTAAACAAGAAAAAGCAAACAACCAAATGGAATAGCAAACAACATCCTAATTTATGAAAAAGGAGTACAACCTCCCTCAACACAAATCCAGAAAAAACAGTTCTAACTCCATGAGTGAACAAAAAGACCAATGCAAGCATCACAGTTGCAAAACAAAAAACCCATAGCAAAAGCAAAAACAACAACAGGGCTGCAAAAAAAAATATATATATAACTAATTATAAATGTTGATACCAAAGGGCATGGTTTCAAGTACCAGTAAAGAAAAAAAGTAAGCCCAACAACAACAACAAAAAAAAAATATATATATATATATTTGATTGCTAACCACATCATATATTATTGCTAACCACATCATATATTATTGCTAATCACATCAATATTTGATTGCTAACCACATCATTGCCTAAACGTCTAGAGTATAGTTTTAATTTAGACAATTCATTCAGTCAGCAAGATTTAAATTAAATTAAGCCTTCCATCCTAATTCTATTCTTGAGTACTATTTTTCTTAATGCTAATTTTAAGAAGTCCTTAGGAACTTGGTTTTCAATAAACTGTTTGATTAGAATAATAACATGTTTCTCTAGTTCAGAGTTTAAGCTACATATCCTAGAAAGCCTTAGAACTTGGTATATGAAAACATTTTCTAATACTTTATTAGAATTAATATGCTTCCCTTCATTCTTTTATTCGGTGCTTTGCATCCTTTGAAGCTAACCTGGTTCGGATGGTGTTTTTTGGTGACTATTGGTCTTTATATTATTAATTTTTATTTCTCTTGTGCAAAATTTTGCTTTGTTTTGCCCTATATATATCATCATCATCATCATTGTCAACCATTATCAATCCACTGCTGAACAAAGGTCTCCCCAAGTGTCCTCCACAACGGTCTGTCTTGTGCCAGTGATGCGTAACATCACAGCCTCTCCTTGACAAATGTCAACCCCACCTTCTCGTGGTACATCCTGTTCCCACTAAACGGGCTCTGATGACCGCCAATAGCGGTATAACTATACCATCGGTATTAGAGGAAATGCTATCCCACACTCACCAACCCGCTTGGCCAGCGTGGTGAGTTATGGCCAAACCCCTTTAAAAGGACTCCACAACTTAAATCTTGGCCCTCAGTCTCCGACAGCTGAAATGTACCTGGCCAAGGCAGCGGCCAGTGCGACATGAAGGCAGAGAGTGCTAAGAATCCCCGGAGGACCGGACTAGGCTGCCATCTGATGCTGACCATGGCTACGTATAATGGACGCTCCCTATCTTCTGATTCAAGGCTTCTTGAATTGGAAGAGGAACTACAAAGGATCAAGTGGGACATCGTCGGGCTAAGTGAGGTAAGGAGAAAAGGAGAAGATCTCATTGAACTGAAAAGTGGACATCTCTTCTACTATCGTGGGACAGATACTGGCAGAACTAGTGGTGTTGGATTTATAATAAACAAGAAACTGAAGGATAAAGTTGTAGAAGTTGAAAGTTCCTCTGACAGAGCTGCACGACTTGTTATCCAACTCTCGAGAAGATGGCTCAGATTATTCAAACTTGCGCACCCACCACAAGTCATCCTGAAGAAGAAATTGAGGAATTTTATGAGGAAATTCGTCATCTAAATAATAAAGGTAAGCAGCACTTAAAGATAATTATGGGAGATTTCAATGCAAAAATAGGGCAACGGCAACAGAATGAAACTTCAGTAGATAAATTCGGTCACGGCAACAGAAACCAGCGTGGAAATAGTCTCGTAAAGTTTGCAGAGGCAGAAGGGTTTTTCATCTTAAACTTCTTTTTCAAGAAAAAACCACACAGGAAATGGACATGAAGACATCCAAATGGGATGACAAGTGAAATTGATTTTATTATGTCTAACAAAAAATTCGTCATCGAAGACTGCAGTGTGCTGAACAAGTTCAACCTTAAAAAACACCATAATACCTTCAAGTTGGAACTGAAGAACAGATTCTCTGCTTTAGAAGGCCTAACATCGGAAGAAGTGGATATTTCTGAAGTTAACAGAAAAGTAACCAAAGCTCTTATGGAAACAGCAACAAAATTAGCTGGGACTAAGAACAAGTTGCGTGTGAACAAATTATCAGGAAAAACCAAAATGTTGATGCAAAAAAGAAGAGACACGAGGACAACTAAAGAAGATGTGACTTCCAAATTGGAATATATAGAGCTATGCAAGACAGTACGAAAAAGTATCACTGAAGACGTAAGGAAATTCAACTGCGAACTAGTAAGGAAAGCAATTGAAAACAACCAAAGCCTAAAGATAGCAAAGGGACATCTCAGTAAGGGAATTAAACAGATTATGGCACTGAGAAAAGAAGATGGTTCTGTAACAAGAAATAGAGGCGAAATTTTGACAAGAGTAAAATATTTCTACTCCAAATTATATGAAAGGGTTGATACATGTACTCCAGACATCATGAAAGGTACCAATACCAGAGTTCTTCCAGTCCTCCCAGCAGAAGTTGCAGATGCAATAAAGAACATGAAGCGGGGGAAAGCTCCAGGAGAAGATGGAATTACTGTAGACATCATACAAGAAGCAAGTGGAGAAATCAAAACAGTACTCGCCCAAATTTTCCCTCGATGCCTTAATGAAGGGAAGATTCCTGAGGATTGGAACAACGCTACAATGATCCTGCTACATAAAAAAGGTGACATTGAGGATCTCAGGAACTACAGACCTATCAGCCTCCTATCAGTGGTTTATAAAATCTTCACTAAAGTTCTTTCACACCGCTTGAAGGTAACACTGGACATGGCTCAACCGAGATAACAAGCTGGATTCAGGAGTGGCTACAGCACAATAGATCATATCCACGTACTGAGAGAACTAATTGAAAGAGCGAGGGAATATGAACTTCCATTGTGCATGGCTTTTATCGATTATGAAAAAGCCTTTGATTCGGTGAAACCATCAGCAGTTACCACGGCTCTGAAATCCTGCGGTATTGAAGATGCATACATTAATATTATTAATAACATCTATGAAAATGCAAGTGCAAAGATTCGGCTGTTTGAAAATACAACACACATAAAAATTGGAAAGGGAGTGAGACAAGGTGACACCATATCTCCGAAGCTCTTTAATGCCACATTGGAGGGTGTTTTTCAGTCGCTGAGCTGGGAAAACAAGGGGATAAAGATTAATGGAGATTATCTAACCCACCTTCGTTTTGCTGATGACGTAGTCATTTTTGCAACTATCCCATCAGAGCTGCAGAGTATGATCCAGGAACTTGCTGACAAGAGTAAAGAAGTGGGATTAAAAATGAACTTTCAGAAGACAAAAGTGATGTTCAATGCTTTTACAAGAAATGAAGATTTATCGATTGATGGAGAAAAGCTGGAGATAACAGATGCGTACGTTTATCTTGGACAGCAGATATCAAGTGAGGGTCTCATTGATGAAGAAATTAATCGGCGTACAAAACTTGCCTGGAGAGCTTTTGGAAGAAACAGCATAATTTTCAAGACCAATATGCCATTATGTCTTAAAAGAAAAGTGTTTGATCAATGAATCTTTCCAGTGCTTACGTATGGTGCAGAGACGTGGACCTTAACTAAAAGAGACATACAAAGGCTGCAGACAACTCAAAGTAGCATGGAGAGGTGCATGCTTGGTGTAACCAGGAGAGATAAGAAGAGGAACTCGTGGATCCGAAAAATGACAAGAGTGGAAGAAATCATGATCAGAGTAAAATCCCTGAAATGGCAATGGGCTGGACATACTGCCAGAAGGACAGATCATCGATGGACAGCCAAAATTTTATATTGGATTCCAAGGGACAGGAAAAGACCCAGAAGAAGACCACATGGAAGATGGGTGGATGAAATTCGAAAGATAGTGTATATTTATGCACCCACCACAAGTCATCCTGAAGAAGAAATTGAAGAATTTTATGAGGAAATTTGTCATCTAAATAATAAAGGTAAGCAGCACTTGAAAATAATTATGGGAGATTTCAATGCAAAAATAGGGCAACGGCAACAGAATGAAACTTCAGTAGGTAAATTCGGTCACGGCAACAGAAACCAGCGTGGAAATACTCTCGTTGAGTTTGCAGAGGCAGAAGGGTTTTTCATCTTGAACTCCTTCTTCAAGAAAAAGCCACACAGGAAATGGACATGGAGACATCCAAATGGGACGACAAGTGAAATTGATTTTATTATGTGTAACAAAAAATTCGTCATAGAAGACTGCAGTGTGCTAAACAAGTTCAACACAGGTAGTGACCATAGATTGGTGAGATGTAAGATGCACCTCAACACTAAACTTGAACGTGGCAAGCTCATAAGACAAGCAAAATCTATTGACATAACCAACCTTAAAAAACACCATAATACCTTCAAGTTGGAACTGAAGAACAGGTTCTCTGCTTTAGAAGGTCTAACATCGGAAGAAGTGGACATCTCTGAAGTTAACAGAAAAGTAACCAAAGCTCTTATGGAAACAGCAACAAAATTAGCTGGGTCTAAGAACAAGTTGCATGTAAATAAATTATCAGGAAAAACGAAAATGTTGATGCAAAAAAGAAGAGAGATGAGGACAACTAAAGAAGATGTGACTTCCAAAGTGGAATATATAGAGCTATGCAAGACAGTACGAAAAAGTATCACTGAAGACGTAAGGAAATTCAACTGTGAACTAGTGAGGAAAGCAATTGAAAACAACCAAAGCCTAAAGATAGCAAAGGGACATCTCAGTAAGGGAAGAAAACAGATTATGGCACTGAGAAAAGAAGATGGTTCTGTAACAAGAAATAGAGGTGAAATTTTGACAAGAGTGAAAGATTTCTACTCCAAATTATATGAAAGGGATGATACATGCACTCCAGACATCATGAAAGATACCAGTACCAGAGTTCCTCCAGTCCTTCCAGCAGAAGTTGCACATGCAATCAAGAACATGAAGCGGGGAAAAGCTCCAGGAGAAGATGGAATTACTGTAGACATCATACAAGAAGCAAGTGGAGAAATCGAAACAGTACTCGCCCAAATTTTCACTCGATGCCTTAATGAAGGAAAGATTCCTGAGGATTGGAACACCGCTACAATGATCCTGCTTCATAAGAAAGGTGACATTGAGGATCTCGGAAACTACAGACCTATCAGCCTCCTATCAGTAGTTTATAAAA
Organism: Macrothele yani; assembly: GCA_039090855.1. Lineage (NCBI taxonomy): Eukaryota > Metazoa > Arthropoda > Arachnida > Araneae > Macrothelidae > Macrothele > Macrothele yani. The sequence continues at coordinate 489,138 of CM077031.1, read as the reverse complement.
TCTTCACTAAAGTTCTTTCACACCGCTTGAAGGTAACACTGGACATGGCTCAACCGAGAGAACAAGCTGGATTCAGGAGTGGCTACAGCACAATAGATCATATCCATGTGCTGAGAGAACTAATTGAAAGAGCGAGGGAATATGAACTTCCATTGTGCATGGCTTTTATCGATTATGAAAAAGCCTTTGATTCGGTGAAACCATCAGCAGTTACAATGGCTCTGAAAACCTGCGGTATTGAAGATGCATACATTAATATTATTAATAACATCTATGAAAATGCAAGGGCAAAGATTAGGCTGTTTGAAAATACAACACACATAAAAATTGGAAAGGGAGTGAGACAAGGTGACACCATATCTCCGAAGCTCTTTAATGCCACATTGGAGGGTGTTTTTCAGTCACTGAGCTGGGAAAACAAGGGGATAAAGATTAATGGAGATTATCTAACCCACCTTCGTTTTGCTGATGACGTAGTCACTTTTGCAACTAGCCCATCAGAGCTGCAGAGTATGATCCAGGAACTTGCTGACAAGAGTAAAGAAGTGGGATTAAAAATGAACTTTCAGAAGACAAAAGTGATGTTCAATGCTTTTACAAGAAATGAAGATTTATCGATTGATGGAGAAAAGCTGGAGATAACAGACACGTACGTTTATCTTGGACAGCAGATATCAAGTGAGGGTCACATTGATGAAGAAATTAATCGGCGTACAAAACTTGCCTGGAGAGCTTTTGAAAGAAACAGCATAATTTTCAAGACCAATATGCCATTATGTCTTAAAAGAAAAGTGTTTGATCAATGAATCTTTCCAGTGCTTACGTATGGTGCAGAGACGTGGACCTTAACTAAAAGAGACATACAAAGGCTGCAGACAACTCAAAGTAGCATGGAGAGGTGCATGCTTGGTGTAACCAGGAGAAATAAGAAGAGGAACTCGTGGATCCGAAAAATGACAAGAGTGGAAGAAATCATGATCAGAGTAAAATCCCTGAAATGGCAATGGGCTGGACATACTGCCAGAAGGACAGATCATCGATGGACAGCCAAAATTTTATATTGGATTCCAAGGGACAGGAAAAGACCCAGAAGAAGACCACATGGAAGATGGGTGGATGAAATTCGAAAGATAGTGTATATTTATGCACCCACCACAAGTCATCCTGAAGAAGAAATTGAAGAATTTTATGAGGAAATTTGTCATCTAAATAATAAAGGTAAGCAGCACTTGAAAATAATTATGGGAGATTTCAATGCAAAAATAGGGCAACGGCAACAGAATGAAACTTCAGTAGGTAAATTCGGTCACGGCAACAGAAACCAGCGTGGAAATACTCTCGTTGAGTTTGCAGAGGCAGAAGGGTTTTTCATCTTGAACTCCTTCTTCAAGAAAAAGCCACACAGGAAATGGACATGGAGACATCCAAATGGGACGACAAGTGAAATTGATTTTATTATGTGTAACAAAAAATTCGTCATAGAAGACTGCAGTGTGCTAAACAAGTTCAACACAGGTAGTGACCATAGATTGGTGAGATGTAAGATGCACCTCAACACTAAACTTGAACGTGGCAAGCTCATAAGACAAGCAAAATCTATTGACATAACCAACCTTAAAAAACACCATAATACCTTCAAGTTGGAACTGAAGAACAGGTTCTCTGCTTTAGAAGGTCTAACATCGGAAGAAGTGGACATCTCTGAAGTTAACAGAAAAGTAACCAAAGCTCTTATGGAAACAGCAACAAAATTAGCTGGGTCTAAGAACAAGTTGCATGTAAATAAATTATCAGGAAAAACGAAAATGTTGATGCAAAAAAGAAGAGAGATGAGGACAACTAAAGAAGATGTGACTTCCAAAGTGGAATATATAGAGCTATGCAAGACAGTACGAAAAAGTATCACTGAAGACGTAAGGAAATTCAACTGTGAACTAGTGAGGAAAGCAATTGAAAACAACCAAAGCCTAAAGATAGCAAAGGGACATCTCAGTAAGGGAAGAAAACAGATTATGGCACTGAGAAAAGAAGATGGTTCTGTAACAAGAAATAGAGGTGAAATTTTGACAAGAGTGAAAGATTTCTACTCCAAATTATATGAAAGGGATGATACATGCACTCCAGACATCATGAAAGATACCAGTACCAGAGTTCCTCCAGTCCTTCCAGCAGAAGTTGCACATGCAATCAAGAACATGAAGCGGGGAAAAGCTCCAGGAGAAGATGGAATTACTGTAGACATCATACAAGAAGCAAGTGGAGAAATCGAAACAGTACTCGCCCAAATTTTCACTCGATGCCTTAATGAAGGAAAGATTCCTGAGGATTGGAACACCGCTACAATGATCCTGCTTCATAAGAAAGGTGACATTGAGGATCTCGGAAACTACAGACCTATCAGCCTCCTATCAGTAGTTTATAAAATCTTCACTAAAGTTCTTTCACACCGCTTGAAGGTAACACTGGACATGGCTCAACCGAGAGAACAAGCTGGATTCAGGAGTGGCTACAGCACAATAGATCATATCCATGTGCTGAGAGAACTAATTGAAAGAGCGAGGGAATATGAACTTCCATTGTGCATGGCTTTTATCGATTATGAAAAAGCCTTTGATTCGGTGAAACCATCAGCAGTTACAATGGCTCTGAAAACCTGCGGTATTGAAGATGCATACATTAATATTATTAATAACATCTATGAAAATGCAAGGGCAAAGATTAGGCTGTTTGAAAATACAACACACATAAAAATTGGAAAGGGAGTGAGACAAGGTGACACCATATCTCCGAAGCTCTTTAATGCCACATTGGAGGGTGTTTTTCAGTCACTGAGCTGGGAAAACAAGGGGATAAAGATTAATGGAGATTATCTAACCCACCTTCGTTTTGCTGATGACGTAGTCACTTTTGCAGCTAGCCCATCAGAGCTGCAGAGTATGATCCAGGAACTTGCTGACAAAAGTAAAGAAGTGGGATTAAAAATGAACTTTCAGAAGACAAAAGTGATGTTCAATGCTTTTACAAGAAATGAAGATTTATCGATTGATGGAGAAAAGCTGGAGATAACAGACACGTACGTTTATCTTGGACAGCAGATATCAAGTGAGGGTCACATTGATGAAGAAATTAATCGGCGTACAAAACTTGCCTGGAGAGCTTTTGAAAGAAACAGCATAATTTTCAAGACCAATATGCCATTATGTCTTAAAAGAAAAGTGTTTGATCAATGCATCCTTCCAGTGCTTACGTATGGTGCAGAGACGTGGACCTTAACTAAAAGAGACATACAAAGGCTGCAGACAACTCAAAGTAGCATGGAGAGGTGCATACTTGGTGTAACCAGGAGAGATAAGAAGAGGAACTCGTGGATCCGAAAAATGACAAGAGTGGAAGACATCATGATCAGAGTCAAATCCCTGAAATGGCAATGGGCTGGACATACTGCCAGAAGGACAGATCATCGATGGACAGCCGAAATTTTAGATTGGATTCCAAGGGACAGGAAAAGACCCAGAAGAAGACCACATGGGAGATGGGTGGAGGAAATTCGAAAGTATGCAGGGGTGACATGGAGGAGACTGGCACAAGACAGACCGTTGTGGAGGAAACTTGGGGAGACCTTCGTCCAGCAGTGGATTGATAATGGTTGACAATGATGATGATGATGATACATATATATACACTATCTACCAACAAGTAATTGGACACCCCTGCAATCGACGATATCTGCGGTCCTGATATACGTCACGGCCGCCGCCGTTAAATATCGTGTGGTAAATAACAAAGCAACCCGTCGCATGCAAGATGCCTCGCAGTTCGAAGCTCTCTGATTTCGAGAAACGTGTAATTGTCGTGTATCACAGAAATAGCCGATCCATACGTGACATATCCAGCGAGTTTAAGTACCCAAAATCGACAGTGGCCTACGTGATTGGCAAGTGGAAGATGAGAGGTGACTGTCGGAATGCGCCCCGACCCGGCAGACCCACAAAACTGGGAGTTAGAGACCGACGGTTGCTGGCCAGAGAAATTCGGAAGAACCGCACCAAATCGATGGGCCACATCCGCGAGGACTTTCAACAAACATCCGGGAGTGTTCTTTCGATGAATACCATCCGTAAGGAAGCCCATCTGCTCGGTTATCATGGACGTGCTGCCGCCCACAAGCCTTTGATCACCAAGTCCAATAGCGCTGCTCGGCTAACGTGGTGCAAAGAACGTCGACAGTGGACCGTTGAACAGTGGAAACAGGTTCTCTGGAGCGCCGAATCAAGGTTCACCCTCTACTGTTCGGATGGCAGGGTCTGGGTTTGGCGTCTGCGTGGAGAACGCCTCCTGCCGGAATGTGTTGTGCTAACTGTGAAGTTCGGCGGCGGTGGAATTATGCTATACGGGTGTTTCTCCTGGTATGGCACGGGACCCTTGGTCGCAATTCCTGGTAGACTCAACGCCGAGACCTACTGCACCATTTTGGATGACCATGCGCTTCCTACGTTGTGGCAGTTTTACGGGGTGGACCCATGTTACTTTCAGGATGACAGTGCCACCTGTCATATTGCGAGGTCCACCGTGGCTTGGTATGGTGACAATGGGGTTAATCGAATGGACTGGCCTGCGCAGAGCCCGGACTTTAACCCTATCGGGCACCTCTGGGACGAGTTGGAGCGTCGACTTAAGGGGTGCCCTCACCGTCCGAAATCGGTGAAGGAACTGACCTGTCTTCTCCAAGCCGAGTGGAAGAAAATACCGCTAGCCGTCGTACAACGCCTGGTTGAGAGTATGCCCCGGAGGGTCGCAGCTGTAATCGCCGCTCGTGGAGGATCCACCAACTATTGAAGTTGAATAAACTTCGTTTACCTTTGCTATCGCAGGTGTCCAATTACTTGTTGGTAGATAGTGTATATGTAGTGATGCGCAGAATTCCAGTAAGATGTTCATCTGTCAGATGGGACTTTGATTTTGTTTTTATGGCTTTCATCCCTGAAAATAGCGGTTAGCAGCAATATATGCTAACAAACAGTGCAATGCATCTGAGGGCGTGTTTTGAGACATTTGGATAAGAATCTGAGGGAACATATTTTTTATAACATGTTAACAAATCATGCTCTATAAATGCTCTTTTCATGGCAGTGTCATTTTTAATCTCGACGTGTTCGATCTTCAAATATATCAGGAGCATCATTGACATCGGTTCCAAATAGATCTGAAAACAATTTCATTTCACCATCGTGTTGCTCAAATCCGAAAATCTTTCTGTGAATTCCTCACTAAGTTTTTTCAATCAGTTCTGAGTACTTTTTATGGTTCATTGTCTTAGACGGCGTTGTTGATAATACAGTGAAACGGACAACTTTTTTCACAATCAGCTGTTGCTGAAACAGTCGTAACTTCTGCATGAAAGTTTGCATATGCTTGTACATTTTATGTTTATTGTCAAGTTGATCACTTCTTGTAATTTTACATTTAAGTCTGCAAGATATTTAGTAATATTTGCTAGGAATGCCAAGTCATTCAACCACTCATCGTCATTCATGAAACTTGCATCTTTTGCCCCCCCTTTTTTTTTGCAACGAAGGTCTTTATTTTTTCAAGCAGTGTCCAGAATATGGACAGTGTCATCGCCCTGCTGATCCAGCGAACGTGGTTGAATCACCTTTGAATGATTCTAAATCTGCAAGAAAAGTTTTGAACTGTGTGTGATTGAGTCCTTGGACCTTATAAATCTGATTGTTGAAACAACCTTTTTCATTACGTGTTGCATATCCATGGTCTTTGCACACAGTTGCTTTTGGTAAATGATGCACATCATTAGGCACTGATTTCAACATTTGATTTGCAAATCCATTATGCTTTCTTATCATCGCCGGGGCTACATCTGTTGTAATTCCACAAGTTTATCTTCTGGAAGATTTAATTTCACCGAGACACATTTTGCCTCATCAAAAATATATTTTCGAGTTGTTGTGCCTTTCAGTGGACACAAGTTTTATAGTTCCTCAACGATTTCAAAAGTTGCGGTGACTCTTCGTACATACGAGAGATAGGATACATCGTAGATTGTCAATGCATCGCTACCGATATCCACAGTATTTGTCATTTTCTTGTAGGACTTCCGTGCACAGTGAGTAGAGTTGAGGTCCCAGCCACCTACAGCGAGATCGCCTTTTGGGCAGGACACAGAAACGGAAGGAATGAGAGCAAGTCTAGCGACTTTGACAGAACAGTTTGTAGTGAGATTAGAGTACAGTAGATGGCGCCACCGTACAAGTACGTTGTTGCACACAGAGGGGTGAGAGAATTCCAGGGGGGACATAGGAAAGGATACCCATTTAACCAGTGGGTCCAGCCTGGGGGCCGTCACTTAACGTGCTCGTCCGATGCACGGCGGATATTCAGCGATTGTTAGTAAATCACATCATCTCTGAAAGATCAGCCCAGGTTCGAACCTCAGGACCTTGCATCAATAGTCTGAATCGCTAACCACTTAGCCATCCGCGGCTCACGTAGATTGTCAGTTGTGCTGTATCGCTTATATCTGTTGTACTTTCATCGAAAACTAAGCTGTAAAATTGGCAAGATTTGAGTCTTTTAATAAGAGCGTTTTCAATGTTGGTTGTTAAATCTTTTACTCTTCTAGTGACTATCTGGTGTGAAAGATTCGTTTTATCATCCATCGACTTTTTATTAAGGCATGCTATGGATGTAAATACAAGTAATCTTTCACAAATTCTCCATCCGATAACGGTTTATCTCTCTTGGATATTTCTTCGGCTACCAAATAACTGATCTTGGTAGCCGTCTCAGAACTTTGGTTTGCAGCTTTAAAGGAAGATTGTTGCGTGACTATATTGTTCTTTAGAGTTGTTCGCTCGATTAATTCTTTCTGGTCTGTTAGATCGTCATATTTGCATGTTTGCTGGCATGCTTCGTAGATTAATGACTCTCGATATTATATTCTTTTACCACAGCGATACACTCTTTGCATATCAGACACAATATGCCCCGTTACGCTCGCTAGTAAAAAAATCATCGGTCCAAGTACTTTTAAAAGCTCTACATGCGATTTTCCTTTTCTTGCGTGTATTCAATGGAGCCGCTATATTTGGTGCGATGTATTTTAACAAGAGCTTCGCTGGATACTTAACTAATAAGAAACACACTGGCGTTTAACTAGTACAGATACTTCTGTGAGAAAAACTTCCAATTGAAAAGACGATTTCCTAAAAAGATAATCGTCACGCGGAACTCAGCTTTCCGTGGAGCAGGTGGACAGTCGACACCTGATTGGCTGGAGAAAACAATGCTTCCAGTGACTATGCAGACAGACCATTTCTTCTCACCTCCGTTGTTCTCTGGACTGTTTGTTTTTTTCATTTGTGATAGGGAAAAAGGTTCCCGCGCGAAAAAGGTTTCATACTGCTCCCGCGATTTTCACTGATTTCTGAAGAATTTATTTTTCTACAATTTTTGTTGTTCTTTATTATCCTGGAATTTTTAAAACTCCGAACAGTAGCCGACGGGCCGGATTAAAATCTTTGACGGGCCGTATGTTGGACAACCCTGATCTAGATTATGTCTAACGTAAATTACACGTTAGTACCTTTATAGTACCTTTATGCCTTCACGTCCAGATTTTCCTTCAAACACATGTCACCTATACCGCGGCCTTTTCTCTTTTATCCGTTTAAGTGATACCACGTGACATTTTGCATGTTCTCCGGCTTTCGACTGAACGTCCCCAGTTTATACAAATTGCCACAAGCTGTTACGTTTGATTTTGTGGATGTAACCTTTCGAAATAGTGTTCATCCTTAGGTTTTGGACACCACTGTACTAGACTGGATTCCGAGGGACAGAGGAGGACCACGCGGGAATCTGGGTGAATGAAATTCGGATTATGTCGAAGTGACATGGAAAGGTATAGTCCAAGACAAAAAGTTGTGGAAGAAATTTCGGAAGACCTTCATCCAGCGATGGATTCATAATGGTTGACAATGATGATGCTATTATAAAAAGAAATATTTATAAACATAAAAAATAAGCGAAGGTTGAGCAAAAAATAAAACAAAAACTTTTTTTTTTTTTTCTTTCTTGGCTCTTGTTCAGATTATTTATTTCTTTGTTTATGTTTGTTTGGTTCAATCCTTTTCCAGCGTCAATGAGCGCTTTTAGGTTTTCCAAATAAAATATTATTATATACACCGATGACCCATTCTATTATGGCCACTTCCAGCCTAGAGAAGTGCGCGCGCCTTTCGACCGAACTGCGGCGCAGGAGAAGTTCACAGAGCAGTATATGTACAACCCGAGGACTGGAGAATGAGAAAAGCTGCCGATTTATCGGAGTTTGATAAAAGACAAATTGTGATAGCACAGCGCCTCGGAACTACCATCTGGAAAACGGCGTGGCTTGTTAGTTGTTCACGTGCCGCTGTAGTGAGTACGTATCAAAAGTGGTGCACATATGGCCAAACGACGCACCGTCGTCCAGCTGTGTGTCGTCCGCAGCTCATTGACGCCACAGGGGAGTGGAGACTGTCGCGCATTGTTCACAGCGACCGCAGGGCCACAATGAGACAAAGCACCTGCAGCTACAACAATGGTGACCAGGGCAATGTGTCTCAGCACACAGTTCATCACAGCCTTATGCGCATGGGCCTGTGTAGCCGAAGGCCCAGTCGGGACCCCATGCTCACTGCACGTCATCGCCAACAACGCATGAAATGGGCTCAAGATCATCGAGATTAGACCGCGGATGATTGGAAGAAAGTAGCCTAGTCTGATGAAACAAGATTCCTGGTGCATCACGTAGACAGCCGAGCGCGGATACGCCGATTACCAACGGAAGCTGGCACCTTTATGCACTGTTGGGCGAAAACAGGCCGGCGGCGGTGGTGTTATGTTATGGGCGATATTTTGTTGGCACACTTCAGGCCCCATTAACCCAATAGCACAATCCCTGACAGCTGTCAGGTATCTGAACATCGTTGCCGACCAGGTTCACCCGTTCATGGCAACTGTGTTCCCTGTTGGTGCTGGCCATTGTCAACAGCATAATGCGCCATGCACACTGCCAGAATCGTCAAGAAGTGGTTCAAGGAACATGCTGGTGACTTTCTGTTAATACCATGGCCTCCAAATTCACCTGAAATGAACCCAATCGAACATTTGTAGTTCGACTTGGAAAAGCGGGTTGGTGCTAAATCACCACCACCCCGAAATGTACGAGAAGTGGAGAACATGCTGTTGAAATTATGGAACCAGATACCCCAGGATACCTATATCGCCATCTCATCGAATCTATGTCTCGACTTGTGGCCGCTGTTTTGCGGGCTAAAGGGTGTCCTACAGCTGATTAGGTAGGTGGTCATGATGTATGTATGTATGTATGTATGTATGTATGTATGTATGTATGTATGTATGTATGTATGTATCTATCCATATCTCCCAAACTCTTCAATTCCACATTGCAAAGTGTCTTTCAATCATTGAACTGGGAAAACAAAGGGAAAGAGATTATTGGAGAGTATTTAACACACCTTCGTTTTGCTGATAACGTAATCATTTTTGCAACTACCCCTTCAGAACTGCAGAGTATGATCCAGGAACTTTCTGACAAGAGTATAGAAGTGGAATTAAAAATGAACTTTCAAAAAACAAAAGTGATGTACAATGCTTTTACAAGAAATGAAGATTTGTCGATTGATGGGGAAAAGCTGGAGATAACCGTTACCTGCATTTACCTTGGACAGCAGATATAAAGCGAGGGTCTCATTGATGAAGAAACTAATCAACGTATAAAACTTGGTTGGAGAGCTTTTGGAAGAAACAGTGCAATTTTCAAGAGCAATATGCCATTATGTCTTAGAAGTGTTTAAACAATGCATCCTTCGAGTTCTTACACATGGAGCAAGACATGAACCTTAACTAAAAAAGACGTACAAAGGCTGCAGGCAACTGAAAGAAGCTTGGAGAGATGCATACTTGGTGTAATCAGAAGATATAAGAAGAGGAACTCGTGGATAAGGAAAATAACAAGAGTGGAAGACATCGTGATCAAAATAAAATTCCTGAAATGGGAATGGGCTGCACATGTTGCTAGAAGAACGGATCACCGATGGACAATCGAAATTTTAGATTGGATTCCAAGGGACAGAAAAAGACCAAGAAGACCACATGGGAGATGGATTAATGATATTCGAAAGTATGCCGGAGTAACCTGGAGGAGACAGGCTCAATATAGACAGTTGTGGAAGAAACTTGGGGAGACCTTCATGCAGCAGTGGATTGATAATGGTTGAGAATGATGAATGATATGTACACTTGTTGTCATAAAAATCCGCCCACGAAGAAAGAAAAGAAAAAAAAAAAAAAAAAAAAAAAAAAAAAAAAAAAAAAAACTTGCAATTAACGCGAAACTGCGAATAACTACGGGGAGTGCAGACATGCAAAAGATTAAAGTTTCGTGCGATTCTGCATGCCCGCGCGTCCAAGACCGGTGTTGCAACCCCAATCCTTGGGGACTTATGAGGCGCGGCACAGGGGACTCCACATTTGTGCCGAAGTGCACAGTATGAGTCCTGAGCGACAGGCATGCCGAGGAGTCCGCGTAGATGCGCTTACGGGCAACTGACGGAGTTTGAACGAGTCCGTATCATCGGAATGAGGCAGGCAGGGTGGCCATTTGGGCCGGTCGGACAGTACGGAGCGATCGTGTTGGGAGCAGTGGACACGGGAAGGCACCCAGACACGACGGACTGGCTCTGGACGTCCCAGACACACCACCAGCAGAGAGGACCGTGGTATCGTGAGAGCGGCAAGCATAGATGCAAGGGCGTCCTTGATCAATATCCAGAGACATGTGGTAGCTGTACAAGGGACTCCTGTGTCCGCCGGAGCCATTTCCAGATGCCTAGCAGTGGCGCATCTTCACTCTCGACGGCTCTTACGTTTTTTGTACGTTTTTTGCCGTTAACACCTGACCGTCGATTGCAGTGGTGTCAGCAGCGAGCAACGTGGAATACTACGGACTGGCGACGTATGGTGTTCAGGGACGAATCCTGCGTTTGTATGGGAACGGACGTTTACAGTGTTATAGTGTGGAGGACCGCAGGTGAGCGCTGCAATCTCAACCTCACTGTACAGCGGCACACGTCCCGAACTGCAGGCGTGATGGTCTAGGGAGCCATCGCGTGTGACAGCCGGACTTCTCTCGCAGTGATCCGAGGAACGTTGACAGCCCAGCGCTACGTAGAGGAGATCCTGCGGCCCCATGTGCTGCCATTCCTGGCAGGGCGGCCCGGAGCCGTTTTCCAGCAAGGTAACGCCCGTCCGCACACGGCTTGGGTTTCCCAGGACTCTGTACGTCATTCTTCGACGCTTCCGTGGCCTGCCAGATTGCCTGGTCTCTCGCCCATCGAACACGTGTGGGACCAGATGGGACGCCAGCTTTCTCCGTGTCCCAGTGTTCGTGATTTAGAGCGTCAGTTGAAAGAAGTGTGATGGGCCAATCTGTCCTAGGATTGCTTTCGGCGTCTCTTTGACTGCATGCCGGAGGGTATCACCGCATGTATCCGAGTCCGACGCGGTACTAACGCTGACAGGAATTTGTACCGTGTGTCCGCAGGAAATCGTCCTGCTTCTATGATATTGTAATGACTTCTGTCCTTGGTATGTACCATCTCACTACTGAAATCTCATTTCAATCCGACGCCTCCATTTTGGTGCGCCGATTTTTATGACAATGAGTGGCTGTTTAGTATATGAGGGAGAGTAAGTGCAGTAATCCCGCACCTGGAAGGAGCACCGAGGGAGGAGGGGGAGGAACTCTGAATGCAATTACATGTAGTACATGCACCAGGACATGCCCTAAGTGTAGCTGACCCTTTTTGTAGAGTTTTGAATTCAAGTGACCAACATCCCTTTGTTAACGGTTGCCGATGGCTTTCACAGAAATAATATTCGGTGGAATGACTAGGTTTGGTGCTGCTTATCGATGAAGTTAATTGTTAATTTCAGAAAACTTGCCACTCGACATTCGCCGACCCGAATTAGTTCTGTAGACCGAAATTACCTCTAATTAAATATTAATTTAGACCGACATGAAAGGAATATTTTGGTGAGTTCGTAAATTATTCAGTTTTCATTAGCAAATGGACATCATTTCTTTTTATATCGCTACGGAGAGGCTTCAAGGTCGCTGTCGTTACTTCTGCTGAGCCAGAACAACGCGTAGTTAGTTCCCATCCAAAGGAGGATTTTGCTCATTGCATGGATGGATGGATGGATGCTTGCCTGCGTCGTCGTTCTCTTCAATGAAATGTTCCGCTAACTTTCGGACGTGGCTTGGGCAGCACACGACCGCCCTGTTTCAGCTAACGTATTAAATCATAGCCGGGATTCATCTTGTTAATTCCTGTCTGCCATGTCGTGGTTCTTATTTTGCCCTTAGTGTAATGTGTTATTGCATGTCTGATTAAGTGCAGCTGCTATTACTGACTGACTGATTTCGTGCTCCAGACATCTGCATTTATGATGACCGACGTTTTACTTTTCTTCGTCAATGGGATGAATTATGACCTACATTGACGTTGACAAATTAATCACAAAAAATAAGTGATGCCATCGGAATTATGGAGCGTAAAGAGCACGTCATTCAACACACGCGTTTAAAATATTCCGCAACTGCTGGGATACTACGCAATGCAGATGTCCTATCCAAAGATGTAGAATTTTGTGTGGAATTTTTAGCTTTAATTTATTCACACTAAAAGTAAAATTTCAAAAAATGCTAAAATCTTGGTCATTTTTATTCTGTTCTATCCAAAGCAAATTTCCCCGAGCAGTGTTTTAGGAATGGGGATAGCATGTGACTAATGAAAATATACATTTACTAGCTCGTAGCTCGTGCCATGCACGAGTAAAAAAGCTGCGAAGAAAACGAAATAAAACACGACATAATACCTACGTAACAGAATAAACGTTGCAGACAATTGTTCGAGCACGCGCATGTTGCCAAGATGAAGTCTTTGTCTTACTAACTTTATTTTATTTTCCGGTATTCATTTTTGATTTTACGTATCGTGCGATAGCGGTGAGCTTAGTTCCGATTTCGGCCACCGGATAAAAGCAGATGGCGCTGCAAGTACTGATGACGTCAGAGCGTTAGGGAAAAGAGTAGTCTATTATATAAGTTTCATGCCACGTTTTGAAAAATATTCATATACTTAAGAAATGGAAAGCAGGACCGCGGACCTCTGGCTAATTTTGCGTTTCTGAATCCTGGATGCTGACATGGGTGTCGTCTGGCACTGGTTCTGTCTCTTACTTAGGACCAGTAGCTCTAAATTAGGGACTGGTGACTGTTTATAGCCTTAAGAGTTGCTCATGATGCAGTTGCGAATCCAGAAACTTACCTTAGGGTGAAAACAAAGGGTAAATTGTCTGTTGTGCAAACGTATTCTTGAAAACGGCTCTTTCTTAGAGGGAACATTATATACCTAGAATCATAACTTGTACGTGAAGAGCGGATATCATGCCCATGCTTAAAATTACGCAGCCATCCTGAAAAAAACACAGTTCTAGGAATGTTCCTTGCTCGTCAAAATTATTTTGCCTTTTCTAAAACTACTACTCCAGTAATAGGCTTCCTTTAAGAGAAATGGGCTCGTAACAGCGATGCTTAACATCGGTGCTCTTCCTCATTTCCGCGAAATGGATGAACTAATAGTATCGGTGGAAACATTGATTTTATCGATAGAAGCGACGGAACATTTTTTACGCCTTACAGTAAAACGACGGCAGAACAGGTGGTAATTTCGCAGCATCGTTGTAAATTCGTTTGTACGAGAGTCATTTCAAAAGTTTTGCACACTGTGGGTTATCTCTTAAAAAACGAATTTATTTCACAACATACCTTTACAGGCCTTCGAAGTAATTTCCATGTTTATTAATGACAGCTGCCCAACATTTGGGCAAGTCTTGTATTCCAGTCAGGACACCTCCATTGTTGAGGCGTTGGATTACTTGGGTCACCTCAACATACACCTTTACAGGCCTTCAAAGTAATCTCCATGTTTCTTTATGACAGCTGCCCAACATTTGGGCAAGTCTTGTATTCCAGTCAGGACACCTTCATTGTTGAGGCGTCGAATTACTTGGGTCACCTCAACATACACCTTTACAGGCCTTCGAAGTAATCTCCATGTTTCTTTATGACAGTGACCCAACGTTTGGGCAAGTCTTGTATTCCAGTCAGGTCACCTTCATTCTTGAGGCGTCGAATTACTTGGGTCACCTCATTAGAAACATCCTGAATCGTTTCCCTTGGAGTGGCTTCTTCAGTTTTGGGGACAAGTCATAGTCTGGTGGGCTCATGTCAGGACTGTATGGCGCGTGGAGAAGCAATTCCCATCCATTCTTTTCCGGAATGTCTCTTAACTGTACGGGCAACGCCTTGCGTTGTTGTGAAAAATGATGGCACCAGCTTCGAGCATGTCGGGCCTTCTTTGGCGAATCTTTGGGGGCGAAACATTTTGCGGAAACCTTTCGTAGTATTCCGCTGTTACAGTGGTCCCCTCGGGCACTCTGTTGCTATCACTCCAACCTTGTCATAGGCCATAATCATCATCATCATCAGCTTAACCTTCGATTGTTGGTGGTGGAATTTCTTTTGGCAAGGTGATTCTGGATGTTTCCACTGAGCGGACAGAGATTTCAGGTCTGGTTTAGAATCTCTCGTACCCAGGTTTCGTCTATAGCAACAGTTCTGTCCGCAAACTGCTCGCCTTCTGTCTCGTACCGCTGAAGCAATTCTTCTGCGATCCCTTTGCGAACTGCTTACTGCTCTTCACTCAGATTGTGCGGAACCCATTTGGCAGACACTTTTCTCTTCTGTATTTTTTCAGTTAGGACTCTGAAAACCGAAGCAGTAGACATGTTTGCTTCATATGCAATCTCTTCACACGTTTTCTGTCGATCTGCTCCCAAAATGCTGTTGACGATAACCACAGAAGTGTGGTCCGTTGCATCTGATGGCCGGCCGCTTCTTGGGTCGTCTTCGATGTTTTCCCGACTTTGACGGAAACGAGAAGCCCTCCATGAAACAGTGCCACCATCCACTACACTAACCCTACAAACTCCACACAAAGCTTTGGCGGAAACGAGAAGCCCTCCATGACACTGTGCTACGATCCACTACACTAACCCTACAAACTTCACACAAAGCTTTATGAATTTCTTTAGGGGATTTTTCTTGCAAAATTTCAATTGTAATGAACGCTGGTCGCTACGAGATGTCTGACTTGACTCGCTTTCTTCCTCCAGTTCTAGGCAGAATTTTTAGGAACAGTAACAAACTAGCCAGCAAATATGGACACAACTTTATATATACTAAAGTCTGACTCACAACTGGCGCAACGATTGGAGCGATTGCATCATCCTACGGGCAGCGCCTGCGCAGCGTGGAAAACTTTTGAAATGACTTTTATATTTTGGCATCTCGGTAGAATGGCGTATTTTGTGTGTGTGTGTGTGTGTGTGTGTGTGTGTGTGCGTGTGTGTGTGTGTGTGTGTGCGCGCGCGCGCGTGCGTGTGTGCGTGCGTGTGTGTATGTGCGTGTGTGCTTTCTGTTTTTAATCAAAAGGTGAAAAAGTGTTAACCTACCTGGTCCCTCAATTTTGTTTTTGAAGATAACGATTAATCATTCTCTCCTCTACTACAGAGCGGCATCTCTTAAGTATTCTGTAAAAAAAAATCCTGAAATTCAGGAGCCATTTTCCGTCATCCTTTTCGTGAATTAACGAAGCATATTCCTGATTCAACCTTTTCCGTGAAGTGATGGAAAAGACCCGAACTGAAATAATCCTATTCACAGTTCTCTGGCTAATAACGGAAATAGTGAATATATTTCAAATACATGGAGATAATACATCGTCTATTTGCATTATCTCCGCGTATTTGAAATATATTCACCATTTCTATCGCCCTTTGGATTTATCAGCTGTAATTAAATAGCTTACTCTATTAAATGCCACCAGACGGCGACACATCAGTTGCTGAGCCCATCAAAAAGGATTTATAGTGGTCAGATGCTGACTGATAAACCACACATAGCGCTCTAAATTGTTGGCATCGTAGCGTAAAGCGAACGCACTCTGCTAGTTATCGAGAAATATGGGGTTCGTTCCCAGCCGTTTTTGAGTTCGGGTTCCCACGGTCCTTAAAAGTCCGTAAAAAGTGCTTATTTAGAAGTGCTTTTTTGGCAAAAATGGGGAAAAGTCCTTAAAAAGTACTTGTTTTTTCCTAGCTGGCTGCACAAAATAAAATCCAGAAGTTATGATTCGGTGTGTAGAACTTCAGTTGCTGGTTTGCTATGTTGATGACGTCATGTGACATCAAGTGACCCATGTGAAGGCAAGGGAAAGTGTGAGAGAAGTAATTTGGTGAAAAAAGGTGAAGAACTATGGACTAAATTAAACACATCCAGCAGGTTCCACCCAACAAGACCCATCGCCCATATCTTGGTACTAATTTTTCACTCATGTATTTACCTTTTTTGCCTATGCAAATAAAAATTATTCAGTCATACCATGAGAATTACAAATTTGAAATACTGAACATGCAATTTTGACTTTGGTTTTGCATAAGATGATTATGTGCAAAATTCAAATGTTCAACTCATAGCTTTATCTACAGTTTTACGATTTACATCCTCGTTATTGCGAATGTGACTATTCTCTCACAGAGAAAAACTGACTTGACCAAAAGAACTGTCTTTTAAATTGCATAAATTCTAGTTTACTACATTCACAAATTTAATTTATATGGATAAATATTGCAAACTTCATCAGCATACTTCAATTTGCATATTAAGTCATGTGTGAAAGTACACGAGCTTACTTCAATTTGCATATTAGGTCATGTGTGAAAGTACAGGGTGTCCGAGAATTATTGGACACATTACAAAATTATGTACAAAAAAAAAAAAAAAAAAAAGCTATGAGCATTGTTTTTCTATGTTACGTATTACTAACACGATTTGTATATTTTTGTTTTGCAGAATTGTTATTCCCAGAATCCGATAGATGGCGCTAGGTGTGGCCTGATGAGGAATGTATGAGAACTGTGCAGTCAGTAGTCGTGTCATCCGTACAGCAGAAGGCGATCTGTGTGTTACGGCTTGCGGAATTAAAGTCTGTCATTAAAGTTAAAAGACGGTACCGTTTAGAGTATGGTTGTAATCCTCCGTCAACGAATTTAATTAAATGGTAGATGAAACAGTTAAAGCCGCCCCGGTGGCGCAGTAGTCTAAGGCGCTGGCCTCTGATCATTCGTCCGTAAGGGGTCCGGGTTCGAATCCCGGTGAGGCATGGATGTTGTGTTTGTCTTACGGCACTGGGTCTCTCCCTTCCCTGGAACCAGTGACCCTAAATTAGGGACGGGTGACTGCTTATAGCCCATTGAGTTGCTCACGGTGGTCGTTAAACCTCCAATAAAAAAAAAAAGAAACTGGCAATGTGGAGTATCGTGGAGGAGCCGGTAGGCCTAGCGTCAGCGGTGAGACGGTTGATCAAGTTAATGAAATTTTCCGACGAAGCCCTTGGAAATCCGTTCGTAAATCAAGCAGAGAACTGTGCATTCCGAAATCAACAGTTCACGATATCTTGCACAAGAAATTAAAGTTTCATGCGTACAAAATTCAAATAGTGCAAAAGATGCATGTAAATGATCACACTCTGCGATACGATTTCGCTGTGGATATGCTGAATCGAGTGGAAAACGACGAAAACTTTCTGAGTACTGTAATTTTTAGTGATGAATCCACATTTCATGTATCAGGTATTGCGAGTCGTCACAACTGTAGGATATGGGGCAGTGAACCGCCTCATGCTGCTATTGAACTGGTGGTGCGCCCTATCAAAAAGAGAAGTGATTGGCCCTTTCTTCTTCTGCGAAAAAACCGTAAATGGTGACATTTACTTGGATATGCTAGAAAATTTCGCTATACCCCAGATAAAAAGATATTATAACGTCGTTTTCGAACAATGCGGCGCGCCTTCGCATTGGTCAACGTTTGCACGTAAGTGCCTAAATGAGCATTTCCGCAACAGATGGATTGTGGGTGTTGGTCCCATTCCGTGGCCTCTTTGCTCTCCAGATCTAACTCCATTGGATTATTTCATGTGGGGTTATGTGAATGATTGTGTCTATCAGACGCCTTGCACTGATTTTCAGGAACTGAAGCAGCGTATCACAGCTGCTATTAATTCCACAACTCCTCAGATGTTTGCCAATACTTGGCATGAAATCGAGTATCGCTTGGTCTTACTACGAACAATCAAGGGATCTCACATCGAAATGTATTAGCTTGTGTAGTTACATTGTAAGTTAGTACAGTCAGTTTCTTTCTATCTGCTTAATGTTTTGTTTTATAAAATTTTGTAATGTGTCCAATAATTCTCGGACACCCTGTATATTAGTGAACATGTCATTGTTCTATTTGTAGTTGGTGAGGTTCAAAAAATAAGCACTTTAAAAGTGCTTTTTTTTTTTTTTTTGTGAAAGAAAAATAATGGAACCCTGGAGGTGTTACCGGAAAATCATGAATTTTTAGGGAACCTTTCCGTAATTCCTTTCGTATATTAACGGAAAAATTCTGTTGTTATCATTTCGTCGTAGATCGTCGAAGATCCCATGTTAATTTCAGTCATGATAGCAATTGTTTCTTTCTAGATTATTTGAAACGCGTAATTTTCTCTGTCAATGCCACTTTTTTTTTTCATTTAGCTTTGACTGTAACATTCGAATGCGCTAAAGTATTTGAAATGTAAGTCAAAAACTGCCGAAAGAACAGTACTTACAACCAAGGAACTGGCGAGTTTCGATTACAACGTAGTGATGATTCTGCTTACGCATGCAACTTCCCCTTCCGCAGTCATCCATTTAGGAACACAGGTATTATGGCAAAAACACATAGTCGTCAACAACCACTGAACCCACTGCTGCATCATGGAAGTTTCACAAATCTCTTCCTCAACTCTCTGTCTTGAGCAATCTGTTTCATGTCACTCCGGTATGCTTTCGAATTTCTTCCACCCATCTCCCACGTGGCCGTTTTCTGTGTCTTTTCCTCCCCCCCCTTTTTTTATTGGAGGTTTAACGACCACCGTAAGCAAGTCAATGGGCTATAAGCAGTCGCCCGTCCCTAATTTAGGGTCACTGGTTCCAGGGAAGGGAGAGAGCCAGTCGTAAGACAAACACAACATCCATGCCTCACCGGGATTCGAACCCGGACCCCTTACGGACGAATGATCAGAGGCCAGCGCCTTAGACCACTGCGCCGCCGCGGCGCCCCCCCTCGTTGGTAACGAGTCTTAATATTTATAGTTGTCCAACGGTAGTCAGTTCTAGAAATATGCCCAGCCCTTTGCCACATGAGGGCCTTTACTTCCACTCTTGTCATTTTCCTTATCCATGCGTTCCTCTTCCTATCCTTCCTGGTTATACCAAGCATGCATCTCTCAATCCTTCTATGAACTGACCTGTGCCGCCCCGGTGGCGCAGTGGTCTAAGGCGATGGCCTCTGATCATTCGTCCGAAAGGGGTCCGGGTTCGAATCCCGATGAGGCATGGATGTTGTGTTTGTCTTACGGCACTGGCTCTCTCTCCCTTCCCTGGAACCAGTGACCCTAAATTAGGGACGGGCGACTGCTTATAGCCCATTGAGTTGCTCACGGTGGTCGTTAAACCTCGAATAAAAAAAAAACAAAAAAAAACTGACCTGTACTAGGTCTGATCAAAAGGTACCCCAAACTGTATTTATTAAAGAAAAAAGAAAAGTACAAGACTTACAGATTTGAAACTTTCGCCTTCAAAGTAGTGTTTCCTTGCGAAGCCACACACTTTTAGCCCAGCGCTGTTTCCACTGCTCGAAGCATTTTTTGAAGACATCTGAAATAGCGAACAGTTGCTTCGTTGTATTCCGTTGTATCTCCTCAATATCTTAAAATCATTTTTCTTTCAAATGGTATTTGATTTTTGGGAAGAAAAAAGAATCCCAGGGAGCGAGCTTTGGCGAGTAAGGTGGCTGTCTGACTTGTGCAGTGCGGTGCTTAGCAAGCTGCTGCACAAGTTGCGATGCTTGTGCACGCTCGTTGTCATGGTGTAGTTGCCAGCCGCCACTCTCATGTAATGCCGGTCTTTGGCGACGAATTGCGTCCCTCAAACGCTGCAAAACTTGACAGTAGTGCTCTTTGTTGATAGTCTGGCCTGATGGAGCGTTTTCATGATGCACATTTCTCTATGATTGAAAAAACAAACAAACATCGTCTTGACATTGCTGCTGCTATGTCATGGTTTTTAGGGTCTGGGAGAGTTTGGGGTCTTCCACTCTGAAGACTGGGCCATAGTTTCGGGGTCATACTCACAAACCCAAGATTCATCACCAGTTGTGGTAGTTTTTAAAAAGTTTCCGACGCACTTAAGCAGGTCAGTAGCAGCTGAAACTCTGGCCTGTGTTTGCTCAGCTGAGAGCAGCTTTGGCACAAATTGGGCTGCGACGCGTCCCATACTCATATCGTCCGTAAGAATCGACTGAACTGAACCGAGACTGATGTTGAAGTCTTCAGATAACTCACATATAGTGAGTGATTCGGCGAGTTTGCCGCACAGCTGTGCGCACAAGTTCGACATTGTTTTCACTTTTGCTGCTTGCGGGCCTCCCAGACCGTTCATCACTTTCAACACTTTCACTACCATCTTTAAAACGTTTATACCACTTATAATTTTGTGCACGCACGACTCGTCCAGTTCTCACCATAAACTTTCTGTAACTTTAAGTATGGGTCTTTGCAAGTTTCGCCAAGTTTTTGACAAAATCTGATGCAAATTCGCTGATATATTTTTTTCGACATGACAAATGCGACGAACGGCTTCACACACACGGAAGAACAAAGCACTACTGTAAAAACAAAACCGGTTCAGCACGGATTGAGACGTAACTCACGGCACATGCGTAATAGGTTCCAAGGTCAACCTGTGCCAAGCCACTTCTTGCTATGTTGCGTTATTCCAAACTTATGCAACCAGTCCGCATGCTTTTTGATCACACCTCGTATGTCGTTTTTAGTTAAGGTCTATATCTCTGATCCATAAGTAAGAACTGGAGGAATGCATTGATTAAACACTTTTCTTTTAAGACATATTAGTAAATTGCTCTTGAAAATTTTACCGTTTCTTCCAAATGCACTCCAGCCAAGTTTTGTGCGCTTATTAGTTTCTTTTTCGGTGCTGCCCTTGATTGATATCTGTATGCTGAGCACTCTGTGCCTTGATGTCGTTCTGCCGTTGCCTTGACCCGGTGCATTCCAGACACCTGACCACTAACGTCAACAAACATTGTCGTGCGTCACGAACTCTGTAGGCCGCCCCGGTGGCGCAGTGGTCTAAGCGATGGCCTCTGATCATTCGTCCGAAAGGGGTCCGGGTTCGAATCCCGGTGAGGCATGGATGTTGTGTTTGTCTTACGGCACTGGCTCTCTCCCTTCCCTGGAACCAGTGACCCTAAATTAGGGACGGGCGACTGCTTATAACCCATTGAGTTGCTCACGGTGGTCGTTAAACCTCCAATCAAAAAAAAAAGAAAAGAAAAAGAACTCTGTAGATAATAATAATAATAAATAACACATAGTCTGAGCTTGAGTAAAAGACAAGCAATTTTTTGTGAGCGACATACAAAGTCATAATTTTTTTTAAATGTTGTCTATTTATGTAACCTGTGATACGATTAAAAAGGTGACTCAAAAAAATCCAAATGACTCGAAAAAAAAAAAGTGCATTTTTAGTGTGATTTCTTAATTCCCTTTTATTCTTTTGTGTGCCTGAGTATCTTAAACAGGTGTTAACAGATCAACATGTGATTTTCTATTTTTTGAAGTAAAATGAAAGTGATAATGCAAAATCTCGAAGCAGAATCAGATGTCAACCCCATCCTTCCATTTTAAATCCGAAAATTGTAGGAACAGTTGAACAAAATTCTGGGAAGTACCTTTAATGGGCTCATTTGCCAGGCTGTGAAAATGATTAATTAGTTAAGATAAAGTTAGTTACAGTACACGTCGCAAAGTAGACAGCCACCTCTACTGTTTTGATAAGTGAACATTCCAGTCCTGTTGTAAATATATCTTGTAGGAGTGGCACTTTGTTTGGACAGGTCTCTCGATTCGTTTTGATGAGTCGTCATTTCTTGGTAACACTGCAGTTCAATACCGTGAAAGACAGGAAATTAAGTTCCACTGTTCTAATTTCTTTCGTGGCGTCGTCACCATTTGTACCGGCATCATTTCTATCTTTGCTTCGACATCACTCAACATTTGCAACACATTTGTAATGTATGGCCGTAAGAACGCATAACTTCCTTTCCCGATATACGTTCCAAACAAACTCATTGGCTCATGTCCAAATTTAGTTGAATACGCCAGCCTCATTTTTTCGTGGAAGCAAAAATTTTCGAAATCTTCGATGGAGAAAACAGGACGCGTTTAGTTTGTTTAATTTTGCACAATTTTTGCATAATTTAAAATTCTGCGTCGTTACAAACACATACTTGTTATCTATCTTCCATGTGCTCGCATGTTTATCTGTCAACTCATCTTTATCTAACTACGCTGGTTTCCATAAATTAAGGAACACCATGAAATTTGAACTTTTTGTAAAAATTCCTCAGTAAAGGTCAATGAACATAACATAATAGAAGTATTTTAACCCAGCAATGCCAAATATAAGAAAATCAACATACGGCGAGTCTGAAATATGCAAATCAGTTTTAGTTTAAATGGAGGCAGTTGAAAGCGTCTCGCATCTAAATTGCAAGCAGAACTGCAGCATTTCGTCATATTGGATGGGGTGCTTCCACTAAAAGCCTGATACTGAGAGAATTCTTGTGTAGTATATCAGGGAAATTGTGGGAGGACCAGATTCAGGAATGTCTGCATCAGAAAAAGATATTGAGCATGATGTCCAAAAGGTATTGTGTGAAACATATGATGGATGTCAGCAAAGTTCAAGTTGTGTGTCTAGATCGCTGTAAATGAAGATGTTCGATACATCAGCGTAACACATTGCTTGAAAGTTTGCCTTTTGCTGTTACGGCGGCATTGTTTAGACCCGTGGTTCCCGAACCTTTTTGCATTCGCGGACCGGCGATACGTTGGGGAAACTTTTGCGAACCGGCGATGCCGAAACAAAACCTTTAGGCTATTTTCGAGCATTTAATCTCGTAATATTCTACACTGAAGAGCAATTGAATTAGAGATACCTGTCTTGTAACGTGTAGCACCACCTTTCGCCCTGATGACGGCGGCGATTCGTCTTGGCATGGACTCGACAAGACACCGGAAGCGTTGGGAAGCCATACGAATCCACGGCCTCTGAACAAGCCCCCACAGTTCACGAAGATTTGGTGGAGGGGGTCAGAGCCTCGAACATTTCTCTCGATGGCATCCCAGATGTGCTCGATGGGATTGGGGTCAGGTGACCTAGCTGGCCAAGGAAGCGAGGCCACGTCGGTGGAGTTCCAGGGCTCCCAAGCCCTGGGAGTGTTCATCCAACCATTTGGATACAATTCGGGAGTGACGGCACGGTGCATTGTCATGTTGCAGGATGAGGTTCCCAGTGGGATGTTGAAGACGCACAAACGGGAGCAAATGGTCGTCCAGGATATCCCGGTAACGTTGACCTGTGGGGGGCGACGTCACACGTATACCAGGGGTCCCATTTCAGTCAACGTAAACAGTCCCCAGACGAGAATGCCACCCCCACCAGCTTGAAAAGTACCCTGCTGGCAAGAAGGATCCATCGCTTCATGTGGTTTGCGCCGTACTCGTATCCTGCCATCGACATGTACCAACGCGAATCTCGACTCATCAGTACAGGCAACATTTTTCCACATGTCTAGGGTGGCGATGTTCCCGCGCCCATGCTGGTCTTTGCACCCTGTGATGTGCGGTCAGCAGCGGTACCCTCGTGGGACGATGGCTTTTGTACCCCATAGCGAGGAGATGGTTCTGGATGGTGTGGCTGCTTACACGTTTTTGTGCGCCAGCGTTAAATTGCCGAGTGATTTCTTGCACTGCGGCCCGTCTATCCGATGTTACAATGCGAGCTAGCCGACAATGACCCCGCTCATCCACACGCTGTTGTCCGCGGCAGTTGGCTCTTGCAGGGATTACCGGGTTCGATGTACTCACGGTGCACTCGTGAAAATCCCAGTGCCTGCACGACTTCCGAGATGGAGTGACCCATTCGTCGGGCCCCGACAATTTGCCCACGATCAAATGCGCTTAGATCCTTCGTCTTACCCATACTGCGTCCGACTCTTACTGATTCCCGTCGCATCACTCCTTATATTGTCGGATCACTGCATACGTCATGTCGTTTCCGTTTACAGGGCCGCCCACAGCGGCACATTTGCATAACGCCAGCTGTCTCTAATTCAATTGCTCTTCAGTGTATATTACAATGATCACTGCGTGCAATCCATAATTTATATACCAGATTTATCACCTACTTACAGCTAATATGATTTAATCTGATAATATTCTTTAATGATTAATAAGTAATCCTTAATCAATATTCCCCTTACCTTTAATATAATTTTTTGTGGGTCAATGCGACGTCTGTTGCTAATTCGCGATAATCTTCTCGAGCGTGCTCTGATTGGTCACCCAGTTAAAAAGTTCAGCTTTTTTGTTCTTCATCAGGAAGAGCCGATTCTCCAGTGGGTGGAGGTACAGCAGTGGCGTACCTAAAATACTCGAGCACCCCCCTCCCCAATATATTTGAAGCCCCTTTACAAAAACCTACGTGCTTTCAATTACTTTTTAATTTCATATTATTAATTAGGTTTTATGGGCGTATAAATAATTCAAATTCATTGGAGCCTATACGTATTTTTCGTAAAACCAAAATTGTTATACTTTATTGCGTCTAACACAAATGTACACGTTGTAATTAAAATGATTGTCCTAGTCCTAGTTTTATACCAATACAGAGTATTACAAAACAATTAAGCCAAAGTTAAACATATGCAAATTTTATTTATTCTTTTAGAGAACTAAGGCCAACTAACCTCTTTGAAATACCTCACGATCACACACACAAAACACACAACGGCCTTGTGAAAGTGTCTAATGACCTTATCCGATTTATACGAAAACGTGGAACATAAGCAAGCAAATAAAAAAATAACATTTAAGAATTGTGGCACAAAAAGAAAAAAAAAAAAAAAAAAAGTAAAATTACTTAAACTATTTGCTCTTAAATATAGGAAAACACACTTAATGGCACAATGGTTGGTGACGTTAAGTGTGTTTTCTATATTTAAAAAGCAAATAGTTTAAGTAATTTTACATGCTAAAAGTCTTTTCTTTTGATTCTGTTATAAAAAAATATGACACATGTCTCTGGTTTTTTCGTTCCCGCGAAGAACACCTTTCACCTCATTATATTCTGAAGGGTACGTAGTTAAGTGCAAACAAATGTAATATTATACACTGAGTGGCCACTTTATTATGGCCACCTGGCAATTTTAAGCAAATCAGCTATGGCACGTCGTTGCCGCCAGAGGGCGAGGCTAGTATTAAAAGGGAAAGCTTAGTGCTTGCGACAGTACTAGAAGTGATTTTTGGGTGACGAGATGGGTAAAAAATGCGCTTTGACGGACTTTCAACGTGGGATGATTATAGGAGCTCGGAGCCATGGAGCGAGTATCACTGAAACCGCCGCATTCGTGAAATGTACCAGAGAAGCTGTTGTTAAAGTGTTTAAAGACTGGACTGTCAGCCAAGAAACTGGGTCTCTACGTGCTACGTGTGGTCGTCATCGACTAGTGACTGCTCGGGCGGAACGGAGAGTGTCCAGACCGGTAACAGACAACAGAAGGGCAACAGTGCAGCAAATTACAGACCATCTTAATCAAGGATCCCCTCAAATGATCTCTGCACGCAGTGTTCGCCGTACACTGCATCGGATTTGATATGGCAGCCGAAGGCATGTTCGAACACCTTTGTTGTCTGCAGTTAACAAGAGAAAACGTCTCCTGTTCGCACAGGAGCACAAGGATTGGACATTCGATAATTGGAAACAAATGATGTGGTCCGATGAATCACGTTTTCAGTTGCACCATGCGGATGGCCGAGTGAGAATTTGGCGGAAACAGCACGAAATCATGGACCCCAAATGCATTGCTACAACCCTTCAAGCTGGTGGAGGCAACGTTATTGTTTGGGGAATGTTTCCCTGGCATGCTTTGGGCCCTTTAATTCGTGTTGATCAACGTCTGACTGGCACATCATATCTAAACATCGTTGCGGACCAAGTGCATCCTGTCATGTGGATGGTTTATCCCAATGGCGATGGCTACTTTTAACAAGATAATGCGTCCTGCCATAGTGCTCGTATTGTACAGGATTGGTTTCAGGAATATGCCGGTGAGTTTACTTTGCTTAAGTGGCCCCCACAATCTCCAGATCTCAACCGCATTGAGAATTTGTGGGATGAAGTTGAACGAGCCATCAGACAGCTGGATCCACAACCCTGTAATCTTACACTCCTGGAAAGTGCTATTAATCAAGCATTGTCTCCAGTGATGTATTCAGGCAACTTTTCGGGGGTGCATAGCACCCCAAAAATCGATGGACGCGCACCCCCCCTCCCCCGTAGGTTTTGGGGTAATTGCCCTATGTATTTAGTCTAATTATTTTTGTTTACAAATGAAAATTTGGAGAAATTAATTTTAAAAACTTAAGAAAATGAGGAAAAATATTATAATAAAAAAACGCATCCACATGGACTTCATGTCTCAGTAGTATTAAGATTATTTTAAGTATTAAATTAATTTCTTTGTTTTATGCATTAAAACTAAAATTGCTATCGGCATGTATATTTACGTTTTATAAATCTGAGGAGTCAGTGTAGCCAATAATGTATTCAGTACCTCGACATTGCGATATACCAGCATAAGAAAATTTGTATACTCTATTAAATATATTGTTATATGTCTTAATGTATATATAAATAAAAAATAATAACAAGTTTGAGTCCTGCTGCCCCGGTGGCGCAGTGGTCTAAGCGATGGCCTATGATCATTCGCCCAAAAGGTGTCCGGGTTCGAATCCCGGTGAGGCATAGATTTTGTGTTTGTCTTACAGCACTGGCTCTCTCCCTTCCCTGGAATCAGTGGCCCTAAATTAGGGACAGGCGACTGATTATAGCCCATTGAGTTGCTCACGGTGGTCGTTAAACCTTCAATAATAAAAAAAAAGTTTGAGCCCCCTCAAAATTTGTAATTGACCCCCCCCCCCTTCCCCCGGAAAGAGCTCTCTGAATGTAACACTGATTGTCTCAGATTCCACAAACCACCTATCAACATCTCGTTGAGTCCATGCCACGAAGAATCGACGCAGTATTAAAGGCAAAAGGTGGCTCCAGGAAGTACTGAGGGGGTGGTCATAATAAAGTGGCCACTCAGTGTATACCGCCTTATCCTCACTTTTCATGTATTACCTGATGTTTTATTCACATTCTCTTGTTGATATGCATGTATAGGAACTATTCTATGGCTGTGAGAAGGGGTCTCAAGTCCTCTGGAATAACTGTTTTCCCGTCACGTAGTTTTTATAAACTAAAGCGAAAATAATTTCTTGAAAGTTTTACTTATTTACTGAAAAACAACAACCAAAAATTGCTTTTCTTTTTAGTAAGTACTTCATTCAAAGCTTTCGTCAAAAATTCCTGGCTGTTTCTTTAACCAGTTTTATATGAAGTTTCCACAAAATTTTTGAAAAATACTTCTGCTTAGGCTAGGCGGCTGTCTTAGCCGTGAGGCCTCCCGCACTGCGGGGGTTGCGGGGTATATCAGTACGCCAATGAGGTACAGACAGCATTGTGAGGTGTACGTGGTCTGCAAGCAGTCCCTGATCGTAACCGGCGTCCGTACGTTGGTCTGCACGCAACAGATGCTCCAGTTCACAAAATGGGAGAAAGGAGAAGAAATACCCTGTGTACTAATAACCAAAATTCATGCGTTATTCTATCCACAATATCCTATCTCGCTACAGAACTTCAGAAACAGGGTCTTCGACAGACTATGGAAATTTAACGGCTAATCAAACCTCAAGTATTTTCGCGATAACCGGAAATTTTTCGTCATATGAATACGGAAAAACTAGAACGGAGTATTTATGTTAATTTACGAAAAAAAATTGCGGAAAGGTTTCTGAAAATTCAGAATTTTCCGTTAACACATCTTATAATCGGCCATTTGCCGTCAGTATAAGAAAGGAATTGCGGAAAGGTTTCTGAGAATTCAGAATTTTCCTGGCGTACAAAAAATCCGCGAAATTCAGGTTTCTTTCCGTCATTTCACGGGAAAGGTTTTATCAAAAATATGCTGTGTCAATTCGCAAGAGGAAGCACGGAAAGTAGCGCAATGAATTTGATTTTGTTTTGTTTTACAGAGTATATATACAGGGTGATTCAAAAAGAAGTATACAGTTTCCAGTTGCTGTAAAACAGTAATAGTTGAAGACACGGACCACAACTGCGAACCGTTAGGTAGATGTACTCATAAAGTTTGTGTCCCACACTGAGGGAAGTGACGTAGGCAATAGCGCGCGTGTCACGTGACTAGTCAGTCAAAATGGTAGCGTCTGCAGTGGAGAAGGCGTTTTGTGTTCTTAAATTGAGCAAAACGGAATCTGTAACTGTTGTGCAACGGCATTTTCGATCACGATTCGGAAAAGAACCTCCAACCAGAAAATCTATCAACGATTGGCATAAAAAATTTGAAACTACGGGCTGTATGTGCAAACTTAAAAGTCCTGGACGACCGCGTGTATCGGAAGAAATCGTCGATAGTGTTTGCACCGCCATTCAACGAAACCTAGGAAAATCAACGCGGAGGGTGAGTCGTGAAGTGCAGATTTCACAGCTCACTGTCTGGAGAATTTTGAAAAAGAAGCTAAAAATGATTCCATACAAAATACAGATGTTGCAAAATCTCACTGACCTTAATTCGCGTTTCGGCGGAAATGGATTACCGGCTCGATGTGTGTCGTGGGACTAAGGGTGCACACATAGAACATCTGTAACTGTCTGTAAAAAAACTTGTAACATTCCCCTACAATTCTGTTACAGGTAACATAAAATATCTTACATTGTTCTTGTTTTATAGTGCGTTGAAACTGTATACTTCTTTATGAATCACCCTGTATATTATTAATAATATCTATGAAAACGCAAGTGCAAAGATTAGGCTATTTGAGAACACAGCACCCATAAAAATTGGAAAGGGAGTGAGACAAGGCGACACTATATCTCGCAAAATCTTTAATGCCACATTGCAAAGTGTCTTTCAATCACTGAACTGGGGAAACAAATGCACAAAGATTAATGGAGATTATCTAACTCACCTTTGTTTTGCTGATGACGTAGTCATTTTTGCAACTACCCCTACAGAGCTGCAGAGTATGATCCAGGAACTTGCTGACAAGAGTAAAGAAGTGGGATTAAAAATGAACTTTCAGAAGACAAAAGTGATGTTCAATGCTTTTACAAGAAATGAAGATTTATCGATTGATGGAGAAAAGCTGGAGATAACAGACACGTACGTTTATCTTGGACAGCAGATATCAAGTGAGGGTCTCATTGATGAAGAAATTAATCGGCGTATAAAACTTGCCTGGAGAACCTTTGAAAGAAATAGTATAATTTTCAAGAGCAATATGCTATTATGTCTTAAAAGAAAAGTGTTTGATCAGTGTATCCTTCCAGTGCTTATGTATGGTGCAGAGACGTGGACCTTAACTAAAAAAGACATACTGAGACTGCAGACAACTCAAAGAAGCATGGAGAGGTGCATGCTTGGTGTAACCAGGAGAGATAAGAAGAGGAACTCCTGGATCAGAAAAATGGCAATGGGCTGGACATATTGCCAGGACAGACCATCGATGGACAACCGAAATTTTACACTGGATTCCGAGGGACAGGAAAGGACCCAAAAGAAGACCACATGGGAGATGGGTGGATGAAATTCGAAAGTATGCGGGATTAACATGGAGGATACTGACACAAGACATACCGTTGTGGAAGAAACTTCGGAAGACCTTCATCCAGCAGTGGATTGAAAATATTTATTTTATATCATCATCATCATCATCATCATTGTCAACCATTATCAATCCACTGCTGGACGAAGGTCTCCCCAAGTTTCCTCCACAACGGTCTGTCTTGTGCCAGTCTCCTCCATGTCACCCCTGCATACTTTCGAATTTCATCCACCCATCTCCCATGTGGTCTTCTTCTGGGTCTTTTCCTGTCCCTTGGAATCCAATCTAAAATTTCGGCTGTCCATCGATGATCTGTCCTTCTGGCAGTATGTCCAGCCCATTGCCATTTCAGGGATTTAACTCTGATCATGATGTCTTCCACTCTTGTCATTTTTCGGATCCACGAGTTCCTCTTCTTATCTCTCCTGGTTACACCAAGTATGCACCTCTCCATGCTACTTTGAGTTGTCTGCAGCCTTTGTATGTCTCTTTTAGTTAAGGTCCACGTCTCTGCACCATATGTAAGCACTGGAAGGATGCATTGATCAAACACTTTTCTTTTAAGACATAATGGCATATTGCTCTTGAAAATTATGCTGTTTCTTCCAAAAGCTCTCCAGGCAAGTTTTGTACGCCGATTAATTTCTTCATCAATGTGACCCTCACTTGATATCTGCTGTCCAAGATAAACGTACGTGTCTGTTATCTCCAGCTTTTCTCCATCAATCGACAAATCTTCATTTCTTGTAAAAGCATTGAACATCACTTTTGTCTTCTGAAAGTTCATTTTTTATCCCACTTCTTTACTCTTGTCAGCAAGTTCCTGGATCATACTCTGCAGCTCTGATGGGGTAGTTGCAAAAATGACTACGTCATCAGCAAAACGAAGGTGGGTTAGATAATCTCCATTAATCTTTATCCCCTTGTTTTCCCAGCTAAGCGACTGAAAAACACCCTCCAATGTGGCATTAAAGAGCTTCGGAGATATGGTGTCACCTTGTCTCACTCCCTTTCCAATTTTTACGTGTGTTGTATTTTCAAACAGCCTAATCTTTGCACTTGCATTTTCATAAATGTTATTAATAATATTAATGTATGCATCTTCAATACCGCAGGTTTTCAGAGCCATTCTAACTGCTGATGGTTTCACCGAATCAAAGGCTTTTTCATAATCGATAAAAGCCATGCACAATGGAAGTTCATATTCCCCGCTCTTTCAATTAGTTCTCTCAGCACATGGATATGATCTATTGTGCTGTAGCCACTCCTGAATCCAGCTTGTTCTCTCGGTTGAGCCATGTCCAGTGTTACCTTCAAGCGGTGTGAAAGAACTTTAGTGAAGATTTTATAAACTACTGATAGGAGGCTGATAGGTCTGTAGTTTCCGAGATCCTCAATGTCACCTTTCTTATGTAGCAGGATCATTGTAGCGGTGTTCCAATCCTCAGGAATCATTCCTTCATTAAGGCATCGAGTGAAAATTTGGGCGAGTACTGTTTCGATTTCTCCACTTGCTTCTTGTATGATGTCTACAGTAATTCCATCTTCTCCTGGAGCTTTTCCTCGCTTCATGTTCTTGATTGCATGTGCAACTTCTGCTGGAAGGACTGGAGGAACTCTGGTACTGGTATCTTTCATGATGTCTGGAGTGCATATATCATCCCTTTCATATAATTTGGAGTAGAAATCTTTCACTCTTGTCAAAATTTCGCCTCTATTTCTTGTTACAGAACCATCTTCTTTTCTCAGTGCCATAATCTGTTTTCTTCCCTTACTGAGATGTCCCTTCGCTATCTTTAGGCTTTGGTTGTTTTCAATTGCTTTCCTCACTAGTTCACAGTTGAATTTTCTTACGTCTCCAGTGATACTTTTTCTTACTGTCTTGCATAGCTCTATATATTCCACTTTGGAAGTCACATCTTCTTTAGTTGTCCTCATCTCTCTTCTTTTTTGCATCAACATTTTGGTTTTTCCTGATAATTTGTTCACATGCAACTTGTTCTTAGACCCAGCTAATTTTGTTGCTGTTTCCATAAGAGCTTTGGTTACTTTTCTGTTAACTTCAGAGATGTCCACTTCTTCCGATGTTAAGCCTTCTAAAGCAGAGAATCTGTTCTTCAGCTCTAACTTGAAGGTATTATGGTGTTTTTTAAGGTTGGTTATGTCAATAG
Organism: Macrothele yani; assembly: GCA_039090855.1. Classification (NCBI taxonomy): domain Eukaryota; kingdom Metazoa; phylum Arthropoda; class Arachnida; order Araneae; family Macrothelidae; genus Macrothele; species Macrothele yani. The sequence goes on along the minus strand of CM077031.1, from coordinate 456,863 downwards.
ATTTTGTTTGTCTTATGAGCTTGCCACGTTCAAGTTTAGTGTTGAGGTGCATCTTACATCTCACCAATCTATGGTCACTACCTGTGTTGAACTTGTTTAGCACACTGCATTCTTCTATGACGAATTTTTTGTTACACATAATAAAATCAATTTCACTTGTCGTCCCATTTGGATGTCTCCATGTCCATTTCCTGTGTGACTTTTTCTTGAAGAAGGAGTTCAAGATGAAAAACCCTTCTGCCTCTGCAAACTCAACGAGAGTATTTCCACGCTGGTTTCTGTTGCCGTGCCCGAATTTACCTACTGAAGTTTCATTCTGTTGCCGTTGCCCTATTTTTGCATTGAAATCTCCCATAATTATTTTCAAGTGCTGCTTACCTTTATTATTTAGATGACAAATTTCCTCATAAAATTCTTCAATTTCTTCTTCAGGATGACTTGTGGTGGGTGCATAAGTTTGAATAATCTGAGCCTGGTATCTTTTCGAGAGTTGGATAACAAGTCGTGCAGCTCTGTCAGAGGAACTTTCAACTTCTACAACTTTATCCTTCAGTTTCTTGTTTATTATTAATCCAACACCACTAGTTCTGCCAGTATCTGTCCCACGATAGTAGAAGAGATGTCCATTTTTCAGTTCGATGAGATCTTCTCCTTTTCTCCTTACCTCACTTAGCCCCACGATATCCCACTTGATCCTTTGTAGTTCCTCTTCCAATTCAAGAAGCCTTGAATCAGAAGATAGGGAGCGTCCATTGTAAGTAGCCAAGGTCAGCATCAAATGGCAGCCTAGTCCGGTCCTCCGGGGATTCTTAGCACCCTCTGCCTTCATGTCGCACTGGCCGCTGCCTTGGCCAGGTACATTCCAGCTGCCGGAGACTGAGGGCCAAGATTTAAGTTGTGGAATCATTTTGGAGGGGTTTGGCCATAACTCACCACGCTGGCCAAGCGGGTTGGTGAGTGTGGGATAGAATTTCCTCTAATCCCGATGGTATAGTTATACCGCTATTGGCGGTCGTCAGAGCCCCTTTACAGGGAACAGGATGCACCACGAGAAGGCGGGGTTGACATTTGTCAAGGAGAGGCTGTGATGTTACGCATCACCTGACCTTACATCCCTTATTTTATATATAGTAGAAATATTTTATTTTATATATAGTTATTTGAAATATTGGTTTTTATAATACCCCCCCCCCTAACTTTTGGGACAAGTCTACGCTCAAGCTGTGAGCTTTTTGAAGAAGAAATCGAAGACAAAATATTCTTCTTAGTAAAGGTATTCTACCAAGAATAATTTATCTAAGGAATTTTTAGAATCGGAGGTACTCTTGCAAAGGCTGACGCCTCTGGCCGCAGAATTGTGAATCATGGAATAGAGGAAAGTATGCGCAAAGTATTCTTTATAGTAAGCTATGCGGATGAAAAAGAATTTTTCAAATATTACTTCTTCAGGATGAGATAGTAAAAAAAAATGTTCTTGCATCTACGTCTCTGCCATAAAAACTGTACTTATTTAAATAGCATATTGTTCGTAACGTTTATCGTAGCGAGTGCAATACAGGAAGATTTTTTTAAAATAGGTTTTTTAGAGGCGAAGATACAGTTGCAAACAGAAATTCATATTATCGCCACCTAGAAGAACTCCCACTATGAAAAATTCTACAGTATATGCAAAATGCTCGACGAAATTAATGTTACCCAGTTCGAAAAGAATTTTTCTAATCTGACTTCTAGAAGCAGAGATATCGCGAAAAATAGATATCCGTTTGCGTCCCTAACGGGTGTATTGTGCACTGTTTTAGGCAGGAAGTGCGCACGTAATGTTTTCATAGTGAGCGGAATATGACGGAAAAGTAATTTCGTCAGTCAAGTTTGTAGAGACCCACAGAGACTGCTGCAAAAGTTTCACAAAGGGAAGTATTCTCTTACGCCTTCTAGTGGCAAAATTGTCCTTTAAGAAAATTTGGAGATTATATACAAAAAATTCTTCACAAAGAATGCAGTCCGGCAAAAAATAAAAAATAAATAAAAATAAATCGGACTAATAAGTAGAAAGATATAGTCACCACAGACGGACATGCTGATAACATACACCCCCCCCCCCCCCCCCCATTTTCCTCTTCTAATTTTCAAAAGACGTGCTAAAGCAGTCTCAAAATAATGAAGAACGACTTGCAATTGCACTCACTCTGTTTGAGTTTCTTATCTGACCACCGATGTTAAGCATCAGTGTTTCGAGAGATCCGGTTTGAAAAATTACTTTTGTGTCGGAAGGGATTCATTCAAAAGACATCTGTTGCACCTGAGAATTTGGTGTCACCTTTCTCTTCCCTTCCCGCTTTTTTTAATATATGTAAAATCTGTTAGAAATGAAACATTAACTTCTGGAATTTAGGACTGTCGTATAAGTAAGGTGATTCCTGAATTAAAGAAAGTCTTGCTCGCAGTTATTATAGTTCTTGCGATTGCTAATTATCGTGAGCTGGGAGATTGGTTGACGTCGTGGTGAGTGTGTTTCCTTTCCTTCCGTTTGTTTGTTGCGTAAATTTGTGACCCTGAGTTCGATGGGAGAGAAATATTTTTTTTCCATGAGGTCGGTGACTCATTCTTCTTCCTGATTAATGTTGACACACAACCGCGACTTTATAAGCTTTTTTTTTTTTTTATCGCACTTAGTAGCACACATCCTGTGCCTAGACCAAGAGAGAGAGAGAGAGAGAGAGAGAGAGAGAGAGGGAGACGGGGGGAGTACAAACCAGATCCCGTGGAATTCTCATTTGAAAAACTGGCATTAGACGTATCTCTCTTCCATTACCCCTAACCAGCGCATTTGTAGCACTGCGGGGAGGGGGTCATTTCTTGCAAATGATGATCATCGGAATTTCACCTCTAGACCAGTAGTAGAATTCACGATTGAAGTTACTTGTGTACAGAATTCTGCTCAGACACTAGGGATGTCAACGTGGCCCTAGCTACCAAGAGGCTAGAGATTGCTCACCCCCCCCTCCCGCGCGAAGCCTTTCTTCCTTTACCCCTAACCAGCATCTTTCCCCTCGGAAAATACACATAGTTTCTCTGAACTTTCATTTTCGTTGGCTTATGAAAATGACTTTTGCATTTCATTTAAGTATAAATGCTTTTCCTTATTTTGTCGATTACATTTTTAAAAAACAAGAAAAATTGAAGTGATACAGCACAAAAGATGAATAACCGCAGAGAAATTGCTGGTGAATCAGTAGGAGCAACTGCGCCAATGATTCTCTGCCATATGGTGACAGGACGTGTTGCGGTTTCAGCCCAGAGAAGAGAAAAATATCGCTCCCCCATCCCTTTCTCGGAGAAGCTTAAAATTTTAAAGAACGTTAAAAATAGAAATAAAGAGTGACAGAGGTGGAGTCATAATTGGGCAGAAGACTAAACCTCTGTTCATCATTTGGTAAGTGACTATAAGATGCTAAGCTTCTATTTAAAAGCTTCCAGGGGATTCGTTGTATACAAAGAAATGCTGTCCTCAGAACATTTTAACTGAATGTATTGCTCTACACATTGGAAAATAGTGCTAAAGGGAAATCCATGTGCGAGTTAGAAAGATTCAACATCTCGTTCATTGTTTTTCATCCAGCAGCAGTGCTTTTTTAATGCTTGTGCTGAAGAAAAGAGTTTTTTTCGGCAGGATTCTGGTGCTCTTGGTTTTTGAGAGGATAAGGGTTATGACTATTGACCACAGTAAGAAGTGGCTACCATTAAGCACCAGCAAAGGAGAATACGCAATTAAAGAGGGAGAAAAATGTGGAACTGAAGAAGAAGAGAAGAAAAAGTTGAAGTATGGCATCAGGAAATCCCTGATGCCATTGCATGGATCCATGGAAAAGAGACCAAAAAAGTAAACTTAAAAAAAAAAAAAAATCACTCTAGATGGAAGACCAGAACAGTAAACTAAAAAACAAAAGACAAAAAAAATCACTCTAGATGGGAGTTATTTTGAGTCCAGCTGTAAGGAACGCACAGCTCAACCACCATCCAGCAAACTGAAAGAATGTGATTTATTTTTTATATTTCAAGAGAGTTCTGTTTTCTTTCTCCCTCTTTTTATTTCATATTTTGTGAATTCTTTTTGCTTTTTGGCATTATTATTCACTAGTGAAGTAAATTAACAAAAGGATATCGAAAATAAAGCAAAACTTGCATCTGTATTTGTGGAGAAATGCATTTTGTAGTTGAACACAGCCCCTCCAGATCACTCTCCCACCCCCTTGGTTCTGGTATCTAGCTACAGCCCCAGATGCAGATTTCAGGGGCAGTAGATTTTTTCTATGGTTTCAAAAGCAGAGAGCCATATGTAAAATCAGTGATACCTTATGACAAAAATTAACATTGTTGCAATACTTCTGTCTTTGTTTTGTTTTTTTTTGTTTGCATTATATCACTAGCCGAGCTGTACCTGTCATTTCCAGGGTATAACTTTTTAGATACAGTCTGTGTGTTCTGATGCAGGGAATGATGTGTTGTGGCTATTATCTGCTTTTAAGTGCTCTAACAAAAAAAAAATAAAAAATAAAAAAAAATCATGCACTTCTATGGGTGTAATTACTTAGCAGGGTTATTCATATTACCTTTGGAATCCGTGAGTACAAAAAAAATCTCAGTTTTAAGTTTATAAACCTCTTTGTATAAGTTACGTTAATCAACTTTCCATTTGATACAAATTTTGAAGATGACAATCCAATTTTTGGCGTAAATGTGACAAGAATGGAAAGTCAGATAATATCTGAAAACTTGAAAATTTTCATCGTAAATTCAATTGATTCAAATTGATCGGAAACTTGAAACTTGGTCGTTCTGGGTAGTGTAGTGGTTAGCCTACCCGGGCGTTTTCTGGGAGACGCGGGTTCGAGTCCCGCTCCAGGACGATGAAAAATTTCAAGTTTTCGTATATTATCTGACTTACCATCCTTGTCACATTTACGCCAAAAATCGGATTGTCATCTTCAAAATTTGTATTATATGGAGTAATCCCGTATTTCTTTCATGATTTCCATTTGATGTTGAAATGTTTCTTTTTGTCGCTACTTCTGTTTTCATAGCTATAGTTGCAGCTGCAAGTTTCCTGTTTCAGAAAGAATGTAATGAAAAGAAGTTTAACAGACACACTCTGTGCATAATTCTATATAAACAGTAGGAAAAAGTAAATTATCCCAGACTTGGGACCAGTAGTGATGTTTATCATTGCCAGAAAAAAATCCAGCCATGGATAGAATGAGAATGCTATAGAAAATTAATTGTATCAGTCAGAATTGTATCAAATAAAATGCATTTTGAATATATTATTGCATTTCCTTTTACGCTCTCAAGTGGTGAAGTTATGCACTGGAAAAAGCCCAAATGCCCTCGTGACTTGAAGTGCGAGTGACAGAGCATGTATGCCCAAGTTAGATAGATACTTGTTCTCAGCTGTGTCTGTGGTTTCCATCAGTGGCGTAACCATGTTTCAAAATCTAGGAGAGGGGGTGTGTGTCCGATCACATATGCACACATTATACACTATCTACCAACAAGTAATTGGACACCTCTGGTAGCAAAGAAAAACAAAGTTTATTCACCTTCAATAGTTGGTGGAGCCTCCACGAGCGGCGATTACAGCTGCGACCTTCCGGGGCATACTCTCAACCAGGCGTTGTACGACGGCTAGCGGTATTTTCTTCCACTCGGCTTGGAGAACACAGGTCAGTTCCTTCACCGATTTCGGACGGTGGGGGCACCCCTTAAGTCGACGCTACAACTCGTCCCAGAAGTGCTCGATAGGGTTAAGGTCTGGGGCCAGTCCATTCGATTAACACCCATTGTCACCATACCAAGCCATGGTGGACCTCGCAACATGAGAGGTGGCATTGTCATCCTGAAAGTAACATGGGTCCACCCCGTAAAACTGCCACAACGTAGGAAGCGCATGGTCATCCAAAATGGTGCAGTAGGTCTCGGCGTTGAGTCTACCAGGAACTGCGACCAAGGGTCCAGTGCCATACCAGGAGAAACACCCCCATATCATAATTCCACCGCCGCCGAACTTCACAGTTAGCACAATACATTCCGGCAGGAGGCGTTCTCCAGGCTGACGCCAAACCCAGACCCTGCCATCCGAACGGTAGAGGGTGAACCTTGATTCGTCGCTTCAGAGAACCTGTTTCGACTGTTCAACGGTGCAATTTCGACGTTCTTTGCACCACGTTAGCCGAGCAGCGCTATTGGAATTGGTGATGAAACGCTTGTGGGCGGCAGCACGTCCATGATAACCGAGCAGATGGGCTTCCTTACGGATGGTATTCATCGAAAGAACACTCCCGGATGCCTGTTGAAACTCCTCGCGGATGTGGCCCATCGATTTGGTGCGGTTCTTCCGAATTTCTCTGGCCAGCACCCGTCGGTCTCTAACTCCCAGTTTTGTGGGTCTGCCGGGTCGGGGCACATTACGACAGTCACCTCTCATCTCCCACTTGCCAATCACGTAGGCCACTGTCGATTTTGGGTACTTCAACTCGCTGTATATGTCACGTATGGATCGGCCATTTCTGCGATACCCCACGATTACACCTTTCTCGAAATCAGACCTCCGAACTGGTGGCATCTTGCATGCGACTGGTTGCGTTGTTGTTTCCCACACGATATTTAACGGCGGCGGCCGTAACGTGTATCAGGACCAAAAATATCGTCGATTGCAGGGGTGTCCAATTACTTGTTGGTGGATAGTGTATATATATATATGAGGAGCCCCGATTCTGTTCTGAAAACTGGGGGTCCTGACCCCCCCTACCCAGTGGTTACGCCTATGGTTTCTATAGAAGTGCTAGGGTTAGAAAGTAGGAAATAGACACTCAAGGGACGCATATAGCCTATTAAATCCGTTTAGTTTTGTGGCGTAGTAAGTACAAAGATTCTCCAAGCTTTCTCAAGGCAATGGTAGACATAAAAGTGCAAGAAATTGGAACACGTAAGGAACAAAGATGATTTTTGAAAATAACGCGGGCGACGTCACGAGCGTATTACACAAATTTTTATGACGTAGTTATACGGTGTGTCGCGATGTGTTTCCATCTTTTAATAACGCATGCCAAGCTCTTGGTAGTTCAGTCGAAACTATATCGTTGCACGCTAGTCTGCTTGATAGGATTTCAGCTGTTTCCCTGATGGCAGCAAACTAGCATGCAATGATATGGTTTCTACTGAACTACCAAGAGCTTGGCATGCGTTATTAAAAGATGGAAACACATCGCGCCGTCGAACTTCCGTTTTTCGGAAATTGTGGCATACAGTTTCCAGCTGAAAATGCAATCATTTATGCAACAAAATGACATTTAACAGCATTTTCACGAGAAAAAATAACGATTACAGGAAAAACCTACACTCCGTTTACCTTCCGTTTTCGAAAGTTAAGTTTTAAAAGACGAAATACCGTCCCCAGACGGGAAACGACCCTCCCCCGACTAATCCTACCAAATTTCTTTGCAGTTTTGCATCGATCTCATACGACCGAAATGATGACGAAAAAAGCGGAATTCCGCGAATCTGCGGAAGAATCTCATGTATGAAAAATGTAGAAAATTTCTAAAAAAAAACAAAACAAAAAAAAAAAAAACCCGGCGAATTTTCCGGAGTAGTACGGCGGAAATTTCCAGAAAATAAGCACTCCTGGATTACTCACCGATTCAAATCGAGTAACGAATAATATTTGTTAAAACGCTCGATGTTTTGGACCTAGAGTTCCATGTATCGGTTTCTGTAGCATCCAGAAAAAGAATTTGATTTCGCCGTCGAACCATCGGCCAAAACAGCCAATTCGCGACATAGAAAGATGATATTCCCTTCTCTTTAATAGAAAGCAACAAAAAGAAATTCGTTTACTTTCCGTAGAAAATATTCTTTACCAGTTTCAAACATCGCCATGGGTCGTGCTGCCGATCGCATTCTTTGCGAAACAAAAATCGTTTTGACGATAAAAAAAAGTGTTAGCGAAAATACTGGCGATTATCTTTTTGTACTATCTTAATTAACACTTTAGCGAAATAAAATTGAATTTGGCGAATGGTTTGTCGAAAACTGTAAAAAAGCCAGAGCAACCGCTGCATCGATCAAGCCTGGACATTTCTTCGATGTATCGGCTTCTGCAACATCGAGGTTTAAACATCGTTTATTGGAGGCAAACTTCGATGTTCAAAAACATCGAGGGTTTTTGCCCATCCGTAGTTAAGACTGGTTTCACGTCCTTTTACTTCTGAATTATTATACCTTTGATTGTAAATTCGCACTAAAAATGACAAATGGCCAAACTGGCGACCCCTAAAATAAATTTAATCATCAAAGGCGCAAATTAATCGCCATCTGGCGAGTACTAATTTGCACCTATACTCATCTTGCTGATGTTAGCATGTCAAATGTGTGAGAAAAAGGCCCATTTATTCAAAATATTTGATATTAAGCCTAAGGCTTATATGTTCAAATAGCTAAAATACATGGTATCTTTCATTGAAGATTGTAATATGTACTTCGTGCAATCTTTTTCTGTTCTCCACGTTATATTTTGTTTGGGAAAAAGATGTTACATTCTGAACGCAGTACTGTTTATATTGGAAAACTTCTAACTGTAATATATTGTAAGACAGTTATAAATATGTTAGGTTAGAATTACACAGTTTCTTGAATTTGTGTTGATATTCTTTCTTGATATCATTGCACATTAGATAATACTTCGAACGTTCGCAGATAGCCGTATAAAATGAATAAATTGAATTTTTCAAAGTTCAGGTTTAAAGTAAAAATCTGAATTTCAATGAATTGTTCAGAAATGAAAAACGAAAATCAGAATGCCTTAGGATATTGCAGAAATGATGAAATTTCTAATAATCAAAGGAAATGTTAAAACCATTTCTGAAATATAAAAACAAATACAGTCAAAATTGGTTAAGACGAGCTCGGGTGTAACGAGGTCCCGGCAATAGCGAGTAAATGCCAGAAGTTTGGTTTGGTATGCAATTAGTGTTAAATTATCCCGCTTGTTACGAGTATCAACTCTGTTATAGCGAGCAAATTTGCAAGACTTTCTGAATTTTTTTTTCACCCAGTTTACCATTGTTATTACTTTATGTTAAGCAGCACTGCATATATATAGATAAATGTTTTATGACGTCTTGCATTTCAGCCTAAGGGTACGTGGGGGCGGCATTTTGTGGGGGAAAGCTTCCCAGCCTTTCCTTTGCCACTGTTTACTGAGAGGGTTCCTGGAATTCGTTTTCTCTCATTGGCTGCTATGGTCTAACCCCACGCATGTTTTCTTAGAGCATTTAGTATTTCAACTTCGCACTGGACATATCGTAACCGTTTTTTAATCAGAAAGTCACACACACAGCACCACTCTTGCGACATCACTTATGCTTTCCCTCCCCTTTTTTATTAAGTGTGATATTGTGAGCAAAATGGTTGGTGTTAAAAGAAAAGCTCTCTCCATCAGGGAGAAAATGGATGCTTTTCAGGAACTGCAAGACGGCGAGAAAAATTCAGCTGTTTGCAAAAAGTATGGGCTTTCATCATCTACCGTATCTACATTGTGGAAGAACAAAGATGCAGTTTTGTCAGCATTTAAAAACAATCTTACAGATTGCAAAAAAATGAAAAAGTGTGAAACAAATGATATTGATGAAGCTTTATACTTTGTTGGTTTAAAGTTCAACGTGATGCTGGTTTTCCTATCAATGGACCAATTTTAAAAGTGCAAGCGGAAAATTTTGCAGTACAGTTCGTTCATGAGAATTTTATATGCAGTAGTGGGTGGCTTGATCGCTTCAAGAACAGACACAATATTGTTTACGCAAAAATGTCAGAGGAAACAATGTCGGCGGATACGGAATCTGTAAGTCAATGGCTAAAAAGCGTTTGGCCCAGCTTCATTTCTGAATTCAGTGAGCAGAACATATTCAATGCTGATGAAACGGGCATTTTGTACAAGGTAACCCCTGACATGACTTTAACGTTTAAAGGCGAGAAATGCATTGGAGGTAAATTGGCAAAGGATCGGCTAACCGTTCTTCTGTGAGCGAACATGGCAGGCAATAAAAAAAAAAATTATTGGCGATTGGCAAATCGTTAAAGCCTCGATGTTTTAATAATGTTTAGCATCTCCCGGTTTATTATAAAGCAAACAGAAAGGCGTGGATGACATCAGATATCTTTATGGGAGAACTTCATAAATGGGATTGTGAACTACGAAAGAAAAACATAAACATTTTGCTGTTAATAGACAACTGCCCAGCACATCCCAAAGTAGAAAACTTGACAAATATCAAACTTGTGTTCTTACTACCAAACACAACATCAATTCTACAGCCTATGTACCAAGGGCTTATTAGGACCTTTAAGTGCCATTTTTGGCAATTTCTAACCATACAATGAATCCAGAAAATGGAGAAGAAGCTAGAAATTAAGATTTCCATATTGGATGCTGTTCGTCTTATGAGAGACGCTTGGGATAGTGTCACTCCGACAACCATTAAAAATTGTTATAGGAAGGTTGGTCTTCTAAAGGATACTTTAGTAGAAAGCACTAAAGTGATTGGTGACAATGTTCTCCCCTTATCAGAATGGTTAAAAAGTAGAGATTTAAGCACCTTTAACAATTGCAATTTTAACGGAGGAACAAAACTTAAAAATTTTTAGGTGCCAGCTCCTTTTTTTTTTTTTTTCCCAGGAGCCAGCACACTTTTGCAACAGAGATGAGGAGAAACCTGTGATCAATCTCAACAAAAACTATATGTACAGAATTTCAGCCAACAGTCAAAAATAATTATTGTTTCTTAGATATTGTTCAATAATTCAACACAATGTCACAACTAAAACTAGGGAACATTAGAAAAATCCCCAATATCCTCTTATCACGCATTGGTTACATTATGGAACTGTAAATGGTGGAACATTTACAGTTAGTGTCATAATGGTAGAACAGGTCAGCAATAATATCAGCTATCTGGATCTTAACATCAACATCAGTTCAGACTATTTACTTGTCCTCTCTGTTTACAGGAAACCTACTGCCATCCACAATATAATCCCTTACAATTCTTGTACCTTTGAAAAATGTAAATTGGCTGCTATTAAGTCTTACATATGCAGAGCTAACCTTATTTGCAATAGCCCTCCTGCTTTACAAAAAGCATATCAGAACATCATCAACATTGGCAAATTGCATGGCTTTCCACCCTCCTTAGTACATAAACTGATCAAGAAATTTCAGTTGCAGAATAGAACTACTGGTTTATTTCCTGAACCACCCACCAGTTTGTTGGCACTATACCCTTTAGCTGGTCCTTCACTCATAAAGTTCGCTCAATTTTCAAATCTTTTTGCTACAGGATTGCAGTTAAGCCACCTCCACATCTTTTCAACCACATTCGTAAAAACAGAGATGGATTTACAAGGCGTCTACTGTATCCCTGTGAGCACTTTCACATGCTGTACCCACTGTATTGGTAGTACTTACCGCAGCATCAACTGGTGATTGGTAGAACATATTGCTGATGTTACAAAAGGCAACCCTTCCACCTCCCTTTCAATTTTAACTATCAGCAATACGTCTGCGATATCTGATTGGCAAAACGTATTGCTCCATTCAGTACTCAGAAAGCCCTTAGGTACCATGAAAGCATTGAAATCTACCTTACCCCTAACACGTGCAATACAAACGCACCTTTCCAAATCCCTATTATTTGGAAAGCTATTTTGAAATCTGGCAACAACTGATACTAACATCACATGGTCCAGTCTAAGTATTTCATTCCACAGCTGAGGAAGGTAGAAGTCAACTATTGAAACGTTCCACCATTTACAGTTCCATAACGTAACCAATGTGTGAAAGAGGATATTAGGGATTGTTCTAATTTTTAGCAAGTTACGTGCTTCACTGCAAATTCTTCTCACTATGACTATGGAACATACTATTATAATACACTTGTATTAATTGTTGCATTTGAAGTTACATTTGAAAGCAGTTTTTCATATTAGGAAGTTTAACTTTGTCTTCAGGTATATAACACTCAATAAACCGATTAATGAATTAATACACTTATAAACACCCAACATAAAATCAGTGCCGTTGCTACTGACACTCTGATGCTTCTTATTCTGCATGTGTGTATGTATGTTTTGGATTGCTCCTCGAAACTCCAGCCTGAATCACTACTGTCCAGTGGTGCACCCAGGATTTGTTTATGGGGGTGGCCCAAAATATTGAAGATGCAAATAAAAGTACCCAGGAGAAAACATCTTCCAAAATATTGGGGAGCAATTAAAATATATCCTCATTTTTTAAGTGCATTTGCAATTTTATTATTTGTGAAATATATATTTTAAAACTTATACAAATGTATTTAACAATAAGGAGCCAATACAAAGGACCAAATGATACCTCCTGGGAGCACCTGGGCCTGTGGGCCACACCTACCGACTGCGGCAGTGCTACTGCCAATGTTGCTGCAAAATGCATAACTGTGTTGATGATAGTGTCAAAAACATATTATCATCACTATTTTTATGTTATGCTAAGTAAGTACATATGTATTATTAAGCTGTTTTCTGAGTTTCAGAGGTTGGTTCCTCAAAGAAAGAAAATCTTCCAGATAAACATTTAACTGGTGGAACTAAATTTTATAATAATACTTATTGTTGGTGTATCAGACATCTTCATTTACAGCGATCTTGGCACACAGCTCGAGCTTCTTTGACATCCATCATGCGCCACATGCAAGAACTTCTGTACTTCATACTCATCTTTTTCTCATGCAAACATTGCTGAATCTGGTCCTCTTATGATTTCCTTGGTCTTCCTCTACTTTCTTTCCTAACACTTGGGCTGAAAAAATTCTCTTAGTAAGTATCTCTTTACTCATCCTTTCAACATGGCCAAACCACCTAACAATATTAATCTCCACCTTACTAGCAATATTTTGCCTCACATTATACATTTGCAACGCATCTTTGTTTCTCGCATGTTATGCTAAATGGTCGATTAAAACAAACACTAAATATTTTAGCTCTTTAAACACATTAGCCTTAGGCCTAATACAAAATATATTGAAATATTTTGTGTTTGCATTTTTTTATCGACTACTTTATTGATGTTATGCTAAGTAGTTGTTGATGAACATGCAGACAGAAATATTCAATATATTTGATATTAGAAAATTTTAAGGTTAAGGCTCAAGTGTTCAAATAGCTAAAATTTGTGGTAATTTTTCATTGAAGATTGTAGTATGCATTTTATACTATCTTATTCTGCTCTCCACATTATATTTTGTTTGGGAAAATAAACCCTGGACTATAAAAAAATCATTCTATTCATCTTATACAAATATCTGTGATCATTCAAAGTGTTTTGACAAATAATGTGCAAGGATACAAAGAAAGAAAATCAACACAAGTTCAAGATATTAGGTAGGTCTAACCTGATATTTTAAACTGCTTTGTAATGTTATAAATAAAATTCTTCCAATATAAAAAAAACTGGCATTCAGAATGTAACGTCTTTTTCTCAAACAAAATATAACGTGAACAGAATAAAATAGTATGAAATGCATACTGCAATCTTGAATGCAAACAGACATGGGAAATGATGGTGGCAGCAGAGATCTATTGCCAGCTGCAAGAAGTCTATGGTCTTTGAGTCATGAGCATTTGGAGTATGTGAGGATGTTTTCTTGCACCAGAGCCTCCTTATATGCCACATTCCTCTCCGTTGTTGATATTGAATCTTTGCCACGACATTTCTCATCCATCAATGCATTGTACCCATGTGGGAATCTGTACATACTGCAAATGTATATTTTGATTCTGAGGCCCTGTGCACGTTCATGCGGTGCACGTGCACAGGGCCTCAGAATTTGGAGGGGCCTCCAAACTACCTTAAGAATAATAATGTAAATTTTCGGAACCAAAATATATTTTCCGTTATGGCATGGAATTATTATACAGTTCAGTTTCAAAATTTAGGATGAGATTTTGGAAACTAAATTATTTTTATTTTGTGTAATAATGCACAAGTGTTGCTCTCAGCTGTGATTGGCTAGTGTAACTTCTTAATCTTACCCTTATTTGTAACAATCAAAATGCAATGGAACAGCCTATATGCGGAGCAATACAGTGTATTATACGTGAAAAGCATTTCAGCAAACATGTAGAATTTACTAAAAAATATTTTTATTATTAATGTTAGTTTTGTGAGAACTAAAATTGTGAATCAATATTCATAATCATGTAGGGTTTATTTTTACATAAATAAAAATACAAAACAAATTCAATTGGCACTACTTTAAAGACTTGTAATAATTTACATGGAGTGTTGCAATAATTTATCCCACAATGTGTGTGATCAGCTGTAAAAATCGCTATAATAATAAAAAGAATTCCAGAGTAATTAATGTTACAGCTGCAATAAGCTCTGCGGGTGCGGGGAAGTACAAGTGGTGTGAATGCTCGTGTATTACAAGCCACATTGACTATAAAGTTGACTAGCATGTGGGATGTGTTGTAATGTTTTTACTGCTTGTATTTACCAGTAAATATTCTTTTCAACTGTTTGACCGAAAATTTTAATCGAGGGGTCCACAGACATAGGATGTGCACTGGGCCTCGACTGATATAAGTCGGGCCCTGCATATATGCTCTTTATTATATGCTGTACTTTACAATACATATTATATGCATATACATGTAATTGTGCTGGGTTGTATATGAAAAAGCATGAGTGATATAAGGAATTTTTAGGGGTGGTTTTGAATATGTGTGATTTTCACTTTATGCATGACTGTAACATCTAACTCTCACAAAATATGTGATACCACTGTATAGTAATTCATGTTAAAGGAAAGATATCTGACTTATGTGTGGAGGTCATCAGCATTGAAGTCCTTCATTAACATTAAAGCAGAAGGTACCATAATATACAAAAATGAAAATATGTAGAATTATCCAAAATAAATTGCAGTTTAACCTTGATTTGAGAAAGTACAAGGAACATGTTACAGTGTGCTTTGAAAGGGAAAAGTACTTCACATTGAGAATAGAAAAGGGCATCTATTTCAGGTTTGCAAGTGTAGTAGGGAAATAAAGTTGTAAGCTGTATATATATATATATATATATACACAGGGTGGTTCAAAACTATATGTCAAAAATGTAAAGGCAGATAGAGGGGATCTAAATGAGCAGATTTCGTATAGGAATGTGTGTGCGGTAATGCCGCATTAAAGCGCTAGCACGTAAAGCAGTATGAATCACAGGAAACTGAAAAGACAAGTAAAGACAAAAGAAAACAAAAATTAACAGTTTACAATAGGTGCTCAAAAGAGCGGCCACCAACAGCGATACAAGATTCACAGCGGCGGGGCATGGATCGGCGTACATTAGAAAAGACGTCAGGCATGCCGAGCACATGTCCAGCAGCAACAGATAAGCGGGCAACAAGATCTTCTGCAGATGTGACGGGACTCTCGTACATGAGGCTTTTAATATGACCCCAAAAGAAGAAATCCAAGTAGGTTAAAGCAGGAGAACACGGTGGCCAGGGAACTGGTCCGCCCCGTCCTATCCAATGCTGACCGTAGACAGCGTCCAGGTGATTCCTGACGTTTCGGCTGAAGTGAGCTGGGGCTCCATCGTGCTGGAACCACATTCGTTTGCGAACATCTGGAGGAACATCGACCAGAAGTTCAGGTAAGACCACCTGTAGGAAAATGCCGTATGTGTGGCCAGTTAAACGACTAGGTAGAATGTACGGTCCTACTAAATTATTGTGCGCAATGCCTGCCCAAACATTAATGGAAAACCTTTCTTGGTAGGCGTGTGTTATTGTGCCAATATGGGTTATCATGAGCCCACAGGTGAGAATTATGGATGTTAAACATACCCGACCACGTAAAGGTAGCCTCATCAGTGAATAAAACATCTGCAAGGAAGGTTGGATTGGCTGCAGTCTGCTGTAGGTACCAACGGGCAAAGTTGAGACGTGGAAGATAATCGTCAGGGGTCATTGCTTGCACTCTCTGTAAATGATACGGATGCATTCCGTCTTCATGCAAAGTCTTCAAAACAGTTGGATGGCTCACACCCAACGCACGTCTTACAGCTCTCGAGCTTGTCGACGGATTATCCTCTACTGTGTTTAGTATTCTTTCTTCCACTTCAGGAGTTCTGCGACATCTTCCAATGCCAGTATCACGCCTGGAAGCATAAAACGATCCACTCGTGCTTAACTCCCGATGAAGCCGCTCGAATGTTCGACGATTCGGCTGATTCCTATCCGGGAATCGCTCCCTGTACATCCGTTGAGTAGCTAATCCATTTCCTTGTGCAGCCCCATACATGAAATGCATGTCGGCCAGCTCCGCATTGGTGTAACGATGCATGCTGCTCGAGATCCGTGCGGGAAATGAAGAATCCAGCTGGCGAAACGCTTTTATACGCCGCACTCATCAGCGCTCTCTACCGGCTCAACGCGGCATTACCGCACACACATTCCTATACGAAATCTGCTTATTTAGGTCCCCTCTACCTGCCTTTCTGCCTTTACATTTTTGACATATAGTTTTGAACCACCCTGTATATATACATACACTCTTGTATAGGTCGCCTTTTTTTAATGAAATAATTAGGTCGAAATTAAGGGGTCGAACTGTACACGGAAAATATTTCTGATAGGTTGAAAACCAAAATTTTGATGCCTTATGAAAACATGCATACTTAGCCCTTTGTGCATCAGTTCATTTGCAGTTGTACATCTAGTCATTTTCTGGGTGTTACTGATTCAGAAGAAAATTATTGCTTAGAATTTTCTTGATTTTATATGTATGAGTTTTTTTCATTCACTAATAGAAAAACTCGTTTCGCAAGAATGTCTCAACGTTCGTTTTAGATCTGTCGATATGGCCTTGACTTGACTGCCCCACTGGTAAATCACCCAGAGGCCAGAGGAAAGAGGTGAACGTGTCAGTAGTTTAAGTTGCACCATGCCGTGATCTACGACCGTGCTCAATTCTCGACGGGCGGGCGGGGGTGGAGTGAAGAGAAAAAAGGACAGACTATTGCAAAAGGAGACAGCTGCCCCTGCTTAGCGATGGCGAAGAGAAGTGTGGCAATCTACAGAACAGCGGTAACTTAATCAATGCATCCCCAAAACGAAAGGTTTAAACTTGGCTGATTGCTCAGAATAACATTGCCACTGATAGTAAAAAAGTGCATTAGTTTAACAACCTACTTACGTTTGTTATTAAATTGAGTGTGCCCCGACTCTAAAAATCAAACAGTAACCTTTTCTTAAGACTAAGAGCGAGCAAAAATGGATTGCATCTTTACTGAATGGGGCGATGTTTGGTTTTGTCACTAAAGCCAATTGTTGGTCACAAACGCGGTGGAGAGCGGGATGAAACTCGGGAGTAGACAAACGACCTCTCTGTCAATCACACACTCGTTTAACTCAGCAGTTGACCGACAGCTGCTACGCTGCATAGGGTAGTGGGAGAAAATTTTATGGAACAAATTTTCTTCAATTTTTTAAATAGTTGCGTGCAAATTTTACAGTGTCCGCAATAGATCAAAATAAAGATTCTTTTTAAATTTTGAAGAAATCCATTGAAAATTTCAAAAGTTACACATTTATTTTTAACGGCATGCATATTCTTTATGGCATAAAAGAACTATCAGGTTGACATCAAGAGCTATTTACGCTTTCCAAATATGTTTCAGGAATTTTTTTTAAAATAACAACGTGCCTTATTACGTTTGGTAACTGCATCGCGATTCGTTTGCTGCGGGAACAAATGCTTTACTTTCCATGAATGAAGTAACTACAGAAAACTCGCTCACAAAAAGTCCGAGAAGGGGAGGGGGAGGGACTATGTGCAAAAGTGGGTTCACATATTGTTAAAGTGTGTAACCTTCCCCTGAAAAAGCAGCATTGCGAGAACCAGCTACAACAATAAATAGTAGGTGCACATTTCTGCATGCGGGTGCATCCTCGGAAAATAATATATTTTTTAATTTATATACAAGATAGGTAGGTATACAAAAACTGCAGATATTCACATAAAAATCGGGAGGGGTGTGACTTATACACAGGATATACAAAAACTGTAAATATTCAGATAAAAATCGGGGGGTCGGCCTATACACGAGTATATACGGTAGAGAGAGAGAGAGATAAATTTCTGTGAGTTATTAGAACATGAAAGCAAAGGTGATTCTGAGGCAGAAGCAGATAATGTCACAGTGAAAAAAGGAGGCAGAGAAGGGATCTCAACAGAAGAGGTGTGTGAAGCTCAAAAATCTCTTCAAAATTGTAGAGTTTCAGAACTACGTGACACAACTGTTAAGATGTTAAAATATGGTGGCGACTCTAACTGACTGGTTAACTGAAATTCGCCAATTGTGCGGAGAATTAGGAATGGTCCCTCAGGATTGGAGGGATGCTATCATTGTTTCTTAAAGGAAAAAGGTGGTCAGGCTGAATGAAAGAACTATCATGGTATCAGCCTGCTGAGTTTGCCAGGGAAAGTGTTTGGAAACATTTTCAATAAGGTAAAAGGTTTTGTTGTATGTTACTGCATACTATACACATGTACATATAATATAGGGAGTTTTTAAGGGCAGTTTCAATTGTATATCATTCAGGACTGCAGGGATGCTAATTGTTCCTTTGTATAAGGATAAAAATGATGGTTACACACACAGAGTGAATGGAAGAACTATCATGGTATCAGCCTGCTGAGTGTGTCGGGGAAAGTGTTTGTAAAGGTCATTATTGATAAGGTTCAAGGTCTTACATTAGAGAATGTGTGGTATGTACAGAGCAGTTTTATACATGGTAAAGGCTGAACTAACTAAATTTGTGCATTTCATATGATGGTCGAAAAGTATCTCTTGGTAAGAAAGTTTCTACCGCCTTTATAGATTTAGAGAAAGCTTATGACTGAGTAAATAGGATACTTCTGTGGTAGGTCTTGAATAATTATGGTATAACTGGGAATATGCTTAATAGTGTGAAAGCTATGTATGCTGGCGGTAAACATGGGCTCAAGAGAATGGTGTTTTATTAAAATGGCTGTTGATGTAGAGGAGTCAGACAGTGTTGTGTAATGTTACCATGGCTGTTCAATATATTTATGGATTCATGCATGGATGATTCCAAAATAGACAATACTGGTTTATGTATTATAATATCCTTGTGAGCAGAGTCCTGATGCTGGAGAGCAAAAGTTAGTTGCATAGTATGTTGTCCTGGATGTATGAAGTTTGTATGAAATTGAAACTAAGTATAAATAAGGTAAAAAGCAGAGAGGTGTGTTTTTTCAGCAAGGAACTGTTTGCACAGAATGCATGATCAGTCTAAATGGTACAGAGATTAACCAGGTGAATGAATTTGCATATTCGGGAAGTATGTTTAATGGAGAAAACATATTTGATGGTAAAATTAGTATGTGAGTAAATTCAGCTCTAAAAGTCATAGCTGCTTTAGGAAGATTTCTCACAGGATAGATGTGTTCTGGAAAGGTCCCAAATGGCTGTGCATGAAAGTATAATTGTCATATTCTGATGTATGGTAGTGAAACCAGGGTGTTGCAGAAGAGACATAAGATTTGTTTGTGTGCTGGAGAGATGTTACTTATATGGGGGATTTGTGGCAAGTCACACATTTGCATCATGTGAGGAACAAAGATTTGCTGCAGATGTGTAATGTGAGGCAAAACATTGTTAGTAAAGTGCAGATAAATATTATTAGACAGTCTGGATGTGTTGAAAAACTGAGTGGTGAGATGCTTGCTAAGAGAATTTATACAGTCCATGTGACAGGAAAGAAAGGTAGATGAAAAATCCATGGGAGGACCAGATTCAGGAATGTCTGCATAAGAAAAAGATAATGAGCATGAAATACAAAAAGCCTTGGGTGAGGCACATGATGGATGTCAGTGAAAGTCGAATTGTGTGCTGAGATCGCTGTTGATGGAGATGTTTGATTCATCATCAGTAAGTAATGTCTAGCACCATCAGTTTTAAACTTTAATCTGACAGATGAAGAGCTAACCTCTGTGTCTCAAAGATGAGCTTAGTGATATGTATGTAAATGTAGTAGGCTTTCATTCAGTCTGTTCTTAGTCATATAAAAAGCACTTCTGTTTTGGGTGTTTTTCCATTTATGTTTGTTTTATATCTTTTAAATATGTTCATGGTTGCTTTATTTTTTTTTTAATGTTTATTGTCTTATTTATGGTGAATTTTGTTTTGTGTTTTCATAGATGTCAGACGGCCGACGAAGCCAAGTGGTATTGCTGGATGAACGTCGTTTAGAAATAGTCATTCAGGTATATTTTCTTCTCTCCATCTCTCTCTCTTTCCTTAATTCTTGTCCACAAATACTCCCACTTAGTGTATTGGTGTAAATGTGCAATATTATTATTGTTTTTTATATGTATGTGAGTGTTAATGATTTTAATTCAGATAGTTTTTTTTTTTTCCATTTTTCTACTGCCAAATCATTGGGTTCAAGCTCTGTGATCTGGTTGTCAAGGTATTGCGATGGTGTGAATGAAATGTCCAGCAAACGACCAGCACACGTGGATGGTGAGAACGGAAAAGTAGGACAACTTACGTAGATGAAATAATGCTCCTCGGCATCAACACATAGTTGCCATCTGTCCGTGAAGGCCAGAATCCCGGATTGAAAAAAGTCTTGTGGCTGGGACCCGATGAAGTCTTCAACTACACGTTGTGAACTGTTTCCCGGACAGGAAGTGATCCAGGCAATGAAACGGATGATAGTTTGTCGTAGACAAGTCCGGGGAATAGGCAGGATGAGGGAGTGCTTCATAGCCCAAGGCACTTGGTGTCAGCATCATTCGTTGTACAACATAAGGGCGAGTGTTGTCCTGGAGCAGAAGAACACCATGTCTGTTGACTAAAGCCGGTTGTTTCTGCAGCAATTTCCACTGCATCTGGTTTAATTCAGCACAATAACATTCTGCAGTGATGGTTTGGCCTCTTGCCAAGAAATTCTGATGAATTATCCTGGCTGTGCACCACCAGACAAGAAGCATAATCTTCTTGGTATGTAGGGGTGACTTAGGATGACGTCCAGCAGGCTGTACCTTTCTTAACCACTGTGCAGATCTTTTCCGATTATCATAAAGGACCCACTTCTCATCACAGGTGACGATTCAGTGCAGTAGAGGTTCCTGTTTATTCCTAGCAAGCAGTGACATGCAGACATCCAAATGCCTTGTCTTGTTGGCAGTTGTCAACTCATGCGGCAGCCACATGTCCAGCTTTTTGACCTTACCCAGCGCAGCCAGACACCGAACAACTGTCATGTGGCGGACACCTGTTTCTGCCGCTATCTCAGGACACCTTTTTCAGAGGTCCGTTTCAACCCCACATGTAACAGAACATCCTTAGAAACAGCAACAGGTCAGTGACCATGTGCTTTGTTTTGCAGGTCCGCGTCTCCGCTTCGAAACTTCACAATCCATCACCGAAGGGTTCGTTCGTTGGCTGCATTCTCCCCAAATGCTTTGTTAACGTTTCGAGTGGTAATTCCTGCAGAATGGCCCAGTTTAAATTCATATCTCAAATCCGGCGTCTGCATGTTTCCTTTGCAAGCCACGTTATGTCCAAACAAACTATGCCTGAATCTTGTTCTTCACACACGTGATAGCTATTTATAGTAACTCTGTGACATAATACCTGCAACAACTGTGGGTGGTTCCATTCCACTGTGGTGGGGGCCTGTCTCCACTGCTCATTCGCACCAACCTTAATAGTAATAATGGATGGAACCTCTGGAACTGGGAGAACTGCTGTGCAGAAGCAATTCACCTTCTTAGTAATAACAAACAAAATCATTTATTCATTCTTATATGATCTGTGTCCAAAAATGTGCTGCTATTTTTGAAGCACGAAACGTAAACACAGAGCATTTCAAGAGAAATTTGAAAATACAGGGTGTCCAAGAATTATTGGACACATTACAAAAATTATATAAAACAAAACATTAAACAGGTAGAAAGAAACTGACTGTACTAACTTACAATGTAACTACACAAGTTAATAAATTTTGATGTGAGATCCCTTGGTTGTTCGTAGTAAGACCAAGCGATACTCGATTTCATGCCAAGTATTGGCAAACACCTGAGGAGTTATGGAATTAATAGCAGCTGTGATACGCTGCTTCAGTTCCTGAAAATCAGTACAAGGCGTTTGATAGACACGATCCTTCACATAATCCCACATGAAATAATCCAATGGAGTTAGATCTGGAGAGCGAGGGGGTCACGGAATGGGACCACCACACCCAATCCATCTGTTGGGGAAATGCTCATTTAGGTACTTACGTACACACGTCGACCAATGCAGAGGTGCGCCATCTTGTTGGAAAATGATGCCATATCTTTTGATCTGGGGTATAGCGAAATTTTCTAGCATATCCAAGTAAATGTCACCATTTATAGTTTTTTCGCAGAAGAAGAAAGGGCCAATCACTTCTCTTTTTGATAGGGCGCACCACACATTAAGTTTTGGAGAATCACGTTCCAGTTCAATAGCAGCATGAGGCGGTTCACTACCCCATATCCTACAGTTGTGACAATTCGCAATATCTGATACATGAAATGTGGATTCATCACTAAAAATTTCAGTACTGAGAAAGTTTTCGTCGTTTTCCACTCGATTCAGCATATCCACGGCGAAAATCGTATCACAGAGTGTGATAATTTACATGCATCTTTTGCACTATTTGAATTTTATAAGCATGAAACTTTAATTTATTGTGCAAAATATCATGAACTGTCAATTTCGGAATGCACAGTTCTCTGCTTGCTTTACGAACGGATTTCCTGGGGCTTCGTCGGAAACTTTCATTAACTTGTTCAACCGTCTCACCGCTGACGCGAGGCCTGCCGGCTCCTCTACAATGTTCCACATTGCCAGTTTCTTTAAACTGTTTTATCCACCCCTTAATTGAATTTGTTGACGGAGGATTACAACCATACTCTAAACGGTACCGTCTTTTAACTTTAATGGCAGACTTTGCTTCCGCAAGCCATAACACACACATCGCCTTCTCCTGTACGGATGACATTACTACTGATTGCGCATTTCTCATACATTCCTCATCAGGCCACACCTAGCGCCATCTATCGAATTCTGGGAATAACAATTCTGCAAAACAAAAATATAGAAACCATGTTAGTAATATGGGACATAGAAAAACATCTCGGACACCCTGTATAATTAATAACAGAATGCAAATTAATGCTGAATGCGTACAAACTTTCTCCATCTCTTTTGACCCATTGTAGCATTTCCCATCCTATGACTAATTATTGCATCATCTAGTACTAGTAACACATTTTGTGGCATCAGTACAGTTTATTCAGTATGAAGTTTGCATGAAATTCAAACTGAGTATAAATAAGGGACAAACCAAGTGTGATCTTTGAGAGGGGAACTGGTAGCATTGAATGTAAAGTAAGTATAAATGGCACAGTGATTGACCGGGTGAGTGAGTTTGTGTATTTAGGAAGCATGTTTGACAGAGAGAACAAATTGGAATGAAAAATTAGTAGGCGAGTGAATTCTTCATTGAAAGTCATAGTTGCTCTGGGAAGTTTTCACAGGAATGATGGGTTCTTTAGAGAGTCCAACATGGCTGTGTATGAAAGTGTAATTGTTCCTACTCTGATGTATGGTAGTGAAACCTGGGTGCTACAGAAGAAACATAGGAGTAGTTTGTGTGGTGGAGAAGTGCGTTACTTACGGGGGGGGGCAAGACACGGTCTGATTGTGTGAGGAATGAAGATGTGTTGCAGTTGTGTAATGTGAAGCAAAATGTTCTTAGCAAGGTGTAGACCAATATGCTTCGGTGGTTTGGCCATGTTGAAAGAGTGAATGATGAGATGCTTACTAAGAAAATCTTTTTAGCCCAAGTGGCAGGAAGGAAAGGTAGAGGAAGTCCAAGGAAGTCATGGGAGGATCAGATTCAGGAGTGTCTGCATGAGAAAAAGATTATGAGTATGAAGTACAGAAGATCTTGTGTACGACGTGTGATGGATGTGAGTGAAGCTCGAGTTGTATGTCAAGATCGCTGTAAATGGAGAAGTTTGATACGACAACAGTAAGTAAAAATACCTGGTAGTTTGTATTTCTTTTTGGAGCTAACCTCTGAATCTCAGACAACAGCTTAGTGATATGTATGTATGTAGTACAGCTTATTCTAGGTCTTCCTTATTATAGAGCAGTTGCTTTCATAGCACCTGCTGCAGTAATTACACATGTCTTATTGGACACATGAGCAAACTACTTAACTTTGTTTTCATTAACTTTGTCTTCTACAGAGGAAATACGGAACGTAGATCTAACGTGTGCATTACTAATCCTGTCATGCCACGGAATTCATTTACTATTTCCTGATATTCCCCTTACCAATCTCATATTAGCAACATTTAACCACCCAAGTGTTTTCATTAACTTTGCCTTCTACAGAGGAAATACCAAAAGAGACTCACATTTCATTGCAGACAACAATGCAGGTAAAGAATTTATGGCCTTCTTCCACTTAGCATTTAAGGTGTGGCAGTCTCAGTCCCATTTGCAATGCTTTCTGTATCGTTGTTAGCTATGGGTTCTTCCATCTTTCTGGAACTTTTCAATTCACCAGAACATTGTGACATGCAGCACCGAAAAAAATATTTGCATTTTCAGCAATCTGGCACGAAATCACCCATTTGTCTCCTTTCACCAGAGCCTCCACAAATGCAATGTTGTTCACTGTTGATGTTCAAGGCTTAAATTAAAACACATTGTGCTTGTGTACAATTTGAACACTGTTTTGATACCCTCTGAAAGCGCATGACTCAAGGAACAAAGAATTCTTGCAGTAAGCAGTGGATCTCCACTTCTGGCATTTTCTATGCATACAGAAACATAATCATGTGTACTTCTGAGTGAGATCCTGTTTCAACCCATGTTGCTATTTTAATTTGAAATCTCTTCTCCAGTGTGTTGCCTGTTTATTTAAACTCCTGTGCCAAACAATACCTTCTAGTTAGGAATGTGTAAGGATTTTGGTAAACACCATTTTACATATCCTTAATTTGTCATATTGTCAGAAGTTACTTTCTTGTTTGTCCAATGTATTTAAGTGTTGGTAAGAGTCTAGATGTTTAATTTTAAATTTTAAGACAAAAGGTCATGCCAACCTTACAAGTTTTATAATTGATGGGAGGAATTGGAGGTCATAGTCAATTTTATTCTGTTGGGCTCCAGAATAGATAACAAGGGGCAGTGTGCTGGAGAAATAAGGAGGGGATTATTTCAAGGGAGGAAGACAACGACAAATTTACAGAACATTATGAAATATAAACACATCTCAATGACAACAAAGTTATTGGAATTGTTAAAGCATTGGTCTTTCCTGTGGTGATTTATGGTTGTGAAAGGTGGACATTGAGGAAGAGTGAGAGTAAGTTAAAGATAGATGCTTTTGAATTATGGACCTGGAGACGGCTACTTAGAATTCCATGGACTGCAAGAAAAACTGATCAATTGCTACTTGACCAAATCAAGCCCAGCTGCTCCTTTGAGGCAATTATCTGTAAGCAAAAACTTACATATTTTGGACATGTGATGCATGCCAATAATTGGTTTGAAAAAGTGATCAGGCTTGGCAAGGTTAGAGGAAACAGAAGAAGGAGGAAGACAGAGAACAAGGTGGTTGGATAGAATTGAAGACGCTTTTGGAATGACCATAGAAGAGTTGTGAGATCTTGCTGAGAACGGATCAAGATGGGGAGTTTTCATTCGTACAGTTACCAAGAGTTGAACTCAACTCGATGGAACCTAACAACAACAACAAGTGTTCAGGGGCACGAACAACAAGAGTGCAAAATGCTGACATTACAGCATAATAAACAGACTAACTATGTCTCATAGTATAGAACCACAATTGTCACTATAACTTCTGATATTCAACCCAGGAAGTGTTTTCAGGACTTAAGGTCTTCAGGCAGCACTAAAGGCTGATGCACCATGTATGATAGTCAGGTGATACAACTCCCCATAGAGTTAACAGTTAGAAAAATGGATTGTTAATGTCAGCTCGCAAGGGGGGGGCAGAAGTTGTGGGCCGATTGTTTACCCTAATCGTCATAGGAATACATAGCGTTTATGATTTCATCAGTGTTAAATCTATGTTTATCACACGTATTTTTATTAATTATAGTATGTAGTTGTGTGGTATTGAAATTCCAGGAATGTTGAAGTTTCTCTACAAAAGTGAAAGCACGTCAACTCTTTTTAATTTAGAAGGAGACTAAAATTTATAGTGCAGCTGTGTGTCGGACTAGGATCAGTTCAATTCTTACGTTTTTGATATGGGACGAAAGTGTTTCATATCGAACTATCGGACAGATATTTCGACATATAAAGAATGTGTATAAACTTTTAAAGCCCCAAGAGATGAAAGACGATCACTAATTTGTCCTTTGATATCAACAGAACTCTGGCAGTGTAAGTTGGTTACGTTATGCATGCGCACCACCATTTTTAAATGTATAAATGGCAGCCCACATAAAACCGTAGCAATCGTGCAGAGATAAACATTTCGTTGTTTTTTTTGTTTGCTTTTTTTAATTAAAAAAAGCTGTTTTACGATGGAAAAACTATCAACCGGCGCTTTAAACTTGTGGTTTTATATATGAAAAATGAAATTATCCTACATAAAGATATGGAAACATGAAATGCAGTACGTGCCTACTAGTCAGTTTGATTATCAAACATAAATATGCCTATATATCGCTATCATTGACAACATCCTGCCTGG
Source organism: Macrothele yani (assembly GCA_039090855.1). NCBI lineage: Eukaryota > Metazoa > Arthropoda > Arachnida > Araneae > Macrothelidae > Macrothele > Macrothele yani. The sequence goes on along the minus strand of CM077031.1, from coordinate 429,969 downwards.
TAGGCACAAAAGTACACATTTACGAAGAGTTTCAGGTTTTGATTTTTCAATTCCAAGCAAAACAGCATTCTTAAAGAGAATACTTCTGCCCCTTCCTCCCATAAGAAAGCATAAGTTGTGTCGAGTCATCAGCCTACATGCTGGTTACGCCATCTGGTGACAAATGATATTAACGGGCGATTTTTGTTTCCAGAGTTGTACCACCTGACTATCATACACCGTGGCCTGGTGATAACCATATCTGGGAATCACCAGAAAAAGAATGGTCAAAGAATCGAGTGAGGAGCTTACTGTTTGTTATGAGCTGAGTTGTGAAGACAGATTATTCACCTTAATTTTATTATTTCACTGTAATGGAAGTTTAATACAATGGGGAGAAAATATCTATCCTTTGTAACATGATTTTGCCTGTAGTCTTCCAAACTTAGCATTCATTAGTGTGACACATGAATCTATCTTATCACAGTGAAACATGTAACCAAATCACCTGCATGATGGGAGAACATCCAAAAGCTTTGTTGATATATAAAAAGCAAATCATCATACCAGTACTGAAGTTGTTTTGGTTAAGTGTGCAAATTATCCTGCTGGTGTGCAACCCATGATGCGTAAATTATGGTAATCATGTGTGTGGCTTAATAGCTATATATATATCCTGCTTTGCAAGCATGAGCCATACGATATTGTAGCAGGGATTGGTGGGTTTTGTGCAAGATACATCATTACCTTTTCTGGTGTTCTGTATTTCAAGTCACAAATTTTAAAGGTGTTTAATTTCAAATGATTTAGCATTTTTCAGAAATGTAACCATTGTGGTTATTCAACAGTTGAACATTTTTTAACTAGAAAATTTATTGCACTTTCAAAATTAGCTTTTTTGGTAATTCAATGATGAGTTTTTTTTTATTATTTAGATGACGAATTTCCTCGATATTGAGAAAGTTTAATATATCATTGTTATTGGAATTTGGAAGCTCATTTTTCTTGAATAAACCGACATTCTAATTTTGGGGAGCACCATAATTGTATATTGATTAGGATTTTTTAGGCTTTTGTCCTTGCAATTCTGTTTTCATATTAAAGTTGCATTCAGTGCTTTGGCCTTTGAGAGTTAATTATCTTTTACATGTTCTACAAAAGATGTAAAATGTTTGCAAATGATATTTTGGCACTCTTTCTTTGGCCTTACTTAGAATGTACATCATTTCTTTTAATGACGAAAGGTTCATTTCTCCAGCTGACTGCCCCATCTGTTTGATGTAATCCAGCACAATTTTTTTCTACATTTTTTTTGTGTGTGTATTCTTCAGTTAAAATATTAAAGAAATGGATTAGATAATTTCTTAAAATCTCAAATTAATGTTAAAATAAAAGGCTTACATAAATTGCTTGACTTTCTTAAAGAGCTTTTTGCTGATTGCACTTTTCTGTGTGCATTGCAGCGGTTGCTCTGTTTTTTTTAATGTTTTCACCAACTCGTTCGCCAAATGTAATTTTTTTCGCTAAATGTAATCTGAAGTCGCCAATTTTTTCACCCTCCCTGGAACTATAAAAACCATAAAACTATAGTGTTATAATAGGTCTTGAGATTGCATCACTCTTTTCACATAATCACTTTCTGTCTCACACTTAATGTAAACAATAAAAAAAGTAACTAACATTAGAATTTAATTTTTCAAATGCCAAATCGAATAAAAATTAAAAATTGTTTTTGCTTAGATGACATTAAAAAATAATTGCCAATATTTTTGCCAAAACGTTTTATCAACCCCCTCCCCTTGCAAAATGCGAAGAATGCAGTTGGCGGCTCGACCCTTGCATTTCGTCTTTTGTGTCGTGCAGATATCAGCTGTCAGGGTTTTCTCTTGAGCTGAAGTTGAATTGCATCCAGGAAAGTACAATGGCAAAGTGTGCTTTTATGCAAATGAAGGGAATGGCATTCATTTTAGAACACAAGTCTTTTAACACTACTCAATAAGGTTTTAATGTGCAAAAAGAATTATAAAGATAAAATCTTAAACTATGCTAATAAATGAAATTCTATGACCACTTACAGTAAAATAGATATTTAGTTCAGCTCTAAGAAGACCTTGAATATGTGTTTGGGCTCAAAGCTTCCTTTTTGAAGTTTGAAAAAAAACAAACTGTATTTCAGAAGAGTTGTTTTATTTTTTTATTTTTGCATGCCTTTTTTTTTTTTTTGTGTATTACTGAATTATCAATAATCTACAATTTAGTTCTTTTTGTATTGTTAAGTGTTTAACACTGTTCCATACTAGTGATGCAGTAAACATTAACACTGAAGCATTTGAAAGTAGGCTTTTGTATATCTATTTTTTAATACATAGTTCTTTTTCTTTTTTTTTTACAGTCAAGACTGTATGCTGGGGAACTGTTAGATATAGTTGCTTCACATTTCAACCTGAAAGAGAAAGAATATTTTGGACTAGCTTTTATTGATGATACGTAAGTAGTCTACCTATCCTTATAGGTTTCTTAAAAATATGCAAGTACATACAAAATAAAAACATAAAAGTGTTATAACACTGAACAACAAATTTTGACCTTTGGTGTGTTTTGGACAGCTGTTTTTGCTTATGTAAATCCTGGTGCTAAACACAAAATTGTTTGCTTGGCTATGATTTTCAAGATACAGTCACCTACCTGCATTGGATCAGTTGATGAAGGTTGCATATCAGTCTACATCAGTTAGCCTGCTGGTTATGTACCAACTTTTAATCTGCTAACACTGTTGGGTTCTACAGTATCTTCCTCACAAGAGTCAATTGCCAATTTTTATTGTCATAATCATGTTTGGCACCTCGAATTACTAATAAAGCAGCTGTTTTCATTTCCAAAATTGTATCATCTCAGCTCCAGAAAGACTCAAATCAGTATGTACTGTAGGTGGCTGTAGCTTCCTGAATTTACAACAGGAGCCAATCACCAATTTTTTAATGTTGTAATTGTGTTTAGCACCTCAAAATTAGTAAAAATGAACTGTTTTAATTTCCAAAATATTTTCAGTGTTGTACAGTGTAATAATTCTGAACAAGTAAGTGTGTTTATCAATTTGATGAAATTGTGTTTTATATGAATCTAACAAGCATCAGTACATAAAAATGTTTTTGGATTTTGTTTGCTGTTTCAAAAACATTTTGATAGACAATTTCAGAAAAACAAGTTTCTCAGACACATTTATGCAATTTTACATTGTGTTTCAACTCTTCAGCTTATTTGTTTATTTACATAATTAAGTACTAGTGTTACTATGTCATATTTTGTATTTGGCTGTGCATTACAAATAATACCATACAGTATTGGAGGAGGGCAGGAGGTCTCATAATATGTGTGTGTTTGAAAAGTTCTGGAACTGATTTTGTTTAAATGATACTATTAGTGCCATTCATTGGCTGCTGTTAAAACTATTCTCTATCAAATTTGAACTGGCTCAGTGCCAAGTTCCAACCGTGTGCTCAAAGCAGTTCTACTGGGAAGTTGTGTATAAATTGGTGCAGTAAAATCGCCTCATCATGGGTGCAAAGAGTGGCAAACAAATTTTGTTTTAAAGCTGGAAAAAGAGGAACTGAAATAATTGCAATGGTGTGTGTAGTTTCTGGAGATTAGCTACTATCACAATAAAAAACGTTTTGCTTGTATGGACTAATTTGATGACAAGCACAGCAGTTGGTCCTCCCAGTCTGGTAGAGATTCCAACAACAGCAAAGCTCAGCTGCTCTTAATGGAATGTCATTTCCCGTTATCCCAAATGAAACCAGTTTCACATCAGCAAGAATACTGTGTGTTTGATTTTCATAGATTTGAAAAAAAAAAAAGAAAAGGAAAGTGTGCTTGCTTTTTGTACCACATACATTGATGATAGAACAGGAGAAGTGAGTTGCTGCATGCCAGGATCTGATTGAGATGACAAGTAGTGATCAGACTTTTTTTCTTAAAAAATCATATCTGGTGATGAATGACCCTGAAGCAAAAAGGCAATCAGCTTCATGGGTTGGAGGAAATTTACCAAAGCTAAAGAAATTCTGGTTCCAAAAGTATGAACCAAATTGATGGCATTTTTATTGGCAAGGAGTTGTGCACCAAGAGTTTCTACCAGAAGTGCGAGCATTTAAATCTAAATTTTACAAAGGAATGATAGACAGACTATGTGCATGTGTTGAAAAGAATTTGGTGCAGTAGACCAGATGTAGCCAAGTTTGGTGACTAGTTCTTGCTTCACAACAATGTTTATGCACACACTGTGACCATTGTCAAGCAGTTTGTCTTAATGAAGTACATTACAGTACTTCATATGTTTTAGTTGCTGTATTTGGAAGCAGAGATGCAAAACAGCGTGATGAGTGAGTTAAAACAAGATTTCACTACCTCAGCTCCACAGAGCAGTGTAGTAGCTCTATGACCATACAAAAAAGTATGTTAAAGATTAAATAAAGAAAATTTTTCCTTGAAATATATTTTCAGTTTTTTATGAATTTATCCCTAAAACTTTTCATGCACTTCTTATACAATGTATATAGTTAGTGTGAATGTCAATGGAGTTCAGAAGGAAAAGAAAATTTCTTTCTCAATTTTGCTATGGAGACCCATGTAAGGATATGTTTTTATATATCCTGATAGTTCACAGTTTTTTGAGTAGTTCCATGGTGTGTTTAAACAAGAGGAATGCCACCAAATTTTTAGGTATAATGAGCTTGTCTTTTGAACCAAGAGAAAGTGTTACAGTCTAAAATGTAGTTGTAATCAACCATTTGGTGGTATATGAAAGCTTAAAATGAAAAGTTTATGATAATTAATGTGGCGTGTATCTCAGAAGTAAATGGAGTTCAGTACAAAAATAATTTTTTCAATCAGACATTTCTGAAGTGTAGATGAGGAAATAGTGTCAGACTTGATTATATCAACATTGAGGGAACCACAAAATCTATGTTTCTATAAATGAAAGTTAGACTAACTGATGAAGGTGTTGTGATTTTTAATCAATTCATGAAGATTCAATTATTACTGCTCAGTATTTGATGCTGTATACAAGATAATGCAGTAACCATGCTCAAAGGTATACCGGGTAAGTCAAAAGTTTGCTTTTTTTTTTTTGCAGCTAAAAAGTTTAAAGTTATAAGGAAGCCATGTGTATCAGTGTTCAAAAGTTCTATCCTTTTTTTTTTTTTTTTTTTTCGTAGATAAGAAAAACAAATAATTTTGAATAAATAATGTTGTTCTTTTACAAAAATGCCATTATTATCCATAAGACGTCTTGCCATCTTCCCAGTAGTAATTGAATTCCCTTTCTGTAGAACTCTGTTTTGGAGTCAAGAAACTCTGCAGTTTCGACATCTTCAACTTCATCAAAGGTTTTTCCAGCACAGTTGCTCTAGAGTTTCTGCCGGCTGGGGTGCCAATATATGGGGAACCATTCGATGTCACCTGAAGGAGAAACCTATTATCCTATGGATTTGACAGCATTTTATTACAGAGAACAACCCATTGTTCTGCCTGCTGGGGTTCCAATTCATGGGGAACCATTTGATGTTACCTGGAGGAGAAACCTATTATCCTATGGATTTGACAGCAGTTTGCTACAGAGCAAACCCACTGTTCTGCCTGCTGAGGTACCAATGCATGAGAAACCATTTGATGTTGCCTGGAGGAGAAACCTTTTATCCAATGGATTTGACAGCAATTTGTTACAGAGAACAACCCATTGTTCTGCCTGATGGGGTGCCAGTGCATGGGGAACCATTTGACGTCGCCTGGAGGAGAAACCTTTTATATTATGGATTTGACAGCAATTTGTTACAGAGAACAACCCATTGTTCTGCCTACTGGGGTGCCTGTGCATGGGGAACCATTTGACGTTGCCTGGAGGAGAAACCTTTTATCCTATGGATTTGACAGCAATTTGTTACAGAGAACAACCCATTGTTCTGCCTACTGGGGTGCCAGTGCATGGGGAACCATTTGACGTTGCCTGGAGGAGAAACCTTTTATCCTATGGATTTGACAGCAATTTGTTACAGAGAACAACCCATTGTTCTGCCTACTGGGGTGCCAGTGCATGGGGAACCATTTGACGTTGCCTGGAGGAGAAACCTTTTATCCTATGGATTTGATAGCAATTTGTTACATACAACAACCCATTGTTCTGCCTACTGGGGTGCCAATGCATGTGGAACCATTTGATGTTGCTTGGAGGAGAAACCTTTTATCCTATGGATTTGACAGCAATTTGTTACAGAGAACAACCCATTATTATGCCCTCTACTGAACAGAACCTATCGTGTAAAGTAGGGGGGAAAATGTATTTCATTTTGTGTCATAGTAGCTTGGTTTTGGATCCAAAAGGAATTCTTTGTAGTCAGACTTTTAGAAGCAGAGATGCAGTTTGTAATGTAAATGCACACTGAGAGGACAATTTGTTGTACACTTCCACCTAATAACATGTAGGCCCATCTTTTGCACTCACCACAGGAGCTACATATCATTGCACAAACTGTATCAGGTGTTGGAAATGTTCGGGTTGTATCGTGATTCATGATTACATATCATTGTACAAACTGTATCAGGTGTTGGAAATGTTCGGGTTGTATTGTGATTCATGATTACATATCATTGCACAAACTGTATCAGGTGTTGGAAATGTTCGGGTTGTATTATGATTCATGATTACAGAGCAACTGTCTTCTTAAAGTGTTGGGAGTTGCCAGGTGGGTTTTGGGTTCAAATGCATTGTTCCACCTTGCCCCACAAATGCTCAATTGGGTTCAAATCATGAGAGTTCATTAGGTATACCTACAAAGTAGATTTTTGTACCACCCTTGGTCTATAAAACAGCCTGATTTTGTTGGGCATGGAATATACCAGATGCTGGAGTGTTGTGCAGGAATCTTGTATCATGTGGAATAATATAGTTGTGCAGTTTCTACAGATCGGACGATGGTACTGTTTTGCAGCAAATAGCCATTTTCACATCATCTCGGTGATACTTAATAGGGTTTAAATCTGGGGACTGTGCAGGCCACAGAAACAAGGACAACTTGTTGACCTGTTTGTAAAACAAATTAGCAATGAGGATACAAACCATGTGAGCAGGTGCATTACTCTGCTAGATGTGTCCATCTGCTTGAGGATAAAGTGTAGCCATGAAGAAATGAATTTGGTCAGGAATGATGGTGAGATATGTCATGGCATTCAGATGTCATTTGATGGGTATCAGGGTGCCTAATGCATTCCAGGAAAACATTTCCCAGACCAGTGCACTACTGTCCTCAGCCTGTATTGATGACAGAAAGATTCCATGATCTTACGTTGCTGTGCCCAAATCAGATCCTGCCAGCCACTTGATGCAGTAAGGAACTTTGACTCGTTTGTTCAGGTGACCATTTTTTAGTTCTAAACAGTCCATTATAAAATGCTTTCATGCTCTGTGCTGACAACATTGGCAGTCAGTCTGGCATCAGCTGTTGTAGTCCATTCACAACATCGCTCTATACATTGTGTATTCAGAGATGATGCTTCGCTAACCAGTGTTTATTTCTGCAGTGATGTGCCAGGTTGCGTCTTGCTTATTCACTTACACAATTATCGCCAGTTTCCCCTGACCCTTTTGATCCACCAGCTGATTTTGTCCACAGGATCACCAGTTACTCAAAGTTTTGTGCATGTTGCACCATTCACAATAAACCCTTGCTGATTGTGAGTGAAAATCCCAGAAGGATGGGTGTTTGGGAGATTCTCAAACCAGCATGCCTGGTGCCAGCTATCATGCCAAATTCAGAGTCACTCAGATAACATGTTTTGTCCGTTCCAACCCTCTGGTGAATGCTAACTGATACATGATAAGCTAGTGTGCATGACTTATTAGGTGTACAAATTATTTTTTGGCCCCTAAATACAATTCGCTGTAGCACTTGTGTAAATTCAACATGTGGCTCCGCCATGTGAGGGTTGTGCAAGACCAACGGACGACACCATACAACATGACGCAGCAGCTGACAGAGCCTCACAAAGCAGGTAAAAAGTGGAGTAAGCACAATGGTGTGTGATAAGTAGCATGTGAGGCATTGCATGCTTTTTGCATTCTAGCTAAAAAAAAAAAAAAAAAAAATGCTAGCGAGGCTAAGGAAACGATTTGTTCAATCTTAGGGTAAGCTGCTGTGTCCTACAGCACATGTAAAAAGTGGTTCCAGAGGTTTCGGGAAGGAAATTTCAATCTTGCAGATGATGCACGTCTCGGCCAACCCAAAAAGGTGGACAATGATGATTTAAAAGGGACGTTGGCTGAAAATCCATGTGAGACGTAGTCAGAACTTGCTCAAGCACTTGGGGTAACCCAACAAGCAATCTACATTTGCCTACAAAAGCTGTGGAAAATTCACAAGGCAGGCTGTTGGGTTCCTCACATGCTCTCTTCTGACAACAAAGAGCGACGCTATGACACAACTGTTTCCCTACTGTTCAGGTTGAACCGGAAGGATTTTTGTACAGAGTAGCATACCTGCCAGCATTGGGTAGAGCCTTGCCAGTAGTAAGTTGCATTATCACGCAGCATACATAGACGCTTTTTTATGAAACAATCCATCTCTTTGTGAAAAACAAATACACACCACAACAAAACATTACAACAAACAAGGAAAGCAATGAAACAAACTTAACATGTGGGAAGCACAAAGTTGATTCCCCTGGTGAGGGCATGATAGGTAAGATTGTGAGATTCAATTTCAAAACTACCACCAGTAAAAATTAATCAGGTGCATTCAGAATTTCACACTTGACAGATGGGAAATCCAAGCAAGTGAACACGCAGTGCGCAAACCTCCACTTGCCATATGATCATACTGTCTCTGACATTGCAGTTTATGACAAGATGAGACCAAAGAAGGAAAAAAAGCTGAACATTTTAACTGGGTGAAAAATCAAAGTCAACAAAAGACAAACTGACAGTAGTAGAACGCAAACTACTGTCAGTTTGTCTTTTGTTGACTCTGTAGCTGCACAGCATCCATTGCTTATTTTTTCTTTCTATTATCTTTCTCTCCCTATTTTTCCATTGTGGCTTTTCTTTCTTCCATTTTTTATGCCCTCTAATAATAATAATTTCATCCATCATGCTGAAAGAACTTTCAGCCCGAGGACCATGAATGAGTGCAGGATACCAAAGCTTTAATTTAACTATTTTAGATAAACGGTGTAACTTTGAGAATATTAATACCTTCAAACACCATGCATCAATTTTTACAAATATTCCAACTTTGTCACTTCTGTTTTGGGGAATTTCCACCTACCTTATCAAGCTTGAATGCAAAAAACTTATAGGATGGGGGATATTTAACAACGCAGGAGAGTGGGAACACAGGCCGCGGGGGGAGGGGGTATGGAAGAACTCTTTGCTCTGTCCGAATTCCGGCTTTGAAAATTCCCCCTTATTTTCAAGCTGAAATATAAATATTTATGAAATAAAATGTTATTTAACAATAATACTGGACAGAGGCAACATCGCGAGAAAAAAGAAATTACGATTACGAAAAAATCTGAACTCCGTCGACCTTCCGTTTCTGAGTTACAACTATATTATTTACATAAACTGTTAATAGTTAAATTATTTATACACACTGTCAATAATTAAATTACTTATGCACAGTGTTAATAATTCAACTATTTTTTTATATTTAAGTCTCTTAAGTATAATCACAGGAAACAATTCAATTACTAAACTTTCGTGCTGCAGCTTTTGTGAAGCCATTTGCCATCAGAACAGGATAAGAGATATAGGAATATGGCAGAAGCCACTTGCCATCAGAACAGGATAAGAGATACAGGAATATGGCAGAAGCCACTTGCCATCAGAACAGGATAAGAGATATAGGAATATGGCAGAAGCCACTTGCCATCAGAACAGGATAAGAGGTACAGGATATGGCAGAAGTGACAGCATATGGAAAAAAAATTATATCATGTAATCCCTGGTGTGGTTATACAAATCTACTGAGTTAAAATATATTCTTTTTGTACATATTTCATACAATTTTTTTTGTCAAGAAACAGAATTCCTGTTACCTAAAATATGTCCTTCAAAGTCAAAAATTCAGCACTGCTAAAAACAAGGTTTTTGAAGAAAATATATATTATTTTCTTTATTTTCAGTTGAAGTTAAATCAAGAGAATACAGGCATACCTCATTTAGTGTGGGGAATGTGCTCCTGAAAATGGGAACACTGCACTGAGATGCCAGCTTACAAGGTACACCAGCCGTCACAGCATAGCTGGTTCATTCTAACACAAAAGAAACCATGCAAGCACTATGTGCAATATATTAGATGCACAAATTAATTTGTGGCCTTTTTTCTACAAAGTCAGTATTTATTTTGTAATGATTAACTTACATTTTAACATGCAAAATAATCTCCATTGGCATCTATACACTTCTGCCAACGAATGGGCAGCTCGCGAATCCCATTTCGGTAAAAAGACGGCGGCTTGGAGTCGATGAAACTAGCAATGCTTTTAGTCATATCCTCAGGTGTTTTAAAGTGCAAATTCATAAATGGTGTTGGAGGAACTGGAACAAATGGTAATCCAATGGGGCTAAGTCGGTAGAATACACCGGGTGCGGGCTAACTTCCCAACCGAACGCAGTTGGGGTGTCCTTGGTGGTTTTTGCCATGAGAGGCCTTGTGTTGTCCTGCAGCAATATCACTTGCTGAGTCCCATGGCCAGTAAACGGTCGTTTCTGCTCTATTGCGTCCCTCAGCAGTGATGGTTTCACCTGGTTTAAGCAACTCATAAGACAATACACCCTTCATATCCCACCAAATGCACAGTAAGAGATTTTTGCCGTGAATATTGGGCTTCACAGTTGACATCGATGCTTCACCAGAGTTGACCTATGATTTTCGTCTTTTGGGATTGTCATACAACAGCCACTTTTCATTGCCAGTCACTATTCCATACCTGCCAACTACTACGGATTCAGTTGTTTGACTACGGAACTCACTGTCAAAACTACGGATTCTACAAATGTTTCCCTTTTTTTTCTTTTTTTATTTTTTTATTTTGCTATTTCGTGTTTCAAAACTTTCGAAAATCGTAGTTAAACGGAGTAACAGATTTTGCCATAACCGTAGTTTTTTCTCCTGATGTTGCGTTTGTGTCCAATATTCTTGTTAAATGTCATTTTAAATCGGTGTAAAACTGAAGAGAATTTGGGGACACGGATCGTTTTTCATCAAAACGGAAGTTAGACGTCGCGAAAATTTCCTCGTTATCTTCTTTCGCGCATTTGAGGAATTCCGCCTTATTCGCTATTATTTTGGTCATTTGCGAGATCGATGTACAAGTGAACAGAATTTTTGGGGGGAGTTGGTGGCCGGGGGGGGGGTTAATTTTTACAAAACTTCTTTCAGAAAAAAAAAAAACCTTTGTGGGAATATAATGTGATTGGTTATTTCTTCAAATACTTGCCTTTTCCTTTTAGGGGTCAGTATTCTTGGCTGCAGTTGGACAGGAGAGTTTTGGATCATGAATTCCCCAAAAAATCATTGCAAGGAACATTCACTCTTTACTTTCTTGTCAAGTAAGTTCAGTTTGCTTATTCCCTGTGGTGTATGTGCAAGTTTGAGAAATGTAATTATTAATGTAGGTAGCTATGTAGTTAATGTTTATAGAGAAAACTTTGTTGAACATATATTTTACTTCAGTAATAACTTTGTGAAAAAATTCAAACATCTTTATTTTTCCACTCACTGAAAGGTCAAATGGAATGAATATAATCCACTGACACACCAGGTATCCACCCAGAATTTAATCATACGACAGCAATAGTTGATCACACACATATATATAACAAGCTGTAACTCATATGAACGCTTTATAATCAATCCACACAGTGAAAATCATCCAAATATGTGGCGCTAACGAATAAACTGTGGAAAAGTGATATCTTTGTTTATCAACTCACAATATCTTCATATGTATCTACTACAAATAAATCTTTACTCTCTCTCTTCTCATTCCAGTCAGTGTTGTCATTTTATCTTGCTGTGACACACTGTCAGTGTTGCTAAACTGTAAAAGCTGTTCAGGGAAGTAATGTACCATTCAGATAGAAAATGTTTTAACCAAAAAAGTAACATAATTTGCATGAGAAAACAAACTCAAAAGGAAGGTTAAATAGAGGTATATGTTACACACATTCATCCAGATTTGTGAAGTGTGTAAAGAACAAGCATTTTCAGGTTGAAAAATTAAAATGATTGCTGTTAATAGCTTCATAACTTGCAAATTTTCTTTGTTTATGGCATTTGAAACAAGTCATTCATCATTATCACGTGACACCTGCATACCTGAATGCATTCCGGTTTGTGAGACACAGTAAATATATACACAGTCATATCAAAATAATATGACCACCTACCTAATAATGGGAGTAACCACCCTTGGTCCACATGAGAATGGCAAGACGGCGTGGCATGGATGCAATGAGGCCCTGGAAGGTTGCCTAAGGCACACATGACCTTTTGGACTGCAGCAGAGCCTGGAGGTCACGGAGATGACATGGTTGTGTGTCAGCATGTCGAACTTGTTGCCGATCCAAATAGTCCACAAGTGCTCTATGGGATTGAAGTCGGGTGATTTTGCCATCCAAGGGAGAATGGAGACATCGCTGTCATGTTCCTGGAACCAGTCACGTACCCCCTTAGTGACATAACATGGCTCATTTTCCTGTTGGTAGATACCATCACCACCAGGGTAAATGTCCAACATAAAGGGATGCATATGGTCAGCGAGGGTGGACAGGTAGCCATTGGTGTTCAGGGACCCATCTAGTGGTACTAGCAGTCCCAGGTCACACCAGGAAACATCCCCCAGACATGCACACTGCCACCGCCAGCCTGTACTTGACTGACAAGTGTGTCCGGGTGTTGGTTCTTGTGTGTTAGACTCTGTATCCGCCACCGTCCATTACTTCTGTGGAGTAGAAACCTCGATTCATCAGAGAAGGCGACCTTTTTTTACTGTCCACTGATGGTAGTCCCATGTGAACTGCAGGCGTTGTTGCTCATGAACCTGGGCTAGCATGGGTGCCTTGAAGTAGTGTCAACTCCGAAGACCCATGTGCAACAGGGTTTTGCTCTACTATTATCGGGGACACGTACCTGGGTGCCCCAGCGTTCATTTGCGTGGTCAATTGCTGCACTGTTGTGGAGGCGACATTCTCCTCTGGGGTCAATGGCCTTTGTGAATCCACAGTTATGACATCAGGAGGTACTCTGCGTGCCAGCAGTCCCTTCTTGGTACATCCTTACTACAGCACCTCGTGAACAGCCCGCAAAGACTGATGTTTCTGAGATGCTTCCTCCCTTGGCGTGGTAGCCGATGTGTAGAAATGGCTAGTTTAGCGATAACTTATTTTTGCTTTATGTGACAGTTTTCTGTGATTATTTTTTTCACTTTGCAGTCACAGGCCTCTCTTATCTTGGTTTGTCACTTCATGTTTGCATTGCCTTACCCATCATCTTACAGTACTCACGCCAATGCAATGATCACCATATGTTACTTTTAATCTTTGATGAGTAGTAATGGGAACAACTTTTTCTGCAGTGAGTAATTCTATTTGAACCACACATCTGAACAGCCCTTCATTGTGATTCACACTGGGCAGAAACTGTGAAGCTGAGGGATCTCTCTTTAGTATTGTGGAATTCGAGTAACTGCACAGAACTGACTTTATCTGGATTTATCCACTCTTACACTGAATGTTGCAGTAGAGACAAAACTTTTCAACCTGCTCTAATATATTTTTATGATTTTTGCCTCATTAAAATAAAAGTTGAGATCTCATATCTACATTACTAATCCTGTCATGCAATTGAAACCATAAAATTTTCTCAGATATTCGTTAAATGACTCTCACAGCAGCCATATCCAGTTTAATGAGACCCCCCCTTCTTATCATGTCCTGAACTCTCACTGTTTCAGAGAATGGTAGGCCAGAACTACTAAGTCTAGTCAACCAGCTGTGTCTTTAACCAGCCTCCTAATAAAAATGGTTGAATAATGACCCTTTGTTAGTAGGCTTTTCTTTCTGAACTATCACTGTATCCAAACAGTCAAATTTTGTTGCCTACTCAATCACCTTCTCCTAAACTACACAACTAAGTATAATGCATGCTATCGAAAACAATATAATTTCCTTTCTCTGAACGTATGAATATTTTTGTTCCATTTTGCTGTTCACAACACATGCATGTGCCACTTCGCTTTGTTGCCATAGCAACAAAGACTGATTTTTCACAGCTTCTGGTGTGACATCATCTCATCCAAATCAGTCTGACATGACATCAGAGATGTGTTATGTCACACGAATTACATCAGACAATCAACTGTTTAGAAACTGGAAAACATTGTCAGGAAATTCTACTTTGTTGTTCATAAACGGCATATAGAATTTTTCATTTAGAATTCTATAGTATGAGATTTAATTTTAAGATGCCCCTTGCAAACCTAAAATGATTATTTTAGATTGTCAAACCAGTTTCTTTTCTCATTTTAGTCTAAAAGTTGAGAGTTCCAATACAGCAGATGTTGTTATTATTTCATTCATTTGCTGAAGAAATATGATTTGGAAACTTTCTTTTTCCTTGAACCATGAAATTCTCTGAATATAAATATTTTTTTGCAGAATATAACCAGGTATTCTTTTATTTGTATTTGAGGAAGAAATGAAAAAGAAAAAATACTGTTTGTATTTCTGCCCATGAACTACCATAACATTTTAGCATTTGCAACTGCACCATTCTAAGTTTCTGAAAATGCTTTTACTACTTCAACACTTTTCTTCTACCTAGTAACAGCAGAAACAACTGAACGTAATTGCTTTCCACCTGCATGATTTTTTTTTTAAACAATAAATGAAACTGCTCTGTAGGGCCACTGCACATTTTTTGAGGTGTTTTGGAAGGACAGGAACCACCGAAAACTCTTGCCCTCTAACAATTTCATTAAAAAAATGTAAACAATGCTGAGAAATATTGTTACTGGCTGCTGTTATTTGGTTTTGATGTTTTATCAGCTGCCTATAGAAAAAACATCTGATGTTCAGCAAACGAACACTGGGAAAATGCAAGCACTTGTCTGTTTTAATTGTCAAATCCCTGTCTCAACCAATATTTTTTTATTGTTGTAATGCTCATGTGAAACATACTTTCACATTTGGACATCACAAACAAAAAGAACACCAGACTATTAAAAAAAATTACTCATATTATTTACCCCCATCATTATTGACAGGCTTTCATTTAGTATAAAAAATAAAATCTGAAACAAATGAATGGTAAGTTTTTTTAGTTTCTTTCATTACAAAATTCTTGTGGTACAGACTCCCTGACCACAAATATTTGAATGATGTGTAAAATGGCATTAAATGTTTGAGCTGTCTCCCCCTCCCTGGTATTGTCCTCCTCGATATTAGAGAACCTACTTAAGAGTGCAACATGGGATTACCATTCACTGCAGTTAAACCTGCAGTACTACTTTGCATGGATTCAACTAAGTATTAGAAATATCTCTAGTGATAGTGTTACAAGGTTCCCACAGTTCTTAAAAGTTATTAAACAGGAAAGTGCTAATTACCATATTACAAGTACAAATCAGTCCAAAGTGTAGTCACCATTGTTTGCCACAACCTGCTCCCATCGTCAGGGTAGCTGTTTGATATTGTCCCTGTGGAATTGTTGAGGCTTGAGTTCAAAGAAGTCAATAAGTGTGCGCTCGACATCATTCTGGTTGGTGAACCACTGCCCATCCAGAAAATGCTGCAATGATCGGAAAAGATAGTAATTGATTGGGTCAATGTCCAGGGAATAAGGCTGGGTGCAGCAGTATCTCCCAGCCCAGGTACCTGACCTTGCGACAGGTCACCCATCCTGTGTGAGGTCTCGCTCCTTCCTTCTGCAGCAGGACGCCCGTGTGGTTCAGCAGTGTTAGTCGTTTTGATATGAGCGATGCATGCAGGTTGTCAAGCTGATGGCAGTACACATCGGGGGTGATAGTGGTGCTGTCCAGCAGCAGCCCCCCCTATATCCCACCAAACAGACAGCAGGAACTTACATGGGTGTAAGCTAGCTTTAGGGGTTGTCATGGGCTTCTGTTTTTGGTCCAACCAATGTTTCTGGGTGCTGACATTGTCATACAGGACACATTTCTTGTCATCTTTAACAATGTGGTCCAAGAACGGTTCAACTTGGTCGTGTGCAAGCCGGGAAATGCATGCTCTTATGCAATTTGCTTTCTGCTCAACTCTGAGTTGATGGAGTAACCAAACTCCCGTCTTCTGCACCTTCCCAAGTTGACGCAGGTGTGTGATAATGCTCGTGTGGGTAGTATCCAGCTGTTCTGCCAACTGTTGGTTTCCACCATGGTCTTCAGCATGCCCATATCCATTGTTGCAGGCCTTCCAGCTTTGGGACAGTCTGACAGGTCAAAATTTCCTATTTGAACTGGTGACAGGACAGCACTGATGGTGTGATATTGTATTGGGGTACACACTGGTAATGTTCCTTACAGCACTTGCGGGGCGCTACCGCAACAAAACTCGTACAGCCTGCAGTGGCAGATGTGCTCTTTTTCCACCACCATGTTGGCTGGTGCTTACACTCTTTGTCTTCTGATGGCTGACTGCCACTGACTTAAGCTACCTATCTGTGTCATGCCGGTGTGCTGCACAATCTCAGTGGCCAGCGCGTGCTGTGGCTGGGGCTTCACCTTCAGGTACCTTGTCATTCGACATTACTTTCTCTCCAACCCAATAAAAGGTACTTATGCTTCCTAGTTAGCTGCATGAAATCCAGAAATGACGATGTACTGCCTAGAACTTCTGCTGTTGGTTGGCTATGTTGATGTGGTGTCATCTGAAAGCCTGAGGGAGAGCATGTGGATGTGGCAGCATGAGATAACTAATTCTCGGAAAAAGTGAAGGGCCATGGCCTAAATTAAACACATCCAGCAAATTCCACACAACAAGCCCCATCAATATCTCTTGGATCTGATATATCAGTTTTGTGTTTCCCCTTTTTGTTTATGCAAATAACAAATATTCAGTTTTACCGTGAGAAAATTGAAATATCATATCTAGAAACTCATAACACTATTTACATAAACTTTACTGCATACATGATTATGCTCTCATATGGGAAAACGTTTGACCAGCAGAACTCTGCTTTAAATTGCATAAATTCTAATTTATATACATCCACAAACTTAAATTACATGGAAGAATATTGCATAGTTAAGCTGTGTGTAAAACTATATTTGTGATATTTGCGCACATTTCATTGTTGTGTGTGCAATTGGTGAGGTGCTTAAAATATATTGGGGGGGGGGGGGGTTGCTTAAAAGTCCTTTAAAAGCACTTATTTTTTGTGGGAGAAAAGAGTGGGAATCTTATATTACATTTCTTCAAGAGAACTGCCATCAGATTTGTTGGTTTTCATGAGCATGTATGCAGGGATGCCAACCTCTTACAGCATTCATGTGTAGTCAAAGCCATAAAAATTCGTAGTTTTGAGCTTTCATGTGTAGACACAAAAAATATTACGAAAAAGTATTTTAAGATGTTTTAAATTTACTACAGACTAGACAGTTATAAAAATAACGAGAAAAAAATCAATATTGAGAACTGTATGCGCGGATATGAGATTTTGATTTAAACAATTAGCGACTTATACACAAACGAATAAGAGCAGCATTTTATTTTCATTAAAGAGAACAGCAGCTTAAAAAGGACCAACAAGCATGTGCCATTTTTCACTCGCATCCGAGACCCACGGTGGGCATTGCGTGGGCGAGACCCATAATCTATTATGTGGGTTTCGGTAACGTCTTCCCTTTCATTCACGGCAACCTGCTGAGTTACTCCTTCCTTAACTAAGAATAAAAATGCAAAAGAAAAAAAAATTCCATAATTTTCACTTAATAGAGCTGAATTTTTGGACAGATGCCATAACTTGGTCTTATAAGATTACCCTGCAAATTTCGCTTGAATCCATTGGAAACTTTTAAAATTACGCACTTTTCTTTTTATTATTAGGACGTTCAGAGAAAGAAAGATCAACTTCACGGGAAAGTGCAGATGACCGAGAACTATGAGCTTGCAACATTCATTTCTCTGCCCCCTTTTATTCTGAGCCCATTTGCCACCTGCTGTTGTTGTATTGCGTCTTTGCTTAACTGAGGATTAAAATGTGAAAAATTAATTTTCCGAATTTTCCTTTTAAAAAGCTGATTTTTTTATAGATGTCCTAACTTGGTCAAACAAAGTTACCCTGAAAATTTCGCCTAAATCCGGTGAAAACTTTTTAAATTGCATACACACACAAAAAAAATTGGACACTTAGAGAAAGAGGGATTAATAAGAGAAAATTGCATTTCTAACTCAAAAAGTTTTTAAGTTATTGAAGTGAAATTTTCAGGGTCCCTTTGTTTTAATAAATGGCGGCATTTGTAGACAGTTCTGTACATTTAACTGAAAATTCGGGAAAAAGATAATCCGCAATATTGTTTCTTAGTATGTAAAAACATCCCACTGCTTGCACTGGGCGGGGATCCCTCACATCAGTACTTATCTTGAGTCATTCACCTACTACGGACATTGCAATGTGCTTTCAACAGCTTAAGCCGGCTGAGCGACGCAACTTAAACAAAACCATTACAAAGAATGCCTGCATGTAAAGCGCGATTTCCTTCTTTCTTTCCTTCTGGCCTTTTTTGTTTTTTTCCGGATTTTAACAGTTTCGGAGAAAAATGATTGTGCCAACCCTTGAATTTTTTAACAATACAGAGCAATTATGAAATAAAATGCAGTAAACAATTTTTTTTTTTTTTTATTTTATCATATCTACACCAAGATTGGTCATTTTGTCCAAGGTAGGGAGTGGGGTTGTGACCTCGCCAAGGATCAGCGTGGAACCTCCAGCCTCGGTGGCGAAGCAGCAGAAGCGCCACCTATAGGCAGTTGCTTTGTTGTAGCAGACGACGCAGGCCAGATACCGAAGTATAGCTGGCAAAACATTGATGGAGATTCTGCATTGCGCTTTTTGACTATTCTTATATGCAACCTGTTATTGAGTTGTCTGAATACACTAAAGCACTTGGGTCCATGACAACGCTAAGGGGGTCCCCGCAAATAACACAAAAATTATGCTAAATAAAGTTAGACGGGGAGAATGCGGCGTCATAGCAACAAATGCGTAGTATTAGGCATATGATGCGTTGTGCGTAGTAAAGCTAAAGAAATGCGTAGGGGTTGGCATCCCTGTGTATGGATGCATCATTCCAGACGACAAATTCCAAATGTTCTCTGTAGGATTCGTGTCCAGTGATTTCATGGGCTATGCAAGATGCTCCATATCACTAGAATGCTCTATAAATCATGCCTGCACATTGCATTTGCTGTGTGTTGTTGCATTTTCATGTTGCAGCATTCCTTCTTTGTTGAGTTGCATTTGCTCATGTGGGGGTCTTGGAGCAATTATTGTGGTGGTTTCTGGGATATCAGTGACAGTATTCTAAGTATGTTTAGGCCTGCTAATAACTTCATTCCTTAACAGAAAACCATGTGCACCTACAGCTCTGCTGTTTCAGTGGCACAGTGGTCTAAACTATAGCTTCTGACCATTCGTCTGAGATGGGTCTGGGTTTAAATCCCGATGAGGCATGGATGTTGTGTTTGTCCTACGGCACTGGCTCTCTACCTTTCTTGGATCCAGTGGCACTAAATTAAGGACGGGCAACTGCTTTTAGCCCATCGAGTTGCTCACGGTGGTTATTAAACCCTCAAACAATCACTTACAACTCCGAATTTTTCTGTACTTTTTTATTTTCATACCAGGGCACCTGCATCTAATTTTTTAAATTTTCTCTCTTAAAAGAGGTCTGATAGGCTACAGCTATGTAGGGACTAATAAATTAACATTGCTTAGGAACCAACCATTGTTGTCATCATTGAGGTGCATCAATTATTATTGCAGGAAGGCAGTCATCCATTTTGAAGCTCAAGCACATCTTAAAAATTAGGGATCATACCAAATGGGGAGAGTGGAGCTATGCCATGACAAGAAAATACTTTCCAAATGGATGCAACAGTACATGCATCCTACATACACAGCAGGATGTAATCAGGGCCCATTGCTAGACTCTATCTGTGTGTGCCTTAATTCGGTGAGTCCAGCCTTGACCCAAAATTGGGGGTGGGTGCATGGCTTGTTTCAGAATTTCATTCCATGTTTTCCACTGCTTATTGGAAATAACACACGGTTTCTTCTTGAGGAACAATGCTGTTCTACTGAAGTGAACTACCATAGTAGTAAATAGAATATAACACAGGGACATGCCATTTCTGGTAGGAATTCCTCTTGCAGATAAGGTCATCTGGTTTTAAGGATCCTCTATGGCACCCTCTTGGTGTCATGGTTGATAACAGCTTTGCATCTTATGATAAGTCCTTAACCCCTATATCAGTGAACCAGCAGCTCTTCGCTGATCACCGTTACGTCAATGCAGACTTTATTCCTGTTTTCACCAATGGATCTAAGATGGCTGGTATTGTGGGATCCACCGCTGTCTACATTGATGAAGTTTCTGTTGCCTGCATTCCTGCTGAGGCCAAGGCATTTTCGGTGGAGATGCATGCTGTGTATATTGCATTTGTTAACGTACAGTCGAGCTCACATCAGCATGCTATTCTGTACACTGGTTCGTTAAGTGTTGTGCAATCTATGTCATCTTTGGATTTCACCGGCCACCCACTTCATTTTACCATACGAAAACTTCTTCATTCTTTGCTCAAGGCTGGTGTCCAGATCTGATTCTGCTGGATTCCTGGGCATTTTGGAATCCCAGGGAATGAGTCTGCTGATGCTGCTGCCAGATCTGCTTCCTCTTTGGTTGTCACACCCTTGCCACTGTTTCACCGGGATTTATGCTTTCTTCTTTATGATCATATCAGGTGAACTTCACAAACCATCGACGAATGGTTCGTTTGTTGGCTGTATTCTTCCCAAACACTTTGTTAATGTTTTGAGTGGCAATTCCTGCAGAATGGCGCAGTTTAAATTCATACGGGTAGATTACTCTCAAATCTGGGGTCTGCATGTTTCCTTTGCAAGCCACGTTACGTCCAAACAAACCATGCCTGGTTCTTGTTCTTCACACACGTGCTAGCTATTTATAGTAACTCTCTGACGTAATGCTCGCAATACCTGTGGGTGGTTGCATTCCACTGTGGTGGGGGCCTGTCTCCACTGCTCGTTTGCGCTGGACATTTCATTCGCACCAACCCAATATAATAAACTTTGATTGTGGTAAACATTGGTATTTTTATTTGATCACTATCTAGTCTGTTTTCTGTGTTGATATGCTTCCTAGGTATACAAACCCATTTACATGACCTGTCACTGTTCTGTTAGACATATATATGCATTCAGTACAAACAGTTTCCAGCTTGTAAACCGTGACGTTAGTTTTTCCTTTATTTGTATTCTGTTTGAGATTGATTCATAATTTTTCCTGGACAACATTCTCTAAAATTCATTAGTGCTGTCAGGCAACAGAACTGTTTCATTAGCATACTGCAACTTGCACACATGAAAATTCTATAAACATAGATCAGTGCCATCTATTTTGGTCTCAAGCATAAACACTTCCATGAATATGCTGAATAGCCGTGGTGACATCGCACAATCTGTGTGACTCATGCACCAGTTGAAAACCAAATCAGTAACTCACCATTTACATGCACACGTGCTTTCCACTAGCATACATGGCATGCACACACCAACAATTACTGTATATACTTGCGTATAAGTCGACCCTCCCACTTTCAGAGGAAAAAATCGTAAATCGGAAACTCGCGTATAAGTCAATCCCCCCACTTTCAGAGGAAAAAATCGGAAGAAATCGGAAACTCGCGTATCAGTTGATAACGGAATGAGAAACAAAAAATTTCAATGAATTTATTCAAAAACATTTGAAAATGAAAAAAAATTATATATATAATACTAAATTTAATTTGCATACCCAAAAATTTCATCGGAACCCTTCAAAATCCGATTCCGAGTCAGACTCGCCAAACAGTTAAAAAAGTCTTTCTCCGTCATCGGCGCGTCATCATAAACATCAGTATTCCCATCTATGCCTGTGTTATCAGAATCACTGTCATCATCACTCATAAAAATCTCATCATCCTCTGTGCCATCAAGTTTGTTACTAATGCAACATTTCTTGAATGATTTCACGACCATTTCCGCAGGTATCGCATCCCAAGCATCCTTGACCCATCGCGCAATCAAAACGATATCCGGCTTCTTTAGATTTCCGCCCTTGGTTTCAGTCGGCAAATCGGAAGTTATCCAATCTGCCCAATACCTCCGCACATTGTCCTTGAAGTACTTATTAAGGCAGACATCTAGTGGTTGGTGGTTGAAGAACAGATGTCAACCCACCTGGGATGACAGCAAGAGTTGTTTTTGAATTTTCTGCAGTTTTTTCACTTCTGCACAACGGTGTGCAACAAACATATCCCACACCAAAAGAGAACGTTTCCTCAAAAGTGCACCTGGCCTTTTGTTCCACACATTCTTTAACCAGTCAATTGTTCCGGATTCATTCATCCATCCTTTTTCATGGGCACGAACGAGCACACCAGACAGCGTAAGGGCCGCAGGTGAGAATTTTCGCAATCTTGGAAGCAAAAGTTGCCGTAAGGGCTGCACCGGCATAAGGGCCGCACCTGTGAAGTCGTGGTGCTGCCCAGAAAGCTAAATTATCTTCCTTAATTTCATGAATTAACTCACGCCCAACGTGATTATATGTATACTTCAAAGGCTAATTCTGCAACTCAGTGTCGATCTGCTTTATACACTTATTTTTTCATACTGGCAAACATTTTTATTTATACATTTTTTATTAATCATGCTAATGATGTTATTTGTTTGCCTTTATTAAATGCTCAGAACCATTTATATAATCAATATAAATCACAGTTAATCTTAAGACTCCCGTTAGAATATCGCATTGCTCATAAAACCGCACAATTGTCTAAATTCCATTCAATGTGGATGTCTGCTACAGGATGGTTCTCTGTTCACCGCAATAGAATCCGTCTTAGAAGTAATTAACTTATAAATTATCGCTTGTTATGCTTTCGATTAATGTTTTCTTTAATAATATGTTCCTTCTATGTTATGCTTTTTTCTCATGTAGAGACGTTTCCTTTTACCAGCTGCTTCGCACGTGTTCGCTGATCTGCCGCCAACACTTGGAAACGGCGGTGTGCTTTCTCTCTTTCAAGTGGTTTGACCTACTTTCATTTACTGGGCACTGAGCCGTTACCGCTGGGCGCGCTATCCACAGAAGCGTCGGACGTCACGCTACTCGTCTGTGTGCTTATGTCCCCATTCCATCCCCCATGCAAAGGGCGTTTGAGTCAGGCATTCCTGTTCTCCCCCACTTTCCCTCCTAAACCAACATCAGGACATTGGAGTTATTGTCTAACGTATGAGTAGAAAGGGGGGGCATGATCACAGTCGAGTTCGTGAACAAAAAAGACGTGGTTTGAAAAAATTTACTAAGCATCTGCATGAAAAAAAAACAAAAAAAAGGAGGGAAGAAAGTCTTATCGAAAACAAATTCGGCATAAGGGCCGCACACCCGAAAAATTTCACTTTTAGTAATGTAAGAGCCACGGCTCTTAGCCCAAATATTACGGTACATACTTTTGAAATTCCATTATCTTTGCTTCGAGGTCACGAGGTAACTTTTGTGCAATTTTGGTGCGCTGGCGTAGACACAACCCATAGCGGTTCATGAACCTTGTGCACCAACCTGGTGAGGCACAAAGTGTTATTTGCGGCTGCAAACTTTTCATCTTTTGCGAGCTTCATTGCTCGCAAACGTATACCAGTTCACGTTACAATGTAACCATTTTGTCTGCAGCCCACAATCCAATCATTCAAGACACTTTCCAGCTCTGGGAAAGATGTCGTTCCACGTGGAGGCGCAGCGCCTTTTGCGATTTTGGGATTTTCACCAAGTCCGTTTTTTTTTTACGCCAATCTCGAATCAGTTTTTCGTTAATGCCAAATTGACGTGAAGCAGCACAGTTGTTAGTATTTTCTGCAAAAGAAACCACTTTCAACTTGAATCCTGCGTTATAGGACATCCGTTTCTTTACACAATCCGTGTCACCGATAATTGGAGAAGCGAGACACGTGTGATTAAGAACAAGAAAAACACGTGCGATTAAGAACAAGCAACACCTAACACTGGCTGTCGCATGGCTCCGTTACGTCAAAGGCCAGCGCAATCAACTGGTAGTCGGAAGGGCGGAGCTTCCTATGCGCGGCCGTGACTGCGCTGTGGATACGCAAAGCCAGGAGAGAGGAGACTTTTCAAAGCGCAGAGAAATTCAGAGGGTAGCGATTTCGTAATTCTACCACATCGGTGTTCTTTCTTTCTTTCGGAGGGTTGCGATTTCGTAATTAATACCGCATCAGCATTTTTATTTCTTTTGGGATGGATTGCCTTTTGCCTCACAGGAAGAACTTTTGGACTTGCGATTTTTTTAGACCCCGCGTATAAGTCGACCCCATTACTTTGAAGCTCTCATTTTGTCCCAAATTTCTCGACTTATACGCGAGTATATACGGTATACTATAATTTTTCAGGACCTTGCGATGGTCCAACCTGCCTAGTTCTTTCTCCCGGCCCGACTTGCTTAAACCCCGCAGGAAGGACTGTGTAAAACTAAGTTGACATGCTAAATTGAGATACCCACAATGCGCAAGAATTTTAACAAACACATTTTTTTTTTTTTAGATTTCAACTGTTTAATTCCACAAAACGTTAGCTTTGAATCAGATAGCAGCATTTACCTTGAGCAGCCTTTACACTATAGAAAAGGTACAGAGCATTTAACTCAGCCCATTTACCTCTCCTCTGCAGATGAGCTTTATGCCAGATGGATGAGAACGGAAGTGCATCAAGAAGCAGTCAGCCCAGTCGAGTTCGTCATGAAGCAGTTAACTTGGCCCATACACCTCTCCTCGGCAGATGCGCTTAACGGCAGACGGATGAGAATGAAAGTGCAGCAAGAAGCAGTCGGCCCAGTCCAGTTTGGTGCGAAGCAGTTATATTTAGCCTGTCCTATATTCCTCAAACTACATAACTCCGTGTTTTACATCTGCAACAGTTAGATGACAGTTGTACTGATGAATGAATATGGTGCAAAATCACTACAATATAATTGATTTGGGCACAGTTGGGGCCAGTGTAATAACTGGGTACAAAAGTGGAGTTATTACTAGATTTAAACAAGAAAATCCATTTTTGATAGCTGTGCATCTCACAGACTTGCATTAATCATTGGACAGGCTAGGCTGCTAATAGTGTCCCATACCTGGTTAACACGTTCGCTGTGCCGACATTATTTGGCGACCTTTTTGTAGTGCGTTACAACCCACCAGTGTGGTTGTAACTGTTTCAATACAATGCTGTGCGACCCACCAATGGATCGTTTAAAGATACAAGGTCTGTCCGGAAAGTAATGAGACTAATTCGATAACAGACGTTTAATTAAAGTTATACTTACATAACATTAAAATTCCTCGAAATAACATCCTTGAACATCAATACACCGCTGCCAGCAGTTCTGCCATGCCTTGCCTGGAAGTCGGGAACAGGAATAGCTTTCAAAACACTCGTCGTGACAGTTCCCAAAATGGTGTCCTTTCAGGCTGGATTTGAGCCGGGGAAACAAAAAGAAGTCAGCCAGGGCCAAGTCCGGTCTGTAGGGAGGTTGGGGCAGCGTTGCCACGTTGTGTTTCGCCAGAAACTCTCTCAGCGAGGCATGGCTTGGTGCATTATCGTGGTGAAGAACCCACGTGTTGGTGATCTCCGGGCGAGCGCGCGCAACCATGTTCTTCAGCTGTTGAAGCACTTCCACGTAAAATGCAGCGTTGACCGTTTGTCCATGTGGTACAAACTCCTTATGAACAACACTTTACAGTCAAAGAAGACAATGGGTTTCGATTTGCACATTCGAGCCTTCTTTGGTCGAGGAGACTCGGGAGTGTGCCACTTTGAGCTCTGTCTTTTCATCTCCGCATCATACTCAAAGACCCACCTTTCATCACCTGTTATCACTTTCTCCAAAAAAACCAGGTTCACTCCTCACACGGCCCACAAACTCAGGAGAAATCGACACACGGTTGTTCCTCTGTTCATCGGTCAAAACCTTAGGAACCAATTTGGCACAAACTTTCCGCATCTGCGATTCTTGCGTGATGATATCATGCACAATGGATTTTGCGAGTCCCATGTGCTCTACTACCAATCTATCAATCGAACGCCGGTTAGAGTTCAAAACTGCTTTAAATTTTTCCACATCGTCCGAAGTGTGAAACGTTGAAGAGCGCCCTGGGCGTGGCTCATCCTCAACGCTTTCTCTTCCCTCTGTGAACATTTTGTGCCGCCGAAACACTTGTGTTTTCGATAAAGCATCCTTCCCGTAGGCTTTCTGTATAATAGCAAGCGTTTTGGTCGTGGATTTTTCAAGTTTAACTCAAAACTTTACCGCATATCGCTGTTCGATACTCTTTTGCATTTTGACCGTTACGCAACGCTCACACAGCTGTCCACTTCGCAAGCGATCCTCACTCTGTAAAAGCTCAGAGCCAACTGACGAGACATCGATCTTTTACCTAACATACCCCGCCACCCGTCATGCCCGGAGACTCCACCTTCCAGCCCTTCTGATTGGCCCAGGAAAAGTGGTCTCATTACTTTCCGGACAAACCTTGTATATACATAAAATTACTGATATCCACTACAGATTTATGTATATACATTTTTTTTCCTTCTCTGAAAAATGTAGAAGTTAACGCGTTACGAGATGGGTCGTAATGCAGCGAATGTGTTAAATAGGGCAGTGTTGTGAATGACAGTTTCAAATATTACAAATACTCTCCCCAAAATCTTAACACCCTTCATCACACTCAAAGGATTATGGGAGAAAAAGTTTTAAAATTTAAGAATATGCTCTTCATACTAGATGTTTTTCTTTTTATGAGGGTGTTACAACTGTCAGTGAATCTATTGACCCTCTTCTAACTGCTTTGCAGTCAGATGAGGATACCTGTAAAACCAATGCAAGTCATCAAGATTGAAAGCAAATATCGCAAAGTTTCATTGTATTGCTGCAATACATTTTTTGGCCAATGCTCTAGGTCCTCTTTACAACAAATATTTAGCACTGCAAACCTCCAATCTATTTATAGTGTGGAAAAAACATTCTTCTCATAATACGTGGAAAATACATCATGATAATTAACACAGCAATCAGACAACTCTGAAATAACTGTATTTACTGTTTATCATGTAATATCAATCACATGAGAAAACTTGAAAATTTCGTCGATGTGATTGATATTACGTGATGAACAGTAAATACAGTGAATTCAGAGTTGTCTGATTGCTGGATTAACTATCATGATGTATTTTCCAAGTATTATGAGAAGAATGTTTCTTCCACACTATGTACCTGAACGACTAGTGATATAAACTATACATAATATCTAAGGTATTTTACCTGATATTGTCAAAGTATTTCTCACGTTGTTTGCTCTGTGAGGCACGTGCTCCCGGCCCCGAGAGGTCTCTTACGTTACGACCTTTGGTTAGTTATAAAAAAAAAAAATTGAGAAATAAAACAGTTTGGTTAAATATTTTCAGTTCCACATTCATTTACTTGCACAATCAAATGTTTAAAATTTACTATTAACTAAAAGATTTTAGTAGAAAGAATTATACTCATCGGGTCAGGAGACGTCTCACACAGGTTCGTTGTTACGGCAAGCGCTTTCTGTGGTACGTTACCGCCATCTTCAGGCCATTATTTCTACACAAGGGTTCTTTGCGTGTGTGTAGTTTTGGAGTTGCATGTCGGGAATCGATCGGAAGGTTTGCTGCCTGTGTATGTGTTTGGTGATTTGTTTCCAATGTGTCTCCATCTATTGGATGAGTTGGTAGGTATCAGTTGTAAGTATAATTCTTTTGTGTAAATATTTTTGGGCTATTATTATTTGTTCATAGAAACAGGTGTATCCCCCCCCTTTGTTTATTGGTGTATTTTTTTGTAATGTTCTTTTTTTTTTTTTTTTTTTGCCTTTTTTTATGGATTGTTTCTTTTTTTCTATAAGTGATTTCCAGGCTGTGTTTAGTGTGGTGGGGTCTTGTAAGTTGCATATTTTATATTTTTTTTGTTCAATTATAATGCTTTCGGAAATTCTTAATTTTTTTCGTTTGTGTAGGTGGTTAGTAATTTAATATTTTCAAAATCAGGGGATTGTTTATGTTTAACACAGTGTTGGATAAGTGCAGGTTTTTCTTCTTTTTGTTCCAGTTTTTTATGTGTTGATGTAATCTTTTTATTAATCTATTTTTTGTGCTGCCAATGTATGATATGTGGTCTTCAGAATCTTGTGAAACAATAGGAATTTCATATACTCCTAATATACTACAATCTGCAGGCGTATATGAAATTCCTATTGTTTCACAAGATTCTGAAGACCACATATCATACATTGCCAGCACAAAAAATAGATTAATAAAAAGATTACATCAACACATAAAAAACTGGAACAAAAAAGAAGAAAACCTGCACTTATCCAACACTGTGTTAAACATAAACAATTCCCTGATTTTGAAAATATTAAATTACTAACCACCTACACAAACGAAAAAAAATTAAGAATTTCCGAAAGCATTATAATTGAACAAAAAAAATATAAAATATGCAACTTACAAGACCCCACCACACTAGACACAGCCTGGAAATCACTTATAAAAAAAGAAAATAATCCATAAAAAAAAAAAGGCAAAAAAAAAAAGAACATTTCAAAAAATTACACCAATAAACAAAGGGGGGAGGGGGATACACCTGTTTCTATGAACAAATAATAATAGCCCAAAAATATTTACACAAAAGAATTATACTTACGACTGATACCTACCAACTCATCCAATAGATAGTGACACATTAGAAACAAATCACCTAACACATACAGGCAGGAAACCTTCTCATCGATTCCCGACATGCAACTCCAAAACTACACACGCTCGAAGAACCCTCGTGTAGAAATAATGGCACGAAGATGGCGGTAAAGGTACCGCAGAAAGCGCTCGCCGTAACAACGAACCCCGTGTGAGACGTCTCCTGACCCGACGAGTATAACTCTTTCTACTAAAATCTTTTAATTAATAGTAAATTTTAAACATTTGATTGTACAAGTGAATGAATGTGGAACTGAAAATATATAACTTGACTGTTTTATTTCTCCAAAAAATAAAAAAAAATTTATAACTAATCAAAGGTCTGTAACGTAAGAGACCTCTCGAGGCCGGGAGGACGTGCCTCACAGAGCAAACAATGTGAGAAATACTTTGACAATATCAGGTAAAATACCTTAGATATCATGTATAGTTTAATTAAAAGCATGTTTATAACATAAGACAACCTATAAGGTTGTCTCATGAATTGCATTTTTCGTAAGACTAGTGATATGCTTAACAACATTAGATGACAGCACAGTTTGCTTCGATTAAGAATGCGTTCAGAGAATATTCCAATGCTCTTAACACTCAGATACTTGGGACTTGAGCATCCTGGGTGGTGTAATGGTTAGCATGCTGGAACGGTAATTGGGAGATGTGGGTTCGATTCCTGCTCCAGGTCGATGAAATTTTCGAGTTTACTGGTGTGATTGATATTACATGATAAACAGTAAATACAGTCAATTCAGAGTTATCTGATTGCCGTGTTAATTATCATGCTCCAATCTATTATTTGTAGATGTAGACAACCTGGAAGCTTGTGAATGTGTGCTGAAAAGCATGTATGACCAATGGTGAGCATTTGAATCTACAAAATTAAGACAATCTTAATAAGTTTTTAAATGGTCTCCTAACTGAGCTTGACACTCAGCAATATTTGAAATTTAAAGGTCATGATACAGCCGTTTCTCTAAAGCAAGTTACAATATTTTTTAAACTGCAAATCATTTTCTGAAAACCTTCTTGAAAACATCCAACAGAGATATTCCTTAGACAGGATCTGTAAACTGTTAGATGTGTTAAATCCAAACAAACTGACCATAGAGAAAGTCTGAATTGCCCAATTATGGAAATGATCTCATTTGTGAATTGTCAGAAATCTTTGGAAGTGGCAAAGTAACAGAAAATAAAACCATCCTTCCAGCATTAATCAGCTGTAAGCTAGCTGATGTGTGCGCCTGCTCCGTCCGAATGTGGACTCTGCAGGGATATGCTGAACTCTCTAAAAATGTGTTACTGACGCCGTTGCGCGAGCAATCCTGCCAGGATCTGGTGGTCCTTCACCTGGACAGGGACCGGCAGGGGTCTGCTGCCCCCACAGGACTGACACTTCTCACGTCTCGGCCATAGCCTATGTGTGTGATATGCCAATGGGCAGGGGCGGCAAATTTCACGTCTGGCTGGGAGATTTATTCGCCAGTGCGATGGTATGTGGGACCGAAGTCCTTTATTTGTGTCTCGGCTAAAAGAATTATTACACACACATTTATTTACACTGAGTGTCTCATGTAGTGGGAAATTAATCCTTTAATTCATGAGTCCTCTCACAGAGATAAACAGAAAATTGTTTACAAGGTAATTTACAAAGTTCACAGCACTAGGGCCTATGCTGCAGTGATGACTCTGAGCCTGAGTCATCGTGCTCCTCTTCACTGCTGTCTTCCATCTTCTGTCTTCGCTAGTCTTCAATCACCCTTCTATCATGAGCTCTTCCTGCCTCGCAACGAAGTCCTTGACCAACTCAGTGAGTCCCTGCCTTGTGCGAGAATGCGCTAGCAGGATTGAGAGGTCCTTCGTCTTCCCCAGTTCCGGAGCAAGGACTTTTCTCCGACCTGCAAGAGAAACGCATTTGAGAATCATGTGGGCGATGTCTGCGGTTTGGGCTTCGCATCCACACACTCGTTCCCTAACCGCAAAACGGCAGAATTAATCAACTGTAGAATAAATCAATCCATTGCTCTTTCCACGTTAAGCAACGCACAGCAACCAAAAAAATTTTATTCGGTCGCGGTCGAGGAATTAATTCCAAATAACTTTGTTATTCGTTCCCCAACGGCGGCAGAATAACAATTTTCGGTTGCTGCACGTTGCTTAACGTGGAAAGAGCGATGGATTTATTTATTTAACTGAGAACGTATTTAAAGGATTTTCACTAATCAACTGTAGTGAACTTAAAACAAAATGGCAGATTTTTTTATAAATATTTTATGCACAAACAGAAAGACTTATCCATGAAAGATTTTTGGAGCTTAGCAATAAAAAAAAATATGACAATGCAAGATATGAAAGTATCAAACTAGAAAAAATTGCATTAACTTGGTTTTAGTAAGCAGAACTTGATTAAAACAGGATTATGAAACTCTATGAAAGAGTTAAACATGTTGATGACATGATTTTTATTAGCTTTGAAGGACCTAGTATGAGAAATTTTAATTTTGCTGCAGCATTTTATTACTGGTACAACCATAAAAACAGACAACTTGTCCTGTTTGGCTCATAAAATAAAATTTTGTAAACAGCTCTTCATCCATGTTTGGGTGTGTTTTCTTAATTTTCCCTGTTTTATTTTCTACATTTCCAATATGCCTTTTTCTTGTAACAATTTTTACATCACCAATATTGGCTAAGATTTGCAAAATATGACCAATGATTTTTGTAATTGGCTAAAACTTTGGCTAACACTTCAAATTTCTTAGCACTAGCCCTGATTTACATGCACCAATGACTATTGCACATTATTTATGAGTACAAACGGTGTTCTGAATTAATCAGAGGAACTATTCTTGAATAAACACCCCATATTATGATAACTTAAAACTATAATTTTGGGTGTTATCATTTTTACTCGTAAAGCCTACATATGTAGGAGGAACTGGGGTTTATTGTGTGTGTCTGTTTTTGGCTGTAAATTTTTAGCACATTTCATAATTTCTGTAAGAAGTATGATAAGTTTATATATTAAGCATAAACATATCTTTAATGTGCTATCATTTATTCTTTTGTAGGTATTTTGTTGAAAGTATCACACAGCTGCGTGATGCTGCTACAGTGGAAGCCTTTTATCTCCAAGCTAAATCTCTTCTGGCCAAGGTTTGTCAACATATTAAAATTGTATTCCCTCTTGTAAACTATGTATGCACTGTAATTGAAGTACCCTGGTTAAAAATTGATTTAAGGAATTACATTGTGTGTGGTGGATAAGCATTTTTGGATTACATACCAGAAGAGCCATGCCTTACTAGAAAAAGGTCATAGACATGTGAAGTATGGCTATAATGAGACTGTGTGAAGTATGGCTATAATGAGACTGTGTGAAGTATGGCTATAATGAGACTGTGTGAAGTATGGCTATAATGAGACTGTGTGAAGTATGGCTATAATGAGACTGTGTTTGAGGTAATATATACTGATTTCATTGTCCCGTTCCGCCAATCTGTCTTGGCTCCACGGGGACTTATTGAGCACCTTGGATGTTATTTTGACATGTTGCGACAATTATCCTGCCTTGAGACACTGGTTCGGACCCTGGCCACCCCAATGGCCTAGAGACCAGCCCGTGGTGACGTGCTGGCAGGCGACCTAGTATACCTTGTCTGGGTTCCCGCTCTGTCTGGCGGGAAAGGTCGTTTGTTACTTTATCGTTGACTGGAAGATTCCTTGCCCTCGAACTTTTTTTGGGGAATAATTTCCCTTTATTTTCTTTTTTCAAACACCTACACACATGTATACACTGTCCTCATGCTTAGGACTTACAACATCAAGAGATAGCAAAATTTATTTACAGAATATTTACATTGGTGGTTTCTTCGTCTGCTTTCCACAGACTTCTACCCTCATTCATCTTCCGATTCGCTTTTCGGTGTGCACGTTCACCTCCTGCGTTTCGGTCCCCGTTTGATTGGGGAAGATGGTATGTTGCTGGAGGGTTAGCCTTTCAACCAAGGCTATTATCCCTCCTGTTAACGGAAGATTGGATGAGCAGATCCAATCTTCGCGTTCTTTGCACACCTGGGATCAGTGTGTTTCTCCATTCGGCGAAGCCACTGCATTCAAGTACGCAGTGTTCTATGCTTGCCGTTCTCTTTCCACAGGGACAAGTGCAGTTCCTGATGGCAAATCTGCCTAGGTATTCAGGGCTGATGCCATGGCCACTGAGTACTTGATTCAGGAACTTATTTGTCTGTGCTGCTTTGGTCGAGACTTTCGGAAACACTCTGTGTGTCTTCCGCCCTGTCTCTCCCGTATCCCATCTGACCTGCCATTCGGTCATGGTCCGATCGTGCTAGTGCTGCGCGAATGCACCTTCGCGGCGTTCTGCATTGCACGTCGACCGTCTCTCAGCGTGGCTGCCTTCGCCAGCTGATCTGCCCTTTTCGTTTCCTAGGGTTCCGACATGGCTTCGTACCCAGTGGAAACTAACTGCCCCATCTCCCTCTGCCCTCAAGAGGGTTTTGATCCTCTGGACGATGGGGTTTCTTCCCTGAATCTACTCAGAGCCTGCAGTGCTGCCTCACTGTCCGAGTAGAGTTTTATTCTTTCGTCACTACGCCTGGGGAGTGCCCAGGTGAGTGCCATCTCTATCGCCAGAAGTTCAGCCTGAAAGACCGAAGCGTCTGCGATAATTTCACGCTTCCTGCAGTGGCTTCGCTCCCGTCCGAGAACGCACAGAAGCCTGCCCCCACTTGTCCCTTCAACTTTGAGCCGTCCGTGAACAGCTCATGCCCAACTCCCGTGGGTTTCTCCTTGTCCCACGGTGGGCAAATTTCCTCGGCAGGGTGGATCTGCCAGTCCACACTTTCCATCTCCATGTCGGAGGCTCGATGCGGCGCACCGAGAAGGTAGGCGTCCTCTCCTGACCTTAGGCAGTGCATTGCTGCCTCCCTTTCCACTACTAGGTCTGCCGGCTCGCACCCCGCCAGCACTTGGAGTGCTAGGGGTTGACGTTGTGCGAAAACAACCGGTTATCCCCAGTAGGGCCAACCTCTGGATTTGGTTTATCCCCTTCTTCATTCTGACTGTGGGGGTTCCACCATGCCCCACTTGCATACGTCAGAATTCTTTCAATTCCTCTCTGATAGATGGCCTTCTTGGTTTTGCCCGTTAACCTCATGCCATTCAATCTATTGAGAATCATCGTGCACCTTGTTCTAAGGTGCCTCAGGTGTGGCAGCCCTGATAGACTCTGATCCAGGACCACACCCAAGTATTTCATTTCACGCACCGCCTTGATAGTGCACCCTTGGAATCTGCACTGGGGTGGTGTTTTCATTACTCCTCTCTTAGCTATTGCTAGCAGAGTGGTCTTCTCAGGAGCGAAGCTCAGTTTGCTTTCTCTGCTCCAATTTTCTAGCACATCCAAGGCCCTATGTGCTTCTCTTTCGATCACGTGTCTCCCTGAGGCGGAGACCACGAGAACGAAATCGTCCGCATAGGCTTGAATCTCCACTGCGGGCCCCAGGTCTAGGTTTAGTGCTGAATCAGCAACTATATTCCACCAGAGCGGCCCGGAGTTGGATCCTTGCGGACACCCTCTATGGTACGAACGCGAGGATTGCCCATTCCCCGCTTCGAACTCGACTCTTCTATCAGACAGGTAGCTGCTGATCAGTTTGAACAGGTTCCTTGGACAGCCAAGTTCTTTAAGTCTGGTTAAAACCATTGGCCACCAGACACTGTTGAATGCCCCCTCACGTCTAGTGAGATGAAGCAGGTATGGAGCCCCTCCGCTTTGTTCCTCTCTGCCCTCTCTCGGAGGCTGCGAATTGCCTGCGTTGCGCAACGCCCCGGAAGGAAACCAAATTGGTTCCTGTTTAGCTTTCCCTGCTCCATGAGGAAGCCAAGCGCTCTGTTCGTTATGAGCTTGTCCAGCACCTTGCTCCACGCCGAGAGGAGGCAGATGGGCCTATAGGCTGCGGGGTCATTTTGTTCTTTCCGGTCTTGTTGAAAAGAACTAGCACCGCTGTTTTCCACAAGTCTGGGAAGATTCCCCTCCCGAGGCATTCGTTTAGGAGCGCCACAAAATACCCGGGATTTGCATAGTAGATTTCTCTGACTATGCTGAGGTCGAACCCATCCTTGCCTGGTGCTTTGCCCGTATTTAGACTGGAGAGGGCATTCTCCACTTCGTCTCTCGTGAAGGGGGGTCCTCACCAGTGTCCGGCGGGATCCGACTTTCTTCCTTATTTCTTTTGCTGAGGGGAGTCCCCTTCTCCTCGTCTCCTTGGAAGTGGTAATCCAAGAGACTTTCTACGGTACTATCAAGAGTCTTTGATAGGCTACCGTCTGCCCTTTCTACCGCTGCTAGTTTTAGCGGTTCGGTTATGGATCCCCTCGAGATCTTATAGGGGATCCCGAAAGGGTCAGCCGGAGTTTGAAACTCACACAGTTTTCTCCAGTAGGAGATTTTCGAGAGATTCAGTTCTCTCCTGTATGCTGAACGAGCCTTTTTATGCACTTCTGTGCACTCCCTGTCTTGCGGAGTAGCTTTTGCTCTTTGCAGAGCTTTCCTACTCCGCCTAGCTCTCGCCCTTAGAGCTTTTAGTTTCTCCGACCACCAGGGGTGGGGGTCCTTGGCTCCCCTTTTAATTCCCCTACTACTCTCGCATAGCGTTGTTATTTGACTGGTTAGTTCTTCAAAGAGGGAGTTGAGGTCCGACACTTCTGCGGCCTCTTCTTCCCTCCTACCTCCCAACAAGGTAGTTAACTTGGCTTTAAAAGCCCACCAGTCTAGATTCTTCATTAAGAATCTTTTGCGCTTGGGTCGGATGGGCTTTTCCGATCCCAAAACGAAAGATAGCGCTAGGTGGTCACTGCAGCTCTCGTCGTCCAGTACTTGCCAATCCTGGACAAGGCTGCGCTTTGAGACTCTGACGAGAGTCACGTCGATTCAAGAGGAGCCCCTCGCCCCTTGGAAGGTCGGGGTGCTCTCTGGATCGTTCAAGAAAACTCAGGTCTGCCGCGTTGGCAAAGTCCACTAGTAGCTGGCCGCGTTCGTCCTCGTTCTGATTGCCCCAGAGAGGACTCTTCGCGTTGAAGTCGCCTGCTATTATTATCTCATGACTGGGGAATTCCCCTAATAGAGCCATTAGCTCATTCAGCGTTTCTCTCAAATTGCCTGCCGGAGAACTGTATACGTTCACCATTAAAAATTTCGCATCACCACATTCCACGCCGAGGGCGACCACGTTCTCGGAGCATTTTATCTCGAGAACCGCTAGGGACGGGTCTTTCACGACCGTGGCCACCCTGGGCTTTGCCACCCTAGGGTGGTAGATCCGATAGGAGTTAGGGAAGCCCACCACTCTTCCCCCTGTTCGAATGGTTCCTGCAATAGCAGAATATGAGCTTTTTGCTCAGTGGCTGTCACCAGGGCCTGTGTTGTTGCTGCCCGTGCGTGGTGCAGATTGATTTGAAGCACCTTAACGTCTCTCTTTGGTTTATTATCCATAATGAGTGCGTTCTTTAGCAGAGCCAGTTCTCTGACAAGGCTTGGGCATTCCTTGTCTAGGCTCGAGTGGCCTACATCCACTCGACGCCTGAATCTCTTGTTGTTTGCCAAGCAGTTAGTGCAGACCGGGCTATTGCTGCACTCTTGGCGCTTGTGCCCGGTTTCCCCACACCGGGCACATCTATCCTGCTCTTCGGTGCACCTTGACCTAAAGTGCCCGAACCCGTTACACCTGTAGCAACGGACCTCCCTCAGATATTCCCTTACTGAGTGGACGGTCCATCCCACTCCGAGCTTGCCTCGCTTCATTACTTTTTTGAAGGTCAGTGGGTCCGCCTCTGCTACCCAGTGGCGTTTCCCACCCTTCACCTTCAACGAGAACTTGAGCTGGAGGCTGCTCTCCTCCAACTCTGGGTTCTGTTCCGCGAGACATTGCTCGACCTCTTCCCTTGACAGGTTTCCGTCTATCCCGTAGACGATAAACCTTGGATTCCTCTTAGCTGGCAATCTGGACCGAAGGTTCTCCTTCGTCACTGCATTGCTCTTTAGCTCCGAATCCAGTTTCTCTATATCTTTGGCGGAGGAGCATTCCACCATTACTCCTCCCCCATTGACCTTTCTAACTCCCTTAACCCCAATCTGGAGTTTGGCGGGGCAAATCTGAGTTTGCAGAGCCGCCTTTACGTCTTCCGACGAGGGAGAACCCTTGTCTGTTGCGGGGTAAACGAGAAGCACGTGCCTCTTCTCGACCCTCTTGGGTGCCACCTTCTTGGCTACCTCCTTCTTACACGTTTTTTGCTTAGGGGCCGTATTCCCCTTGCCTGGCTTCGCTCGAGCCGCTTCGGCATATGTCTTTGGAGCCGCGCTAGCGTGCTCACTTCTTTCCTGGAGTCTCCCTTGGATGAGACTCATCTCTATCACTTGCTTGGTGCAAGCTGCTTGTAGCGAGTTCGCTACTTTCCTTATCTTGGTTCTGGTGTTAACCAGAACCTTGTTTGAAGGATTCTCTAGAATCCTCTCCAACTCTTGGAAGAAGGAGTTGACTGCGCTTGCGAATTCCGACGGAATTGCCAAGCCGCAGTCTGCCTCAACGGGCTCACTTGGACCGGGGTTTGAGCCCCTGCGTCCTCTGCCATCTCTCTACTCTGGTTGCTAGCCGAGTGCAAGCCCTGGGACCTGTGTCCCTGGTCGGTTAGACTTAGAACGTTCGACAGTCAAGTGCTCAGCGGTACTCTAGGGTTCTTTCCGCTGTAACCTGCACTTGACCCCGGTTGAGTGCGGGATTTGGCCTGATCCGTAGATCAGGGGGATCGGCACGACGACGACGTACCCGCTCGTATGTCAGAGTTGCGCACCTTGCTATGACCGCAGCCCGGACTTTGCCCTTACAAGGACAGAAACGTGCATTGCAGGTCAAAAGCGAGTGGGAGACCATTAACATTGAACTTTCCATAAGCAGAAATGCAAAGTTCATGTGGCTCTCTGCAATGGTTTGGCGATACAGGTCAATGAAAGGAGATATTTAATTTGTCGCATATTGGGAAAATGCTGAGTTAAAGACATAAGTAATTGATAAACCTGAAATTTCTGGTGAAATTAATGAAAATATGTGCTGAATCTTTTTGTATGTTAAGTGAGGTGTAGGGAAAGAATGCATGTTACGTGCACTTGTTTTTTTGCATGGCATAAGAAGTTTAGTGAAGGCTGAGAGGACATTGAAGACAACGAATATGCGGGACGCCCAAGCACTTCAAAAACAGAAGACAATGTGGACAAAATCTGCACAGTTGTTTGAGACGATTGATAACTGAGTATTAGAACGATAGCAGGAAAAATAAACATCTGTTTGGCAAATTTTAAATTAAAATCTGTACATGACAAAGGTTTGTGCCAAAGTGATTTCGAAGCTTCTCTCATACCTGCACAAAACATAAATCTCAAGCAAATTTGTGCTGACATCAATCAGTCACACTAAGTTGTTCTCTGAGATTCAGAGGTTAGCTTTACAAAGAAAGAAAATCTGCCAGATAAATGTTTAACTGAGTATTTACGTACTGTTGCTATATCAAATGTCACCATTTGGCACACAGTTCAGCTTCACTGACATCCACCACATGACATGCACGAGACCCTCTGTAACACTTTATACTCATAATCTTTTTCTCATGCAGACATTCCTGAATCTGATACTCCCATGATTTCCTTGGCCTTCCTCTGCCTTTCTTTCCTGCCACTTGGGCTGAAAATGTTTTCTTAGTAAGCACCTCATCACTCATTCTTTCAACATGGCCAAACCATTGAAGCATATTAGTCTCCACCTTGCAAACAACATTTTGCCTCACATTACACAACTGCAGCATATCTTCATTCCTCACATAATCAGAATGTGTCTTCCCACAAACCTCCATAAGTAACGCATCTTTCCAGCACAAATGGCTCCTATGTCTTTTCTGCAATATCCAGGTTTCACTGCCATACATCAGAGTAGGAACAATTACACTTTCATACGCAGCCATTCGGAACTTTCTTGAGAACCCATCATTCCTGTGAAATCCTCCTAAAGCATCTATGACTTTCGAAAAAGAATTCACTCGCTTACTAATTTCACCACCTAATTTATTCTCTCTGTCAAACGTGCTTCCTAAATACACAAACTCATTCACCTGGTCAAACACTGTGCCAATTAGACTTATATTACATTCAATACTAACAGTTCCTCACTCAAAAACCATAACTGGTTTTTTCCTTATTTATACAATATAAGAAAAAGAACAAAGTTATGGTTTAGTGTTGACATTATGGGGCAAATTCAGGCAAACCCCAATATTTTAGAAAGTGTTGTTCATTGTGGTAAAAACTGGATCTTCCAAAATGGCCCTAAAATGAATATACGGCTAATGCATCATGAAACAAACACCAACATCATCAACGATGAAGAAAGCCTGGTAAAGGAAATCCAAGTTCAAAGCCATATTAACTGTTTTCTTTGACATTTAAGGGTGCTATTTTGGCAGATTGGGTTCCCGTTAGAGCAAAGAAAACCAGCATTACTGCAAACAGGTTCTGGTGACTTTGAGAGAATTGGTTAGATGAAAGAAGCCAGATTTGTAGAAAAATGGCTTCATTCTTCACCAGCACAATTCAGCGCTCACCAGCTCAATTCAGCGCTCTCAGTGAAGCAGTTGTTAGCCAGGAAACGCATCACAGCAGTTTAACATCCTGCTTATTCACCCAGATTTGGTCCCGTGCGACATTTTTCTTTTCCCTAAAGTCAAATCTGTATTCAAGGGGACCCATTTTGAGTCAGTTACTGTAGTGAAAAAGAAAATAACCAAGCTTCTCAAGGGGGATTGCACCAGATGAGCACAGCACTGCTCTGCTTCATGGAAGATCAGAATGCACCAGTGTATTGATTTGTAAGGGGAGTACATTAAAGATGATAAGAGTTAAAAGTGTAAGTTTTTTTATCTAACTAAAGTTATAGTATCATTCTTGTTATTTAGTAGCGATACTTCTTATGTGAACAGATTTTGAAAAGCTTTTTCACAGAAAAAGCTGTTGTTTCATTAAGACCAGATTTTCATTTTTTTCTTTCACAGTGGGTTATTTCAATATATATTGGAATATTCCAGACATACTGTTTACCTTTGAGGTCCATTTCTGGAAAAAACGTTACATTTCACACACATTATTTGGACTATTCAAATGAAAAAAAATGAAGTTATATATCAGTGCTTGAAAAATACCATGCTCGAGATGCCCAGGGCATGTAAATTATTGGCCTGAGCAGGTAAAAAAAAAACCCTAGGTGCTCGTTTAGGGCAACTAAATTTTAAGAATAAAAAAAGGTGGAATAAAATTTCCTACTACAGGAAAAAAAGACAGTTGTCTCATGTCGTGTTTCATCTCACTGCTACTCACAGGAAGTAGTATTATTGTTACAGAGTGCCAAGGACAGAAGAATATTACTTAAATTGTGTTAGCTGCCACAGTGGCACAGTAAGCGATGGCTTATGGCCATTCGTCCGGAAGGGGTCCGGGTTGGAATCCCGGTGAGGCATGGGTGTTGTGTTTGCCTTACGGCACTGGCCGTCTCCCTTCCCTGGAATCAGTGACCCTAAATTAGGGACGGGCGACTGCTTATAGCTTGAGTTGCTCACGGTGGTCGTTAAACCTCCAATAAAAAAAAATAAAAAAATTATGTTATGCTCTAGGTTCAGAAATTGGAACCATATGTAGTTTTGATCCAAATGTTGTTTATAGTTAGCAATGGGATGCATGCCTCTGATGGAACTAGGCTCCGGTGTTTAGTGACAAAGGACAAAAATTTTGGTGAAGGAACATGGCAGAATCACTAAATTTCTCAAATATCAATTTCATCATCACCCCGTTTAACTCCAATTTCAGCATCATGATTTTGAAACTTGAGCTAATGCTTTTGTGCATTGAATAGTTTGAATATAGACCCTTAAAACGGAAATGTAAAACATGTAACAAAAGTTCATATTTTTTGCTTTAAAAAAATGAAGATTCTGATTTGTTATTTTAAAAGATAAATTTTCCAGGACATCCATCTTTTGCTACCTGGGCAGGTAAATAATTCCTCTACATGCCCACCCGGGCATGTAACTTTTCAGATATTTTTCAAGCCCTGTATAAATTGTAGCTTTTATTACACAATGTAGATACTTTAGAATTTGTGAAAGTGGTAAATTAGAGTTGCAAATTTTGTAGAATTTATTGTGTATGCACTTGTGTGTTAATGGTTTAATGTTTTGTATATATGTTGATGTTGATCATGGAAAAGCTTTTGATTCAGTGAAACCACATCAGCTGTTATAATGTCTTGAAATTCTGTAGTATTGAAGATGCATACATGAATATTATTTATAACATCTATGAAAGTGCAAATGCAAAGGTTTAACTGTTCAGGAGTGCAGCACATATTAAATTGGAAAGGGAGTGAAACAAGGTAACACCATATCTCCGAAGCTCTTCAATGCAATATTGCAGAATGTCTTTCAGTCATTGAACTTGGAAGACAAGGGGATAAAGATGAATAAAAACTTGTTTACGCACCCACTTTTTCTACATCACATTGCCTCTCTTTGAAGTTAAACATTATGTGTGAAAGTGTGATAAAAGTGTTGGTGATTTTACAGATATTGTGATGCTATATTTATGCAGTAAATCCTTCAACCAATGTGCAAAGCCTGGGATATACATGATGGATCCTGTGTATATCATTGCCATTCTAGGTGATTTTGTTATTGCAGTCATTATGCCATTCTGTACATTTCTGTATATTCTGTCTATATCATCTTTTTTATATCCAACTTTTATACCTTTACTTTAAATATTTTCAATATGATATTTAAAGATAAATATACACTGCTGGACAATTGCTAAGGACGGATCATAAACGGCTATATAGCGCATAAAAAAGTAAGTGTAGTTGGATGCCAAGTGAAATAAAATAATGTCAGAATGCCAGGACATTACAAGAAAGACAATTTATTGTGCTCTGAAATCCAGAAGGCTTTGGAACGTGTTCAAGGGACAAACAGGGCATTTTGTGCAGAATACGTAAACGTGAAAAATGCAATTACCTTCCGCAGGCGTTCCGGCGTAAGATGTCAATACGGGATATGGCCACCATGGAGGGCTATGCAAGATTCCACACGTCGTGTCATGCTTTGCACAACATTATCAAGCAGCTGTTGGGGTAATTTATCCCATTCCTCTGTCAGTGCACGGGTGAGGGTGTCCTTGTTTATTGTAGGGCATCGGCGACCAGCAAGATTCCTTCCCAAAGCATCCCACACATTTTCAATGGGATTCAGATCTGGAGAACGTGCTGGCCATACGAGGCGTTGAATATCCTTGCTCTCAAGACACTCCTGGACAGCGACTGTTCGATGACATGTTGCGTTGTCTGTCGTCCATGAAAATGAATCTATCACCGACAGCACCACGGAACATGCGAACATGAGGTAGCAGATCATCATTATGTATCGTTGGCCAGTCATAGTCCCAGTTGGAAGCACATAGAGGGACGTACGGCCATTGATCATGATGCCAGCCCATACCATGACACTACATGTCGGATATCGGTCCCTTTCCTGTATGTTTGCTGGACAATATGCAGTACCACTATCATGCCAGATCAGTTGTCGTCGACAATCAGACGATAGACTGTATCTACTCTCATCTGAGAAGAGGACAGCAGACCAGTCGTTATCAGTCCAATTACGATGTTGATGGCACCATTGCAAATGGGCGGTACGGTGACGTCTGGACAATGGGATGCACACAGCAGGACGGCGGGCGTATAGTCCTCCTTCATGCAAACGTCTGGCGACAGTTTTTCGGGAGATCCGCTTGCCAGTAGCAGCCATAAACTGATTTGCTACCTCACTAGCTGTGCTGCGCCGGTGTCTTTTTGTTGATAGCACTATGTACCGATCTTCTGCAGGTGTCGTACTGCGAACACGACCTCCCCGTGACGTTTGCTACACTCTCCATTTGTTTGAAATGATTTCCAAAGCCTTGAAACAACACTGTGGCTGACGTCGAACTCCCTGGAAACATCTGTTATTTTTCGCCCTTCTTCAATCTTGCCAATAATACGGCGACGCGTAAAATCATCTAGGTGATGTCGGGAAGATATACTGAAACTTGCAAGTTTGTCAATTGATTCTTTCCCTTTCAACTTTGCGTTTGAACAAGAACGGTCAATACGCGTCAAATCCTTTATATCTCTTATCAGCGCTATGACGTCACGAAAAAGTTCGGCAATCCAAAATTTGCATACGCACAACACGTCTTACTGTATCCCGCACTTATGCTAATTTCCACTTTTTCCTGCCTTCCATTTTATGGTTGCTATCGTTGCTATTGTCATCCGTCCTTAGCAATTGTCCGGCAGTGTATTATTTTGGTTGTTAGATGTATGTATATTCTATGCTGCATGGAACCACGCTCTTTTTGCTTCAGTTTTGTACTCTTTAGTGTAGCGCTGGATGCTTTATTTCTTTGTGTGCAATTATATCTAGCTTCTCTGCCATGAAAAAGCCTCCCAGTGCAGAGCTAAAATTTGGGGATTTGTAATTACCATATTACACCAATAAATACAGGGGTTTATCAAAATAATGGAAGCACTGTTTATGGAGAAATATTTATTAATAAGCTGTAAGCCTGCTTTGGGCTTTGAGAACAGAAGCAGTTCAACTTGGAATAGACTTGTACAAGTCATGCATGTACGAATAATGGAATTTGGGACCATTCTTCGTGCAAACCATGTCCCAACTGTGCCAGTGATGTTGGAGGTGGAAAGTGTGTTCTGACCTTTTGCTCCAGATATTTCCACAAATGTTCAATAATATTGAGATCTGAAGATTAAGATGCAGCTGCTGCACCTGATCCTTGTTCTCTGCAAACCACACCATGATGCATTTCGCACAATGCATAGGTGCATTATCTGCTTAAACCCAGGGACAATCATTAGAGAACAATGCCTGCAACATTGGGTGCAGGTGATAGGTGATCCCATGCACCCAGGTTGTGCCACATTGCAGATGTACTCTGCAGGATAGCCAGTGGCTCTAAGGAAGCCCTGATATGGCATCCCATAGAATCAGGGATCCACCTCCATGCTTCACAGTCAGAACCAAACATTCAGGTGGTTACACTTCTGCAGGTTTTCACCAGACGTTCACTCTACCAGTGGTGGGAAGCATGATTGTTCAGCCTGAATGACACTTTTCTGGCCTCTTGATGTTGGTCAAAGCTTGTTCTCCCTGTGTAGAAAGATTAACAAAAGTTTTGTTTACTTCTGAAGAACTTGAATGTTTTTGCCTGGTTCCACATACTGATTCCAAGTTCCTCAAACTGTTGCCAGTTACCAAACTGAAATGTTTTCACTGTGTATTTTGTAATTCTGTTG
Organism: Macrothele yani; assembly: GCA_039090855.1. Taxonomy (NCBI): domain Eukaryota; kingdom Metazoa; phylum Arthropoda; class Arachnida; order Araneae; family Macrothelidae; genus Macrothele; species Macrothele yani. Next base: position 385,399 of record CM077031.1, on the reverse strand, counting down.
CTGTTGTTGTAATTAAGTTGCTTAAAACATCACTTATTAGCTTAGAAGGCTCATTGATGGCACTGTTTTGTTTTTATGTAATAACTTTCTTTCATTAGTCTCTTGTTTTTATGAGATTCATACATACATACATACATATCACTAAGCTGTTCTCTGAGATTCAGAGGTTAGCTCCAAAAAGAAATACAAACTTCCAGATATTTTTACTTATTTTTGTCGTATCAAACTTCGCCATTTACAGCGATCTTGACATACAACTCGTGCTTCACTGATATCCATTACACGCCGTACACAAGATCTTTTATACTTCATACTCATAATCTTTTTCTCATGCAGACACTCCTGAATCTGATCCACCCATGTCTTCCTTGGCCTTCCTCTGCCTTTCCTTCCTGCCACTTGGGCTGACAATATTTTCTTACTAAGCATTTCATCGCCCATTCTTTCAACATGGCCAAACCACCGAAGCATATTGGTCTCCACCTTGCTAACAACATTTTGCTTTACATCACACAACTGCAATACATCTTCATTCCTCACACAATCAGATCGTGTCTTGCCACAAACCCCACGTAAGTAACGCATTTCTCCAGCACACAGACGACTCCTATGTTTCTTCTGCAGTACCCAGGTTTCACTGCCATACATCAGAGTAGGAACAATTACTGTTTCATACACAGCCATGCGGGACTCTCTAGAGAACCCATCATTCCTGTGAAAACCTCCCAGAGCAGCTATGACTTTCAAAGAAGAATTCACTCGCCTACTGATTTCACCATCCAACTTGTTCTCTCTGTCAAACATGCTTCCTAAATACACAAACTCACTCACCTGGTCAATCACAGTGCCATTTATACTTACATTACATTCAGTGCTACCCATTCCTCTCTCAAACACCATAACTTTGGTTTTTCCCTTATTTATACTCAGTTTGAATTTCATGCAAACTTCGTGCATCCGAGTCAACATACTCTGCAACTCACTTTTGCTCTCTGCCAACAGGACAGTGTCATCAGCATACAGCAATCTGCACACACGGATATCACCAAGACATAAGCAGCAATCTGCACACACGGATATCACCAAGACATAAGCCGCTATTATCTATTTTGGCCTCACGCATGCATGCATCCATAACATTACACAACCATGTCTAACTCCTGCACCAATGGAAACCCATTTTGATAAAACACCATTCACTCGTACACAAGCTCTACTGCCAGCATACATGGCTTTTACACTATTAAGTAGATTCCCAGTAACACCATATTCATTCAATACCTTCCACAAAAGTGTCCTATTGACTCGGTCGTAAGCTTTCTCTAAATCTATGAAGGCAATAAAAACTTTCTTCCCAACAGCCAGATACTTTTCAATCATCATGCGTAATGCAAACATCTGGTTAGTGCAGCCTTTACCAGGCATAAAACCACTCTGAACATCCCACACTTTCTCAGATGCAAGATCCCGTACTTTTTCAATAACAACCTTACCAAACACTTTCCCTGGCACACTCAGTAGGCTAATACCACGATAGTTCTTGCATTCAGTCTGATCACCTTTTCCCTTATACAAGGGAACAATGATAGCATCCTTCCAATCTGGAGGGACCATTCCTAACTCCCAGCACAACTGGCAAATTTCAGTTAACCAGTCAATTATAGAGTCACCACCATACTTCAATATCTCTGCAGTTGTGCCATCAACTCCTGGAGCCTTACCATTCTGAAGAGATTTTAGAGCTTTACACACTTCTTCTCTTGAGATCCCTCCTGTGCTTTCATCCCTCATTGTGACATCATCTGCATCTGTCTCAGAATCATTTTTGCTCTCCTGATCTAATAACTCACAGAAGTATTCACCCCATCTGTCACTTAACTCGTTGAGCTCCCATATCATTTCCCCAATCTCATTCTTCACACAACTTGCAACTTTGTTTCCCCTATTTTTCCTGAGTCTCATGTACTTCCAGAAGAACTTTCTATCTTTCCAAAAAGCCAGTTCATGCCTTTCCACTTTCTCTTTCCTATCTTTTGCCTTACTGTGGCGAACCAGCTTAGCAGCTTCACGCTTCTTACGGCGATATTCATCCACAGAGACTCTACCTTGCAACATCCCCAAATAGGCTTCCTTCTTTCTCTTTACCGCCTCTTCAATCTCACTATTCCACCAAGCATCATCTCTATTGTTAACCACTATTGTGATGCCACAGACCTCTTTAGCAGCGGTGACAACACAGTTCTTAAAACATTCCCACTTCTTTTCTACATCCCTCTCACGAGACTTCAGATCCTTCAGTCGTTCTCTGAGTAAGTCAGAATACCGCTGATGATCTTCAAGGAGCCTATCAACCTTTATTCTTTCTATTCTGGGTCTCTTCCTATTCCTTTTCCTCCAACCAACATTAAGTTTCACTCGTGACACTACCAAGTAATGATCAGAACCAACATCCGCACCTCTCATCACACGGGTGTCAACAACTAAGTGTTTCAAACACTGATCATAAAAAACAAAAGCTATCACACTCTTTTGACCAAGAGTACGATTTTCCTAAGTATATGTGTGGATATACTTGTGGTTGAAAAAATGTATTAGATACACACAAATCATTCTCAATGCAGAGTTTAATTAATCTTTTACTGTTATCATTCACACAAGGATCATTAAACTTACCCAGAACATTGTCAAAAATTGCATTCTGCAGACCTTCTCTAGCATTGAAATCCCCTGCTATTATAACTTTTTCTTTAGCACCAAACTGGCTCAAAACAGCTTTTAGCTCATTCCAGAAATCTTCTTTTTTTATCAGAAGGTTCCGAGTCACAAGGAGCATACACTACAACAATTACAATTCTCTGAAGTTTCACTTTCAAACGAATCCAGATAATTCTCTCACTTACGCAACTATAGTGAATCAAGTTGTTCTTCATCTTTTCACTTAAAATCACACCTGCACCAGCCTGTCCTCTCATATTATCCAATACTCCAGACCACACACTCACCGTGCCATTCACTTCTTCTACCCCAATTTCCTTCTTTGGTTTCACTTACACACAGCACATCCAGTCTATACTTATTCATCTCCTCAATGACCGCACTCATCTTGCCATTCATACCTCTAGTATTCCAAACACCAATCTTACATTCACTCAGCCGAGATCGCTTTCTCATACGCCGTTTAGAAAGTCCAGGTCGATTCCGTGGCGGACCGTCCTTCTCAAGTGTGGTAGGTCCACCATATCCCACACTTGAGTCATTCTTAATATTTCTTTTTGTCTTTTTAATCAGGTAAGTACATCAGTGTGGGGGATTAGCCCACAGCTGAGGTTTCCAGTTGGTCATTCAACCTAAGGATTCTGGAACAAAACCCAGTGAGTTGGGGTCTTTTCGCCAATGTCACACAGAACCAGCTTGCACCTCTCCACGATTCACAGAGGCCCTAGTTGCTGTTGTGTGTGCCATTGTTACCACGGAGCGCCCCAAGGAGGCAAACCCATCGCTCACTACGACCGCCTGCTTTTTTTTTTTTTTATGAGATTCATAGTCCAATATTTTGATTTCTTCCCATAAAGGCTCACATTTGCAAAACTGCATATGATTTGCTAATACACTGTTTTTATCTTTGTTGTTAATAGCCATTTAATGTTCTTTAATTCTGATTTCCAATTTTTGAGACTTTGGCCAGTATAATTACTGTTGCAATTAAGTGGAATTTGATATACAAAATTTTTTCTTTCCATCTTGTCTATTGTATTTCTGTATGTTTCTTTATTAGCTAAATATGCTGTTTTGTTTTCTGCTGTGGTGGCTACTTTTATGTTATTCTTTATTAAATGTTTCTTAATTTTGGTATTTAATTTTCCATAATTGGCCATTGGTATATACTTGATTATTTTATCAATTTTTTCAATCTTTTCATTGTTATTTTTAGATTGTTTTTGTCTGACATTTTTTACAATGTTAAAGATAGTTTTTTTGGAGGAAAATCATTGTCTATTAACTTTAAAGCCATTTCTGTCATTGCTTCTACTTGATTTTTATCCGATGAAAGTAATTTAGTTCTCATTATTAAATTGTTTGCTGTGTTAATTTTCACCGCTTTTGAGTGGTACGAGCCAAAATTTGGTAATATGTTGGATTTTTCTTTCTTGAAATTATGAATAAATTCCAAACTTTTTGTATCTCTCACGATCTTTATGTATAGATACTGAATTTCACTGTTCTTTTTGTCTAATTCAAAACTAATGCTGATTAATGATTAATCTATTATGAAGATTAAACAAAATTTCTTCAAATGGAACTAGAACCAAAGGAATATATCTGGGTAAAGCCTTAAGTAAGTGATTTAACCGAGTGACACGTTGTTAGTCTTCAGCACCCCAGTTTTTATGTGCTCAGCACCACCTTACATGATTTGTTGCATTGATGTGGGTAATCAGAGGTTTCTGGATTGTAGCAAGACCATAAATATCGGCACGATGGAGTTCTTAACCAACTGTTATGACAGAAATGGGGTGTTCAACTTTACTGCTATTTTTAGTGCCATGGTCTTGTGCTTCTGTTGTACAATCTGTCCACCTATTCCTATCTGACATCTCCATACGGTGTCCGCAATTTGCCCTGTTTGAGGCAACAACTTGTTTTTTTTTTATAGGTAGTCATAATCTTTGATACAGTTCCTCATGTTAACACCTATTAATTCTGGTGTTCTGTTTACTGCAAGATGTGCACCAATGATGATGCCCTGTTTGAGGTTACTGAGATCTGACATTGTCAACAGTTACTACACAACAGCTGCTTAACCTGTGACTGTGGCACTGTTACATGATAGCTGACATCGTATTGCAACCCTGTATGTGCCGCATATCGTGGATGATGTCTTCCCTGTGATTTGCATACAGCACATTGTGTGTACTCCGTTTCCATTATTTTGATAAATCCCTGTAAATTAATTTATTACTACATTGTATGTACTCTCATCTCGCACTGTTTGGGGTACTGTTAATTGATATATCAGTGTTACTTTTCATATGCCAGAGACTTACTTGGAAATGATTGAGGCCTTTTTTTATAAGAAGATGCATGATTACATACTGTTCATGCAAGGTGAGATGAATACAATACTAGATAGGAATCGCACTGCTAATTGCATTCTTCGCAATTTGCCAAAAAAAAAAAAATATATATATATATATATATATCGTTCTGTTATAAACACACTTTGGTGAAAATAAATTGAATTTGACGAATGAGTTGGTATAAACTTTAAAAAAGCCAGAGTAACTGCTGCTAGAGATATGCTTAATTGTTACTTAATTAGTCTCTGGGTGGTGCGACAGCATGTCTTCAAAAGTGAGTCACCTTTCAGGTTTTTTCTCTCTCATTTGAATTCTACTGTCTACTTCTATGTTGAATAAGAATTATAACTTCCAACCACGTGATTGTGAATGGCTTTTTGCATTAGTTCCCTTTTTTTCCAAATATTGGATGACTGTAGGTTAACTGATTTTCTCTTCATATTTCCTCATTCATTCAGCTTCAGTCAGTTGAGGAATTGTTTACAACGCAAAACTGAAAAAGGGTGAAATCGCGGGGTGACGATATGAAGTTATATGTAATATTCAGAAAATGGCACCTATTTATGCTCATGCCATGAACTTTTTAAAGCCCTCTTGTATATCTGAGAATGCAAAATATCCAACCAGTGGCAGTATAATGGGAAACTAGTGTAATTACATGTTCTGTTACTTGTAATAAAAACTGACAGTCATAGGCACTGTGCACAAATATATAGAGAGAGCTGTAGAAATCACAGCATTGTATTTTATTTTGCAGAGTCATTGTACTGTAAATGTGGTGAGAGAGAGATGCCATTTTACATATATTGTAGTGGCATAGGGATCATTCACAAAGTGAATTTTATTAAACTCTTTAGTGCACAATGAGGTAAGCAAAGGATGTATTATGTGTTGTAGAACTGTCTCATACAAGGAAAGATAACTTTAATTAGCAAAACAAAATTATGTTTACATAGTTGTAGCTTTATTTTTCATAGTAGTCTCCTTGCAGACCATAGATTTTTTCTAACGGACCACAAGCATTTTGATCCCATCATAAAAGAGAGTTTTAGGCTGTCCCTCACATGATTAATGTTACCAACCAGACAGTGCTCCCTTAAGTGGACTAAAGAGGTGAAAATTGCAAATCACTTAAAAATAGATTGAAAATCAATTTTTTTTTTTTTTTTAATTACCTGATCTTAAGTCCACTTTAGATCAGGTTGCAATTATCTTGCTACACTTTAGGTCCAGGTTGTAAGGTTGATTTCGAAAAACCACAAATTGAGTTTTCACCATGGTTGCAGACGCTCTGTGGTTGTCGGCACTGCCAAAAGAACAGTTTTCAACAACAGCCCTCTTCTTTCATTGTGAATGACAGGTTTCAAATTGTCTTTAAGTGTTGATGAATATGTTGCACTATTACCAGTTTGTTTGTGCCCCTACTAATGTTTCAGTCCATGCATATCCCTAAACGGGGTTACTGAGATATTCTTTGGCAGAGGGGACACTTTTGAACTTATTTTTTTGGGAAGGGAGGGAAAGGATGAAGGGTATTTCCACTGCACACTTTGTTTCTTACTTTCAGGGTCAAAGTGGAACCCTCCAGTATCACTCCCTTTGACAGTCCTTTCCAGTAAGCTCAGATCTTCATAATGCTGCAAAAACCTGAAAATCTCCATACACTGTTTTCTGTAATAATCAATCAGCTTTTCTGGGACCCACCTACCATGCCCTTTCTGGGACCCACCTACCATGCCCTTTCTGGGACCCACCTACCATGCCCTTTCTGGGACCCACCTACCATGCCCTTTCTGGGACCCACCTACCATGCCCTTTCTGGGACCCACCTACCATGCCCTTTCTGGGACCCACCTACCTTGCCCTTTCTGGGACCCACCTACCTTGCCCTTTCTGGGACCCACCTACCATGAGCTTTTGGTCAAATAGATTTGCAAAGATTAATAGCTTATTCTTCTTTTCAACATACAGGGTGGATGATATTGAGTCAGAGAGTTGGAGGGTTTGCGTGAATTTTAGTAAATTCTGGGACCCACCTACCATGCCCTTTGTAGGACCCACCTACCATGCCCTTTCTGGGACCCACCTACCATGTCCTTTCTGGGACCCACCTACCATTCCCTTTCTGGAACCCACCTACCATTCCCTTTCTGGGACCCACCTACCATGCCCTTTCTGGGACCCGCCGCCCCGGTGGCGCAGTGGTCTAAGCGATGGCCTCTGATCATTTGTCTGTAAGGGGCCTGGGTTGGAATCCCGGTGAGGCATGGATGTTGTGTTTGTCTTACGGCACTGGCTCTCTCCCTTCCCTGGAACCAGTGACCCTAAATTAGGGACGGGTGACTGCTTATAGCCCATTGAGTTGCTCACGGTGGTCGTTACACCTCCAGTCAATTGAAAAAACCTTTCTGGGACCCACCTACCATTCTCTTTCTGGGACCCACCTACCATGTCCTTTCTGGGACCCACCTACCCTGCCCTTTCTGGGACCCACCTACCATGCCCTTTCTGGGACCCACCTACCATGCCCTTTCTGGTATCCAAAGTAATCATGCACCAGTGCATAGGCAGAGCCACAACTTACATCTAACACACTGAAGTGTCATCCAATCAGAGATTACTGCCTAGTAACAAGTTGCGCCACCTCTTATCCTAGTGATGGCAGCCACATTATGAGACATGGACCCCATGAGCTTGCAAAAAATATTCTGCTGGTATCGCCATCCATGCCTCCTCCTAACCTGTCCATAATTTGTTTAGGTTTACAGCTGATGGGATATGTGCCCAAACAGCGTGTTCAAAATGATATCCCGAAGATGTTTGACAGGGTTTAAATCCAGGCTTCTTTAGGTGGCCACTGAAGTTTTTCAAATGCACTATAATGCTATTGTAACCATGCACTAGCCAGGTGGGACCTGTGGAATTAGGGATGAGCAGTTAGTTGTCTTGCTGGAATACATCATTACCACTGCAATACATGTTGGACATGAATGGGTATAAATGATTGACTAGGATCTCCTCATATTTGGAGGCTCTCAAAGTCAACTGTATATGTACCAAAGGTCCCTAAACATTTCAGCTGAAGATACCCCAGACCATCATTGAGCCACCACTAGCCTCTGTACTGTTCCAACATGACATGAAGGGTACATGGTTTCATGAGGTTGATGCCAGATCTGCACTCTCCCATTGATGCAGTTTAAATCTGTATTCATCATTCTAGGCTATTTGCTTCCATTTCTCTGTGGTAGGTGTGCTTTTGCCCATGCAAGGTGTCATGTCAACAGTGAGACTCTTGTGGCATGGCGGCTCCTGAACCTTAGACATTTATGAGAGTATGTTGCACTGTTCTTGCATTGATATTGGCAACTAGAACCATTTTTAAAATCGATGGTGATTTGTGATATTGTCTTTCACTTATTAGTTCAAATGGTGCTGTTGATTAGACTGCATAAAGTCTGAAAGATGAGTAGTTAAAGGATGTTTGAAATCGTAAATGGATCACTCAAGATATTTACTAAACCCCAAAACAACAAATATGTTTCTATGGAATTTTTTGAGAGCGGTTAAACAACAAATGTAGTAAGAGACTTCCACAGGAATCCCGTGGAACCTAGAAAACAGGGGAAATTTGGAATTCTCAGGGAATTTGTAAAGAATTTTTCCAAAATTCAAGGGAAACTCTGGGAATTTCTTATTTTGCCAAACAACTTTTTTCCCCCAGATTTCAGACTTTTGTAGATTATACACGGTCAAGTCACATTATTGTGACTACCAGCTAATATCTGGAGTCGCCATTGTGTGCAGCGTGGACAGCAGCTAGACGGGCTGGGAGTGACTCAATAAGGTACTGGAAGGTGTTCACAGGTATGTGGAGCCATGCTGACTGCAGTACATCTGACAGCTGCTGGAAGGTGCGTGGTGGAGGATCCATAGAGCGAACAATAAGATCGAGGTGGCCCCACAGATGCTCAATTGGGTTTAAGTCTGGGGAATTAGGAGGCCAGGGAAGTACTTTGAAGTCTTCATCGTGCTCTTCCAACCACTCTCCGACATTTCTAGCTGTGTGACACGTCGCATTGTCGTTCTGGAAGATCCCATCCACCCCAGGGAAGACAATCAGCATGTATGGGTGTACGTGGTCTGCAAGGATGGACTCATAACGAATTTGGTCCATAGTGTCTTTCACAGGTATGAGTGGCCCAGAGAATGCCAGGAAAATATTCCCCATACCATAACGATGCCCCTACCAGCTTGTGTTCTTCCAGCAATGGTTGAAAAGTGTTTGTTCTCTGATGCTTCTCGCCTTATACGCCAACGTCCATGCGTTCAATGAAGTAGAAAACGTGACTCATCAGACAAGGCAATTCTTTGCCGATCAGCAGAGGTCCAATTCCGATACTGCCGTGCAAATGTAAGCCTTTTCTGCCGATGCACCTTCGTTAGCAAAAGTGCAGTGACCATCAGTCTGCATCGGAGCCCCATATGCAGCAGGGTTCGCTGAACTGTCATTTTAGACACACTTCTGGTAGTCAAGTCCCCTGGTTCATTCGGCAAGTGAGTTGCTCTACTGTAGAGTGTCAATCAGCCCTAACGCACCTTCGAAGCCGACGTTCACCTGTCAAATCAACAGCATGTGGTGCTCTGCAGTTTTCACATCGCATATTCACAATAGTTCCATTTCTCCAATCACAATACACTTTAACCACAGCAGCACACGCACAGTTCACAAACCGCTCAATTTCAGAAATACTGCCACCCTTAGCTCGAAAGCCAATAGTCATCTCTTTTTGCAAATCTGATAAATCACTCCTTTTATGCATGACTGCAAGGGGTGATATGTTTTCAAAATGCTTACAGCACACCTTATATACCCTCCAAGCCAGGTCACACCACGTTCCTTCTTTCATTGGCTACGTGCTGTTGACGTCAAAAGTAAAAGGTGGTCACAATAATTTGACTCGACTGTGTATTTGTGTATTACTAAGTTTTAAAATGATCCAGAGTTGTTGTTTTTCCACGACACAACTGGATACTTGTTTTGCAGTTCCTACAATTCACTCACTTAACAAAAGTGCTGCAGCTGTGTATGGAAAGGTACCAAATCCTGTACTAAATGCACATCTTTTGTATGTATACTCACCTCAGGTACAAAAGCAGCTTCCATGTGCCATATTAATGACTCACTCAGTGTGGCATAAGCCACAGGGTGTTTGACATGCTCTGTCTGCTTTCTGATGTCAGAGGCCTTCCTGGAGACTACGAAAAAATTTTGATAAAAAATATATAAAAATATCAATTTAAATGACTGAAAGTTTTATATTGGGATTTTAATTATGGACTGTCTATGTAATCTGGATGTTCATTATATGATGTATTTTCATTTTCCCTCATATGTGAGAAGAACATGTTGAACAGAAGTTTTTTTGCAAAAAAATTAACAAAATCTTGTATCTACATTTAAAAAAATATTTTCAGTCCAAAAGAAAAACATAATAGGAATTATAGAAAATAAATTTATTAAGGTGCATTACCTCTAAAATTTTTGGTCTATGCACTAGATTATTGTCAGGAGTTCCTGTGTCTTACAACTTCCACTGGTCTGGCAACCTAGCCTGATTGATTTGGGTAAATCATATTGATTGAGCAATCTGGATTAGGCAAATCAACCAGGCTTGGTTGCCAGACCTAGCCTGGTTGATTTGGGTAAATCATATTGATTGAGCAATCTGGATTAGGCAAATCAACCAGGCTTGGCCACCAGACCTAGCCTGATTGATTTGGGTAAATCATATTGATTGAGCAATCTGGATTAGGCAAATCAACCAGGCTTGGTCGCCAAACCTAGCCTGGTTGATTTGGGTAAATCATATTGATTGAGCAATCTGGATTAGGCAAATCAACCAGGCTTGGTCGCCAAACCTAGCCTGGTTGATTTGGGTAAATCATATTGATTGAGCAATCTGGATTAGGCAAATCAACCAGGCTTGGTCGCCAGACCTGTGGAAGTAGTAAGACGCAGGAACTCCTGATGATCAGCTAGTGTATAGATGAAAATTTTGAGAGGTAATGTACCTTAATAAATTTGTCCTTTATAATTCCTGTTAGGTTTTTTTTTTTTCATACTGACAGTGATTAGAGGAAGTCATGAGGTCATTCATTACTAGAAAAATATTTCACTGAAGGAAGATTAACCATTTTTTGAACCTGCGAAAATGTGTGCATTTTCTCTGAATTGATAAATACGTGTTAAATAACTATGTTCTTCATAACTTTATTTGTTAGCCTTAATTTCAGATAAGCAATTTTTTGCAATTGCTGCCTGCCTAGAATTTGATAGATCATACTTTCAATACATTACATTATTCCTTAATTCCCTAAAACCTTTTTGCTTTTCAGATTTCTGACTTTTGTTTGTGATTACTGCCTGCCTGGAATTTGATAAATCTTACTTTCAATACCATTACATTTTTCCTTAATTCCCTAAAAAATTATCAACTGAATTTTGAAAATTGCGTATTACAAAATTTTATTCAGGTTTTGCAGACACAAGCAGTCCACCTTGTGTCTTTTAACATGGAGCAGTTAGGCAAAACAGATTGATGTACTCATTCTGTGAGAAACATATTACGAGAGAACCAACAAAACAACAGATCAAAGCCCTTTGTTGGTTGGTTCTCTTGCTACACGTTTTGCTGAAGAGGAGCTTATTTGGTCATTATGCTTAGCTGTAGTGTATTTTAGCAAAAAAGAAAACTGAAACTAATCAACTGGCAGAGTTTTTCTTGCTTGTGAAATTTTTCTGTTTTAATGTATTAATAAATCCTATGTTAGTAGTACACAACTAAGATTCACAAAAGACCCTGGGGTTGTAGTACTGAAAATTATGTGCCTTATGCATTTAATTATTAATAAAAAACAGGTAACTGGTATAAAGATCAGTTATATAAAGAATTTACAAATGTGTGCTTTGGTGAGGAAAGTCCAGAAGGGAATGAAATGTAAAGGTTCATCACAAAATAATTTTGGGTTGCCACTCTGGAAAACTTTCAACACCTCCTGGAAAACCTGAAAAAAGTTAGGGAATATCTTTTTTAACTTTTGAGTGGGAACCTTGACAAGCATTTTGCTTGCGTGAGCAAAAACAATTTCTCCTGCTTTGAAATCAATGGTATTTTTTGTGTCATTCTATGGCTGAATTGTCTGGTGCAAACTGGTCCCTTACTCCTTTAATCTGTTGGGCCCCATTTTGAATCCCTGTGAAAACATAGATGTTTTGTCTGTTCTCTCCCCTCGAACAAGTTATCTTAAATCACGAATGGGTGATTTCTTATAGTTGCAGGTAGACGTAAAATGGTTGCTAAGCTGAATAAATAAAAAAAAAGTCTTTCTTTTAAAATTATGTGAAAGCCTCATGCAAAGCAACAATACACAGAAATGATTGAGAAGTTGAACTTTAGTGGTCCTTTGGTGCACATCATGCATCTTAGACTAGTTGACCTATGGTTTTTATGTTTGGTAGAATGAAAGAAGGGAGTTTGTGTGACAGATTTGATCTTCTGTGCTTCACTTTTACACATTTTCTGGAATGTGTGGTTAAGTAGTGCAATGCTTGTGTCTGCTATGTTATCCTTGAACCCTGTGACTAGTGTGAATGTGCTAGATGCATTCAATGTCCCCCTTGTCCAAAATGGCTTGAAAATGGGTGACTCATTCTGTCCCTACTGCTCTGAAAATGGTTTGATTGCTTCAGGTGCAACTCAGCTGACTACTACCTGAAACAGTTTGCACGTGTAGAACATGTTCGTTGTTGCCCTGAGGATTAACAAATGACTTGAATGCACCCAGTGCATTCCTACCCCAGGTGCAACAATTTCAAGGGCAAGACACTCCACAAACTGAAATCCCTATTTTGTGCTTAAAAAGTTGCTTCCCCAAACACCTTAATTTACATTCTTTCAAATGAAAGGCACTTTTGCTGGTGTGGATATACTCTTTTTGGAGTATATTCTTTTTGTGTTTAGAGATAGCATCTGTTTTACAGGTTAACCCAGCATTGCCTCCGCATAGAAGAAACTCCATTAACTTTTCCTGGTGCGAAATAACATTTCTACCTTTTGGATCATCGTGTTTTCTTGTTTTTCATTTATAAGTCGTGATACATATGTATGCAAGTCTCATAAATAATTTTGATCCAAAAATGGATAATGACAGTGATTCTGAGTATCTTTTGAATGTATCTTTCACCTCCTGTGAAAGTAGTAGTAGTAATGAAGAAAGTGATATGAATATTTTGTAGTAGATTATGAATTTTAAGAAAAATATATTATAACTTAAACATATTTCAGAATTGTGGATAGAAAATGCTAAAATGCTTCTGTCTTAACCACTTTCTTAAGTGTAAGAAGTATGAAACTTTAAACCCATTTAAACACATTTAAGTTATGTAAGAAACTTTTAATTTAAGGGAGCTTTTGACTAATAACTTCAACCTTTGTCAGCCTTGTGATAAATGTAGTGGTTGCCAGATCTGTAAAATCATATACATTATTTCTATTTTAAAATTGATTTCCAAATTGATGGTATGATGAAAGGATAATCAGAATTGCAGCTCTTGGAGCTGTGAAAAATTTCCAAACTTTTCCGATAGAGTAACAAAAAACGATGAATGAGCAGGGCAATTTGTTGCTGTCACTCCCAAGAGGTTCAGCAGAAGTGTCCTCCAAAGTTAGAGATAGAGTAACAAAAAAGCGATGAATGAGCAGGGCAATTTGTTGGTGTCACTCCCAAGAGGTTCAGCAGAAATGTCCTCCAAAGTTAGAGATAGAGTAACAAAAAAGCGATGAATGAGCAGGGCAATTTGTTGGTGTCACTCCCAAGAGGTTCAGCAGAAGTGTCCTCCAAAGTTAGAGATAGAGTAACAAAAAAGCGATGAATGAGCAGGGCAATTTGTTGGTGTTACTCCCAAGAGATTCAGCAGAAGTGTTCTCCAAAGTTAGAGATAGAGTAACAAAAAAGCGATGAATGAGCAGGGCAATTTGTTGGTGTCACTCCCAAGATGTTCAGCAGAAGTGTCCTCCAAAGTTAGAGATAGAGTAACAAAAAAGCGATGAATGAGCAGGGCAATTTGTTGGTGTCACTCCCAAGAGGTTCAGCAGAAGTGTCCTCCAAAGTTAGAGATAGAGTAACAAAAAAGCGATGAATGAGCAGGGCAATTTGTTAGTGTCACTCCCAAGAGGTTCAGCAGAAGTGTCCTCCAAAGTTAGAGATAGAGTAACAAAAAAGCGATGAATGAGCAGGGCAATTTGTTGGTGTCACTCCCAAGAGGTTCAGCAGAAGTGTCCTCCAAAGTTAGAGATAGAGTTACAAAAAGCGATGAATGAGCAGGGCAATTTGTTGGTGTCACTCCCAAGAGGTTCAGCAGAAGTGTCCTCCAAAGTTAGAGATAGAGTAACAAAAAAGCGATGAATGAGCAGGGCAATTTGTTGGTGTCACTCCCAAGAGGTTCAGCAGAAGTGTCCTCCAAAGTTAGAGATAGAGTAACAAAAAAGCGATGAATGAGCAGGGCAATTTGTTGGTGTTACTCCCAAGAGATTCAGCAGAAGTGTTCTCCAAAGTTAGAGATAGAGTAACAAAAAGCGATGAATGAGCAGGGCAATTTGTTGGTGTCACTCCCAAGATGTTCAGCAGAAGTGTCCTCCAAAGTTAGAGATAGAGTAACAAAAAAGCGATGAATGAGCAGGGCAATTTGTTGGTGTCACTCCCAAGAGGTTCAGCAGAAGTGTCCTCCAAAGTTAGAGATAGAGTTACAAAAAAGCGATGAATGAGCAGGGCAATTTGTTGGTGTCACTCCCAAGAGGTTCAGCAGAAGTGTCCTCCAAAGTTAGAGATAGAGTAACAAAAAGCGATGAATGAGCAGGGCAATTTGTTGGTGTCACTCCCAAGAGGTTCAGCAGAAGTGTCCTCCAAAGTTAGAGATAGAGTAACAAAAAAGCGATGAATGAGCAGGGCAATTTGTTGGTGTCACTCCCAAGAGGTTCAGCAGAAGTGTCCTCCAAAGTTAGAGATAGAGTTACAAAAAGCGATGAATGAGCAGGGCAATTTGTTGGTGTCACTCCCAAGAGGTTCAGCAGAAGTGTCCTCCAAAGTTAGAGATAGAGTAACAAAAAGCGATGAATGAGCAGGGCAATTTGTTGGTGTCACTCCCAAGAGGTTCAGCAGAAGTGTCCTCCAAAGTTAGAGTAACAAAAAGCGATGAATGAGCAGGGCAATTTGTTGGTGTCACTCCCAAGAGGTTCAGCAGAAGTGTCCTCCAAAGTTAGAGATAGAGTAACAAAAAAGCGATGAATGAGCAGGGCAATTTGTTGGTGTCACTCCCAAGATGTTCAGCAGAAGTGTCCTCCAAAGTTAGAGATAGAGTAACAAAAGCGATGAATGAGCAGGGCAATTTGTTGGTGTCACTCCCAAGAGGTTCAGCAGAAGTGTCCTCCAAAGTTAGAGATAGAGTAACAAAAAAGCGATGAATGAGCAGGGCAATTTGTTGGTGTCACTCCCAAGAGGTTCAGCAGAAGTGTCCTCCAAAGTTAGAGATAGAGTAACAAAAATGCGATGAATGAGCTGGGCAATTTGTTGGTGTTACTCCCAAGAGGTTCAGCAGAAGTGTCCTCCAAAGTTAGAGTAACAAAAAGCGATGAATGAGCAGGGCAATTTGTTGGTGTCACTCCCAAGAGGTTCAGCAGAAGTGTCCTCCAAAGTTAGAGATAGAGTAACAAAAAAGCGATGAATGAGCAGGGCAATTTGATGGTGTTACTCCCAAGAGATTCAGCAGAAGTGTTCTCCAAAGTTAGAGATAGAGTAACAAAAAAAAACCGATGAATGAGCAGGACAATTTGTTGGTGTCACTCCCAAGAGGATGAGCAGAAGTGTCCTCCAAAGTTAGAGGTGCCAATGAAGTTTTGGAATTTTCTTTATGGGCATCGTTTTTGTGCTCCAATAAATGACTGTTGATACTGCGAAAAATGCTTCCAATCAAGTAATTTTCACCAGAAGATGTTGAGATGGGATGTGATAAACTCCAGGAAGATTGAGTTGAGCGTTACTTTGTCTCTGTCATCTGACATTAATGTGATGATAGAAGGGTTGGAACTGATGGCCAAATAGTAACCGAACTTTTTGAATATTTGCTTGAGCTTGTAGGCAAGAGAAGAATAGTAAGGGATAGATCCACAGAAGAGCAGATTTTCAAAGAGGTTTTGCTGGAGGCTATTAATTTTTAATCTTAATTCATAACGAGTGATTAGGTTTGTGACTATGTTTTTGACTTTTTAAGAGATGAAGGATTATTGCAGACGATATTGGGTGTATGAATAAAAGCTTTTATGGCAGCAAATTTGTACTTTTCAAAGGTGGATGAGTTGAATGAATAATATTGGTGATTTCCCTCCAAAGGAACAGTAGCCATACTATCTCAAAATCTGTCTATCATAAACCCAGTGCAACCACAAATGTTACTGGCATCTCTGACTTTGGAGGACATTTCTGCTGAACCTCTTTTGACTGACACCAAATGAATTGCCCCCTTTTGTTAATTGTTTTTTTTTTTTTTTTTTGTTACACTATCAAGAAAGTTTGGAAATTTGTATCAGCTCCAAAAACTGCAGTTCTGATTCCCATTTCATCATACCATTAATTTGGAAATCAACTTTAAAATAGAAATAATATATATGACTTTACGGATCTGGTAACCACTACCATCGTTATCATCCATCTGTCACACAGCTGATGAAGGCTGAAGTTATCAGTCTAAAGCTCCCTTAAATTAAAGTTTTTTATGTAACTTAAGCATGTTTTTACAGTTTCATACTTCTTATTATTAATGGTTATGTGTTTATGTACAAATTTCATCATGTTATTTCTTAAGTGTTTCACTAATTTAAAAAACAACAGCATTTTAAGTGCATGTTTTGAGCTAGGAATTGCATTGCTGGCATGCATATGAAGTATTATGTTGAATTTTAATATACTGAATTCTGCATTGAATGAATTCAAAAATTTGTCTCGGATGTGCTTCTCTTGAAGAAATATATGTGATTCAGCTTTAAGCAAATGACCAAATCACCAATTCAGGGTTGTGCAGAGAAGCTGACTGTAGAAATGGGTGACAGTTTCACGTTGCAAGACCAGTTTTCATGCTGATGAAATTAGTGGCCTTCACACATGAAATGCCCAATGTTTTTGATGTGGCTGCTGTGGATCTCAGTGGCATTTTCAAAGCAGCTGAATCAGATTTCAGGAGCAGGTCAGGCAGTTAACACCCAGGGGTGCATATATCTTGGAAATTCTGAATTTTATTGTTAGGTTTTTCAGGTATGCATCATGCTTGAAATTTGACTGTCATTTTTGGTCAGTACAGCAGTGTGCTCTCTTTCCACATCTGATAGTAAGATTACTTCCTCTGTAATGTGGTTAATATACCAATTCTCTGTCCTGCCACCTGAAGAAAGTTTATGTCAAATGATGCTAATTGTAGTTAACACAACAAGACAGTTATACAATGTTTGTGTATGCCAATTTTTTTCCACAGAGGAACAGCCATACTTCTGTTGTTGAATACAAAATTTTGGTTATTGTAATCATGAATATTGGTATATTAACAAACGATGGGTAGATACACCAGATATGACAAGAAAAATGGTGAAAAAAATTGCTTTATTGGTGTATACTGATATAGTAAACAAGCAAGCTTTCACCACAAAATGTGTGGCTTCATCATCCTGCCTGACGAAGCCACACATTTTGTGGTGAAAGTTTGCTTGTTTACTATATGCACCGTTAAAACAGATTTTTTTTCACCATTTTTCATGAATATTGGTATTTTTTTGTAGGGACAGTCCAACCAATAAGTTCAAGTTTAGACCCATCGTGTGATAAATTATTTTGTTAATGAGCCCTTTATATGTGTATCTAATGTTCACATTAATCTCATAGTTCTAATGAATATTAGCAGCTGAGTTGGAATATTACATCATCCTCAGTCTGTGCTACTGAGAGGTCAGCCAGCAAGGGCAGTAAAAGGGATGGGGTTTTTTCAGTTCTTTCACTTATGGGTAACTAATCCTTTCAGTGTAAGGAACACTTCTCCATTTATTCTTGACTGAGCGTAAATAAATATAATCTAAACTTAAAGTTTTGTCCTCATCTTTGGGGTAACACACCCAATGCTTCTATATTTTGGGAAAATTTTCAAATTTTAGGATTTTTGTGTAGGATCTGTCAAAATACAAAATCAAAGTTGGGGGGGTGTTAAATCTTGGAAAATTTTCAATGAAATTAAAATTTCTGATAATTGTGTTATTCCTTTGAAATAAAAAGCTGCTGGCAATCCAAATTTATCAAAAAATTCTCTCGGTGTGTCAAAATTAACCTGTGATTTTTATTTTCCATAATGTGCTGTTCTACTGTACCTGGTGAGGAATTCATGGGTAGTGCTGACCTTGTAAGAACGAAATTTGACACAGCTATTCTCACATGAATGCCAATAGTATCAGTGGTAGCTGTCTGCTTGACAGTGACAGACAAGAATACACCTACCAAAACAGCATCCTCAGCCAGATGAGTGTACACCAACCAGAACAGTATCCTCACAGATGAGTGTATGCTAACAAGAACAACATCATCGGCAGACATTGGTGGAGTTACTGCCACATTACCAAAATAATCAACTTTTCTTCAGAAAATCAGAATGTGTTGCTTACGAACACACCATGATTTAATTCTGCTGCTCTTTTTTTTTTTTTGCGATACACCCATTAAACATATTGTCCAATGCATAACTCCAAAGCACAGTACTCCAGGATCCCCCTAATAACATGTGAACCTTTCCTTACAAGGAAAAGTAATAAAATCAATGAATTAACTGTATATAAAAAAGTGTTTTTTCATATATGAAAAATAATCTTCGAATTTTTCATCGAAAATTTTTAGCGCTGGTATTGAAAAAATTGGCAACATAATATGGAAAACGAACACTGAGCATACACAGTCAATCCAAAAAATTTAGGATATGCAAAGAACAGCCTCATCAGTAATGTGGCAGTTACTGATAACTTCAGTCTTTCTGTAGTAGGTGGATTCACGCAGCTTAGTGTATGCCTTTCAGTAGTATTAGCATGAGTATTGCTATTCATAATGAACACACACACTGGCTAAAAAATTAGGAAACCTTATGATAAGACAGGCATATGGGCTGATGATGTTTTGCCTCATCTTTTATAGAGAGCATGCAGATTTTTTGGCTGCCACCACTCTTTAAACCTGGGGAAACCCAGAATATGTCAGAATTTAATTAAGATCTAATTATAGATGCAGGTTTAGAGAGAGCTACAATTAACAAAGAATCAACGAATAAATAAAAATAACTGGTATCTTGAAAGCAACCATTTCAAAGGTAATTAGCAGCGACTGGAAGACGTGGACCTAGCGTGTTGGAAAGAAATGAGTGTTGATCTCATAGTCTCTCCCATTCCATTGGGACAATGTATGAGGGGATGCTGATATGTTCTGGGCCTCACCAAGAAGGAAATGGGCTAGAGCCATGAAACTTACAGACTATTCCACATATTCACCCCGAAGTTCAACACACTTGGCACAGCCTGATAAGTTCTTGGCCTCACCAAGAAGGAAATGGGCTAGAACCATGAAACTTACAGACTATTCCACATATTCACCCCGAAGTTCAACACACTTGGCACAGCCTGATAAGTTCTTGGCCTCGCCAAGAAGGAAATGGGCTAGAGCCATGAAACTTACAGACTATTCCACATATTCACCCCGAAGTTCAACACACTTGGCACAGCCTGATAAGTTCTCGGCCTCACCAAGAAGGAAATGGGCTAGAGCCATGAAACTTACAGACTATTCCACATATTCACCCCGAAGTTCAACACACTTGGCACAGCCTGATAAGTTCTCGGCCTCACCAAGAAGGAAATGGGCTAGAGCCATGAAACTTACAGACTATTCCACATATTCACCCCGAAGTTCAACACACTTGGCACAGCCTGATAAATTCTCGGCCTCACCAAGAAGGAAATGGGCTAGAGCCATGAAACTTACAGACTATTCCACATATTCACCCCGAAGTTCAACACACTTGGCACAGCCTGATAAGTTCTCGGCCTCACCAAGAAGGAAATGGGCTAGAGCCATGAAACTTACAGACTATTCCACATATTCACCCCGAAGTTCAACACACTTGGCACAGCCTGATAAGTTCTCGGCCTCACCAAGAAGGAAATGGGCTAGAGACATGAAACTTACAGACTATTCCACATATTCACCCCGAAGTTCAACACACTTGGCACAGCCTGATAAGTTCTTGGCCTCACCAAGAAGGAAATGGCCTAGAGCCATGAAACTTACAGACTATTGCACATATTCACCCCGAAGTTCAACACACTTGGCACAGCCTGATAAGTTCTTGGCCTCACCAAGAAGGAAATGGGCTAGAGCCATGAAACTTACAGACTATTCCACATATTCACCCCGAAGTTCAACACACTTGGCACAGCATTTCTGGAGTTTCTTTTACCCTTCCAAAAAATTTGGAAGTATAATCACTCAAATACTGCTCTGCTGCTGATATCACCTCTGAATCATTCGAAAAATGCTTCCCTTTTAATTTTTTTCTAAGGTTTGGGAACAGGAAATAGTCCGATTGAGCAGCAAGGTCTGGCGAGTAGGTTGTGTGATCTATGCACTTAAACCCCAGATTCCTTAAAACATCCATTGTCTTGCCAGCCTTGTGAGCAGGCGCATTGTCTTGCGCAAGAGAACACCTTTCTGCAGTTTTCTTCACCTTTTTTCTGTAACAGGTTCACTGCTGCTGTACTATTTTTAGCGGCAAGCATGCGGTGCAGGTAAGAAAGTTTTGCAAATCTCCCATGGTGTCACAAGGCGTTACGCGGCACCACGGATGAGCTTTTATGCATTTGGACCAACCTAGTCATGTGTTCACATCTCATAGCTTTGCATTACTTAGCAATTCTAAAATGCGAGAAAATTTATCCATAATTGATATTCGTAACTATAATTCTGCCAGCATTAAAATATTATTCCGATGCGGAAGTAGACATTTATTGGATACATATTTCGAACATTGTTGCATATAAAACAAGAGAAATAATACTTACGAACGCCAAGGAATTCCATAAGTAGTGCAACGATGCATAACTGGATAAAAACAAAATCCATGCATTTTCATTTGGGTAGGGAAAAAATTCCACTCATACTTTGACGAATTTTTACTCTGCACAGTTTTAGAAAACAGTTTTCGACTTGGGATATACTTCTTTTAACAAAATAGGAAGACACAATATTTATCCTTTATCTACGATGATATAAGTCGAAGTATGGCTGAAAGCACAGAGCAGGATTTTCTGGGCGCTGGATGCAGTAATAGAGAGAGTCCCTATGAATCCCTTTGACAGAGAACGTTTGCATTTTCTCCTCAAAGAACGTCCCTTTTGGTTTGGTTTGGTTTTTTTAACTGGAAGATGGACACATATTTTTAATGACATAGATATCTTTGCTAGGGAAGTTGATGGCTTTTGATTCAAAAGTTGACATACAATGGATAGCCTAAAATCGTATAAGCGTATCTTCTTCCCTGAGGATTTGTTATACAAGTTGTGGGAAGTTATTATCATCATATCAAATATATGTATTCCTAGCTTCTTGTACCGTTTTATATTTTTTCTTTCACAAGGATAGTACGCTATCATTTGATCTTGTCGGTCTACCCCTGACATAAATTTATTATAGTTGATAACAGCCTTTGGCTTTTCTTTTATCTGTCACCTTTTATTTACAGTTTGAATTAAATCATCCTCAAACTCAGTGGTAATGAAGAGAACATCCCTTTTGTCTTTCCATTTGCACACTGCAACAGCATTGGAATATTGGCATTTCCGTTCCCCCTTCAAAATTTGGCTTTCGTGACATCCTTAAGAAGATCTTGTTGGTCTGCACGGAGAGTTCCAGTGTAATAAGTGTCATTGTTCAACACCTGCAATGCAAGATTGTAACTATTATAAAAATTATCCATATAAATAGCATGATCAACATTCATCTTCCCTTCCATCAATTTTAAAACTACATTAGCAGCATGACCCCCCCCCCCCCCCCCAAGAGTCCAGTTACCCTGTGTAAACCAAAGCTTTTAGTATCATACCATTTAGTTACGTTAGCATATAAATTTCACCCCATATTTATTATGCTTTCCTTTCATGTACTGCTTGAAAATCAGGCGACCTCTCTACAAAACTATTGATTCATCAATCGTAAGTTCTTTTCCAGGGTAGTACATGCTCTCTTTGGTATTAAATAAATCCAGTAAGGGCATTATTCTTTCATGTACTGCTTGAAAATCAGGCGACGTCTCCAACAAAACTATTGATTCATCAATCGTAAGTTCTTTTCCAGGGTAGTACATGCTCTCTATGGTATTAAATAAATCCAGTAAGGGCATTATTTTTGCAAGGCAGTTGGTTGTAATCGCTTCGCCAAGTTGAGGATTTCTTGTAAAATGAAGGCACCGCATGATCAGAAGGAAACTATTTCTGCTCATATTTAAAGAACAGCAACCCTTTTTGAATAATGGATCTTTTTTCCAGTAATCTTGGAGATGGGGCATTTGTACAATGCCCATATGAAACAGAAGGCCCAGAAAAACTTTCATCGCATCTACCGACACATCCTTCCATTCATTTATCTGGGAACCTTCAGTAACTCCCAAGATAAACACTTCTACAGCATATGCATTACTTTCCCTAACTAATAGATCGTAAAATTCCTCATTTGCAAAAAGATTAAAAAGTAGATTAGCTCAGTACCTATCATATTAATTTTCAGTCCTGGTACACCAGTGAACGGAATTCTTCTCATGATGTCGGAACCATCACACCAATGTGTAGCCAAACTCCATCAAGGCGGAGTATGAGAAAGAACGCCGCATTCTTCATTTTCACTTTTACTGCTGGTTGTACTACAGCTAGTAAAAGAATACGTTTCTGTACTTGATGACAGATTATCGGCATTATCTCCTATTTCCACACAAGAATGTTGCCACTGAGGAACTTTTGATTGAGAGGGACTGGCGATAGTATATCCGAGTATATCCATTGTTTCCGCAAAACTAAGTATTGAAGTGATTATGGGTTTCTTTGAAATCCCTTTAGCCTCCTCAATAAGCTGCCCCATGATGTATAAACTCTTAAGTAGCAAATGCTTTTTATTGTCACTCAAGCATTTATTTATTGATAGTTCCCTTCACCCCAAAACCAGTGATGTTCAAAGGAAATTAAACATTGCAAGGAAACGTGCGTGCAGTGTTAAGTCTATGGGAAGTTAACTTACATTCCCTTTCCTAAACCACGTGGAAAAAAATCTGCTATCCCAAAACTGCAGTTACTTGTAGACATTTGGAGACTCATTTTCAGTGCCAGTAACAAAATAGATGACTCTCTTCAAGTGCTGAAGATTTTAGGAAGGGAAATATGAAGCCATGATCATGACACAGTTTGGTATCGTCGGTACCTGGGCTAAGTATTGTATGACGCCGTTTGGTGTCACGCAGCAGTGAAAGTGTTAATCGGTACAGCAAGTTGCAATAGTATTCAACATTTATTGTTTGGCCCTTTGGGAGATAGTCAGACAGTAAAACACCTTCTGAATCCCAAAAACCATTGCCATGACCTTTCCTGCAGACCTTTGAGTCTTGAATTTCTTTGGCCATGGAGAACGCTAGTGCCGCCACTGCAGGGACTGTTGTTTCGTCTCTGGATCGTATGTATTGATGTAACCATGTTTCATCGACAGTGACAAGTCACTGCAAAAAATTATAACCAGATCACTCGTAATGCTGCAAAACCAATTTTGAAGTGTTCACTCATTTTCATTTCTCATTGGCTTTCAAACGTTTGGGCATCCACTTTGCGGACATCTTCTGCATATCCAAGTGCTTACGAATTATTATGAACCCAACACATTCCCTGGATATCTCCACTGTTTCAGCTATTGTTTTAGCCGAGACTCACCGATCTGACAAAATCAAGTCATGAACGCGATCAACAATTTTGCGTATTGTCACTGTTGAAGGCCTCCCAGATCTTGTTGCCTTTGCGGTCTCAAAGTCTCCCCGCTGAAAGTTGGCACACCATTTCTTCACAGTGGAATATGAAGGACACTTGTCATTTAATGTTTGCGTCATACACTCATAGATTTCCTTTGCAGTTTTCTTCTGCAGGAACAGAAATTTCATGACAGTTCGGAGCTCCACATTTGAAAATTCAACACTTTGCATTGACATGATTCAATTCAAGACGTCTAACATCTGCAAAAAGAAAAAGAGCTGTTGGTCTGAAAATCGCCATCTTACCAATACTAAAGGACACTTTTTTCAAGCTGCAGTGACAAAATAATGCTACAATTACAAGAAGTGGGTTAGGCCAAGAACTTTTCAGGATCCCCTCATACATGTCTCGGCATTTTTCCTAAATGTGAAAGAATGGCATTTGTTCTAAATTTCCATTTTCTTTTTTTATTTGCTTTTTTTTGCAAAGTTGCTCCTAAACTTTGGTTTCTTCCCTTTCCCCTATGTGAAAACATTTTTTATTTTTGAAACTGTGAGCTGTTTCTTCACGAGATCTTTAATCCTACAATGCAGATAACTGAGGATGGGGAGGAGGGGCCCCCAAAAGCTGTTTGTCTAGGTCCTCAAACTATCAAAGTTGGCTCCTGTCCATTAGCACAATATATCATGGTTCTTGGCTTGTTTTTAAATGTTCAGAGTGGTGCTCCCTAAATTTCTGTTTCTTTTTTAATTTGCTTATTTTGAAAAAAAAAATAATAATAATAATAATTCCACCCAAACTTTGGTGCCACTCTTCCCCTCCATGTAAACCACTTTTTCTGATTATTGAACTATTTCTTCACACCATCTGTATTCATTCAGGCACGTAACACAAGATGAAGGAGGGGCAGTGAAAGTACCTTGCCTAGGGTGCCAAACTCTCAGTGTTGGTCTTAGTCATTTACAGGTGTGATGCTGGATTAGACTGAAGGGTATGCTAAAGCCCACTCCCTTTTAGCCCCCCCTCCCCAAAATATTTAAGCAATTAAAACATATGGCTGATGCAACTGTCTAAGATTTTGGGGAACTTGGATAAACATACGTGAATTTCTCAATTCCACAGAAATTTTGTTATATATAATGAATTTTTTGTTAAATTTAGTGCCTCTGCTTCTGGGAAATCGAGGAAGTCCTCTGAGCAAATTTCTAAGAGTAGTAGAAACACACATTTTTGTAATTATACGTACATTGTTTAAAAAGATGATAGAGAGAAAGAGAGATAGGTATTCATTGTCAGGTTGCAAACTAAAATTCATAAACAGCCTTACATGACAGCAAAAAAGAAAAAAAAAAGAACATAAAATGTTAGCTAAAATTGTGAAGAAATAGTAACTCACCATAGAGATTCATATTCGTGGTTCCTATACTTCATACATTGAATAAATAAATAAATAAATTCATCGCTCTTTCCAAGTTAAGCAACGAACAGCAACCGAAAAATTGTTATTCAGCCGCCGTCGGGGAAACGAACCCCGAATCTCTCGATATCTAGCTGAGCGCGTCAGCCTTAAAATTGTTATTCCCCGACGGCGGCTGAATAACAATTTTTGGGTTGCTGTTCGTTGCTTTACGTGGAAAGAGCGATGAATTTATTTACTCAACTGATGCCACGTATTTAGATGATTTTCACATTGAATAAATGCTACGCATAGTATGCACCAGAAAACTTTCCTGACTAGGGATAACATTATCAGCGTCGGGTAAAATCTACATGAACGGAATTTTTGCCAAAATATCTGCCAAGCACTTAAAAATTTGAGCCCTCCCCCATCGTGCTTTAACTTCCTTCAGTGATGATGCCAACTGCTGAGAACTAGGTGGGCTATTAGGGGGAGGGGGATAATTTTTGAAGTGCTAGGCAGAAATTTTGGCAAAAATTTCTGTTCATGTAGATTTTATCTGTAGCTGATAATATCATCCCTAGTAAAAAAAAAGTTGTGAATCATATTGTACATATTATTTATTCAACACATGTACTATGGAAACTATGGATATGAATGTCTATGACTAGTTGCTATATCTTCACAATTTTAGCTTACTTGTGTCATTGTTTGAATTTTAGTTTGCAACCTAACAAGGAATATCTCTCTCTCTCTCTCTTTTTTTTTTTTTTTTTTTTTTTAAATGTTTCTACTACTCTCTTAGAAATTCGCCCAGATGAAGCGCTCTATTTCCCATAAGTACAAGCACCAAATTCAGCAAAGAATTCATTTTCGTTTTCTTCCAACCCTTTTTTTTTTTTTTTTTTTTTTTGGCCAATTGGGACTATAGGTTTCCCTCATCTCTTTCCAAATGTTCCTGTCTTGGTCTTGTTTATTCCACAGGCTTGCTTATGTTATCTATTCATCTTCCCTCTAGTCTTCCCACTCTTCTCTTTCTTTTATCTGGTC
This sequence comes from Macrothele yani, assembly GCA_039090855.1. NCBI lineage: Eukaryota > Metazoa > Arthropoda > Arachnida > Araneae > Macrothelidae > Macrothele > Macrothele yani. The sequence goes on along the minus strand of CM077031.1, from coordinate 358,742 downwards.
TCCATTCTGTTACTATTTTGGTCCATTTATTACTTTCCATTCTTGCTATATGGCCAGCCCATTTTCATTTTAAATTGAGTATCTTTTCACCTATGTCTAAAAATTTTGTTTTGAATCTTATATCTATCTGTATTCCTTATTTTATCTTGAAGTCTTATATTTAGTAGAGATCTTTCCACTTTACATTGTGTTTCTTGCAATTTGTCTAACGTAAGATGTTTTCCTTGATAGGCCAAGTTTCAGCGCCATTTGTCGTAATGGGTATTATACATAGATTGAAAAGTTTTACTGTGTTTTTCGGCTTTATTTTACTACATAGAATCTTCTGTAACTTTCCAAAAGCTGTCCACCCCATTTTTATTCTTCTTCAATTCCTTCCATAATTTCCTGTTTTTTTTGTGGTAATTAGTTTTCTAGATATATGTATTTCTTCCACACATTCAATTTCTTTATCATTTATTTTAATATTTTCTTGCGCTTCACTATTATTTAAAAAACATCACTTTATATAACAAAATTTCTGTGAATTCGAAACATTTAGGTACCTTTATCCAAGTTCCCTAAAATCTTCGACGATTGCACCAGGCATATGTTCTTGACAGCTTAAATATTTTGGAGGGGGGCTCAAAGAAAAGTTGGGAGGGATGACCCCCACCAGAGCTCAATAGCCCTGCCCCCACCCCAGCCCGCCTGTAGCGTCGCGCCTGGCTTCCCTAATTAGTCCACCCAGTTCTGAGCAGGTGGCGTAACCACTGGTCGTTTGCACAATGTCATGTCCTTTGGTCTTTCATTTTTTAATTATTCAGAATGACGCCTCCTAAATTACCATGTGCGTTTTTTAATTAGATGATTTTGCAAAATGCACCAAAAGTTCGGACCCTTTGTGTTTCCGTATATATTCCGCTTCACTTGCTTCGGTACCCCCACAATTTTCTGTTCTCCCTCTCTATTATCTTAATAGCTCGATATTATCTTCCAAGTTGCAGTTATCTTTCGAAAATCCCCGTTCTATCCTTTCTGATCGTGTCCCGTGGACTTGAAGTGTTTTTCACCGGAAGTCGCGAAAGTTATCTTATTGTTCCTCTTCTGGTTCCTCCTTTTTTGTGATTCATGTATGGATGGCTGGGTGTCACGTGCGCGTGATATTATCTGTCTGTTATTTTACTGGCTCGGTACATCTTTTGTGGGCGAAGGATGTCGCCGGGTCAATTGGCGGCTGTTTGCTCTATTTCCGGCCCTCTCTGTCTCTTGTTGATTCAACACAAGCGAAAAAAAAAGACAGAGAAGAACAATATAACGCGACAGTGTTTCAGAACGCATGTAGTGGCCAGAGGTGTCAGCTGGTGTTATCAGTAAAAGTGAAGTACGTAACCATACCTCTTCCCGTAAGGACTAATGGGTTTTCTGGCTACAGTTTTCAAATAAGAACGTGACCCATACTGGTCGAATTGTCAGACATTCAATCAGTGACACACCCAAGATTTCTGTATGGGGGGCGGCCCAAAATATTCAAGATGCAAATAAAAATACCCCGAAGAAAACATCTCCCAAAATCTTGGGAACGGATGATAACTCCACCATACTAAAGTGCGTTTGCCATGATTCGTAAAATACATATTTAAAAATATATACAAATATATTTAAAAAGAAGCAGCCAATTACAAAAAATGAAGGACCAGTTGATCTTGGGATCTCCCCACTGAGTGCGTCAGTGCTTTCAGTAGTAATGACTGTTGGGCCATGTCTGGACAACTCAGAGGGCAGTAAGCAATCGCCTGTCCCTAATTTGGGGGCACTGGTCCCTTGAAAGAGCCATCATGCCTCATCCGGTACTAGAGTCCTTGTCCATCCGGATGAATGGTGTAATCCAGCGCCTCAGACCATTCGTCTACCGGGCGGCCAATTTTTCCTTACCTTTCTTTGTAGAACAGATTGTGCCGTTCCGGGCACCTCTAAAATTGCCTCTCGCGTACTTCCAGTCATGGTACAACCACTTATTTCGATGAAACGGTATTTAAGTGTGTTGTTGCCTGTATCTTCCAAAACGGTGTTTAATCCAGCACGGACATTTCGAGCCAGGGGGTTGTTGTTTCGGGATGTTAAACTGAAATCCAGACGGCGGGAAAAAACACGCAAATCGGAATTATAAATAATCCACAAGCGGTTTTAAAGCTACTGGACATTCAGGATTTATTAAAAAATCTAATGAATTAAGGAAACTAGGTAAGGTTTGGGAGTTCGAGATCGCCAAAAAAAATGTTAAACTTGCCGTACTGGATATGTTTCGAAGCAGAAATACATTGGAAAAAACAACAATGGAAATTTTTGAAGGCTGTGCGGATTAGTTTTTTTAGATATTCTGGAATAAAATAGATTTAACTGGGACAAAAATGTTTGAATGATGAAACAGTGTTGAATGTGAGCAGAAGTTTATAATTCTGCGAAGTAAATTCATATAACGCATAAGCAATTTACTCACACTAATGATGCCAAACAGGATCAGAACCGGTGCTTGATTTTCCATTACTTTTCTGTTTTCGTAAAAGTCTTTTTTTTTTTTTTTTAATCGCAACGGCTGCTGAGTGGCATAGGAGATGTCAGGTCTTTATAGTCCAAAGCTTTCAAAATTTTATATTCAACATGAAGGATAGCTAAGAAGTTTAGGGGACTTTCAAACATCACAGAACGTAGGTATGTTTTGAATTGCCGTAATACAGAGAACGCTTTTTCGGCACAGTTGTTGGAAGCGGGCGTTCCCAGGAAAATCCTTAGTGTAATGTCTGCATAACGGTAAACTTCTTTCTTGCAACTCCTTATTTCATCATTCATCTCAAGAATGGTCTTGGATGACCAATGTACAGTTAGTTGCCGTTGAATTCCGCTGAAATGAAGTCACTCGTTCACAAGTGACTCCGCCAAATCATCTTTGTAGAATTCGTACAGTTCTGTTGTGAATATATTTCGTTCTTTCACGTTTTGCCCGTCTTTCACTCCGTTTTTTTTTCCTTAACTTGTGACGTACCTACCTCAGAGATGACGCACTTGTCAAAACGGCAAGTTGCAACAATAAGCCCTTTTTGCCGGCGTAGTTCAATTGGTGGAATGTTTGACTCCGGAGAAGAAGGATGTAAGTTCGAATTCCATCACCGGCAGAACTGGGCTCGTTCGCGATATTGGCGCCCAAACGCAAAATGAATCTCCTGACCGAGACGAGAAAAATTGTGATGTTTCTTCGACATATCGTCTGGAATTAATAAGAATTTTTCTTCTGCAGAACGCTCTTCAAACATGGTTTGACGGCTGACCCGAAAACCTACGATTTCGTGAAACCGCCTTCTTCAGGGGGAGGGGGGTGATATTGTATGTGCCGTATCTACCTCAGTGGTGACGCATATATCAAAACGGCAGGTTGAAGCGGCAAAACGGCAGGATAAGTTATTGCCGTCGAGGTTCAATTGGTAGAATGTCCGACCCAAGAGAAGGAAGATATCGGTTCGAATCCCATCACTGGCAGAAATGAGGTCTTGCCGTCCTGGTGGTACATTGGTCTAAGCGCTTGCTTGTAACTATTCGTCCGAGAAGGGTTTGCGTTCGAATCCAGACGAGGCATGGATGTTGTGTTTGTCTTACGACACTGGCTCTTTCCCCTCCCTTGAATCAGTGGCCCTAAATTAGGGACGGGCGACTGATTATAACCCATCGGGTTGCTCACGGTAATCTTAAAACCTTCAATCAAAAAAAAAAAAAAAAAAAAAAAAGAAAGAAAGAAAAGCAATGAGCTCGTTCGCTATAACCTTTCTTCGTATCATTGTCGTGCTATAACCTTTCTTCATGCTAACCTTCGTTTTTGCTATAACCTTTCTTCGTTTTCATTTTGCCTCCCCTAAAATTATGCCGCCCCTGGCAGGCCTAAGCACGTTGTCAAATGCGCTCTGCACAAGAAGAACAAAAACCTGATGAGTTCTTGGTGGTCAGTAAAAATACACGCACAGCCGTTCTTCTGGCTGTGCGTGTATTTTTACTGACCGCACCTTCTCATTACAACCACAGGATTTAATTTAAGTGGTACACTCAGGGTTCTGCTTATGGGGGGTTGGGTTAAATCTAGGTGGAACCAGGGCTGTGTCTAGGGAGGGAGAGCTGAGGCCTCCCGTATGTATTCCATAAAATTTTTAGAAAGTGGTTTGAGGACAAAAAAACAAACAAAAGAAGAAACGCTTCATTTGTTTGTTCACCCTTGGTTTCAAGAAGCGACAGCAGTCGAGAAAAGGTCGAAATCGTGAAGAAAAATCATCGAAGGGGGTCAGTTTTTTTTTGTTTTTTTTCACTTACTCTCTCTAGAAGTTCTTGACTATATCATAAAATGAGCGTGTTAGACTTAATCAACACCAACAAAATTCTCTGTCATTTTGTCATTTTCATAATATTTTTGATAAAACAGAATGAGGTAAAAAAAAAAAAACAATAAATAAACATGCCCTCTCCCGCATCCCAAATTGGACCCATTCCTGTCTGCGCTGTTTTCTTATGCATTGTGAATCGAACGAAATTTAGACCTTCCCAACTCTGGAAGGTGAACAGAGTAGTAGTCCTGCGTTCGTCATCGCTGTGGCAACTCTCTCTTTTTTCTCTTGTTTTTTATAGACTTGCAACTTTATATTTTTTGGAGTCTTGTATGTTTCGTCAAACATAGGTGAACTAAGATATACTTTTCATTTGGCACACTTATAATTAAATAACCATTAAAATAACGGCGAAAACTTGGAAGTGAAGGACCGAAGTACGGGCTGGACAGTTTTGTTTCTCGTTCCCTCCAACTTCCCACAGTACTACTCCCTGGCCTGTTTGGGCACAGCGAAGTCTGGTAAACCTCGGGGTCATATACGCAGGGGTGACGTATGTAGGGTAAAAAAGTAGCCGCGGGAGCAAAAATTGTTGTCGGACCGGAAATCTGTGGTAGAAACCTGCGCGGCGTGCAGCAGCGCCCTCTGTTGGTGAGTAATCGACAAACCTCAGCTCAAGGCTGCTTGCTGCCGCGCGCTCACGGAAAGTAACCACTTGTTGAGTGTGTTGTTGAGCCTGGATTAAGTCTGTGTGGGACGTGTGCTGCAGTTTTTTTTTTATTTTGTCTATTATCTCTGATTTTCTGTCAGTGATTCAGCAGCTTAAAGGATGTTAGACAAGGCTTATCATCGCTAAAGTCCAGCGGTCTGCTTATGTTTGATTCAAGAGGATTGGTCACATGAGCGTTTGACCCTGTCAACGCGAGTGACGTGCTGTTCCGACCCCTTGACCTTCTGCCCTCAGAGGTACGTTAGTCTGCTTCCAGGCACCATCGCTGGCCTGCCAGGGTAGCAGAACTTTTTGAAATCTAATCGATTATTTAATTTTTATGCGTACGGTGTTTGTTTACCGATGTACTCATTTAATATTTCGCTTGTCAGTCGTTAAGAGAAGGGGAGGGGTGTGTATTGTTTTTATGAAGCATTCGGTTCGGTAGCGCTGTTTCGATAATTATTTTCCAATAAATTATCGTGGAAATGATACATTCTTTGAAGAGCTGCTGATTGAAGACCTCAGTCGCGAATGAAAGAATGAATTATATGTACCATTCTGGCACAAGCTCTGTTTTTTTTTATTATTATTATTTTTTTATTGTAGTTTTGCTCTACAGATCTTTGAGAAACTAAAGCCGAATAATTTTTCGGTAACTTAAAATGGAGATAAGTAATTTTGACAACTTCTTAAACGGAGAAAGATCTTGCAGAAACGTAACTTTCTAAATTGTTTATGAACTACAATAAAGTTTTTTGTGTAAAAATAGCGCTGTTTATTACTCGCACGATGATTATTTTACAAATTGAGTGAAACCCTAGACATGTTTTCAGGGAATTTAGCTAACTGTTTGCCATCAAGACAAATCTTGATATTAAAAAAAAAAATCACTTTTTTTTTTATAATTTCTTTCTGTCGAAGCTTTTTCTACGGCGTGTTGTAGTGCTACGTGCAAACAAATGACGTGCAGACAAAGTTTCCATATTTTTGTTTTGTTTTTCTGAAACTATTATGCTAATTTTTCCACATGTTCTTTAAATTAAAAGGTTGCGTTACGGAAAGAGACCTTAAATGTGTATAGGGATCTCCCTACAGACATTTTTCTTCTTTTATCTTTCTTTCGGTTTTTACTAATAAGCGATTCTTGGCTCTGAAGCATGTTTAATAAATAATTCCTGACTTAGTGACTGGGAGATAGCTATCGCCCGAAAATGAAATAGTATTTAACACGTAGCCATTTTCTTACAAAATTTTCTGTATCGTGCATGATCAAATAGCTTAGAGTAACTACCGCAAATTAGCGTTTGAACTATTTAAAAAATGTTTTCGATTTTCATTCGTTGCCAGAAATGCTGATTTTGGGTTTAAATGACTCCCCCTCTCAAAAATTCCGTTCGGGTAATGTATCACATAAAAATGTGAAATAGCAGAATGCATTTGCACTTTAAAACATGCTTTAACCAGTCTTAGATTTAAACACAAAATTGTCATTTTGTGTCATGCATGGCTTTTGTTAAAAAACAGACAAACTTGTGTTTACACGTACCACGCATGCCTCCTCCCCCTCCCTTTCATGTAGCTTGTATTCAGCCATTGGGTTTTGTTCGTGTAAACCCCACAAATTCTGTTGAAGGGGAAGGGGGAGGAGGCATAAGAATTGTGCGGAGTATTATTGCAATTAGTAACACGATATACAATAGCGTAACCGTAATTAGCACAATATACGTTGTGTTACCGTAATTTAGTACGTAGGAGAAGAAAATAGAGTGTAGTAATCATGGACGCCCATATAAGGGGGCAAGAGGGCCTCCCCTGGGGGTTCGAGTCATGATTTTTTTTTGTTGTTGTCCATGGGAGGTACTACAGAGATTTTTGTGATAACACTAAAACACTAATTCTGATTGCTAATTTTTCTGTAGAACTTCTGTATACGCCTTTTTGAAAAAAAAAAAAAAAAAAGAAGAAAAGAGAGAAAGAAATGGAAATTTACTAGAAAGTAATAATGATATTTCCCATTGCATGTTGGAGAACAGCTTACAGTGTCGTAAATAAAGTATGAAAGGCAAAGGAATTTTATTATTGTACTAACATGCTGTCAAAATTTCATTTATTCATCTTTCTCAATGTAATGTTTTGGGTCTTTTGGTTTCCAATTAAATTTATGTTTTGAGAATGTGATTCAAACGGTTAGGTAACAAGAAGGCACAGCGAAATTTTCATATGATGTTTCTATATGTTACTTGCAGTCACAATTCTTCCATCTCCTGAAAGCCAAGCTATGGGCGCCCATGGTAGTAATCAGAATAAAACCTGCGAATGTTTTGTCGAATACTTCAATTCGACTCTCACGAAAAATTAGAATGTGACAATTTCAGATATCAACCAACAAATTCAACTTCCCTTATGCGCATGGAACATTTAGTATTTAGGTGAACAGTTAATAATTAGGAAAGCAAATTTGGTTTAAGATATTTATTCAGTCTTTTCACGAAGTTTTACAGGATTGTTTTGGTTTTTTCTATATACAGATTCATACATGTTATAAAAATGCGTCTTTTTCGGAACTGAGATTTCTGTGATTAGGCAGTAGTTACCGGCAGGTTGGTTTTTCGCCTACTGCCGTAAGAGAATCAAATGATGTCGCTTATCATTCAGCAGCAACTTTAATAACATGGTTTAAATTTTCTTAGAGGTTTTTTTCCTAGGTTGGTTCGGTTCCGATGCCAATTAAATTTAATGTCGCGGTGTTGGATACCCAGATTGGGAAGTACTGAAACTAAAGATAACAAACTACGAAATAGCTTCTTAAAAGGGAAAGAGATACGTGCCTTGTTTATAACGAGGAAACTGAGCCCGTGCCGCCGGCTTACCGTGCTCTCCGAAGCATGGCCAATCATTGGCGCTTGCAGAATTTCGATCCTACTGAGACTTAAAGATTCCCAATTGAGGCCGTAGCCGCTAAGCCACTTCGTGGTGGTGCGTTCTGAAACAGCGAAGTCCATCCATCATGCTTAGAAGATGCCTCTTCCTCAGTTCCTACAATGCATAAGCTAGAACAGAAGCGTGCCGCCCCGGTGGCGCAGAGTGGTCTAAGCGATGGCCTCTGATCATTCGTCCGAAAGGGGTCCGGATTCGAATCCCGGTGAGGCATGGATGTTGTGTTTGTCTTACGGCACTGGCTCTCTCCCTTCCCTGGAACCAGTGACCCTAAATTAGGGACGGGTGACTGCTTATAGCCCATTTAGTTGCTCACGGTGGTCGTTAAACCTTCAATCAAAAAAAAAAAAGAACAGAAGCGTATTTTTGGATATGGTTTCCGTAATTTCATGCAACTTTTTTTGTTTTGTTTTGGAGTTTAATGACCATTATGAGCAATCCTTAGCGTTATAAGTAGTTGCTCATCCATAATTTAGGATCGTCGCCCTGGTGACGCAGCATTCCAAGCACTGTCTTCTGAGCGTTCGTACGAGGTGGGTACGGGTTCGAATCCCGATGAGGCATGGATGTTATGTTTGTTTTGCGGCACTGGCATTCTCCCTTCCCTGGAACCAGTGACCCTAAATTAAGGACGGGCGACTGCTTATATACATGAGCCCATTGAGTGTCTCACGGAGTTCGTTAAACCCCCAAACAAAAAAAAATTAGGTTCACTGGTTCCAGAGAAGGGAGAATGCCAGTGCCATTAGACAAAGATACCACCAATGCCTCACTCTGGAATCGAACCCGGGCCCATCTGGGTTGAATGGTCAGAAGCCAACGCCTAGACCACTCTGCTACACGGGCGGCTTTGTAACTTCAGTACCTCTGTCACTGCTGTTAAAGGTTTACATTAAGACACGCTTCGTTTATACAGCACATTCCGGTTAATTTAGCCATTGGTTAATCGGTGCAGCTGTTTATTTGGGATAATTCTTGAAGAACATCCCAAATTAGTTCTTTGGTCTAAAGTTTCGCGTAATATCATACATGAGATTCTTTCGCGAAATTGCGCCTTTGTTGTCGTCATTTGGGCCATCCTGGAGATCCATGCACGGTATTTCGTCTTCGAAAACTTTGGGAAACGGAGGGGAGATTTTTTCCGTACTCGTAATTTCTTTTTCTCACGATGTTGCCCGTGTCCAGTATTGCTGTTAAATATGATTTTATCTCGTAAATGTTTGTATTTTAAGCATGAAACTGTAGGCAACGATTTTCGAAAATAGAAGTTAAGACGGCGCGAAGATTTCCCTGTAGTTTTCAGACATGAGATTCTTCCGTGGATTCGAGGAATTCTGCCACTTCCGTTATCATTTGGGGGCATTCTCCAGATCGATGCACAACTGAACAGGAATTTTGAATAAATTGGAGGTGGCGGGGGATTCGCTTTGCGTTTGAAGATGGAACTCCGTCTTTCGAAACTTTCAAAAACAGAAGTTAGACGGAGGTGAAGATTTCTCCCGTAATCGTAATTTTTTTCTCTCACGTTGTACTTTCTGCCCAGGATTGTTACTAAAAATCCTTTTCTTTCATTAACCGTCTGGAACGAGTTAACTCGGGGTTAACAAAATGTGCTGAACTCAATTCCAACGAATATATTTGCTGTCTAAGAAGTGAGGCGAATGCTACTGGAACGAATTCATTCAGAGTATGTTTAGTGGTCCGAAACCTGCTCGTACGAGTTACCTTCAGGACTAGAGCATCGAAAAAAGTTGCTTTGCTCTTAGATTTGTGATTCAGACTGATAATTCAGGCGTATGATTGACACTAATCCCTTTTGACAAATTAACTAATAAAGGACTATGACAATGGAGACGAATTTAAGGAAGAAGAGGGAAGATATCGTAGTAACATTTTTACCCAGTCGCATGAAGTTCGTTTTAGGTAGACCAGCCCTTCCCTATCACGTTTTAGGTCATTCTGGAACAGGGAATATAGGACTAGAAGGGAGGGCTTATCACCTATAATATGTTCGTTTTCTCTGTTACTGAGATGAAAGGGGTAAAGATAAATTATTTTACCGTAGCTTTTGTAAAACATCGTCGCTATGTGAACATTTCTGTTTGGACGGAGCAAACATTTTGGGCACCGTTTAGTTCAAGCACACTGTATCAGCCGCTTAAAGGGCTAATTAATGAAGTTTCCGAAAACCGAAGTTGGACGAAGCTCAGATTTTTTCCATAATGGTAATGTTTTTCCCTGGTGATGTTCTCACTCACATGTGTTGTTGTTAAATGTTACTTTTCCCCATAAATGTTTGAATTTAAGCTTGATAAGGGAGGTGAACTTTGTACGTATTGATGTATAGTGTTCAAAGTATTCATATTCTGAAAGTTATCTAAAATAATGAAAGCTTTGGTATCGTGCATTCATGGTCCTCAGACTGAAAGTTTTTTCAGCATGATGGATAAAATTGTCATCTGACATCTATGCATGGAGTGTCCGATCAACGTTTGCCGTCTGGTGGCTCATTTTCTCATCCTTGTGAACACAATTTTGTATTTAGAAATATCACAAGGCGAACAACTGTGAAGGATATGCCGGTTGTAAAACTACAAAATGGGAATTTCGTTCCTAGTCTAAAAATAATGTTCAAAGGAACGTGTGGCGTCGCATATAAATAATGGAGAAAGGCGACGCTCCATGTGTTCCCCTTCTTTTAGCATGTTCATCATCCCTATTAAATTTGCTTTTATTTTTTACTTTCCTCTGACTTTTCACTCGCACAGGCATGGCAGTTGACAGTCTAAATCTATAACTTTCATATCTTGATCCCCTTTTAATATTTCCTACCAGGGTGGCCTATCTCGCTTCTCAGTATTTCGATCTCAGGTCGTACGACTGAATGTAAATTGGCCTTTAAACCTACAGAACTGTCGTATCTTATGGCCGAGTGCACTATAAAAAAAATTCTGAAATTTACGAGTCATTTTCCGTGACTCCTTTCGTGAATTAACGAAGCATATTTCTGATACAACCTTTTCCGTGAGATAACAGGGAAAAAAAAAAAAAAACAACAACCTGAATTTCACGGATTTTTCGTATGCCAGGAAAACTCTGAATTCTCAAAAACCTTTCCGCGATTCCTTTTGCATATTAGTGGTAAATTGTCGTTTTTAGCGCGTCTTTTGTAAAAAAAGATCGTGCTAATGTTACCAGTTTGTCCGTCCGTCCGCCTGTACCCACGATATCTCTGCAACTATTAGTCCGATTTTAAAAATTCTTCTTGCATTGGAAAGCTTGAAATATGCGAATGATGATCCTTTATTCGTTTTTTTTTACGATGCACAATTTCGCCGCTAGAGGGCGTAAATGCAGATAATGTCGAATTCAAAAATACGTTTTATTCCACATATTTGCTTCTAAACATCCGATTGAAAAAATTATTTTATCTTTCGATTCCATTTATGTCGAAGAGTATTTTAGATATAGTCACTTTTTCAAATTACGTATAGATTTTCCGCTAGGGGGCGTAAAAGTAAATTACATTTTTCCCGATAACTCTTCTTCTAAAACTCCGATTTGAAAAATTTTTTCTTCAGCGGATACACCTTCTGATGGAAAATCTTTTGCATATAATTTCAAATTTTTGGTAAAAAATACTTTGGCCACCAGGGGGCGTAAGTGTTAATTTTTGCTTCTGATGTATTTGCCATAAAATCGGAGCTTCTAAAATATCGATCGAAAAAATTATTTCGTGGACCAATGCCACTCACGTCGATAAACGTTTTCGGAATATTTTCTTCTTAAAATATTCCACAGTTCCTCCGCCAGGGGGCGTAGATGTATATCCTATTTTTGTCAATACTCTACTTCTAGGAGTCCGATTTGAAAAATTCCTTCTTTGTTGGATAGTATTTTCAGTGTGACATGTTTTTCATATAAAATTTTCAAGTAATTCATATACTTTCCGCTAGGGGCGTAGAGGTAAATTTCTTTCCCCCTATATCTCTGCTTCTAAATCTCCGATTTTAAAAATGCTTTCTGCACCGGATACAGCTTCTGATGGGAAATCGTTTGCACATAGTTTCTAATTTTTGAAAAACAAAATGGTTTGGCCACCAGGGGGCATAAATCTTAATTTCCGCTTCTGATGTATTTGCAGCAAAATATGAGCTTCTAAATTCTCGATTGAAAAAAACGTCGTTTGTAGACCGATACTACTCATGTCGACAAACCTTTCAGAAACATTTTCTTCTTAAAATAATGCATGGTTTCTACGCCAGGCGGCGTAGATGTATATCTCATTTTTGTCAACATCTCTACTTCTAGGAGTCCGATTTGAAAAATTCCTTCTTTGTTGGATACTTTTTCCGATGCGAAATGTTTTTCCTATAAATTCAAAATTTTCCAGTAAATCATACACTTTCCGCTGGGGGGCACTAAGGTAAATTGCGTTTTCTGCGTTATTTCTGCTCCTAAAACTCCGATTTGAAAAATTCTTCCTGTATCGCATACAAGACCTGATGGAAAATATTTTTCACATAATTTCTAATGTTTGGTAAAAAATGCTTTGACAACCAGGGGGGCATAAGTGTTAATTTCTGCTTCTGATGTATTTGTAGCAAAATCTGGGCTCCTGAAAACTCGCCTACTTTTTTTTTCTTCTTGGACCGATACCGCTTATATGGAAAAACCTTTTGAGAAAACTTTCGTCCTAAAATAATAAAATAATGCATGGTTTTCCCACCAAGGGACGTAAAGTCACATCTTATTTTTGTCGATATCTCTGTTTCTAAGAGTCCGATTTGAAAAATTCTTTCGGTGTTGGAGAGCGTTTCCGGTGCGAAATGTTTTTCATATAAATTCATGTTTTTCTTAACGCACAAGTCTGCAACCAGAGGGCGTAAGCTCAGGATTCCGTTTACAGCAATATCTGAGGGATTAAAAACCCGATTGAAAAACTTTTCTTCCGTCAGATACTATTGTTTTCCATACTGGTTCCATTGACTCTGAATAGCTTTGATAAATTTAATTTGCCTCAGAACGGATTCAAAAGAAGTGCTTATTACACCCGAAAATTCGGTGTCACCTTTCTTGTTAAGAGATGTTGGCGGAAAATTCTGTGTTTTCAATTTCTTTCGGATATTAACGGGGGAAGTCTGTTCTCACTTTTTCGGTATCCATATGACGGAAAATTTCCGGTAATAGGAGCGAGTCGTGGCAATATTTGGGGTTTGATTAACTATTAAATTTCAATTATCTTTCGTAAAATCTGATCTTGAAGTTCTGTAGCGAGATCGGATATTTCGCATGAAATTTTAGTTATTGTTCCACGGGATATTCCTTTCCCTCTCCACCATTTTGTGCACCAGCTATTGTATATTGTGTTACCGTAAGAAACCGGGGACTTAAGTTATTGTACACCTGTACAATAACTTAAGACTGATAAACAGACATGATTGTATGATGTCTGTGTATCAGTCTGTGGAGTCTTTAAGATAAATCTATTATAGCTGTCAAGAGTAAATTTTATATTTAGAAGTTTTATGAAGTAATAAATACTATAAAGCAGTGCATTTCACCTTTTCTTTAGGATAATTGAAAATTGTCAGTTAGAAAAGATCTCCAGTGTCAAAGCATTCAGTTGCATCGAAAAATCACGATGAAAAAATACCTAATTTGTAATGAGTTCTCCTACAGAAAAAGTTTTATTTATTACAAACCTATTCAGAAAACTATTAAGCTCCAACAGAAAATAAAATGACAAATTCACCTATATTAACAACAAAAAACATTTCATCATCGCATGATTAGAGTTCCATCATATACGTGGCTAATCGTTACGGTCTTGCTGGCTGGCTGGCTGGCTCAATGGTAGCACGCGTTCTTCCCGTTGAAAAGATCCGGTTTGAAACCCACCAGGGAGGTTCTTATAACCTCGTATGCTAGGAAAGAAGGAAAATATTTGGTAAAAGAACTGGAAAAGTCAAAACCCGATGATTTTGCAAAATTTCAGTAACAGTACGGAAAAACCCAAAACGGATTTTTATGAAATAAACGGAATTACTAACTACGGAAATTCTGTTGAAATACTGGTTAGAAGAAATGGTAATTTCATTAAAAGACGGACACCTACCAGCAAATTTGCTGTACGTTATTTTCAAAAATTTACCCTGAATTAACAAGTTTTTTTTTTTACAACATACTTTCGTTACTTTTGCTACTTTTTTACGTTTCGACCTTAACGAAAAGTGCAAATTCTGAGGATGACCTTTATATCTACGTTCTTCACATGGAGCATTCACAGCAAAATTTCAAGGTAAATTACACAAATAATTTATCCCTGTGTTTACCGCAGCTCTGATCATGAAATGTAATACATACTGACACACACACAAAGTGGCGTACATTTCATTCTAGCTAGACTAGCTGCGAAGTACGAGGAATTTAAATAAAAACCATTTCAAGGAATATTTAACCGCCCCAGTGACGCAGTGGTCTAAGCGCTGGCTTCTGATCATTCGCTCGAGATGGGTTCCGGGTTCGAATCCCGTGAGGGCATGGATGCTGTGTTTGTCTCCCTTCCCTAGCGAATTCTCTAAGAAGAGAGTCAAATCTTGCCATCAACGCACGCGCAGTGACGCGTTGAGTGTGTGTGTTTGTATAGGGGTGTATCAATCACTTGGTTCTTTGTTATTGGCTGCTTATTTTTAATATACACATGTGTATATGTGAATATGTTTTTAAATGTATATTTTGCAAATAATTGGAAACCCACTTTAATATGGCGGTGATATTTTTGTTGCTTGGTAACATTTTGGAAGATGTCTTCTCATGGGTATTTCTAGCAACTTGACGGGCTGGGCTCAAGTTAATTTTCCCTTTCACCTTCTTCATTAATTTTATTTAACGCTGCTAACCGAGTTAACTATAAACGCTATGGGAAACACACAACTGAATGGTTAGGCTATAGTCTCTATTTTGTTCTTTTGTCTAAAATTCTTTATTGTTTATTGCCTGTTTCGCGTGCGTTTCGTAACTCAAAAACGTCTATGAGTGTTTAATTATGACGATGAGTGGAAGTTTTTGTCGTGCTAATTAAGATTTACCGGTAGACCATATTGCTGTGTAAGCACGAAGAACAAGACATAACCCATTTCAACACGAAATAAACCAGGTCGAATCATCGCAAGCTGTGAAAACATCTTTACTTACGAAAATTAAAACTTGTTTAAAAGGTTAAAATGATTAAAACAATGTGCCAGATCTTTCGGGTCTGTCTTTTACAGACCCATCCTCAGGTACAACAAGAAAACTCACACGGGGCACGCTGGCTTATATACGCACCTTTGTGCATCATCAAGATACACCGCATGCGCCGTACTACAAGGTCGGGTATGCTTTACACAGAAAGTAATAAATGAAAATATGTACAAATGCATGAAAAGAAATACAAATGGCAGGAAGTAAGTAATCAAAACATATTTCCAGAAAATTGGGATTCTCCAACAGGAACCTCCAGGGAGCAGGTATAATTTGCGGGGTTTCTTCATTACAACATTGTTCGGCAAAATCATAAATATATAAACTCTCCAAAAAGAGCACTGCAGTTTCAGTTATGGCCGATCACAGTAATTCAGCATTATTCCATAGTGGGAAATAATCGCCTTTGTTGACTGTTCGGTCTAAGGCCGTTGCGGATGAATGGGTACGAAAATTGTATTTATATTCTCACCCCGAGTGACCGACAAGTTGACCACAGTCCAGTTGTGCAAAAAGCCCACGGATTGGGACTCGTCTCTCCGCGCGAATTAATTCATCCACTCGCCGACGATTCGTGCCAGTGGTCGCAGATGATAGTTTCCCACTGCGTGGTTTGTCTTCAATGCTGGTTTCCCCTTCTTTAAACTTCTTCATCGATCTGTGCACATTGCTCTTATCAATAGTGTCATCTCCGTAAGCATTCTTTAGCCTTCTGTGGATGACGGACAGCCTGCACCTTTCCTTCGTCAAGAACTCAATGACGACCCGTTGCTTCTTCTTGGAATCCATTATTTATCTGCAATGAAGAAGAAGGGTTACGATAGGGGAAGAATTACTGTACCAACATGTGCAATTTGAATGACCTCTGTCAGTTAATAAAAATGTTATTCCCACTTTTGCATTACTTTCGGTACAACCTTCGTATATACATAGCAGAGTTCACGCTGCCGATCGCATTGTTCGCAATTTGTGTAAAAAAAATAGTTTTGGCGATGGAAAAAAGTTTGGCGGAAATATTGGCGATTAACTTTTTGTACTACACTACCGGACAATTGCTAAGGACGGATGACAATAGCAACGATAGCAACCATAAAATGGAAGGCAGGAAAATGTGGAAATTAGCATAACTGCGGGATACAGTAAGACGTGTTGTGCGTATGCAAATTTTGGATTGCCGAACTTGTTCGTGACGTCATAGCGCTGATAAGAGATATAAAGGATTTGACGCGTATTGACCGTTGTTGTTCAAACGCAAAGTTGAAAGGGAAAGAATCAATTGACGAACTTGCAATTTTCAGTATGTCTTCCCGACATCACCTATAGATGATTTTACGCGTGGCCGTATTATTGGCAAGATTGAAGAAGGGCGAAAAGTAACAGATGTTGCCAGGGAGTTCGACGTCAGCCACAGTGTTGTTTCAAGGCTTTGGAAATCATTTCAAACAAATGGAGAGTGTAGCAGACGTCACGGGGGAGGTCGTGTTCGCAGTACAACACCTGCAGAAGATCGGTACATAGTGCTATCAACAAAAAGACACCGGCGCAGCACAGCTAGTGAGGTAGCAAATCAGTTTATGGCTGCTACTGGCAAGCGGATCTCCCGAAAAACTGTCGCCAGACGTTTGCATGAAGGAGGACTATATGCCCGCCGTCCTGTTGTGTGCATCCCATTGTCCAGACGTCGCCGTACCGCCCGTTTGCAATGGTGCCATCAACATCGCAATTGGACTGATAACGACTGGTCTGCTGTCCTCTTCTCAGATGAGAGTAGATACAGTCTATCGTCTGATTGTCGACGACCACTGATCTGGCGTGATAGTGGTACTGCATATTGTCCAGCAAACATACAGGAAAGGGACCGATATCCGACATGTAGTGTCATGGTATGGGCTGGCATCATGATCAATGGCCGTACGTCCCTCTATGTGCTTCCAACTGGGACTATGACTGGCCAACGATACATTAATGATGTTCTGCTACCTCATGTTCGCATGTTCCGTGGTGCTGTCGGTGATAGATTAATTTTCATGGACGACAACGCAACATGTCATCGAACAGTCGCTGTCCAGGAGTGTCTTGGGAGCGAGGATATTCAACGCCTCGTATGGCCAGCACGTTCTCCAGATCTGAATCCCATTGAAAATGTGTGGGATGCTTTGGGGAGGAGTCTTGCTGGTCGCCAATGCCCTCCAATAAACAAGGACACCCTCGTCCGTGCACTGACAGAGGAATGGGATAAATTACCCCAACAGCTGCTTGATAATGTTGTGCAAAGCATGACATGACGTGTGGAATCTTGCATCGCCCTTCATGGTGGCCATATCCCGTATTGACATCTTACGCCGGAACGCCTGCGGACGGTAATTGCATTTTTTCACGTTTACGTATTCTGCACGAAATGGCCTGTTTGTCCCTTGAACACGTTCCAAAGCCTTCTGGATTTCAGAGCACAATAAATTGTCTTTCTTGTAATGTCCTGGCATTCTGACATTATTTTATTTCACTTGGCATCCAACCACACTTACTTTTTTATGCGATATATAGCCGTTTATGATCCGTCCTTAGCAATTGTCCAGCAGTGTATTATGACACTTGGGCAAAAAAATAAATTGAATTTGGCGAATGGGTTGGCGAAACTAAAAAACCGGAGCAATCGCTGCTTAGTACAAAAAAGTGTGAATTGCGTTGTGACTCATACAGTGCTGTACTTGTATTTTTTTTTTATAATTTATTTATTTATTTAGAGCAGCCAGATTAAAGCCAAACCACTTTGAATCACTAAGTTTCGTGTTGTATTTAATTTTACAACTTCTAACTAGCCGAAAACAGTCAAATTTAATAATTTGGTAATAAAGGTTGTTATATTTATAAATAAGAGAACATATCACAGCTTCACCAAATAATAAATAAAATAAATGCCAAAACCAGCTCTGTCCAAGTAGAGCTAATAATATAAATTTCCGTGTATTATAAAGCCCTACGACCTATTATATATGCACATTTACTTAATACTTAATAGTTTGTAATCCGTCCGCGAAACACCAATACGCAATTCTCATGTCATGCAGAAACGACATAGATTTTATAATAATTTTGTAATGAGTTTTAAAGTTTCAAAATCCTTATTTAAATTTGAATGAAAAAATTAAATACAGTTAATTAGGTAAAATAATTAACTTGATGCAACTTGATGGACATTTTGTTTCCTAAACGTGATGCACATAATAGGAATTCTCTCTCTCTCTCTCTCTCTCTCTCTCTCTCTCGGGGAGGGGAGTCGACATAAACGGGAATCACTAACACTCTTATCTGATGCGGAAAATTATAGTTAGGAGTCAAACAGTATGCTTCATCTTTTCCTATTCACATAGGAGAAATTTACTCAAATGTTCAAAATCGAGCCAGTCATAAATAATACAAAATCAGTTATAAATAATGATACAACGGGTCTAAGCCGGACCCAGGCTGAATCCGTTCCTTAAAAGAGGAGCCCGTGCTCTTCTGTACTAGGCTCACAACTGAGTTGGCTACGTGGGAAAAAAAAAAGGTTGGTAGCATCAGGAGAATTCCTAAAGTATGTCGTTGTTCGATTTGGCGCGTGCGTAAGAATAGAAAAAAAAAAAGCAAACATACTGACATGATGCTTACTAAGATCCTGTGGCTTACGGACCCCGGGGGGGGGGGCATTGCCCATACTGCTTTTCATTTGTGGGGGCATGCGCCCTCACGAGTTAGGCGCTACTGTCTGTGACGGCTCCTGAGGACTGAGTTGGATATGTTGCATGTCGGTAAATTTTTACCTCTTCATTGGTTGAAGGAGGGATATATTGAATTTTCGTGTTCGTCTGTCGAGCGAATTTAAATCATGCAAGTCATGACATTGGCTTCTGCCATTTTGTTTTTTGAAAGTTTGTCGTGTTGTCTTATGGAAATTCGACAAACCCTCAATTGTAGCTGAAGCAAGTATTACGGCACGTGACCTTACTGACACCCCATGCGTAACGAAAATAAGAATTGGATAAGTGGCTAATATATTTCTGAGGAAATCGCTGTTCCAAGGTTGCGCACCATTCAAACGACAACAATCTGCTGATATATCAAAACGCGGAAGTGCAGTAACCTAATGTTTTCTGCCGTCTTCTGCCGCCTTTTATTAATAACACCAGTCTCACTGTGCAGGCGGCCTCGTACGGACAGACTTTTACGAATCGATTGTGCCCATCAATTTAATATCCACGAAAGAAAAAGTGGATTTGCCGGAGGAGTAAGCGTTTTAACATGTTAAAGTTGTTGGCGAACCGTTGCCGTCATTACGCTGCCTACGAGTCCGTCAAATTCTGCGTGACATCATTACTTTACTTTGGAAATATGCTAATTGGATTATTATCATTAGTTATCAGATGTTGCGGAATCAGTCGTGACGCAAGCAAAACGTAAGCCAGGATTTCTTTTTTCCAGTAGAGAATAATTCTTCCCAGAATAACCGCTGAAAAAATCGCAAGTCACCCAACCCTCAAAATTATTCCCATGTTTGGTGTGGTGCACCGAAATAATTTCTAAAACTTATTGATGTTGTGCAGAAAAGAACTGTTAATTTCATTAACAGCCTAGCATTCGTCGATTCACTTCAACTAACACAAGTGCATTGCTAGGTAGCTAGGTCTCTTTAGCTTAAGCTTATACCGTTGCTCATCGTTTATCACTTTACTGCCTGATGTACCACGTTCAGGGCCGGCCAGTAAAATTTCTCACGCCTGGGCTAATTTGAGAACGCCGCTGCCTAGATGAAATTCGCAGCAGCAGTGGTGTGAGCGCTGGCTTCTGACCGTACGTCTTTTTTGTTGTCGTTGTTGAAGGTTTAACGACCACCGTGAGCAACTCAATGGGCTATAAGCAGTCGCCCGTCCCTAATATAGGGCCACTGACTCCAGGGAAGGAGAGAAGAGCCAGTGCCGTAAGACAAACACAACACCCATGCCTCACCGGGATTCGAATCTGGACCCATCTGGACGAATGATCAGAAGCTATCGCTTAGACCACTGTGCTACCGATACTTCGACCGTTCGTCCGAGATGAGTCCGGGCTCTAATCCCGGTAAGGTATAGATGGGTATGTTTGTCTTATGGCATTGGCCCTCTCCTTTTCCTGGGACCGTGACCCTAAATTAGGGACGGGCGACTGCTCATAGCCGATTGAGTTGCTCATTATGGTCATTAACTCCTCCCCGAAACAAATAAGATGAAACTCGTTGTTTTGCAAAATATTCCCCGCTCCCCTTCGTTTTCTCAGGATACGCAGTCTAAATAATAATACATATTTGAAAAAAAAAACGGTTATAGCGTATTAAATCCGTTTATTTGTGTGGTGTAATATGCATAAAGATTCGCCAAGCTTTCGCACTCCACTGGGAGGCTTTTTCAAGGCAATGGTAGACATAAAATGCACAAGCCAGGCATTTTATCTATAAATGTACCATTTTGTGTGTGTAGACATAAAATGCACAAACCAGGCATTTTATGTCTACTATTGCGTTGAAAAAGCCTCCCAGTGGAGTGCGAAAATTTGGCGAATCTTTATGCATATTACACCACAAAAATAAACGGATCTACTACGCCATAAGCGTTTCTTGGACATTCACGGTCTGGTGTATTTAAAATAATGTTACATTTTTGAAGAACTGTCTTCACGGAAACTTAAAATATGAATAAAATGGCTAAAGGGTATAGCATAGGAGGGGAAGGGGTCTGTCAAGTTCTGACCCCCTTTCCGCTTGAAAGCGAGAAAAGAACTCAGAACTTTGGTTGAAAACAACAAGTTGCAATCAAGTATAATACAATATACTGGCTCCTAAGTGTCTTCCTGGCGGGATGGGGGTTGGTTATGAAATATGCGGAAAACCGACGCGTTGGCCGAGTAGTGAGACGCATAGGTTTCTGGCTAATCGTCCAAGGTGGGCCCGGGTTCGAGTCGCTGATTAGAATTTTTGTTTTGTTTTGCTTGTTTCGAGGTTTAAAGACCGCTACGAGCAACTTAAAAGCCTATAAGCAGCCGCCCGTCCCTGATTTGGGGCCACTGGTTTCTGGAGGAGAGAGAGCTAGCACCATCCGGCAACCGCACCACAGATGCCTCATCCGGGACTCGAACCACGACCCAACTCGGACGTCTAGTTAAAAACTTAAGCTTCTGACCACTCCGCCTCGGAAATGGCCCTGATGAGGAATGGGTGGTACGTTCATCTTACGGCGCTGGCTACCGTCGCTGGAACCAGTGTCCCTAAATTAGGGATGGACCTCTGCTTTATAGCCCTTACAGTTGCTCACAGTTGTCATTAACTCCCGAAACAAAAAGAAATATTTATAATTACAATCGAACTCGTATATAACGAAATTGAAGAGAGAGAGTAAAAAAAAACTTTCAATATATGCAAACTTCGTTATAACTGGACAAATAAAAAAGGGCTATTTTTGGCATATTGCACAGACTCCAAATATTATGGATTCTCCGTTTGCACTACGGAAATACGGTAAGCATCGGATATACCACGGAAATCAAAAATCTCAGTGAAATGACCTTTTTTTTTTTTAATTTGTGCGTAAAGTTTATTTTCATGTTTTCTAGATTCTAACATTCATTCAGCATTTTGGTGAGTGATTCCTGAATATTTTCAATATCGTTGCATTTTTCCCGTGATTTTTCAACATGTTTTGGATGTCTAAGCGTCTTCTTTGGCCACGCGCAGAGTAGGAATCCCGGAAACGTCCTAAATTTTAATTCTTTTTCCCGAGCTTGGAAAGTCCTTAATTTTCCGGGGTTTTTTTTATTTGTTTTTGTTTTTTTCTACAGGAAAAAAACAAACACGTTTTTTTTTCACTCTTTTTGGGGTTTGAAAATTCATGCGATATGCTATCCACGATATCCGATCTCGCTACGGAACCTCAAACTTTGACAGACGATTGAAATTTAAAAGTTAATCAATCCTCAAGTATTCTCACCAATCGCTCCTATTACCCGTAATTTCTCGTCATATTGATACGGAAAAAGTGAGAACGGAGTTTTTGCGTTAATATACGAAGAGAATTGCGGAAAGGTTTCTGAAAATTTAGAATTTTCCCATGGTACGAAAAATCTGTGAAATTCAGTTTTCTTTGTGTCATTTCACGGAAAGAGTTGTATCAGAAATATGCATCGTTAATTCACGAAAGAAATTGCGAAAAGTGGCTCGTGAATTTCAGAAATTTTTTTAGGGTGTATGAAATCCATCACAATCGACAAATCGTGTGCGTAATAAATCGGCTTTTAATCAGTACTTTCGATGCATCAGTCAGTCGAACATAAAAACATCTTTATTAATAATTATGTATCGGTTGCATTTCAATTGCTGTGCCAAATATTTTAATTATAAAACATGAAATCGACAAATGATTCGCATAATTAATTGATTCTTAATCAATATCTTCGACTTATTTAATCAATACGTTCGACAATCAGTCAATCGAACATATCGATTAAACGCTCACTGAAAATGTTTTACGGATTTCAGTTCTGAAAATTGGCAGGTGTGCATGCTGAACTTCGATATACAGTCCAGCAAAGTCACCCAGGGTTCTGTGGAAAAGTTACCGTCGTGAGTGGCTCAATTTTCCAAATATTTTCCTTTCCCACTTGACAGAAAAATCTAAAAAATACTTACCATTTTTCAATGCAGTCATCTGTGAATTGCTTGTTCTTCCGTGCGAATTTGTTATTTACGAAAGTTTTCACTAAATCTCTCACTAAGAGCCAGAAGTAAGACTGAGGAATGGGTAAAGGTGTTCAGAACATTCTTACATTGTCGCAAATCAGGCACTCTTCCTACATGTTCCTCCGGAGGAGATGGAAGGTAAGGAGATGCAGAGCGCAATAGCGGCACTACTGCGGTTAGCTTTAAAGTCACTTCCACTCCCCTCCTACTTTTTCTTCCTTTAAAGTCAGCCATGTATTCTTTTCCCATCTGGAGTAGACCAATTAAGCCTGCTCATACAATAGGGCCTCTGTGTGAGAAGTCTAGGGTTCGTTGGGATGAGGAGATGAACTCTTTCTTGGGCTTCACGTTCTCATTTAGGGCAATTAGAGATCGAGCACGCCTACCCTAAGTAACAGATAATCATATCTGCAAACAAAATTTGAAGAGCTGTACAGACCCTAAGGACAACTCACCATTTACTGTTTCGTGGAGGGTGATGACAGAAAAAAAGAAACAGGTGTTGAACTCCCAACCCTTTCGCTAACTTTCCGAACTCCCTAAAGAAGCATGTTGGTGACCGTGAAATGCAGGCATATTATTCTCTTATGTGTTTCAAAAATGGTTGCCCGTGACCGCGTCCTGCTGATGACCGCCAAATGGTCTGTTATTCATTGTTCCTATTGGCGATAATATCCGTGCAAGACAAAACTGCGCGCTTTGAGTTGTCTTTAGGGTCTGTACAGGAATACAAATGACCGCCAACTCAGGTTTCACTGTATACGGTTTCTAAAAAAAAAAAATTATAAAGCGTGTCGCTCTTACTCAATGTGACCCCGATCCACCAGCGCGAGAGCCGTCACATAATTTTGTTTTGGTTCGTTTCCAAAAGTAGAAATACGCACTCTGAAGAAAAATGGAATTCATGCCATTTTTTAATTTAACACTAACAAAAACGAACAGTTTGTTTTGCTAAAATGATGTGGCTTGGGATTTCTGGAGGGGTGGTTAATGGAATGTTTTATTTGACTTCGTACCGTCCGTGTTGTCGACACTAGACCCGAACTTCGTGTCACCCGTAAAACGTCGCCGCTACTTCGCGATCCGATATCAGTCGCTCTCCGGAAAACAAACCGTCTCCGACGCCAACTCCCAGACCCGACCGCTTTTTCCAAAACTCCGGTCCCGTCTATCTCGCTTCCAGTTCCAAAGTAAAAAAGTGTCCGTTCTCTCTTAAAACTTCAGAAATATTCCACTATCGGATATCTGAGTTAATCTCCCCTGCCTTGGAGGTACCTGCAAACACCCTTAATCTTGTGTATTAACGAGCCCTCGAGATAATCCCATCGCCTTACAAGACATGTACAATACTCTTCAAGTACTTACGTATTAAGCCAATTATAATTCGGCTAATCGCGTGTATACGACAGCATCAGCCTTAAACCGCGGGTGGCCTAGTGGTCAGCGTTCGTGACTGCCATGGAGATAACCTCAGGTTCGATCCTGGGCAGGTACGAACGTTCGAACCACTAAATACCCGCCGTGCATCGGATGGACACGTTAAGCCGTCGGCCCCGGGAACTGGCCCCTGGTAATAAATAAGAGCGTCTTCCCCCCCCCCCTTTTTTTTTTTTTACCTCGCTTCCGTGTCACTTTCCTATCGGGCACTCTAGCCCAAATCTCCTAGCTTCCTATTTCTAAGGATTGTTTAAGACCTGGGGTCAGACACTCCCTTCCTAAAATCCTCTGCATATGATCTGATCTGACCTACTGATTTCGTCAGCTCTGCCGGAAAATGGCGCAAACAAAAAAAATTCCACGTCGGAATGAATATATTTGTATATATCTACAAGTTTATTTTTTTTTTTTTTATTTTTTTTTTGTGACCTGGGGGCTGGCGAATCTTACAGTAACAATTATAATGTGCAATCCAAAGGATATACAGGGAATATTTTTCTTGTGTTTGTGCACATCATGCCAAGGTACTGGTTTTTTTTTTTTCTCTTTAGTTCATTTTTTTTTATATTTATGGTCTAGAACAGGGATTGGAAACCTTTTTTAAAACGAGGCTCAAATGCACAACAACAGAAAAAAAAAAAAAAAATGAGAGCCTCAACATATATAGAATAATGTGGGATTTGGTATTTGAAAATGACAAAAAAAAATTGTTTATATTAAGTTGTTTTGGTCATCTACATTTTTTTAATACTATGCCTCCAAGCCAATAAATTTTGGCTTTGATTCTGTGTGTTTTACGAGTCACTCAAAGAATTATATATTTTTTTCACAATGCCACATTTTTAGGGGACAGGTACAGAAGTACTGCCCCCAACATTTCTAAACTTTTCCATGTTATTTTCATCGTAATGATTGTATTGCAATAAGATTTATTTTTTAAATTTTAGAACTCACGTGACAAACAAAAGTTCATTGTGTTTTTTTTATTTTTGTTCATTTTTTTAGAGTGATTCTATTTTATGAGGCACTAAGTAAAGGAAGTTGTAAAATTTATTTCCAACTTAGCAGTGTATATAAAAAGTACTCACAAAACCATTTTAACTGTAATGACTTGGGTAGATTGAGATCCTTCACATTCGGTGAGACAAGAATTAGCTAGCTATTAAGAAACAATATTTGGTATTTTTTTCGCTTTAATTTTTCGAAAAAAATATTAAAATAAATAAATGAGAGCTGCAGTTTGTCGTGTTCGGAGCCTCCGGTTTCCGAGCCTTGGTCTGGAATAAAACATAAAAATATTCTAAAGGAAGTTTTAGGAATTATGTTAGATAGATTGTTAATTTTGTTGAGACTGTTTTAAGTGAAGCGTGTGTCCCCTTTCTCGAGTTCATTTAAATTGGACGGTGATTAATTTTCACTTAAAACAGTGTTCACCATGATTATGAGGATTTCTGCATCAGGCTAGTTTAGTTGTGTCGTTGTTACATTGTTCAATCACTGAATCAGGTTTACTGGGTGTACCACCACCACCTCATCGTTTCGAATGATTTGACCTCGATCTGAACTACGAAGCCTTTATTTCCGAAGATTGAACTTTCCTTTTCATCGCTGTTGTAATCCTTTGAGTTGTTAACTCTTCAGTTGCCCAAAGTGACCCCCCCCCGCCCCTACACAGACGCTCATCTCTCGAACACTGGGTCAGTCGTATCTTTGCGGTGCCACATGCTGAGTCATTTGCAGAATTATTGCGTTCTAATATTTGAGTTGTTAAAGGGGAGAGCTCGGAGGTAATTGAGGATGTGGTTTTAATACAGCCGGACAGCCTCGTTTAACGGTACGTTAGCTCCGTGTTACAATGAAAGCTCTATGCTGAGGTTTATCATCAGCCTTTGCGATGCATGCTTTGAAGAACACTGACTTTTAAGAATTTATCATAGCCAGATATACACTGCTTGGCCATTTTATTACCACCATTATGTATATGGAGGGAAATCTCTCATGGGTGATGAACTATCGAGCTAAGAGTTGCAGGAAAGAACTGTGCACAATTATGTCCTTCCAGACCAAATGTATGTAAACTATTAAAATTTATCCCACTTAATGACGTTGCAAGAATGCAACGTCTGTCTTGGAATGTTTTTGGACCGGATTCATAAAAAAAAAAAAAAAAAAAATTGAGAGATCAAGGGGTATCTATGTTGACATCACCCAAATCACACGAACATAACATTTAAGAGTGGGACCAGACTTAAAGAAACTGTTGTTGATTGTTTCGTCAGTAAGATTTAAATTTTTCTTTTCCATGCACTATTTTATTCTTTATCGTCAACCTTGCACTGGGTTTTTAAAATTTCCTCTCTTCCGCTATAAATTTTGTCACTTTGATTTTTAATCGCAGCTTTTTATGCACCCCCCTTCTCAGTGGATTTGTTGTAATTTCTATGGCAAATGAAAAATGTCGAAAAAGCACTGAAGTGAATTTGCTGAAGTGAAAAGAGAACTAAACAAGTGATACATTTAACACAGCAAAAAAAAAAAAAAAAAAATAGTTGACTTCCCCGTGATTCAACAGACTTTGGGGGAATGTTTACCAAATTTTCAAATCCTTTTTTTGTAACAAAAAAGACAGATCACGGACTATCTGCCTTTTTGTTGGTCGCAAAACTGTTGGGTGCAGACTGTACGATGGTGCGGACAAACTGGTGATTATTTTTTTTAACAATTGCACCCAAATATGTACATAACGTAATTTTTGTACACACTTCACCTCACCTAAAAATATTTTTCTATATCACTTAATTAGTTTAAAAAGTATGAAAGTTAATAAAATATGATAAATTGGAATTCCCAATAGTGTTTCAAATAAATTCCAGCGATGCAAATTGGACATCCAAGAAAAAAACCCCCAATAAAACCCGAAAAACCCTGATAAAACCTGAAAAAACCCAAATAGACTGGGTTTTTTCAAACCCTGGTAGAGGGATTTATCTAGAAACCTCATGAAAAGTATGGGATAAGAGTGTCCATTAATTTTGCAGCGTCTATCTACGACACCGTATCAACAAGCCATCAATAAAGAAGGGAAGCGTAGAGGGGGATTGTAATTAATATACCCAGACGGCTGCACGAAGTCGTACGTAGGATTGAGAAAAAAGTACTTTCATGTAAAGAGAAGGAATACAAAAGAGGCACAAGGTGGGAAAACGACAACCTCCTCCGTATGAAAAAGATGCAACCCCATTATAGAACAAGATGAAGAGGCTAGCACTTTAATTACATAGTTCTTATTTAATCCTCCTCACTCTACTTTGGGAGCTTAGGTCTTCCACCACCATTTTCTACTGGACTATGTTTTTTTGCTTCTGTTTTTATTTGGTTCCAGTTTCCATTGCTATTTCTTTCATTATTGTTCTTTTCCATGTTTCTCTTGGTCTTCCCTGTTTTCTTTTACCCTGTGAACTCCAATCAAGAGCCTGTTTTAATATTATTTTATCCTCTGTCCTCAACACATACCCCATCCGTTTCCATTTCCTTTCACATATCTGTTAGCACCTTACTACACTGGTTTCCAAAAATTAAGCAAAAAATGGAAAAACTGTGATAACTTAAAAAGTATGCAACCTATTCGGATCAAATTTGGTAGTAAACTTCATCAGACCAAATGAAAAAAAAAAAAAAAGAAAACCCCGTAAGAACATGTGATACAAAGCATTTATTTATATTTTGTATGAGTAATGCAAATATGAAAATACAGAAATATAGGTATCAAGATGAAATAGGGAAATGTACTTCAATATATTTTCCTATTTCATCTTGGTACCTATATGTGTGGTTACCCACACATATAGGTACCAAGATGAAACCGTTGCATATCATGGGACCGTTGCATATCATCCGAGGGAAGTTACTTTAAGAAAGAATAACATATATTTTGTTGTACCTATATTTCTTCATTTTGTGTGATTTTACTCTTAGTTTTTATGGAACGGGCGTTGTATTTTACGCAAAGTACATAAGTACATTTCTCCTGCGTTAGTAAGAGAAATGGAATGATGAGCCAACGAAAGGAAGGACTTGCAGAAGCCATCTTCTGGTATCGAGGGAAGAGCTGATGTCACTGTTCTTTGTAAGTCTTGCATGTCATGAAACACCTTTCCTTTTAAAGGCAGCTTTAATTTAAGGAATAGGAAGAAGTCACACGGTGACAAATCTGAAGAATAGGGGGATGGTTGGGTACACATACTTGTTTTCGTGCCAGAAATGGCTGTACACTGACTTCTCTGTGTGCGGGTGCGTTATCGTGAAGAAGAAACCATTGCCCGTTTTGTACTCAGGTCTGACCCGAACAATCCTCTCCCACAATCGTTCCAAAATGGATGTGTAAGCATTTCCAATGACAATTGTACCTTCTGGAATGAGCTCGTGATGCAGGATTCCCTGGCTGTCGTAAAAACACACAAGCAAAGTCTTGATTTTGAACTTCTGTAACCTCCTGATCTTCTTTCCTTTGGGTGACTGTGGCGACTTCCACTGAACTCTGTGTCGCTTCTTTTCAGGATCATAACGAAAACACCCTGTCTCGTTACCTGCCACAATGCTTTGAAGAAAATTTGCATTGTTTCTGCAGCCTGCAGGATGTCTTTGACGTACTTACTCCCCTCGTGCATATTTCAGGTCGTTTGACAAAGCACGCGGAACAAAACGAGCACAAACCCCTTTTAAGACTTTTGTCATTTTCCAAATATTCCCTCCCATCCTTGAGACGTACGTACCATTGAAATATTTGCACGGGCTAGGCAATTAGCCCCATACACATTCCGCAAAAATTCAACTGTCTCAGATGCAGTTTTACCGATTTTCAAACAGAACCGAATATTTGATCTCTGCTCCATGACAGAGCTGAGATAATGTTCTTCCACCTAATGATTCATGCACAGCGTAAGTAATCATCTGCGCAGTTCTCACACAAATGCTGTTGCCACCGCATAGCTGATAAATGACTTATCGAAAAAGCATGCCTCCCCCGCCCCCGTGTGTTTTCTCCGGATTGTTCCGATCCCCCACATCAGGAAATTCCTGATGGGTCTGCGACAGATATCATGCTGCCACAATAAATCTGCGGGGTGGTCACTAGGCAAAATAAGCACTAAATGTGAAAAACAATGAAAATTTCCACGGACAGAAATAAAAGAAAAGAAACTGACCATCTTGTATTTTCCTACATAAGAGTAATGAAATTAAAAAAAAAAAAAAAAAAACTTAGCCTAGATAATACAGCAATTGCAATAACTAGAATCAAAAACACTGTGTGTGCCCCCTGTACCTAGAATTTTGTATCCATTTTCAAGGTTTCCGTTTTTCAGGCTAACCAGAAGGCTCGCGGAAAGTCTATGTGGTTTAGTGGCACCAGGGAGTTGTGTGCCATGAAGCCGTAGTGGGGTGTTCGGAGGCTGACCTCTCTGTTTTTCAGACTAATCGGTAGGCTGGCGTGATGTGTGTGACTTCGCGGCACCGGGAGATTGTTTGCCGTGTTGGAAAGCACAGTATTTGTCATTTTCTTGTACGACTTCCGTGCACAGTGAGTAGAGTTTAGGTCCCAGCCACCTACAGCGAGATCGCCTTTTGGGCAGGACACAGAAACGGAAGGAATGAGAGCAAGTCTAGCGACTTTGACAGAACAGTTTGTAGTGAGATTAGAGTACAGTAGATGGCGCCACCGTACAAGTACGATGTTGCGCATACAGGGGTGAGAGAACTTCAAGGGGGGGGGGGCATAGGAAAGGATACCCATTTAACCAGTGGGTCCAGTCTGGGGGCCGTCACTTAACGTGCTCGTTCGATGCACGGCGGATATTCAGCGATTGTTAATAAATCACACCATCTCTGAAAGATCAGCCAAAGTTCGAACCTGAGGACCTTGCATTGATAGTCTCAATCGCTAACCACTAAGCCATCCGCGGCTCCATTGTTTGCCGTGAAGCCGTTGTAGAGTGTTTCTAGGCTCACCGACGTGGTGCCTCTGTGTGTGTGTGTTTTTTTTTTAATGGAATGCGTGTTTTTCTATTTTGACAGTCTTCAAAATCATTCAGCCGAGCTTACATTTCCTCCCCCATTCCCAATTTTCTTAAGCGAAATTTAATTTCGAACTGTGTTTAATATGTCCCTGATAGAATCGGCTCCATCTCCATGACAGTCAAATTGTTTTCACGGCAGAGTGTACTATGGCGTTGCCGATTTTGTTTGGGATTAACTTAAAATTCATGTTTCGCGGTTCCTTGGTCCTCTCCTGTTATATCAAGGAACATAGTGAACATTTGCTTAATGAAATTAAATTTCAGAAACTCCACTTCCTACTCAATTTGCGGAGAAAACGACTTTGCGATTTTCAAGTTTAATTTCTCTTCAAATATAAAGATATGTTGCAAACAGTGACTGATAAACGGGAAAACATTAATTTTTCGTCGAAATTAGAATTGAAACCGTGGTATTGCCGCATTCACTGTGCCGTGAATACAATTGCAGACCTACCAGCTTCTACGATTTACCAGTAAATCTTACGGAAATGCGACTTGTTTTGCGGGCAAGATGTTGATTTTACGTATTTAGCATTACATTCAGATTTTTTTTTTTTCCTGATGATTTCGTACCCCGACCATTATAACTTTTTTTATTTCTCTTAATCCATTTAAAATAAAGCGCGTGTAGGGGTGAGAGTGGTACACCCTTACAGCACGGATGTATGTTAAGAATAAATTTCTTTTCAGCTACTTGTGCTTATTTGGGAAAACTTCGTCTGTGGTTTTCCCACCTGTTTCAGGTTATCGTTTTGCGTCATTTCCAACACTAAAGGTTGCGCCGTGCGTAAACTGAACTGTCTCAGCTATCGGTTTCTCTATCTATCTCTCGCTATGTTTACCTCCTTCACCTTTTCAGATAATGCATTGTTTGTCTTCCAAGTAGCAACTTCTCAATAGGCCGGCGTGGGGTGTTCCACATTGGAGCACCGGTCTTTATTACCCCCAGTTCGAAATGCTATCTCAAAACGTAGTTATCGTAGAAAAAAATCAAACGAATTTAAATCTGCGGAATTTTTGAGCCCAAATCTAAAAAAAATATAACGAAATTTCGGTATGCTGTTCAGGACGCGTAGTGGACCAATCCTATTGAAAATGGTTGTCAGCACTCCTGGGGACCGTGCTGTGCGCACATACGCGAAATATGTTCTTCAGAATTTTCGCACAATAACTTCCGTGAAAACTGACCGATTTGAATAGAGTTCTTAATTATAAAACGGCGCATATGTGATAGCTTTTTATTTTAGAAATTAGCGCGCAAAACTAATGTTCTGTGGTAAAATAACGATTAAAAGTTAATACTGGATTTGTGTAACATATCGACTTTTAATCGATGTGTTCGCTACATTTAATCAATATGCTAGATAAGTAATTTAAGCGAAAATGTCGATGAAATCTTTCATCGAATATATCGATGAATTTTTTCTAGGGATTTCAGTTTCTGAAACTTGGCAGGTATTCAGTTGTACCGGTCACGGAAATAGCGCTATTTTTAGCATGCACAGATTATCGATTTTCAACTTGAATTGTGCTCTAAAAAAGTAAATAGACAAAATGCTTTCTGCTGTGATTGGGTGTACAATAGTAAGAAGTAACTGTAAGGAATTTTAAAAAACGTTCATTCGTTAAGAAAATTCGTTAAAAAATATGGTCATATTTCCAGTGATATTTGGATCATAGAACAACCAAAGGAAAAAATAATCGAGAAAGTATTTATTATAACTAGATATGTTCTCAATATTTTTGCAAATCATATATTTAATTCCTTTTAATCTCTCCTCCCGCGCCCCTTATCTAATGAGGGTTTCAATTCTGAGCAATTGTTAATGGCCCAAGAATTAAAAGTTCTGAAAACTTCTAATTCATATCATTGTTTAAGTAATCATTGGAATACATCAATTCAACTGTATATGATTGGTGTCCATCTATTACCTTATTTAGCAGTTTTTATTTTATTTATTTATTTATTTTAATGGCATTTATTTTCTGCTAGCGTGTGTGTATGTATGTTTGTGCGTGGAGGTAGGATGGGGGAGGTGGTGAGTTCCTTTGTAGTCCGTGCTTTGTCTACAGAGCTGTTAAATTTGTTGTTGTTGTTGTTTTGTTGAGGGGGCGTTAATTATATATATGTATATTCCTTGTCGCATTGGTCGATAAGAACCAACTTCGCATGGTGTGTGTGTGTTACTCGTTTTTCAGTCTTGGCTTGTGCACTTTAGTGGCATCCATGGGAATGGTCTTTTAATCTTTGGATACGTCATCAGTTCTATGCGTAACAGCTTAACATTGATGCCAAAATGATTATATCAGGGTTCCCACTCAACCTGGAAAACAGGGAAAACCTGGAATTCTCAGGGAATTTGAAAATGGTTCCAAAAATCAGGGAAAACTCAGGGAAAATTACCCTTTTTTGTAAAAATCAGGGAAAACTTGGGGAAAAAACCTAAAATTTGGTAGATCTTACTTTGTTATATTAAGTATTTCCTTTATTCTCTAAAAAAAAGATGTAAAATTGCCAGTTAAGTTTTTGTTCAGTTTTTGCAGGCAGTTGTTATAACATGGACCAATTAGTCACAATGAACACTTCACAAGAGAACCAACCAAATGATGGATCAAAGTCTTATTATTGGGTGTATATAGGTATTGCCAGTTTCAATGTCTATATATGTCTGTTGGTTCTCTTGAAACAAGTTTCTTTGAACAGAGTCATTCCATCATTAAGCTTAGCTGCATTGCATTATAGAAAAACTGAAACTATTCAACTGACAGATTTTTTCTTACATATGACATGTTTCTATGGGAATGTATTTACAAATTCCGTGTTGGTAGTATTCACAAAAGTTCACGGAACTTTGGTACAGAAAATAATGTGCACAGTTAATTGTTATTAATGAAAAGCAGGTAATTTTATAAAGTCAAATTACGTAAAGAATTTACAAGTGTGTGCTTTGGTGAGAAAAATGAATGGAATGGAGTGAAATGTGAATCTTTGCAACATGCCACTCTGGAAGACTTTAAAAACCACCTGGGGAACCTGGAAAAGTCAGGGAATTTTTTATTACTTTTGAGTGGGAACCCTGTATATGTATTTCGTGTGTGTGATTACGGGAAATCTAGTTTTTTAATTTTCGATGGCAAGCTTTTCAGTTTGGCATCGCGTATGAAATTAAAACAGTTGCTTCAAGGTGTATTATTGTCGAAAAGTTGAATTCCTTTTAAAAAGTTGTCCGAGAACAGTTATGGTGAAATCCTTCATTACAAGGTTAAATTGCGGTGTGCAATGTTTAAACATTTCTGAAAGGAAGTATTCGTTGTGAAGACCGTTATACTAAAAAAAATGTGTTATTTTTCTTCAGGTTTAAAAGATACGTCTCTCTCACTGTTATATTAACCCAGTTTCTTTAACAAAGATGCCAAATCATCTTGCTTGCACCTTGTCACATTATCAACTGCATGCGTGAATTCTTTAACAGCACTGAGTGACGGAAAGCTGTTGTGTAATTGAATGTAAAGTGACTAGCATAATTGTTGCTATGAAGATCTGCCCGCGTAAATGCAAAGCCCACTGACAAATGATGTCTGCTGAGAAAACAAGTTAGTAAAATCATGCAATGCATTGATTATGATACGCTTTCCAACATACCAGAAATTATTACTCAAGTTATGAGGATAATGGCTGTGGAATAAATCTCGCTCCTGTGTCCTGACCTTTGACCCTATTTCGATGATATTCTACAGAACCGGTTCAGTACACCTCAAGAATAACATGCTAAAGTTTTGTCGCAATAGAAGCAGTTTTACGCAAGTTATGAGAATAATGGCTGTGGAATAAATCTTGCTTTTGTGCAATGACCTTTGACCCCATTTCGTTGATATTCAACAGAACCGGTTCACTATACCACCAGAACAACATGATAACGTTTTGTCGCAATCGAAACATTTTTTGGTAAGTTATGATGCACAAGGGCAATGGAATGGATCCCACTCCAGTGTCCTGACCTTTGACCCCATTTCGCCCATTTTCAATAGGGTTCGTCCCCAGTGGCTCCTACCACATACTAAAATTTCATCGAAATCGAACCATTTTTACGCAAGTTATGACGCATAAGGGCAATGGAACAAATCCCGCTCTTATGTCCTGCCTGACCTTTGACCCCATTTCGCCCATTTTCAATAGGGTTCGTGCCCAGGTGGTTCCCTACCACATACTAAAATTTCATCGAAATCGAACCATATTTACGCATGTTATGACGCATAAAGGCAATGAAATGGATCCCGCTTTTATGTCCTGACCTTTGACCCCATTCCACCCATTTTCAATAGGTTTCGTTCCCAGGTGGTTCCTTACCACATAGCAAAATTTCATCGAAATCGAACCATTTTTACGCAAGTTATGACGCATAAGGGCAATGGAATGGATCCTGCTCTTATGGCGTGACCTTTGACCCCACTTCACCCATTTTCAATAGGGTTCGTCCCCTACCACATACTAAAATTTCATCGAAATCGAACCATTTTTACGTGAGTTATCGTGCCGACAGACAGACAGACGGACGAACGGACGGAAAAAGCTGGAGCATATACGCTTCTTCAACCTACGGTTGGAAAGCGTAAAAAAAGGCATGAAAAACAAATCGAAGCCATTGCGCATATTTTGTGCGATTTGGGGACACAAACCATTTAGAGGTGCAAGTTTACAGCTCTGTTAATGCTGGTGTTCGTTATTGTCGAGCTTCTGATTATTACTCAAAATAGTATAGCCATACTAGTGATCCGAATTTCTTGGTGTAGAATAGAAAATCAAAGGTTCCGAGTTTTCGCTCATCAAGAAGATGGCTTTCTCAAGGAAGGTAGACAGCAAACTGCGAACTGAATAATATTGGGTTGATGCATAAGTTCATGCCGTTTTTTTCACCGCACTATAGGAATGTATTACATCAGAAGGGAAAACGGAATCAATGAACTATGTATCCCCCTCCCCCTTCATTGTTTACGATGGTGTCCCAACGTCTGGATAGGTCTGCAATGCCATTCTTGAAAAAACGAGCTGGTTTTGCTGCGAAGAAATCATCAAGGAAATTCTGGAGATC
This sequence comes from Macrothele yani, assembly GCA_039090855.1. Lineage (NCBI taxonomy): Eukaryota > Metazoa > Arthropoda > Arachnida > Araneae > Macrothelidae > Macrothele > Macrothele yani. The sequence goes on along the minus strand of CM077031.1, from coordinate 323,163 downwards.
AACATCATTGTTGAACGTTCTGCCACGGAGGGCATTCGACAGAGATCGGAACAGGTGATAGTCTGAAGGGGCGACATCTGGGGAACAGGCCGGATGTGGAAGGATCTCCCATTTCATGTCCTGAATGGCCATTCGGTCATGTTTGCACTGTGAGGGCGTGCGTTATCATGTTGGAGAAGGACGCCATGGCGCCGATGTGGCCGTTTCTGCTGAATTGCTCCCTCCACACGGCGGTGTTGCTCACAATAGAGTGCAGCGTTGACGGTCCGATTCCTCGGCAGCATTTCCCAGTGAATAATGCCTTCTGTATCGCACCAGACACACAATATGATCTTCGCAGGATGAAGGTCATATTTTGGACGTTGTGTGGGCATCTTATTTGGGCTTAACCATTCTCTCCGATGCCTGAAACTCACGTACAGGCACAACTTTTCGTCTCCAGTAACAATAGGTGACAGAAAGGGTTTGTGTTGCTGATAACATGCTCTATAACGGGCGAGCATGGAACCAGATATGGCAACACGCCGATTCTTGTTGTCCTCGGTGAGAGTGGGAGGCACCCAAGATCCCAATTTCTGGACCTTTCGCATGCGTTCCAGGTGTTGCACCACTGTGGCATGATCACAGTCCATCTCAGTGGCTAACTCGCGTGTGGTTTGACGCGGATCCAAGTGGATGAGATGATTCAAACGATCCTCATCAAAGTGAGATGGACGACCTGAGCGCGGAGAGTCGTTGAGGTCGAATTGGCACCTGGGAACCGCTCAAACCATTTGCGGGCTGTCCTCGGAGCAATAATAGCATCCTCCCCATACACAGCACAAATTTATCGAGTGGTCTCTGTGGCTGTAGATCCCTTGTTAAACTCGTAGAGGAGCAGATGTCGGATACTTGACACTCCATACTTCCGGACCTGAAAACCAAAAAACCATTAGCCACAATCACACAACGCAATAGGATTTAGATACACGATATTACTGGCTACATTTTGATATACAACTGGCCTTCTGCACCGTCACTACTGACCTGGGAAACACTCGTGACATAAAACAGTATGAACTTATGCATCAATCCAATAGAACACTTCAACAATTTGAAGGCACTGCATTCAAATTAAGGTTGTATCACGAATTAAAAATGTTTAATATATACAGGTTAAAGTGTTTTTTAACTTGTATATATTAAACATTTTTAATTCGTGATACAACCTTAATTTGTGTTTATCGCGCATAGACGGCTGAATACTCCTATATGTAATAAATGCATAGATATGAATGTAATTATTCATTCGCAGAAACGAGGCTTCATGTTAGTTAGGCACGCTGTATCGCGGGACAAAACGCAACATTATTTGACGAACTGATTATTATTCCACTATGAGGAGTGCAGATAAGTCGCCCCAAACTTCGGTGTTATCGTTCTTGTTTGAAATCCTTAAAAGGCTGATCAATTTGCTGAAGAATCTCTGAAATAAATGAACAAACAATAGTACAGCCTTTTAGGCATCAGTTTTTAGTGTTGTTCTCCCGAACCATCGAACATTATAGCCTTCTTTCGTTTCTTAATGAAGTAATTGCTTAAAGTATCACTTCGTACGTCCTTACAAAACACAGACAATAGCTCAGTTTGTATTAGCTGATGTGCAAACAAGAGAAGAAAAAAGAAAAAAAAAAAAAAAAAAAGGAAAAAACTGTTTGAAGGAATGTCTTTTAAAACCATTTTATTTGTAATTTAACATCATGAATATAGTGATGGGCTTCCAGTTTAATAATCATAAATAAATTACAGTGAACAATTCAGTCTTGCCTATGCTGTGTTATATTCACACTTTTTCGTCGCGCATTCAGATTTTTCGTCCGGTCAAAAAGTCCAGCTTCTCTTTTGTTTAGTCAGTCGCATGTATGCAAATGACACACAAGCATCATATGCAAATTTGTACTGCACCTTCTTGTTTTACCACCGTTATTTCACAGCCTTTACCACACTCTCAACACACAACTTTTTTGCAAACCGGTAGAACGGTTCTCCAGAACTGCATCGTTCAAGCTGTCCAATTTGGTGGTTCTTTTATATGGTTTGGGGCTGTTTCAGCTAGATGGGCGCTTTTCCGGTTGCTGTGGCCGAGTGTTCAGGGGCGTGAGTTTTAGACTGGTCATCCGAGCTGGACCTGGGTTCGAGTCCCGATGGCGCCATCCCTTTCCTCAAGGCCTGATTACACGAATTTTAAAGAGAGAGCCATCCGGGAAACAGTCGAAATCCTATCCAGCAAACTGGCATGCAATGATATGGTCTCCACTGAACTATGAGTTATTAAAAGATGGAAACACATCGCGGAGCACCGTATAATTGCGTGATAAAAATTCATGTAATATGCTCGTGGTGTCACCCACGTTGTTTTCAAAAATCATCTTCGTTCTTTACATATTCCAATTCCCTGCATTTTATGCCTACCCTTGTGCCTCGAAAAGGCCTCCCAGTGGAGTGCGAAAGCTTGGCGAATCTTTGTTCTGACTACACCACAAAAATAAACGGATTTAATGCGCTTCATGATCAGTGTTGAAATGGTTTGCAAGTTCAGATCTCAACCCAATGAAGCACCTTTCGAATGCACTTAAACTTTGCCAAATCAGATCTTGACCGCTTCGGCAGTAGCTTTGTAGGAATAGTGGAAAATTAGTTCGGTTCCGATTTACAGAAATTTAGTTGAAACCATGCCACAAGAGGGAAGCTGCTGTCATTGAAGTCAGAGGTAACCTTTCTATGTACAGTGGAACCTCGGTTATACGTTTCTAAGTTATAAGTTTTTCACTTTTTTACGTTTATCTGCGTTAGTTCCGACTGTAGTTTCTATCGCCTTTTTTTTTTTTTTTTTTAACTCTGTTATACGCAATTCATATATACGCTTTTTGCAATCATACGTTGAGATTTGAATTTTAGATGAACCAAAATACACGATTCTTTGAATCCCTTATATTTAATCCTTTATGTTATGATTTTGAGAGAATTGAGACAACGTTGTTGTGTTCCTTCTTGGTGCAGCCAGAGTTGAGCCTTGATCTCATCAGAGAAAGGTATGTTGTTTACTTTCGGTCTGGATCAAAAATTGGTTTCGCATTTCATAACTCACACACATATGCGCTATTTTGAAATTGATAAATCTCTAGGAAGTAACTTTGTGGCTGCAGCATTTCGTGGAGTAGTAGAACTGAATACTAAAAATGTATCAACAATTTTCATTATTCCGTTTTCAAATGTATATGCACTGAGGATCTGCATAAAAAACAAACAAACAAAACTTAATTAATGAGTTCCATACTGAAGCACTGGTCTCAGATTCTTAATTGTGAGGAATTCCTTTAATCTAGAATCAGGATTTTTTATAGACAAATAGTTGTCAAAAGAGAAGTTTGATTTTCATAGGCTTTTATTGATTTCTTCACTGCGATAAAATATATTACAATTTTGTCCTCCCCCCTCTTCCCTCCACCAATTCGACTTTACATAAATCGTTATTAAGAAACATTTTATACTCCTTTAAAGCATAAGTATTTAACATTTTGAAATTTCGTTTATACGTTTTGTTTTGCATTTATACTTTTTTTAAGGCCATCCCATAAAAAAAAAAAAAAACGTATTACCGAGGTTTGAAACAAGAGTTTGTTGCAGCTACATAATTCTCCAGTACGGTACGTAATTCATCGGTTGTGTTTGTTACGATCGCTAAATTTATTTCGAAATAGTTTAATATATGTGTCGATGATGTGCAGACGCGAAGTGTAATGTTTTCATCGGGCTATCTTTATTTTACTCTGTCATTAGCTTCGGTTTCTTTCTTTTTTTTTTTTCTTTTTTTCTTCGTGGATTAAGTACACCATCGAATACGTGTGTTGTTCTTGAATGCACTTACGATGTAAAGTATGTTTTCGATCATTGTGTCTGAAGTTCTGTTAAAAAAAACCCCAAAAAAGCAGGAGCGTCAAGGCCACACTTCCCGCATGGACCCAAGAGGGGTGCTCGATGAGCCGTTCCTTTGAGAGCTGTCTCTGAGTGTGTGTCTTAATGGGCTTTGGATCGACGATGCAATTATTTTGCTACAGAGATCACCACATAATATGGTAGAAATTATAGCTCAGGGAAATTATTTTATTTGTCTTTTATTCCCCGTACCCGCCCGTGATACTTAAAAATGGTTGTTCCGAAGTAGTAGGTAAATTTGAATTCCTTCCATGTATATACAGTATAACACTGGCAGTGTAACTCAGGTGAGCACTGAACCGAAGTGGAATGAGGGTTCTTGTTCAAACAAATTGCTGTTCTTTCTCATAGTCTCACCAACTCTGGTTTTTTTTTTTTTCGTTTGTTTTAATCACCTGCAGAGGCGCTTTAAAATATATATTCCAATAAAAATATGCGCGCAGAATAAGGCTGCTCTGAGCGTTCGTAATTTTGAAGTTAAACGTTGCTAAACTCGAACTCCAGATTTTTTCAGGTGGTGCTCGATTTTTTCGTGTATGCATTACACTTTTGAACATTTCGACTCGTCACGCAGATGGAAAGACAGTGTTGTAAATTGCGTCGTGTTTTGAGTAGTTTCTTCGCAGAAATAGAGTTCGCGTACCCACGTAAGTAATCATAATCTCCGCAAATATGAAAAAAATGACAACATGGTAATTAATACTCCGCGAATGCGGCATAGTTGCCATGTGTCACGATTAAATCGGATTATGCCCCATTTTTTAACACAAAGTCCGGGAATCCGTCCTTTCAAGAAAACGCCAAGTTTTTGTGAAATTTTAATAATTTGTAATTTTTTTGCTATAATATCTTTCCTGTTTTCTACCATTACAGACACTCCAAAAGCTGCGAATTTCCACTGCAGGAATCATTAGTCCGCGCCGGCGTACGGGAAGCATCAGAAATACTACTGAAATAAAAAAATCTTAGTGAAATAATGTTAATAAACATTTGTGTAAAGTTTATTTTAATATTTTCAAGATTTTAGCATTTAGTTAATATTTTTGGGATTGTTTATTGGATGTTTTTAATACAAGGTGTGATCAAAAAGTATCTGTACTGAATTTATTGAAAAAAAGTACAAGACAGATTTGAAACTTGATTGCCTTCAAAGTTATCCCTTTCCGAAGCCACACATTTAGCCTAGCACTGCTTCCACTGCTTGAAGTATTTTTTGAAGTCATCTTCTGAAATAGTGAAGAGATGCTTCATCGCATTCTGTTTTATCTCCTCAATATCTTGAAAACTTTCCTTTGATGTGGTTTTTAATTTTTGGAAGAGAAAAGATTCGTGGGGAGCAAGATCTGGCGAATAGGGTGGCTGTAGGACCTGTGCAACGTGGTGCTTAGCAAGAAACTGCTGCACAAATTGTGATGCACGGGCATGCGTATTGTCATAGTGGAGTTGCCACTCACCATTCTTGGGTAATGCCGGCTGTTTGCGACAAACTGCATCCCTCAAAAACTGCACAGTTGTACTCCTCGTCGGTTGTCTGGCCTGATGGAATGTATTCATTGTGCACAATCCCTTCATGATTGAAAAAAACATTCAGCATCATCTTGACTTGCTGCTGCACTGTTTTGGGTCAGTGAAAGTTTGGGGTCTTCAACTGTAAAGACTGGATCCTAGTTTCAGGGTCATACCCACAAACCCTTGATTCATCACCAGTGACGGTAGTTTAAAAAAGTTTTTGTTGTTTTCGACGCACTCAAGCAAATCACTAGCAGCAGAAACATGGGCCTGTTTTTGCTCAGCCGAGAGTAATTCTGTCACAAATTTGGCTGAGACACGTTTCATACCCAAATCGTGAATAAGAATTGACTGAACTGAACTGAAACTAATGTTGAAGTCTTCAGATAACTCATGAATAGTGATTTGGTGATTTTCCTACACAGCTGTGCGCACAAGTTCGACATTGGTTTCATTTTGGTTGTGGGCCACCTAAATCTTTCGTAGCTCTCAACACCCGAGTTGTTACCATTTGGCATTTCAGTTAAAGCGTTCTTTTGTATCATCTGTTTAGGCATTCATGGGTGTTCCAAAATGCAGCATGCTTATGTGTTATTATACATGGACTGATCTCTGAATTATGACCACCTACCTAATATTTTGGAGGTCCTCCTTTTGCCCTCAGTACAGCAGCTATCCAATGTGGAATCAATTCAATAAGTTGCCGGATGCAGTTGGGAGGTATGGCCAACCAAGCTGTGTGTAATAGAGCCTTCAATGCAGGTATGAAGATGATTAGTGTATGTAGTTGCCTGATATGCTGTTTCATAGTGTTCCACAAGTGCTCTATGGGATTGATACCAGAGGAGTTCAGAGGCCAATAGATATTCTAGAAGTCTGAACTCTGTTCCTCAAAACATTCTTGCACAGCTTTGGATTTGTGGTTCAGTGCGTTGTCATCTTGGAAGACGCCGTCGCCGTTCGGGGAAAATTGCAACATTGCTGGATGTACAGAGTCGGCAAGCAATTCACGATTGTGGGTACCCGCCATAAGTTGTTCCGCGTGCGCCGGGGTCGGAGCTGCCGTTGCGTTGTTATCAAGCTGGGTCCTACGGGCTCACAAATTTTTAAAAAGTGGGTACTTTGTAAGATATTCTGGGTCCTTTTAAAAAATCAAAAGACTCAACAGATAATGAATATTTACACTTACATAAGCAAATGAAAAATAAATGTAATGTACATTGTTCAACACTTTAGTGTATGCTCTTTGAAAGCAATCTTAAAAAAAACATCATGTATTGACAATTAAAATTTATCATTTTCAACTAAATTTTATCATATAAGGGAACTACACAAACACGTGCATTTTAAGTGAACTCAGAACACCAGAGCGTTTTTTATTTTTCAAAACACGGGAACTGTGTGATGACTGCTCTTGAACAGTTTTTTTTTTTACTTTTAACGAACAATCATTGAAGTAGACGTACAACTTTTAGTAGAGTGTAATCGTTCACAGTGCTCTCATTTAAATGCAAGTTTGTTTGTTTTTCAAATTTAAAATTTCAACTGTTCCAATATTGATTAAAAGAGCTGAAAGTTTCATAAATTAATCAGGGCATTTGTACATTTACATAATCTTATATTGTATATTTACATGATCTTATATTGTATATTTATGTAATCTTGACAGGACAGTGCACTGCTGACTTTCATTCTTTCCCTAATCCTCATGAATTTGACTTTTGCCAAATGCATGTTAAAAAATCTGAAATACAATGTAGGTCCCAAAGGATGCGTAGAATTTGTAATTATGGGTCCTTACGGGGGGAGGGGTAATTTATGTGCTACAGCGAGTCAGTGGCAGCGATGCAAGGGTCCAAGTTCCTGCCAGGAAAACATGCTCCACTCCATACAGCCACCTCCACTGGCTTGCACTATGGAGACCATGCTGGATGGATTGAGTGCCTCATGTTGTTTGTGGCAAATATGCACACGATCATCCATGGAGTGGAGTTAAAAACCCGACTCGTCAGACCAGTTCACTTGTTTCTAGTCATCTGACGTCCAATTTACATGATCTTTGTACCAGGCGTGTCTTTTGCGCACATGAACCATGGTTAGGAGAGGATGTTGTCAGGTTCATCTGCTGTTATAGCCCATATATGCGAGTGTGCAATACATGGTCATGACAGATAGTTTCCGGATTGGCTTCTGTTATATTGGGTAGTCAGCTGTTGAACAGTGCTATATCTGTTAACCTGTACGAGTCATCTGACCCAGCGTTCACCTCTCACATCAATGTTTCCCTGTCTTGTGCAGTCTTTTGTTAAACAAAAGATAGCCTGAAGAAGGAGAAAAGTTTTCTCCAAAAATTTGCAATTTAAATAAAAAAAATCTTAGTAAAATTCACATAATAGTTGTTTTTGATTAGTAATTAAAGACATTGTGGAGGGAAAGGTCATGGATAAGGGACCACAGAAAAGACCAAGACAAAGATAGTTAGTTGAAGTTGAACTCCGTCTTGGTGTGAACATGGACAGATCCAGATTGAGAAAACTTGCCAGTGAAGCAGGAGACTGGATTTGAAAAGCCAGTGGAGTAATTCGGTATCAGATACAAGTAAACATGAGTAGGGTGTTCTTTGTGTTTGTCTGCTCTCCTTGGTGCTCAATTTTGTTACTAGGTTGCAGGAGTGTGTTCATATTTCTCAAATCTCTGCTTCTAGAAGATTGATTTGGCAGTTGTGAGCATCTTTTAGATTTCTTGTTCTCTCTTATTATAAGATACCTCTGTATTTTGAAATATTAAAAATTTGGGTTCATGAGTGCCACTACTTGACTGCTAGATAAAAAAAAAAAGTAAATAAGAGCTTCTTGTATATATTATGATATCTGTAGAACTGTGTTTTTAGTATATATTGATATAGGCTAATCAGATAGTAAACTTTTTTCTTTCTTTCTTTTTGTAGGGAGATTTAGAAGTAGAGAGTGAAACTGTGTTTCAGTTGGCAGCTTTTGTTCTTCAAGCAACATATGGTGATTATGTTGAGTAAGTTTTTGTTTTGGGATTGTATTTTATGAAATTTATTGATTTAATATGCTTTCACAGGAATTCAAATGTAAAGGATCATAATGAAATGTGCTGGTGAATTTTTGCAGGTTATCTTACTTCAAAATTTGATATCATGTGTAGTGTTTGCATAAATCATTTCCTCATAGTTCATTCATGCAAAAGAGTCATTCACAAATAATCATTTAAATGTACAATTATTCAATTTGCAGGTTGTCACTACGCTTACTGAGTAAATCATTTGCTACATGGATTCCATGTTTACAACCAAAGCACTTTCAAGGCCACAGCTCTTTTTTGGCAAACTGCCCAAATAAGCACTGCATTTTCACCATTCGCGATGAATAATTCTTTTCTGGCAACTGATTCAAGCACACTATTCAAATGAACTGCATTCACCGTATCATTCACATTCTTAAGTTTTACCATTATTTCATAGCCGACTGCTGATTGTGCACTCAGATAACGGTTGACACTTATTAATTCTTCACATTTCTCATCTTATGGAGAGTTTGTTTATGAACACATGGAGGCAGAAGAAATTTAAATGCACTGCGACTTCAGCGAGTACCAGAGTAATAGTGGATTGAATATCATTCTCAGCTGCTTTTTGTTGGACTGCCCAAAAGAGTGCAAGCCCTTCACTCTTCACTCTGAACAATTCAGGCTCACTATTCAAATGAAATGAATGGCATTCACATATCATTCCCATTTTTAAGTTTCATCAGGATTTGCTAGCTAACTGCTGATTACACACTTGCATAACAGTTGACACTTATTAATTCTTGACGTTCTTTTATTATTGGAAATTCATTTTTGAACTCTTGCAGCAGAAGAAAGTTAAATGAACTGCAACTGTAGTGTATGTGTCATAGTATAGTGGATTGAATGATCATTCACAATGGTGAGAGTGTACAGTTTGTGGTGAAGATCCATGATGGTTATTAAACCCACAAACAAACAAATGGTGAAGAGTTATTCATTTTGAACAAATTGTTTACAAATGGCCCATCACTAATTGTTTGCCAGTTGATTAGTGATGCAAATAAACTAAAAAAACAATAACATTAGTAGTATTTGGAAAAATGGCGATCAGTTGAATGTAAGCAACCTTATGTGCCTAATTGCAGAGAATATGTAGGATGCAGAACGAAAACAGACCTGAAATGGTCAGGAAAAAGATATTGTTCAGTACTTTCAGCATTCAGATGAGACACCACTTCATTGAATGGGTAGAAATAAGAAGCATACCAGGCTTATCTTGATAAATCAGTTTGTTGTGATGCCTGCTGAGTTGTTCACAACAGCTTGTCACCTTTGTGGCATGCTAAATAGAGGAGATGATTCTGCTTACTTTGGGGTAGTGCTGCCATTAGAAGTAGCTAAAGTTACAAAGTCCTGAATGTATCTTAGGGGCCAGGTGATGCTTGTCCAAGCTCTTCTGTAATTCATCCCAGATGTACTCAATGGGATTGAGGTTAAGACCTTGGAGGTAGAGGTAAACATGGAATACCTCAATCTTTGAGCTCACAAAATTGGCTCATTGAGATTGTGCATTATTATGCACAAATATAAAATTATAGCCTATATGGGAAAATGACAGGCTGTTCTTGAGGATGTCACAGTAATGCCAGCATTCACTTACACTTGATAAATATACAGATCTGTGTAGCCACTGAAGCAGATCCCTCACCATGACTGAACTACCACGGAACAGATGCTCAGGTTGGCACAACTGCTGTCTGCTGTGTGTTATTGAGGTTCTCCAGTCACAGAGTTACTGACATCAGAATATATGCCAAATGTGGGATCCTTGTAGAATGCAACCCTGCCCTTAATAGTTCAGTGGCTCCTGGCAAAATTGACTTGGTGCCCCATTATAGCACTTTGGATTGAAAAACATGCATGGATCTTAATTGTTAAAATATCGATTTTCCGAATATTCAAAGCAAACAAAATGTAAATTCTGAAATGCTTGTTCCACATTTCCGGTCATCCATGTAACTCTTTCAGAAAATATTTCTTCCTTCATTGATTTATCGATCTTCAGTCAGATTTGAGCAATATGTTGTTTACTCAATAAGAGGAAACTAGAATTCTAAAAATGCATGTAGGTTATTGAACATATTGTTAGGTAGCTCGTGCTCCACTGTCCTGATTCAATTTCATGACTTCACACACAGGATAAGACTGGAACAGTTGGGTTCATACTTTGGATCAGAAAGCTATTAAGAAGATGATGCTACAGTAATATTTACTAGAGAGCATTAAATCTGATGGGCAATTTAATCACATTAACACAGCTTAAAAGAAATGAGCACAGCATAATTTTACTAAACATAAGAATTAGAATAAGTATATGCAATTTCAATTTATAATATCAGTTATATTTATCAGTAGTTCAGTTTATAATTATCAGTTTTTTAATGCTTCAAAGATCTAAAGAGATCAAGTTTTCCTTCTGTCAAAAGTCTGTCACTACAGTAGTCTTTAGCCTGAATACACTGTAGCTCTTTCCACCATAAGCAATCAGATTACTATTTTAAAGCTTGTGTACCTGCTTTTTTGGGGTTTTTTTCTGCTTTCATTTTTTTGGTCTCATATTTGTGGCTTATCCTCCACACATTTCTGCACATATTTCAAGAACTCCACTGTTCTCTGTCACAGTGTCAGCTGCTGCCTCTCCTATGTAACAAGAGTCAGAAATGGTCGCATGACCTCTGTCATAAACAACATGCTGCTTTACTCTCAAAGGATTTCTTGCAATCAGCCGTTGACCATGTGACAGGCCCAAGGTCCTGACTTCAGCAGCACTGATAGACATCAGTGTAAACAAAACCAAACAGGGGGGGGATTCTTGTTCTCACACTACTCACTAGAAGAGGTGACTACAAACAAGGTTTCTTTGTCATTACAGCAGGAAAGTCAATTTCCAACAAATTTTGTTTGCACAAAGGTGAGCAAATACTTAATTGCCTTCTCTACCAACACTTGTCTCTCTTCAGAAAAATGAATAAATGAATCCCCATGTTTGTAACAATGTAAACCTAAGGCGTTATACACTGAGTGGCCACTTTATTTTGACCACCCCTCAGTACATTGTTGGGCCACCTTTTGCCTTTAATACTGCGTCGATTCTTTGTGGCATGGACTCCACGAAATGTTGATAGGTGGTTTGTGGAATCTGAGACCATGCTTGATGAATAGCACTTTCCTGGAGTGTGAGATTGCAGGGTTGTGGATTCAGCTGTCTGATGGCTCGTTCAACTTCATCCCACAAATTCTCGATGGGGTTGAGATCTGGAGATTGTGGGGACCGCCTAAGCAAAGTAAACTCACTGGCATGTTCCTGAAACCAATCCTGTACAATACAAGCACTATGGCAGGACACATTATCTTGTTGAAAGTAGCCATCGCCATTGGGATAAACCATCCACATGACAGGATGCACTTGGTCCGCAACGATGTTTAGGTATGATGTGCCAGCCAGACGTTGATCAACACGAATTAAAGGGCCCAAAGCATGCCAGGTAAACATTCCCCAAACCATAATGTTGCCTCCACCAGCTTGAATGGTTGTAGCAATGCATTTGGGGTCCACGCTTTCGTGCTGTTTCCGCCAAATTCTCACTCGGCCGTCGGCATGGTGCAACTGAAAACGTGATTCATCGGACCACATAATTTGTTTCCAATTATTGACTGTCCAATCCTTGTGCTCTTGTGCGAACTGGAGACGTTTTCTCTTGTTAACTGCAGACAGCAAAGGTGTTCAAACTGGCCTTCGGCTGCCATATCCCATCCGATGCAGTGTACGACGAACAGTGCGTGCAGAGATCATTTGAGGGGATCCTTGATTAAGATGGTCTGTAATTTGCTGGACTGTTTCCCTTCTGTTGTCTGTTACCAGTCTGGACACTCTCTGTTCCGCCCGAGCGCTCACTAGTCGATGACGACCACACGTTGCACGTAGAGACCCAGTTTTTTGGCTGACAGTCCAGTCTTTAAACACTTTAACGACAGCTACTCTGGAACATTTCACGAATGCGGCTGTTTCGGTGATACTTGCTCCATGGCTCCGAGCTCCTACAATCATCCCACGTTGAAAGTCCGTCAAATCGCATTTTTTACCCATCTCGTCACCCAAAAATCACTTGTACTACTGTCGCAAGTACTAAGCTTTCCCTTTTTATACTAGCCTCGCCCTCTGGCGGCAACAGCGTGCAGCCATAGCTCATTTGCTTAAAACTGTCATGTGATCATAATAAAGTGGCCACTCGGTGTATATATAATCGTCATTGTCAATCCACTGCTGATGAAGGTCTCCCCAAGTTTCTTCCACAACTATCTATCCTGCACCAGTCTCCTCCATGTCACTCCTGCATGCTTTCAAATTTGATCTACCATGTGGTCTTCTGGGTCTTTTCCTGTCCCTTAGAATCCAGTCTAGAATTTTGGTTTTCTATAGATGGTCCGTTCTCTTGGCAACGTTTCCAGTCCATTGCAATTTTAGGGATTTTACTCTGATCATGATGTCTTCCACTATTGACATTTTCCGTATCCACGAGTACCTATATATATACACACGTCATCATGTGATCTAGGCATCTATTTAAGACTGCTTCTCGTCAGTAATAATCTGTAGTGCAGTAGTATTGATCTCAATGGGAAAAAGAAAGGATCTTTTGGAGTTTCATAAAGGGCTTATTGTGAGTACCCAGCAGGCTGGAGCGACAATTTTGAAAAGCAGCGGAGCCAACTGGTTTCTCAAAAGATGAGATATCCTGAGTCTTTAATCAGAGGAAAAAAATCTACTTGCTTGTCTAGGATGCACAACTGTGGCATGACGACAGCCTGTTAGGAATAAGATTGCCATCATCTCAGAAGGCTTGTGTGGAAAAACAGGACTTCCTGTGTGCAGCAGTTGACCAAATAATTCAATGAAGGCTGTTCCTGACCCACATCTCAGCGTATTGTGCCCAGGGAATTGAAGAGGATTGGTATTGGCAGTAACATGCCTGTACAGAAACTACTGATTTCTGCAAAGACCTGAAAGTTCATCTATGGTGGTGTCAGGAGCACCATGACTGGACACTGGAAAAGGGTCATGCTGTCCAATGAGTCGCAGTTCTGTGCTGTTGGTAAGCAGAGAGTTTGGTGGGAGCCTCATGAAGCAATGGCTCCAGCTTACCTTGAAAATGCAACTCAAGGTCGTGGATGTGGCTTCATGGTGTGGGACATGTTCTGTTGGTGCAGAATGGGTCCCCAGATATTGCTGTAAGGTAGGGTGTCCTCGAATGTTATTGCCAATCAAGTCCATCCTGCAGTGTTGACCTTTTATCCAGAAGGTGATGGCTGCTGTTTCATGGATGACAACAGTACTGTCCATCATGCAAGATGTGTTCAGCAGTGGTTCATCGAGTGTGAGTGTGACAGAAGTTTCCACCATCTTCCGTGACCACCACATAGCCTGAATCTGAACCCCATGGAAAATGGGTAGGACATGTTAAAAAAACAGATCCTGGAGCAAAGTCCTCTTCTATCAAATCTGAGCCAGTTAAAGGGATGTATGGTGAATGCCTGATATGCTGAAATCTGAGCCAGTTAAAGAGCTGTATGGTGAATGCCTGATATGCTGAAATCTGAGCCAGTTAAAGGGCTGTATGGTGAATGCCTCTTCTATCAAATCTCAGCCAGTTAAAGGGTTGTATGGTGAATGCCTGATATGCCAAAATCTGAGCCAGTTAAAGGGCTGTATGGTGAGTGCCTCTTTTATCAAATCTGAGCCAGTTAAAGGGATGTATGGTGAATGCCTCTTCTTGGGATGTAAGGTCAGGTGATGCGTAACATCACAGCCTCTCCTTGACAAATGTCAACCCCGCCTTCTCGTGGTACATCCTGTTCCCACTAAAGGGGCTCTGACGACCGCCAATAGCGGTATAACTATACCATTGGCATTAGAGGAAATGCTATCCCACACTCACCAACCCGCTTGGCCAGCGTGGTGAGTTATGGCCAAACCCCTCTAAAATGACTCCACAACTTAAATCTTGGCACTCAGTCTCCGGCAGCTGGAATGTACCTGGCCAAGGCAGCGGCCAGTGCGACATGAAGGCAGAGGGTGCTAAGAATCCCCGGAGGACCGGACTAGGCTGCCATCTGATGCTGACCTTGGCTGCGTATAATGGACGCTCCCTATCTTCTGATTCAAGGCTTCTTGAATTGGAAGAGGAACTACAAAAGATCAAGTGGGACATCGTCGGGCTAAGTGAGGTAAGGAGAAAAGGAGAAGATCTCATTGAACTGAAAAGTGGATGTCTCTTCTACTATCGTGGGACTGATACTGGCAGAACTAGTGTTGTTGGATTTATAATAAACAAGAAACTGAAGGATAAAGTTGTAGAAGTTGAAAGTTCCTCTGACAGAGCTGCACGACTTGTTATCCAACTCTCGAGAAGATACCAGGCTCAGATTATTCAAACTTATGCACCCACCACAAGTCATCCTGAAGAAGAAATTGAAGAATTTTATGAGGAAATTCGTCATCTAAGTAATAAAGGTAAGCAGCACTTGAAGGTAATTATGGGAGATTTCAATGCAAAAATAGGGCAACGGCAACAGAATGAAACTTCAGTAGGTAAATTCGGTCACAGCAACAGAAACCAGCGTGGAAATACTCTCGTAGAGTTTCCAGAGGCAGAAGGGTTTTTCATCTTTAACTCCTTTTTCAAGAAAAAGCCACACAGGAAATGGACATAGAGACATCCAAATGGGACGACAAGTGAAATTGATTTTATTATGTGTAACAAAAAATTCATCATAGAAGACTGCAGTGTGCTAAACAAGTTCAACACAGGAGTGACCATAGATTGGTGAGATGTAAGATGCACCTCAACACTAAACTCGAACGTGGCAAGCTCATAAGACACACAAAATGTATTGACATAACCAACCTTAAAAAACACCATAATACCTTCAAGTTGGAACTGAAGAACAGATTCTCTGCTTTAGAAGGCCTAACATCGGAAGAAGTGGATATTTCTGAAGTTAACAGAAAAGTAACCAAAGCTCTTATGGAAACAGCAACAAAATTAGCTGGGTATAAGAACAAGTTGCATGTGAACAAATTATCAGGAAAAACCAAAATGTTAATGCAAAAAAGAAGAGAGATGATGACAACTAAAGATGTGACTTCCAAAGTGGAATATATAGAGCTATGCAAGACAGTACGAAAAAGTATCAGACGTAAGGAAATTCAACTGTGAACTAGTGACGAAAGCAATTGAAAACAACCAAAACCTAAAGATAGCAAAGGGACATCTCAGTAAGGGAAGAAAACAGATTATGGCACTGAGAAAAGAAGATGGTTCTGTAACAAGAAATAGAGGCGAAATTCTGACAAGAGTGAAAGATTTCTACTCCAAATTATAGGAAAGGTATGATACATGTACTCCAGACATCATGAAAGGTACCAGTACCAGAGTTCTTCCAGTCCTCCCAGCAGAAGTTGCACATGCTATCAAGAACATGAAGCGGGGAAAAGCTCCAGGAGAAGATGGAATTACTGTAGACATCATACAAGAAGCAAGTGGAGAAATCGAAACAGTACTCGCCCAAATTTTCACTCGATAACTTAATGAAGGGAAGATTCCTGAGGATTGGAACAACGCTACAATGATCTTGCTACATAAAAAAGGTGACATTGAGGATCTCAGGAACTACAGACCTATCAGCCTCCTATCAGTGGTTTATAAAATCTTCACTAAAGTTCTTTCACACCTCTTGAAGGTGACGCTGGACATGGCTCAACCGAGAGAACAAGCTGGATTCAGGAGTGGCTACAGCACAATAGATCATATCCACGTACTGAGAGAACTAATAGAAAGAGCGAGGGAATATGAACTTCCATTGTGCATGGCTTTTATCGATTATGAAAAAGCCTTTGATTCGGTGAAACCATCAGCAGTTGCAATGGCTCTGAAATCCTGCGGTATTGAAGATGCGTACATTAATATTATTAATAACATCTATGAAAATGCAAGTGCAAAGATTCGGCTGTTTGAAAATACAACACACATAAAAATTGGAAAAGGAGTGAGACAAGGTGACACCATATCTCCGAAGCTCTTTAATGCCACATTGGAAAATGTCTTTCAATCACTGAACTGGGAAAACAACGGGATAAAGATTAATGGAGATTATCTAACCCACCTTCGTTTTGTTGATGACGTAGTCATTTTTGCAACTACCCCATCGGAGCTGCAGAGTATGATCCAGGAACTTGCTGACAAGAGTAAAGAAGTGGGATTAAAAATGAACTTTCAGAAGACAACAGTGATGTTCAATGCTTTTACAAGAAATGAAGATTTATCGATTGATGGAGAAAAGCTGGAGATTACAGACACGTACGTTTATCTTGGACAGCAGATATCAAGTGAGGGTCACATTGATGAAGAAATTAATCGGCGTACAAAACTTGCCTGGAGAGCTTTTGGAAGAAACGGCATAATTTTCAAGAGCAATATGCCATTATGTCTTAAAAGAAAAGTGTTTGATGAATGCATCCTTCCAGTGCTCACGTATGGTGCAGAGACGTGGACCTTAACTGAAAGAGACATACAAAGGCTGCAGACAACTCAAAGCAGCATGGAGAGGTGCATGCTTGGTGTAACCAGGAGATATAAGAAGAGGAACTCGTGGATCCGAAAAATGACAAGAGTGGAAGACATCATGATCAGAGTTAAATCCCTGAAATGGCAATGGGCTGGACATACCGCCAGAAGGACAGACCATCAATGGACAGCCGAAATTTTAGATTGGATTCCAAGGGACAGGAAAAGACCCAGAAGAAGACCACATGGAAGATGGGTGGATGGAATTCGAAAGTATGCGAGAGTGACATAGAGGAGACTAGCCCAAGACAGACCGTTGTGGAGGAAACTTGGGGAGACCTTCGTCCAGCAGTGGATTGATAATGATTGACAATGATGATGATGATGATGGTAAATGCCTGATATGCTGAAATCTGAGCCAGTTAAAGGGCTGTATGGTGAATGCCTGATATGCTGAAATCTGAGCCAATTAAAGGGCTGTATGGTGAATGCCTGATATGCTGAAATCTGAGCCAGTTAAAGGGCTGTATGGTGAATGCCTGATATGCTGTATACATGAATGCACTCCAACAACTTGTGAAGTCTATGCCAAACTTCATACGTGCTGTAATTCAGGCTAAAGGAGGTCTAATCCCATATTGAATGAAAGTTTCTAATTCAGTGGCCTGTGTGTGTGTGTGTGTGTGTGTGTGTGTGTGTGTGTGTGTGTGTGTGTGTGTGTTACTACGTCCCATAGAACACTTTCCTTAAATTTATGGTAGTCTTCAAAGGTTGAACAGAATGCCCCCAGGTGCCTCAACCAGATGGCTTTTTAACAAATCAGATCTCCTAATGAGAGGGTCTGTTGCACCCTGAGTCCCATAAATGTACACTGAAGAATTCTCTGTGCACTGCATGAATAAATGCAACTTGGGAGAACTACAGAATGTGAAGTATAATTCTGATGTTTGGGATTGATCATAAGAGCAAAGATACAAGGATTAACAGTATGATCATTGATGTTCCCAGTTTTTGAGTGAAAAATTTCGAGCGATTCTTCTAGCTTTCAGATAATTGAACTGACTTGATGTTTTATTATTTTAAGAGAAACCCATTCAGTTTTGTGATCTGTTTGTTGAACAGTGCACTCCATTTTATTAGAAATATTCCTAATAGCTGCTTTACTATATTCCATCCAGATGTTTAATCTATGTCCTGTTTCACCCATGTAAGGTAATCCATCACAGGAGCATTTTACACTTTAAATGACTCCTTCTTGGAGTAAAATATCCTTTCCTGATTGTTTTAAAGATGGTAAATAATTTTTATTTATTTATTTTTTGTGTATTAAGTCTGGAGCTATTCTAGCATTGTATTTCTTACTAATATTTTTTTGTTTTTCAAAAAGGCCTCTGCGGTAAGGTAAAGTTTGGTAGTACAGTTGTAAGTACAGTGTTGCTATTGTTGGATAAGTTTGGTAAGCCTGACTTGCCAAGAGGTATTCCATTTCATTAATTTGTAAATTAATATTACTGGATAGTTGTTAGCAATCGAGATTGACGTCGGAGCATTTTTATGTTTCTTTTTTGCGCTTAAAGAAAATGTTAATTTTCTGTTGTTGCCAAGATTTGTACAGCTACTTTCTGTTTGTTGTAAGGGGTATACATTGAATTGCAATTTAATAGTTTATATGTTTTGGTAAGTTCCTTGTATAGTTCTGTTGTAATTTTATTGTTTTCGCATTTAAGAGTGACATCGAAATTTAATCAGAATTAAAACAACTTTATTTAAAATATGTGTATATATATTTCATTTTCAGTGATGTAACAACAAAAACACATTTGAAAAGACTCCCTGTTCTTCCTACATCAACACTAAAAGAGCATCTTTCCATAGCCGTTTGGTAAGAAACATTGCTAAGTATATTATCATAATTTTTTTTTTTATCCCCAGCAGCTCTTTTTGTGTTTGACTTATACAATATTTTGAAAGATGTTGAGCTTTTGATGGCTTACATCAAAATTTAGGTGTGAATTGCTGCGGTACTGAAAGTATTCCTGAACATTTAAACTGAATTTTCTATGTGAGTGATTATACACAAAGCTCAATGGCATCAAGTTGTGAGTGGCGTGAAGGAGAAACGGAGAAAGCATTGCAAGTTAGTATCTTCCAGTGATTAGACTTTTTAAAAGTAGCTCTCTCCATATGAGTGTGTGACATACTACAGAGGTGAAAACATGTCAAGACGACAAATCTACAGCGAGACAGAGAGCGACTTACTCTGAAGTTCGTCGAGGACAAACTTGTGTTTTCACATTGGCGCCCTATTGTGGAAAATGGACCCACTGGCTGTTGGGTTCTGTGAAAAATGGGTGATGTTAGTTCCACACATTGTTTGGAATTAATGAAAAATTCCTACTTTGCTTGGAAAAAGAAAAAAAAGAGGGAGATGATGTGACATACTACAGAGGTGAAAACATGTGTCAAGATGACAAGTCTGCAGCGAGACATTCTGTCCGCGTAACTCAGTTAAAAAGCGACTTTTTCCGGAGTGAGGTGACACAGGTTCGATGGCCACACAAACTAACTTGTGTTTTCACAAGTGCTATAATAAATAATTTATTTCTCTCCATATGAGTGGTGTAATAAGACATCAGCACATACCGATTGTTTATTATACTGTTTGTAGGTGGAAAAAATATTTTCTCATTTAGGGAGGGAAAAAATTTACTTCAACATTTCCATACAAATATGTTTCTAGAAATGTATGGTTTCAACACTTCCGTTATTTCTTTAAATAGTAAGTATATATATGTTCAGCAGGCAGAAAGGTATACGTAAAAAAAAAAAAAAATGGTTAATAGTTAGCTGGCATTCACAATGCAAGTCAAGTAAGGTACAATGAAACCTCCAAATAAAGGTCACTGCTTGGACTGGAATAAATTAGCCATTGTTAGGAGGTGTCTGTTGTTTGGAAGTTAGGCTTAAGTTAACATGACTAGTCCAGTCAGTGTACAAAAGCAGAATAAGTATATGAAGTTCATGCACAAAGAAAATAGCTGCATTGCTTCCTCCAAATGCTGAATAAAATCCAATATGGTAATTAAATAAATAAATTATGATGTAGATGATTTTAGGAAAGCAGTGCCTGACATCTGGTCTTAAACAGTTCTTACAAATAGCAAGCTAGGAGATTACTCAAGAAAAGCATATTGCATATTAAATCCGTTTATTTTTGTGGTGTAATGAGCGCAAAATATTCGCCAAGCTGGAGCTTGAAGTGGACGGTACATTGAATTATCTTGATGTCGTGCTCAGAAGAAATAGAACATCCAGCTTTGATTTTGAGGTTTATTATATCCCTCCTGATTCGCACTGCCCAAAAGAGTACAAACTTTCTGCGTTTAAAGCATGATTCTATAGATCATATAACGTATGCAAACCCAACTACCAAAGTAATAAGGAAATCAATAATATTTATAGCAAAGGTCTAAAGGCTGGATATAAGAAGGATTACATAGACAGAATACATAGAAATGAAAGAAATTGTATGTCAGCAATAACAAAATCACCTAATAAGACAATGAGATACGCAGGATCCATCACATATGTCCCAGGCTTTACATATTGGTTAAAAAATTTATTATGTGAATACAACATATTAATTAATAATAGCAATGAAGTCCCCGACACCATTATCACATATAATATCGAGCAGCAAGGAGAAACAGTTTGAGAAAGAAAAGGTGAGTGTGTATACTATACCGTTGGTATATCCTGACAATGTGGTAAAGATATATGTCAGAATGACAAAGCGATCCTTGGACACTAGATGTAAAGAACACGGGCAAAGTGTCAACCAGGACATGCAGAATACAGCCCTCACCAGAGAAGTCATGCATTCATTGGCTTCTCCTTTATGGAATAGTATTAGAAGTATTGATTTCCAGGGCAATACTAATTCTTAAGTGTATACTGTTAAAACAGTATATGGATACCCAGTCGTAAGTTATAATATGAGGCTGACTATTCAATTTCTTGGATTCAAAGAAACGGAGATCAATAAGTATTAAAGCTTTTAAAACACACTTAAGTTATGTGCTTTCAACTGATATTTTCAGTGTTTATCATGAAGCCTGATTTGTGTGTCAAGATTGCTGTAAATGGAGAAGTTTGATACGGCAACACTAAGCAAATAATCAGTTAAAAATTTATCTGGTTGTTTGCATTTCTTTGTGGATCTAACCTCTGAATCTCAGAGAACAGCTTGGTGATATGTATGCATGTATGTATTTACATATTTATGAAGTGATAATGAAAACATTTTTGGGAGCTGAGAAAAATTTTCAAACTTTCCCAATAACCTAATGAAAAGCAAGTAATGAATGGAACAATTTGTTTGGTGTCAATCCAAAGAATTCAGCAGAAGTGTCCTCTAAAGTTAGAGATGCCAATGCAGTGTCAAAGTGTCCTTTACGGGACACTTTGACATTTATTTGGTGATAGTCCAAAGAGGTTCAGCAGAAAAGTCTTCCAACGTTAAGAGATGTCAGTGAAGGGTCAAGAGTTTCCTTTATGAACATTGTTTTTGTGCTTTAATAAACAGCAGTTGATGATGCAGTAAGTGCATCAAATGTAGTAAGTTTCACCGGAAGATGTTAAGATTGAGTTGAAGGATGATTAAGGGGCGTTATCTATCACTATCATTCAAAATTAATTTGATGACAGAAGGGTTGGAACAGAATGCCAAAACATCCAAATGTCCTGAAAATTTGTTTGAGCTTGTAGTCTCGAGAAGGAGGATAAGGGATAAATTCACAGAAATGCAGATTTTCAGTGAGCTTTGTTGGTGGCTTCCGATTTTTAATCTTGCCCATCATTTACCAGGCCAATTATTTTTAAAAATGAAATGACGAATATAGCTTTAGAGATCTGGCAACCACTTACTCTCATCATTCATTCTTTACCAAGTTGACAAAGGCTGAAGTTATCTGTTGAAATCTTCCTTACCTTAAAATTTTTATGTAACTTGAGCGTATTTCTGAAGTTTTAATGCTTATTATTTATGGTTATGTGCTTATATCCAAATGTATCATGTTAAACTATGAGATATATTTCCTCTTCATCTGCTGAATGAACAACTTTTATTTACTGAGAAGACAAACACATGTTTGCCTAATTTAGTTACAGTAGAGTAGCTGTCATATTCAGTTAACCTAACATCATTGTTTAAAACAGTCATAGAGGTGATTTGTTCATATTCTTGCACCATGATTTTTCATGCACCATGATTTTTCAGGATTTTATGTTTGAACTGACTCAACAGGAGTGCTTGAAAAGATTGCAGAGAGCTTTTTCAGTTGTCACCTTCTCACACAACGTTTATGAGTGGTTTGTGGAATTTCATTCAGGTAAAGAGCCCTTGAAAAATGAAGAGTATATGGGGCATCCAGCTACAGCAATCACAAAAGAAAAATGTCATCCACATAGAAGCTTTGCTAAAGAATGATTCATGGGTAACTTATGAAAAGAGCAGATTGTGGGCATTCATTTGCCACTGGTTTTGGCAGTCATTCCAAAATACTTGTGTGTACAGAAACTTTGCTATCTTTGGGTGCTCCACAAACTTGCACAGATGCAAAAGTAAGTTAGAATGGTTTTGCAAAATGTTTGAAAGCTTTGCAGATGGAAACTTTTGTCATGTCCTTCACATCATCACAGAATACAAAAGCTGGGGTTACCAATATGACCATGAGGGGAAACAAGTCTTTGCCTGTGAAAGTCAAGTGTCTTAGAAATGTTGTCCAAAAAGATGTGGCCTTACATTTCTCTGCTAGTAGACATGCTGCAGCGATCACCCTAGAGAATCATGGGACAGTTACTGCATAATGGTATACTACCATCTGTCTGCCCAATGTATTCCAAATGATAAGAACGAGAAGGCCCAAAACAGGACTCTGCAGACAATGCTTGTGCCCACACTGCAATGAAAACATTGTACTCTGCACCAAAATAATGCCTGTGCAGTGAAAACATTGGACTTTGCACTAAGACAATGCCTCTTCCCACACTGCAATGAAAACATTAGTAGATATTTCAAAAATAAATACCTATTAATGTTTTCATAAATACTCGTGAAGAGAGAATTGAAATATCTGCCTCTTCAAACTGTAATACAGGCATTCCTGATTTTATCCTATCATTCGGAAATCACTCCTACCATTTGGCAACAACCAAAATGATGAACTTGAAATCTAAATCTGGCAACCAATCTCACTCTGATTGTTTAGAGGCGATCAGGACCCAAGTTGGATTGAAAGTACTTCTGTGTTTCTAAAATTTCTTTATGTAACTAGCATGACCATGTGGAGAAATGCCACCCAGTCCATCAGCTAATGACATACATGTACTGCAGGATTTACCCAGGATGTCACACTTTCATACAGCCAATGACCTTTGTTGTTGGTTGGGATGGTCATCCTCGCTGCATGGCTGATGTGTTGAAGTAAGATGGCCTTGGTCAAAGTCTATCGCATTTTATGGCATACAAGCAATTCTTATAAATAGGAATTGTCACACCTTTGTACAGCCAGTGGTCTACATTATTGGTTGGGATGGTCATCCTCACTGCATGGCTGATGAGTCAAAGTGAGATGGCCTTGGTCGAAGTCTGTCCTTATTCTGTGGCATACAAACAATTCCTGGGAATGGGGAATTTTTTTTAACATGAAGCTTGCCAAGAACTGTTCAAAACAAGAAATATTGTCAAAGAAGTGGATAGGCTAATCTCTGCACGTTGTTACAAACAGTAAAGAAGCAAGACAGTCAGGTGTGGTGGCATCTTTGGTTACAAACTGCAAATAAAAATATGTTCCCCCAGTTAAAGTTGACGCAAAATTATCACATTTCACAAATGGACTATTCCAGAAATTACAACTCTGCCATATTTATGTTATTCTTAATGAATAAGATTTTTTTCATTTTGTCCATGAAAAAAAAGTTCTGCACAAACCAAAGAATTTGCAGTAGCAATAATGAAACTGGCACTAATAAATTTGCACCCCCAGTTTACTGGTGGATGTCTTAAACATCTATTGTGATGTTTTGTTCTGAAATGTGGTACTTTCTCTTCCTTTTCTATCACTTTGCTTTTTAAAGAAATTATTATAGCCCTTCTATGTTCATTTCAGATCACCATGTGCAATATATGAGGTATGTGTGTAAACTGTAGTTTATGCCATTAACTCACAAACTCGCACACAAGCACAAAACATATGTCTAGCATGATAGCAGGTCTGGCTCATAAAAAAACAGACACATAGGTAACAATGGATAAATATAAAAGTATAGTATATACAAGCATTCATGTTACAAAAATGTAGAAAAAGTGCTAAAGAATATCAAGTACTGTACTTTAAGATAAAGTGATAATGTTTTAAACTCACTTAGCAGTCTTTATAGCAGCATATATACGTATATATATTCATAGCGATAACAATGACCTTTGGTATATATGTAAGATGCAGAAGAATTTTGACAAAAAAAATTTTTGAAAAAAAAAGTGTGTTTATGTTTTGAAAAAATACGGTAATAATTTTTCCATTCACCGTAAATATCTGCACCTCTGAAGATATATCAAAATGATTTAGTACTTCTGAATTTCTCTGATGCACAGTTTTCCAGCTGCAGAACATGAATTTATTATTTTGTATGGCCAGGATGTCTACTTTAGTTGAGGTCAGATTCAAAAAAATATTTCTCCGTTGATTGTGAAAAATCTCATCAGTTTTTTGTTTGTTTTTTTCATCCTTGAGGGTAAGCTTCAATATACCCAACAAAGAAGCATCAATTTTTTATGATGTCATGTGCAGAGCTTTAATCAATTTTAATGCATATTATATTGAGTTTTGAACATATTTTTTAATGTCAGCTTCTTTTAATAGACCTACAACTTCTGTGCAGCCATAATTTTATTTATTTTGTGATATGAATATGGAATTGATTTGTAAATATGGTTTTTTTATAGTGAAGCCAAAGTGATTGAACATTACAAGAATATAATTGGTTACTCCAGGGGGACAGCTATAGTCAAGTAAGAGTTTCTTTTTGTCATTCAAGGCAAATCATTTTTCTGTTGCATGCAGATCCATATTTGTGCGGTATCTGATACTGCATCTCCTTATTTTTTCTAGTTTCTTGTGAGTGCAATACCTAGATAGATCTATCTTATTTCTAGTTTTTCTGAGATGACTTTTATTTTGACATAATTATAGTAATTTTGCATTTTAATTTATTTATCATTATTCCTTAAAATGTGTGTTTTTTTTTTAATTTTTTTAATTTTTACAAATCATGTGCACAAATGCAGGTTTATTCACTGACATTCCTCAAAAGAAGATCTGGGGGGGGGGAGGTATGCCATAAAATAGTTTTGACTTTTATAATTATGTAATGCATACAACTGCATTCTTTTTTAAGTACGTAGATTTAACTTTTAATTACCATCAAACACAGAAAATATGAAGTTCAATTTGAAATATACAGGGTGTTTTGCTAGGTAGTCCCCCAAAGGAACAACTATTGTTTTCTTCCCACTCAACATAGAAACAGGACGTTTGGTTGACAAGTGACCTTGATCCTTGAGAAATGCACTTAAGAGTGATTTTCTTTATAAGGCGACTCATTGTGATGTCACCCCACCTGATATTTGGGTACACTAATTCTGTCTGGAGGCAATATATGTGTTTTACTTGTTGTTGAATGTTATTCAGGATGGGTGTGTATACCATTGTGTAGCAGGTGTTTATTGTGAAAAAATTTTGGATAATGAAGTCTATAAAGGTATCACAGTGTGAATTGCTGGAGAAGTTTGGGGTAGGAAAAGCACCAGACAAACATTACATCACCAGGTTAGCAAAAAAATTTTAAACCACGGGCAGTGTTTTGAATCAATACAGTGGCAGACATCCTCCTTTAGTAAAAGAAAAAATTAAAGAGGTGAAGCACAGGCTACTACGATGTTTGTCACAAAAACTGGGTATTCTGTTTCCACTTGCCAAAGAGCCACGAAGAAAGTGTTGCTTCATCCTACCACATGACAGCTGTACAAAAGTTTCAAGAACTGGGTCTTGAAAAACATGTGTTTTATTGTCACTGGTTTCTGACATTTCTTCTCGCAAATCTGAACATTTTGGGTTTACATGGTTTAACTTGGATGGGTATGTCAATTCTCAAAACTTCCCCTTCATCTGTGCTGCAGATAATCCACATTACATCTTGCAAAAGTTGGTGTTTGGTGTGTTGTACTGTATCCCGAACCAGAATAATTGGACACATTTTCTTCAGGAGCATAGTAAACTCGGTGTTATATATGAACATTTTCAGACAATTTGTGGGTCAATTAACTGGCACCGATTTGACAACGGGGTACTTTCAACAGGATGGAGCGACGATGCCACTCGTCCTGTGTGAGCATGAGTGAAACGTCCTCTTTCTTTGGTGACCGAGTGATCTCCAAAGAACTGTAGCCACCTCGTTCGCCTAATGTTTTTCTAATGGGATATTTGAAGTTTTGTGCTTACAACAATAAACCTCGCATGCCAGAAGACTTGAAAAGCAACGTCAGTGCAGCAATCCGAACTGTTGATGAGGACATGCTGTGGAGGACCTTCGATAATGTGCAGTGTCATGTTCAAGTGTGTTTGGATGTCGGTGGAGGATATTTCCAGCATTTATTGTTGATGGTGCTACATTCCTGTGAACTAAAGTGCATTGTAAACTACACGTCATGTTTCTAAGTAGAGTGTGTTGCAAAATATGACTGATTCTTTGGAAGGACTCCCTGTATATTCAAAGAAAGAAGTGTAATAGTTAAAATATTCTATTATCAGCAGTAAATCTTGCTATGGTCTGATAATGATTGATCATCTGCACAGGATTCAGATGTGTACAAAGTGTTGATAGCAGTAATATGTAATTTAAGGAACTTTGAAACAGGCATGATACTAGACACTAGGTGGGCAGGTGCAAGCTTAAAAATAACAGACCTTCTCAGCCATATATGAACAACTGTATCAAATGTGTACAATGAGTGATGCACAAACAATGAAAAAAACAGTCGGAGGTCTTCTTGTGAGCGGAAGTGAATGATCATTGTTTGAGGCAGCGGCTGCAAATAGGAGGTTCAGCAAATCAAGCTCCCTTGTGTCAGGTAACCGCACAGTAGAACAGTGGTGTCAAGAGAATTTCAGCATACACAGTCTGCTGTACATTGGTGAGAATGAGCTATAACAGCAGATGTCCCTTCATGTAACACTCATCTCTGTCAAAAATTGATGAATTTGTCTGCAGTGGGCACAGGAGCACCAAAACTGGACGCTTGAAAGACTGAGAAAATGTCTCTGGGTCCAGTGAATGCTGGCTAATGCACGTCAATGGATGGGCAAAAGTATGGTGTCAACAGCATTAATTTAATGGACCACAGCTGCCTAGTGTTAGATGTACAAGCTGGTGGAAGTGGTGCAGTGGTCTAGAGTGTGTTCTCATGGTGCATATTGGGTTCCTTAATACCCATGGAACAGCATTTAGATGCCATGAGGTATTTTAGCATTGATGAAGACCAGCCACAGCCGTACATGTGCATGGTGTTTCCTGATGAAGAGGTCTACTTCCAGCAGAATAATGTGCCATGCCACAAAGGTGCGAATAATCACACAGTGGTTTCTGGAGCACAACATTCGCTTCAAAGTGCTAAAATGGCCTCCACAGTTCCCAGGTCACAGTACAATTCAACAGTTGTAAGATGAGATTGATAAAGTCATTCTTAACATAGATCTATCATTCTCTAGCGAATATTTGGCAATTGACAGACGTCATCACATCTGCTTGGCTGAACATACCTGTAGAATGATATCACCACCTTGTTGGATCTGTGCCACATCGAATTGAGGCTGTTTTGATGGCCAAGAGTGGCCTAGCGCACTATTATTTTGCAGGTGTTCCTAATAATTTGCTACTTCAGTGTAAGTAGTTGCATTAATATGTATTCATTATTATGAACAATATAATCTCTTGAGATATATTTTGTCTTATTCAATTTTCAAAAATGATGAACACTTGTTTGGTTTCTTTTTTTCAGCTATCTCAGCACTGTAGAAACATTAGCAACTTATGGACAACATTATTATGAAGTGAAGGTAAGTAATTGTATGCATTGTTAGTTTAGAACTGTAGCAAAGCTTACTGGAATTAACTCATTGCATGTTAGTTTTTGTGTCACAATTTTGCTGAAAATTTTTTACACAGATCACAGTTTCAAGTATTACCATATTTTTCGTCATATAATCTGCAGATGGTAAAATTTAGCATGAGAGAAAAAAAAGTCAGTATATAATCCTCAGACAAAATTCATAGTAAAAGTTAAAAAACAGATGCATAATCCACAACAGAGTTTTACAATAAATAGTACAAAATGGTAATTGACAATATTTTTGCCAAAACTATTTTTCCATCGCCAATTATTTTTTTTCTTATCGCAGATCGCAAAGAATGCGATCGGCAGTGCAACCCCTGCATATTTATAAGGCGTAGACATGCAAATTTTCATTAAAGTGACCTGTTACTGTGGTACGCGCATGCTTTATGTAATGCCCATTATGCAGTTTTTGGATAGCTTCAGAAATCCAGAATTTTCATAAATCCAGCACTCATCCAGAACCGTTGATGCTGGATTTTCAAGGTATTACGGTGTATATATACTTTCCATATAATGAGTTAAAAAAAATGAAATCAGATATGGGAGATGTGTTGACGCAGTGACACTGTGCATTATCGTTGAACACATGGCCTTCTTAAAGCTTTGACGTGATACAGCATTTTTGAAGTTTAGGGGGGGAGGGGCTCCATATTATCCACACTGTCTTATAATCTACAGTTGCTACGATTTAAACTTTTAGGAACAGTTAATCCGTGGATTATGTGCCAGAAAATATGGTAATTACTAGAATTTCTGTAAATGTTATGTTCCTTTAACTATATAAAGTTGCATAATCAGGATGAAAAATAAATTGTAAAATATGACATTTCACAAATCACAACATGAAATCTGTAAAAAATGATGTTCTTGAATTTCTTGATTGACAGTGGTTTCATCATCATCACCTGCAGGGACTGCTGCGAAATTAGTCTTCATGGGATTCCAAAGTAGGATTTTATACATCAGTTTGACCTCATGAGCACCCCCCCCCCAAACACACACACACACACACACACACACACAGCTGTACGTATACCTTATTAAAAAAAAATGCATGTAAAAGTAAAATACCTCAGAAAATACTCTGGCTTCAGTGCCACCACAGCTTTGGATAAGCAAACCTTTTAATGGTTGTTCCAGGCTAATAAAAATTATTTTGCTGTAATCTGAATATAAAAACCAATAGTTTTGAGGCGTAACACTACCTGTTTTTTTGACTCCTGTACTTTATTAGACAAACAGCTTGGAAATTGAAATTAAGAATTACATGCTTTCTGTGGCTGTTGATAATACAGATTCTAGTAGCCCCATTACAAATCACACCTTTTCTTTCTTTCTTTTTCTTTTTTTCTTTTTTTGCAATTTTTCGTCCTATTATGTAGAAACAAGTAGAAGTACTGGATTAGGAACCAATTCCAATTAGTAGTTCTAATTCTGACTATTATATAGCTCTAATCATTCTACTATTCTCTTTTACGTGCAATATTTCAAAGTAACTTGTACAAAATTCTAGCGGATAATACTTACCTTGGCATTCCTTTCTAGCGATGGGAACATTTCACGCACGTGTTTTCCGGTCTTTGTTGATATTATTGTCCTAAAGTCCGTTGTCTGCGATGACTGGCTTTACTTCTCGCTCTTTTCGCTGGGTATACTCATTGGATCTTTGCCTTAGGATTCCAAACACATCAATTTTTACCGTTCTTTATACTCGAAATTTTCGCCCATCCTCTGGACATCCTCAGGAGCGTGGCGACTTTACCACCGATGTTCGTGGTTAACTTCGCGCTAATGGAGTCCGATACTCCTTGTTGTCATTCGTCGGATATACTTTCCTGGATATATTTCGTTATCACGCCCGGCTGGCGCCATCTATGTTTCATTAAAAACAACTTTTTTTTATTTATTTTTTTATTTTTATTTTTTATTTTTTTTTATTTCTTCTCCTATCCTGGTTTTCTTGTCTTTTTTGCCGGTTTTTCTTTTTTTGTTGTTTTTCTTGTCTTATTAGTTCTTTCTCCACAGGCCCGATAATGTGCTAGGGTCGTTCTGGTTACATACCCTTGCTTTATTTTTATAGATTAATATTGCTTCTTCCCTCCTCATTTGCCTTTCCGATTTTTTATTCTTTTTTAGCATTTTAATTTCATCGAATTTTGGGAATGTCCGGTTTTCCATGCAGAATTGCACTAAAGCAGTTTTGGCTTCTTTTTTTTTGCCAATTAGATATGTGTTGTTTAAGTCTTTTTTTTAATCTGTTTTTCGTACTTCCAATGTACGATATTGGGGGTATGTGTGCAATTGGAATTTCGTAGGTTCCTGATTCTTCTAGCATTTTTTCCTCTTGTTTTTTTGTTGACAGTCATACTTTTCACGATGTGCACTGAGCTTCCTAGTTGTAAGTCATATTTAGCACAGTGCCTATTGATTTCATTACTCACTCCTTCCAAGTATGGGAAAGCTCCAATGTATTTCAATTTTTTCTTCCTCATCTTCCTTTGGTTGTGCACTTCTTGGCCTTCTTTACTCTTAGTCAATAGCTTTTTACTCTCATGTATCCATTTATTAATTAGCTTGCTCGGGTACCCATACTCTTGTGCTATTTTCGAGATAAACTCTAGCTCTTGATTTTTTAGCCTGTTGTTAGATGTGTGTGTGTACGCTCGCCGTATCAAGTTTACTATGCTGTTTTTTTTATGTATCACTGGATGGTGCGACGAGTATGGTATCAGTACAGGTATGTAAGTTGCTTTTCTGAACACCGAGTATTCAAAACTATTTTTGCTTTTCTTTAGTTGGATGTCCAGGAAGGATAGGCAATTATCCTCTTCAAACTCAATAGTTAGCTCTATGGTGTTACAGATTTTGCTAAACTGCTGTGCTAGATCTTGTAGCTCGGCTTTGTTAAGTTTAGACATTATAATAATGTCGTCTACATATCGAGCATAAAGTATTGGTTTTTCAGGTAGATTTTGAATAATTTCTTTTTCGAGGTATGCCATAATCACTTCTGCGTATAATGCCGATAATGGGGATCCCATAGGGCCACCTTGCATTTGTTTAAATATATTTCCTTCAAAATGGAAGATGTTGTTTTCCTTGATGAAAAATAAGGTATTCTTTAGCTCTTTCAGTTGTGACAAGTTTAGTTCTTTGTTGATGGATTAGGAACCTTTTCTAAACAACTTGAACCAAGATTCTATCAGAAAAACAGGTTCTGTCAACATGCCTTCAAAACCATAAACTCTATTTTTAATGGGCTGTTTTTCTTGGATTAGAAAGCTTTTCTAAACAACTTGAAAAAAGAAGTGATCAGAAGAACAGGTTCTATTAAATTGCCTTCAAAACCATAAACTGTATTTTCAATGGGCTGTTTGAACTGGCAAGTGGTCTGTGAGTGGGTCTTTCTGTGTTTGACATCCAATAAAAAACTTAGAATTTTCAAATTTTTAGTTTGAAGATCTGGGACTGACGTTTCTTGTTCTGATTTCTGTTTCCAAATAGGTTTTGTGAAAACATGCCTTGATAAACATAGACAACAAGGGACCATAAATTAATGTCTTCTAATGAAGTGATGCAGATTACAAGAAAAATTTCAATTGATATTTTAATTTCATACCATAACAAAAAAAAATTGAACGACCTGAATTAAAAATTCAAATACTATTTCAGTGTAACCATGCAAAAAAATTAGTAATATATCATCACCTGCTATTTCGTAGTCATGGTAATGAAGGAAAGCATAGTGCTGTATTAGCAGGTGTGTACATAACCTGAATATTATATCTATTCTTCCGCCAAATGTTGCCAAATAACATAAAATGCCCTACCTCCCCCCAAAAAACAAGGTTTCTACCATAATACATATTCAACCCCATCCATGTGGGCCCAAGTTAGACACATGCATCCCCAGAGCACTTCACTAAAAATCCCTACAACTAAAATAAAATTCCTAACATATATACATACATATCACTAAACTGTTCTCTGAGATTCAGAGGTTAGATCCGCAAAGAAATACAAACTACCAGATAATTTTTACTTACTGTTGCTGTATCAAACTTCTCCGTTTACAGCAATCTTGACATACAACTCGGTCTTCACTGACATCCATCACATGCTGTACACAAGATCTTCTATACTTCGTACTCATGATCTTTTTCTCATGCTGACAATCCTGAATCTGATCCTGCCAAGATTTCCTTGGGCTTCCTCTGCCTCTCTTTCTTGCCACTTGGGCTAAAAAAAATTTCTTAGTAAGCATCTCATAACTCATTCTTTTAACATGGCCAAACCACCGAAAGCACATTAGTCTCCACCTTGCTAACAACATTTTGCTTCACATTACACAACTGCAACACATCTTCATTCCTCACACAATCAGAACGTGTCTTGCCCCCCCCCCCCCATAAGTAACACATTTCTCCAGCACGCAAACAACTTTTGTGTTTCTTCTGTAGTACCCAGGTTTCATTGCCATACATCAGAGTAGAAACAATTACACTTTCATACTTGGCCATGCAGGAAATTCTTGAGAACCCATCATTCCTGTGAAAACCTCCCAAAGCAACCATGACTTTCAATGAAGAATTCACTCACCTACTAATTTCACCATCCAATTTGTTCTCTCTGTCAAACACGCTTTCTAAATACACAAACTCATTCACCTGGTCAATCACTGTGCCATTTAGACTTAGGGTTTTTTCATTACTTATACTCAGTTTGAATTTCATGCAAACTTCGTGCATCCGGGACAACATACTCTGCAACTCACTTTTGCTCTCTGCCAACAGGACAGTGTCATCAGCATACAGCAATCTGCACACATGGATATCACCCAGACATAAACCAGTATTATCTATTTTGGCATCACACATGCACACATCCATAAATATATTAAACAGCTATGGAGACATTACACAACCTTGTCTGACTCCTGCACCAATAGAGAACCATTTTTCTAAAACACCATTCACTTGTACACAAGCTCTACTGCCAGCATACTTTTCTTTTACACTATTAAGTAGATTCCCAGTAACACCATATTCATTCAATATCTTCCACAAAAGTGTCCTATTTACTCGGTCGTAAGCTTTCTCTAAATGTATGAAGGCAGCAAAAACTTTCTTACTAACAGCCAGATACTTTTTGATCATCTTGTGTAATGCAAACATTTCGTTAGTACAGCTTTTACCAGACATAAAACCACTCTGAACATTCCACAATTTGTCTGATGCTAGACCCCCATACTTTTTCAATAATGATCATACCAAACACTTTCCCTTGCACACTCAGTAGGCTAATACCATGATAGTTCTTACTGTCATTCTGATCACCTTTTCTCCTATACAAGGGAACAATGATATAATTCTTCCATCCTGAGGGGTCATCCCTAACTACCAGCACAACTGGTAAATTTCAGTTAACCAGTCAATTACAGAGTCACCACCCTATTTCATCATCTCGGCAGTTATGCCATCAACTCCCGGAGCCTTACCACTTTGAAGAGATTTTAGGGCTTTACACACCTCTTCTGTTGAGATCCCTCCTGTGCTTCCATCTTTCACCGTGACATCATCTGCTTCTTTCTCAGAATCACCTTTGCTTTCTTGACCTAATAACTCACAGAAGTATTCACTCCATCTTTCACTTAACTCATTGTGCTCCCATATCACTTCCCCGATCTTATTCTTTACACAACTTACAACTTTGTTTCCCCTATTTTTCCTGAGTCTCGTGTACTTCCAGAAAGTCTTCCTATTTTTCCAAAAACCCAATTCATGCATTTCCACCCTCTCCCTCCTATCTTTTGCCTTACTGTGGCGAACCAGCTTGCTTCACGCTTCTTACAGCGATATTCATCCACAGAGACTCTACCTTGCAACATCCCCAAATAGGCTTCCTTCTTTCTCTTTACTGCCTCATCAATCTCACTATTCCACCAAGCATCATCTCTATTGTTAACCACTGTTGTGGTGCCACAGACCTCTTCAGCAGCAGTGACAACACAGTTCTTAAAACATTCCCTCTTCTTTTCTACATCCCTCTCACAAGACTTCAGTCGTTCTCTGAGTAAGTCAGAATAATGCTGATGATCTTCAGGGAGCCTTTCAACCTTTATTCTTTCTATCCTGGACCTCTTCCTATTCCTTTTCCTTCAACCAACATTCAGTTTCACTTGTGACACTACCAAGTAATAATCAGAACCAACATATGCCCCTCTCATCACACGAGTGTCAACAACTAAGTGTTTCGAACGCTGATCATAGACAACAAAATCTATCACACTCTTTTGACCAAGAGTACGATTTTCCCAAGTATATGTGTAGATATATATGTGGTTGAAAAACGTATTAGATACACACAAACCATTCTCAATGTAGAGTTCAGTTAATATTTCACCATTATCATTTACACAAGAATAATTAAACTTACCCAGAACATTGTCAGAAATTGCATTCTGCTCACCTACTCCTAGCATTGAAATCCCCTGTTATTATAACTTTTTCTTTAGAACCAAACTGGCTCAAAACAGCTTTTAGCTCATTCCAGTAATCTTCCTTCCTATCAGAAAGTTCAGCGTCACAAGGAGCATAAACTACAACAATTACTATTCTCTGAAGTTTCACTTTAAATGAATCCAAAGAATTATCTCACTTATGCAACTATAGCGAATGAAGTTGTTCTTAATCTTTTCATTTAAAATCACACCTACACCAACCTGTTTTCTAACATTATCCAATACTCCAGACCACACACACACACCATTCCATTCACTTCTTCTATCCCAATTTCCTTCTTTTTGGTTTCACTTACACACAGCACATCCAGTCTATACTTATTCATCTCCTCAATGACCGCACTCATCTTGCCATTCATACCTCTAGTATTCCAAACACCAATCTTACATTCACTCAGCCGAGATCGCTTTCTCATACGCCGTTTAGAAAGTCCAGGTCGATTCCGTGGCGGACCGTCCTTCTCAAGTGTGGTAGGTCCACCATATCCCACACTAGAGTCTGGGTAATTATATCTTTATGTCTTTTTAATCAGGTAAGTACACCAGTGCAGGGGATTAGCCCACAGCTGACAGTTCCAGTTGGCCATTGAACCTAAGGATTCTGGAACAAAACCCAGCGAGTTGGGGTCTTTTTGCCAATGTCCAAGATTCACAGAGGCCCTTGTTGTTGTTCTGTGTGCCATTGTTGCTACAGAGTGCCCCTAGGTGGCAAACCCATCTCTCACTAAGATTGCCCGCTCTCTCATTACTAAAAGCACTGGCAAGATTAAAAATAAGATTATTCTATAAGGCTAAAGGACTTCATAAAGCTCTGCTTGACAGCTCTCAGAAACAGTTGGTGCTTTCATAAGAACACTCATTTGTTTGCATCCTCAGGCTTATGTCTACATTCAGCTATGAACACAAGTAACACACTGTCACTGTTAGCATGCATGTGTACAAAAAGAATTCTAAGAGTGGGGATTCTCCTCCCAAAGCCAGGCATGATGATGTCAATAAATCTCACAGGACAACATCTAATACAAAACATCTTTAATTTTCAATATATCTTGGGTGTGTTAATAAATATGGATGGTGGTTACAATACTGTGTCTTCCGATTATGACACCACAGTGTTAATTAAACTCAACTTTATAAATGTGCAGTTTTAAAATGTGGCATTTAACTATTGGGTATATAAATAAGTTTTGAGGGATTTCCGTTCGGTGTCGTACTTATTACTGCTCGCATGTATTTTAATGTGGCAACACTGTGATATCGCAGTACGAGACGCCAGCTGTCAGAGTCAATATACGACGTTCAATTGAGGTGCAAAGATGTATTTGTTTTACTCGATGGAAATTGGCAACTTTCGTCCCGACAAAACAGCATTTGAGGGAAGTGTTAGTGCATTACTTTATTGTCAAGAAAAGTGCTGCCAACAGCAATTGCTTAGTGTCAGAAATCTATGGTGAACATTCTTCATCCATAAAAACATGTGAGTATTGGTTTAGACGATTCAAAAGGAACGATTTCGATGTCAGTGATAAAGAACGTTCTGGACCACCCAAGAAAATTGCTGATGCCGAATTGGAAGCTTTACTCGATGAGGATCCGTGCCAGACCCAAAAGAACTAGCAGCAGCATTAAATGTTAGTCAACTATGCATTTCACAACCTTTAGCTGCCATGGGAATGGTGCAAAAAGAAGGGAATTGGGTTCCACATGCTTTGCTGGAAACAGACCTTGAACGTTGAAAACCCATCTGCGAATTGATGCTTCAAAGGTGAAAAAGAAAGGTTTTTTCCATCGTATTATTACTGCCGACGAGAAATGGATATGGTGCGATAACCCTAAACAGCAGAAAGCATGGGTGAAGCCAGGTGAACCAGGTCCTTCAACGCCAAAATGCAATATCCATGGTTCAAAGGTAATGCTGTGTATCTCGTGGGACCAGAAGGGTGTGATCCACTATTAACTGCTGAAACCATCAGAAACTATTACTGGTGATCAGTATCGAAAACAATTAAGGTGTTTAAAACGAGCTTTCACGCAAAAATGGCCGAAATGGGAGAATAGACACAACAAAGTGATCTTACAGCATGACAATGCAAGACCACATGTTTTTCGGCTGTGAAAAAGTACTTAGAAAGGATCCAACTGGGAAGTTCTACCCACCCACCATATTCGCCAGATATTGTGCCATCAGATTGCCATTTGTTCCGGTCGATGGCGTCAGCATTTTCTGGAGAACGATTTAGTTCATATGAAGACATCAAAAATTGGCTGGACAACTGGATCTCTTCCAAGGAACCAGAATTCTTCCTTCGGGGCATACGTTCACTGCCCGAAAGATGGGTAAAGTTGTAGCTTCGGAGGGAACATACTTCGATTTATATTAAAATATTGTTTCTGTTCTCCAACAACGTGTTTTGTTCACCTCAAATCCCTCAAAACTTATTTATATACCCAATAGATGTTGCTTATAACCATTCTTGTGATGTATATTTCATCCGTCATTCATGATATTAAAACAAACCATTCCATGAATTGCATATGGCCAAACACTGAGCTATAAAGAATTTGAAGTGCCAACTCTTCATTATGGATTAGCTGTGGTCACATAAGTGAAGTCTCAAAACCTGAATGATTATATTATATGTGAATTGGGATATTGGGAAATGGCAAATATTCAATCTGGTCTTTGGTTTTGCGTGTGAGTGGTTTGTGATATACTGTTTGAAAATCTTTATGTGAGATTAATAATTTATGCTTTAGCACTTTTTTTTTCTTTTAGTTAGACTTTTCGTATCTTGCTCTAGGATGGGTAAAACATCGATTTCTTTTTGGCTTTGCGTGTAGTACAGTCGGTGATCCTGCAACTGGGGAAACCACAAAATTGTATGTGCTTCCACTATCGCACATTTCCTCACATGTGAAATTAGTGTGGTCTCCCTCTTTCTAAACACATACATGCAGGGTTGATAATAAATTCCCAACTGTGAAACACCTAGTCTTTAACTCCCTGCTGTAAGCTGAAGATAATGTACGCATTATGACAAAGGGTTACACAAGAACAGCAAGGAAGCAGTGGTGAGCCATGTAGTGCAAACTTTCCGTGAATCCACAGCACTTTCACCTACAACGTTACTGAATGTGAGATGTGCAAGCAATTCATAGGCATAGCCAGGGAGAGGGCGTCCTCGGGTCTGGAAACCCCCATCCCCCTTGAGGGGAGATTTAGCACAAATTTAAAGCAATATATAAACTATCTACCAACAAGTAATTGGACACCCCTGCAATCGACGATATCTGTGGTCCTGATACACGTCACGGCCGCCACCGTTAAATGTCGTGTGGGAAACAACAATGCAACCAGTCGCATGCAAGATGCCACGCGGTTCAGAGCTCTCTGATCTCGAGAAAGGTGTAATCGTCGGTTATCACAGAAATGGCCGATCTATACGTGACATATCCAGCGAGTTGAAGTACCCAAAATCGACAGTGGCCTACGTGATTGGCAAGTGGAAGATGAGAGGTGACTGTCGGAATGCGCCCCGACCCGACAGACCCACAAAACTGGGAGTTAGAGACCGACGGGTGCGTTTATGTCATGAAGGGTTTAGTGGAAGGATTTATGTTACTGTTACTGTCTTTTAATCTTATAGGGAGAATTTTGACTCAGTTTTCATTTTGATGTTTCTTTTTCATTTATACAACACTACATGTGACATTATTGTTTTGGTAGGTTTTTTTATAGTTCATCTTTTAGTTCAATTTTAATCCCAATGACTCTTTTGTATTTTCTATAGTTCAGGTAGGGAAGACAGAATGCATCAAAATTTACAACACAAAATTTCAAATTGGATATCCATTATTGCTTTTTTGAGATTTTTGCATTCTCATGAAACCTGAAGTGAACTTGTGTGCTCAGGGCCTCTGGATGTCTTTCCCTGAAGAGTGATCCAGGGGTTCTGAGTAAATGTTTTTATAAATATTTTCTTAACATTATTTTGTCATTTTGTTACTCACTTTAGTTTTTTTTTTTTTTTTTTTTTATTTGAAGGTTTTTGGCCTTATTTGTTTGTTTTTGAGGGTAGATTGCTTGTATGTTAATATTCTTTTACATATATATATAAATCAAAGGCAACAAGTAAAAATAAACGGTTTTGAAATTCTAAAGCGCCAAAGGCTGCATCAAAGAAAAATTTTGATTAATACCGAAAATC
This sequence comes from Macrothele yani, assembly GCA_039090855.1. Taxonomy (NCBI): domain Eukaryota; kingdom Metazoa; phylum Arthropoda; class Arachnida; order Araneae; family Macrothelidae; genus Macrothele; species Macrothele yani. The sequence continues at coordinate 284,061 of CM077031.1, read as the reverse complement.
ACCTTAATACTGAAAAATGTAAATGATTTGCAAGACCAAAAACACTACTGACCACAGGGAGAAGAAGAGAGGGATATAGAACTATGGTAGGCTGTTCTTCATGGATTTGTCAAGGGCCAGGCATGGACAACACCTATCCTACCTCTATAGAGACCTAAAAAGTGTGGGTTTCTGTGCGATTTAGTCTGCTACATTGCGGCAACGAGCCTACCGGAAACAGTAAAAATTAGCTACAGAAAAGGAAAAACAACAAAATAAAATTAAAATTAAAAAATATTTTAGAAGAAACTCTCCCTGAACGTGGACCCAGTTACACTCCGATCTCCTGCACACCCAAAAACATCCCCCAGATTAAAAGTAAAAAAACAAAAGAATTTAAAAAAAAAAAAAAAAAACCTTCTAACAAATAAGACAATTTAAAAAAAAAAATCAGATACCTACCTACAGCAGACTAAATTTACCGAAGCCCAACCTCACAAATTACTGAAGAAATAACGCACTGAGAAGCAAAAGACGCCGATTAAAAATGAAATACATTGCTACAACCAAACTTGAACAGTAATTATTTACACGCATATTCACAAACCTAAAGGTGGATGGAGACTTGAATTAGTTGCTTATTTACAAGAAACTGCCAAATAAGAATATTAATCTTGTGATGCAAAGATAAAAAGAGCAAGTCAACACTGCACAAATAAGCCTAAAGATGTGCAAAACGAGGCTTGCACAATGGACCACGTAAACTAAAAAATGCTACTCGAAAAACAGAGGAGAACATTTGCCAAGAGTTTTAAATAAACTTAGGAGGTAAAATTGTGCACCTGAAACCTAAATATATTAATATACTGTACAATGCAAATAACTAGACAAAAAACACTTACCGAGCGCCGCACATGTCCTCTTCGTTCCAAACCACATATAAAATGAACACCTTCCATGAAGCAGCAATAGCACCGCCACCTGTCATACAAGAGGGGAACCAATATTCCCAGAAAATTCTGTGGGTGCTGTCAAATTGAATAATTCTGAACAGTTTTCAGGTTAAAATTAACTAGTCAGAATACTCCAAAAATTCCAACTGGGAACAGCTTGAACTGTTCCCAACTGGTGTTTAAAAGTATTTAAAATACCCAAAAAACTAAAACCCTTCCCCTTATTTTAATTTAATTAACTTAATTTATGCTATTTTTTTCTTTTTTTTTTTTTTTTTTTTTTTTTTATATATTTATACTTTTTTTGTAATTTTTTCCATTATAAGATTTTTGTGGGGGAATTTTTTTATCATTTTTAAACTTTTTTTGAATTAAAAAGAAGGGGAGCAGTGAGAGCCTGTTGGGTTCCCTATTAAGAGAAAGTAACTGCATCATCATCTAAACTTCTATGTTATAGCTTTCATTTAGATTATTCATTTGGTCACAAGATTGCTAAATTAGAGTAGGTCTGCAATCCTAACACTATATTTAAGTACAATTTTCCTTAGTGTGACTTTTAGAAAAGCTTTCGAAACCTGGTTGTCAATAACTTGACTGAATAATAAATGAACATTTTGAATAAAATTGTGTTCCAAGCTGCAAATTCTAGACAACCTAATGGCCTGCGAGATGAAAACATTCTCGACAACCCTGCTAGAGATATTACTAGACCAATTTATGAATTTAAAAAAAATTTAAAACTGAAGTTATTTCTCTTATCATACAAGCTAATAACAGGGTTTCCATTATTGAGATTAATAGACCAATCCAGAAAATCAAGTTCTTGGTTATTAGAATTAGTTTTAATTAACTTAAGGCAGCCTGGATAGATTGCAGGAAAATCAGCTTCAAGAACTCCAGAACTATTTAAGCAGAGAAGGTCATTGATATATCTGTAAGTGTAAAGATAGCTGTCACTTTTAGAAGGGTTGTTCTTAATGAACTGAAATTCTTTGAAGAACATGAACAGATTGCAAAAGCTAGTAGAATGCTAGCAACCCATTGGGATACCATTTACTTGCTTGTAGAAATTATTGCAAAAAAAGATATAATTATTTTTACATACATACATACATATCACTAAGTTGTTCTCTGAGATTCAGAGGTTAGCTCCAAAAAGAAGTACAAACTATCCAGATATTTTTACTTATTGTTGTCGTATCAAACTTCACCATTTACAGCGATCTTGACACACAACTCGTGCTTCACTGATATCCATTACACGCCGTACACAAGATCTTTTATACTTCATACTCATAATCTTTTTCTCATGCAGACACTCCTGAATCTGATCCATCCATGTCTTCCTTGGCCTTCCTCTGCCTTTCCTTCCTGCCACTTGTGCTGAAAAGATTTTCTTAGTAAGCATTTCATCACTCATTCTTTCAACATGGCCAAACCACCGAAGCATATTGGTCTCCACCTTGCTAACAGCATTTTGCTTTACATCACACAACTGCAATACATCTTCATTCCTCACACAATCAGATCGTGTCTTGCCACAAACCCCACGTAAGTAACGCATTTCTCCAGCACACAAACGACTCCTATGTTTCTTCTGCAGTACCCAGGTTTCACTGCCATACATCAGAGTAGGAACAATTACTGTTTCATACACAGCCATGTGGGACTCTCTAGAGAACCCATCGTTCCTGTGAAAACCTCCCAGAGCAGCTATAACTTTCAAAGAAGAATTCACTCGCCTACTGATTTCACCATCCAACTTGTTCTCTCTGTCAAACATGCTTCCTAAATACACAAACTCACTCACCTGGTCAATCACAGTGCCATTTATACTTACATTACATTCAGTGCTACCAGTTCCTCTCTCAATCACCATAACTTTGGGTTTTTCCCTTATTTATACTCCGTTTGAATTTCATGCAAACTTCGTGCATCCGAGTCAACATACTCTGCAACTCACTTTTGCTCTCTGCCAACAGGACAGTGTCATCAGCATACAGCAATCTGCACACACGGATGTCACCAAGACATAAACCACTATTATCTATTTTGGCCTCACGCATGCATGCGTCCATAAATATATTAAACAGCCATAGTGACATTACACAACCTTGTCTAACTCCTGCACCAATGGAAAACCATTTTGATAAAACACCATTCACTCGTACACAAGCTCTACTACCAGCATACATGGCTTTTACACTAATAAGTAGATTCCCAGTAACACCATATTCATTCAATACCTTCCACGAAAGTGTCCTATTCACTCGGTTGTAAGCTTTCTCTAAATCTATGAAGGCAGTAAAAACTTTCTTCCCAATAGCCAGATACTTTTCAATCATCATGCGTGATGCAAAAATCTGGTTAGTGCAGCCTTTACTGGGCATAAAACCACTCTGAACATCCCACACTTTCAATGATGTAAGACCCCGTACTTTTTCAATAACAACCTTACCAAACACTTTCCCTGGCACACTCAGTAGGCTAATACCACGTTAGTTCTTGCATTCAGTCTGATCACCTTTTCCCTTATACAAGGGAACAATAATAGCATACTTCCAATCCCAAGGGACCATTCCTAACTCCCAGCACAACTGGCAAATTTCAGTTAACCAGTCAATTATAGAGTCACCACCATACTTCAACATCTCTGCAGTTATGCCATCAACTCCTGGAGCCTTACCATTCTGAAGAGATTTTAGAGCTTTACACACTTCTTCTCTTGAGATCCCTCCTGTGCTTTCATCCCTCATTGTGACATCTGCATCTGTCTCAGAATCACTTTTGCTCTCCTGATCTAATAACTCACAGAAGTATTCACCCCATCTCTCACTTAACTCATTGTTCTCCCATATCATTTCCCCAATCTCATTCTTCACACAACTTACAACTTAGTTTCCCTATTTTTCCTGAGTCTCATGTACATCCAGAAGGACTTCCTATCTTTCCAAAAAGCCAGTTCATGCCTTTCCAGTTTCTCCTTCCTATCTTTTGCCTTACTGTGGCGAACCAGCTTAGCAGCTTCACGCTTCTTACAGCGATATTCATCCACAGAGACTCTACCTTGCAACATCCCCAAATAGGCTTCCTTCTTTCTCTTTACTGCCTCATCAATCTCACTATTCCACCAAGCATGACCTCTATTGTTACCCACTATTGTGGTGCCACAGACCTCTTTAGCAGCAGTGACAACACAGTTCTTAAAACATTCCCACTTCTTTTCTACATCCCTCTCCCCGACTTCAGCTCCTTCAGTCGTTCTCTGAATAAGTCAAAATAATGCTGATGATCTTCAAGGAGCCTATCAACCTTTATTATTTCTATCCTGGGTCTCTTCCTATTCCTTTTCCTCCAACCAACATTAAGTTTCACTCGTGACACTACCAAGTAATGATCAGAACCAACATCCGCACCTCTCATCACACGGGTGTCAACAACTAAGTGTTTCAAACGCTGATCATAAACAACAAAATCTATCACACTCTTTTGACCAAGAGTACGATTTTCCCAAGTATATGTGGGTATATACTTGTGGTTGAAAAATGTATTAGATACACACAAATCATTCTCAATGCAGAGTTCAATTAATATTTCACCATTATCATTCACACAAGGATCATTAAACTTACCCAGAACATTGTCAGAAATTGCATTCTGCACACCTACTCTGGCATTGAAATCCCCTGCTATTATAACTTTTTCTTTAGCACCAAACTGGCTCAAAACAGCTTTTAGCTCATTCCAGAAATCTTCTTTCTTATCAGAAGGTTCCGAGTCACAAGGAGCATACACTACAACAATTACAATTCTCTGAAGTTTCACTTTCAAATGAATCCAGAGAATTATCTCACTTATGCAACTATAGTGAGTCAAGTTGTTCTTCATCTTTTCACTTAAAATCACACCTACACCAGCCTGTCCTCTCATATTATCCAATACTCCAGACCACACACTCACTGTGCCATTCACTTCTTCTACCCCAATTTCCTTCTTTTTGGTTTCACTTACACACAGCACATCCAGTCTATACTTATTCATCTCCTCAATCACCGCACTCATCTTGCCATTTATACCTCTAGTATTCCATACACCAATCTTACATTCACTCAGCCGAGATCTCTTTCTCATACGCCGTTTAGAAAGTCCAGGTCGATTCCGTGGTGGACCGTCCTTCTCAAGTGTGGTAGGTCCACCATATCCCACACTTGAGTCATTCTTAATACTTCTTTTTGTCTTTTTAATCAGGTAAGTACATCAGTGTGGGGTATTAGCCCACAGCTGAGGGTTCCAGTTGGTCATTCAACCTAAGGATTATGGAACAAAACCCAGTGAGTTGGGGTCTTTTCGCCAATGTCACACAGAACTAGCTCGCACCTCTCCAAGATTCACAGAGGCCTAGTTGCTGTTGTGTGTGCCATTGTTACCACGGAGCGCCCCAAGGAGGCAAACCCATGGCTTTTTTTAATGCAGCAATTTAACAAAATATTCCAGGACATTTCTGAAATCATGTCAGATACCTTAAATTCCTCAAAAAGTAATTTAAGTGTATGAATAATATTATCTATAGCAAGGCTGGCATACAAATTTTCAAAATCATAGCTATCAATATTTACAGGCTTGAGAGAAAGGATGTCAGAGATAATCTCTGCATTGCTATTAATAATCCAGAAATATTTACTACTGAAATTTGTACAAGACGCAACTCGACTTAAAACCTGTTTCAAAACTGACTCAAAATATTTATCTATTGCTTTGTATGTGGTTTGGAACGAAGAGGACATGTGCAGCGCTCGGTAAGTGTTTTTTGTCTAGTTATTTACATTGTACTGTATTTTAATTTTTTTAGGTTTCAGGTGCACAATTTTACCTCCTAAGTTTATTTAAAACTCTTGGCAAATGTTCTCCTCTGTTTTTCGAGTAGCATTTTTTAGTTTACGTGGTCCATTGTGCAAGCCTCGTTTTGCACATCTTTAGGCTTATTTGTGCAGTGTTGACTTGCTCTTTCTATCTTTGCATCATAAGATTAATATTCTCATTTGGCAGTTTCTTGTAAATAAGCAACTAATTCAAGTCTCCATCCACCTTTAGGTTTGTGAATATGCGTGTAAATAATTACTGTTCAAGTTTGGTTGTAGCAATGTATTTCATTTTTAATCGGCGTCTTTTGCTTCTCAGTGCGTTATTTCTTTAGTAATTTGTGAGGTTGGGCTTCGGTAAATTTAGTCTGCTGTAGGTAGGTATCTGATTTTTTTTTTTTTAAATTGTCTTATTTGTTAGAAGGTTTTTTTTCTTTTTTTTTTTTTTTAAATTCTTTTGTTTTTTTACTTTTAATCTGGGGGATGTTTTTGGGTGTGCAGGGGATCGGAGTGTAACTGGGTCCACGTTCAGGGAGAGTTTCTTCTAAAATATTTTTTAATTTTAATTTTATTTTGTTTTTTTTTTCTGTAGCTAATTTTTACTGTTTCCGGTAGGCTCGTTGCCGCAATGTAGCAGACTAAATCGCACAGAAACCCACACTTTTTAGGTCTCTATAGAGGTAGGATAGGTGTTGTCCATGCCTGGCTCTTGACAAAGCCATGAAGAACAGCCTACCATAGTTCTATATCCCTCTCTTCTTCTCCCTGTGGTCAGTAGTGTTTTTGATCTTGCAAATCAGTATTTACATTTTTCAGCATTAAGGTGATTTTCAGTATATATATATATATATGTATAATGAGTACATGCAGTGGTTGCTCTGCCTTTTTTAAAGTTTTCGACAAATTAATTTTTTTTCGCCAAATGTAGTCTGAAGTTGCCAATTTTTTATCACTCTCCATCAAAAATATGTAAACCATAAAAACATAAAGTGTTTTAATAGTATGAAATAAGTTATATATTCTTTTACAATCAAGCAGCAAAATAATATTAAAAAAGCTAATTGCCAATATTTGCGCCAAAACTTTTTATCCATCGCCAAGACATGTTTTTTTTTTCACAGATTGTGAAGAATGTGATTGGCAGTGCAGCGAAGAATGCGATTGGCAGTGCAACCCCAGTGTATTGTGCTGTTGATCACATTCTTCACAATTTGTGAAAAAGAAATCTTTTTGGCTATTACCTTTTTGTACTGTTATAATACATTGGCGAATTTTTTAAAAATTTGGCGAATAAGTGTGCAAGAACTTTTAAAAGGCCAGCACAACCCCTTTATGTATTAAATTCATTAGCAGAAATTCGCAGAAGTCCTGTAATTTTTTCTTCTGTGCTTCACGTTTTTTCAAATTCGTTGAAAACCACGGTATCCGGACTCCTTAATCTCTTAAAACGTTCAGGTGGTATCGTACTGAGGGTGAATGGCTCATTTATTTAAAATACGAAATAAAACAACATATAACTTATTTCTTGATAGAAGACAAATGATAGGGTTAAAATAATATCATTGTTACCTCATTGGTGTGCAGTCTCCTTTTGACCAGTTGCATTCCGGCATACACTCAAGCAACAACAAACCGCGCAGTCGAGGCTTCATAAAATGCACGTCCTCCGTAGGCAAACAATGAAATATTTATGATAGTTAAAACCTCTAAAAACCTCTATCGAACACATAAAAAACCCTGTTCTTAATAGAACATGAAAGAAAATTAATCCAAAGAATAAATAAAATCCAAGTAAAAAACCTTAATTCAAACCTCAAATTCGACTGATAATGATATGTAAAACAGTCATCATCGAAGGAATCCAGATCCCGAAATCTCCGACGCGCGTTTCGGCACACTCATTCGTGGCCATTTTCAAGGAGGTCATGTGTAGTACTGTTGCTTGCGTGTTAACAACAATTGTATTGTTGTATGTTAAAAAGTTGTTGTCATTAATTAGATTTAATGCAATAGCTAGCATTGTATCTGCATTAAATCTAATTAATGACAACAACTTTTTTACATACAACAATACAATTTATAAACAGATCTCAGGAGCACCTATGGGATCACCTTTGTCAGGACTTTTGCTGAAGTTATACTCCAGGACATTGAGAAAAAGATACTTATTGACAACAAATTTACTAATAAAAATCCAGAACTATTCGTCTGATATGTTGATGATATCTTAATATTTTGGAATCATACTGAAGAGGATCTGGAAGAATTTGTTAATATATACAGCAACATATATACAACTATCAATCTTTCCACTGAAAAATAAACAAATACCTTTTTTAGACATTAATATCATCAATTAATTATTCAAGAATTCACTACGAGGTATATAGAAAAAGAACTTTTGTACCAAATATAATACCTTACAACTCAAATCATCCATGGAAATTTAAAACTGCAGCATTCTGATATTACTTAAAAAGAGCAATTATACTTTCATCTAATAATACTGCAAGACAAGAAGAATTGAAATGGATTAAAACTCTGGCTAATGACTTCTGTTATAAGGAGAGATTGATCGACGATCTTTACAAACAAATTCAGAATAACAAAACAAACCAAGGCTGAATACGACTGATGCATACAGATTTTGTGGAAAGCTACCATATTGTCCACCTATATTTGCTCCTTTAAAAAAGGAATGCCATAAAGCAGGGTTACTTATTGCAGATACTGTACTTGACAATAGCAGATTATTACAAGCAAGTAACAAGAATTTTTCTATCTTACGTGAAGCTGGTGTATACAGCATACCAATTATTAATATAAATAGGAACCTAGAAAACAAAACGGTTTACATTGGTAGCACAAAACGAAATATCGATATCAGGTTACGAGAACATTTAAATAACTGGAATAAAGGGGAAATTCGAACTTCACTTATACAATATTGTTATAATAATGAAGCCATACCCGACTGGGAGAATATAAATCTAGTTACTTCTCACAACACACATAAAAAGATTCTGACAGCAGAAGCCATCATAATTGAGAAAACCAAGGCATATAATTGCAATTTAAATGTCCCGATCGAATTATCGCCTACATGGTTGAATATGATAAAACAGGAAAAACAACGAATAACCCAAATAAGAAGATCTAGTCGACAAAGGAAACAAAATTTAAAAAACAGGTTGACACTAGATGGTGCCAGCGATGTTCTACGTGATGAGCATGATGATGACGCAGACGATGGAGATGGCAGCACCGTCAACTTGGGTTGTTGTTAACACGCAAGGAACAGTACTACACATGACCTCCTTGAAAATGGCCACGAATGAGTGTGCCGAAACGCGCGTCGGAGATTTCGGGATCTGGATTCCTTCGATGATGACTGTTTTACATATCATTATCAGTCGAATTTGAGGTTTGAATTAAGGTTTTTTACTTGGATTTTATTTATTCTTTGGATTAATTTTCTTTCATGTTCTATTAAGAACAGGGTTTTTTATGTGTTCGATAGAGGTTTTTAGAGGTTTTAACTATCATAAATATTTCATTGTTTGCCTACGGAGGACGTGCATTTTATGAAGCCTCGACTGCGCGGTTTGTTGTTGCTTGAGTGTATGCCGGAATGCAACTGGTCAAAAGGAGACTGCACACCAATGAGGTAACAATGATATTATTTTAACCCTATCATTTGTCTTCTATCAAGAAATAAGTTATATGTTGTTTTATTTCGTATTTTAAATAAATGAGCCATTCACCCTCAGTACGATACCACCTGAACGTTTTAAGAGATTAAGGAGTCCGGATACCGTGGTTTTCAACGAATTTGAAAAAAATGTGAAGAACAGAAGAAAAATTACAGGACTTCTGCGAATTTCTGCTAATGAATTTAATGTAATATGCCTTGTAATAACGTTCATTAATTAGCGTTGAATTTTAGCGTTTTTTGAACTGATATCAGCCCTGTATGTATGTGTGTGTATGCACCCTTCGTTTTAAATTCTAAAATTTTTTCCTTAGTCTTCAGTTTTGCTCTTAAGTAACTAATTTCAATTTATTATTTAGCAGCTCATGCGCAAATTCTAGTTGAAATGTTTTATTATTTTTTATTATTATTATTTTTTTATTACTATTTTTTTACTTGAGGTTTTTTTCATTTTCTAATTTTTCTTTTTAGTATGTTTTGGATGCAGCTTTTTGGAGTGTAGTTTATACTCGAGTTTGGTCTTTTCTTGGACTGCTTATTTCTAAAAAGTTTTTCCTAGTTGGTTTGCTCAGAATTTGTATGTTTTGGCCCAAGTGGAGTTCTAAGGACGATGAAAGGATTGGAGGTCAGCTCAGATATTTTAAGTCCTCCCGCTCGGTTAGGCTAGCACCCTTTCCCATAGTGTATGAACTCGCTGGCAAAGGTAATCTAAAGTTATGAAATGACAAACGTTGTTTGACATGTAAATCTGCAGATCCTAACCTGTATTCTTCTGTTGAGGATAATTGCTCCAACAAGTTTTGCAAAGCCTACAATACCATCTATAAGCTCACCTGTACTGTCTGCAACCTTAGCTATATTGGCCAAAGTAAAAATCCTCTTCATCTTAGGATTAATGGTCACAGGTCTCTAGTAAACAAGTTCTCTAATTCAGGAGTGAACCCCTCCACAAACGCCAACCAGTACTCTACCTTTGAATTAGAGCATTTCCATACTCATGGTTTTGACAAAGTGAAAATAGAGGTACTACATATTATCCCTGACCTCTATGCTCGGCTAGAAACTGAATCCCTTGAAATTTTGCAGCATCAGTCTCTTTATCCCTATGGCCTTAATTCCACTCTATCTGACAATAAGCATAATCAGCATAAATTTTCAATTCGTGAACTCTTCTTTCTTGTTAATAATAAGAGCTGCTCTAGAGGTAATAGAGGACAGAGGTTATTTCGCACATCAAGCAAAGTTGATTTTGCTAACTTGCTAAAAACTCTGGAAAGCTTTAAAACTGGCACTAATTTTGTTAAAAATACTTACAAAATTCTCAAGTCCTTCAAGCACTCTGTCCTTAAATGTTTTTTCAAATTCTGGAATGAAACTGCTGACCATGTTGATAAGCATGTTTTTGCTTTGGTTCTGGACATTCTTAAACATATTCTTAAAGATAAAATTTCTCTTAAAGAATTTTCCAGTAATTTTGTTACCATCAGGTTCCTAAATAAAGCCTACGATAATCTCAATGTAAGGAAGCTGTTCTACAATAATGCAATTTTTTTCCCATCCACAGGCACCAGTCTATTGTAAGTTTTAAATATGTTAAGACCTTAGGGTCAATAGTTAAAAACTACAAACTTAACTCTTCGAGCTACATTCCTGTAATTACTACTTGTTCTTGTGATGAACATAAAGAAACAGTTCACTATGATAAGAATTACAACCATATTATCACCGGAAACTTGAGTTTTGTTGAAAATGAAAAGCTTAGGAATTTATTAGAGTATGGCTCTAATTTCAGACCTTCCTTCACAATTTCCAAAGAAAGGATTCTTGAGAGCTTCACTCAAGATGTAAATAAGTACATCGTAAAAACCAGTTTAACGTACAATCAGCCTATTGAGGCCTTCGCAGAATGGAAATATAATATAATCAATAGCTTCACCGGTGAGTTGGCAGGTCTGGACTTTTGTTTCGACAGAAATCTCTTTTTCTCTGGAGAAGCTAAAAGGTCACTCTCCAAACTACAAGACCAATTTATTTTTACCACTACGGATAAAGCTAGCAATAATTTTGCAATTATCTGTAAGAAGTTCTATTTTGAATTGTTAACTATGGAACTCAATAATAGAGTAACATACGAGCCCGTAAGTTATTCTACCAAGCAGTTAGAAAATCGGTTTAAGGCATTCTTCAAGAAACTTAAAATTCCGCAAACTAGAAGATATGGGCCTGAATTTCCATTTCTTTTTGCAACGGTTAAGTTTCATAAGGATCCTGTGAAGTTCAGGTTCATAGCTAGTGGAGTAAGGAGTCATAAAAGAAAATAGATCTTGCTTTTGAAGATGTCTTAAGAAGGTTTTGAAACACATTAGAAACTGTTCTAACTTGATGTACAGAGATTTTTGGATAATTAATAATAATGCAGAAGTAATTTCTACTATACTCAAAGTGTGTCCCCTAGATATTAATAGTTATGATTTTGAAAACCTATATACTAATCTGCCTCTATCAGATATAATCACTACCTTTAAAGAGCTGTATGCAGAATTTAAACTTAACCAATTTGTTGATGTAGGAACTTGGAACTCTTATCTCAATTGCTGCATAAAAAATAACCATATCTTATATAATAATACTCTCTATAAGCAAGTGAACGGTATTCCAATGGGAACATCAACGTCCACGAATATCGCTAATCTATTCCTGTTCTTTAAGGAATATAAATTCATTAAAAATCACCCCACCTGCTCAGATAACTACCTTTACACTTTTAGATATATTGATGATCTGCTGTGTATCAATAATTCGAAGTTATAAGTGATTTTGATAATATCTATCCTAGCTCTCTTAACTTATGTAAAACCAACCACAGTAATCAGGAACTTGAGTTCCTAGACTTAAGCATTAAGCTCAACAGAGTAACCCATCTATTAGCCTCTTTGATAAAAGAGTTAATTTTCCTTTCAAAGTAATTAAATATCTACACTGGAATAATAACATTTCAACCAAAGTAATTGAGAATGTACTAATTTCTCAGGTCCTAAGAATTTCAAGAATTTGCAGCAACAATTTGGACTTCAGTACCACATTAATATACTATTAGAAAGTTTTCTAGAGAACGAAATTCCTTCTTCTTTCATCAAAAGAACTTTAAGAAAAATTATTCTGAATAATAGAGTAAGGTTGGCAGATCTGCTTTAATTTTCTACACAGTTAATAATATGATTCTGACCAATCAAAGCCGTAAGGAAGTTGGCTAGAGGATGCCTATTAACTACCTAAAGGAACCTTAGTGCTATGGATATGACGGTCCTATTAAAACAAAAAAAATTAAATAATATAAACAAAATCACAAAAAAAAGCTTAAAAATCTGTTTATAAAAAGAAATAAAAACAAATAAAAAAGAAAACCAGTTATTCATCACTAGGATAGCTATACTAAAAATAGTAAAACCAACATTAAAATTAATAAGATTCTGATTAATCTATAGAAGCTCACTAAGGTGATTTAATACATGCAAAGATTATTAAATAAACTGCTCGTGTATTTTATAATATTTCTCATGTATTCTGGAGAGTTAATTCTGCTCATTCTGATCATACAGATCCACAGTCTTAAGTTTATATATTTTTTTCTCTGGTTAAAATCTCCAGCCGTTGGTTTCTTGCTGTATGAGGAGGCCATCAGCCCCACCCTCACTGCCCCCCAGCGTCTAGGGAGTGGCGGAAGAGGTCAGCCATGTTCTCCTCTTGTGAGGAGAAAAGTTTTTGTAACTCAAGAGAGTAAGCTCTCTTCCTTGTTTTTTGGGTTCTAGGTTTTATAAGTTCAATGTTTGTACTTCATGTACCTTTCTCTGTCGTTTTTTAGCTTTTCAGCTTTTAAGCATTGGTTTGTCTGTTAACATTTATGCGGGTTTTAACTCTTACTTTTCTTTGTAACTTTGAGCGTCTTTTGTGGTACCTAGGAACAGAAGATGGCTAAGCTTGTTCCTTTTTCTATGCGCTGTCTATGCGCTGTTTTTTCAAAGTAGTTAAGTTCTTAATAACTAATTAATTATGCACTTAAAGCACTGCTGAAATACTTTGTACATATTGCAACTAACTGTTTAAGGTATATAACTTTCACAAAGTTTTCTTTAGTTAATTATTATCTTTAACTTATTCTCGTTTTTCGTGCTGTCATAAGTTGTAGAGTAGGGGGTTTTAGACTCAAGTTTTCTTTCAAAAATCTGTTCGTTATAAATTAACATTTCCTTTTTTAATTGCAATGTAAAATTTGTTTTTCAGGTTTAAATTCTCTCTCAAACGAACTTGGAATTTCGTTATAGCTGAAAATCATTTCTATTTATTATGTCACTCTCACAGCTTGAGTTCTCTTTAATCTTCTTCTCTCTGTTTAATAGTAACAGATGAAGAGCATGGGTCGGGCCATGAAGGTTAATGGATGCAAGCGAAATTGTTAACTAGTGCTAGGTCATGCTATTTACGGAGGACATGACTTATATATATATTTTTTAAACTATTTTAGGTGGGAATGTTACTTGCATCTATGGCCTTGCAGAAACCCATTTCCAACTAGGTCTTTGTGGAAGTGAGAAAATGCAGAGTTTTTGCTGGTCCTTGATAAAGCCAAGGCTCAGTATTCTCGACACCTTCTACATTCAGTTGTTTTATTTTCTTTTTTTCTTTTCTCCTTTTACTCACGCAGGTAGATACATAACCTTTTCTATGTTGTACTAGGTGTGAGTCAAAATTATATATGTATTTTTTGCTTAGGTATCTTTATAGTATGTGTATATATATATATATATATTCTATAAAGAAGATACCTAAGCAAAAAATTCATATATAATTTTGACTCACACCTAATACAACATAGAAAAGGTTATGTATCTACCTGTGTGAGTAAAAGGAGAAAAGATAAAAAAATAAAATAAAACAACTGAATGTAGAAGGTGTCGAGAATACTGAGCCTTGGCTTTATCAAGGACCAGCAAAAACTCTGCATTTTCTCACTTCCATAAAGACCTAGTTGGAAATGGGTTTCTGCAAGGCCATAGATGCAAGTAACATTCCCACCTAAAATAGTTTAAAAAATATATATATAAGTCATGTCCTCCGTAGAGTAGCATGACCTAGCACTAGTTAACAATTTCGCTTGCATCCATTAACCTTCATGGCTCCGACCCATGCTCTTCATCTGTTACTATTAAACAGAGAGAAGAAGATAAAAGAGAACTCAAGCTGTGAGAGTGACATAATAGATAGAAATGATTTTCAGCTATAACGAAATTCCAAGTTCGTTTGAGAGAGAATTTAAACCTGAAAAACAATGCAAAAGAAATCCAAATTTTACATTGCAATTAAAAAAGGAAATGTTAATTTATAACGAACAGATTTTTGAAAGAAAACTTGAGTCTAAAACCCCCTACTCTACAACTTATGACAGCACTTTAAAACGAGAATAAGTTAAAGATAATAATTAACTAAAGAAAACTTTGTGAAAGTTATATACCTTAAACAGTTAGTTGCAATATGTACAAAGTATTTCAGCAGTGCTTTAAGTGCATAATTAATTAGTTATTAAGAACTTAACTACTTTGAAAAAAACAGCGCATAGACAGCGCATAGAAAAGGAACAAGCTTAGCCTCTTCTTCTGTTCCTAGGTACCCCAAAAGACGCTCAAAGTTACAAAGAAAAGTAAGAGTTAAAACCCGCAAAAATGTTAACAGACAAACCAATGCCTAAAAGCTGAAAAGCTAAAAAACGACAGAGAAAAGGTACATGAAGTACAAACATTGAACTTATAAAACCTAGAACCCAAAAACAAGGAAGAGAGCTTACCTCTTGTGTGACAAAACTTTTCTCCTCACAAGAGGAGAACATGGCTGACCCCTTCCGCCACTCCCTAGACGCTGGGGGGCAGTGAGGGTGGGGCTGATGGCCTCCTCATACAGCAAGAAACCAACGCGCGGAGATTTTAACCAGAGAAAAAAATATATAAACTTAAGACTGTGGATCTGTATGATCAGAATGAGCAGAATTAACTCTCCAGAATACATGAGAAATATTATAAAATACACGAGCAGTTTATTTAATAATCTTTGCATGTATTAAATCACCTTAGTGAGCTTCTATAGATTAATCAGAATCTTATTAATTTTAATGTTGGTTTTACTATTTTTAGTATAGCTATCCTAGTGATGAATAACTAGTTTTCTTTTTTATTTGTTTTTATTTTCTTTTATAAACAGATTTTTAAGCTTTTTTGTGATTTTGTTTATATTATTTAATTTTTTGTTTTAATAGGACCGTCATATCCATAGCACTAAGGTTCCTTTAGGTAGTTAATAGGCATCCTCTAGCCAACTTCCTTACGGCTTTGATTGGTCAGAATCATATTATTAACTGTGTAGAAAATTAAAGCAGATCTGCCAACCTTACTCTATTATTCAGAATAATTTTTCTTAAAGTTCTTTTGATGAAAGAAGAAGGAATTTCGTTCTCTAGAAAACTTTCTAATAGTATATTAATGTGGTAATTGAAATCCAAATTGTTGCTGCAAATTCTTGAAATTCTTAGGACCTGAGAAATTAGTACATTCTCAATTACTTTGGTTGAAATGTTATTATTCCAGTGTAGATATTTAATTACTTTGAAAGGAAAATTAACTCTTTTATCAAAGAGGCTAATAGATGGGTTACCTCTGTTGAGCTTAATGCTTAAGTCTAGGAACTCAAGTTCCTGATTACTGTGGTTGGTTTTACATAAGTTAAGAGAGCTAGGATAGATATTATCAAAATCACTCTCTATAACTTCTGAATTATTGATACACAGCAGATCATCAATATATCTAAAAGTGTAAAGGTAGTTATCTGAGCAGGTGGGGTGATTTTTAATGAATTTATATTCCTTAAAGAACAGGAATAGATTAGCGATATTTGTGGACGTTGATGTTCCCATTGGAATACCGTTCACTTGCTTATAGAGAGTATTATTATATAAGATATGGTTATTTCTTATGCAGCAATTGAGATAAGAGTTCCAAGTTCCTACATCAACAAATTGGTTAAGTTTAAATTCTGCATACAGCTCTTTAAAGGTAGTGATTATATCTGATAGAGGCAGATTAGTATAGGTTTTCAAAATCATAACTATTAATATCTAGGGGACAAACTTTGAGTATAGTAGAAATTACTTCTGCATTATTATTAATTATCCAAAAATCTCTGTACATCAAGTTAGAACAGTTTCTAATGTGTTTCAAAACCTTCTTTAAGACATCTTCAAAAGCAAGATCTATTTTCTTTTTATGACTCCTTACTCCACTAGCTATGAACCTGAACTTTACAGGATCCTTATGAAACTTAACCGTTGCAAAAAGAAATGGAAATTCAGGCCCATATCTTCTAGTTTGTGGAATTTTAAGTTTCTTGAAGAATGCCTTAAACCGATTTTCTAACTGCTTGGTAGAATAACTTACGGGCTCGTATGTTACTCTATTATTGAGTTCCATAGTTAACAATTCAAAATAGAACTTCTTACAGATAATTGCAAAATTATTGCTAGCTTAATTATTGCTAGATAAAGCCAAGGCTCAGTATTCTCGACACCTTCTACATTCAGTTGTTTTATTTTATTTTTTTATCTTTTCTCCTTTTACTCACACAGGTAGATACATAACCTTTTCTATGTTGTATTAGGTGTGAGTCAAAATTATATATGAATTTTTTGCTTAGGTATCTTCTTTATAGAATGTGAATTCTGAATTTTCAAAACTGCTGCGTTGCGCGTTTTGATTTTCAGGTTATTTTGCACCCTTCGTTTTAAATTCTAAAATTTTTTTCCTTAGTCTTCAGTTTTGCTCTTAAGTATATATATATATATATATAGCTAAAAAATTCTATATATATGTATAATTTGTTTACGGTGTTCTCTTGTTTGTGTTGATGATAGATGTTACTTAGTCAGTTTGCTTTCTTTTACTTTAATTTTGTTTATATGTATTGCAGGACAAGAGTGGTATACCGTGCCTTCTTGGGTTGAGCTACAAAGGAGTCAGTCAGTATGATAAAAATGATAGGCGTACACCTAGAAAGGTATATGAGAGAGAGAGTTTTATCTTTTTTTTCCCCTCTAAGAATGTTGTTTTAGTGCTTTCTGTGCATGCAAAAAACTAAGCCTAAGAGTTAGTTGTTTGTGTGTACATGTGGAAAGTGAACTTTTTTTTTTTTTGAAAGTTATTGTTATGTTTAAAGAACACAAAAGAAACTAATACATTTTGGATAACTTACCATTTCATGGTCTTGCTCCCAATTTCACATTTCCAGCACATGAGTTGTGATCAAAATGTTACATTTCCTAGA
Organism: Macrothele yani; assembly: GCA_039090855.1. NCBI lineage: Eukaryota > Metazoa > Arthropoda > Arachnida > Araneae > Macrothelidae > Macrothele > Macrothele yani. The sequence continues at coordinate 266,197 of CM077031.1, read as the reverse complement.
GTAGCATGGGGGCTCTTCACTTTTCTCAGCTTAGGTCATTCACTTTATTCTATTCTTGGTCGTATAGGGGTTTTTGTTTTTTTCTTCCTCTCCTTCCAGAGGCGTCATGTAGTAATCCTCAAAAACTTCTTCATTTTCATACCAAACGTAGTCACACCAAATATGCTCATTAGATACACTAGCGGTCCTATTTACATGTCAACATTAAAAAAAAAAACTATTGTGGGTTTTTTTTTCTGTCATGCATACATACCACACATTCATACATGTCATTATACACTATATACAACCAACAAATGCTCTGTGAACTCACTAAATACATATATACATAAGACGTTTCCACCTCGGTCAACTACATTGATGTTTTTTAACCCAGTCTTTCGCTTGCACATATGTATCTCATGACCTCTGTAAAATGGCTTCGCAAAAGGAGCTCTCCAGCACTCCACCTTCAGCAGCATTCCAACCCTAGTACTTTCTGTAGCTACCTGCTACCATCATCCGGAGCAGGGCCGGACTGGCCATAGGAGTCGCCCGGTGGGCTGGCGTAAAACTCTGCCATTGAGCCGTCCGTGTCAATTTATTTCTGTTCAAGAACTGAAACAAATTACAAAGAATTAAGAAATATGGCATGAGCTGAGAGATAGAGTCTGCATAAGCAGTAAGCGGGCACAAAATCTGAAGATTAACAGCGAATTAGATCGCTGCTCTGAGGTCCCATAATCACGTTCTCAAATCTGCTTTTCGAGGGCATGGTGTTCGTGACATTGTTTTAACTGCTGCTGAAGTCACTGACACTACCCTCAGGTCAGTGAAAATGGCCACAGCTGTTTACCCCCCCCCCCAAAAAACGCAACCGGAAGTAGCGCCATGCTTACTTATTCTACTTTTTCACGTGTTGCTTATTTATATAGTTGGAAGTACAGTACTAAGAAAAAATTTTATTTAGTTGAGATTTTGAAGGTTAACATTTTTTTAATCAATATGGATTACTCCGAAAGGCGGAAGTGCGAGGGTGGTCAAGAAAAGAAAAGGAAAAGGGAAGTGAAGCTTTGTGAACAAGACGCTTCGTCAACTCGAAATTTAGGTGATATGTTTAATGCCCAGAAGAGAACTAAAACATCTAGTTTGACAGAACAAAAAGAAATAGAAAAAGCTGTGTCTGCTTCGAAAACAGAAGTAATTTCTGCTAGGAATTAAGTGTGAAATTATCCAGAAAAAGGACATTGTTTTGCTGAAGCAACAGTTTGTGTTTGTGATGTGCTTTCACATGATGGGGATGCTCTATCCAGAGGAACTGGTGTTCATTTTAATGAATGTTTTTCAAAAACTGCATGATGAGGACGTTGCTAATAATGATTTTTTTCTTCCTCTTGAGGTTAGTAAAATTACAATTGACTCTTTTTTCAAGTTTCACCCTTGTCAACCAGATATTTCCTCCTTGCCTGTTACCGCAAACATTTTTACGCAAAAGAGTGGTATGCCTAGACAGTGGCTGTCTTATTCAGAAAAAAAGGCGTTATTTTGTTCTGTTTGCTTAGCATATGGAAACAGATATAATACCAACATTTGTGTTCATGGTATGACAGATTGGCATCATACAATGCAACGCATTCTTGAACATGAAACTAGCAAACAACACTTTGCATGTGCCTAAGCACATTTGATAAGTTGCCGTGGTGGTGATGTGAAAACTTTATTGTTTAAAAATATTATCCAAACGTGAGACAGAAATTTTGGAGAGGGAGAAAATATTAGAAATTCCAGGGATCGCATTTCTCCTAAAATTCCTAATATTTTGTGACCCTCCTTAAATTCCTAAAATTATAACTAAAATTTGCTATTCTTCCTAAAATTTCCGTAACCTTATTTTTTAAAAATACAACCGTTATTAACGCCAATAAATTTACCATTACGGTAAGGTAAAAAGACCTGTTATTGTAGAAACACAGCCTATATGCTGTGCTGCTGAAGGGAAGGAAAATGACGCCATCGAGATGCACTTGCTTCGGGGCGGGCGCTCCACTTTTGTGCCTTCGTACAGTTTTCGAGAGTAACAAGAGATCTAAGGAAAAAGGGGAGGGGTCATTTTCATCCTTGGTTTGCGCTTTGCAGACAAATTCAGTGGCACGCAGAAGATCGTACTTTATTTTTGGACGTGCCTCGTAGAACCTCCTCTTTCTGCTGATGTTTTGTTATTGTAAACCGCAGGTGGGTGGAAGCAAAGAGGAAATGTGGTCTCCTTCCGTAACCTCCGGTAATGACGATGGGATGGTAGCTGAGTGTTATCGTGGCAGGCAGTAGAGCATGTGATCATTAACCTTCGATCGTGCGTCGGCGACAGCGACGTTCGATACGCAATATATCTCGGCTCCGACTCGCTTTGACTGAACTTGCACGAGATGCGTATGATAGTTTCTGGTTTTGCGTCTTTTATGGTGTTCTCTGTGCTGTGTGCAGGTTCAGTTCTCTAGTGGTGACTTGCTTTTTTTTTTTTTTTTTTCTATCTTCTGACATCCTCGCAGCCAAACTTCGGGAAGTTGTCTGGTTTTGCAATATTGGAACATGTTTTTGTACTTCCCTTTCATTTTCTGGTTAGTAATACAAGTGTTTAAGATGCCTAAATCCAAAACGAAATTTCAAGATGCGTGGCTCGCCAAAGAATTAGACGGAGTGAAGTTGAAAGAATGGTGTTCTGCAACTGAAACAATATTTTCTGCTAAGTGTATATTGTGTTCAGAAATTTTCAATATTTCTAATAGTGGTTTTTCACAAGTAAAAGCGCATCATAAAGGAAAAAAACATTTGCAGAAATTTCAAAGTAAATTTCAAAATAAGTCCATCCTGAAAGCCTTTGGAGGACGGGATCTTCAGCCCAAAACAAATATTAGTGAAGTACTGAGTCATGATTTACAGTTGGCTTAAGCCGAAGCATTATGGGCCATGAAAGTTGCTAAGGACAATATGTCTTTTGTTTCATGCACTGAAACAGTTGAACTTTTCAAAGAAATGTTTCCTGATTCTGCTATTGCAGCCAAAATGCAACTTAACGAAAAAAAGTTGCTTATGTGATATCACATGGATTGTCAAAATATTTTGAAGAGGATTTGAAAAAGACATTGCATCTAGTAGCCCAGGAAAGGTTACTATAGCATTTGATGAAACTACAAATGCACAAGTGAAACGGCAGTTGGATGTGTATCTCAGGTACTGGTCTTCAGAAATAAATTCAGTTTCTTGCCGATACCTAACAAGCGTTTTTCTGGGTCATGCAACAGCAGATATTTTGCTAAAAGAAATTCTTGATGTGTTATCATCCTTCAATATTTCATTGAACAGAATTATTTGTGTATCCATGGACAGCCCAAATGTAAATAAGTGCTTTTTATGCAAATTCAATGAAGTTGTAAAACAAGAAACAGGCCAGAAATCTTTGGAACTAGGTTTTTGCAACCTGTGTGTTGTTAGTAATGCATTTAACATTTTTTTGGCAAGCTTAAATATAGATTTTGACGAATTTGCTACTGATATCATCCGTCAATATTTCATTGTTATCATCCTTCAATATTTCATTGAACAGAATTATTTGTGTATCCATGGACAGCCCAAATGTAAATAAGTGCTTTTACGCAAATTCAATGAAGTTGTAAAACAAGAAACAGGCCAGAAATCTTTGGAACTAGGTTTTTGCAACCTGCGTGTTGTTAGTAATGCATTTAACATTTTTTTGACAAGCTTAAATATAGATTTTGACGAATTTGCTACTGATATGCATTACTTTTTAAAGAGTAGTGCTGCAAGACGAGAGGATTATAAATCTGTTGAGGATATAACATTGGTCACAGCCAAATTTCTTTTGCGTCATGTCAGCAACAGATGGTTAACCGTTGGTTCTGTAGCCCAGAGGCTCTTGGATCAATGGCTAAATATTACAGAATATTTTTTAAACTTCTTGCCATCTCAAAAAATATTTGAAAAACAACTACGCAATTCAGCAAGATATAAAAGAATTCACTGTTTCCTGAAAAATGAGCTAACTCCTTGCTATTTAGCATTAATTTCATTTTCACACCAAAATTTTGAAAAGTTTTCATTATGTTATCAGAGTGAAGAACCAAAAATATACCACTTATATTCTGATTTAAATATTTTAATGAGGAATGTTATGGCTCAGTTTATCCAAGATGACGTTATTGCAGGGAAATTTGGAGAAGACCTGAAGAATGTAGATTTTGAAAACAAAAATTCATGGAAAAAACTAGGGGAGTTAGAAGTTGGTATGAAGACAAAAAATCTCCTCAGGAATGTTCAGGAGACCAGGCAGAAATTATTTCTTTTAGATGTAAGATCATCACTAATTGCAACCACAAAATATTTAAAGTCAAATTTGCCATTCTGCAATCAAAAGCTAAGAGACATAGAAGTTTTAAAGGTAAAAGAACCAAAGAAAGGGTCAACTCAACTTTCAGTCACTGAAGGACTTTCGGAAATAACCAGAATTTCAAGTGTTTTGCATCTTTCTGAGGAACAAATTCGTAGAGTAAGAGAAGAGTGGAAACTTTTAAATTCTGATAAGCCAACTCTAGATGAACTAGTGAAATTTTCAGAGGAAGGGCATATTCCAGTGCGGATTGATCATTACTGGCGTAATATATTTAGTATTAAAGACTCTAGCGGAAAAGAAAAATACTCAAATCTTGCTAAACTCATCAAGTCAATTTTAGTTTTACCTCATGGTAATGCTGATGCAGAAAGGGGATTTTCGGTTAACACTGCTCTGTTAAGGAAGGACAAGGCTAACTTAAAAGACTCAACTATAACATCATTCAGAATAGTTAAAGGGGCCATTAAACACTATGGATGTGTAAGTAAAGTTCTCATAACAAGAAATTTGTTAAATAGTGTTCGTGATTCACATAAATTTTATAAAAAGTATGTTGATAAGCTGAAGGAAGAAGAATAAAAAAAGGTAAAAGAAAGAAAGCAGAAAGAGAGGGAAAATAAAGAAAAGCAGCTAGAGAAAAAAAGAAAAGCTGAGTTTGATGACAAAATAAAAGAAAATGATGCAGAAATAAATAGGCTTAAAAAAGATAAAGAAGCCTCCCTAGCAGTAATTCAAGAGGGAACAGAAAGAATGAGAAAAGCTGTAGAAAAACAAAATACTGTTGAAATAGCAGTTGCCCCTAACTTGATCATACAAGGTTCAGCTGAAATAAAGAAAACTGAAAGTAAATTAGTTGTGGTGGAAGCAGAAAAAGATAGGCTTATCAGGAAAAGGTTGAAACAATATGAAAAAAGTAATTCAGTTAACAATTGTACATAGTTCTTGGTTTTTAATTACCTTTTTAGGATATTATAATTTAATGTGAAACCTGAAAACTTTATTGTGAAAATCGTGAATTGCTTCTGGTTCAACAGCATATTAATGTTCAAAGTGAAACTTGAATGTGGTAAATATACTTGAATATGATAATAACACGTGAAAAGATAAGAACTGAACGTTAGAAGTAAATCATACTTAAACTTTAAACATTAGACGTTATGCAAAAAATTTGGGTGTGAACTTCGACCATATATACTAATGGACTGCGCATTGGCAATAGCTGCATCAAAGCCGCCATGGCTCCAACATTGGGCACGTCATCATCAGACTCCAAATTTCGTGTAAAAATGCTGTTATGATTACTAATTTACGCTGCAGAACTTCAGTGTTTTCTGTGTATTATGTGAATGTGCCTCATATATAATGAAAACTCTTCAGGTAAGTTTACTTATGAGCTATATACATGCATGATCGGGTTGTTTACATTTCGTGATTTATAATGTGATGAACATTTGCGAAGAATTTGGAACATGCATTCCTTTTTTTTTCTTAAGTTATTATATGTTTATATCAATAGCTGCAAGTTTCTGGTTAAGTAATTGAACTTTATTGACTTAGGTATTTAATTCGTTTCTTACCCATGAAAAATCATAGAACTTCCTTTACTATATCGCTCAGAGCAACCATAAGCACAGCAGGTGTAACCCATCTTTTTGACTGATGTCTTGGGATTTTATGTTGGAGCCAGAAATTTTGATGTCATGCGCAGTCTATCAGTATATATGGTTGAAGGGTGTGAAGCAAACTCTTTACAATGTATACGAAGTTGTTTTACTAGATGTATACAAATATACATCTAGTTTTTATTGAAATACACTCCTAAAATTTTCCTAAAATTTTTCCAAAAATTCCTAAAATTCCTACCTAAAATTTTACAGAAGTATGCTATGATCCCTGTAGAAAGAATTGTAGAAATTGTAAAGTTTATTGGCAAATGAGATCTTCCATTTCATGGAAATAACAGGGATCGCATTCCTCCTAAAATTCCTAAAATTCCTAATATTTTGTGACCCTCCTTAAATTCCTAAAATTATACCTAAAATTTGCTATTCATCCTAAAATTTTCGTAAGCTTATTTATTAAAAACACAACCGTTATTAACGCCAATAAATTTACCATTACGCAGGGTGCGCACGCGTGCTTGAAAACCTGGAAAGTCCTGGAAAATCATGATTACGTTTTCAAGGCCTGGAATATCCTGGAAAAACGGTGTTTTTTTAATGCCGTCTTGAAAAGCCTTGAAATTTGAAATTAGTGCTTAAAAAATGCCCTTTTAGGAAATCGTGTTACTGTTACCCCTTCATTTTTTAAAGTTCCTTTTCTCTGTTCTCAAAGAAACCACTGGCAGCGGTTTCCGATGTGCACCAAATCCTAATTTGGCTGGGGGAAAAAAAGAAAAAAAAGGCACTACTTCCAGTGCAATAAAATTGGATGATTACTAGTAGGTCGAAGGGGAGCTTGATGTCCGTCCGACAATTGAGAACAGAAGGGGAAAGAAGAGGCATTTAGCATTTGCAGGGGGTCGCGTATGTACCAAGTCAGCTGGCATCCACCAGTGAGGAGTATGCCTGAACAACACATTCATCTTCTTTTTGTTTATGTGCATGCCACCCTCCCTCCCCTCAAGAGACTTCCACTACTTATGATAAAAAATAAGAAAACTATCTTTGCGAATTTTTCACGAAAGTGGCTGAAATTTTTACATTCACTGTAATTGGATTACAGAAGCTCACTTCCAAAATTCCAGTTGAATCGGTTTAAAACTTCAAAAGTTAGCTTGGTAATTTTTATTATGGACAAGTATGTGTGCCTCTTTGGACAGAGTGAGCCTCCAGCAGAAAGGGTGTTACCATAGCAACGGTTGATTGACAGCTGGGAGCGCTGATCTGAAGCCCTTGGTTGGGAAGAAAGCAAACACCTGTTTATCACTTCCACAGCACAAAAGGACTAGGAGAATATTTTCAGAAATCCATTTTTCTGAATTTTGAAAATAACACAGTAAAATTTTTACAGTAGTTAAGATACATCACAATAAAGTTCTAGTGCAAATTTCGCCAAATTCCGTTAGGAACTTTAGCAGATGCAAAAAAAAAAAAAACGTTGCATAATCGGATTGAAAAAAGAAACAGTAATTATAAATTACGGGAAAAGCAAGTGAATTATTTTTTTTAGATGCAATGGTTTGATTCTTACATTTTTTTTCTGTGATGATATGGACTCTATTTGAATTACAAACACGTTTTATTCAGACGTCTGAGTTACTGTTTTAATAAACAAATCATCTATAATTAAAAAGTTTTCAATGGATTTAAGCAATATTCAGCAGATAAACAAACATATTTTAGTAAATTGCAACATCATGACGTAAATTTGGTAATTTAATTTTGTCGAAAATTGGGGAGCATTTTTTTTTTTACAGTTTCTATTATAGTTAAAGTGAAGGAGGAAGGGTGCAACTTGACAGTTCAGTGAGGTGCAGGTGGTGATTTATGGCGATGTGCCAAATGAAAAGAAGCCATTCCATCAGGTAATTCCAAAGGTTGTGTTGTGTGGACGCGTCCTCCTGCTGTTTGATCTTAATTGGAATGTTTTTGTGCATGGGGGGGGGGGGGTTCGAGAGAAATATCCGTTTCAGCTTTACAGCTTTCACGGCTCTTTTTTTTTCTTGGTAATAAATAAAAATCATAGTTGCTGCATTCGCCATTGATCCATGTTTGCATTTCTTGAATATAAACAGCAGACAATCAGAAACATAGTGTTGGGCGGGTCTTGATGATCTTCATTTTGCATATGCTGAATTCAGTTCTGTGGGAATAAGGAATGACTTATACTGTGAATATATACAAAACTACATATTTTTGAGCTGAAAAAATAGGTCTACTTGTACACAGTAGCTAAAGTGTGAACTCAGATGAAGACAATCAGACATACGGACGTCTGATTCCATAAAAAAAAATCAACATAGTTTTTTTATTTACACTACAGGTAAAAAAGCAAAAACATGTTTTTAAACGTTATAAAGGAAAACGGATTTTTGAAACGCATGACTTGATGATCTTAATTTCTGAAAGTTTCTTTTTTCCACATCCTTTTTTTCAATTACAATACACTGTAACAGGATACTGTGTGTTATATCACTTAGAGGTATGGCAGATTTTCGGTTGCTGATATCCGCGATCGTAAGCGGTAGTTGCATTGCGATTGTTGATGATGACAAGATAAATACTGGAGTGATGTAAAATGTTGCATAAATTAAAAAAATAAAGCCCTCACCCCTCACCCCGAACTTTTATGCGGTCATCATAGCTGATCAACCATTTCATTCCATGAACATCAGCACATTTCAATCATTTGAACATTGGGGGTATCTGAAGGAATCCAGCCGTGCTTAAGCGCCCTAGCGCAACGAAAACATGCTAATTTTGGACAGTTCTATTCCCTTCCCCTCTACCATCCCTAATAATTGAGAGTGCATACATTGAGAGTGTTTCAAATATTCTATTTATGAGCTAGTTTTCGCGCTGTTTGTTATGCTTTTATTTTCGAAGAAAGAGAGGGAAAATAAGGAAAAGCAGCTAGAGAAAAAAAGAAAAGCTGAGTTTGATGACAAAATAAAAGAAAATGATGCAGAAATAAATAGGCTTAAAAAAGATAAAGAAGCCTCCCTAGCAGTAATTCAAGAGGGAACAGAAAGAATGAGAAAAGCTGTAGAAAAACAAAATACTGTTGAAATAGCAGTTGCCTCTAACTTGATCATACAAGGTTCAGCTGAAATAAAGAAAACTGAAAGTAAATTAGTTGTGGTGGAAGCAGAAAAAGATAGGCTAATCAGGAAAAGGTTAAAACAATAATATGAAAAAAGTAATTCAGTGAACAATTGTACATAGTTCTTGGTTTTCAATTACCTTTTTAGGATATTATAGTTTAATGTGAAACCTGAAAACTTTACTGTGAAAATCGTGAATTGCTTCTGGTTCAACAGCATATTAATGTTCAAAGTGAAACTTGAATGTGGTAAATATACTTGAATATGATAATAACACGTGAAAAGATAAGAACTGAACATTAGAAGTAAATCATACTTAAACTTTAGACATTAGACGTTATGCAAAAAATTTGGGTGTGAACTTCGACCATATATACTAATGGACTGCGCATTGGCAATAGCTGCATCAAAGCCGCCATGGCTCAAACATTGGGCACGTCATCATCAGACTCCAAATTTCGTGTACAAATGCTGTTATGATTACTAATTTACGCTGCAGAACTTCAGTGTTTTCGGTGTATTATGTGAATGCACCTCATATATAATGAAAACTCTTCAGGTAAGTTTACTTATGAGCTATATACATGCATGATCGTGTTGTTTACATTTTGTGATTTATAATGTGATGAACATTTGCGAAGAATTTGGAACATGCATTCCATTTTTTTTTCTTAAGTTACTATATTTTTATATCAATAGCTGCAAGTTTCTGGTTAAGTAATTGAACTTTATTGACTTAGGTATTTAATTCGTTTCTTACCCATGAAAAATCATAGAACTTTCTTTACTATATCGGTCAGAGCAACCATAAGCACAGCAGGTGTAACCCATCTTTTTGACTGTTGTCATGTGATTTTATGTTGGAGCCAGAAATTTTGATGTCATGCGCAGTCTATCAGTATATATGGTTGAAGGGTGTGAAGCAAACTCTTTACAGTGTATACAAAGTTGTTTTACTAGATGTATACAAATATACATCGAGTTTTTATTGAAATACACTCCTAAAATTTTCCTAAAATTTTTCTAAAAATTCCTAAAATTCCTAAAATTCTTACCTAAAATTTTCCAGAAGTATGCTATGATCCCTGAAATAATGAAAGTACTGCCATGTTGGAAGATGATAATGTGGATCATGGAAACTTTATTGAATTGTTAAAGTTGCATTCAAAATTTGATGCCACTCTAAAAGTGCATTTGGATAAAGTTATTCAATGAGCTAAAGATGAATTTGATTAAAATGTTCTGAAACGTGGACGTGGAAGTAAAGTCACTTTTATTTCTAAAACAACTGTTGGCTATATTATTGATATTATAGGATCCTTAATGAAAAAAAATAGCAGATGAAATTCGTGTTGCTGATATATTTTCTTTTCAGCTTGATACAACACAAGACATCTCTGTAAGGGATCAGTGTTCAATCATTGTTAGATATGTTAATGATAAAGTTGAAGAACGTCTAGTAAGTGTAGTAAACTGCAAATCTGGAACAGGGTTCAACATGTGTAAACTACTGAAATCAGAGATGCTTTCTCTTGGTACTGACATAACAAAATGCATAGGCAATGCAACAGATGGTGCACAAAATATGCAAGGAGAGTACAAAGGCTTCACATCATGGTCATCTGCTGCTTCTCCAGGACAAATACAAGTCTGGTGCTATGCGCATGTCTTAAACCTAGTTATGACTGATGCAACACAGTCATGCCCGAAGTATCTGACTTTGTTTGGAACATTACATTCTTGTGCTACTTTCTTCCGTGATTCTTATTTGCGAATGGATACATGGCAGAGCACAATAGGATCAAGTAACAGGCGATTAATATCTATCGGAAAAACAAGGTGGTGGACCAAAGATAGATGTTTAAAGTCAGTTTTTGGCATGTATGGTGATTCCACTCAGTCAATGTATGTTGATTTAATAGTGACAATGCATAAAATAGTATCATCCGAGAAGTTCAATTCTGAAACGAGGTTCATGGGAAGAAGCTTTCAAGAAACACTGTGCGAGTATTCAACAATTCTCACTGCACACCTATACCTTCGTATTTTTTAATCAACAAAACGCTCCTGTCAAATTATCTGCAAACTAAGGGAATGGATATTCTCCAAGCCCAGCGCATTTTGGACTGTACACTTATTAAGTTAAAGGATTTCCAGCGTGATTTCTTAAGCATGAAGAAAACTGCTGATGAGTTTGTTCTTTGGGCAAATAAGAAATTTGAAGAACAGGAGATCGACGTGGAGATTCTTCCAGAACTACCAGAAAGTAGGGTTCAAAGGAAAAAGAAGACTCTTTCTGAAACTACATATGATGAACCCATTAGTAATGCACAAGATTGTTACCGCATAAATGTGTATAACAATGTTATTGATGTGGCAGTTCAGAGTCTTAGTGATCGCTTCCGAGAGCATGGTGCACTTGCAGCTGATATCAGCTGCTTAGACCCACGAAATGTTTCCCAACTTAAAGAAAATGTTCCAGAAACTGCATTGGAAAAACTCAGCTGTGTTTTAAAAAGAATATACTCGGACTTTTATAAAAGTGAACTGAAAGCTGAATTGAAGGATTTTGCATGGCCAAAACTGAGACTGTCACTCCAAGATGAATTTGAAAAAGGAAGAAAAGCTAAAGTAGTGAATCAGACATCTCAAAACCTTGATCTTATCATTTCTGAAGATGACTGTGATGCAGAGCATCAAAGTTCCATCAGGCATCATGATGGACAGAAGTGCAAAGATTGTAATGTTTGTTGCTACAATGTGCTTAAGCAATTTAACCTCTATGTGCAAGCATATAAATAGTTATTTCTGGCATACAAGGCATTATTAACACTGTCATGCTCACAAGTAGCGTGTGAAAGATCGTTTTCAAAACTTAAATTCATAAAGTCAAATTTAAGATCAACTCTTTCCCAGGAGAAGTTGGATTCATTAATGCTTATGAAATCTGAGAGGGACATTTTAAACAGTGACAGTATTGACCCCGAAAAGGTGATAAAGAGACTTAGTCAGAAAAGTGATTGTTGAAGAAACTTTTAGTTTTGTGACTGGGTAGTAGACTAAAGAGAAGCACACATATATATAGGTATCCAAAAATATGCTCGTCTGTTATAAGATATAAATTTTCGGTGACAAGCAATTAGTTTCTGTTATTTAAGTAACACATTTGTTTACATTCATGTTTACACATTAACAATTCATGTATCATTATTATTTTATATACTTGTACGAACAGAGCGGATCAACATGAAGATTATCCTCATAATTTTTCAGTTCATCGTAGTTACCAGATTCTCTTATGTGATACTGTAAAAAAATTACTGACCACAACAAAGCATACCCAGGGAAGCAGAAAATTCTACCTTTCTTGAATTTTCCCAGAAGGATTCATTAATATCTCTAAAAAGTTTAGTAACCATGTACAGAAAAACTACGAAAGTCTGTTCCAATATCGGGAACAAATATGTAATATATTAACTGCTGTAGGTTGCAACCAGTACATATTCTTTTGTTATTTTAAGTTATAATCTTAGTGAGAAGAATTGGCAGGAAAACACGTAACACACAAAACATTAAAATAATTCTTGAAATCGTGATCACACGCATAAGTTACGTTGAAAAATTAAGAGCGGGACGTTTCGGTAGCGACTTCAACCTTCATTAGCCATGGAATGAGACACGTGGTAAAAGCGTCTGTTGTTGCTCATTCATGGCTGATGAAGGTAGAAGTCGCTACCGAAACGCCCCGCTCTTAATTTTAAAAACGTAACTTACACGTGTGATCAAGATTTCAAGAATTCTTTTTATAATCTTAGCCCTTACAGTATGGTATTTCCAATTCCATGATTTGACAGTCCTTCAGTTTTGTTGCAGCATTATCACATGTAATTAGTTGTAGAGGCACTTCTCCAGGAAGTGCCAACATAAACAGTAAATTTTTAATTTAGAATCTCTTTTTCTGAATGTTGTTTGGCCATTTTTAGCATCCCTGTGCAGTGTGCATGTAACCTATTATACTTCATTAGAACAACTGAAATCTCTTGTGACCAAAACACATATATAAAATGCAGTAAGAACAGATGATGATGGCTTCACTCTTCCACATTTGTTAGCAGAGAGCATTTAAAAAATAATTTTTGTGTTACCACTTGGAATTGAACTGTAGAACTCCTAGTTGCATGCCAAGTGCGTTACCATTACTCCATAGCAGCCAACAATTCTCAATGCTATCTGTTCTTATATGTCTCCACGTACATACACATGCATACATATCACTAAGCTGTTCTCTGAGATTCAGAGGTTAGCTCCAAAAAGAAATACAAACTTCCAGATATTTTTACTTATTGTTGTCGTATCAAACTTCTCCATTTACAGCGATCTTGACAGACAACTTGAGCTTCACTGATATCCATTACACGCCGTACACAAGATCTTTTATACTTCATACTCATAATCTTTTTCTCATGCAGACACTCCTGAATCTGATCCATCCATGTCTTCCTTGGCCTTCCTCTGCCTTTCCTTCCTGCCACTTGTGCTGAAAAGATTTTCTTAGTAAGCATTTCATCACTCATTCTTTCAACATGGCCAAACCACTGAAGCATATTGGTCTCCACCTTGCTAACAACATTTTGCTTCACATCACACAACTGCAATACATCTTCATTCCTCACACAATCAGATCGTGTCTTGCCACAAACCCCACGTAAGTAACGCATTTCTCCAGCACACAAACGACTCCTATGTTTCTTCTGCAGTACCCAGGTTTCACTGCCATACATCAGAGTAGGAACAATTACTGTTTCATACACAATCATGCGGGACTCTCTAGAGAACCCATCGTTCCTGTGAAAACCTCCCAGAGCAGCTATGACTTTCAAAGAAGAATTCACTCGCCTACTGATTTCACCATCCAACTTGTTCTCTCTGTCAAACATGCTTCCTAAATACACAAACTCACTCACCTGGTCAATCACAGTGCCATTTATACTTACATTACATTCAGTGCTACCAGTTCCTCTCTCAAACACCATAACTTTGGTTTTTCCCTTATTTATATTTAGTTTGAATTTCATGCAAACTTCGTGCATCCGAGTCAACATACTCTGCAACTCACTTTTGCTCTCTGCCAACAGGACAGTGTCATCAGCATGCAGCAATCTGCACACACGGATATCACCAAGACATAAACCACTATTATCTATTTTGGCATCACGCATGCATGCGTCCATAAATATATTAAACAGCCATGGTGACATTACACAACCTTGTCTAACTCCTGCACCAATGGAAAACCATTTTGATAAAACACCATTCACTCCTACACAAGCTCTACTACCAGCATACATGGCTTTTACACTATTAAGTAGATTCCCAGTAACGCCATATTCATTCAATACTTTCCACAAAAGTATCCTATTCACTCGATCGTAAGCTTTCTCTAAATCTATGAAGGCAGTAAAAACTTTCTTCCCAACAGCCAGATACTTTTCAATCATCATGCGTAATGCAAAAATCTGGTTAGTGCAGCCTTTTCCAGGCATAAAACCACTTTGGACATCCCACACTTTCAATGATGTAAGACCCCATACTTTTTCAATAACAACCTTACCAAACACTTTTCCTGGCACACTCAGTAGGCTAATACCATGATAGTTCTTGCATTCAGTCTGATCACCTTTTCCCTTATACAAGGGAACAATGATAGCATCCTTCTAATCCCGAGGGACCATTCCTAACTCCCAGCACAACTGGCAAATTTCAGTTAACCAGTCAATTATGGAGTCCACCATATTTCAACATCTCTGCAGTTATGCCATCAACTCCTGGAGCCTTACCATTCTGAAGAGATTTTAGAGCTTTACACACTTCTTCTCTTGAGATCCCTCCTGTGCTTTCATCCCTCATTGTGACATTATCTGAGTCTGTCTCAGAATCATTTTTGCTCTCCTGATATAATAACTCGCAGAAGTATTCGCCCTATCTGTCACTTAACTCAATGGGCTCCCATATCATTTCCCCAATCTCATTCTTCACACAACTTACAACTTTGTTTCCCCTATTTTTTCTGAGTCTCATGTACTTCCAGAAGGACTTCCTATCTTTCCAAAAAGCCAGTTCATGTCTTTCCACTTTCTCCTTCCTATCTTTTACCTGACTGTGGCGAACCAGCTTGCTTCATGCTTCTTACAGCGATATTCATCCACAGAGACTCTACCTTGCAACATCCCCAAATAGGCTTCCTTCTTTTTCTTTACTGCCTCTTCAATCTCACTATTCCACCAAGCATGACCTCTATTGTTACCCACTATTGTGGTGTCACAGACCTCTTTAGCAGCAGTGACAACACAGTTCTTAAAACATTCCCACTTCTTTTCTACATCCCTCTCACGAGACTTCAGATCCTTCAGTCGTTCTCTGAGTAAGTCAGAATACCGCTGATGATCTTCAAGGAGCCTATCAACCTTTATTCTTTCTATCCTGGGTCTCTTCCTATTCCTTTTCCTCCAACCAACATTAAGTTTCACTCGTGACACTACCAAGTAATGATCAGAACCAACATCCGCACCTCTCATCACACGGGTGTCAACAACTAAGTGTTTCAAACGCTGATCGTAGACAACAAAATCTATCACACTCTTTTGACCAAGAGTACGATTTTCCCAAGTATATGTGGGGATATACTTGTCTTTGAAAAATGTATTAGATACACACAAACCATTCTCAATGCAGAGTTCAATTAATCTTTCACCATTATCATTCACACAAGGATCATTAAACTTACCCAGAACATTGTCAGAAATTGCATTCTGCACACCTACTCTAGCATTGAAATCCCCTGCTATTATAACTTTTTCTTTAGCACCAAACTGGCTCAAAACAGCTTTTAGCTCATTCCAGAAATCTTCTTTCTTATCAGAAGGTTCCGAGTCACAAGGAGTATAAACTACAACAATTACAATTCTCTGAAGTTTCACTTTCAAACGAATCCAGAGAATTCTCTCACTTATGCAACTATAGTGAATCAAGTTGTTCTTCATCTTTTCACTTAAAATCACACCTACACCAGCCTGTCCTCTCATAATATCCAATACTCCAGACCACACAGTCACCGTGCCATTCACTTCTTCTACTCCAATTTCCTTCTTTTTGGTTTCACTTACACACAGCACATCCAGTCTATACTTATTCATCTCCTCAATCACCTCACTCATCTTGTCTCCACGTACCTTGAGAAATTAACATCTCCATTATTATTCATAAAATTACAAAAAATGCAATTCATGAGACAACCTTATAAGGTTGTCTTATGTCATAAACATGCTTTTAATTAAACTATACATAATATCAAAGGTATTTTACCTGATATTGTCAAAGTATTTCTCACGTTTTTGCTCTGTGAGGCACGTGCTCCCGGCCCCGAGAGGTCTCTTACGTTATGGACCATTGGTTGTTCTAAAAAATTTTTTTGGAGAAATAAAACTGTTAGGTTATATATTTTCAGTTCCACATTCATTCACTTGCACAATCAAATGTTTAAAATTTACTATTAATTAAAAGATTTTAGTAGAAAGAGTTATACTCATCGGGTCAGGAGACTTCTCACACGGGGTTCGTTGTTATGGCGACCGCTTTCTGCGGTACCTTTACCACCATCTTCGGGCCACTATTTTTACACAAGTGTTCTTCATGTGTGTGTAGTTTTGGAGTTGCATGTCGGGAATCGATGGGAAGGTTTGCAGCCCTGGCATTGTTAATTATGGCAGCACACATTGGAAATAAATCACCTAACACATACAGGCAGCAAACCTTCCCATCGATTCCCGACATGCAACTCCAAAACTACACACACGCAAAGAACCCTCATGTAGAAATAATGGCCCAAAAATGGCGGTAAAGGTACTGCAGAAAGCGCTCGCCGTAACAACGAACCCCGTGTGAGACGTCTGCTGACCCAATGAGTATAACTCTTTCTACTAAAATCTTTTAATTAATAGCAAGTTTAAAATGTTTGATTGTGCAAGTGAATGAATGTGGAACTGAAAATATTTAACCAAACTGTTTTATTTCTCCAAAAAATTTTTTATAACTAACCAAAGGTCTGTAACGTAAGAGACCTCTCGGGGCCGGGAGCACGTGCCTCACAGATAATACCAAGTAAAATACCTTAGATATTATGTGTAGATTCATAAAATGTATTTCAGCATATCTTACTTTGTCCAGTGCAGCTCTGTTGAGATGATGGTCTTACTGGAGCTGCTCTGCAAGACATAGAATGCCAGAAATCAAGAAAATTTTATAGATATGAAAAATGTTTCCAGTTTGGTGATCAGTTTGCTAAATTGGATGGATGGGTGGTGAATACTTTTCGCTTTTCACCCAAAGCTATATGAAATCAAAAGTGGGCTGCCGTAATTAACAATGCCAGGGCTGCTTTTTCTCCCCAGTCCGGCCCTGGTCAGGGTTGACGGAAACTCTGACCTATACTCACGGTATCCTCAGAGCATGTGAGTGACTCTCCTGGGACAATATCAAATCTCGAAGCTTCGTTCTCTTGGCCACTGTGGCACCCCTCTTGTATATTTTAGATTTCAAATTTCTAACTTTTCTATTTTTCTGTTCCATTCTTATTAAATTCTTCCAGTTGTTACCAATTATATTTGGATCATTATGGTTGCATACTTGAAGCTCTATTTTTCAATTAACACAGATTCTGCAATCCTGAGGTGTCTTTCAGTTTTACAACTTTTTATTATCTTAATCTTGTCAAACTTTGGAAATTCCTGATTAGTTAAGCAGTATTGAAAGAGTGCTGTTTTCCTTCCTTTTTCTGCCAATTTTTTGTATGTTGTTTCAGCCTATATTTTAATTTATTTTTGGCGCTATCTATTTTCGCCATTGGAGGATTTGCCGTAATAGGAATTGAGTAAACACCTGCTTTCACTAATTTGCTTATATTGTCATTATTTTTTAACATCATGACTTTGCTTCCAATTTGAACATAATATTTTTTACATATCTTATTAATTTCTGTTGTCACACCTCTAACATATGGGAAACCATTCACATATTTGGTTTGTTTTTTAGTTGCAATAGCATTATTATTCATTTTATTTTGTACATCAATATTCCATTTTTTTATTAATTGTCTAGGATACCCCCAAAAAATTGCTGATAGTTTTGGGTATCCTAGACAATTAATAAAAAATGGAATATTGATGTACAAAATAAAATGAATAATAATGCTATTGCAACTAAAAACAAACCAAATATGTGAATGGTTTTCCATATGTTAGAGGTATGACAACAGAAATTAATAAGATATGTAAAAAATATTATGTTCAAATTAGAAGCAAAGTCAATACCATCAGAACATGATGTTAAAAAATAATGACAATATAAGCAAATTAGTGAAAGCAGGTGTTTACTCAATTCCTATTACAGCAAATCCTCCAATGTCGTACATAGGTAGCACCAAATATAAATTAAAATATAGGCTGAAACAACATATAAAAAATTGGCAGAAAAAGGAAGGAAAACAGCACTCATTCAATACTGCTTAACTAATCAGGAATTACCAAAGTTTGACAAGATTAAGATAATAAAAAGTTGCAAAACTGAAAGACACCTCAGGATTGCAGAATCTGTGTTAATTGAAAAATAGAGCTTCAGTATGTAACCATAATGATCCAAATATAATTGGTAACAACTGGAAGAATTGAATAAGAATGGAACAGAAAAATAAAAAAGTTAGAAATTTGAAATCTAAAATAAACAAGAGAGAGGCCACAGCGGCCAAGAGAACGAAGCTTCGAGAGTTGATATTGTCCCGGGAGAGTCACTCACATGCTCTGAGGATACCGTGAGTACAGGTCAGAGTTTCTGTCCCCCCTGATGATGGTAGTGGGTAGATACAGAAAGTACTAGGGTTGGAATGTTGCTGAGGGTGAAGTGCGGAATGGGAGAGCTCCTTTTGCAAAGCCATTTTACAGGGGTCGTGAGATATGTGCAAGTGAAAGGCTGAGTTAAAAAACATCAATGTAGTTGACTGAGGTGGAAACATCTTATGTATATAGTGAGTTCATAGAGCATTTGTTGATTGTATATAGTATATAATGAAATGTATGAATGTGTGGTATGTATGTATGACGGAAAAAAAGAAAACACGGTAAGTTTTTTAAATGTTGACATGTAAATAGGACCGCGAGTGTATCTGATGAGCATATTTGGCATGACTACGGTTTGGTATGAAAATGAAGAAGTTTTTGAGAATTACTACATGACTCCTCTGGAAGGAGAGGAAGAAAAACAAAACAAAAAACACCTGTATGACCAAGAATAGAATAGAATAAAGTGAACGACTTCAGTTGAGAAAAGTGAAGAGCCCCCATGCTACCTCTAGAAACACGCGATATTGTGATCACAACTCATGTGCTGGAAATGTGAAATTGGAAGCAAGACCATGAAATGGTAAGTACCTTAAATGTACTATTACATTATTGCACGCTTAAGTTAAACCTTATGATATTGGACATGTTTCCAATATATGGGGTATTCACAAAAGAAACTGTGAATTAAAAATTTTTTTTTCTTACAGGAATGCTGAGTGAATTTGTATATCCAACCTGATACTTCTGACCTTTAGTTTTTATTCAAGACTTGTTCCTTTTGTAGGTTCATTGGTGGTATCAAAAGTTTTTAACAAAGAAATGTGCCTGGATTAGTCTTTTGTTGTGCGGTTTTAAGTCTATAGTGTTTTTGTTTAGTTATATACTGGCTGGCTTGTGCATATCCAGGTGTTAAAAATTTGGATATCATTGATAAAGCTATGAAATCATGAAGTTAATGATTATAACTCATAACCTAGTGAGACATTTTTCTGCTGAATTTTTTAGTTTAACAACAAATTTGTCACTTAAAATGTGGCAACACATTTTGAAAAACTTGCTGAAGTAATTGCCTGTTTTCTGACGAAGGAGATAACAGAATTGCTAAGAAGCCTTGAATAAGAACAAAAGGCCACAGACATCAGAATGATATAAAAAGTTACTCAACGATCTTGTTTCATGAAAAATGATTTATTCTATTGTATCTTTTGTGTTCTTGAAGTTTATATTTTGAATAAAGTCAGTGCGTTATATTTTTGCTTATCATCATTGCATGTTTAATTATCTTTATCTTATAAAAATACTTAGCTTTAAAGTGACGTGTAAACTTTTAAAAGAATAATCAAACAGATGCACTGTGGAATTTCAAGAAAACATTCAGTGGAATAATTTCCCATAAAAGTCATAGTTATTTGTTTACTTTTGTTTTTCGGGGGGATACTTGTAATTCAACCATGAGATGTGATAGACTATAGTAGCATTTTTGACGTACAGTTCTCACTGTTTTGTTGCTGTTGGTTTTTAAGAGGGCAAGATTCATAAAAAATAGTTTTGACGTGAATATTTAAATTCCATAGTTGTGTTAATTTTGGCTCTTTTTAATAGGGAAACTTGTTAAAATAGAAATTTCCTCCACGTGCTGCCAGCTCTTATCTGCTGAGGCATGGGCACTACAGTATTTTTAGAAGTGTCTTGTGGTATCTTGTACCAACACTTTACCAGCAGATCCTCTAAGTTATGTGTTTGAGCTGCCGCAGATAAAATTAGCTGTTCCAATACAAATCACAGATGATCAATTGGATTGATGTCTGGGAATTTGGAAGCTTGGGCTATACCTGGAATTCTTCCTAATGTTTCGTGAACCATTCTTGAACCATCCAGGGGGGTGGCAAGGCGCATTATCCTACTGAAAGAAGGCACTACTAGAGGGAGATACCATTGCCATGAAAGGATATACTTTGTCTGCAATGATGTTTAGGTAGGTGGTAGGCTTTATACATGCCGGCCAACCGCGCCGGAATATCCGGATGTATGTAGCCACTCAGCGTACTCTGCATAATTTGGCGTTTTCTCTGGAAAAAACTAAATTTTTATTTTATTACCCATTTTTTCTCAAACAATGACTGGCCAGAAATATACTGCACTAGAAGTACAAATAAAAAATTCGAGCGAAGATAGTAAAAAAATATTGTTTCTTATACGGCAGTATTTTTTGACTCCTTTTACAACTGTGGATGTTATGTTCGTGAGCACAGAGGGAGGGGGTGGAGAAACTATAGGGGGCTGAATCTCATTAATCAATCACGCCACATTCAGGTCGGCTGCCAGGAATTCCCCACATAACAGAGGTCTGGTGGGAACGATGATCATCATGGTCTGAAGATGATCATCATGTGCTCCTGATGAGCTTCTTGAAATGTTGGCAGGTGTGATTATAGTTTGACACACATGAATGACTGGACCCAGGGTTTCCCATCACAACATGGCCCAAAGCATTACACTTCCTTAATAGGCTTGTTTTAATCGCAGGGTGCATTCTAATGCTAACACTTCCCCAGGTAAATGATACACACATACCCAGCCATCCACTTGGTGCAACAGAAAATATGAGATTCGTCAAACAAGATAACCTTCTTCCAATCATAGAAGGTCCAGTTTTGATGCTCGTGTGCCAATTGTAGGCACTTTCAACAGTGAAACGCAGTTAGCATGGGCACTTGGAGTGGCCTGTGGCTACACAGCCCTATTTTCAGGAGGATTTGATTTACTGTGTGTTGTGACACATTACTCTCATCACCAGCATTCAAATTACCAGCGAGTTGCGCCACAGCATCCTTTCTATTAGCTCGTATGATACCTGATAGCCTTCGCTCACCTCTGGCATCAGTTGGCCGTAGTCGGCCTACACCTTTCTAATCATTCATGGTTTTCCCTCCTTGGACCACTTTTTAAAGGTACTAAACACAGCTGACCACGAGCACTTTACAAGCCTTGCCATCTTGGAAATGCTCTGATCCAGTTGTCTGGCGATTACAATTTTGCCTTTGCCAAACTTGCTTCAGACTTCTGCCTTTCCCATCTGAAGAACAAGAATAATACTGATTAACAGAGCTCAGTATCAGGTGTTATTTGTGCATTTCATGTCCTCCACAATTGCCATCCATCATTTACCTGTAGTTACTTCAATTTGCATAAACTCACACTGGCCATAATGTTTTGGCTCTTCGGTGAATATATACATCACCGTGGAGTGGGAATCAAACTTGCAGTTTTGTAATTTTCAAGCTTTCTTAAATGTTACACGGTGAACATAGAAATGGAAACAATTCAGTAATGCCCTCTAATTGCTGAAAATGATGCACTTTTCCATTCTGTTATGCCCACGGTTTTGCCATGATTTATCATGAAGACAGCACTTAATTTTTTGCATCTGTTTTTCTGTACCCTTCTCTGTCTCTCTCCTTATCTCCTTCTCTTCATCTCTTGTGTATCTTGTCTGCTTCATTTTCTATTTGTCTGTCTGTTTCTCCTTTTTTTTTTCTCTCTGTATGTGCCCTTCCTTTCTCCACCTTTTCTTCCCCTCTCTCCCATCTTCCTGTCTCTGCATCAACCTCTGTTTGTTTGTCTTCCCCCTCTCTCTCTCTCTTCCTCAGTGCACTATGTAGTATTTTGCATCTGCAGAAATAGCAGAACAGTGTGAAAGTAATGAAATGTTGAAGGTTAAATGTGTTCGTATTTTTTGCATTGTAGGTTTTTCTTTGGAAGCAACTGGAAAATTTATATTTTCGTGACAAGAAGTTCACCATTGAAGTTCATGAAGCTCGAAGGTAATGACACGTTCTTTTCTTTAAGTATTTTTTTAATCTTACTTGCAGATAGGAAAAACCTACTTTTGAAGTACATCAGTTTCTGCTGTAGCACAATAGATTCTCCCTTGATATACTGTATTGTAAAAAAGTTAGTTATAATAACCATTAATTCAATGGAATTTTAGGTAGGCAAACAGCTACAAAAGGTTACTATGATTTCCATTTGTTTTTGTACTTTCATTGTACTGTAATTATTTATTCTTCCATATTATTTTTTATAATATTGAAACAATGTTTTAGTGTTTTAATAGCAATTGAGATTAAGCCACAGAAAAATGTAGGGGTGAAATCTGCAATTAGTATCAGTTTTTGAATATTAAGTATGGGGTGCGAAGAAAATGACGGTAAAGGGATGTGAAAGAGGAGTGTAATGCTAGTAAGTACATTTAAATGACTTTCAGAATAAAAGTCATTTTAATAATTTAGAAATGAAATCTTTTTTAAAACTGGGTAATATAAACTGGATAAGCATTATTGTGTGAATGACATCACACATTGTTTTTGTCACCAATATCAACTATTGTCAATCCATTGCTGTCAATCCAATTGTCTTCCATGCTGTTCTGGGATGCTCCTGAATTTCATCTACCTATCTCCCACATGCTCTTATTCTGGGGCTTTTCCTGTCCCTTTATATCTGGTCTAGTTTTTCAATAATTCAACAACAGTTCATTCTTCTAGCAGTACTTTTATCATAATGTCATCATCTCTGCATATTTTCCTGATTCAAGCATTCCTTTACAAAATTTTCTTGGGTTATATCAAGCATGCATCTTACCATGCTTCTTTAATTTGTCTGCAACCTCTGTATGTCTTTTTTAGTTAAGAGGTCCATCTCTCTGATCCATAAGTAAGAACTGAAAGGATGCATTGATTCAATTATTTTCTTTGAAGATGCACAACCACTTAATCACAAGATTTTGTTTGAAAGTTCCAGTCTGTCCTTTCCATTCTGACTGCCAGTATTTACAGAATGCTCCACACCATTGCTATTTGTTTTTATCCATATCCCAATTATAAGAAATGCAAGGAAAATAATGCATATACAGTAAAGCTGTGCTCCGAAAAGTAAGATGTGAATGTTGGCTGTATGATGAATTGTGTTCTTAGGCAGCATTGAGAAACATCAGACATCCTCTTGCTTCCTGTTGGGAAAGATTTTCATCAGGGAGAAAGTACTTTTACTCTGTTTCCTTTGTTCTACACTTGTATTTTTTAGAATTATTTTTTGTAGCACATCATTCTGGTCTGATCACATGATCTCCAGGGAATAACATGCATAAAGTTTGAAATTGATTGAAACAATCATTTTGAAGTGTTTCAAAACCACAGATGATTATATTTGGTTAGAAAGCATGTTTTAACCACCACTATTTATAGTGAAAAACTTTGAAAGAGCTTTTTTGTTTTTCGTGTATGCAAACACAGAGGACCTTTGTAGTTGTTTTTGTAGCATTTTTGTATTTCTTAATTTTCTTAGGGTTATTCATACATTGAGCAGTTTTAACCTGTATGAAGATGCAATAGAAGAGCCTGTTGAAGAATTTGATGATCTCTCAAATGCTATATGTGATCCAACAACACAGTAAGTGCATGAGTTGTTTTGATATTCATAACACTTTTGTTTTTAATAAGAAAGTTCTATTTTTTTTAATTCTGCTAAATACATTTTCAAAAGTGCATCAGTCAAAGATTTTAATATTTAAAATAAGTTCATTCGGTTCTTATGCTAGATTTTAGTAGGCTATGAGGCATACAGTTTTATTGCCATGTGCTTTACAATGCTGGTCATGTTATTCAGAGTGTGAGCTTGTTATGTAGATTATTATATTTGCACTTTTAAGGTATTAACCTCTTGCAAAGTGCGCATAGTTTACGTGCAATTCATAAATGAAAAAACCATTAGGAAGAACCACTCACTCACCATAAAGATCATGGTAACCTCCAATGACCACACACTTCCAACACGTCATTCATCGTGATGTAACTGGGCTTCCACAGGTTTACAGACTTCTTGCTTACGCTTCTTGTTTTCGGGTGTGAAACATCGTTTTTTTTTTTTTTTCTTTTCCTTATAAGATGTTACTATAATGCTTGTCAATTCGATAAAAATCACACATACAACTCATTCATACAATTCAAGTAAAAACTATGTACATAACCTTACATTCACAGGTGATTAAACCTTGGTCAACTCTAATTATCAAACTCCTCCTTCTGTTTCACAACCTCTGCTACTCCCACTGCAAGTGTCACACCCATTCAGCCCCGCACATCCAATCCTCTAGTACTTTCGACAGACCCCTGTCATCTTCAGGAGGCAGGTGTGTCTCACCCGCCCACCACAGCTCAAGTGAGCAGAGCCATCGAGGCCTGGGCTCCAGTCGCTATCTCTGAATCGTTGTGTCTCTGGCGCCATCTATTGTCCCTGCTGCTCTTTTTTCCCTCTTTCTTTTTATGCTGCTGTTCAATTTTTATTAGGGCTTTCCATTGTTCGTTTAGGTTACTTGGCTCATTAATGTTGCATAATCTTGATCTGTTTTTTCAATTAACACTGATTCTGCAATTCTTAACTGCTTTTCGTTTTTACAGCTCTTAATAATTTTAATATCTTCAAACCTTGGACATTGTTGATTTTCCATACAGTATTGGGTCAATGCTGTCTTAGCCTCTTTTTTATTCCAATTATTAATATGCTGGTTCAATCTATACTTTAATTTATTCTTGGTGCTGCCTATATATGACATAGGTGGTTGCTGGTTTATTGGGATTTCATAAATTCCTGCTCTATCTAATTGGCTAATTTTTTCATTTTTAATCACTAAATTTTTTACAGTAAGTACCTGATTTCCTACCTGTATGCCATACTTGCCACAAACTTTATTAATTTCTGCTGAAACATTTTCTATATATGGTATTGCTCCCACATATTTTACAAGTTTTTTATCAGTCTTGACCTTATTGTAACCTTGAGTTACTTCATAAATCCATTTTTTAATACCTATTTAGGGTATCCAAAAGCATATGTGAATGTAAGGTTATGTACATAGTTTTTACTTGAATTGTATGAATGAGTTGTATGTGTGATTTTTATCGAATTGACAAGCATTATAGTAACATCTTATAAGGCAAAAAAAAAAAAAAAAAAAAAAAAAACGATGTTTCACACCCGAAAACAAGAAGCGTAAGCAAGAAGTCTGTAAACCTGTGGAAGCCCAGTTACATCACGATGAATGACGTGTTGGAAGTGTGTGGTCATTGGAGGTTACCATGATCTTTATGGTGAGTGAGTGGTTCTTCCTAATGGTTTTTTCATTTGTTATGTAGATGATCGCCTATTATCCAAATAATTCTATTACCATATTATGGCATGACATAATATGACATGGAATCTGTTGGAATATTTTGCCATAATGTTCTCATCCTGCTGGGTTTAATCGTTCCTATCATGCCTCTCAGGATCTGCATTGCGGTTGGAGACAGTTGCACCATTTGCTGCTAGTTAGTTGATGTATCTTAACTTGCTGTACTTTTTTCTTTTCTGTTCGTCTTTTCTTTTTCTTCTTCGAACAAGTGGCCTCATACATTTATAAATTTATTTGCGAAGTGTTGTTGCAGTTAGAAGCTTTCATTTTTTCTGTCATTATGGCTTTAGCCAGGAGTATCAAATTGATAACAAGGAACAGTACACCAATTTAACGAGGCAGTTTCTGTCTAACTTCCTTAAAAAAGCCATCTGGTTGATGTGTGAAAGCTTGGAAATGCTTATGTATACACAGTGTGTCAAAGAATTTTTAAGACTGGCGCTAGATTTCAGCCTACGGTGGTGCCACCAGTGTAATCACGAATGCGTTATAAACCGTGACCATCTGCTTGCTTTCTGCCAAATGTACTGCGCAGTTGTTAAAGTAACTCAAACGAAACGGTCGTTCATTAGAGAAGTAAATTTTTTTTACATGTTGAATTATTAAGATGGAACAAAGGGCTGTTATTAAATTTAACGCAAAACTTGGTAAAAGTGCCTCTGAAACGTACCAAATGATGAAACAAGTTTATGGTGAGTTTTGTTTAAATAGATCAAATGTTTTCCTGTGGCACAAACGTTTTTTGGACGGAAGAGAGACGCTAGAAGATGATAAGCATACCGGAAGACCAAGTTCATCTAGGACACCTGAGATTATTGAAAAAGTGCATGATTTCGTGGCAAACAATCGATGTGCGTCACTAAGAATGATGGAAGAGTCTTTAAACATCTACAAAGAAACGATTTGAACCATCCTGCATGAAGATTTGGGCAAAACAAAAGTCTGTGCTAAATTTGTTCCACACACGTTAACCAATGAACAAAAATCAAGGAGAACTGCACATTGCAGAGACATCATTTCAGCCGCTGAAAATGATCCAAACTTCTTAAAATTGATTGTTACAGGTGATGAAACATGGTGTTTTCAATATGATCCCAACACAAAGTGACAAAGTGCGGAATGGAAGTCAAAACAATGCTCATTACATTCTTCAATAGTAAGGGAGAATTTGTTCCAAGTGGACAAACAATTACTGGTGAGTTTTATTTAAATGTTTTGAGGCATTTGATGGGCAGAATTCGTCGCATTCGTCCAGAATATCGGGATGAAAACAGTTGGTGTTGTTGCACAATAATGCACCCAATCACACCTTCTTGTTCGTAGATTTTTGGCGAAAAATAACGTCTATGTGTTGCATCATCCACCGTATTCGCCTGATTTAGCACCCTGCGACTTTTCTTTATTCCCAAAACTTAAAAGGGTGTTATTTTGATGATATTTCGACCATACAAACAGCTCGACACGTGCTTTGGAGGCAATTCCGCAAAGTGAACTGGAACAGGCATTCGAATCATTATTAAATCGCTGTAACAAGTGTATTGAAGCCGTAGGGACTTATTTTGAATAACAAACCAAAACAAATTATAATTTCTTGTTTCTATTTCATTTTACAGACCCAGTCTTAAAAATTATTTGCCACACTGTGTATATTCCTACGCCAATAAATTGGATCACCAGTATTGTTTTACTATTTTCTGCTAGGAGTATCAGTGTGTGGTTTTGATGAGTGCATATTAATTCAATATTTTCCCAGCTTGGTGTTACTTTATTCTTTGTGCAATATTGAATTAGCACAGTCTTCTCGATTTGCTAGTTCCAATTCCTGAGATTCGCTCTTAAACAGATATCTAAATTTCTTCTTTTTCTTCCTATATATAAGATGAACAAAAAAAAAAAAACGATATTGATATGATGAACAGAAATAATACGAATTCAAATAGGATTGAAAAAAGTTAATAACTTGAAACCACAAAGTCCTACTCATAATGACAATACAATAGTCATTAGAGTGACTTCAACTTAATGCTGTATTGTTTCTTCTCATGGTGCAAGTACTGGCACTCATATTGTTTCTATGTTATATTTGGGTGATTTTGAAGTTGTTTGTCAGTAGTTCCATCTACTGTAGCCACTGAACAACTTATTTTTTATTAGTGTAACATTTTTCTGTATATTATATGCATTGTAATAATGAAGTATGTGCTGTGCTTGAATTTTCTGTTACTAATTTTCAGAGTGTCAGTGAGTCGTAGGACTTTGGCTCCTGCCAATGTTACAGTGTATGTATGGTACACTGCCTCCCCAGGAGTTACAAAATGTATCTGGTCTATGGCCATAGCCCAGCACCAATTCTTCCTTGACCGCAGTCACAGAAAGGTCAGTAGCATTCTTTCTTCAGTGTGTGTGTGTGTTCCCTAATAAGTTAAAGCAAGTACATTAAAGTATAATTAAATTACACAAAGACGTACTCAATAAATATGTATCTTATTTAAAAAGTTGGAACTTTTTAATGTTTGCATGCAGTTTTACTACTACAAGGCCTTTCTTCTTTAGTTCTGATGGCAATGATTTAAATGATATTTCCTTGAAGAAGCATGACTACACAAACGTACAGCAGTTTTGAGGGCTAGTTTTTTTTGCCCCCTGCATTTAGTATAATACATCTAAGGAACTTTTTAATGTTTATATGCAGTTTGCTATTACCAGACTTTTCTTCTTTAGTTCTGATGGCAATGATTTAAATTATGGTTCCTTGAAGAAGCAATACTACACAAAATGACAGCAATTTTGAGGGCTAGTTTTTTTTTTTTCTGCCTTTAATACAATAAATCTAAAAGTGATTCCGTTCTGTAAAATGTAGTGATTTTTTGTTTGTTAGAGTATTCAAAGCAATCAGAAATATGTACTGGATTGCCTGTGGTTTATTGGTCTTCATGTAACATCCCTCAGAAAACTTGAAAATTACATCTCCCTGGATTGGGAATCAAACCTGTATCTCCCAATTTCCGTTTGAGCATGCTATCCATTACATCACTCAAAACAGTGAAGTTCCAAGCTTGAGTTTCAGATTCCTAAGCTATAATTGATTAGCCTTAGTTGCTTGGAACTTCATTGTCCAGAGTGGTGTAATGGATAGCATATTCAAATGGAAATTGGGAGATACAGGTTTAACAGTTTAATTTTCAAGTTTTCTGAGGAGATGTGGTGATACATGAAGACCAGTAAACCACTTGCAAATTCAGTACATATTTCTGATTGCTTTGAATATTCTAGTATGTGTCCATGCATTTCTGAGGAATATTTCTTCCTCAATTTGTAAATCTGTTTTTGTTTTTTTTTATGAAGTGCTATGTTGTTAATATCTTAATCCCCATAGTTTTTTTTTGTTTGTTTTTTCAAACTGATACGCATGAACTGTGGAATTTGCACAAACTGAGAAGAAAGTAAATAAAAATTCTGATTCCAGTTATTAGTTTTGCTTCTCCCATTCTAGTTCTTTGATGCAAAGTGATGAGCTTTTCGGTCCAATCATTATTCCATCCTGTTTCATTATTTTTACAAACTGAATCGTATGCAGGAATTGGCATGGGGTGTTTCAAACCAGACAGCCATGCTAGTTTGATAACCTGCTTCTTTAGATTATCTACATGAAACACAGAGATGCTTCACTATGCTTGGACATGGCCTGTAAACTGGGTGACCATCCCAGCCAGTTCCCTTTAAGAGTTGTCTGTTACTTACGTATTCAGTATTGGGTAACCAAACAAGTTCGTGTCATTGCATAAGACTCATAGATTGAAAAACAACAACACACAAAAATGTACCTTTAATTCACAATAGTAGTCACCATGTGTGGCCACAATCTTTCCCCATCAGGAAATCAATATGTGGATGCCTTGGTGGTAAGATGGTATGTTCTTCGATGTAGGAAAGGAATCCAATACAAATTAGAAATATGCATTTACATGTAACAGATAAATGTAGGTTGAAAGTCTGCATGCTATAAAGAAACAAACACAGAAGCACTTTCAACATAACTTAGGCCTTGATCACCTGTAAACAATCACCTGAATCCAGTGCACTTTGGCTTTGTGGTTTCTAGAGTCCTGTTTGCTACATGAGGTCTGGCATTGTCCTGCAGGAACAGCACACCTCTCCAATTAACTGATACAGAATCCTTGGTAATCAGTGCCTGAACCCATTGCAGCTGACAATAGAGATATGTTGTTCATGAACAATTCGTTCAAAAAGAACCAATTAGTCAACTGAGTCATTGGCGAACAAATCTTTCCTGAAAAGAATCAATACCACAAAAAAGCCAATTGTGTAAATGAATCAGTCAGAATTACTTTTTACTGGGCATCAAAATTTCACCACGGTGTCTTGATCAGATTCATGTTCTAGTCTGAAAATCTTACCTTACTCAAAAGTGTACAAATGCACTAAATCATGTGAGTGTTTAGAAAGGAACTTACAAGAAAACCGAGGAACAAATTTTCTGTTAAGAATTAAAAACAAATCTAAATTTAAAAATCATCCACTAAACCAGAAACTGTCAATGATCATAAGGATCTGACCCAGAATCATTTCCCTAGACACACATCGTTCTGTAAACCAGATGAATCGTTAACTGAAATGAATGAAAGGATCTTACTCAGAACCTTTTTAGTGAGTCAAACAGAAAGAATTAACTCTTTCAAAAGAATCGGTTTGCCTATCTCTAGCTAACAGGAGTACAGTTCTGCTGTGATGGTTTTTCCATGTGAGAGAAGCTCATAATGCATTATACCCTGGACAGTTCACCACACACACACACACACACGCACGCACGCACGCACGCACGCACACACACACACACACACACACACACACACACACAGCAAAACCTTACATGGGTGCAGAGGTGGATTACTAATATACTGTGTTGATTTATTTCGTGGCAACCAGTGTCAGATACATGGATGTCCACAGTTGGGAAAGACCTCCTTGTGCTAACATGAGAGCAACAACATACATACAACTAGCTATTGCTTGTTGGCATCTGACAAAAACTGTGACCCAGGAGTTTAATTTGTATGTCTTGCATGTAAACATAAATGAGTTTGCATGGTGTCTTCCTCAATATCAATAATCAGCTGGTCATCATCAAGCACCTGTGGGTATCCACTGTATGAGGCATTGTCCAAGAATTCAGCACCAGAATGAAATTTCTGGAACCACTTTCTGGTGGTTCTTTCTCTCTCACTTACCACGCCATTCCAAAATTATGTACATATCAATTTCATTGTCTGTGTCATGTTTGTGCCCAGTTTATACTATGGGTATATAAATAAGTTTTGAGGGATTTGAGGTGAACAAACCATGTTGTTGGAGAACAGAAACAATATTTTAATATGAATTGAAGTATGCTCCCTCTGAAGCTACAACTTTACCCGATCTTTCGGGCAGTGAACGTATGCCTCGAAGGAAGAATTCCGGTTCCTTGGAAAAGATCCAGTTGTCCAGCCAATTTTTGATGTCTTCATAAGAACTAAACTGTTCTCCAGAAAGTGCTGACTGCATCGACCAGAACAAATGGTAATCCGATGGCGCAATATCTGGCGAATATGGCGGGTGGGGTGGAACTTCCCAGTCGGATCCTTCTAAGTACTTTTTCACAGGTCAAAAAACATGTGGTCTTGCGTTGTCATGCTGTATGATGACTTTTTTGTGTCTATTCTCCCATTCCGGCCGTTTTTTGCGTGAGAGCTAATTTTAAACGCATTAATTGGGTTCGATGCCGATCACCAGTAATAATTTCTGACGGTTTCAACAGTTCATAGTGGATCACACCCTTCTGGTCCCACCAGATACACAGCATTACCTTTGAACCATGGATATTGCGTTTTGGCGTTGAAGGACCTGGTTCACCTGCCTTCACCCATTCTTTCTGCCGTTTAGGGTTATCGTACCATATCCATTTCTCGTCGGCTGTAATAATACGATGCAAAAAAACTTTCTTTTTTTGCCTTTGAAGCAGCAATTCACAAATGGTTTTTCGACGTTCAAGGTCTCTTTCTTGCAAAGCATGTGGAACCCAATTCCCTTCTTTTTGCACCATTCCCATGGCAGCTAAAGGTTGTGAAATGCATAGTTGACTAACATTTAATGCTGCTGCTAGTTCTTTTTGGGTCTAGCAAGGATCCTCGTCGAGTAAAGCTTCCAATTCGGCATCAGCAATTTTGGGGGTGGTCCAAAACGTTCTTTATCACTGACATCGAAATCGTTCCTTTTGAATTGTCTAAACCAATACTCACATGTTTTTATGGATGAAGAATGTTCACCATAGATTTCTGACATTAAGCGATAGCTGTCGGCAGCACTTTTCTTGACAATAAAGTAATGCACTAACACTTCTCGCAAATGCTGTTTTGTCGGGACGAAAGTTGCCATTTTCTATCGAGTAAAACAAATACATCTTTGCACCTCAATTGAACGTCGTATATTGACTCTGACAGCTGGCGTCTCGTACTGCGATATCACAGTGTTGCCACATTAAAATACATGCGAGCAGTAATAAATATGTCACAGAACGGAAATCCTCAAAACTTATTTATATACCCAATATTACAGCATGCATCCTCGTATTGTCTGTAAAAGCTACATTTTGTACACTATTTCCACAGAAACATACAGCTGTAGCAGACACATGCTATCTACCCTGTTAATGACCACTTTTCTGGCCTTGCAGCTTCCTGGAACAATGTGGCTCCCTCAGCCTTCATTCTGTACATATGCTGCCTTATCTGTTTGTACGCACAAAATGGCATGAAAGCATCATGTCTTGTACTGTTCATTTTTATATGTGAATGAAATTCAGTAAATCTGCATTTTGCAAGTTTTTAAAGCAGTATGAGATCAAGGGTACCCCCAGCAAAATAGTTAAAATATGCACTTTCCGAGGTCAATCTTGTGAAATCCTTTTAAAGCTTTAGTTTAGTATCATTAGTGTATTTATAGATAAATAACTAAGAGCATGCATATAAGTACCTTTATTTTCTTTGCGAAAAACTATTAGAAAGTACCAATCACTCACCCTAAAGATCATGGTAACCTCCATCGACAACACACTTCCAACACGTCCAATCATCGTAATGTTTCTGGGCTTCCAACTTAGCTAGAATAAGAAATCACAGCACCTTGCCTGATTAAATAAAGAAAGCATACCCACCAATGGGTACTGGAATACCAAAAATGTTTGCAAAAATAAAAACTCATAAGCCTGATACACCTATGAGAGTGATTGTATCAAAAAGGAATTCCCCACTAATAAAACTGGAAAAAAAATATCTACAAATTTTTGGCACCTTTGTTCATGAAGACAAGGTTCACTGTGAAGAATACATACGAATTTATTGAGAAAAAGTAATTAAACAAGATTTAAGTGAATAACATATGGCTAGTATGGATGTGAGAGCTCTTTTTCCTAGCACACCAGTACCTCAGGCAATAGAAATAATTATTGAAAAATTATATGTGCTACAGACAATGAATGCAATACAAATAGAGGAGTTAAGAGAAATTTTATTGTACATATATGAAAATAACATTTTTAAGTTTAACAACAAGATGTACAAACAAAATCATGGTGGACCTATGGGGTCACCACTGTCAACTTTATTTGCTGAAATTATAATGAGTGACATTGAGGGAAAAATAATAAGTAAACTCGAAGATCCACCACTGATATACTGCAGATATGTTGATGACATTTTTCTGTTGTCCAGGCTAAAAAATTATGAACTTGAGGACTTGACAAAAAAGTATAGTGAAATTTATCCATCTATTGAACTGACAGTAGAACAAGAACATGACAATACTTTGGCATTTTTGGATATTTTGATTGTTAAAACAAATGATAATATGCAATTCAGAGTGCATAGAAAATCTTCATATATCCCAGTACTTATACCATTTCAGTCATCGCATCCATTAACACATAAAAGAAATAGTGTTAAAACACTAATTAAAAGAAGTTTAACACACTCATCAATGGAACAGTATAAAAAAGAGGAAATTGAATATATTGAAAAAATTGCATATGATTTTGGTTACCCTAAACAGGTATTAAAAAAATGGATTTATGAAGTAACTCAAGGTTACAATAAGGTCAAGACTGATAAAAAACTTGTAAAATATGTAGGAGCAATACCATAGTAGAAAATGTTTCAGCAGAAATTAATAAAGTTTGTGGCAAGTATGACATACAGGTAGGAAATCAGGTACTTACTGTAAAAAATTTAGTGATTAAAAATGAAAAAATCAGCCAATTAGATAGAGCAGGAATTTATGAAATCCCAATAAACCAGCAACCACCTGTGTCATATATAGGCAGCACCAAGAATAAATTAAAGTATAGATTGAACCAGCATATAAATAATTAAAATAAAAAAGAAGCTAAGACAGCATTAACCCAATACTGTATGGAAAATCAACAATGTCCAAGGTTTGAAGATATTAAAATTATTAAGAGCTGTAAAAACGAAAGGCAGTTAAGAATTGCTGAATCCGTGTTAATTGAAAAAAACAGATCAAGATTATGCAACATTAATGAGCCTAGTAACTTAAACGAACAATGGAAAGCCCTAATAAAAATTGAACAGCAGCTTAGAAAAAAAAGGGGAAAAAAGAGCAGCAGGGACAATAGATGGCGCCAGAGACACAATGATTCAGAGATAGCGACTGGGGCCTGTGCCTTGATGGCTCTGCTCACTTGAGCTGTGGTGGGTGGGTGAGACACACCTGCCTCCTGATGACGACAGAGGTCTGTTGAAAGTACTAGAGGATTGTGTGTGAAGGGCTGAATGGGTGTGACACTTGCAGTGGGAGTGGCAGGGGTTGTGAAACAGAAGGAGCAGTTTGGTACTTACAGTTGACAAAGGTTTAACCACCTCGGAATGTAAGGTTATGTAAATTATGTACATAGTTTTTAATTGAATTGTATGAATGAGTAGTATGTGTGGGTTTTTATGGAATTGACAAGCTTTATTGTAACATCTCATAAGGCTAAAAAAAAAAAAATATGATGTTTCACACCCGTAAGTAAGAATCGTAACCAAGATGTCTGTAAACCTTGGAAGCCCAGAAACATTACGATGATTGACGTGTTGGAAGTGTGTTGTCGATGGAGGTTACCATGATCTTTAGGGTGAGTGATTGGTACTTTCTAATAGTTTTTCATTTATGAATTGCACGTAAACTATGCGCACTTTGCAGGAGGTTAATACCTTAAAAGTGCAAATATAATATTTTCTTTGCTTATTTTGTCTATAAATATATAAGAATTTTTTTAAGTTTATTACTTCTTCTAAACCCGCCATGACTTTCAAAATTGAATTCACTCGCCTACTAATTTTGCCATCTAATCTATTTTCTTTGTCAAACATGCTTCCTAAATGCACAAACTCATTCACCTGATCTAACACTGTTCCATTTAGACTGATCTTGCATTCAATACTAACAGTACCTCACTCAAAAAACATGACTTAGGTTTTTCCTTATTTATACTGAGTTTGAATTTCATACAAACTTCGTAAATCTAAGACAACATATTTTGCAACTCACTTTTGCTCTCTGCCTACAGGACTGTGTTATCTACAACCTGCATTCGTGGAATTTCCCAAAACATAAACAAGTGCTGTCTGTTTTGACATCAAGCATGCATGCATTCATAAACATATATTGGATAGTCATGGCAACATTTCATAACTTTAAGTCCTGAACCAATAAATACAAAACCAGTTTGATGAAACACTCTTCACTCATGCAGATGCTGTACTGCCAGCATACATAACTTTCACACATTCAACCAGATTACCAGTTATGTAATCAACCTGTTCTCTCAGTCATAAACATTCTCAAAAATCTACAAAACAGCAAAAACTTTCTTACCAACAGAAGATTCAGAAAACTGCAGGTAATTCCACCATGCTGGCTGGATATGGGTAGAAAAGTGTTATAAACACACTTTGTGGGATTTTTTCATTTATTAATTTGACTTAGAACAAAACTGAAAACCTAGTGAATGCTTATAATTCTAAACTAACTGCATGCTTAATTAATTCATTTTTGTTAACTTCCAGACTCAGACAAATGTTCTTCGAAATCTGACTGAAATTGCTGCAGAATTGTGTCACAGTGTACCATCACTTTCTCCTGCTAGTTCACAGTCAAATCTTAGTCGAAGTAACAGTTCCAACAGTATTCCATCTGCGGTTTTAGAAGGTTTGTGATGTTTTTTCCTCTTTGCATCTTTACTTACAAAATTTAATTGTGTTTTCCTCTGCAACAGCTGCATTTGTAAATTTTTGGTTTTGTGATGTGCAAATGTATGCTTCACTTTTTGTAGCCGTATAGTGTGAAGTGGATGCTGTGGATAAATCTCTAAGATTTATGAACAAATATTAAAACTCCTTAAGTAAACATGTTTTTTTTTTTTGTTATGTACTTGCAGAAGTTGTTGATTGGTTTTAAGCAACTAATTTACTTCTATATGTGATCTGCTTCCTTTGGTGCCTGTATTGAAATGATGCAAAGAAATTACTTTGTTGTGTGCATTGTTTTATTGTTTTAAATTAGACTTCTTTTTGAGGGGAAAGGAGAAAGAGATATGGTGTTTAGGCTTTGAGTGCTAGGTTGCATAACGTACTTTAACCCAGGAAATAATTTTAGCAATTAAACAATTTTCACATACCTGTATGAATTCCTAAAATAAATTAATATGAAATGCCTGCAGGATCGCATGTTGTTACCATGGTGTGAAACATCAGTTTGTTGCTTTGTTATTAATACCAAGATTGTGCAAAGTAATTGTGATTAAAACTTAATAACTCAGTGTTAGAACAGCTATAGCTTATGCCATAACTATTCGTAATTTACGTGCATACAATTATATCATAATAGGGTGCTTACCTTTTATACATATTTCCTTGCACGTTTTATTGTTTGGGTTGTCTAGCTTGGTTCCAGCCTCTAGTGCGGTGTTCCTTTTTCGTCTTCAGGTTCATTCAATGCCTGGCGAATGTATAAGTCCTTGAAGTGTACTACGGTAGCAGGAGAGATAACATCTGGAACACCTCCTGAAGATGCCCCGGTGGGGGTAGAAAGCGCTTGAGGCAGTCTACGTGTTAATGGCTGAGGTGTGACTGAATGCTCTGGTTGTCGTGAGGTGTAGGGAATGGGAATTGAGGGAATGACATAGAAGGGAATAAGATAAGTTGTGTGTAAATAGTTGTAAGTATGTTTTAAATATTTTTGGTTGGAATTTTCGTGTTTATGTAAATAGGACGTTTCTGTTAGTTGGTCATGTCAGTTCGTTTTTGAGTTAAAGAATTTTGGTTTTATAAATGTCAATCAACCAACTAAAGTTGGGTTTTACACATTGGTAAGAGTGGGTGGAGGGGAAGTAGATGCTGTTGGGGCCTAAAGTCATTAATGCAGTACACTTCAAGGACTTATGCATTCGCCAGGAATTAAATGAACCTGAAGACAAAAAAGGACCACCGCACCAGAGGCTTGAACCCAGCTAGACAACCAAAAGAATAAAACGTGCAGGGAAATGTGTACAAAAGGTAAGCAACCTGTTACGATTAAAACTTAATATTTTGAATTTTTGGCGTGTTCTACAAAATTCCACTGCAACCAGTCTTTTATACATTGAGGTGTGGTAAAATTACATGTTAAAATACCATTGAAATTAATAATCATTTAACTTGCATTTATTTTCAGTTTCATTGCGTTAGCAAGAATTGACGTGCTTTGCACATTCAAAAGTGCATATTAAAATTTTGTGAGTTCAGTTTTATTTTACTTAAGGAAAAGTTTGTTTTAATCTGGACAACTGCATATGCAGGGTCTTTTCACTGAAAAACGATTTAATATTAATTTCTCCTCAGAGCTATGCACGACATAGCACGGGCTAAACAGGGTTTCCCACTCAACCTGGAAAACAGGGAAAACCTGGAATTCTCAGGGAATTTGAAAATGGTTCCAAAAATCAGAGAAAACTCAGGGAAAATTGCCCTTTTTTGTAAAAAAAATCAGGGAAAACTACCTTCTTCTTCTTTTTTTTTTTTTTTTTTTTTTTGTAAAAATCAATGGATACTTTATTTTGCCAAAAAAACTTATTTTTTCAAGATTTCAAACTTTTGCTGCAATTACTGCCTGCCTAGAATTTGGTAGATCTTACTTTCAGTTATATTAAGTATTTCCTTTATTCTCTAAAAAAAGATGCAAAATTGAATTATTGCCAGTTATTAAGCTTTTGTTCAATTTCTGCAGGCAGTTGTTATAACATGGAACAATTAGGCACAATGGCTCCTGCTTGAAGAAACACTCCACAAGAGAACCAACCAAATGATGGATCACAGTCCTTTGTTGGTTCTCTTGAAACATGTTTCTTTGAACAGGGCCATTCCATCATTAAGCTCAGCTGCATTGTATTATAGAAAAACTGAAACTATTCAACTGACAGATTTTTTCTTACATATGACCTGTTTCTATGGGAATGTATTTACAAATTCTGTGTGGGTAGTATTCACAAAAGTTCACGAAACTTTGGTACAGAAGATAATGTGCACAGTTAGTTGTTATTAATGAAAAGCAGGTAATTTTATAAAGACAAATTAGGTAAAAGAATTTACAAGTGTGTGCTTTGGTGAGAAAAATGAATGGAATGGAATGAAATGTAACAATTCTTTGCAACATGCCACTCTGGAAAACTTTAAAAACCACCTGGAGAACCTGGAAAAGTCAGGTTAATTTTTTTTATTACTTTTGAGTGGGAACCCTGCTAAACTTCAAAACTCTCAGTTCTTCCTGTGCTATGATACTAATTGGACATTTTGCTCTTTTTTTCACAAGTTGTATAATATGATCTTAGTGTGTTGTGATAAAGAAAACTAAAAATTGATACATTATGCCAAATTACGTTTGTAAGTTATGATGGGAAGTCCCATTAGCATCTCCAGGTAATAACTTTTGATTATCTACTCTTCATGCCTCTGTGACAAGCAAATTAGCTACACTTAACAGGATTTCTAAATACTGCAAACATTTGTGAATCATTCATTATTTTTTCAAAACAATTTAGTCAAGAATGATTCACATTTAGGAAATGCCAGAAAAATCCAATATACAGATCAATCTTAGGTTGGTAGGTACTTTGATATAGCATAATGAATTTTTTTAAAAAAAAGGTCTGTTGTAACTGTCTTGTGTGTCCAGAGATGGCTTTAGTTTCTGTATGCCGATTTTTCTGAAAATACATTGGCTGCTGTAAATGTGTGTGTGTGTGTACATACACTGAAGAGCCATTACATTATGATCACCCCCAGCCTAGAGAAGTTAGAGCACCTGGAGACCAAATGGTGGTACAGGTGAAGTTCACAGAGCAGTATATATACAACCCGAGAACCGGCTTTCGGTTAGTAGAGTGTTCCGAGTCAGAATGGATAAAGCTGCCGATTTATCGGAATTTGATAAAGGACAAATCGTGATGGCACGGCGCCTTGGAACTACGATCTCGGAAACGGTGCCGCTTGTGGGTTGTTCACGTGCCGCTGTAGGGTGTACATATCAAAAGTGGTGCACAGACGGCCAAACGACGAACCGTCGTCCAGTTGTGTGTCGTCCGCAGCTCATTGGTGCCAGAGAGGAGTGGAGACTGTCGTGCATTGTTCACAGCGACTGCAGGGTCGCAGTGCAACAAATCACCCGCAGCTACAACAGTGGTGATCAGAGGGCAACATGTCACAGCACACAGTTCATTGCAGCCTTCTGCGCGTGAGCCTGCGTAGCCGAAGACCCAGCCAGGTCCCCATGCTCACTGCACGTCATTGCCAACAATGCATAAAATGGTCCCAAGATCATCGAAATCGAACTGTGGATGATTGGAAGAAAGTGGCCTGGTCTAAGGAATTAAGATTCCTGGTGCATCACGTAGATGCCGAGCACGGATACGCCAATTTCCAAAGGAGACTATGGCACCTGGATGTACTGTTGGGCAAAACAGGATGACTGGCAGTGTTATGCAGTGGGCGATGTTTTCGTAG
Organism: Macrothele yani; assembly: GCA_039090855.1. NCBI lineage: Eukaryota > Metazoa > Arthropoda > Arachnida > Araneae > Macrothelidae > Macrothele > Macrothele yani. Next base: position 225,837 of record CM077031.1, on the reverse strand, counting down.
GACACTTTAGTCCCCATTATCCCAATAGCACAGTCCCGGACAGCTGTCGGGTATCTGAACATTGTTGCGGACCAAGTTCACCCATTCATGGCAACTGTGTTCCCTGCTAGTGATGGCCATTACCAACAGGATAATGTGCCATGCCAGACTGCTAGAATCATCAAGGAGTGGTTCAAGGTACATGCTGGTGACTTTCTGTTAATGCCCTGGCCTGCAAATTCACCTGACACGAACCCAATCGAACATTTGTGGTTCGACTTGGAAAAGCAGGTTCGTACTAAATCACCACCACCCCGAAATGTACGGGAACTGGAGGACCTGCTGTTGACATTATGGTACCAGATATCCCAGGATACCTATTGCTACCCCATCAAATCGATGCCTCGCCGAGTGGCTGCTGTTTTGTTAGCTAAAGGGGTCCTACAGCTTATTACATAGGTGATCATAATGTAATGGCTCATATCGGTGTTTATTTCTTCATTTTATGTTATTTTACTCTCAGTTTTTATGGAACAGCCATTGTGCATATCTTGAAAAACAAAATTATTCTTGGTTGTTATAAATTTTCACCATGGTAAAATCTTATACCCCGTGACATACTGCTACCTCCATTACATATCGTTCTTAGTGCTTTTAATGTGTTAGTCTCCAGTGATTTTTGCTTTTTCATGTTCTTTCTGTTATGGAACTTAGCCCATAAATGTCCATGTGCACTTAACCGATCCTATTGTGAGTGTCTGCTTCTGAGGTTTTTTTGTTTTTGTTTTCTTATGTACCTGCAGAAAATCTCTTGATGTTTTTTTTTGTTTGTTTTTCTTTGGTTGCAGAAAGCAGAGCCGTGTTCTTATGTCCAAGATCACTTCCTGAATGACAGGTGGGGTTTGTGACACCCTACCATTCAACCATGTACAGATTAAAATTAAAAAAACATGAATATGCAAAGAGAGATATAAGCAGCAGAGAAGACATCCATCTAGGGAATTGGTTCTTTTAGTGTGCAGTCTCCACTAATTCAGCTTAGGTTTTACAATTAGGCCCCTAATTGACCATTCATGTTAGACATAATGCCATTCCAGTCTCCCACGTTACAGCACATTGATGGCTGAATGGTCAGAGGCATGGTCTGCTGCCTAATTGTCCAAGTTGAGCCCAGGTTCAAGTCCTGGATGAGATATTGGAGGAGGGAAATCCTAATTCTAAGGCATTGGTTCTATCCTTTTCATGGGACCAGTAGCTCTAAATTATAGACTGACTACTTCTATGCTTACAGGGGTCATGAAAAAACAAAACTAATGTTCTCCCACATTACTTACCAGGTGTCTCAGGTAAATGAATTTGTCTATGGAAGGCACTCAGAAATTATTTGAACAAGGGCTGCTGTTCTGGCTAATAAACTGTGTGATCACAAGAGTTATCATGAGGTAGCATGATCTTACTGCATCATTCTATCACCAGATGTCCTTAGCCATACATGCCTGTGAAAAAGTGCTGCATCATTACTAAGCCTAATGGTTGAAGCACGTGGACCACAGCAGCAAAATCTAAGGCAGTTATTGTAGGCACACATGGTCCATGTAGTTTCTATGGAAAGAAAATGTTACACCATCAGTTATTTGCATTCTGTGCAGAGAAAGTGCCTGCATGCAGCATTGTGTTCAACTGGGTGTGGACCTTCAACAGTAGCAAGGAAATGCACATAAAGGCATAAAAGCCTCTGTTGTCCATTAACGTGAAATACACCAGCCAGAGTACAAACTGTATCAAATTCTATCATGGTGGATAGATGTGTGACCTTTGATGAGTTACAACATGAGACAAGCTTTGGTTGAGCAAATCTTTGACATCAGCCACAAGGTCTTGAAGGCAAATTAGGTGTGCAGCATGTGCACTGACTATGTGGAGGCTGCAGGGCCCAGGCACCCATTAAAATTCATCAAGGAGTGCATCACACTCATTAAGTAACTGAAAAAAGTTAAGCCCACTGGACCCCCACCTCCTAAATAGGCAGTATTTGAATTTTTTGTGGGATAACACTCTAAATTTTCATTTTTTCTGTACTTCTGTATGTAAAATGGTTTATTGCAATACAGTTGCATGTTGTGAACAAAGCCTACAGGACAGAAATTATGAGATACTGGCTCCTGTGCAACATGACACTGTCACCCCTCTTGCTAGTGGATTAATCTACTGCTTGGCAGATATTTAGGTAGGAGGACTTCACTGCATTCACATAGGCAATAATTCGATGTTACTATGAATATATGTTGTGAGATAACAAAGTTTGGAAGAGGGATGGCAGTTGGTGCCTGATACATGGGCCACCCTGTCTCAGAGGTGGTACAGAAATTGCAGTGTCTCCATTTGACAGTATCAAGTGTGTATCAGAAGGAATGTCTGATGTCTCACATATTTCCAACAAATTGGAGAGTGACAGTGGCACGAATCACTACAGACTTCAATGGGAGAGGTGCCAGAAACGTTTGCACCAAGTGCATCAGGCAATCATTAGCTGCAATAGGTTATGTGAGTCGCCAACTCACCAGATTCCCATTCTTAATGCCACATCACTGGACTGAATGCTTCAACCTGGCAAAGAACACCAGCACTTGGACCTTGGATGACTGGAGATGGGTCTGATGAATCCTGTCTCTAGTTATTTTGTGTAAACAAGAGGGTGGGGATCTGGTAGAAACTGTGCAAAGTGATGGACCCTACATGTCAACAAGGAACTGTTCAGGCTGGTGCAGGCTCAGTTATGGTCTGGTATGTGTTCAGCTGGCACATGTGGAACCTCTGGTATGTCTAGATACATCTCTGGACAGTCCATGCTATGTGTCCATATGCATCTGTTCATGGTCATCATGTGACCACAGGGCAGTGGACTCTTCCAGCAGGAGAGTGCGCCTCCCCACAGAGTCGTGGTGACTAGAACATGGTTAGAAGAGCATTCTATAGAAGTTTCCACATTGGAATGGCCTGCTTGTTCACCAGATATGAACCCTATAGAATATCTTTGAGATGCTGCAGGTGGATTATTTTGAGCTTTAGATCCTCCAATCAGGAAAGTGATAGAATTATTGACAGTGCTACTGTAAACATGTGTGGAGATACCTATACAATGCTTTTGTGACCTAGTGAACTAAATGCCTCACTGAGTGACTGTCCTTATCTGGGTCTGAAAGGTGGGCTACCTGTTCTTAGTTAAGCCAACGTTTCACCTAGATCATGATTTCTGTCCACTCGATGTATGTCTCTTGATAACAGTTTTGGGGAGGTGAACAGTTATGTGGTATCACCAATTAAATCGTGCACCTAGTTGTTACACAATTGGCATTCCACTGTACATTTCTGTGTGTGCATATGCAAAGAGTTCAAGCACCAGTTACATTTCATGTCTTAATCTACAGCTCCCATTTGGTTTCATATCCTGAGCCACAGTACCAAAAAGGATTATCCAGAGTTTGAGTGCCCATTGAAACTTGATATTCTGAGCTCCTACACCAAAGGGACTTGTCCAGACCTTGATCACTCATTAGATTTTATGTCCAAAATTAATGCATCTATTAAACTTCTTGTTCAGAACTTGAACACTCATTAGACTTTTTATGTCCTGAGCTCAGGCACCCATTGGATTTCTTAAAAGTCAGCGTGAAAATATTGGGCCTCACGAGACCTGATCCAGCAACAGAAACGGACCAGAGTGGGCATTTGTTGTCAATTGCTTGCACTACACAATCAAGACACCATAATTTTCTTTGCAAGATTAGTCACAAGCAAGGAATCTTTGTCTCATCACATATCTGAAAAGAAGGCGTCACTGCAGTGAAAACACTAGCTGTGAAGCATTAACATCATTAGCAGTGTTAGAATTAGAAATAAATCTTCTACTGGCACAGCAGACCATTGGAATTTGCAAAACACTGTCCATTAAAATGCCCACTGGTCCGTAAAAATAAATAAATACATTTACAACATACGTAGAAAATAACGTATCATTCAACGGAATTATCTCCAATATTTGTTTTTAAACCTATCATTAGTTTGCAGCCTAAAACAAAAACCATATGGCAAGGTAAAAGAAACAGAAATTCGTTTTTTAACTCGTGACAAATTAGAAAAAAAAAAAAAAAAAAGAAAAAAAAAACTTACCGGCCATCAAAGCCAGTAAAATCAATAGTTCATTGGTGTGATGGAAGTTTTAGTGGCCAATGGCCAGCGGACCACTGGGTAATGCTGATTAGTGTTTACTGTGTTGCCTCATTCTCCCTATTAACCTGATTTGGCACCATTGGGTTATGCTCTGTTTGACAACATGAAGGGTGCACTATGAAGTCAGGAATTTCCATTTCAAGAAGCACTTTCTGTCTCGTGAGTGGTGTTTTCACAAAGCCAGATAGAAACTTTCAAGGAGATGACAGTGATGTATTGACCTAGAAGGGGAATGTGTTGATCAAGCAATTGTGTAGTATTTAGCAATGATAAAATTGCTGCAAATGAACAGAGTCCAAATCATTTCAGAAAGTTCCTTGCATGTGAAACCATTTCCTTTAGAAAGAAGTCCTGTTAGGTAAATTTAATTTCAATAACATGGCCGAGTGAGAGAAATGTAGAATCATTAGTTCATTTGATTGTTGTTATTCGAGTGTAAATTTTAGATGTCAGAATGCAATGTGATGCTATGCCAGCTTTTGTTTTAATGATTTTAAAGTTTTTCATTTCAATTACAGGAGAGTTAAGTGAAGAAAGTAAAGCAGCCAAAATCGAGATGTTGACAGCTTTGCAGGCCAGGAAGGAAGCTCTGGAAGATTCCCTGAAGAAGAAGACAGAAGAACTTAGATCTCTGTGCCTAAAAGAAGGGGTAAAATAGCCTTTCCTCATTCACAAATCTGCTGGGCATGTGTGTTGTACACAGTGCACATTTTGTTCGGCATTTTTGGTACTAGTTTTTTCAACACATGATATACAGTCAAACGTCTTTAAACGTCAGTATAAAGACCATGAAAGACAACGGCAGTGATTCTTTAAAAAAAATAAAAATAAAATTGGATTGGTAATTTATGTTTGTGCTAACTAATATTCATTTTTATATTGAATGGATTAAAAATCTGATTATTTTTTTCATGTAATTATGTTTTTTTGAATAGCAGTTTTCATATTTTCTTCTTTTAATGAAAATTTGGAGAGACAAGAAAGGCAGGAATTTAAAAAAAAACATTTTGACGAGGATGTGTAACCCTAACTGACAGCCACCAGTGGAGGGTGATAATAATACCATGTTTTTCAGAATATATGACACTCTTTTTGAAAAAAAAAATGGTGACAAAATCCCCCTGCATCTTACATATCGAAGGTCATTATTATTATCATAAATGTATATGCATGCATGCTGCTATAAAAAGTGCTAAATGAGTTTAAAATGTTATTGGACTATACTCAAAATCGACAAGCCTTTTCCTGAATGCGCAATTTCATTTGTAATGACACCATGTGTGGAGCTTATCTGTTCATTCCATAATACTGAGGTTGGTTTAGTTTATAGTGTTTGCCATTCTTTTTATTTTCCACAGAGTGTAATGATTTTTCCAAGTCCATCCATGTGTGTGTGTGTGTGTGTCATAGGATATCTCCTGCCATCTACCTGCTAATACATTTCTCAAATAAACTTAAAACATGATTTGCAATGTATTGCTGACTTGAAGAACTATTTTTTTTCTTTGTACATACTCGCAAATTAATTTTTTTATGGTTTTATTTGGATTTTGACTTGGCATTTGAAAATCAACGGTTAACCTCTTTGAATGGCAAAGAAAAGGTACATGCACTGAGCTTCTTTATGTGCTTCCTGTGCAGATGGCAGTTTAAAAAGGGTGTTTAACACACTATGAAACATTTGGTGCTCATAGTGTATGAGCTAGTGGTGGACAGCAAAGTAGCAGTCCATTGTCCATTGAGGTAATTCCCAATGTGCAGGTATTTAGGAAAATCTGTTTCAGGGGTACAGCAGATGAAAAGCAAGGGTTGTGGTTTAAGGAGGGGTGGGTTAAAGAAGTTTGACTGTATGCTTAACTTACATCAGGACTATTGTGGGTGTGACAGATTCACTTAGTTGAGATTTTTTTTAATTAATCTAATGGATTATACATATTAAGAAAAGTTACACAAAAATTATGCATTATTTTTTCAGATAGAACCACTATTAAATGGTTCTACCTGAAAAAATAACGTATGGAAAACATGTTTTTTAAATCTCGATACATCGAGAAATATGTGCGTAATAAAAATTATGCAACAGCTGAAGCTAAAAAATTAATATACCTTTAAGAAACTTTTAGGTGCTGCTAAATCAATCATGGGAAAAGTTAGTTATGGTTTAACCTACTAACATCACAGACTAAAAGTTCACCTAATTTTTCAAATCATGTGCCATCTTTAAAAATGATGTACCATATTTTGTGATAATAATGCAGCAGCATTTAACTCAAAACTAGATATGGCTTCTAACTGTTTTCAGTAACATGAATCTCAACGATCATTCCCAATATTAAAAGAGGTCATTTCATGAATATTTCATAGCAGATACTGTGTTACAAAGCATTTGGAGTGCCGACTATTCATTGATTATTAGTATGGGAGTGTAGCAGTCATGCAAATGAAGTCTTGAAACCTGTGCAATTATACATACATAGGTAATCTGGAGAGCAACAAGGATTCGGTTTTATCTTCTGTTTTTCACTAAGTCGTTTATGATTTACTGTTTGAAAATCTTTAGTTATGATTAATAAATCATGCTTTAGGACCTTTCTTTTTTCTACTTTAGGCAGGTAATTTTCTTTCTTGACTCGCGATAAGGAGGGTAAAATGTTTATTTCTTTCTGGCCTAGTACAGTTGAGGTGTGCCTGCAATCAGAAAAACAACAAAATTTTATGTGCTTCCATTGTTGCACACTTCTTTACACATGAAACAGTGTAGTGTGCCCCTCTTCCTGAACACATAAACCACTGTAGGTGTCAACCACAGGCTAAATGACATTCACTTTCCACTGTGCTGGGTTGATAACAAATTCCCAGCTACAAAACACTGTTTTTCACACCCATTCCTTCCCCTGCAAGAGGTCTTTTAGCCATTATGAAGAAGAGTTAACAAGTACAGCAATTAAGCAGTGGTGATTGTTTCTGTTTAGTGCATAACTTTCTACACGTCTACAGCACTTTAACCTCTGATGTGATTTGATGTGAGTTGCACAGACAATTCAAAGTGTACTAAAAATAAATTGACAATTTTCCTAACACCTCCTTTTATTGCGTCATTTATCTTCGATGAAAGGCACACATTGTAGTTTGTAAACAGATTGGCGAAGGGAAGGGATCAGTCGGATTGTCAAATAACAATTCTTTTGTGATTAGTTTACCCGTATCATTAAACTGGGTGTATGTAATGTTATTCTTGATAACAAACCAGTGAGGTAAATGGAACTGTAGCATAAACCTGAAAAATATAGTACACACACACCCGTTCATGCACACATGTAGGTAATGTATGATCTACTAATGATTTAGGGTTGATGGGACAAATTTAAGAGTAACTAATGCTTACATTTGCCTTCGACAATGGATATTAAAGTGAGGACCATATCAAAGAAGAAAGAAATAGGTGTGTAAAACTTGGCAAGAGAGCATTTGGGAGAAACAGTGTGGTTTTCAAGAGTAATTTATCATGATGTCATAAAACAAAAGTGTTAAATCAATGCATCCTTCCACTTCTTGCTTATGGATCAAAGGCAAGGTAAGAAATGCATACAATGGCTGCTGACTACTCATAGAAGCAATCAGAGATGAATGCTAGGTGTACCTAAGAAATATAGGAAAAGGAACTCATGGACCAGAAGAATGACAAGAGTGATGACATATTACTATATTTCTGGAATTGACTGCCATTGAACAACTGAAATACTAGACTGGATATGAAAGACCATGTAGGAGATGGGTAGTCAAAATTCTAAATCAGGCAGGTGACATACAAAAGAATTACTCAAGACAGAGTTGAGGAAGAGGTTTGGGGAGACTCTTATCCAGCAGTAGTTTGGAAATGGTTGTTGGTGTTGGTGTTGATGATGGTGATGAAATATACCTGTATCCTAAGAAGGCAGCACCTTAAATTATAATCAGTCTAGTCAATGATATTATGTCATCAGTCCAGATGTACTTTTGAACTGCTGTGTGTGTTAGTGGAATGAGCTTGTGTGAATGATTGCTGTATGTTGTATGGATTGTTTCATAAATATAAAAAATGTTATATTTGTGTAATAAGCACAAAAAAATTAGCTTTTTCTTTCCTGTGAGTAATGTTCAATAGCAGGAGTTTCAGGACATTAGAACACAGTTAACTTACCGGGTGTTCTTAATTAAATTTAATATTTCCCAGGGTACTACAGGTGGAGTTGTTGCCCAGAATGACTTCAAATTTGATATGACTAGTGAAGTGATGGAATTTTGTGTGGCAAAAAAAAAAAAAATTAGTTCTAAAACTTGCCTCCAGGAGAATACTTTGCTGTAATTCCATGTAATAATGAAGAGTTGTAGTTATACACACTGCCACCATGAAATAGGCAGATTATAAGTGCCTGCATGCAGCATGCTTATAGAGGAGCATCAGAGTGATGTGACCCAAAGGCAAAGTCATAATGTTATATTTGCTGTCCACTAGCATAACTCTTTCTCTAGTATATGAGGTATTGTCAGAAAGCAAGCTTTTGTTTTATACAGCATTTTCCATTTCTGTTAGATAGCAGGTTTGCATACCATGCTGACTTTGATTAGGAACTGCTCCTATGTTGCCTAATAATGGCAAGTGATAAATAAGAACTCCTTACTTAGTTTCCCATTCAATAAAGCTTTTCCCTATACACTATATTATACAGACATGTTTTTTTTGCTGGCATTTGTTAATTCCATACTTCTTTCAAAAAGAAATATTAATAATGACTTAAGTGTGGGATATGGTGGACCTACCACACTTGAGAAGGACAGTCCACCACGGAATCGACCTGGACTTTCTAAACGGCGTATGAGAAAGAGATCTCGGCTGAGTGAATGTAAGATTGGTGTATGGAATACTAGAGGTATAAATGGCAAGATGAGTGAGGTGATTGAGGAGATGAATAAGTATAGACTGGATGTGCTGTTTGTAAGTGAAACCAAAAGAAGGAAATTGGGGTAGAAGAAGTGAATGGCACAGTGAGTGTGTGGTCTGGAGTATTGGATAATATGAGAGGACAGGCTGGTGTAGGTGTGATTTTAAGTGAAAAGATGAAGAACAACTTGACTCACTATAGTTGCATAAGTGAGATAATTCTCTGGATTCATTTGAAAGTGAAACTTCAGAGAATTGTAATTGTTGTAGTGTATGCTCCTTGTGACTCGGAACCTTCTGATAAGAAAGAAGATTTCTGGAATGAGCTAAAAGCTGTTTTGAGCCAGTTTGGTGATAAAGAAAAAGTTATAATAGCAGGGGATTTCAATGCTAGAGTAGGTGTGCAGAATGCAATTTCTGACAATGTTCTGGGTAAGTTTAATGATCCTTGTATGAATGATAATGGTGAAAGATTAATTGAACTCTGCATTGAGAATGGTTTGTGTGTATCTAATACATTTTTCAACCACAAGTATATCCCCACATATACTTGGGAAAATCGTACTCTTGGTCAAAGAGTGTGATAGATTTTGTTGTTAACGATCAGCGTTTGAAACACTTAGTTGTTGACACCCGTGTGATGAGAGGAGTGCGGATGTTGGTTCTGATCATTACTTGGTAGTGTCACGAGTGAAACTTAATGTTGGTTAGAGGAAAAGGAATAGGCAGAGACCCAGGATAGAAAGAATAAAGGTTGATAGGCTCCTTGAAGATCATCAGCGGTATTCTGACTTACTCAGAGAATGACTGAAGGATCTGAAATCTTGTGAGAGGGATGTAGAAAAGAAGTGGGAATGTTTTAAAAACTGTGTTGTTACTGCTGCTAAAGAGGTCTGTGGCACCACAATAGTGGGTAACAATAGAGGTGATGCTTGGTGGAATAGTGAGATTGAAGAGGCGGTAAAGAAAAAGAAGGAAGCCTATTTGGGGATGTTGCAAAGGTAGAGTCTCTGTGGATGAATATTGCTGCAAGAAGCGTGAAGCTGCTAAGCTGGTTCGCCACAGTAAGGCAAAAGATAGGAAAGAGAAAGTGGAAAGTCATGAACTGGCTTTTTGGAAAGATAGAAAGTCCTTCTGTAAGTACATGAGACTCAGGAAAAATAGGGGAAACAAAGTTGTAAGTTGTGTGAAGAATGAGGTAGGGGAAATGATATGGGAGCCCAATGAGTTAAGTGACAGATGGGGCAAATACTTCTGTGAGTTATTATATCAGGAGAGCAAAAATGATTCTTAGACAGATGCAGATGATGTCACAATGAGGGATGAAAGCAAGGAGGGATCTCAAGAGAAGAAGTGTGTAAAGCTCTAAAATCTCTTCAGAATGGTAAGGCTCCAGGAGTTGATGGCATAACTGCAGAGATGTTGAAGTATGGTGGTGACTCTATAATTGACTGGTTAACTGAAATTTGCCAGTTGTGCTGGGAGTTAGGAATGGTCCCTCGGGATTGGAAGGATGCTATCATTGTTCCCTTGTATAAGGGAAAAGGTGATCAGGCTGAATGCAAGAACTATCGTGGTATTAGCCTACTGAGTGTGCCAGGAAAAGTGTTTGGTAAGGTTGTTATTGAAAAAGTATGGGGTCTTACATCACTGAAAGTGTGGGATGTTCAGAGTGGTTTTATGCCTGGTAAAGGCTGCACTAACCAGATTTTTGCATCACGCATGATGATTGAAAAGTATCTGGCTGTTGGGAAGAAAGTTTTTACTGCCTTCATAGATTTAGAGAAAGCTTGCGACCAAGTCAATAGGACACTTTTGTAGAAGGTATTGAATGAATATGGTGTTACTGGGAATCTACTTAATAATGTAAAAGCCATGTATGCTGGCAGTAGAGCTTGTGTACGAGTTAATGGTGTTTTATCAAAATGGTTTTCCATTGGTGCAGGAGTTAGACAAGGTTGTGTAATGTCACTATGGCTGTTTAATATATTTATGGACGCATGCATGCGTGAGGCCAAAATAGATAATAGTGGTTTATGTCTTGGTGATATCCGTGTGTGCAGATTGCTGTATGCTGATGACACTGTCCTGTTGGCAGAGAGCAAAAGTGAGTTGCAGAGTATGTTGACTCGGATGCACGAAGTTTGCATGAAATTCAAACTGAGTATAAATAAGAGAAAAACCAAAGTTATGGTGTTTGAGAGAGGAACTGGTAGCACTGAATGTAATGTAAGTATAAATGGCACTGTGATTGACCAGGTGAGTGAGTTTGTGTATTTAGGAAGCATGTTTGACAGAGAGAACAAGTTGGATGGTGAAATCAGTAGGCGAGTGAATTTTTCTTTGAAAGTCATAGCTGCTCTGGGAGGTTTTCACAGGAATGATGGGTTCTCTAGAGAGTCCCGCATGGCTGTGTATGAAACAGTAATTGTTCCTACTCTGATGTATGGTAGTGAAACCTGGGTACTGCAGAAGAAACATAGGAGTCGTTTGTGTGCTGGAGAAATGCGTTACTTACGGGGGGTTTGTGGCAAGACGCGATCTGATTGTGTGAGGAATGAAGATGTATTGCAGTTGTGTGATGTAAAGCAAAATGCTGTTAGCAAGGTGGAGACCAATATGCTTTGGTGGTTTGGCCATGTTGAAAGAATGAGTGATGAAATGCTTACTAAGAAAATCTTTTCAGCACAAGTGGCAGGAAGGAAAGGCAGAGGAAGGCCAAGGAAGACATGGATGGATCAGATTCAGGAGTGTCTGCATGAGAAAAAGATTATGAGTATGAAGTATAAAAGATCTTGTGTACGGCGTGTAATGGATATCAGTGAAGCACGAGTTGTGTGTCAAGATCGCTGTAAATGGCGAAGTTTGATACAACAACAATAAGTAAAAATATCTGGAAGTTTGTATTTCTTTTTGGAGCTAACCTCTGAATCTCAGAGAACAGCTTAGTGATATGTATGTATGTATGTAATTTATGATAATTTCAGATACTGAAATTAATATGTTGCTTTTTTTAATGTTACTGAAAGAGTGTTAGATAAATCATGTATGCAGCGAATGTAATGTATACGTCCTGCTGCTTCTAGGAGCTGACTGGAGAAATTCCACCAGAAATCCCATTAAATCCTGGCGAAGCACAACCACAGCCAAGAAAGCGTATCGGAACATCATTTACTCTTAGTGATAAAATAATATACAGACCCAAAGACAAAGAGGTATTCATTCACTCACTCTGGCTTATTTTTTAAAATTTCGATTTAACATGAACAGCACAAAAATAAAAATAAACATGGTACTTAATTTTTATTTATTTATTTTTTTTTCATTGTGATCTTCAAAACTTTGATTGTACTTTATTTAATTAAAGCTCCATGTTTGTTTGTTTTTTAAGTTGTATTATGCTGTTGTTATACACATGCTTGTTTATTAAGTGACATAGCTGTATAAATCAATGTCTTTGGATGTGACCCATAGCTTATACATGTCCTGAAATTTTTATGATATTTTATGTTGGCAGAAAGCCCGTGAGAGAGCTCTGGGTAGGAGGAGCTCTCGGCAGTGACTCATGGCAAACTTTTCTTTGACTTTGTGATGTTGACTTTAGTTTTACCATTCAAGCAATGAAATAATTATATGCAATATCCAAATCTAGATCTTGTAACTTTAGCTTCAGTCTTATGATTTACGTTCTTTTTGTTGTATATGTGATTCTTCTCTCATATGGAAACTGATTTGGCCAGCAGATGTCTTTTAAATTACATAAAGTCTAATTTATTACATCCACAAATTTTGATTATATGCAACAATATTGTAAGCTTCTTCAATAGACATTAATTTGTATAGTTGAATCATGTGTACAAGTATATTTGTGTGTATGTTATTTTCTTGTGTGTCATTTGTAAGGTCCTTAAAATTTTTTAGAGGATGCTTAAAAGTCAAGTGCTTATATTTTTGGGGAGAAAATGAGTGGGAATACTGTTGCCTTCCATGTATTTGTGAAGAATTATTTCTTCAGGGTAATTTGATTTCCATTGATATCTAAGATGCAATTTTCAAGTTTTCTGAAGAGATGGCTACATGGGAAACTAAAAATATGGCACCTTTGTCAGGGTTCGTATGGTCCTTAAAAGTCCTTAAGAACTCCTTAATTTCCATTTACCTTTTTAAGGTCCCTTAAGAACTCCTTAATTTCTGTTCTGTTTTTAAGGGCTCTTAAAAAGTCCTTGAAAACACCGTAATTATATTCGGTCGTTAAAAGGTCGTAATTATTTTTTTTTAACCAAAGAAATGCGCGTGTTACGCAGGCCAACTGGTTTCATTAGCGTACTGATGATGGTTTTACATCACTACATCCACTAGATCGCATGTTGCAAAAGTTTACCCATGTTCTGTATTGCTTTTGGCAGTTTGCCAACCAGCTACCTTCAAATCCCTTTGGTTTAGATTAGATTTATTGCTGGCTTGTTTTCTTTGCGTGGGGTCAGTGCAGTTCAGATCGTTATCTTCTGTTATTTATTAGAGAATGTGGTACTAAGTAAAGAGCTTAGAGCTTCTGTCTTTTCAGCTAGACAGAAATATGTTAAATGTTTAGATGCCGGAAAAAAAAATTGTGCCAAGCAACATCTGGGAGGAAACGTAAATTGATTGAGGAGGAATTGCAAATGCTTAGTACGAAAAAACTGAAAGTAGAAAAATATTGCCAAATTAGGGGAAATGTGCAGATGACCTTGCCGCCCAAGGGGAATTGATGAGAGATATGAACTGCTTCCTTCAATCAAATAGTTTTTGAAAATTAATAAAGGAAAAAAATGAAGAATTGGCAGAAATTACCATGTCAGTAGTTGCAAAAAAGGAGCTGAAAAATTTATTTCATTGTAGGCCTACGTCCTTTGTTTGACCTGAAAAAAGTGAATATGTACATAATATAATTTCCTTGCAGTCATTGTTAAATTACATTACTGGTTCTTAAGTTTAAGAGCAAAAAAAGATGTATAATAGAAGTAAAAATTCTGAAGGAAATTTCATAGGTGTCTTGTTGTTACTGCAGTTCGTTTTAGCTTTTACACTTATACACTATTGCAGGGCTGCCAGACCTGCGTCAATTGCACCAGCCCGCGCCAAAACGTTGTTCTTGCGTCATTCTAATAAAAAATCACCATTTCGACGAAATGTGCAAGCCAATTTTGCGCCAAAAGTTAAAATTTACCAGTCATTGATATTTTAGCGTTATCTTACGACATTCGAATTCGATTCAGTGGTTAATTCGTACGTAAGATTCTTCCGCGGATTCGCGAAGTCCCCTCCGTTTTTTTTTTATTTGTTATTTTCAAGATCGATTGAAAAGTGAAGAAATTTTGGGATGTTAGTTGGGGGGTCGTATTCTGTCTGGGGACGTTGTTTTGTCTTTAAACGTTCGGAAACGGAAGTTAAACAAAGTGCAGATTTTTCCCGTAATCATATTTTTTTCTTGTGCGATGTTGCTTCTGTTCAGTATTGTTAAATATAATTTCATTGCATAATTTCAGCTTGAAACTGTAGGCAACGATTTCCGAAAACGGAAGTTAGGTCGCCCGAAAATTTCCCCGTAATCTTCGGCGACGAGATTCGCACGCTGATTCGAGGAATTCCGTCTTTTTTTGTTATCATTTGGACCATTTCCAAAATCGATGCATGACTGAACTGAAATTTTGGGAGGATTGGTGGGGGGAGGGGGTCGTTTTCTCCGTCGGAGGACGGAAGTTCATCCTTCGAAAACGGAAAGTAGACGGAGGTAAGATTTCTCTGGTAATCGTAATTTCTTTTTCTCGTGATGTTTCCTCTACCCAGTATTGTTAGATATCATTTTATTCCATAAATATTTGTATTTCAGCTTGAAAATGTTGGATAAATTTCCGAAAACTGAAGTCAGACGGAGCGAAGATTTCTTCCGTAATTGTATCGCCCCTTCCCTGCGATGTTTCTACTCCTATGTAGTTGTTAAATGTCATCACCCTCATAAATGCGTATGCATTTTAGCTTGATAAGGGTGGGGAAATTTCCAAAAACAGAAGTGACGAAGTTTGGAAATTTGTAAGAATTGATGCATGGTGTTAAAAAAAAAAAGTACTTATTCTCTGAAAATTACACCATTTATCTAAAATAGTTAAAGCTCTGATATCAGAATTCATGGTTCTCAGGCTGAAAGTTCTTTAAGCATAATGGATAAAATTGTCATCTGAGGGAATGAAAAAAACGAAAAAAGAAAGAAAAGTAACAAAGAAAAATGGTAAAGGGAAAACTATGAGCAGAAAAAAAAATAAACAGTGGATGCTGTGTAGTGGCAGAGTCAACAAAAGACAAATATGGCTGTGGAACTTGCTGAGAAGAAAGTAGGATTTGCTCGCAAGAGGAAACCAGAGCTAATGTTTTAGCAAGTACAAGAACAAAACCAGGGAAAAAAAACTGTTTGAAGCTCTCTTTCAAAACCACCCTATTTTGTTTGGAATTCACTAATTTTATAATTGTGAATACAGTGGTGTGATCTAGTTAAATATTTTCATAAATAAATTACAGTAAACGATTCAGTTTTGTTCATGCTTTGTAATATATTCACACTTTCTCACCGTGCAGTCTGATTTTTCACCAAATTAAAAAGTACAGCTTTGTTTTTTTCTTCGTCAGTCTCATTTATGTTAATTAAAATCGCTCACGAGCGCTATGGATAAATGAAAGGATTGTTTATATCGCATAACTTGTAATCAATTATCAGGAATACTGATCTTTTGGTTCTTACCTAAAGTCTGAATTTTGCCCCATACGTTCAGAGATCAGAATTTTTAGGAGGTTTTCTTTTCTCATTTTGATCTACCTTGGGGAACATCTTCACCCTCACACTTTTCTTTTTCCAGATGGAAGGTGCGTTGAACCACTTACTAACTCGCAATCATCTGCTTAATGTCCCATGTCCATACATGCAGGATCCCATGTATGCAAGAACAGTGGCTCTTTCAGACAGCAGCAACAAAGAAAGTCGTGCACTGATTTTACTACTGAAGAAGAGGGGGGATCTCGTGCCAAACGTCACTGTGCAAGCGTTAAGCAATAGAAGCAGCTTTTTATCTAACCAACTTTACTAAATCTCACTATCATCTTATAGTTTTGGTTCCAGTTGTAATTGTTCACAGTAATAACGAAAGTTTGACATTGATAATTACTTGATAAAAACGTATGAAGAGTATCATGGTGCAACTGCTTAAAGATGATGCATATAGTTTTCACTGTTATCTTATAGTTTTGGTTCCAATTTGATTATTAAATGTTACATTAGTTTTCCTTTTATATCGAAGGTATGCTTTCCTTCAGAAAACCTTAGGAGTTTGTGATGAACACACAAACCACGTATGCGTGGCTTGACAGTTGGTTGTTTTCAGAAATAATGTATTTTAATCTGAATGCCATGAATCTCGAAAAATATGCTGCTAAAAACCAACCAAATAACAAACAGTAATATTACATATTATTTATTCTTCCTAAGTGTATATTCGTAAGCGTTCAGTATCAATAGCAACAGTTCTTGGACGCGGTAGCATCCTATTTGTGTTACAGTGAAACAAATGCATTCAGAAGAAAATCCCTGATATTAATGTGTTATGCTTAAAATATTGCAGGTCATGTAGTTTTCAATAAATCGTAGGTAGTATAATTGTTTTCCTATTTATCTCACTGTAGGGACGACAGAAATGCTAATTAACAATCGTAAGAGAAGCAGTAAAATGTCAACAAACCTGAAATATAACATTTTTTCATAGTTTATTAAATAATGGTAATTCAGTATATAAACAACTTAAAGCACAGCATGGACTTAAAACAATTAAAAATACTATCATTAGCTGCTCCAAAATGCTAATTTTTCTCGCTCCAAAACCCAACTTTTCTGCTCCAAATTGCATATTTCCCTGCTCCAAGAATTGCTCCAAAACATGGTAGGGGCACTAACACCCCTGCTATTGCCAAATGTTGAAAATCAACCTGCATTAAGTGTATGGAAGAAGTTACTACAAGTGCTACAGCTGTAGATTTTAAAAAATAAAATGAAAATAAAAATGCAACAGTTAGACAAACAAAAATGTGTTATTCATCCAAATCTACAAAAACCAAATTTTTCTCCAGATCTGGGAATTTGGAAGCTGTGTAGTAAATCAAAAAAAAAAAAAAAAAATACTTAAAAAGAAAGTGATGCTTCACTGTTCAGTTTTGATTCTCTGAATTCTGCCAATGTAGTTTTGAAATTTATGCAAACATTTTTATTGAACTTAAAGCTTTCAATTCTGATGATATGATTTAAGTTACGGTGAACTTGTGTGTTTCAATTTGATTTAGATAGTGTGTTTACTTGCTTCATTAACCTAAAACAGGTCTAACAAGCTGTGCTGCATTTTTATAAAAGTGTTATTTTTCCAGCTGCAACACTTGTAGTGATGCCACCCACAGAATTAATGCATTTAGTTTCTTAGCCTGTGTCCGTACATATTTGTAAAAGTAATTCTAATGGAAGGAATTAAGTTATTGAATGGAAAGGTAAAGATCAGTGGCGGCCCGTCAGATGAGGCAAGTGAGGCGCCGCCTCACCTGAAATTCCGCAGAATGAGAAGTGAAAAAAAAACAACTTCGGTCAGTAAAAAAGATATAAGAACTTTGCAGGATAAATGAAACACTGAAATTCACATTGTGATTCATGAATTAGGTTAAAGAAAGGCTTTCAAGAAGAGGAATGAATCATTATTTTTGCAAAGGAGCTGTACGTTTTAAGCGCTTAGAGGCGACCGGCTGAATCGTCTCGATGAGAAGCCGGTTTGGAAACTGGGGATCAGAGAAGAGCCCTACAGAGTGAACCCCCCACCCCCACGGTCCGAAGTCTACCTAAGGAGGTGCCAGACTTCCAGTAAGAGAAAGGAAATTTCTGAGGCGACCCTCCATTTCGCTTAAACTGGAATCGCATCTCTGCTGTTATTGGAGAATCCAAGGATTGTGTATATAATGGGCGCGGGAAAATGAGCAGATGACCTTGGTAAAAATTGGTTTTACAGGCGATGACGCCGTTCGCCTCTATTCGCTTTGGAGTACGATGATTTCTGCGTAGCTTTAACTATTCGTCAGAGTGTATTTGAGTCTAACTTTTTGTAGTGTGTTTTCAATCCTCTCTTCTGCGTGTGTTGGCTAGTTCATAGTAATGTTGAGTTTTTCTTCTTTTTTATTTTGTTATTGTTACTAAACAGCATATTTTGATTTTGGTTGGAAAATATGAATGGCCCAACAAACGACGTGATTTGTGTTCTGGAAGAAATTCCTTTTAAACACTGGAAAGACTATGATAAAAGGGATGTTCTCATATCTGGAAGACCGACACCTATAATAAGTTCAATATCTAAAGATAAGAAGTGCGGCAAATCGTTTTTCACGTCTTTCAATAAGTCATGGTACGAAAATTTCCCCTGGCTTTCTGGTAGCTATTACAAGCAAACTCTCTTTTGCTGGCCATGTTTACTTTTGAGCAATAAGGAAAATGTGTGGAATACAACGGGTTATTTTGATCTGAAAAACTTTTCTCGTAGTGCAAAATTGCACGAAAGCTCTAAAGAGCATATAACTACCCACGTAGGTCTGAAACGAATGGAAAAAAAATATAAACACTATTTCTGATATGCTCAAAGAAAATGCTGCTCTTCATAAAGCTAAGTTTAATGAAAAGGTCAGACTAAATAGGCTTTTTATGGAACATATAATCGATTTAGTTGTCGTTCTAAGCAAGCAAGAACTGCCTTTTCGAGGACATGATGGATCTATTTCCTCATTAAATAAAGGTAATTTCAAGGAGATGTTCCGTTTGTTACTTCGTAGAAGCACCCCAGAATTAAGCATATTTTGAAGAAATACGAAGATTATTTTCTGGACAATCAAAAACGATACAGAATGATTTACTGGAGTGTATTCATGAATATATAAACGAATGTGTTAAAAGCGAAATTAATGAGTCAACATTTTTTTCAGTGCAAGTTGATGATACAACTGATATTACTCAAAAATCACAGTGTTCAATAATTGTCAGATACATATTGGACTCAAATTGTGAAGTAGTTGAGCGCTTCCTTGGTTTTTATTATATCAGCACTGACAGGACTGCTGTGGCACTGTATGATCTGCTAGCTTCGGTTTTGGAGGAGTTTGATTTTAAATCAAAGTTAGTAGGCCAGTGTTATGATGGTGCAAGCGTTATGGCTGGAGAGTTGAGCAGTTTGCAGAAAAGAGTCAAGCTAGAAGCCCCGCAAGCTTTGTTTACCCACTGTTTCGCCCACCGCCTTAACCTTGTCCTACAACAGGGGTGCAAAAGTATTGTAAAATGTCGCATATATTTCACACCTCAATCCAGCATGCCCTCATTTTTTCATAAATCTGCCAAGAGAACCCACGTAGCAGATTCAGTTGTTGGGAAACGGATTCCTCAAATAGCTGAAACACGTTGGGCATCACGTTCGCAAATTTTGCGTTTAATTGTAAGCGAATGAGGCAAACTAAAGAATGTGTTTGAAAACATAATGAATGACCCGGAATCAACGGCAGAATCAATCAACGGAGCCATAGGATATTTGAAAAATTTCACTAATTTTGAATTTGCTTTTTTATCACTGATTTTTGATGACATTTTTGGAATTACGGATGTACTGTTTGATGTTTTACAAAAAAGACTTTAGATATCAGTTATTGCCAAAGACAAATTAAACAATGTTGCGAACGAATAAATAAAAAAGGAATGTAACCACTTATTTGAAACATTTCAGTGAAGCAATTAGTTTGAGTGGAGGTCCTAAATGTCGCCAAAAGAAACATTTGGCTGAAGAAGAAGTGGAAAACTATTACAAAATTTTGTTTTACGAAACCGTTGACAGCATAATAGTCCAAATAAATACCAGATTTGAAGATATGGGGAAGCTCGAGTTTCTGCAGCTAGTTGACAACTCAAAATACCATAGTAATTCAGAGTCATTTCCATCCAGTGCCCTTAACACTCTCAAAAAAAAATTATCTAAACATTTTTACAGACACACAACGACTAAAAACGAATTAATTTTTTATATAATGATCACAACTTGGGGGAACTCAGTGTTCAGAAAACCTTGAAAACAATGAAAGAAAACGAGTTGAAAGATGTGTTACCAGAAGCCTACAAATTATTTTCTTTTGTATTGACACTGGCATCAACAAGTTCTTCTGCTGAAAGGAGTTTTTTCTTGTTTGAAGAGAATTAAGACTTACCTCCGTAATACAACGGCACAAGATCGTTTGTCTTCACTCGCTAAAATTTCAATCGAGAAAGAATTGCTGAACCATCTAATGTCCACTCAACCATTTTATGATCTGATCATAGACAAATTTGCAGCCAAAAAGGATCGCAGAATTGAACTTATTTATAAAACATAAACTGAAAGCATTCTGTTCGAGACCAAAGCAAATTAATATCGTATTCCTCTGTTTTTAATTCCAGGTTTAAATTACCTAATACTTTTAATATAGAAATGTGCTTCCTTAACTTGACTTCTCCTGTACATAGTTATCACGAGCCTGGTCTTCAGTTTGTGACCCGTGCTAAATGCACCTTCACTAATATGCCAATCGAACTGTGACTTTTATTCAAGCTCAAGAAACATTTCGTGAGAAAACAATTTCTATTCAAATGATTTACTTTGAATTTTTTAAGAAGTGTATCTCCGACTGGCGTTGGGATGTGAGTGTAGCATTGACTAGCTAAAGAAACAGCACAAATTGCGTATTTTCGCTGAAGTGTATTACATAAAAGAATACAGGTGAAATATTTCTTTCTTTGTTGTAAAATTATCGAATAATTGTTTTCATAAAAATATTGTTGCAAAAGTAGCGTATATTACACACACACACACACACATATATATAGTGGTATATGCACATTTTCCCTCTAAAATTTTTGGATTTTTTCGTGAAGAAAGATTCCCCACGCCGTGTTTCATATATTTCTGTAATTTTATTCCATTACTGTTGAATAATATTTGTATATAAGGGCTTAATGGCATGGGCTGAAGCCCTAAGGAATGGGATTTACAGCTGTTTATAACAAGGCGCCTACCCGGGACCAATGGCTTAACGAGACTTCCGAATCTCAGCGGAATTTAATGATTCAGCCGACTCGAACCCAGGACTTCAAAGATATTCGATGGGTGATACTGCCTTTGACATGAAACTTTTGAGGGGGGAAGGGTTCTGCACTTCTGCTGTATAACTGTGTATAAGTACATGTAACAATTGGGGGGGCGCTTCGACAAATATTTTTCTATTGGTACGTACGCACATCTTGAACATTAATACAAAACGAAGCTAATTTAATAAAATGAAGAAAATGCAATAAATTATAGTTGCTTTAATAAAAATTTAATAAAGCAACTTCTTTGGCCGCTTTGCTTTACTTTCTCTTCTATTATCAAGAAATTACATTGATATTATGTATCAATGTAATTTATTTGTATTACATTGTAAGTTATGTAAAAATCAATGAATTTAAATAGGGAAATTATCTATAAAACGTACTTAGAAAAAGCTAACTGTCTCGCATACTTAGGGGGGTGCAAACCACGACCCCCTGGCTACGCCACTGATATGTATATATGTTCGTATAACGGTATACGAATTTATATATATTTCAATAACATATGTTTTACTGTTTTACATTTACATCAAGACCGTTCGCCTCACCAGCATTTTACACCACGAGCCGCCACTGGTAAAGATACCAAAAATTTTAAAGACTGACAATCACAGCCATATGAAATTCTAAGCTGTATTTGTAATACTGTTTTTGTTAAAATGAATTTGTAAATTAATAAAAATATATAAATTCGGATAAACTTTGAAGAAAATGCAAATTTAAAAAGTTTCTGAAACCACAAAGATGGGCCTATAATCACAATTGATGGGTGAAAATTTGTTGAAAATTGAAATTCCAAAGTAAATAAATTTTATGCTTCACACCACAATACGAAGAAGCAGAGTGTTAGTTCTGTAGATGGAAAGATATGCTTCAGGACAAATAATGGATCCAGTAAATAATGTATATAAGGAACTTTTAAGTTAGTTGGTTTTTCTGTTGGAGTATTTAGGTTTATTTTAGTAGAACTAATTTTAATTCATATATTTGTGCAATGGAATATTCATTTGTTTCAACAAAATTGATTTATTGTGTTAAAATGACTTATGTTGTAATAGTTAACTCACATTTTGTATATTGTGTATATTTGCATGCAGCGATTATGAAGTCCTTAAAAAATATTTAAAGGCCCTTAAAAATAGCCTGAAGGTCATTAAGAACTCCTTAATTTCCATTTTCAAAAAGAGTATGAACCCTGTTTGTGTTAATAATGATATTTGTATATGCCTTCCATGTATTTGTGAGAAATCGTTTCTTCAGGATGATTTGTTATTTGTTTCCCCATTGATATGTAAGATGCAATTTTCAAGTTTTCTGAAGATATGACTGCATGCGGGAACAGTGAAAATTACACACCTTTGTGCCAATAATGACATTTATTAAACATTTTTGTGGTTGTTTATTGGAATTTTTTAATAATATGACATTTTTGTGATCTTTTTTTCATTATTTTTGGGCATCTTCAGGCTGTCTGCGAGCTGAATATGTTTGAAACCATCAGAAATGATTTTTATAGCAGGGACGAGAATTTTTCTCAATTTTTGAATTTTCTGACTAACCTGCGTTTTTTTTGTTTTTTTTTTTATCTCCCTCGTTTGTCTTCCTGAGTAAATTTTTATTACTATGTTTTCGTGATAATATTCCATGTCTTCAGTAAGGGTGACAAAGACCAACTTCATATTTTTTAAAGATTTTTTTGTAGTGAAATGCATGTTTTCCTATTTCTGACAGCAACTTCATTAAAACTAGTAGATCAAGCATATTTATTCCCCTCCTCTTTTTAAAGTAAAATTAAATTTCAAAATGTGTACTTAATCTGTCCAAGATTTCGGAAACTGAGCCATTTCTGTAACCCATAAAATTGTTTTTGTGGCAGAAATTGTTTTTTAGATTTATTTTCGTTAATTTAAATATTTATTTTTTGCAATTGTTTTGAACAGTACAGTACTGATACTTGATATTTAATTTCACTTAAAACGTGGGTAAGCATCTTTTCTCTTGCTTAAAGCAAAATTATGTCAAAAAAAGCCACTGTGTTTTCATCATGCAGAGAAAATGACTTTATGAGAAACGAAAGGCGACGGCAGGGTGAAGTTCCATTTCTAAACTTGTTTTTTATAATCAAAGAAATAATGTGTACCCCTTTTAGTCTGTTGATATAGCAAGAAGTTACTAAGCAATAGGAAAGTATTGCTTAGTAATGTATATTTTCAGAGAAATTGAACTTTAAAAAGCGAAAATGGTGCTCCTCATTCTGGTGTGAAAACAGCTGTAGAGATCACTGAAACAGTACAATTTCTAACAAGAACAAATGCAGTGACAACTGTAAATTAGAATTTTGCTTTGGTAAAAAAATACTTGCTTCATATTTCACATTTCTTTATACTTAAAATTCAAGTGTAGGCATTTCAAAATATTTAAGTATAAACAGTAGTTTATATATCAGGGTTCTAACTATCCTAATAAATCCTTAATAGTTCGCTCGTTTTATATGTTTATACTTAATAGTCCTTAAAAAGTGCTTAATTTTTTTAGGGCACTTAAAAGTCCTCAATTTTTGACAAGAATTCCAAAAGGTACTTAAAAAGTATGTATTTTTCTTAACTAACTACGTGAAATCCAGAAGTTATGATGCAGTGCCTAGAGAGCTTCTGCTTCTGATTGGCTATGTTGATGTCACATGATAGTCCATAGAAAAGCACAGGACAGTATGAGATAAGTAATTTGTTGAAAAGAGTGTAAGACCACAGCACATATCCAGCAAGTTCTGAGTATTGTTTGTCCATGTCCCATCACTATGTCTTAGAACTGACAACTTGCTTTTGTATTTCCCCTTTTTGGCCCTGGCACACTCAGCCAAACTTATTTAGATTCTGAAATTAGTAGGCGAGTGAACTCTTCGTTAAGAGTCATAGCTGCTTTAGGAGGATTTCACAGGAATGATGGGTTCTCAAGAAAGTCCCGAATGGCTGTATGTGAAAGTGTAATTGTTCCTGCTCTGATGTACAGGTAGTGAAACCTAGATACTGCAGAAGAAACATAGAAGTCATTTGTGTGTTGGACAGTTGCATTACTTACTGGGAGTGGGGTGGCAAGACACGCTCTGATCATGTGAGAAATGAAGATGTGTTGCAGATATGTAAAATGTGAGGCAAAATGTTGTTAGTAAGGTGGAGACTAATATTCTTAGGTGATTTGGCCATGTTGAAAGAATGAGTGATGAGATGCTTACTAAGAGAATTTATTCAGCCCAAGTGGCAGGAAAGAAAGGTAGAGGAAGGCCAAGGAAATCGTGGGAGGACCAGATTCTGCATGAGAAAAAGATAATGAGTATGAAGTACAAAAGGTTCTTTGAATAAAGCTCCTGTTGAGAAATGGCTTCCTAGTTTCTTAATTCAATTACTAATCTAAAACAACTATTATGGGAATTTTACTAGGAAATTTTTTCATTTTAAATTGCAAATTTTCAGAGAAAACTCTTCTCCTTCTTCAGGCTGTCTTTTTGTTGTCACTTATTCGAAAGGTATTGTGTGCAGCATGTTATAGATATCAATGAAGCTCGAGCTGTGTGCCGAGATCGCTGTAATTGGAGACACCTGATACAGCAACAGCGAGTTCTTTCTGTGAAGAGCTAGCCTCTGAATATCAGATAACAGCTTAATGATATGTATGTGTGTATATGCAAGTAACAATTATTCAGTTATACTAAGAGAAAATTAAGTGCAAAATTGAAATCTTCAACTCAAATATTTGATTGTGGTTTTGCAATTTAAACCATGAAATGATTAAGTGCAAAATTCAAATCTTGAAACCTTAACTTGAACCGTGGCTTTATTTTATAACTTGTGTACCCTTTATTGTATATGTCATTATTCTCTCACATAAGAAAACTGATTTGACCAACAGAACTCTCTTTTAAATTGCATAAGTTCAACTTTATTACATCCTCTAACTTAAGTTATACAGAAAAATATTGTAAACTTATTTTTGTCAATAATACAGGAAAATATTGTAAACTTATTTTATGTCAATTTGCATAGTTAAGTCATTGTAACAGTATTTGGGCATATGCTGGAGTTGTGTACGCAATTGATAAGGTCCTTAAAAAAGTAGGACATGTTTAAAAGTCCTTATTTTTTGTGGAAGAAAAAGAGTGGGATACCTGTATATTATTTGTGATATATGAAAGCATTTCAAGATTAATCGCACATTTATGGAACAACTATAGATTTTATACATATATATATTTGAGTTTTAATTTTAATAGTTTTTATTATGTAATTTACTTTAGTGATTGAATTAAGGTGGATTTTCTAAAATAATATAGCTGAAAATGTCAACAGAACTGTAGGCACTGCTGATTTCTAATTCCAAAATATGCCAGCAAACGTCATACTGTGTGACATTTTCACCTAAATTATTGTCACAGCATTTAATCTAAATGGCTCAAATTATTCTAAACATTCCAGTCTGTCACATAGATAGATTCAAATTTGATTCCATTGCGAAAATTACTAAATTATTGGGAAAAAAAAAAAGAACACGATATGATTGCATTATGTGGCATCATTTATTTGCAGGTGTCAACACTACCAAAAAAATGTTTATTGTTTTTACTGTAATTTCTGTTAAGTTTTAGAAAATATTAAGTATACTAGAGGCCATAACATAAAGTTATTTTTATCAATGTGCAAATTGTTGTGCTTGGGAATACATTAATTTCAAAGAAAGAAACCTTTTTGCCATTGAAATGTAAGGCAGAGTTTTTAGGTGGTCCACCTTAAAGCCAAAGTAGAAATAAGTTTGTTTCAAAACCAGTATAGTGTAGTATACATGAAAGTTTTAAAGAAATCAAATCTGGTTGCAATTTTTGTGCCAGTTTTGGTTTTCCAGTAAGTATTTTAGGTGCAGAAAACATCATTTTAACATCCTATATTCTGTTTGCTTGAAGCCTGTAGGAATTATTTGTTGTATGTTGCTAGTTGAACAGACCTGAGGTTGCACTATATTTTACATAAGAATTTTCGGATCATATGTCTTGATAAAATTTTTTCAAAAAGTCTTGGAAATGTCGTGGAATTCTGTGATTGGATAAGTACACTGCCGGACAATTGCTAAGGACGGATGACAATAGCAACGATAGCAACCATAAAATTGAAGGCAGGAAAATGTGGAAATTAGCATAAGTGCGGGATACAGTAAGACGTGTTGTGCGTATGCAAATTTTGGATTGCCGAACTTGTTCGTGACGTCATAGCGCTGATAAAAGATATAAAGGATTTGACGCGTATTGGCCGTTGTTGTTCAAACGCAAAGTTGAAAGGGAAGAATCAATTGACAAACTTGCAATTTTCAGTATGTCTTCCGACATCACCTAGATGATTTTACGTGTGGCCGTATTATTGGCAAGATTGAAGAAGGACGGAGCCGCCCCGGTGGCGCAGTGGTCTAAGGCGTTGGTCTCTGATCATTCGTCCGTAAGGGGTCCGGGTTCGAATCCCGGTCAGGCATGGATGTTGTGTTTGTCTTACGGCACTGGCTCTCTCCCTTCCCTGGAACCAGTGACCCTAAATTAGGGACGGGCGACTGCTTATAGCCCATTGAGTTGCTCACGGTGGTCGTTAAACCTCCAATCAAAAAAAAAAAAAAAAAAAAAGAAAGAAGAAGAAGGGCGAAAAATAACAGATGTTGCCAGGGAGTTCGTCGTCAGCCACAGTGTTGTTTCAAGGCTTTGGAAATCATTTCAAACAAATGGAGAGTGTAGTAAACGTCACTGGGGAGGTCGTGTTTGCAGTACGACACCTGCAGAAGATCGGTACATAGTGCTATCAACAAAAAGACACCGGCGCAGCACAGAGCACAGCTAGTGAGGTAGCAAATCAGTTTATGGCTGCTACTGGCAAGCGGATCTCCCAAAAAACTGTCGCCAGACGTTTGCATGAAGGAGGACTATACGCCCGCCGTCCTGTTGTGTGCATCCCATTGTCCAGACGTCATCGTACCGCCCGTTTGCAATGGTGTCATCAACATCGCAATTGGACTGATAACGACTGGTCTGCTGTCCTCTTCTCAGATGAGAGTAGATACAGTCTATCGTCTGATTGTCGACGACAACTGATCTGGCGTGATAGTGGTACTGCATATTGTCCAGCAAACATACAGGAAAGGGACCGATATCGGACATATAGTGTCATGGTATGGGCTGGCATCATGATCAATGGCCGTACGTCCCTCTATGTGCTTCCAACTGGGACTATGACTGGCCAACGATACATTAATGATGTTCTGCTACCTCATGTTCGCATGTTCCGTGGTGCTGTCGGTGATAGATTCATTTTCATGGACGACAACGCAACATGTCATCGAACAGTCGCTGTCCAGGAGTGTCTTGAGAGCGAGGATATTCAACACTTCGTATGGCCAGCACGTTCTCCAGATCTGAATCCCATTGAAAATGTGTGGGATGCTTTGGGGAAGAGTCTTTCTGGTCGCCAACGCCCTCCAATAAACAAGGACACCCTCATCCATGCACTGACAGAGGAATGGGATAAATTACCCCAACAGCTGCTTGATAATGTTGTGCAAAGTATGACATGACGTGTGGAATCTTGCATCGCCCTCCATGGTGGCCATATCCCGTATTGACATCTTACGCCGGAACACCTGCGGACGATAGTAATTGCATTTTTTTCACGTTTACGTATTCTGCACAAAATGGCCTGTTTGTCCCTTGAACACGTTGCAAAGCCTTCTGGATTTCAGAGCACAATGAATTGTCTTTCTTGTAATGTCCTGGCATTCTGACATTATTTTATTTCACTTGGTATCCAACCACACTTACTTTTTTATGCGCTATATAGCAGTTTATGATCCGTCCTTAGCAATTGTCCAGCAGTGTATATGAAGCATGGTTAACACCATCTTAATCTCCATGTTTATGTTATATTTTAATTACATGTACCTGCTTTCGGGATACCACGGGTTGTTCATATGTCTTAAAGTGAAAAAAATTGAGTCATTGTACTTTCTGTGCTTTACTTATTCATTAAAACATTTTAATGTGTGTACATACAAAACTGAACTTATGTAATAAAAAGCCAAAATAATACTGGTGAATAAAATTTTTGAACTAAATTGAAATTACAAAAACAAAATATTTTATGATTAGGTAATATACATGAAGTTTTCAAGTTAGTCACTTTTTAAATGGAAAGATAACAAACTGTGAAAAAGTTTGCTTTTTTCATAGAAATATCAATTTCAACTGATGTTCGGTTGATCCATGAAAATGTTTGGAGCAAAACTTAAAAGATATACAGCAGTTCCTTCTGTGTTTAAGTAATTTACCATCTGTTTTTCCGTAATGATTTTTTAAGTCTCTAAATATGCATGTACACAAAAGTTAACACTAGGAATGTTTAAATAAATTACTTTTCTTTTAGAGAGAAACCCTAAACCAGCTGGAATTGGAGTATGAGATTCAGAGTAAGATAACTTCAGCTGCTTTGAGGCTGGCCAGTGACAGCAGGTCACGGAAAAGTGTTCGAAAACAAAGAAAAGCATGTTTCCAACAAGAGTCCACAAAGGTAATCACTTTTTTGCATGTCAACTATTTAGTCTGCCAAATATTGGGCACATAAAGTATCAATACTGAATCTACTTACTACTTACCCTCTGGATTAGCCACGCCAATAGAGCGGAGGGGATGGATGTGTATAATGGAAAACGTGATTAATCCAAACTTATATGTTATTGTGTTTTACAAATACTAACAACAAATTCATTATTTAATCAGATATTTAGGAATTTTGTTTATTTTTGAGAATTCCTGAGATGTTTTGTAATGTTAGTTTTAATTTTCCTCACAGCTGTGACATACATCATTATAAGTAAAGTCCCACTAACCTACTCGTATATACACGTCAACACAGGCCAGTGTTGTTGGGCTGTCATCGATAACTTCTTAATTTCTTTTTCAGCTATGATATCATTGTATTCAAAGACCCTCGATTCATGTGCTCTTAACAAAGTGTCAAAACAGGGCAGTGCTGTGCTGTAGTTGATGGGCTTATTAATTTCTTTTTCAGCTATGATGCCATAATATTCAAAGACTCTTCGTATTCGTATGCTCTTAACAAAATGTCAACATAGTAGAGTGTGCCAGAAAAATGTGTTGACTTAAACAGGAAACAGGGACTATGTTGAAAAATAAACAGGTTTTCTCAACATTCCAGCATCCATTCCATGAGAGGCTAGAAATTTTCGGACCCCCTCCCCCCATTTATTACTTGTATTGTTCTATATCCAATGTGTATTCTTTTGAGAAACTGTGTTTTGTCCCAGGTATTTGTAATTGTTTTTAGATTGATGTCACTGGAAACTTAAAAATTAATGCATGGGTTATTAGAATTTGTAATTTGTGTTTCTTTTACTTATTTTGAGTCCATTTATCTTTTTTTTTTTTTTTTTTTTTTTTTTTTTTTTTCTTATTTTCTCTCACTGGATAAAACACTTAATCTGACTCTTCCTTTGCAGCTCAAGAACATTGAAGAGAAATTAAGCACCCTCAAAAGAGAGAAGGACTTATTACAGAAAAAAGGAGAAAGGAAAGCTGCAGCAGATAGTGGTAATCATTTTTTTTAATTATTTATTTATATGTGTTCATACACGAGATTCTTCCGCGGATTCGCGGAATTCCGCTTTTTTGTCATCATTCGGGTAATTTTGGAGATTGATGCAGAACTGAAGAGAAATGGGGTGGGAAGGGTGTTAGAGAGGGGTCGTTTTCCATCTGGGGATGGTATTTCTGTCTTTCAAAGCTATCGAAAACTGAAGTTAAACAAAGTGACAATTTTTCTCCGTAATCGTAATTTCTTTTTTTTTTTTCACGATGTTGCCTGTTCCCAATATTGTTATTAAATGTCATTTTAATGCATAAATGTTTGTATTTCAGCATGAAGCTGTGGACAACGATTTCCAAAAACGGAAGTTAAGACGGCGCGAAAATTTCCTTGTAGTTTTCAGGCGAAGATTCTTCCGTGGATTGGAAGAATTCCGTCATTACCGTTATCATTTTGGGCATTCTCAAAATCAATGCACAACTGAACAGAAATTGGGGGGGAGATATTCGTTTTTCATTTGACGACGGGATTCTGTCTTATGAAGGTTTTGAAAACTGAAGTTAGATACAGCAAAGATTTCTCCCGTAATCTTTTTTTTTTTTTTTTCTCGCGTTGCTCTTTCTACCCAGTATTGTTCTTAAATATCCTTTTATTACACAAATGCTGCATTTCAACCTAAATACGGAGGAAGAAGTTTCCGAAAACAGAAGTCTGTCGGAGCGAAGATTTCTTCCAGAAATCGCATTTTTTTTTTTTTTTCTTCCTGCGATGTTCTCAGTATCCTGTGTTGTTGTGGAGTGTTATTTCCCCCATAAATGTCTGCACTTAAGCTTGATGAGGGAGGGGAAATTTTCCAAAAACAGAACTCGCAGAGTTTGAAAATTTGTTAGAATTGATGCATGGTGTTCAAAAGTATTCATAGTCTGAAAATCACACCATTTATCTAAAATAGTGAAAGCTTTGATATCATGCATTCGTGGTCCTCAGGCTGAAAGTTCTTTCAGCATGATGGATAAATTATTGTCATCTGAGGGAATGAAAAGGGGAGGAGGAAAGAAAAGTGATGAAGAAATAGGAAGGGAATTTTATCAACAGTAAGAAAAGCTAAGCAAAGATTGGCTGTGCAGCTGCAGGATCAACAAAAGACAAATATAGCCATGGAACTTGCTGAGAAGAAAGCAACACAAAAGGGAAATTGAGCTGATGTTCTAGCAAGTACAAAAAGGAAGAGAGAGAAAGAGAGAGGGAGAGATGTATGAATCTGTGTCTTTTAAAATCATTTTATTTTGTTTTCTGTTTTGAATTCAATAGTTTTATATTGTGAATACATTGAACAATTCCTTCTTGCTCGTGCTGCTTTATATTCACTTT
Source organism: Macrothele yani (assembly GCA_039090855.1). Lineage (NCBI taxonomy): Eukaryota > Metazoa > Arthropoda > Arachnida > Araneae > Macrothelidae > Macrothele > Macrothele yani. Next base: position 194,507 of record CM077031.1, on the reverse strand, counting down.
CTTGTCGCATGTTTTGATTTTTTTCGCCTGATTAAAAGTTCAGCGTTTTTGTTCCTTGGTCAGTCTCGTGTATGCATGTGTTCAAACTTTTGTTGGTATAACTTCTGTTGTCTTGTGTGTCAGTTATCAAACCTTACCTTTGTTGACCTCATTCTGCTGGGATTAAAAGGATCTCGATATACAAGAAGAAAGTCACTAGGTCCATTTACATTTTTATTTCACCATAAAATACATGAAGACAAATCTGGGTTCCCACGCTACCTGGAGAACCTGGAAATCAGGGAATTGTCTGGGAAAAAATATTGGCTCAAAAAGTCAGGGAAAACATGAATTTTCTTTAAAAAATCAGGGAATATTGAAATTTTATTTCGTAAGTCCGGGAATTTGGGTTTCTAAAATAAAATACTTTTTCCTCTGTGTTTGATCTTTCTCCGTATTTAACATTTCGTTTAGTTCACTCCCAAAGACCGAACTGTAGGTTAAAGGGGAAGGGGGTGAAACTAACGTATTTGGCAGAGCTCTCCGTCATTGAGCACTAGAAAAGGAATTCATTGCAGCCACGTGGGGAGGAAACCCCTACGGTGGCTATTAGGAAATGAAAAGGGTGCGTAGTGTTGGAGTGAGAGTGGAGCCTGTGGTGGGATTACGATGGAGTGACCAAAGCACTTCCTGCCCCATTCATGCCTTTGTTTGACTGCCAGACTGGGGATAAAAATGGTGAAAACTAACTTTTTCTATTCTTTATGAAACTGGCTGAAATTTTTACATACACCATAATTGGTTAACAGAAGCTGATCTCTAAAATTTCGTGTGAATCAGTAAAGAACTTTTGAAATTATCCTTTAAAATTTTTAATGGGATAAATCTTTAATGTAGCACTCTTACTGAGGGTTTCTGGTGAGCTTTGCCGTGCCTCAATGCGTTTTAGGCTGGGAGAGCTTACTGGTGAAGGGTCACTAAACGGGCTTTGAGCAGTCGCAATGACTGCGTGTGCCAACAGGAGCCAACTGAGTTATTGCCTTCTTTAACGTTCCGAGACTCTTTTGAAGTAAATGTTTATGTTTCACTGAATATGTTGCAGAATGCTTTTCATTCTTTTTTTACTGCTATTTAGAAAGAAGATGAAGTGTTTATATTCTATTTTTTTCCCCCTCTTTTCTCTTCAAGAAAAGATTTCGCTTCAATGTTTGACTTTTAAGTTTGCGTGCTAAATATTTCAATGACTACACTATTCCTTTTCAAGTGTTTTTTATTTTGATATTTATTATAACCGCATAATAAAGTTATGAATTCACTCTCCGTGAGAAACTTGCTATAGGATGACGAGCTTAAAATAATTTTTTTTAAGCTTTTATCCGATTCGCTTGAAATTTAAGGGGCCCGTTCCTGTTAGTGATTTATGGAGTTGATTAAAGGTTCAGTCAGTTTTGTGAAAAATCCGCAAAAACATATTTTCAACATTTTTTATTGCAGTCTCAGAACCCCATGTCGGATACTTCATTATCAAACCAAAGCCTCTATCACTGTCTTGCATGTCAAAACACTGCATTACAAGAGTTAAAGCTAGTTCAATATCCTGTTATGGAATTGCTTATTCACAAGTTTCTGCTCAGCTAACTAAAACAATATTTTAATATCTAGCATGCAAATCTGGGGAAGTATCTAATTAACCAGTATTTTTTCTCATTATATGTTGTTAAGCATATTTACAAAACGCTGTTGCAAACACCTAGAATTTTACTCAAAACCACCTGGAAAACCTGGAAAAGTCAGGGAATTTGATTTCACTAACTGAGTGGGAACCCTGCAAATGCAAAACACAACTAAAACTTTGAATACAAATAATTACTCCATTACACTTCCACATCAGTACTTCTACATTCTGCTACCACGCACAAACACTTTTTTTATTCTTACTTTGACTGTGGTTCTCATGTCACGTGAAATAAACAAACAGTTGATAGCATGCTGCAGTTGCAGTTCTGACTTCACATATTTAATACATTAAACAAATAATCACTAGCATGCTGGGTTTTTTTTCTGATTCCAAGTTCCAACATGTGTGTTAATTATCAGTTTTCACACTAAGATCTAAACATTTTCATGGTTTACTTCAGCCAGTCTGATCAAAAGCATTTAGACTTATAGTCAGGGTATTTTTTAAAAGATTTTTATCCTCTTGATTGTCAAGGGAAATGTTGACCAACTTCATCGCATGGGACAGCGAGCTGTCCATTTTACACAAGGTTGTTCCCTTTTTCTATGAACATATGCACCAGATGGTAGACAAACCTGCTGCCCATTTTGAAATCTAGCGAATTATTAGAAACTTCCAGGAAGTTATTTTAAAAGTAGCATCAGACAGGGAACCACTTAACTTTTGTGGCACATCTGGAGAAAAAGAGAGATGACTACTGATAGCACCCCCTACAAAAAGTATTAGTGTTCTGGAAATGGCTATTTTCATTTATGTATGATGACCTCACCTTTTTCTTTCTTAGATGTTTCTTGAAAGATGGTAGTGAAATGTGTGTATGTCTTACCTGTTATTTACTGATGGCTCCCTTTCTCTCTCTCTCTCTCTCTCACACACACACACACACACACACACACACACACTCTCTCTCTCTCTCTCTCTCTCTCTCTCTCTCTCTCTCTCTCTCTCTCTCTCTCTCTCTCTCTCTCTCTCTCTCTCTCTCTCACACATTCATCACTCTCTCCTCTCTCACACACACATTAGTACAAATTGTATATAAAGTTTTTCCACAGTACTTGGTAATTTACTGCTAAGTGCAAAATGTTTAAACTATCCCGTCTTTTAAGTAGTAGGGTGCTCTAATTCATGCTCCTGCCTCTGGGTCCAAAATCTTAAGTTGCACCACTGCCTTTCATACCCTTGGCTGGTTGGGCAACATCCACAGTTTCATACCCATGGCTGGTTGGGCAACATCCACAGTTTATTTGGGTATTAGGAGAAAAGTGCATATATGTACTGTACCTGCTGTGCTTTTATTGCTACAGATAGGGATGCTTTGGTATGGCAGTACATCACTCCTCTGTTGCATGCATTTGTTCAATATGCAATTCAAGGACTTTGTGCAGCATTGATATGCCCTCTTTATGTTTAAATCCCAATGTTGCTAAGAATGTCTGGTTTATGTTTGATTGACATGTGTCTAACATCTCATGACATTACTGTTGGATATATGTCTGCTACAAATGATTGATTCCAGATCTTGAATCTCTGTTTTGCTCTACATCTTGTGGAGCCCATACCACACTGTGTTTCTGATGTTATTGGTGTAAAAAATCTGTTATGGAGTCAGGGTGTTTTTTTTTTTGTTGTTTTTTTTTTAATGCTAATGTTTGTGTGTTTAGTAAACATTTGGAATTTTGAAAGAAAGCAGAAATGAGTTGGTATTTTGGATCTAGATTGTGATATGTAAAAGCTCTGCATCAGGCAGTAGAGCATGTGTACGAGTGAACGGTGTTTACTGGTTTATGTCATGGTAATATCCATATGTGGAGATAACTATATGCTGATTAGAGGTGGGAACAACAGTGATTTTCATGTTACAGTGACAACGATGACAATTCCTCTAAAGTAATAGTGACAAAATCACCTTTTATGACAGCAGCGATGGAGCTGTAAAGAAGCTGGAACCACAAGTCACCGTCTTATTTGTAGCGGTGACAGAATCACTGATTAACCTCTTAATCTCAGAGAACAACTTAGTAATATGTATGTAAATTTGCTGATATGACTGGGGTGACAAAGCATAACAGTGATAAAATTACAGTTACAATATGTTTGCATTGAATTCTTTGTTTACAAGTGAACGTTAAGTGAAAACCAAAACTATCTTGAGGGTGAGACAAGTGAGAGACTGAAAGAAAGCTCACATGCATAGCAACCTGTATCATGATTCAACAGAAAAGGAGACAAATTGTTTAGACATGGGGGCATGGTAACCAAAACCATGATGCAACAGTGATTTTGGACACCAAGCATTGCTTGGATTCTGCTAAATGGGGATATTCTTATCACTAAATTGGGAACTGTTATCTTTTGTCACTGGTCATAACAGTGATTATGATTTTTTAGTAACGGTTACAAAATGACACAATTTCTGACCCAATCTTCTAATGCTGATGATGCAGTCCTGTTGGCAGAAAGCAAAAGTGAGCTGCAGAGTATGTTGTCCTGAATGTATGAAGTTTGTATGAAATTCAAACTGGGTATAAATAACAGAAAACTTAAAGTTATGGTTTTTGAGAGAGCAACTGTGTTAGCACTGAATGCAAGATCAGTCTAAATGACACAAATATTGACCATGTGAAAGAATCTGTATATTTAGAAAGCATGTTTGACAAAGAGAACAAATTAGATAGTGAAATTAGTAGGTGACTTTATACATACATACATACATACATACATACATACATACATACATACATATCACTAAGCTGTTCTCTGAGATTCCGAGGTTAGCTCCAAAAAGAAATATTGGGTTGTCGGAAAAGTCATGACGTATTTTAGGCATGTTTTGCAAAGGTCATTTATTGATAGAAAGAACAAAGATTAATAAATGATATTATGCCTGTTTTGTTCTACGACCTTTTTGCCATCTGTCAGTGAGCTGCAGAATACCTCGTTCCTAGAAGGACCTGTCTTTCGTGGCGAAAAACTGTACAAGGTGCTGATTTACAGCCTCATTTGAATTGAACGTTATACCACGCAAGGACTGTTGAAGAGAGCGAAACAAGTAGAAGTCTGACGAGGCGCAAGGTCAGGCGAGTATGCTGGGTGTGGCAACACATCCCACCCAAGCTTCAATAATTTTGGCGGGTGATCGAACTTGTGTGTGGTCTCGCGTTGTCGTGATGGAACACAACACCTTTACGATGAACGAGCTCTTGACGTTTCTGGATGATGGATTCATTCAAACTGTCCAATTGCCGACAGTACACATTTGAATTGAATTGTTTGGTTCCGTGGTAGGAGCTCGAAAAATACGACACCTTTAAAATCCCACCACACCGAGACCAGCACCTTCCGCTGATGAATGTTTGCTTGGGATGTCGTTTGAGGCGAAGCAGCACGTCGGGACCAAGACCGTTTGCGCAGCACATTGTTGTACACAATCCACTTTTCATCACCAGTTATGAGTCACTTCAAAAAAGGATCATTTTCCTCATGTTTAATGAGCATATCGCAGATGTTTATATGCGCCGTCAATTGAGTTCTTCTTTGAGTTCTTGAGGAACTCACACATCGAGCTTGCTTACGTATCCCAGCTTCTTCAGGTGGTTGTGAACGCTTGAATGATGGATGTGCAATGCGTCTGCAATCTCTCGCGTCGTGTAACGTGGGTTTGACTCGATCGTCATCAACCTTGGTTGGCCTCCCGGACCGAGGAGCATCATTGAGGTCAAAATCACCAGCCTGGAATTTTGCCAACCACCGCTGGCACTGACGTTCTTGTAGAGCATTATCAGAGTACACTTTACGCAACTTTTCACTAGCTTGACACGCGTTCTTCCCTTTATGGATGTAAAACAGTAAAATATGGCGAAAATGCACAGTTTGGTCTTCCATCTTCAACTTGGTGTCAAATCTCCACAAATCGACCAAATCGATCACTATTCCTTTTGGACTGCAGCTAGAAGTGGCACCTGTCGAATGCCATAGTGATAACAGAGCTGTGCATGCCTCTAGTACTTTCAAAACCACCCAACCGCAATCGGGTGCCAAAATATGTCATGACTTTTCACAACCCAATACAAACTATTAGATATTTTTACTTACTGTTGTCATATCAAACTTCTCCATTTACAGTGATCTTGACGTACAACTTGGGCTTCCCTGATATCCATTACACCCCATATACAGATCTTTTATACTTCATACTCATAATCTTTTTCTCATGCAGACACTCCTGAATCTGATCCTCCCATGACTTTCTTAGCCTTCCTCTACCTTTCCTTCCTGCCACTGGAGCTAAAAAGAGTTTCTTAGTAAGCATCTCATCACTTGTTCTTTCAACATGGCCAAACCAACGAAGCATATTGGTCTCCACCTTGCTAACAACATTTTGCGTCACATCACACAACTGCAACACATTTTCATTCCTCACACAATCAGACCGTGTCTTGCCACCACCACCCCGTAAGTAACGCATTTCTTCAGCACACAAACGACTCCTATGTTTCTTCTGCAGTACCCAGGTTTCACTGCCATACATTAGAGTAGGAAAAATTACACTTTCATACACAGCCATGTGGGTCTCTCTAGGGCTCTCTGGAGAACCCATCAGTCCTGTGAAAACCTCCCAAAGCAACTATGACTTTCAATGAAAAATTAACTCCCCTACTAATTTCACCATCCAATTTGTTTCTCTCTGTCCAACATGCTTCCTAAATACACAAACTCACTCACCTGGTCAATCACAGTGCCGTTTATATTACATTACATTCAGTGCTACCAGTTCCTCTCTCAAACACCATAACTTTGGGTTTTCCCTTATTTATACTCAGTTTGAATTTCATGCAAACTTCGTACATCTGAGACAACATACTCTGCAAATCACTTTTGCTCTCTGCCAACAGGACAGTGTCATCAGCATACAGCAATCTGCACACACGCATATCACCAAGACATAAACCACTATCATCTATTTTGGCATCACACATGCATGCGCCCATAAATATATTAAACAGCCATGGTGACATTACAGAACCTTGTCTAACTCCTGCACCAATAGAAAACCATTTTGATAAAACACCATTCACTCGTACACAAGCTCTACTACCACCATACATGGCTTTTACACTATTAAGTAGATTCCCAGTAACACCATATTCATTCAATACCTTCCACAAAAGTGTCCTATTTACTTGGTCGCTTCTTTGAAAGTTGCAGCTGTTTTAGGAAGACTTCATGTGAATGATGGGTTCTCAACAAAAAAGTTCCAAATTGCTGTGTATGAAAGTGTAATTGTTCCTACTCTGATGTATGGTAGTGAAACCCGCGCAATGCAGAAAAGACATAGTTGTTTGTGTGTTGGAGAGATGGCATTACTTACAAGGGAGTTTGTGACAAGACACTTTCTGATCATGTGAGGGACAAAGATGTATTGCAGATGTGTACTGTGAAGCAGTATGTCATTATAAGTTGGAGATAAATATTCTTAGGTGTTTTTAGCCATGTTGAAAGAATGAGTTTCGAGATGCTTATTAAAAGAATTTGTTCTGCTTAAGTTGCAGGAAAGAAAGTAGAGGAAATTCAAGGAGATCATGAGAGCGCCAGATTAAGAAATGTCTGCTTGAGGGAAAGGTAATGAGTATGAAGTACAAAATGCAGGGTGCGCACGCGTGCTTGAAAACCTGGAAAGTCCTGGAAAATCATGATTACGTTTTCAAGGCCTGGAATATCCTGGAAAAACGGTATTTTTTTAATGCTGTCTTGAAAAGCCTTGAAATTTGAAATTAGTGCTTAAAAAAAATGCCCGTTTAGGAAATCGTGTTACTGACTGTTACCCCTTAATTTTTTTAAGTTCCTCTCCTCTGTTCTCAAAGAAACCGCCGGCTACAGTGGTGTTTCGGATGTGCCCAAATCCTAATTTGGCTGGGGGGGGGGGGAGCACTACTTCCAGTGCAATAAAATTGGATGATTACTAGCAGGTCTGTTAGGGAAGGGGAGCTTGATGCATTCTCTAGCCCTGAGCTTGATGTCCGTCCGACAACTACTGAGAGCAACAGAAGGGGAAAGAAGAGACATTTAGCATTTGCAAGGGGGTCGCGTGTTTACCATGTCAGCTGGCATCCACCAGTGAAGAGTATGCCTGAACAACACATTCATCTGCTCCTTGTTTATTGCATTAAGACCCCTGCTTCCGGCCCACCCCTCAAGAGACTTCGGCTACTTATGATAAAAAATAAGAAAACTATCTTTGCGAATTTTTCACAAAAGTGGCTGAAATTTTTACATTTACTATAATTGGATTACAGAAGCTCACTCCCAAAATTCCATTTGAATCGGTTTAAAACTTAAAAAGTTAGCATTGGAAATTTTTATTATGTGTGCCTCTTTAGACAGTGAGCCTTGAGCAGAAAGTGTTACCATAGCAACGGTTGATTGACAGCTGGGAGCGCTGATCCGAAGCCCTTGGTTGGGAAGAAAGCAAACACCTGTTTATCACTTCCACGGCTCAAAAGGACTAAGAGATATTTTCAGAAATCCATTTTCCGGAATTTTGAAAATAACACAGTAAAATTTTTACAGTGTTTAAAATACATCACAATAAAGTTCTAGTGCAAATTTCGCCGAATTCCGTTTGAAACTTTAGCAGATGCAAAAAAAAAAAAAAAAAAAAAATCTTCCGTTGCAAAAATCGGATTCAAAAAAGAAACTGCAATTATAAATTACGGGAAAAGCAAGCAAATTATTTTTTTTTAGATGCCATGGTTTATTTAAACAGAGTGATCCTTAAAATTTGTTTCTGTGATGATATGGACTCTATTTTAATTACAAACATACATTTTTATTCAGATGTCTGAGTTACTGTTTTAATAAAAAAATCTATAATTAAAAAGTTTTCAATGGATTTAGGCGAAATTCAGCAGATAAACGTATTTTTAGTAAATTGCAACGTTATGACGTAAATTTGGTCATTTTGTCGAAAATTGGGCAGCATTTTTTTTTTTTTTTACGTTTTCTCCTATAGTTAGGGTGAAGGAGGAAGACACTTCAGTGAGCTGCAGGTGGTGATTTATGGCGATGTGCCAAATGAATAGAAGCCGTTCCGTCAGGACATTCCAGAGGTTGAGTGTGCGTGGACGCGTGCTCCTGCTGTTTGAACTTAATCGGAATGTTTTCGGGAGGGGAGAAATATCCGTTTCAGCTTTACAGCTTTCAGGCTCCTTTTTTTTTTTTCTTGGTAATAAATAAAAACCATAGTTGCTGCATTCACCATTGATCCATATTCGCATCTCTTGAATATAAACAGCAGACAATCGGAAACATGGTGTTGGGTGGGTCTTGATGTTCTTCATTTGTATCTGCTGAATTTTGTTCTGTGGGAATACGGAATGAGTTATACTGTGAATACATACAAAACTACATATTTTTGAGCTGAAAAAATATGTCTACTTGTACACAGTAGCTAACGTGTGAACTCAGACGAAGACAATCAGACATATGGACGTCTGATTCCATAAAAAAATCAACCCATTTTATTATACACGACAGGTAAAAAAGAAAAAACATTACATGTTTTTAAACATTATAAAGGAAAGCGGATTTTTGAAACACCATGACTTGATGATATTAATTTCTGAAAGTTTTTTTTTTCGATTTTAATTTCTGAAATCTTTTTTTTTTTTTTTTTTCAATTACAATACACTGTAACATGATACCTGTGTGTTGTATCCCTTAGTTGTATGGCAGATTTTCAGTTGGCCGATATCCGCGATCGTAAGTGGTAGTTACATTGCTATTGTTGATGATGACAAGATAAATACTGGAGTAATGTAGAATGTTGCATAAAGTAAAATAAAATCGCCCCCTCCTCCCCCTTCGAACTTTTATGCGGTTATCATAGCTGATCAACCATTTCATTCCATGAACATCAGCACATTTCAATCATTTGACCATTGGGGGTCTGACGGAATTCAGCCGTGCTTAAGCGCCTAGCGCAACGAGAACATGCTAATTATGGACAGTTCTATTCCCTTCCCCCTATCATCCCTAATAATTGAGAGCGCATACTGTAGTTTCAAATATTCTGTGTATGAGCTAGTTTTCACGCTGTTCGTTATGTTTTTATTTTAGAAATTACTAACCCTTTCGAACTGTAGGTTGCAGAAACGTTTATGCTTTGGTTTTTTCCATTTGTCCGTACGATAATTCACGTAAAAGGGGTTAGATTTTGGCGAAATTTTAGTATGCTGTTAGGTACAACCTAGGAACCTACCCTGTTGAAAATGGTCGAAATTAAATTCAAAGGCATAGATATAAGAGCAGTATTCATTCTCCAAGCTTGAAGCCCTATGTCCACTCTCCAGCTGGGTAAGTATGAAAGATTTGAGACTTGGAGGAGGAGACCCAGTACAAAGTTTTGCTTCCCTCAGGCACTAAGTGTTTGTTAACATTTCCTTTCCTCTGGTTTGGAGCCCAGCTGTAAGAGGTGATGCTTTGTAACAGTCTTTTAGCACAACACTCTGTCTACTGATTGGCATACAGGTCATAAAACAGTAACTTCACTAAGTGTTGTTTCCTTGTTTTGAATGAAGACTAAATCAATGCCAAAGCATTTGCAACCCAGGCTGCCTAAAGGACAAAGCTAGGGGAGCAGGAAAGAACATAGCAGTAAGACCCCTTTTTCTTTAATTACTTAAAATCTGGCCTATAGTAATTGGTCACATGTGTAGCCCCTTACTCAGGGGAAATTCTCAATTTTTAGTTGTGTGGTTCCTGATCTTAGATATTTTTTTGGTTTTTATTTACTGTTTCAGTTGATTTACCCATTTTTTTCACCCCCCCCCCATTAAATATGGGTAAGTGTACTTTTAGTGATCTTTGGCTAATAAATCCTAAATATGCTGGATGGATTAAAAAAGATGAAAGCAATTGCCATGTTGCAAAATGCATTTTTATCCATTAAAATAATAGATGTTTCGAATATGGGGGAATCCGCTTTAAGAAGCCACATGAAAGGAAAAAAACATAGTATGTTGACAGAAAGCTGTAAAAATGTTCCACTAACTGTTGATAAATTGCTATGTGTATCAAGTGATAAACAAGTACAGCCTATTGCATCCACATCTAATCATCTGCATATTCCTCTTGAAAAAAATGCAACCATTAAAGCAGAAGCATTGTGGTGTTTAAAAGTGGTTAAATCCCATTACTCTTACAGGTCTTGTGCAGGTAATGATGTTTTATTCCGCCTAATGTTTTCTGACAGCAGAATTGCTGGAAACTTCCGCTGTGGCGAAAAAAATGTTCCTACATTTGTTGCTTTGGTTTGGCACCTCACTTTAAATCAGTGTTGGTTCAGGAAGTCAAAACTGAAAATGAAAATTTTGTGATTTTGTTTGACGAAAGTTTAAACAAGTTTAGTCAGTCAAAACAAATGGATATACATGTTCGTTTATGGGAAAAAGGAACAGTTTCAACCAGATATTTGTCATCAGTTTTTTTGGGTCATGCTAGTGCAGACATAATGATGGAAAAATTTCTTGAATGCATGGCGTGCCTCCCACTGTGTAACATTGTGCAGTTATCAATGGATGGACCCAATGTTAATTGGAAGTTTTTTGATATGTTGCAATCAACACTTAGTGCTGACTCAAATGTCCAACTCCTAAACACAGGGAGCTGTGGACTTCACATTGTAAACAATGCCTTTCGACATGGAGCCTCAGCAACAGGGTGGGAAATTCAAAAGTTGCTTTCATCATTATTTAGGCTTTTAAAGATTCACCTGCAAGGAGGAAGATTTTTCTAAAATAATTTTAGCCAGTAAGATGCCATTAAAATTCTGCCCACACAGGTGGCTAGAAAATACTCCTGCCTGCGAGCGAGCATTAGAAATTTGGGCAGACATTGAAAATTATGTTAACCAAGTTGAAAAGAAGTGCATCAAGAATCCCCACACTGTATCATTTGATGCTATCAAAACTTTCACTAAAGATCCTTTTGTTTTGGCTAAACTGCATTTCTTCAATTCAGTTTCAAAACAGCTGGTACCATTTCTCAAGGCATATCAGTCAGATAAGCCAATGATGCCTTTTATGGCCACAGATCTTGAAAAGATGCTAAGAAATATGATGAATCGCTTTGTTAAAAGAACCGTAATGGCAGAAGCTAACTCTGCCTTAAAGCTGTTACAAGTAGACCTTACAGATGCATCTCAGTGTTGTCACTATAAAGAAATTGATGTTGGGTTTCAAACAGAGAAGGTATTGAAAGAATTAAGTGCTAAGAACATTAGTGAACGCAAACTTATGGAGTTTAGAATGGAATGCCGAATATTTTTGCAAAAGCTAGTTGTGAAGCTATTGGAAAAATCCACTTAAGTACTCCCTTGTTCGCCACATGAAGTGTTTAGATCCTCGGTTGATGTCAAAAAATAGTGAGACTTGTATTAAGAATCTAACATCCATTCTCACACTTCTTGTTGATGCTCATAGAATACAACCAGAATTATGTGATGGTGTAATATGGCAGTTTAAGGAATTTGTGACCAGTGTTGCAGCAGTAAAATCTTCATTCATAAACTTTGATCCAGAAGATAAACAACAAAGAGTAGACACATTATTGTATGAGTACATGTCTTCTACTAAAGCTTTTAGTGAACTGTGGAAAGTTGTGAAACTTCTTTTACTGTTGTCACATGGGCAAGCTTCTGTTGAGAGGGGTTTTTCAGTCAATAAGGAGCTCATTGTAGAAAACATGAGAGAGGAGTCAATTGTAGCACAGAGAATTATTTATGATCATATATCCTATGTAGGTGGTATTGATAAGGTAAATATCTCAAAATCCCTTCTGTTATCAGTTAGAGCTGCAAGGCAAAAATACATACATTATTTGGATGATAAGTCCAAAGAAAAGGAAAAAGCATCCATATGTGGAAAAAGGAAAGCTATTTTAGATGAAATTGATAGCATAGAAAAGAAAAGGGAACTCATTGAAGGAGAAGTCAAAGAATTGCTTAACTCTGCTGATGATTTAACTTTAAAAGCTGAAACTACAAATAACATTACATACATTGTAAAATCTAATAGCTTTAGAAAAACTGCTCATGAGAAAAGAGCAGTACTTAAAAAATGGATATGGAACTTGAAACCAAAGTCAGCAATCTTAAATCTGTATAACCATCCATTGATACTCCATATTTGTGGTATCTTCCAAGCATATAGAGAATTAATACTAAAACATAAAATTTTTATATTTGTACAATTTACAATAGAAATGAACTTTTTTTTCTTTGAAGCATGTTGAACTTCAAACCAGTTTTGATCTTATATCTTCATAATTATTTAGTGTTTTTCATATGAAGTTCATGTAAATAGACTAATGAACTCTTCTGTTCCAAAAACTTATAACTTTCTGCAACTAACTTCCACAATTGGGCTTCTTATTGGACTAAAACTTTGGTAAGTAATATAAAACCTTGTATATACTTGTACAGTAAATACTCATGGGCTCCTAAAACATATTTTTGCTGTACATTTTACTATGAATTTGTGGCCAAAACAATTCAATCAATTGTCCTTAATGCATTGATCAGATTTTGGTTTATATAACTGACAAACTTCAATTTTTTTAAAAAAGCTTTTAAAAACTTAATTCATATAATTGTCTTATGTTTTGGGAATTGAACCAAAAGTGGTTATTCTGATTCTGGTTATGATTGAAGCTTAACTGGAGGTAGAGATTCCTTATGCTCATCATTTTTCATTTATGTAAAATACTTAAGAATATCCTAATTTATACCAATAAAAAAACTGAAATTGTTTTATGTTTAAGGTTTTTATAAATAGTTTAGCTAGTTCCACATTTTGGGGTAGCACTTCATAAATTTAGTTTAGCAGTGATTTTGATTTAAAAAAAGTAAATTGAGGCAATCTTGTTTGATATGAAAAATAATTTTTGGAAAGTAATATGAGGCAAGTGTACTGGTAGACATAAAGGTGGTTAGATTCTTTTGGGTTGGGTGGTGGGCCAGGACTTTCTGACTTCTATGATGAAACTTATTTGAAATTTGTTGCCATGTTCCTAAAATTACACTTTCTGTTTTAAACTTTATTGTTCACCTTTCTATGATCGTCCACTCCCGAATCATTTCTTGAGGTGCATAGTGATTCCGTGGCTTATGCTTTTTGATTTAACATAACTGTACTACAATTGGATGAAATTTTCCTCAAGTCTGGAACATATTCTGTCTAGTAATTAAGATTTTCATTGCCTTCAAAAGTCACATCCCAATATGCATCCACCAGTGGCAGTCATTGGGAATGTTAAAAAGAAAAAAAAAATCATTCCCATGTATGGAAACACTTTTTATCAGAGCTAGAATCCACCTGTGGGCATAACAGGCACATGTCCCATTTCAAAAAGGGGGGGGGGGGTGAGTAAGTAGATAAGTGCTTTGCTTTGTCTCACGTTTCTTGTTTTCAGACATCACACTTTTTCACTTATGGATTTGCAACTGCACGTTTTGTCTTACATTGGCCCGAACTTTTCAGTGATCCACACAGCAGTACTTCAGAACTGCTGTTTGTGATGTACTCTGACAGGCAAGCACCCCATCTCCCCTTATGGGTCCTCCATGTTTTACCACCGTGTTTTTTTTTTTTTTTTTTGGAGGAAATAAATCTCAGAGATTTTTTACCAGTCCTCTGTTAGACGTGCGCCCTCCCCATTCTTAAATTCTGAATCTGCCCTCACTTTGTTTTATAATAATTTCAGTTGTTATCAATAATAGTCTGATTACATGGAAGATAGTGCAGAATAGTGATGCAGCTAAAATGACTGATTGAATTAATCATTTTCTGATTGAGGGAAAGGATTTTCTGAATAGCCTTGTGGTAATTGCATCATGATTCAATTAAGCATTATTGGGTAATTCGCCAATTAAAAACATTAAAAAGAAATGTAATGGGTAAAAAAGCACACTCACCCATTTGCATCTTTCATCATTTTTATTACTTAAAACTGAAATTGCTTTTAAAAACTAATTTGAGCATGATACTGTAAAGCGTAGTAATCATCCTGGAATTTTTTGTATATGGCCTGGAAAAGGCCTGGAAAGTCCTTGAATTTTTTCCCCCAAAAAGAGTACGAACCCTGAAAATGTCTTGTGTGAAATGTGTAGTGGATGAGAGTGAAGCTCGAGTTATGTGCCAAGATTGGTGTAAATGGCGACGTTTAGTACATTAACAATATGATACATCAACAGTAAGTAAATTTTAGCACCAGCAGTTTTAAACTTTAATCTTGAAGAATAGCTTAGTGATGTTTATTTATGTATGTAGGGTTAACCTGATCATAGTTATAAAAAATCTTAAAAACATCTTTTAAAAACAATGTAAAGAACACCCTGAAAAGCAAAAAAATTATCAGTGAGGAGAAAGGGGGGGGGTCCGTCAACAGCAGGTAGTTCCCGTTGATCATTCCACCTTACAGTTTCGGAGTATAACCAAGTAAGTCTAGAGTCTTTTGGCCACTGCCATGCAGAACTAGCTGGTACCTCAATGATATTTATATTGAAATGTAATTTTATATCAGCTCCTGTTATTAATAGAAGCACTTGGTGCTGTCATCTGTTGCCCAGTAGTGAACCCTTGAAGTGCCAGCTCATCTTCAAATGAAGATGTATTGCAGATGTGTACTTAATGTGAAACAAAATGTTGTAAGGTGGAGATAAATATTTTGAAGTGGTTTGGCTATGTTGAAAGAATGGATGATGATGCTCACTAAGCAGGAAAGAAAGGTAGAGAGCCACATTTAGAAATGCCTATAAAAGATAATTAGTATGAAATACAAAAAGTTTTGTTTGAGAAGTGTTATGAATATCAGTGAAGCTACAGTTGTTTATCAAGATCACTGTAAATAGCGACATTTGATACACCTCCAGTGGGTTAAAATCTAACTCCATCAATAACTGGTTTGGAAGGTGATCTTGCTTAAGCTAACCTCTGAAACTCAGGGAATAGCTTAGGGATAAAAATGTTAGCAATGATGTGCATAAGATAGTTGGAGAATTCTGTCAAATTTGCATGTATTATAGTTGCTGACACACAGCAGTCAGTGAAGTACACTCGTGCTAAAGGGAAATGCTTGAGAGTTTGTACCTACAGCAACACACGCTATGACTAGAAAAGAGCTTCTGAGACATTGATGCAGAGCAGCTCAAAAGTAATTTTATTAAACTTCATTTAAAAGCTAAATGCCTTATTTAATCACACAGTGTGTTTAAAAAAAACAGGGTTTCCACAGTCCTAATAAATCCTTAAAGCCCTAAAAAAAGTGGTTATTTTTCTAGGGCACTTAGAAGTCAGTGTCAGCTGAAAGTCCATGGGAGATCATAGGGCAGTGTGAGATAAATAATTTGCTGAAAAAAGTGAAGGACCATGGGCTAAATTAAACACATCCAGCAGATTCCACCCAACAAGCTCCATCACCATCTCTTGGTACTGATATTTCACTCTTGTATTTCTCCTTTTAAGAAGGTCCGTAGGAGAGCATGGGGCAGTGTGAGATGGCTGAAAAAAATGAAGGACCATGGGCTAAATTAACAGGGTGCGCACGCGTGCTTGAAAACCTGGAAAGTCCTGGAAAATCAAGATTACGTTTTCAAGGCCTGGAATATCCTGGAAAAACGGTGTTTTTTTAATGCCGTCTTGAAAAGCCTTAAAATTTGAAATTAGTGCTTAAAAAAATGCCCTTTTAGGAAATCGTGTTACTGTTACCCCTTCATTTTTTAAAGTTCCTTTTCTCTGTTCTCAAAGAAACCACCGGCAGCGGTTTCCGATGTGCACCAAATCCTAATTTGGCTGGGGGTAAAAAAAGAAAAAAGGCACTACTTCCAGTGCAATAAAATTGGACGATTACTATAGGTCAAAGGGGAGCTTGAAGTCCGTCCGACAACTGAGAACAGAAGGGGAAAGAAGAGGCATCTAGCATTTGCAGGGGGTCGCGTATGTACCAAGTCAGCTGGCATCCACCAGTGAGGAGTATGCCTGAACAACACATTCATCTTCTTCTTGTTTATGTGCATGCCACCCTCCCTCCCCTCAAGAGACTTCCGCTACTTATGATAAAAAATAAGAAAACTATCTTTGCGAATTTTTCACGAAAGTGGCTGAAATTTTTACATTCACTGTAATTGGATTGTAGAAGCTCACTTCCAAAATTCCAATTGAATCGGTTTAAAACTTTAAAAGTTAGCATTGGTAATTTTTATTATGGACAAGTATGTGTGCCTCTTTGGACAGAGTGAGCCTCCAGCAGAAAGGGTGTTACCATAGCAACGGTTGATTGACAGCTGGGAGCGCTGATCTGAAGCCCTTGGTTGGGAAGAAAGCAAACACCTGTTTATCACTTCCACAGCTCAAAAGGACTAGGAGAATATTTTCAGAAATCCATTTTTCCGAATTTTGGAAATAACACAGTAAAATTTTTACAGTAGTTAAGATACATCACAATAAAGTTCTAGTGCAAATTTCGCCAAATTCCGTTAGGAACTTTAGCAGATGCAAAAAAAAAGAAAAAAAAATCCGTTGCGTAATCGGATTGAAAAAAAGAAACAGTAATTATAAATTACGGGAAAAGCAAGTGAATTATTTTTTTTAGATGCCATGGTTTATTTAAACAGAGTGATCCTTAAATTTTTTTCTGTGATGATATGGACTCTATTTGAATTACAAACATACGTTTTTATTCAGACGTCTGAGTTACTGTTTTAATAAAAAAATCATCTATAATTTAAAAGTTTTCAATGGATTTAAGCAATATTCAGCAGATAAACAAACGTATTTTAGTAAATTGCAACATCATGACGCAAATTTGGTAATTTAATTTTGTCGAAAATTGGGGAGCATTTTTTTTTTTTTTACATTTTCTATTATAGTTAAAGTGAAAGAGGAAGGGTGCAACTTGACAGTTCAGTGAGCTGCAGGTGGTGATCTGGCAATGTGCCAAATGAAAAGAAGCCATTCCACCAGGTCATTCCAAAGGTTGTGTGTGTGTGGACGCGTCCTCCTGCTGTTTGATCTTAATCGGAATGTTTTTGTGCATGGGGGGGGGGGGGGTCGAGAGAAATATCCGTTTCAGCTTTACAGCTTTGACGGCTCTTTTTTTTTTCTTGGTAATAAATAAAAATCATAGTTGCTGCATTCACTCATTGATCCATGTTTGCATTTCTTGAATATAAACAGCAGACAATCAGAAACATAGTGTTGGGCGGATCTTGATGATCTTCATTTTGCATATGCTGAATTCAGTTCTGTGTGAATAAGGAATGACTTATACTGTGAATATATACAAAACTACATATTTTTGAGCTGAAAAAATAGGTCTACTTGTACACAGTAGCTAACGTGTGAACAACTCAGATGAAGACAATCAGACATACGGACGTCTGATTTTTTTATTTACACTACAGGTAAAAAAGCAAAAACATGTTTTTAAACGTTATAAAGGAAAACCGATTTTTGAAACGCATGACTTGATAATCTTAATTTCTGAAAGTTTCTTTTTTCCACATCCTTTTTTTTTCAATTACAATACACTAACAGGATACTGTGTGTTATATCACTTAGAGATATGGCAGATTTTCGATTGCTGATATCCGCGATCGTAAGCGGTAGTTGCATTGCGATTGTTGATGATGACAAGATAAATACTGGAGTGATGTAAAATGTTGCATAAACTAAAAAAAAAAACAAAAAAAACCAAGTCCTTCCCCCCCGAACTTTTATGCGGTCATCATAGCTGATCAACCATTTCATTCCATGAACATCAGCACATTTCAATCATTTGAACATTGGGGGTATCTAAAGGAATTCAGCTGTGCTTAAACGCCCTAGCGCAACGAAAACATGCTAATTTTGGACAGTTCTATTCCCTTCCCCTCTACCATCCCTAATAATTGAGAGTGCATACATTGAGAGTGTTTCAAATATTCTATTTATGAGCTAGTTTTCGCACTGTTCGTTATGCTTTTATTTTCGAAATTCCTAACACTTTTGAACTATGGTTGCAGAAACGTTTATGCTTTGGGTTTGTCTGTAGGATAATTCGCATGAAAGCGGTTGAATTTCGGCGAAATTTTAGTATGCTGTTGGGTACAACCTGGAAACCTGCCCTCTTGAAAAAGGTCGAAATTAAATTTAAAGGCCAAGACATAAGAGCAGTATTTGTTCTCCAAGCTTAGGAATGTTAACTCACATAAAATCTGTTTGATTGCAACAAAGTTTTGGTATGTTATCAGGGAGGAGAAACCTACCCTTGTAGAAAATGGTCCAACTTTAATTCAAAGGTCGGGGCATGAGAACAGAATTTATTCTTTATGGTCTTGTGCTTGATAAACTTGATCCATTTGCATAAAGCACATTCATCCATTTGCATCTTTCATCATTTTTATTACATAAAACTGAAATTACTTTAAAAAAATAATTTGAACATGATACTGTAAAGCGTAATAATCATCCTGGAATTTTTTTGTATATGTCCTGGAAAAGGCCTGGAAAGTCCTTGAATTTTTTTCCCCCAAAAGTGTACGAACCCTGATTAAACACAGCCAGCAGATTCCACCCAACAAGCTCCATCACCATCTCTTGGTACTGATATTTCACTCTTGTATTTCTCCTTTTAAGAAGGTCCGTAGGAGAGCATGGGGCAGTGTGAGATAAGTAATTGGCTGAAAAAAGTGAAGGACCCTGGGCTAAATTAAACACAGCCAGCAGATTCCACCCAACAAGCTCCATCACCATCTCTTGGTACTGATATTTCACTCTTGTATTTCTCCTTTGAAGAAGGTCCGTAGGAGAGCATGGGGCAGTGTGAGATAAGTAATTGGCTGAAAAAAGTGAAGGACCCTGGGCTAAATTAAACACAGCCAGCAGATTCCACCCAACAAGCTCCATCACCATCTCTTGGTACTGATATTTCACTCTTGTATTTCTCCTTTTAAGAAGGTCCATAGGAGAGCATGGGGCAGTGTGAGATAAGTAATTGGCTGAAAAGAGTGAAGGACCATGGGCTAAATTAAATACAGCCAGCAGATTCCATCCAACAAGCTCCATCACCATCTCTTGGTACTGATATTTCACTCTTGTATTTCTCCTTTTAAGAAGGTCCATGGGAGAGCATGGGGCAGTGTAAGATAAGTAATTGGCTGAAAAAGGTGAAAGACCATGGGCTAAATTAAACACAGCCAGCAGATTCCACCCAACAAGCTCCATCACCATCTCTTGGTACTGATATTTCACTCATGTATTTCCCCTTTTAAGAAGGTCCATGGGAGAGCATGGGGCAGTGTGAGATAAGTAATTGGCTGAAAAGAGTGAAGGACCATGGGCTAAATTAAATACAGCCAGCAGATTCCATCCAACAAGCTCCATCACCATCTCTTGGTACTGATATTTCACTCTTGTATTTCTCCTTTTAAGAAGGTCCATGGGAGAGCATGGGGCAGTGTAAGATAAGTAATTGGCTGAAAAAGGTGAAAGACCATGGGCTAAATTAAACACAGCCAGCAGATTCCACCCAACAAGCTCCATCACCATCTCTTGGTACTGATATTTCACTCATGTATTTCCCCTTTTAAGAAGGTCCATGGGAGAGCATGGGGCAGTGTGAGATAAGTAATTGGCTGAAAAAGGTGAAGGACCATGGGCTAAATTAAACACAGCCAGCAGATTCCACCCAACAAGCCCCATCACCATCTCTTGGTACTGATATTTCACTGCGTGTATTTCCCCTTTTAAGAAGGTCCATGGGAGAGCATGGGGCAGTGTGAGATAAGTAATTGGCTGAAAAAGGTGAAGGACCATAGGCTAAATTAAACACATCCAGCAGATTCCACCCAACAAGCCCCATCACCATCTCTTGGTACTGATATTTCACTCATGTATTTCTCCTTTTAAGAAGGTCCATGGGAGAGCATGGGGCAGTGTGAGATAAGTAATTGGCTGAAAAAGGTGAAGGACCATGGGCTAAATTAAACACAGCCAGCAGATTCCACCCAACAAGCTCCATCACCATCTTTTAGTACTGATATTTCACTCTTGTATTTTCCCTTTAAGAAGGTCCATGGGAGATCATGGGGCAGTGTGAGATAAGTAATTTGCTGAAAAAAGTGAAGGACCATGGGCTAAATTAAACACATCCAGCAGATTCCACCCAACAAGCTCCATCACCATCTCTTGGTACTGATATTTCACTCTTGTATTTCTCCTTTTAAGAAGGTCCGTAGGAGAGCATGGGGCAGTGTGAGATAAGTAATTGGCTGAAAAAAGTGAAGGACCATGGGCTAAATTAAACACATCCAGCAGATTCCACCCAACAAGCTCCATCACCATCTCTTGGTACTGATATTTCACTCTTGTATTTCTCCTTTTAAGAAGGTCCGTAGGAGAGCATGGGGCAGTGTGAGATAAGTAATTGGCTGAAAAAAGTGAAGGACCATGGGCTAAATTAAACACAGCCAGCAGATTCCACCCAACAAGCCCCATCACCATCTCTTGGTACTGATATTTCACTCGTGTATTTCCCCTTTTAAGAAGGTCCATGGGAGAGCATGGGGCAGTGTGAGATAAGTAATTGGCTGAAAAAGGTGAAGGACCATAGGCTAAATTAAACACATCCAGCAGATTCCACCCAACAAGCCCCATCACCATCTCTTGGTACTGATATTTCACTCATGTATTTCTCCTTTTAAGAAGGTCCATGGGAGAGCATGGGGCAGTGTGAGATAAGTAATTGGCTGAAAAAGGTGAAGGACCATGGGCTAAATTAAACACAGCCAGCAGATTCCACCCAACAAGCTCCATCACCATCTTTTAGTACTGATATTTCACTCTTGTATTTTCCCTTTTAAGAAGGTCCATGGGAGATCATGGGGCAGTGTGAGATAAGTAATTTGCTGAAAAAAGTGAAGGACCATGGGCTAAATTAAACACATCCAGCATAATCCACCCAACAAGCCCCATCACCATCTCTTGGTACTGATATTTCACTTTTGCATTTCTTCTTTTGGTATATACAAACTACAATTATGCAGTTATATCATGGGGAAATTAGGTACAAAACTAAATTCTTGGTCACATTATTTTGACTTTGGTTTTGCAATTTGTTCCATAGATGATTATGTACAAAATTGAAATCTTGAACTCATAACTTTAACTATACTTTTACAATTTACATACTCTTCTTTATTATAAGCATTGTTATTACTCTCTCAGATGGGAAAACTAATTTCACCAGCAGAACTGTCTTTTGAATTGCATAAATTCTAATTTATTACATCCAGAAACTTAAATCATGCGGGAAAATATTGCAAACTTCATCATCATACTTGAATTTGCATAGTTGCAAGTCATAAGTAAAAGTATATTTGTGGATATGTCATTGTTGCCTACGTGCAATTGGTAGTCCTTAAAAGAAATGGGGGCAGGGGGAGGCTAGTTTTCTTATAAAAGTGCTAATTTTTTGTTGGAGAAAAAGAGTGGAAACCCTGAAAATGCTGTTGGACAGAAGTGTGTATGATACTTGGTGTAGTTTCCTTTTATAAGTGCTTAGTTTAAAATAATTTATCTATGTTCTTATAAAAATGGTTAAACAGTGTACACTGCTATTGTAAACAGAAATTAATCCTCTCATTTTAATAAACTTCTCTAGAAGTGTGAGAATTAAAAAAAAAGTAAGTGATGTTTTTTTTAAAAGATTAGCACAGCTTTGGTCACTTTCTGTTCACCATTTTGCTGAAAACAGAGTGTAAAAGAAAATTAAACAAAAGTGTTTTGAAAAACACAATTTTGCTGTATTAGACATTTTTTATACTGAAGGACTCCACCACACCAGATTAACAGGTGCATTGGATGCCTTTGTGTTAAGGTTGTGTACTTTGATAATTCATTGCCTGAAATTATTTGAAATGATATTTATATCTTTCTCCGTTTTGTAGTTTCCGTTGATGAAAAGAGCAGTCTTTCAAATGAACATGGTAAGCCTTCCTTATGCATGTAACCAGTAAATTTTGAGATGCAAACTGATTTTTTCTAGGACAAAAATTTATTGAGAAACAATTTTAATGCAAAAATCTTGTAATCTTTGTTGTGTCATATCATAAATATGGAGGTTTAACTTAAAATCTTAGCACCGTGTGATGAAAAAAATTGTGTTGCATTCATGGTGTTGTTCTTGTAACATTACTAATTTTCACCTATGCCTTGAAAGAGACATAAACCAGTAAAGTCAATATAGGGCTTGCCTTAGTTGAATTAGTAGCATTAAAATGATTCAGGTGCCTACTTGTCAGACGCATTTAAAATTCCAGATTAAAACATATCCTTGTGATTCATAAATCTTCACATAATTTTTTAATGAATTCCCGTCTTAAATTGATACAGAATAAGCATTTATCAAATTTAATACCTGTGTCTGTATTTCAAAAGTCAATCCATTTTTTAGCACATTTTTTGTAAAAAAGATTGTGCTTATGTTATCGGTTTGTCCGTCTGTACCCACGGTATCTCTGCAACTATTAGTCAGATTTTAAAAAAAAATTTGCATTCGAAAACTTGAAATATGCGAATGATGATCCTTCATTTCGGGTTTTTTTTTTTTTTTACGATGTACAATTTCGCCGCTAGAGGGCGTAAATGCAGATGATGTCGAATTCAAAAATACGTTTTTATTCCACATATTTGCTTCTAAACATTCGATTGAAAAAAATCTTTTATCTTTCGATTACATTTATTTCGAAGAGTATTTTGGATATAGTTTCTTTTTCAAATTATGCATAGATTTTCCGCTAGAGCGTAAAAGTAAATTGCATTTTTTCCGATAACTATTCTTCTAAAACTCCGATTTGAAATATATTTTTTCAGCAGATACATCTCCTGATGCACAATCTTTTGCATATAATTTCGAATTTTTGGTAAACAATACTTTGGCCACCAGGGGGTGCAAGTGTTAATTTTTCCTTCTGATGTATTTGCCATAAAATCTGAGCTTCTAAAATATCGATTGAAAAAATTCTTTAGGTGACTGATGCCACTCACATCGATAAACCTTTTCGGAATATTTTCTTCCTAAAATATTCCACAGTTTCTCCGCCAGGGGGCGTAGATGTATATCTTATTTTTGTCAATATCTCGACTTCTAGGAATCCGATTTTAAAAATTCCTTCTTTGTTGGATAGTGTTTTTCGTGTGACATGTTTTTCATATAATTTCAAAATTTTCAAGTAATTCATAGACTTTCCACTAGGGGGCGTAAAGGTAAATTGTGTTTTCCCCTATATCTCTGCTTCTAAATCTCCGATCTGAAAAATTCTTTCTGCACCGGATACAGCTCCTGATGAGAAATCGTTTGCACATAATTTCTAATTTTTGTAAAAAAAAATGGTTTGGCCACCAGGGGGCGTAAACAAAATATGAGCTTCTAAATTCTCGATTGAAAATAACGTCGTTTGTAGACCGATGCTACTCATGCCGACAAACTTTTTAGAAACATTTTCTTCTTATAATAGTGCACGGTTTCTACGCCAGGGGGCGTAGATGTATATCGTATTTTTATCAATATCTCGACTTCTAGGAGTCCGATTTGAAAAATTCCTTCTTTGTTGGATAGTGTTTTCCGTGTGACATGTTTTTCATATAATTTCAAAGTTTTCAAGTAATTCATAGACTTTCCGCTAAGGGGCATAAAGGTAAATTGCGTTTTCCCCTATATCTATCTCTGCTTCTAAATCTCCGATCTGAAAAATTCTTTCTGCACCGGATACAGCTCCTGATGGGAAATCGTTTGCACATAATTTCTAAATTTTGTAAAAAAAAAATGGTTTGGCAACCAAGGGGCGTAAACCTAAGCTTCTGATGTATTTGCAGCAAAATATGAGCTTCTAAATTCTCGATTGAAAATAACGTCGTTTGTAGACCGATACTACTCATGCCGACAAACTTTTTAGAAACATTTTCTTCTTATGATAGTGCACGGTTTCTACGCCAGGGAGCGTAGATGTATATCTTATTTTTGTCAATATCTCGACTTACTAGGAGTCCGATTTGAAAAATTCCTTCTTTGTTGGATGGCGTTTCCGATGCGAAATGTTTTTCCTATAAATTCAAAATTTTCAAGTAAATCGTGGAGTTTCCGCTAGGCGCACAATGGTAAATTGCGTTTCTGCTCCTAAAACTCCGATTTGAAAAATTCTTCCTGTATCACATACAAGACCTGACGGAAAATATTTTTCATGTAATTTCTAATGTTTGGTAAAGAATGGTTTGGCCACTAGAGGTCATAAGTGTTAATTTCTACTTCTGATGTATTTGTAGCAAAATCTGGGCTCCTGAAAACTCGACTAAAATTTTTTTCTTGGACCGATACCGCTCATATGGATAAACCTTTTGTGAATACTTTCTTCCTAAAATAACACATGGGTTTCCCACCAAGGGACGTAAAGTCACGTCTTATTTTTGTCGATAACTTTGTTTCTAAGAGTTCGTAAGCTTATGATTCCGTTTACAGCAATATCTGAGGGATTAAAGACCCCATTGAAAAACTTCTTTCTTCCGTCAGATACTATTGTTTTCCATACCGGTTCCATTGACTTTGAATAGCTTTGATAAATTTAATTTGCGTCAGAACGGATTCAAAAGACGTGCTTATTACACCCGAAAATTCGGTGTCATCTTTTTTGTTTAATGATTTGTAAAGAAATATGAAAATGAAGTACAGCAGAACCTCTGTTGAATGAAATTGTATGGTGATGACCAAAATATCCTGTGACAACCAAATATGGTGATATATACATATGGTTATTTTTCAGGTAGAACCATTTAATGGTGGTTTTAACTGTTGTAACTTTTTACATGTTATATTTCCTTTGAGTGAAAAGCAATTTCTCAGTTGGAAGTTATTAATATTCACTGCAAATAAATATCGCAGTAATCGAATGTGATTCAAAGAAAAATCTTTCACGTACCTCTCGGTTGTAGGTGGTCGATGTTGAAATCTTTGCACTGTTGTTCTCATCAGGTTCTTCGGTGTAGGCTTTTTTTAAGTTAGTCCACACGTTTTCTTGAGTAGGATATACTTTTCTGTTTTAGTTGAATTACGGGAGGCACATGAAGACAAAAGAGATGTGAAAATTACGTTGGAAAACTTGAAAAATGGAAAAATGGATCACTCGTAAAAATATTCGCATGAGGAATTGCAATCACCAAAAAACTTCGTCAGACTTCTTGGATTTATTGTCTGATGCATTTCGGCAGATCTGTCTGCCATCTTCTGGGACCCCTGATCGTCCGTTCTCTCTGCAGTTTACGTTGAATATGCCACGTGCTCAGTTTGGGAATCTTTGTGTGTTATACGTCATCAGATGTGTTGTGTTGCCACTCCTGTGATTTGAAGACTCAGGAATTTTTTTTTTTTTTTTGTTAATTTTTTCTGTTCTGTTTGCCTTCCCATTTTATAATAATTCCTGAGTCTTCAAATCACAGGAGTGGCAATGCAACACATCCGATGATGTATAACACACAAAGATTCACAAACTGAGCACGTCGCATATTCAACGTAAACTGCAGAGAGAACGGACGATCAGGGGTCCCAGAAGATGGCAGACAGATCTGCCGAAATGCATCTGACAATACATCCAAGAAGTCTGATGAAGTTTTTTGGTGATTGCAATTCCTCGTGCGAATATTTTTACGAGTGATCCATTTTTCAAGTTTTCCAACATAATTTTCACATCTCCTTTTTGTCTTCATGTGCTACCCGTAATTCAACTAAAAAAGAAAAGTATAGCCTACTCAAGAAAACGTGTGGACTAACTTAAAAAAAGCCTACACCCAAGAACCTGATGAGAACAGCAGTGCGAAGATTTCAACATCGACCACCTACAACCGAGAGGTACATGAAAGATTTTTCCTTGAATCACATTCGATTACCGCGATATTTATTTGCAGTGAATATTAATAACTTCCAACTGAGAAATTGCTTTTCACTCAAAGGAAATATAACATGTAAAAAGTTACAGCAGTTAAAACCACCATTAAATGGTTCTACCTGAAAAAATAACGTATAGAAAACATGTTTTTTTTTAATCTCAATACATCGAGAAATATGTGTGTAACATATGATTACTTGTGTGATATATAATATCTTGTGACAACCAACATGTAATGACCACATGGTGATGACCAAATATTCTATGCAGTTGAACCCGGATATAACAAATTGCTTATTTCGAACTTTTGAAAATCACGATCAAAATGGCCTGAAAATAACATGTGAAGCATTTTCCTATATCAAACAAGTTGAAGCAGCCTTACTGTGTATATATCAAATTTTTCGAATAAAACTCCCAAATTTTCCCAGAAACAAATCTTGTCAAGCAGGATCACTTTTTCTTTCAGTGTAAGTGGGAATTCCCTTTGGCAAATTCCTGATGCTTCCAAACTAGAAGCAGTCTTTTTCTTTCATTGTTCAAGAGACCCTCTCTTTTCTGAACTTTTCAACAGGATGACCCCCCCCCCCCGCCTACCTCCTCTGTAGCACACTGAGGCAAAAAGGAAAGAAGGGCGACTTTGTGATCTTTTGCCTAGGTTGATAAGAGAGAAAGCTGCCGTAGGGTGGACAATTGAGGGTACCGGATACACTTTGATGGACAAAATCAAATAAGTTGAAAACAACATTTTGACAAATGCAATAACTTTAAGTAAGCAGAAAGAAATGACTAAAGCATTGATTCTCGTAAGACTTCCGTTTCTGTCATATTGCTGTGTATCCTGTCTTTAATTTGATCATGTAAATCTTTTCACAATTTGTAATACAGAAGTAAATAATCTTTGTTTTTGTGTGTTCACCTATTTTATACACCAAAACACCACTGAGAGTGGTAAGGCAGTAAAATTGTATATTGAATTATTGTGTATATCAAATTATCGAGTTCTCCCCTTCAAATTCGGTATAAATGGGTTCAACTGTATATATACAGCAGAACCTCTTGTGAATGAAATTGCATGGTGACGACCAAAATATCCATGCACATACATACATACATATCAATAAGCTGTTCTCTGAGATTTAGAGGTTAGCTCCACAAAGAAATACAAACTACCAGATAATTTTTACTTACTGTTGCCGTATCAAACTTCTCCATTTACAGTGATCTTCACATACAACTCGGGCTTCACTGACATCCATCACACGCCGTTCCAAAATATCCATTATGTAGAAATTTGCTATTTAGAATAGGTCTTTCTTAACATCAATACAGAATGAGCTTTGTCCATAATAACTAAACTATCAATTATTTATACCATTTCAAACTTAAATTTTCCATTAATTTATCAAAGACCTTTACTTTCACAAAGTTTTTGTAACATTTGTTGAAGTCTTGCAACAAAGTATTACAATTATGTACTATATTCATTTGATTTCATTTAGACTATTCTAAATTTATTAAAGAATAATTTAATTCCAGCGTATACAATACTGTTATAAAATGTGCATGATGTAAACATATAAGACCTAAATTAGTTTTTTTAACACTTCGGTGTTGAACTTCATTACGTGGTTATAAGATTATATTGTATATATCAGCCAACCATACAGTTGTGATATCTTGTACTGTTTCTCATGTTGTATGAAAATCAAAGTGTTCGCGGGAAACTCACTCATCTTCGTCTGACTTTGAATCATCACAGTTGTATGATATTGAATATTAAAAAATCAAGGTAAAGTATTATTTAAATGAAAGTAGTTACTCACATCTTCATTTTCCTGGTAAACATCTGGATATTGCCTTATTTTCTTGTGTTCCTCGAGGTGTTCCACATGTCAAAAGCATAAAATTTGCCTTGAAGTTGTCTGTTAAAATTTTCAGCAGTCACTTCATGAAGAATATTCCAAATGGTGTGTTGATATAGGTGGGTAATAAATCTTCTTCTTAATGAATCATGACAAAAAGTAATGATAAACATAGCTAAAAGTCGAGCCTTCAAGTCGAAGGGAAATCGATCTGATAAGATATTCAGTCTTGACTATAGCCATAGACTTCGTTTTCCACCATTTAGACTGACCTTGTATCCAGTGATAACAATTCCTCAACCAAACACCATAACTTTGGTTTTTCCATTATTAATAATATGTACAATATTCTAGAGGATAATGCTTACCTTGGCATACCTTGCTAGCTATGCGAACATTTCACGCACGTGTTTTCCGGTCTTTGTTGATGTTATTGTCCTAAAGTCCGTTGTATGAGATGACTAGCTTTACTTCTCACACTTTTCGCTGGGTATACTCATTGGATCTTCGCATTAGGATTCAAACACACCAATTTTTACCGTTCTTTATACGCGAAATTTTCGCCCAGTCTCTGGGCATCCTCAGGAGCGTGGCAACTTTTCCACCGATGTTCGTAGCTAATGGAGTCCGATACTCCTTGTTGCCATTCGTCGGATATACTTTCTTGGATAAATTTCGCTATCAAGCCCAGCTAGCGCCATCTATGTTTCATTAATATTAAATGTTTTTTTTTTCTTTTCCTATCCCGTTTTTTTTTTTTTTTTTTTTTGTCTTTTTTGTCGGTTTTTCTTTTGTTGTTCTTTTTCTTGTCTTATTAGTTCTTTCCACAGGCTAGATAATGTGCTAGGGTCATTCTGGTTACATACCCTTGCTTTATTTTTATAGATTAAGATTGCTTCTTGTCTCCTCATTTGCCTTTCAGATTTTTTATTCTTTTTTAGCATTTTAATTTCATCGAATTTTGGGAGTCTGGTTTTCAATGCAGAACTGCACTAAAGCAGTTTTGGCTTCTTTTTTTTGCCAGTTAGAAATGTGTTGTTTAAGTCTTTTTTTTTTTTAACCTGTTTTTCGTACTTCCTATGTACGATATTGGGGGTATGTGTGCAATTGGAATTTCGTAGGATCCTGATTCTTCTAGTATTTTTTCCTGTTTTTTTTTTTTTTTGTTAACAGTCATATTTTTCAAGGTGTTCACTGAGCTTTCTAGTTGTAAGTCATATTTAGCACATTGCCTATTGATTTCTTTACTAACTCCTTCCAAGTATGGGAAAGCACCAATGTATTTCAATTTTTTATTCCTCATCTTTCTTTGGTTGTGCACTTCTTGGCCTTCTTTACTCTGAGTCATATGCTTTTTACTCTCATGTATCCATTTTTTAATTAGCTTACTCGGGTAACCATACTCTTGTGATATTTTCGATATAAACTCTAGCTCTTGATTTTTTAGCCTGTTGTTAGATGTGCGTGTGTACGCTCGCCGTATCAAGTTAACTATGCTGTTTTTTCTTTTATGTATCATTGGGTGGTGCGACGAGTATGGTATCAGTACAGGTATGTAAGTTGCTTTCCTGAACACAGAGTATTCAAAGCTATTTTTGTCTTTCTTTAGTTGAAGAAAAACAAAATAGCTTTGAATACTCTACTCTTAAACAACACATTTCTAACTGGCAAAAAAAGAAGCCAAAACTGCTTTAGTGCAGTTCTGCATTGAAAACCAGACTTTCCCAAAATTCGATTAAATTAAAATGCTAAAAAAGAATAAAAAATCTGAAAGGCAAATGAGGAGAGAAGAAGCAAATCTTAATCTATAAAAATAAAGCAAGGGTATGTAACCAGAACAACCCTAGCACATTATCTAGCCTGTGGAAAGAACTAATAAGACAAGAAAAAGAACAACAAAAGAAAAACCGAAAAAAGACAAAAAAAACGGGATAGGAAAAGAAAAAAAAAAAAACATTTAATATTAATGAAACATAGATGGCGCTAGCCGGGCTTGATAGCGAAATTTATCCAAGAAAGTATATCCGACGAATGGCAACAAGGAGTATCGGACTCCATTAGCGCGAAATTAACTACGAACATCGGTGGAAAAGTTGCCACGCTTCCTGAGGATGCCCAGAGACTGGGCGAAAATTTCACGTATAAAGAACGGTAAAAATTGGTGTGTTTGAATCCTAATGCGAAGATCCAATGAGTATACCCAGCGAAAAGTGTGAGAAGTAAAGCTAGTCATCTCATACAACGGACTTTAGGACAATAACATCAACAAAGACCGGAAAACACGTGCGTGAAATGTTCGCATCGCTTGCAAGGAATGCCAAGGTAAGCATTATCCTCTAGAATATTGTACAAGTTACTTTGAAATAGTGCACGTAAAAGAGAATAGTAGAATGATTAGAGCTATTTTATAGTCAGAATTAGAACTACTAATAGGTGTTAATACTATGTTTGAATTTCATACAAACTTTGTACATCCATGACAACATACTCTGCAACTCACATTTTTTCTCTGCTAACAGGGCTGTGTCATCAGCATACAGCAATCTTCACACACAAATATTATCAAGACATAAATCAGTATTGTCCATTATAGCATCATGCATGTATGCACCCCTAAATATGTTAAACAGCCACAGTGACAGTACACAAGCTTCTCTGACTCCTGCACCAATACAAAACCATCTTGATAAAACACCATTCACTTGTACACATGCCCTCCTGCCAGCATACATAGCTTTCACATTAAGACACATAAAAATACTAAATTTTGTCGGCATGCAGAACACGAAAATTGCCAAAATAGACACTTATAAAGCATTTCACGAATATGTAGAATTACTAAATAAATGCATGTCACAGTTTATTAATAATGAGTAATTCAAGATTTTCTGCTTTTTCACATCATTTTCAAATGCTTGTTAGAACTGGAGGGAAGGGGGTATTGTGCTTCCCAGTGAAAATCGTTCAATTTTAATTGAGGTGACAGAGGTACTCCAGTGGCGCAAGATGTATTCCAGTTATTATCTATTTGTTACCCTCAAATACTTTTCAATACATTGTATTTTTTGCAAATTAGTATTAGCTGAAATGACTTGTTTGCATTTCTTACTCAGGTCCTGAAATGCAATTTCTTTCATTAGTGTAAAAGTAATAGTGTCTGACATTGGTACTTAAAAGTAATAGTGTTTGACATGGGTACTCTTGTGTTCCTTTCTTCACAGATGTGTTTGATGATAGTGGTGTTAATCTTAGTGGGCTACCAGAGTCCCTGGAAAATTCAAAGACAAATGGAAATGCCTCTGGTAAACATTCTGGAAGTATTCTAAGCCAGGTAATATTCTTATCATTTTGAAAAAATATATTTTATCCTTTTCATAGAACTTTGTCATATGAGATTGCCAACACATTGCATGAACTTGTTAATATGCATATGGTATTACAGCCTAATAACAAGAAAGATGACATTGAATCATTGTGTATCAAGAGCATGTCTTTTGTCAACAATTTAAAACCTGCTACATACTACACCAATTTGGGGCACCATTCTCTATTTAAACACTGCAACCAGTAATATTGTATTAAAGGAAATTGGATTTCATATTGCCGAGCAGGAAAGTTATTATCAGAAAATATGAAAATGTATGGGAAATCTTATTTATATCCAATATTTTTAAATAGGTTTTTTTGAAATGCAGATACAATACCAAATGGAAATATATTGTTATGCCCCTTGATGCAAAAATTCTGCATCTAGTGAATTAGAAGCATGTGGATAAAATTGACTGTATTTAGAATTGGTTAGCTTGACTTGCAAAATGGTGGATACTGTTGAATGAAAAATTGAAATTTATGCAGTCTCTAATGTGAATGATTATGAGGTGAAACCTAGCTTATATGCTTTTCTAGGGGGTGGCCTTAAAAAACATATAAACTAAATTTTTAAATGTTAAATATTATCATAAAATTTATGTTTTGAAGGAACGTAAAATATTCTGTAATTAATTAAAGTTGAATTGGTGGCAAAAAAAAAAAGTGTTACAAATTATAATATATTTTGTGAAAGACAATAAAAATAAAAAGTGAACTCCGTTTATTAGGCGTAGAAAATAAGGGAATCAAAAGATGCTAGCTTTCACTACCTCCGGGTAGCTTCGTCAGGCATTTAGTAGTTAAAGATCGCAGAAGCAACTGAAACAAATGTATTTCTAATATTCTTAGAATAAAATAAATTCTAATATTCTTAGAAATACATTTGTTCCAGTTGCTTCTGCGATCTTTAACTACTAAATGCCTGACAAAGCTACCCGGAGGTAGTGAAAGCTAGCATCTTTTGATTCCCTTATTTTCTACGACTAATAAACGAAGTTCACTTTTTATTTTTATTGTCTTTCACATTAATTGGGCATACAGAAACCCGTTTCTTCATCGATCGTATATATATATTTATAATATATTTTATTGCATTGCAAAAATCCTAAAGATTATTAAAATCAATCTTCTCTTTTGACAGCACTATCTGTCAATAAAAATCCTGATTCTAGATTAAGTGAAATCCTCACAACTAAGCATTTGAAACCACTGCTTCAGTATGGAACTCGTGAATTAACAACTTTTCTTTTCTGTGGATCCTGAGTGCATTAATTTGAAACTAGAATGTTGAATATTGAGGATACATTTAAGATTCTATTCTACTACACCACAAAATAATGGAGCCACAAAATTACATCCCAGATATTTATCAATTTTTAAATAGCTCATATGTGTGTGTGTCATGAAATGCCAAACCAATTTTTCATCCAAACAGAAAGTGAACATTATACACTTCTCTGATGGGATCAAGGTTCAGTGTTGGCTGCACCAACACAAAAATGCTGTCTCAAATCTCTCAGAGTTGTAACATATCAGGTTAACATATAAAAAGAATCAAAGAACCATGTGTTTTTTTATAACCTTGAATTCAAACTGTAATCACAAAAAGCACATAAATGAATTATGTATAATCTAGTTAAAAAAAGCAATGAAAATTACAGTAAAATATTAGGCCTAAAACAGAATTACATATAAAAGTGAGAAATGCATAACTGAGGTTCCACTAATATGCAAAAATAATTTTCTAAATTGAACTTTTAATTATTACTGGGATATACTGTATATACTTGTGTATACAAACCAATCTCCTAGTTCAGCAGCTGAAAATTGATAAAAAAAAAAAAAAAAAAAAACCCAGGATTTGTGTATAAGGCAACTTTAAATATCAAGAGTTTTGAAAACACTATGGTATTGAAATAAAGTTATTCAAATTTCTAATATTATCTTCTTTAAAACTTTCCAACAAACTATTCAACTCACTGAGTTTCTAATTAATTCCTGTGAGTCCATTTCTATTAAAATATTTAAATTAATATTCCAGGTAATTTGCCATGTGGATTATGTTCCTGGAATTATTTTCACACCAATAAAATTATTAATGCAAATTAAGATATTCACTGCAATATACGGATATAAAAATATTGTACCTACTTATGTAGTTTACATCAAAAGATAAACACTTTGGTTTTTCTTGAGGTATTCTCATCTGCCAGAGATTTAAGCTATTTTCTATTGTAATTTAATTTTTTTCGAAAATATAGATGAGGAGATCTTAAATTCAACATACAAATTACAAAAATAGTAGTAATTGAAAATAACCCAAGCCTTTCTTCATGTCACTCTGATAAAAAGTCTGTGTGAGCCAAAGTGTGATACATAACTGCAAACTTCCTTATTGTGAATTTCTATTAACAATATTTTAACAACTACAGAAAGTTAAATATTTAATTCATTAAGAGTTACTGAAAAAAACTTCACATCAACTTTGCTATAAACCACCTGCTGTTGATGAGAGCTTTTGCAACAAAGTTGCATCACCAGACGAAATTCCTAAAAATGTGCTGTTATAGAGTGTGGAAAAAATATTCTCATAATACGTAAAAAATATGTCATTATTATTAACACAGCAATCAGACATCTCTGAATTGACTGTATATACTGTTCTTCACATAATATCCATCACATCAGAAAACTTGAAAATTTCATCTCCCTGGAGTGGGAATTGAACCCGCACCTCCTGATTGGCATCCCGCTCCATGGTAATGAAATTTTCAAGTATTCTGATGTGATTTGGTATTACATGAAGAACAGTAAATACAATTAATTCAGAGATGTCTGATTGCTGTGTTAATTATCATGATGTACTGTTATGTTTACAAAGAATGCACGCATGTTCAAAAATCAAGCTCTGAAGATGGGGTCTCTCTCATTAGAAAGTTTTGCTGCAGATAGTTTTCTTATTACAGTCTGTTATGCACTCCCTCATAAAAAACCAACAGTAATCTCCCATCATGGTGGTATCCCAGTGACCTTGGTAACACTTTTCCGTTGTGAATGAAATCATCTCCCTTGCACATCACTCACAGTTGCCAGATTTTCAGGAAAAAAACTAACACGTGAATTTAGAAAATAAATTTTCAAAGATAAATTCGTAATTGTCATTTTTCATGTTTCCAAGAAATCCATTCAAAACTGCTTTAATAGAACATCAAGCTCCCAGTTCAGTGCTCTGTAGCTTTGTCTCAAAAACATAATCTTTCAAAAGTTTCTTTATTTAGGATGCAATGAAAATTCCTTTGTTCAGTTTTTCATCTATTGAACTTAAAAAAAAAAAAAAGGCTATGAGGTAGGTAAACTAACTTTTTTTTTTTTTTTTTTTTTTAAATCTAAGGCCTTACTGAAATTCTTTATTAAACCAAGCTTTATAGGTAAAAGTGAAAGAATGCTCTCTGTTTCAACCAGTGGAACATATTGTATCTTACTTTTCTGGGTAAATATTCACTTCTCTTTTGTGATTCAGATGTTTCCCTTGCTTTGGCATTATTTCAATACTGCAGTAGGCAAAATGTAGAAGATAAAAACCATATTCCAGTAAACACAGACCAACCACATATGCTCACACTATAGTTGTCTCCATAATTGAAATAGTTATGGAGAGATAACTATAGTTCAAGGCACTATTTGTTTTCTATGAGCAAATATGAACAATATTTGGTTATGTAACAGGTCAGTGTCATACAAACATATTATTTATTATATTTGCATAGAACAATATCAAAGGTTCTACAATAGATCAGTGCCTTATTTCCTTAACTAAATTGTAGTAAGATGTTTGTATCATGTGTAAACACAAAAATCTATATTTTCAGAAATTGTGACGTAATGCAAATTTTTTGTTATTTCGGAAATCTATGCATAAAACTTGACTGAAAACAGCCAAAATATTGCTGGAGGTAAAAATCTTGTTGGCTGATGTAAGTTATATACCTCATTGGCCTACTGTGTGCTGTTATTTGTGTACCTTTCTAGACGCCCACTCATTCCCTGTATAGCATTTTTGATATTGAGTAGTGTTTATGTATACTTATATACATGGGTCATTGAATGAAAAAGGCAACAAAATGTCCGGCATTAAAATTCTCAACATACCAATGTGTATTTGCACACTCAGAGAGCCAGGAACATTTGTTTATTTGGAACAGCTGTTGAAAGATGGCTCCATTATTGTTAACATGGTCACATGAGTAAGCAAAAAGCATAATTTGTTTTCTCCATGCAAAGATTGTTGCTTCAGTGGAAATTGATCACCATTTGGTGGAAGTGTATGGTGGTGGTGTTTTGCCATAGAAGCAAATGTGGAAATGGTGCAAAGACTTTGCAAATGGCAGAACAGATATTGGTTATGAACCTTAAGATGGGTGCCCAACGACTGCCATTCACGAGGACATTGTGCTTCACGCCAATGCTCTCATTTGTAACAGATTCATTACGATGAGAAAACTCCCCCCCCCTCCATGAACTGTAAATTTCAATAGGTAATCTCCTTAGTATTGTGCATGACCAACTGCATTATGGAAAAAAAGTTGTGAGATGTGGGTGCCCAAGAATATCACAGAAAAACACAAGGCTGGACAAGTGGGTCCTTTCCTTATGCATGTAATACACTGTCATCAGCCAGGTGAGGACTTCTGCAATGCATTGTCATGGAAGATGAAACTGTTAAGTACTGCATTTGATACCAGAAAGCAGATGAACATCCATGACGTGGAAGCACTCGTCATCTCCACATACCAGAAATGTGAAGATGCCATTATCCAACTCAAAGATCATTGCAACTGTCTTTCATGACAGTCAGGGTGTTCTTCTGATTGATTTCATGGACCGTGGTGCATGTGTAATGGTTAAACAGTATTGTCTGATGTATGTGCCATGCCATTCCCTTCAAAAGGTGTGGGCTACTGAGCAGGGCTGGTGTGCTGTTGCACAATAACGCCAGACTACGTGTGCCCCAACACAAAGGTGAGTGTTTCAGGCAATATGGTTTGGAAGTTTTGGAGTATTGTGCCAGCAGCCCTGATCTTGTACCCTGTGATTTCTATCTGTTTGATATTCTCAAGAAACATTTGGACTGCAAGAATTTTGTTATAGATGCAGATGTGAGACAGGCTGTAATAGCAGGGCTGCACCAACAGGACCTTGTTTTCTTTGCTGGCACATGCCTTACCATGACAATGAGACATTTATTTAAATTGCAATGATGATCTTTAGGAAAATTAGAGAATGTTTTAATTGCTATTATAACCATTGTAATTTAAATTTACATTTAAGCTATGGGAATCTGGAAGATCAAATAATGTGTTTAAATTGCTATAGTGACTTTTTGGAAGATTAAAGAATGTTTAAATTGTTATGATAACCATAGCATTTTAACATTTGTTTAAAATGCTATGGTGATCTTTTGGAAGAGTTGTTACCCTTCTGCACTGTTGCACTCTTTCCAAAGTACAATAGTGCCCAAAGATTAACCACGGTCCACAAGCAGTTACCCTCATGTACTGTCTTGGTTCAACTCATAAATGCTTCTGAATGAGAAGGCCTGCTACCTTATTTTTTGAACAATCCTTGTACTTACTGAAAAGGGGATGTATTTTATTATTATTAATTTTTGTATTATTGAATTTTCTTGTTTGTTTTAGTGTCATATAACTTTACTATATATGCTTTTCTCATGAGGGTTTTGTTTATAGAAAAAATGGCTGCATTGTGATTAATAGTTAGCTGGAGCCATTTCAGGGTGGGCATATTGTCAGTACTTCTTGTGGTGTTTGCCCCTCCCCTAGTGAGGGTGCAGTAGGTCTTAAGTAATACTCCAGCAACCACAGTGTAACTGATGCTGTTCTTAATTCCAGGGGTCTTCTGTCCTCCCATGCAGCTCTTTGCCACAGCTGACACTGAACAATTCAGGTTCTGCTCCTCCTAGTCCAGCTGCCAACAGCCGCCAGAGGCACCAGTCACTGCAGCACATACCTCCTTCTTCGAGGAATGACTATGCAGAGATAGGGCCTTATGACACGTGGAGGACGCCATCTACATATTCAGGTGGTTCCGAGTATGACAGCATCAGTTGTGGCAGTGGAAGTATTGTCTCACTCAGGGTACCATACAAAAACCGGTGAGAATAATATCTTGGGTACAATTGTGAAAGAATTTTAATTTATTTTTATCTATGAGGCAATTTAGTACTCCATTTTCAATTTTTATGATACTGGTTGAGTCAGTGATTTTCTTAATGGAACAAAAAAAAAAAACGATTATTATGAAATTCTGACAAAAAATTATAAAATCTGGTAATTTTAAGCAGAAAAAATTAAAAAAAAATGGTAATTTTAACCATCCACAATAACCTTTAAAAACCACAGATGTACCTGGCTGCTGAGTTTCAAGCATTTTGACAGTTAAAAAATGGCTTCTGAAGTAAAGAAGCATTTTATGTACTTTTGTGTTGTGTGCAACACAATCACCAGTTACTTTTTCTTTAGAGACAGCACAAAGGAAGTATCAAAGAAAACCACTGTGGGATCACTCCTGTCTTAAATGCTATACAAAATTAAAAGAGCTAGGATGTATCTGTAAAGAAAAATTATTCAGGACAACCATTTCTGAGTGCAACAGCCATTGAGTACATTCAGAAGTCTTTTACAGTACAAAAAAAAAAAACCTGTGCCAAGTTCTAATTGTAAAATTAATTTATAATATCTAGTTCGTGCAACTAGAATTTATAAGTATCAGTACACTTCAATACATTATGCCATTTTGCTCTGGTCAAAGTTTCCTTTATATTTCTGTTAGAGTTGCAATTCAAATTGAAAGTTTCATTCTACCAGTACCATTCACTACTGATAGTCTGAAGGCAAGGACATCCAAGCATGTGAAGAGCATGGAATTTGATATGCCTCGTAGGAATGTAAGAAAATGCAATGTTGTTTCAACAGCTGTAGGTCAAGAAATTGGGTGCATATCGAATTTTGTAAATGTTTAAGTGATAATTCTCTTGAATCATGGAGATCATTTTGAATAGCCATGTGTATGGAAAATGTCTGTCCCAGCTCTTAGCTATTTTGGCTGTTTGTTGTGTCAAAAAGTAGCCAACTCATGTAAAGAGATACTGAAAGTGTTATGTAATAATCTGCTATGTATGCACGAAAGCATTATAATATGAATTGTATTTGCAAAGGTGATAAAAATCTCAGCAGGCATCTAATAACCTGCGTTTATTATTCTGTAATGATGCAAATGGAAATTTGGCACATACATACATATTGATACATTTAAAGGGCAATTAATTGTACCATGTATATATACACTGATCAGCCAAAACTTTAAAATCACCACTGCTTGGATATGGGTCTCCACAGCCGCAAACCGATTCGTGTACCTATGCTTACAGCTGTTCACTATTATCAGTGCTTGCAATGGGCATCTAACCATCAACACTAAACCATAGAAGACTAGAAGAGGGTCTCAGGGTCAGATGAATCCCCTTTTCTGATACACCATGTCAATGGATGAGCTGATGTGCAACGTTTACCTAAGGAAGTCTTCTCACCTGGATGCACTGTGGGATGGATCTAGGCAGCTGGAGGAAGTGTGATGGTCTGGGTAATATTTTCTTGAGGAATACTTGGACCCATTATCCCTGTAGAGCAAACTCTGAAAGCTGTCATGTACCTGAATATCGTGGCTGACCAAGTACACCCCTTTATGGCGAATGTATTCTCTGTCGGCGATGGTATCTTTCAACAAGACAATGTTCCATGCCACACTGCGAAAAAAGTTCAGGAATGGTTCCAAGAACATGAAGAGGAATTCCATTTATTGCTATGGCCCCGAAATTCGCCGGACACAAATTGTATCGAGTTTTTGTGGTTTGACTTTGAGAAATGGGTATGAGCAGCATCACCTCAACAACATAATTGATGGGAACTGCCGGATT
Source organism: Macrothele yani (assembly GCA_039090855.1). Lineage (NCBI taxonomy): Eukaryota > Metazoa > Arthropoda > Arachnida > Araneae > Macrothelidae > Macrothele > Macrothele yani. The sequence continues at coordinate 154,596 of CM077031.1, read as the reverse complement.
TTCTGTTGTAGTCATGGTACCAAATGTCAAGAGACACCTACCAACATTTCATTGAGTCTATGCCTCATTGGGTAAAAACTCTTTTGGTGGCGAGAGGAGGACCTACATCATGTTTGGTTGGTGGTTTTAATGTTTTGGCTGATCAGTGTATGTAAACATAATGGTACAGATTAAACTGTAAGGGATTTTATAATCTGTTAAACTAAACTATGCTTCATGGGTATGCACCTCAGATACCTGGAATCCCATATCCATTGGAAATTGTGAGGTCTTTATGTGATCAACAGTAGTACGCTTAGTTCAATCATGCACTAATTTTATCTTGTACTGATGCAATAGGGATTGTTGTTTCACTATGCACTATGCTTTTCTGCTGTGACAGTTTGAGAACAGAATGTTATTGAGCATTAATTATCAATTAGAAATATTCAGCAAGCTGTGTTCTTTTAGCTCTTATAGCTTATCAGATTGTATATCACCTGTGTCTAATGCATTTCCTCTAATTGATCACTTGTAATGTAATATTCTTCTAAGGATATGATTATTTACAGCAATCAGAATGAGTCTAAATTGCTGTGGTTTACTGTTCACATCATGTAACATCTCCTCAGAAAACTTCAAAATTACAATGTCCTGGAGCAGGAATTGAACCTGTGTCACCTGAATTCTGTTTGAGCACGTACCCACTACACTGCCCAGGACAGATGTGTAATGCAAGCCAGAATGATGCTAGTAAGGTGGAGACTAATGTTCGTAGGTGGTTTGGCTATGTTGAAAGAATGAGTGATGAGATGCTTACTAAGAGAATGTTTTCGGTCCAAGTAGCAAGAAAGAAGTTTGGAGAAAGGCTAAGGAAATCATGGGAAGATCAGATTCAGGAATGTCTGCTTGAGAAAAAGATTATGAACAAGAAGTACAAAAGGTTAAGTTCATTAGCAGGAATTCATAGAAATCCTGTCATTTTTTTCTGTTCTTCACGTTTTTACTCAAGTTCGCTGAAAACCACGATATCCGGACTCCTAACCTCTTATTCCTTCAGGTAGTATTGTATTGAGGGTGAATGGCTCATTTATTTAAAATATGAAATAAACAACACATAACTTATTTCATAATAGAAGATGAATGATAGAGTTAAAATAATATCATTGTTACCTCATTGGTTTGCAGTCTCCTTTTGACTAGTTGCTCCCGGTATACATTCAAGCAACAACAAACTGCGTAGTCGAAGTTCCATAAAGTGTACGTTCTCCGTAGGTGACAATGAAATATTTATGATAGCTGAAACCTCTAAAAATCTTCTATCGAACACATAAAAACCCTGTTCTTAATAGAACTTGAAAGAAATTTAATCCAAAGAATAAATAAAATCCAAATAAAAAACCATAATTTCAACCTCAAATTCGACTGATAACGATATACAAAACAGTCTTCATCGAAGGAATCCAGATCCCGAAATTTCCGACGCGTGTTTCAGCACACTCATTCGTGGCCATTTTCAAGGAGATCCCGTGTTGTACTGTTCCTTGCGTATTAACTAAGTCGACGGGCGCTGCCCTCTCCATCGTCTGCGTCATCATCATACTCATCACGTAGAACATCGCTGGCACCATCTAGTGTCATCCTGTTTTTTAAACTTTGTTTCCTTTGTCGACTAGATCTTCTTATTTAGATTATTCGTTGTTTTTCCTGTTTTATCATGCTCAACCATGTTGGTGATAATTCGATCGGGACATTTAAATTGCAATTATATGCCTTGATTTTCTCTATTATGATGGCTTCTGCTGTCAGAATCTTTTATGTGTGTTGTGAGAAGTAACTAGATTTATATTCTCCCAGTCGGGTATTGCTTCATTATTATAACAATATTGTATAAGTGAAGTTCGAATTTCACCTTTATTCCAGTTATATAAATGTTCACGTAATCTGATATCCATATTTCGCTTTGTGCTACCAATGTAAACCGTTTTGTTTTCTAGGTTCCTATTTATATTAATAATTGGTATGCTGTATACACCAGCTTCACGTAAGATAGAAAAATTCTTGTTACTTGCTTGTAATAATCTGCTATTGTCAAGTACAGTATCTGCAATAAGTAACCCTGCTTTATGGCATTCCTTTTTTAAAGGAGCAAATATAGGTGGACAATATGGTAGCTTTCCACAAAATCTGTATGCATCAGTCGTATTCAGCCTTGGTTTGTTTTGTTATTCTGAATTTGTTTGTAAAGATCGTCGATCAATCTCTCCTTATAACCGAAGTCATTAGCCAGAGTTTTAATCCATTTCAATTCTTCTTGTCTTGCAGTATTATTAGATGAAAGTATAATTGCTCTTTTTAAGTAATATCGGAATGCTGCTGTTTTAAATTTCCATGGATGATTTGAGTTATTAGGTATTATATTTGGTACAAATGTTGTTTTTCTATATACTTTCATAGTCAATTCTTGAATAATTATTGATGATATTAATGTCTGAAAATGGTATTTGTTTATTTTTCTTTTTCAGTGGTAAGATTGATAATTGTATATATGTTGCTGTATGTATTAACAAATTCTTCCAGATCCTCTTCAGTATGCTTCCAAAATATCAAGATATCATCCACATATCGAACAAATAGTTCTGGATTTTTATTAGTAAATTTGTTGTCAATAAGTACCTTTTTCTCGATGTCTTATTGACAACATAATTACTAATACTTATTGACAACAAATTTACTAATAAAAATCCAGAACGATTTGTTCTATATGTGGATGATATCTTGATATTTTGGAAGCATACTGAAGAGGATCTGGAAGAATTTGTTAATACATACAGCAACATATATACAATTATCAATCTTACCACTGAAAAAGAAAAAATAAACAAATACCATTTTTAGACATTAATATCATCAATAATTATTCAAGAATTGACTATGAAGTATATAGAAAAACAACATTTGTACCAAATATAATACCTAATAACTCAAATCATCCATGGAAATTTAAAACAGCAGCATTCCGATATTACTTAAAAAGAGCAATTATACTTTCATCTAATAATACTGCAAGACAAAAAGAGTTGAAATGGATTAAAACTCTGGCTAGTGACTTCGGCTATGAGGAGAGATTGATCGACGATCTTTACAAACAAATTCAGAATAACAAAACAAACCAAGGCTGAATACGACTGATGCATACAGATTTTGTGGAAAGCTACCATATTGTCCACCTATATTCGCTCCTTTAAAAAAGGAATGCCATAAAGCAGGGTTACTTATTGCAGATACTGTACTTGACAATAGCAGATTATTACAAGCAAGTAACAAGAATTTTTCTATCTTACGTGAAGCTGGTGTATACAGCATACCAATTATTAATATAAATAGGAACCTAGAAAACAAAACAGTTTACATTGGTAGCACAAAGCGAAATATGGATATCAGATTACGTGAACATTTATATAACTGGAATAAAGGTAAAATTCGAACTTCACTTATACAATATTGTTATAATAATGAAGCCATACCCGACTGGGAGAATATAAATCTAGTTACTTCTCACAACACACATAAAAAGATTCTGACAGCAGAAGCCATCATAATAGAGAAAACCAAGGCATATAATTGCAATTTAAATGTCCCGATCGAATTATCACCAACATGGTTGAGCATGATAAAACAGGAAAAACAACTAATAATCTAAATAAGAAGATCTAGTCGACAAAGGAAACAAAGTTTAAAAACAGGATGACACTAGATGGTGCCAGCAATGTTCTACGTGATGAGTATGATGATGACGCAGACGATGGAGAGGGCAGCGCCGTCGACTTAGTTAATACGCAAGGAACAGTACAACACGGGATCTCCTTGAAAATGGCCACGAATGAGTGTGCTGAAACACGCGTCGGAAATTTCGGGATCTGGATTCCTTCGATGAAGACTGTTTTGTATATCGTTATCAGTCGAATTTGAGGTTGGAATTGTGGTTTTTTATTTGGATTTTATTTATTCTTTGGATTAAATTTCTTTCAAGTTCTATTAAGAACAGGGTTTTTATGTGTTCAATAGAAGATTTTTAGAGGTTTCAGCTATCATAAATATTTCATTGTCGCCTACGGAGAACGTACATTTTATGGAACTTCGACTACGCAGTTTGTTGTTGCTTGAATGTATACCGGGAGCAACTAGTCAAAAGGAGACTGCAAACCAATGAGGTAACAATGATATTATTTTAACCCTATCGTTCATCTTCTATTATGAAATAAGTTATGTGTTGTTTATTTCATATTTTAAATAAATGAGCCATTCACCCTCAATACGATACTACCTGAAGGAATAAGAGGTTAGGGAGTCCGGATATCGTGGTTTTCAGTGAACTTGAGTAAAAACGTGAAGAACAGAAAAATGACAGGATTTCTATGAATTCCTGCTAATGAACTTAATGTAATATGCCACGTAATAACGTTCATTAATTAACTTGGAATTTAATGTTTTTTGAACTGATATTAATAATAGTACAAAAGGTGTTGTGTGCGATGCATGATGGATGTCAGTGAAGCTGAAGCTGTGAGCTGAGATTGCTGTAAATAGAGATGTCTGATACACTAACAGTAAGTAAAATCTAGTTCCGTCAGTTAAATGTTTATCTAACAGATTGTCTTTCTTTGAGGAGTTAACCTCTGAATCTCAGAGAACAGATTAATTACATGTATGTATGTACTGCAGCTGAATAACCTATTCATTCATTATGAAGGACAAGACAAACTGTCATCAGCATTTATTGTCAGGAACTGTCTTATCATAAAGGTTCATAATTTTTTTGGCCATTGTATGTAGTATCATGTGCTGCGGAAGGGGGGCTTATCTGGATAGGCATGATATTGCTAAGTAATGGAAGCCTTAACAGAATAGATAGACTCAAGAGAGTACCTTGAGGGCTCATTGTTGTGTAGGTAACAGGAACTTTGTTCAGTGACTGGGAAGCTACTTCTCAAAGGTAACTAGCTACTGTTACAGCCAGGGCTGGTTTTATAAGGGAGGGAGGGAATGATTGGCCCGGGCCCCCAGCCAAAGGGGCCTTCCTTTACACCAAAATATAATAATTAAAAGATTATTATTATATATTTTATTAAAGTAAAAATAAAATAAAAATTGTGACGAGCAGTTTTTGACAATGACCTACCTTTTAATTTTCATTACTAATGTTGCTATTATATTTGAAATTTTGGGGGTGTTTGTTCTGTTGTCATTGATGATGTGCAATGTACAGTGACCAGTTACATCACCACATACTTCACAAAGAAAATGTAGTTACGACTATGTGTTCTTCTCTTTGCTTTTTTTTATTTTCAAATTGCATGTCATGGAAAATTCATAGATACTTCATGTACATCTTCCGTATAAGGAAGGCACAAGTTATACATGGTTATAATACATAGAGATTCAGTATCTCTTTTAGAATTGCTATTACGCACGAAATACGGACATGTGATTATGGTGGTGCAGTTATTTATGATGTTTATTATTGAAAAAATAAAGACTAAAGAAAGCAAGAGCAATTACTCACATATATTCGTCCAGAGGTCGTTTTTGTTCGCATACCACCGTAGTTCCGCTGAACACCTGAGACCAAACAACTTGCGGAACTACGGTGGTATGCGAACAAAAAATGACCTCTGGACGAATATATGTGAGTAATTGCTCTTGCTTTCTTTTAGTCTTTATTTTTTCAATAATAAACATCATAAATAACTGCACCACCATAATCACATGTCCATATTTTAACGTGTGTAATAGCAATTCTAAAAGAGATACTGAATCTCTATGTATTATGGAAAATTCAGTTGCCTGGAGCTCATAAGAAAAAGGCTTCCAAGGATATAATATAATACACCATCCATTTCTTTAAGGACACGCAGTTTCCATTGTATCAGTTGTGGGACACTATCATATCAGTTCCAGTTACGTGCAGTAAAATGGCTGTGATGCGTAAATTTGGCGAATTGTCCTTTTTGTTGTGTATTTTAATTTCTGAGTTCGAGGAGCCCACCAAACCAGAAGTGCCTCAGACTCCCCAAGATCTAAATCCAGCCCTGGCTACAACTTTTTTTTTTTTAATATTTAAGTAGCCAGCTACTTTACTTTTTTTTGAAAAGCAGCTACTTTTTCTACATTTAGTCTTAAACTAAAACTGATTTTTTTTTTTTTTTTTTTATGAAGTTCATCTTTAAATGTAGGTACATTCTTACATGTGCTATTTGCAGCTCCACATCAAGGTAAATTAAACAAGTAATGTATGTTTGTGTTTACCTCAACTCTGATCATCATATGTGACACTTTTTATCACATTCAATGGCGTATATATTCTGGTCAATCTGATATGCCAAGGGAATTCAAATAAGAACAGTATCAACAAATATGTATGAATTAATTTTCTTTACTAAGATATAATCAAATCTCGCTATCAACTGTCATCAACAAAGTCACTAGCTCGATCATCTCGTGCACGCTGTCTTCTCAGGCTGACTGAGACTTCCCTGGTATAAATTAACTCGTAAGCGGCGTCGTGCATATTTAGTGCGTAAAGAGCATTGTATGGTCCAGGAGACCGCTATCTGTACTGCACCCTAGATAAAGACCTGTTGCAGAAAGAACAATATTAATTACTGTTTTGCATTTTAATAACACTCTGAGACCCAAGTGTGAGAAAAAAAATCATTTTACAATTCTGTTATTGAAAATCACGTCATTTTGTTGGAACACAGAAATTTTAATCTGAATCATATATAATGTTTTAAATTCTCTTAAAAAATAATAAAATGTGTACACTTTTAAGACTGCATACACATCTGCTGTTCATGAAATATTCTTCATAAAAACTAAGTATTAGGTCCCTCCAGTGAGAATTTCTAGAAAACTGCAAACATTTAACTGACATGTTCAGCTTTCGGAATTGGAGTTTGCACACTCGAGGCATATTTTTTGGCAACACTCAAGGCACGGAATGTTGCTCTATTGCAAGAACACAAATGGGCAGTTTTGTGGTTCTTTGCCACTGGACATAGAAAGAATGTTTTATTATTTTCTCTTGTTGACTTTTCATCCTTTTTTTCCCTTCCTAATCTGCTCCTTCTTTTCTGATTCCAATGAATTCCTTTGAAAGTCTCGTGTTAACCAGTCTCTCTTTTAGATATGAATCTATAAGATCCTTAGCTAGAGATTTCATGAAGTCTGACAGTAATAAAGCATCCAGATTACTATCTGACTGATAAAGAATATATGCATTCACTCTACTCATATCTAATGTTCGAAAAAATGCAGCCATCAGCCAACATTTGGTGCAATGACTAGAATTATAAATACTGCATCCACTCTTCTTTTGTGCAGTTATAAAAACTAATTATTTCCGGTTCCCCAGTCTCTTCTTCGATTTCTTTCGAGTGGTGCATTGAGGATACAAGAATGACAGCTTTGTTTTTTTTTAAGAACGTAAGAGACAATCGTAGAGTAACCAATCTAACAGCGATCTAAAAAGTCAGATGATTTTTTCCCCAACTTAACCACTAAAACTTGCATCGTACCCTTCATTGGACTGCATGACACAACTTACGGGACAGCTTTGAACGAAGCATTTTGCGATACGTAAGTTGCGTCGTGCAGTCCATGGGACTGCTGCATCAATCAAAAATATTATACCAATGGTGATCCCAACAAAGCATGCGTGTAGATTGCTTAATTAATAAAGATATTGGAAGGTGCTAGAAGGTACAGGTCATGAGGTCTATTCCATATGTGAATAAAACATGCATGAATAACTGATGCAGTCCATGGGATCACATGACACCACTTAAGGGTTAAGGAAGATAATACTTTATGGTTAACAGTTTGACTAATTTTCACAATGCAAGTCAAGTCAGATACATGATTGTAAACAGAATGTACTCAGCACCTCTGTCTCAGCCAATAATGTTTCAGGAAATTTAGAAATGTTATGTGATTTGAAGATTTCTTTCTTTTTACTTTGTTTTTTAAATAGCATGATTTGTACTATAATTTTCCACTACAATGTACTTTGTTTTGTAGCTTGCTATTGCTATGATTACATTTTTCTATTTGTAGTAATGCTAAACACCACGTTACTGTAAATGCGGCATGCTACACATAGTGCACTACTTCCGTTCACTGACTTTATGCTATTTCAGGATGTACGTAGAATTTTCTTTAGCTGCAGTGTACCATTTATGAAGCTAAGAACTACATATTAGAACTACATATTAAAGGTGTTAAAAATTTAAATTTCTGTTATGCTACTCTTTTAAGGTTTAAAAATTAAAACTTCTTTGTAGTGAGTTTCTGTTTTGTCAGTATGATCTGTTAATATATTGCATCACAAAATAAATATTCATTGAACCATTTTTCATTATGTGCTATATAAATTTGGCAAATGTTAATCAGCAATGATATTTCTAAAATTGTTCATATATATCTGATAAAATAAAAAGATGTACTTCACAGTTGAAAAAAAAATGTTGAATGCATTTGTGTAAAATAAATACTCTTTCCTTTTCTTATGTAGATTCGAGTCAGGCTTGGATATTGAAGGAACAAACTTGTATAGTGTTCCAAATCGTAGAGCTAGTCAAGCATTTGATAGTCAAGATGATTTGCTCCTTGATTCCAGGAAGAATGATTCAATGAGTCATTCCTCTGCTGCTTCCGTTCAAATCGAACACCCAGTTCAGAACTCAGCTTCTACTATTCCTCTGTCTGCATCCTACGATGAGCGGTTATTTTATCGTGCAAAAGATGACTTGCAGGATCGAGCTCACACGCTGCAGCTACCTGCTCACAAGGCTCACTACGACGTGAGCTCGTTCCATCTGGCTGAAACGAGCAGCTTGAGCAGTTACGACACAGTTGATCAACCTAATCCGTCAGTTGTGACTTTGAGGAACAAGGAGAAATATAATCTCTTTCATTCTGAGAACTCTCTACATAAATCTCAAGGTGATGTTTTAAGCTTGAAATTAGAAAACGTGCACATAAGTGAGCCCGATCTGAAAAAATCCAGAGAGCGAAAATATCTCTAACAGTGTTTGCAGCTCTTCTTTGAGAAGAGACACTGCTCGCAGGTCACTTCACAGGAAGGCCTCTGGGCCAGAACTATGTAGTGGGATTAAGAACCAGGGTATTACTCAAGTCGCTGATCTTGTTCAGGCTTCAATGCTGCTACAGGATGGTAAGAGAGCAGTGTCGGTGAGTTCGCTTGAACAGTGTGCACCAAAACCAAAGACCAAAGAGTGGATTGAGACTTCCTTGGATTCACCACTGGTTGCTAGGAAGCAGAAAAGACACCCTGATTTTCATGACATCAGTGACCCAAGTGTTCTTGACTTCAATGACAATGGACTACTAGATTCATCTTTTTGTTTAGATCATATTTCCAGTGAACACCATTTAATTAGCCTTGCGCCTTACCCTGCTCATCAGTTTTACGAAGACCGTGTGAACTCTCCACAGAGCAATAACTCTGAAACAGGGAGTCACCAGTCTCTGCCTGGTCAAGCACTCCCAGAAACTATTGGTGTTGATTCCAGCATGGGTGATTGTTTGCCTTTCCGATGTCCATCCAGTGATTTTTCACCGTCAGTATCTATTCACCATAATTCACCATCTAAACAATATCATCAACCAGTCGACAATCAACAGGAGCTGTTATCTTCGTCACCTCCGTACTTTTCCGTTTCAAGTGATAGTGAAAATTATGTTTCGTCGAATGACTTTTTCTGCTCGTCTCTTCCAAAGCATGTGAGTTACGTTCCCCCACCACACGTACCCCTCGAATCTGGTATTGGTGACCGTGTCTTGTCGAACTGTTTTGCTTCTGCTTCTCCCACTGTCGTAAATAACATCTCTTCCATGGCTGTTGCCGAGCCACAACAACCCTCTAAGCATGCAGTCACTCAGCATTCTTTACTTTCTGACAGTGACAGATACATTTATGAGGTGCCTGACGAGCAGACAGATGATTTTAAGCACTTCCAAAATGAGTGTCCAGTTGAATCTTACATTCATGATGAGCCGTCCGATAGCCAACAGCAAGTGTGCAGTCCAGAGCACCACAATATAAAAGAATTGTCTCAGGAGCACTTGCCATCTCCTTCCATCAATTGTACGGAGCATCAGGCTTCAGTGAACCCAGAGCTGACATTCACCTCGGAGAACTCTGCCTCCAAAGAACCCTGGTCCCCACCTTTAATGACATCAGTTTACGGAAACACTCTTCCATTGTCTCCTAATTCACCACAGGTGTTCTCATATCCACCCAATGTAGAGGTGAGCGTAGTTTCTGTTGGCCATTATCAACCATATTGGGAAGAAACAAAACCCTATGAATTGTCCGATTTTACAAATACAGCACAAAGCATCGAAAGCATCAAGAAAGGACTACGCCAATCAAGGAAGCGCCTGACCATCTGGATAGCATGCCTCCCAATGCAGGCAGTCGTGTGAATAGTGAATGGACTCCTGTTGGCCATACCTGCCATCCTGTGTCACCAGGCCCTAAGCAACAAAGGAATTTACTGAATGCTTCTCATCAAGATTGCTCACTCTTACCCCAACAACTGCAGCATGGTGACATGTTGGTCAATGCACACGTAGCTATGGTGGACCAAGAAGAGTACGTGGAAACACGCACTAGATAGTAAGTTATTGATCTATCTTTTGATCTAGTCTTTATTTGAAATGTTACCAGTAAACTGCTTATATAAATGTATGTGCAGGATTTTTTTATATGAAGGGAAGTCAATAAATTAGTCACAAACTGTTATTAGTTTCTAAAGGTGTCATTAGGATGCAGTACAATCCAGCTTACTCGTAGTTCAACGTAGCAGATGTTAGGTATCGCATGCCCAGCTCAGTTTGCAAATGGCGAACGTGCTTGAGGAGTGTAGAACCAAAGAGCAGTGTGCTGTGTGCATTTTCTTTGGGTAAAAGAACTTCCTGCAAAGGATACTCATACATAAATGTTTGTCATGTAAAGTGGCACGCCACTGGGTTGATAAATTTTCTCAAGGATACTCAAAAGTTGCTGATGAGGACCAACCTGGTCATCCTGTTCAGGTTGTGACATAAGCAGCAGTGAGGTGGGTGGAGGAGATTATTTGAGCTGACAGGCGATTTCTGCATACATGAGATTCTTCCGCAGATTCGCGGAATTCCGTTTTTTCTGTCATCATTTGGGTCATTTTCGAAATCGATGCAAAACTGAAGAGTTTTTTTTCCGAGGGGGTGGGCCATTTTCCCGTCGGCGGACGGAATTCCAACTTTCAAAAATGGAAGTTAAACAAAGTGAAGATTTTTTCCTACAATCGTAATTTTGTTTTCTTGTGATGTTTCTTCTTCCCAGTACTGTTGCTGAAGGTCATTTTATTCCATAAATATTTATGTTTCAGCTTGGAAATGGTGGGAAAATGTCCGAAAACAGAAATCGGACGGAGCAAAGATTTTGCCCGTAATCATATTTTTTTCCCCTCCGCAATGTTCCCTCTATCCTGTGTTGTTAAATGTCAGTAATTTTATGTTTTGAATACAGTGATGTGCTCCAGTTTAATATTTACACAAATAAACTTCAATGAACAATTCCGTGTTGCTCGTGCTGCATTATGTTAATACTGTTTCACCACACGTTCTGATTGTTCACCTGGTTAAAAAGGTCAGCATTTTTTGTTCTTCATCTGTCTGATGTATGGTTCTGGTAGACAATGTAGCAACTGCAATAGAGTGTTCTCATGATTTAGCCTGCAGCATAATGCATTGTCATTTGAATTTCTAGAAATTGTGCCCACTGTGGGTGCCCAGAGAACTGTCTCAAAAGCACTAAATTAACCAAATGGCCTTTCCTTGAGGTCAGATTGAGGTCAAATGGCCTTTCCTTGTAAAATCTCCCTTGGTATGCATGTGAAAGAGAAGACATGCTTAACCAGATTGTCACTGGGTACGAATCATGGGTGCATTACTACCAACCCAAATTAAAGTGTGCTTAAATTTAAATGCATGGAAACATTCCTCTTCAGCTTCAACTGAGAAATTCCAAATTTTGCTATCAGCAGGGAAGGTTTTGCTTACAGTGTTTCAGGATTCTCAATTAGTGCTGATAGCCCATTTCCAGAAATGAGGTGAGAATGTGAATGCTGCAACGTGTCGTGAAATTCTGTTGATGCTTCAGGATGCAATTTAAAAAAAATGTCCAGACCTACTGGCTAGAGGAGTATTGCTCCATCATGACAATGCCAGACCTCGTATGGCTTGTTAACCCAGCAGAAAATTTAACAATTAGGTGGGAACTTCTTGAACATCTGCCTTGTAATACTGACTTAGCCCCAAGCAATTTTCACATGTTTGGTCTGCTAAAAACTCACCTTGGGGGCAAACGTTTTGCTGATGACGAAGGGTAGTTAAGCAGGTAATGTGAATGTGGCTGAGACAGCAGACGCAAGACTTCTATTCTGCAGGTTTTAATGCACTGATAAAGTGATGGAATAAGTGTATCAGTATTGGTGGAAATAGATAGTGTGGAAGAAATATTCTTCATATATTATGTAGAAATGCATCTGAATCATTAACACAACAATCGGGTAGCTTCGAATTGCATGTATCTTACTGTTTCTCACACAATACAGTCATGTGAGGAAACTTGAAAATCATATCGTCCTGGAACGGGAATCGACCCCGTATTTCCTGATTTCCATTCGATCATGCTATTTATTTGTTATACACCACCCAGGATGATGAAGTCCCAAGCATCTAAGATACTTAAATTGGAACTTCATTGTCCTGGGTGGTGTAACAGATAGCATGCTCGAACGGAAATTGGGAGATGCGGGTTCGGTTCCTTTTCCAGGACAACAGGACAATATGATTTTGAAGTTTTCTCACGTGACTGTGTTACATGAGAAACAGTAAAATTCATGCAATTCAGAGCTGTCTGATTGCTGTGTTAATAATTCAGATTGGTGTAAATTATGTTGAGAAATAGAGAAAATGTAAAGTGATAATAATAAATGCTTTTTCCAAGTTCATGTCTCACTTTAGTATTTTTTTAATAACTGCTTGTAACTTATTTACTGAGTTTCCCAGGTAACTTAAGTTCAAGATTTTTTTCAGTGTAATGAAAAGCCTGGTTTTGATTTCACGTCTTCCATTAAACAGACTGTGAACATTTGGATGAAATGAATATCCAAACATGTTAGTGTACTGAGGTGTGTGTGGGAGGGGGGGGATTACTAGTTTATAAGCTTTGTAAAATGGCACATAACACCCCAAAGGTTTTGGAACTCAATGATTACTGCAGTCTTGATGAGAAGTGTTTAGCCATCACGTTTTTTTTTGTTTGTTTTTTTGTATTTAACGTGTATTTTGTTAGTGCTTATAACCTCTTACATCCAAGCATGTTTCTTCTGAAAATCCTTTGAGGTGCTAATTCATAACGTTTCATACTGGTAATGGTTGAAACCATGTACAAAATTGCTCAGGTATATATTGGCTTAATACAAATGATTCTTGAGCCAATGAAGCAAATGACACTCACATTCGGTAAATGTGTAGCTGTGCTTTCTTTGCAAATCATTTGCATGTGGAGTGCAGTGTTCTGCCGTCTTGGAATAGCCTATGCAGTGATTTGAAACATGGAGCCAACAGCAACTTTTTTTCATCCTGTATAATGTGTTCAGACAATTTCAACTTCATGGTTAATTAATAAGGTTTGCTGTTCCTTTTTTTTTTTTTTTTTTTTAACTAGATTCAATATTTTGAAGCATTTTACTGCTACCAAAGTACATTTCAAAATTTCCAGTGTGTCTCCTCCTACAACAAAAACTACATTCTTGAAAAAGTAGCTTGTTACAGCTGCAAATACTTTTCGTAAAAAGTAGCTAGTTTTGCTACCCTTTTACATTTTAGGTTCAAGTTAAAAGTACAAATTCTGAGGATCATCTTTATATGTAGATAATTCCATGTCAAGTGGACCATTGGTCCCCACCTAACCATCTCCAATTTTGCCGAAATTTGTCACATGGCTCCTTATGTTATAAAACTAACAGTTTAACATCCTACAGGGTTCCCACGCCTCCTTAAAAACCTGGAAAGGCATTGAATTTCAAAAAATTCAAGGCCTGGAATGTCCTTGAATTTCTTTAATTAGCCTGGAATATCCTTGAATTTTAAAATCCCACAGCTGAAAAATTTAGATCGGAATTTCCGATCTTTTTCCATTTGTTATTTTTCACTTTTTTTCTGCAATCCCCCATTGACATCGGAAGTCAAAAAGAGTAAACTTCAAAGCAGCTGTGTTACTGGGAGAAAGGGTGCACTGCAGTCTGACGGGGAGTTAAGTAGGTCAAGATGTTGGCTCCGTGAAAAAAAGCAGTTAATGGAATTTCGTGTAAAATGCAGATCAATTTTGCAAAACCTTGTCAAAAAATTGCTCACTAAATGCCCACTGCAGTATGCTCTTGTGTGGCACATGAAGTGTTTAGATCCTAAATTAATGAGTGCTGAGAAGGAATCTTGCATAAAAAGTTTCAAGCTTATTCTAGAAATTCTTGTGGATGCAAATCATCTGAAAGCTGATGTTGACACTATTACGTTGCAGTTAAAGGATTTTATAAGTAGTGTTGCAGCAGTAACTTCAGATTTTAACTTTTTTGATAACAATTATGAGGAATTGAGAATAGATGTGTTATTTTATGAACATTTATCCTCAAGTAAAAACTATGATCTGTTGTGGGAAGTAACTAAAAAGCTGCTGTTGCTCTCGCATGGACAGGCATCAGTGGAGAGAGGATTCTCCATTAATAAGGAACTAACAATTGACAATATGAAAGAAAACTATTGTTTCACAAAGAACAATATATGACCATCTGTGTAACATTGGTGGCATGGAAAAGGTAGAGTTTTAAAAATTGCTTCTGAGTAATGTCGGATGTGCTAGGCAAAGATATGTAATAAATTTAGAAGAAAAGACTCGGGACAAGGCTAATTCTGCTGTTGCTCAAAAGAGAAACCAAATACTGGATGAAATAGAAAGTATGAAAAAAAGAAAAACATGTGTAAAAAATGAAGTATTGGATTTATTAAAATCAGCTGATGACTTGGCAACAAAAGCAGAAGATACTCATAATTTTAACTGCATTGTTAAATCAAATAGCTTTAGAAAGACAGCTCAAGACACACAATCATTGATAAAAGAAATAGATTCTGAACTCAAGAAAAAAATGGATTTAGTGAATAATTGTAAAATAAATTATCCACATATTTGCTTAATATTTTTAATATACTTGTTAATTATATTTTAACAATGATAAATTTAATGTTGTGTTAAAAGTACTGACATTTGAGTAGAAAAAATTATAGTTATTTAAAAATTGATTACAGTATTGTCATTTGTTAAATATTTTTTTTCGCCTGAAGAAAGTTTGTCATTCAGTAAAGAACTTTTTGCAAAATTTGGAGATGCATTGTTGCTTAGATTTTTTTTTTATAATTGGCTACCCATTGCAAATACTGATGTTAATTTCTTTGGTTCAGTTTTCTTACAATAACAGAAATACACCATGGTCTTGCTTTTGTACTGTGTCATATGTAAGGTGTTTAAAACCATCTTAATGATAAACCCATAGGATCTTTTTAATTTATCTGCGGTGAAAACTTAATTCAATGGATTTCAAATCCATAATTTGTTTTCTAGTGCATGCCTAACTACTAATAACTAAAACTGTCTCGTAAAAACTTGAAGATAAACCGAAAGTAAAAGAAAAATTTAAATGCTGGTATTGTGTGTCGTTTCTCACATTTAGTGATAAAATACGACTACTTCGTATTGTCCAAAAATATTACCCACTAAAAAAAAGATCATTCAGTCTCCTCACCTCATGCCTGTGTTTCCAAAATGTTTAAAGTATCTGTTATCATTCTTGGTATTTAATTCAATGTGTACAAAACTGGTTATCCCACAGAAGTATTTGAAAAATGACATGCATCCAAAATCCATCAATTATGTTGAGACTTGTGAATATGGAGGCTTCTTAATGTGAAAGTGAAGAAAGGATTTTATTTCTGAATAACATGAAAGTTTTCTAATTTTGCTGTGTTGAAATTTCAATATGAAAGTGAGCTAATATGTTATTAAAATCTTTTGTATTTTTTTTAAATTCATTAAATTTAAATATTTCCTTTATTAATGGTAAAAAGGTAAATGTTATATTATAAAGTATGATATGAATAATTAGATGAAAATGTGGTATTAGCATAAATCTAAAAATCGTACAAAAGTGACTTAATGTGTTATACATACCTGTACATAATTCTAAAATAGATATTAAGTGTTTTATTGTTATGATAATTTTGTGTTTCAGAAATTGGGAATTTTGAACATACAGAAAGAATTAATGTGATGCATATAGATGTTTTATGAAGATAATGAGTATCATAATACAACACACATAATTTTTGATATATATATATATATATATATATATATATATATATATATATATATATATATATATATATATACATTCATTGTGGTTTAGGAAATTGAAAAATTAATCCTTGAATTTTTTCCTGAAGGTCCTTGAAAGTCCTTGAATCAGAATGTCTTTGAATTTTTTCCCTGAAAAAGAGTGGGTACCCTGATCCTAAGAACAAAATTTGAAAGTTCTAGGGACCCCTAAGTGAGGGCCCCCAAAATGTTGTGCACATAGTACGAAACAAAATGCCAAGTTTCATATGCTGTGAAAGTGAAACTATATGTAGTAAAGAGACAGAATTTGGGGTAACTGCACAACTTTTAAACCTCAAACCACTGACAAATTTTCATAGGTCTAGCTTTGATAGTTTTCAGATGGTATGAAGTCAAAGTTGAGGGGAAATTCAGCATGGCGAATTTAACATCTAATGCATAAAAGATACACCTACCTATCAGTAATTTTACATATTTTAACACTAAGAAATCATCAGATTTGGAATTAAATGTCAAAATGCATTACACATAATGATAAGAGGTAATACAAAGATAAATTACTAAGTAATACTAAGTAAATGTTCATTTTGTGTTTACGTTGACTTTCTATGTTGATTACCGCCGTCTTTACACGATCATTATTCTATTCTATAAATTCTATTATTCTATTCACCAACAATTTATTCTATAAATTGTTGGTGTAATTCACTTTGGAATTTATCTTTGAAAGCCATATTTACAAATATACACGAGTCATTCCATGTCAGGGGACCCAATTTTAAAGGTCATCCTTACCTGACCATCTCTAATTTTGATGAAATTTGGCACATGGCTTCCTTATGTTATAAAACTAAAATGTGCAAAGTTTAATATCCTAAGAACGAAATTTGAAGGCTCTAGGGACCCTTAAGGGGGACCCCAAAACGTCCTGAGTGCAGTACGAAACAAAATGCCAAGTTTCATATGATGTGAAAGTGAAACTATATTTAGTAAAGAGGCAGGATTTGGGGTAGCCTGCACAACTTTTGGACCTCAAACCACTGACAAATTTTCAGAGGTCTAGCTTTGATAATTTTCAGATGGTATGAGATCAAAGTTGAGGGAAAATTCAGCATGGCGAATTTTTTGGCATATTGAGACTCATATTTTCAATACAAAATAATTTTAGAAATTTCCCTTTGGTAGATCAACTAAACAGTTGGTTGTTATGAGGTCTGCCAAGTTGTAGCACTTGTTATTAAGTAGTTGAAAAAATATTGTTGTATAAACATACTACCAAAAATTAATGACTTCATGGCTTCCTCTTATTACTTTCAGTATTATAAATATTTAATGGGAATAATTGAGGATAAATTTATTAAGGTACATTACCTCTCAAATTTCGATCTAAACACTAGATCTTCATCAGGAGTTCTTGCGTCTTACTACTTCCACAGATCTGGCGACCAAGTTAGGGATTTTCTATCCAGCATGGTCATTGATGTTGCCACCTTGTGTCTTGTAAATTTCCAGGAAATTTACATTTTCCTAAATTTCCTGGAAATTTACAAGACACAAGGTGGCAACATCAATGACCATGCTGGATAGAAAATCCATCAGACTTGGTCGCCAGATCTGTGGAAACGCAAGAACTCCTGACGAAGATCTAGTGTTTAGGTGGAAAATATGAGAGGTAATGTACCTTAATAAATTTTTCTTTGATAATTCCTGTTAAATATTTATAATACTACCAAAAATTTATATCTATAATTTTGACCATCTTTGATAACTTGTACTCAATTTTCTCACCTCCAATTATATTTCTTTTTGTGCCATTAGAAAGAGCAGATCTTTTTCTATAAGAATGTGTGTTTTTTATTTTGAAGACTTTCCATATAAGGAATGAAAAATAATCTTCAAAAATATGACCTGCTATTTGCAACAACAGTTCAATTCAATAAATTATTAATGAGATAGAAATAAACTTATACAAATTAATTTCAAAAAATACACAAAACATAAAACAATAATTCTAGTTACAAATAGAAGTACTTTTGTGTTACCCTGTAACACTCGATTAGCTTACTATATACAGAGAAAATTACAAAATTAGGATACATCAGATTCAATTCACCACATATTGCCAGGTTACAGACAGCAAGATATGATGATACACTATGATGCCATGTCATAGATTCCAAGATATAACATAAATTTCCTAAGCCATTATCTACAAAAGGGCTATTTCAAAATTAGTTTGTATTGAAAATATGAGAATCATGGATTAAGGAATTTATGTTATATCTTGGAATCTATGACCTGGCATCATAGTGTATCATATATTGCTGCCTGTAGCCTGGCAACATATGGTGAATTATAGTTTGATTATAAGCTTCAGTTTGCAGTGATTGATGAATGTTTTAAGTTGATATGTTTTTTGTCACCTTTTTCATAGTAGTTTAGAACTGATGTTTTGTTTCCATTTTAAATGTGGTATATTAATAAAAAAATTTCTAAACTGATAATATAACTTTTTTTTTTTTTACACAAATAAAACAATAAAAATTGATTCAGAACCTGGTGAAGACATTCACGTTGTACAATGGGTTGTTTTGACAATTTGCAATGCATTCACTCAGGTTTAGTTAAAAAAAAGGATTGAAATCAATGCAAGAATTTCAGCCGGATCAGCAGAGGTTGTCGATTCTACATTCTAAGCATAATCTTGAAATGGATTCAACAATTTGCTTTCATCATGAAGCTTTGCTTCTAACAAGATTTGAATTTTTGCAAAAAAAAGCTTAAGAACTTTGAATGAGGTAGGAGCAAATCAGCTAAAAATTCTCACAAAAAATGAGTTTTTGCCAGGCCAAAATTTGTGTCCAACCTGTCGAAATGAAATGCATAATAAATTGGTTGATGTGCTATCTATCCTTCTCATCATCAACATCAGATGATCAGCAGATAGAAACTGCAGAAAAAGTCAGTGCAAGTTTGTTATCCCTTAATATTTCTCCCTTAAAATTTCAAAAAGTTTCAAAGCAAGATTCACAATGGTATGCAAAACATAAAATCAGTCAAGTGCAAAGTGTACTACTATCCAAGCAGATTGCTGCTGCTGGAGGTTTTAAATCGGATGAATTTGCAACAAAAAGTTCTTACAATAATCAGTGCCAAAACTGCACTGACTGCAATGAGCTACTAAACGACCTCAAACAAAAAAATTCAAATTTCATCACATGCCGATAAATTTCAAATGCTTACATTGGCTGCAAGAAGTTGGTCTATTGAATACACAGTTTCTTAATTTTCTGTGTCCACAAGAACGGTTAAGAACTCTCGAAAGTTAAAAGCACAGTATGGAATTTTATCGAAGCCTGAAAAAGGAAAGGAAAATTGCTTTCAGAAGATATAAAAATAAAGTCATTAATTTTTTTGAAGATGATGAGTTCAGCAGATTGTGTCCAGGTAAAAAAGACTATTATGTCTCTGTCCGAATTGATGGTCAAAAAGTCCAAAAACAAAAACGATTGGGACTTAGCAATTTAAAGGAAATGTATGTCGCTTATCGTAACGCTAATGGTTCTTCGGAATTGGACTTTTCCAAGTTCTGTGAGTTGAGGCCTAAATGGTGCATCACAGTTGAGTCATCAGGAATGCACTCAGTTTGTGTTTGTTCAATTCATCAAAATGTAAAGCTTATGCTTAGTAGCAGCATTATTATGGACGATTACAAAGTTTTGATGAGTAAAACAGCACTTGAAAATTATTTAACAGAAATATACAGTGACTTTGATCCTGCTGAAACTGTTGACTTTCAACAGTGGGTACAAACAGACCATACAACCATGGAGGCAAAGCAAATGACTGTTGAAGATTTTTTAGCTGATTTAGCACTGAAAATTTCAGACCTTTCAATTCACCACCACATTTCAAAGCATCAAGCACAGTATCTAAAAACAGTCAAAGAACATCTAAAAGCGGGTGAAATTGTTGTGCTCATGGATTATTCGGAAAACTACTCATTTGTTATTCAAGAACCTATGCAAGGTTTTCATTGGGAAAATAGTCAGGCTACATTGCATCCATTTGTTGTATACTATTGGGATTCAGGAAAAATTCAGCGCTTAAGCATCTGCATGATCAGTCATAGTTTGCGACATGAAACTGTTGCAGTACATTTTTTGACAACATTAATTGATTACCTAAAAGCACACTGCACAATTTAAAATGTGCAAAATATTTCAGTGATGGCTCTGCAGCTCGATACAAAAATTTAAACATTTTGTAAATTTATGTCATCATGAACTTGATTTTGGATTCGAAGCCCAGTGCAATTTTTTAGGGCACAAGTCATTGCAAATCTTCTTGTGATGGCATTGGTGGAACGGCCAAAAGGCTTGCTGCTCGTGCAAGTCTTCAGCGTACAGTGAATAATTAGATTCTTACAACACATGATTTGTTCACATTTTATAATCAAAATATTTCCAAAATCAAATTTGTTTCTGTTTCAAAAGATGAAATCGAATGCTCAAAGCTTTCTCAAGAAGAAAGATTCAGAACTGCTTCCACTGTTGCTGGAATGTGAGAAAACCATCAGTTCACTTCCATTAATTTGCATAAAATTTGTGTGAGTAGAGTTTCTAATGACTCAACTTTCTTTGTTGCCAAAACATCTTCCTGAAGAACAACTGCTTAATTTGCAGCCTGGACAGTATGTAGCATGCATTTATGATAATGAGTGATGGGTTGGAAATGTTTATTTGAACTCTCAGAAGAACAACATGATGCATTGGTTACTTTTATGCATCCCTCTGGTCCCACTCATTCATTCTACTGGCCATCATGAAGTGACACTTGTTGTGTCCCTGAAGAGCATATTTTTACAGTTCTTTCTGCACCAGCTGCTACATCACTGGGATGACAATGTGCATTTTCAGAATCCTCTGTTCAACTTGTTAATGAAAAATTCCAATTATTCAGACAATAATACTGTACTTTACTATGGCTTGGGAACCATTAAGAAACCCATCTTAGGCTTGGGAACTTAGGCTAAGTTACCTGTTTTTGGCTTGGGGTCCATAAGAAACCCGAAAATGTGTTACAATGTAATTGCATTCCACACAAAATATGTAATAATTCTGTTAGTAATTATTTGTCTTGATGTTTATAAATACAACTGTTTCATGATGTTGATACAAATTCTTAAGAATTAAAATAAATTCATACTATAAAAACGTCTTGTGTTGGCGTTACTGAATAAAATGCATCTCATAAAATCTGAGTTTAAAGGCTTCAAAGGTGTAAAAAACTTCTGCAAACAGAATTAAGGCTGCTAATTTTTTTGAACCAATTTTAAAGTAAATATTATCAAAGGTAATAGTAGTAATTGATGGTTCGTCAAATGGTTGTTTGTGAATAGTAGGTCATAATTTTGAAGATTATTTTTCATTCCTTATATGGAAAGTCTCCAAAATAAAAAACACATTCTTATAGAAAAAGATCTGCTCTTTCTAATGGCACAAAAAGAAATATAATTGGAGGTGAGAAAATTGAGAACAAGTTATCAAAGATGGTCAAAATTATAGATATACATTTTTGGTAGTATGTTTATACCGCAATATTTTTTTAACTACTTAATAACAAGTGCTACAACTTGGCAGACCTCATAACAACCAACTGTAGTTGATCTACCAAAGGGCAATTTCTAAAATTATTTTGTATTGAAAATATGAGTCTCAATATGCCAAAAAATTCGCCATGCTGAATTTTCCCTCAACTTATCTGAAAACTATCAAAGCTAGACCTGAAAATTTGTCAGTGGTTTGAGGTCCAAAAGTTGTGCAATTACCCCAAATTCCGTCTCATTACTAAATATAGTTTCACTTTCACATCATATGAAACTTGGCATTTTGTTTCGTACTACACTCACAACGTTTTGGGGGCCCCACTTAAGGGTCCCTAGAACTTTCAAATTTCGTTCTTAGGATATTAAACTTTGCACATTTTAGTTTTATAACATAAGGAAGCCATGTGCCAAATTTCATCAAAATTGGAGATGGTCAGGTGGGGATGACCTTTAAAATTGGGTCCCCTGACATGAAATGACTTGTGTATATTTGTAAATATGGCTTTCAAAGATAATTTCCAAAGTGAATTACACCAACAATTTATCTTTGTATTACCTCTTATCATTATGTGTAATGCATTTTGACATTTAAATCCAAATCTGCTGATTTCTTAGTGTTAAAATATGTAAAATTACTGATAGGTAGGTGTATCTTTTGAGCATTTGATGTTAAGGTATTCTGTTTTTTACAGTTTTTCTCTACATACACATGCATTCTTGTCTACGCCACCATCCCAGTGGCTGTGTGGTCTGAGGCCTGGGCTTCTGATCAGCAAGATGGGCCTAGGTTTGAGTCTGATTAGTTGTGGCTGGTGTGTTTGTCTGATGGCGCTGGCTTTCTGCCTTCCCCAGCACCCATAGACCTGAATTCAGGATAGGCAACTGCTTGCAGGCCTTAAGGTTGTTAATAGTAGTCTATAAACCCTGAAAAAAAAAATCATGTCTGCAAACAAAAAACATGCCGTTATTTTTTAATGCATTTTAAAAGGGTGTTCTACTTCAAAGTGTAGCATATATTTGATGCATATTTCTGAACAAAATGGAAAAAGGGAAAGAAAATAATTTCCTTCTCTCCCATCAAGCAATATAAAATATCAGCACACACTGATGCTTTATTACACTGCTTGTAAGTGGAAGAAAAATTTCCTTTACATTTTGTAAGAAGAAAAATTTGCCTCCACATTTCAACAAATGTGTTTTAGGGTATGGTTTCCCCACTTTTGTTTTGTAAGCTTTTTAAATGGTAAATATTTAAGTTCAGCAGACAAAAGGATGTATGAGTAAGTAAAAAATGTCAATGGTTTGGCGGACTTTCACAGTGTAAAATAAGGTACATGATTGTTGCAAGGGCACAACTCAGTCCATGTTTCAGCCAATAATGCTTGAAAAAATTTGAACTGTCACATACTTTGAAGATTATTTTCAAAAAAGCAGTGCGATTTGTAGCTTAATTTTCCATTACAAGCTACTTTCTTTCGTATCATGCTACTACATACAACAACATTTTCCTTCTGTAGAATGCTACTGCTACAACTGCATTTTTCTTTTGTAGCAGTACTATTGAAAACTGAGATGTGAAGGGGATTTGACTGTTCTGTTTGATGTTAAAGGTATGCTGCATTTTGAATCTGCTCTGGTAGGAAATATTGTGAGCCAGATTTATAAGAAAGAGGTTTTGAAAAGACCAACTGAACAAATTCACCACATACAGCCACAACAATGGGGTCTCCCTACCCTGTCTATCGCATTGTGATAATTTGCATATTCAGCACTGTTGACCCATGAATTCCTGACCAAAGTCAATGGTACCACACCCACCTTTTTCACCTGATTTGTCTACCTGCGACTTCTTTTTGTTTCCCAAACTGAAAAAATCTTCTAAAAGACAAAGGTCTGAGAGAGTAGATAGCACCGCTGAGAATGTGACACAAAATCTGAGCATGGTCTCCAAATAAAACTTTCGAATGTGCTTTATGAAGTGATAGAAACACTGAAATCACATGCATTAGTGTGGAAGGAGAATATTTTGAAGGAGATTCACATTCAATTATTATATTTTGATGAATATATATCAAATACGTGGAGATAATGCAAATGCACGATGTCATCACTCTGTCCACGTTATTTTATAAACAATGCATAGCAACTGAAAAATTGTGTTTCGACACCCCTGGGATCGAACCCCAGATCTCTCGACAACAAGTCGAGTCCATTCGCATTTTTGCTACGGTGCCAACAAATCTCAGTGTGTGGTTTATAAGTCAGCATCTGACTACACATATCTCTATTGATGGTCTCAGCAACTGAGATGTCGTCATCTGGTGGCATTTAACACAACAGCTGTTTAATTGTAGCTAATAAATCCAAAGGGTGAAAGAAATAGTGAATATATATCAATTACGTGGAGATAATATATAGAGTGATGACATAGTCCATTATATTTTGAATTATATAGTCTCAGTTACTTTTTGAACTCATTTTGTACACTGATCATTGTTTTTTGAGGGGTAAGGAGTAGTTAGGCCTCATTTTCAAATGGGGGGGGGGGATTACCATTGCCTGGACAATTCTTTATGAACACCTAGGTTTTGTGCTAATCCCCACTTAAACACGCTCCATGATTTGCAAGTTACATCAAGCAAGCAGCATTTATCCATTTGTGTAATTGTAGCCGTGTCCAGTCTGGGGAACAAACAAGTAGTAGACATTCAAATGAACAATTCCTGAGCAGCATACTATAGTTTTAGCACAAGCTGCAATAACAAGGGTAACATTGGAAATGACAAATCTGATGAACTTTGAACAAGTTTGAAGCCAGGCTGAAGCTTCCATAGAAAGGCCACAGAACTCAGTGGGAAATTATAAGCCATAGTTTCTCAGGTGCCTTTCATATGGTGACAAATACAGCAGACTTTACTTATGGCCAAAACAGCTGTTACTAGACCATGATATGCACAGATTAACTGTACCAAATGGAAGAATAGTGTTATTACACATTGCAGCAATCGATGTTCTAGTACATCCAGACCAGCAAGAATTGAATGCATAGAATTGTTTAACTGTTTACAATTCATAACTATAAAGTGCGTAACAAACTGAATGCCTTTTGCTTTTGTGTATACTAGAATATTACTGGAGGTGTCAACTGTACTGTTTTTTTTTTGTTTTGTTTTTTCAGGAATAGTACTTTTCTTCAGAATTATGTGATTTTTCCAATTCGTGAATTAATCTGTTGCTTTTTCTATCTTTGTGGGTTTAATGACCACTATGAGGAACTCAATGGGGTTTAAGCAGTCACTCATCCCTAATTTAGGGCCACTAGTTCCAGGGAAAAGAAAGGGCAAGTGATGTAAGACAAACACAACATCCATGTCTCACTGGGATTCAAGCTTGGACCCATCTCAGATGAATGGTCAAAAGCCAGCACTTCCGCTGCTTTTCTGGAGCGGCTCTTCCACAATGTCAAACATTCTTATCAAGGTGTGTGTGTGTGTGTTTTAAAACAATTTCCATGGTTCGTACGCTCCTTGAAAACCTTGAAAAGTTCTTGAAAAAAAGTTCATTTTCAAGCACCTGAAAATACTTGAAAAAGTTTGACCCAATAAATAGTACTTGAATTTTTTTGTTTTGTTTTTTAAGTAATGATATGAAAGAGCTTGTGTAAAATAATTGTTTGTGCTAAAAAGTTGTGTAGAGGATTTCTGTTTAGTTCCGATAAAAACACCAAGCTGATAAAATAACGCTGAACTTGCATTCAACTAAGGGGAGTGTGTGGACAGCTGGTACCTTGGCTGTGACATCACTATGGAGTAAAATGCCAGCTATTGGAGTAAAATAAGTGAAATGATGTATTCACAAATCATGATGGGCTTCTGTTGACTGGGGTTAGAGATTCGTTCTTGCCGGAAGATGAATACAAAAATAATGTTCCTACCCCTTTTAAAATATTTCACAAAATAAAATGATTTCAAAAAACACTGAGAGGCAGTTCAAAGTTAATAAAATGAACCAACAGGGAGGCAGGCTGTAACAGGCAGGTTATTGAAAGTGTTCCCTTCCCAGCTAAGTTGAATGGTTTGACCTTGTTAAAACATCTACCTACCTACTGACTGACCGGCAGCACATACATATGATAATTTGGTTTTAAAAAGTCCTTGGAAAGTGCTTCAGTGTATTTTGCTTAAAAGAGTACAAACCTTGATTTCATAAACAGATTTGTTAAATATTTTGCAGAAAAAAGAGGTTACAAAAGTATGGTTTTTACTAGAGTCAATCGTTATTTAGTATTTTGAGCAAGTTTTGCAAAATGTATGCTTTAGGCAAGAATAATTATCTGTTTGCCTGATGCATCGTCATCATTATTATTATT
Organism: Macrothele yani; assembly: GCA_039090855.1. Lineage (NCBI taxonomy): Eukaryota > Metazoa > Arthropoda > Arachnida > Araneae > Macrothelidae > Macrothele > Macrothele yani. The sequence continues at coordinate 128,118 of CM077031.1, read as the reverse complement.
ATTTTAATAGTTCTTTTTCTGTCATATGCTTAATGGAAGTAGATCTTATGGCACATGGATGAATTTGCTTTATTTTCAGTCCAGATCTCCTTATTTGTGTTCTTTTCAACCAGATAAGGCAATATTCACCTGTGGGAAGATCTCATGGTATTGTTTTAACATGAATACCTTAGAATTTTTTATTTTTTTTTAATTTGGACGAATATTCCTGTACTGGAATTCAAATTGCATGGAATCTGTTCATTCTGACCAGAAAAGTGCTTTCCATGAAAGTAGCTGGAAAATTCTGGTATTATTGAAACACATTTCCTGTATGAAGGGAGGTGACAGCAATATTTGAATGCACATTAGGCTGGCGAAAATATTACATTCTTTGAATGTAATTTCCAAATATTACAGCATTATTTGAGCACAATTTCCAATAATACAAAGAATGCTGTCTTATTGAAAACAACTGCTCACAGAATTACAGCATTGTTGGAAAGCACTTTCCAGCTGCAAAAAGATTACAGCAATATTTGAGCACAGTTTCCATTGGCAGGATGAGTACTTCATTTGAATGCGGGTTACTAACGCAGGAAGATGTGATTATATGAACATGATTTCCAGTGACTTGGAACATTATGGAACTCTTCATACAACATGATTTGGATGTGATTTTCTCCCTCAACATGGGGAGGTAATTCTTTCATAGTACATTTTTGTACTATTATAAAAATACCTTGAAAACCTTTAGAAATTCTTCCCACGAGGGATACTGTGTGCCAAAATTTATGAAGTAGAATTATTTCCTGTTGAAACCTTTTATTTTTGCTGCCTTTGCTGAGTGGTTAGAGGTGAAATATTGTCTGGATTAGCTCCAGGTTCAAGTTCGCACAAGGCATTGGTTTTGGTGTGTTAAGATGCTGGTTCTAGCCCTTCCCTAGAGCCACTGGCCCTAAATTAGGTGTGAATGATCCTGTATAGCCTTATGTGTTTATGGGAATCATTAAACCCCCTAATGCAGAAACTAAAAAAAAAAAAAAACATTTTCAATCATGCATTGCATTAACCAAATGTGAGCCATTTTTTCTGTGGTAACTTAGTGGTACTAAAATGCATGAGATGTTTAGCTGCCATTTAACAATAGGAAGTTGCATTTTTCAGGTACAAGTGAATACATTCCAGTGGATTTCCCTTAAAAAAAAAAGAAAAACATTGCTTTGTTTTAAATGTCACCATGAACTGTGTAATCATCATTGTGAACTTGGAAATCCTGCTATGGAGGCCCTAAAACTGTTTGATTTTTGGGAGTAATCTGTGTCACATCAGGTCATTGGAATTGGGTGAGAATGAGAAGGCTAAGAAAAGTATAAATGTAAATTCAATAAGAAGTTTGATAAAGAGGTGAGGATGCCCTGATGGCAGAGTGGTCGGAGGTATAGTTTTTCAGAATTGAATCCAGGTTCAAGTCCCGATAGCGTTTTAACTCATTCAGGAACCTTTAATTAATTTTTAAGTTGTAAATACTAATTGTTTTGTTGTAAGTTTTTACTGCTTAATAACTTTGGCAAGAAGAAAAGAAATGTGTTGAATGCAGCATTGACTAATTTTTCCAGGAATGAAGATAACTGGCAGTGACTGAAATCTTAAAGAGGACAAGAAGGTTAATGCATTATGAGAACTTTTTTTAAAATAGAAATAATAAACATGGATTAAAAAAGTAGAAGTATTTCTTGAGCCCATGTATAGCAATACACAATTCATTCTGCTGTATAGCAATACAAAATTCATTCTGCTTTAAGTATTTCTTGAACCAGTGTATAGCAATACAAAATTCATTCTACTTTAAGTATTTCTTGAACCAGTGTATAGCAATACAAAATTCATTCTGCTTTAAGTATTTCTTGAACCAGTGTATAGCAATACAAAATTCATTCTGCTTTAAGTATTTCTTGAGCCAGTGTATAGCAATACAAAATTCATTCTACTTTAAGAATCCTGTGAATCCTGTTTCCTACCACAGCTGCATGTTATTGGTGCATTTTGTCAAAGTTGTTCTTTGCATCTGTATAATGACTGTCTTAAAAAATAATGCTAAACTGCAAAACAGTGTTATCACATGATTAACTATGTTGTCCATAGCCACAAACTGCTGCAACTAATTTGTGCAGCATCTGCCATTTTCTTCATTTGGGATCCACACAATAATTATGTATGATTTGGGATCTATTATCATACATAATTATTGATTAATTAACCCTGTCATTAGATTTGTACATTCTTACATCATTGCCAAAAGTCTGGGTAAAGTGCATGCATGATTGCTGTGTGTTTATTCATGAATTGTTGTTTCGTAATGGTAAGTGTTATATATTTTTCCATTTGTGCATTAGTATCCTAAAACTTAAACTAATTTCTTTCAGTTCCAAAGAAGATGATGTTTCCATTCCTAATTCCCCTCCATCAGTTGGGGAAGGAAACTGTTCTTTTGGTGATGCTGGTCTCCGAATCTCTTTAGCAGATGCATTCCATGAAGAAATGTTGGCTTGGTATCAAGATCAGGACTCGGTGAAGAAAGCCACTTTGGTCTAGTAAGGTTTTTCTTAACTGAATTTAAAAACTAAAATCCAAAAATGGTGTCTATGTTTTTAGGTTGACTGACCCTCAGTGAGTACATAGAAACAAAATAAACACCAAGAAAGTAATAGCATCAGCTTGTTTTTTTTTCACATGTTTGCTGAGCCTCAGGTGATTTGTTGTGATCTTGGCTTAGCAGAATTAATTAATGATGCCACAAATTTATGTAGATATACAAACAATGGAATATGCAATCAATTAGAAAAGGCAGTGTGTGTGTCATTTAATTGGATAGTTCAGTCTTTCAGAGTCTATGGTGATGACTAATTTCACCTTTTAATCTGCTTCCCTTTTCTGTCCTGCCTTTTCCTTCAACACTTTGTGGTTATCTCAGATTCTTGTAGTATGGTGAAACTTGTTCGAGACAGAATCCAAGGGACTGGAATTATTTTCCATTTTATACATGTGCATTTGTGGAAGCCATTGAATTTTTGTTACTCTGGTAACAGATTCTACATAATTAGTGATTACTTAAAAGAATGTATTGTTCATATATACCTTAATCAACAAAAAATCACAAACTTCTATTTTTTAAAATCATCCACCATTGATTCGTGTACAATATGATGCTCAATGAGAGCACATGCACCACTCTTGCACTAACTAACCACCCCCACACAATATTATTCAATTCATTTCCAGTTTTTCACAGTTTTCTCTTTGTTGGGCTGTTACATTGCATACCACTGCTTTTTGTTATCGCATCCTTCACTTAAAAATGTCATAAACTTGTGTTTTTCTGGCATTAAATATCTCTGCCATTTAAATTTTTGATACTCACACTTTCTTTTCATGCATTTCAATAACTTTTGTATCAAAATCGAGGATGCTCTTATTTGCCGCCATGGCAAGAGGCTAATGAACGAATGCAACTCACAGCAAGCAAAGGCTTTGAATGATTATTTCGACTAATAAGTGTTAGAGAATTAAATGAGAGTGTCTTTTTGAAATCTGTACGAAGCAGCCAGCTGTGAAGACTCTGGAAGCGGCATCCAGCAAAGGGAGCAATGCTGGTCACAGGACGTAAACCTGAATCCTGGTATGTGTTTAAAGAGAAGCGAAACAGTGGATGTGCTGTAGTGTGTGTTTGTGTAAACAACCCAAAAGCAATCTCTCTCTGTTTAATTATGTTATCTTCAACCTCAAGCAAATTTGTTCTATGTGAATTTATCCTTAAACTTTATTGTGTAATGTTTTGTATTCAATTAAATACTCGGCATGGGATCATCTGGGAGCTTTCTTTAGTACAAGGTTCATTTACTACTCTTCTGCTATTTCTATTCTGTGTTAAGCAGGTTAAATGGTACATAATTTTCTGTCTTTCATTTCAGAACAAAAAGAAAAAATATATCTGTTTTGAGCAGGTTCTAAAAAAAAATTGTTTTTGTCCATTGTTCTTTTGTTTCACTAATTTTCATAGTCTCAGTGGGATAAGTTATGGATGTTGCAAATTGTGTAAAAGCTCTTCGCATCAGAAAAATTATATGGTACATTTTTTTTTTTTTTTTTTTTTTTTTTTTTTTTAAATGTGCATTTAGCATTTATCACAATGTGCAAAATAGCCTCAAGTTTGAAATCGTAGTTTTATTGCACCATTACTGGTAGCAAAGGTTGGAGAAGCTGACGTCTGAAAAAGAAACAAAGGCAAAGGTGTTGAGTCACCGAGACAATACAAATATGGTTCAAGAAGTGTGTGGTTGGCGACATGAGCTTGGAGAGAAAGAAAAGTTTGGGACAACCATCTGTGGTTTAGTTGGACACGCTGCTCATGGCTGCGGATGCAATTCTGGCAACCAAAACTGTCAAATTGTCAACGAAATTAGGAGTTTCCAAACAGAAAAAAACTGACTCCCTACAGATGCTTGGAAAGGTCTACAGACAGTCAGACAGTGGCATGAGATGCCACATGAATTGACCCCAGTTCAGGCTCAACAACATGTCAGTGTCTACAAAAAGCTGCTGAAGAATCCACATCTAGGTTTATCAATCAGGTAGCTACTAGGAAGAGATTCTCAGAAAGGTCTTCAAACAATGGCTCAAGGTCCTATACAAACAGAGGACCCCAGCCCAGACTTAATGACACATTGTTGTCTGTAAGGAGTTTCTGAAAAATCTGTGAGACACTTAAAACATCAAGCAGGCAGTTACTGGAGATAGGAAGTGGATCTACTTTTGTAATCCTGGCACCTCCAGCCAGTGGTTAAATGCAGGTGAACCAGTTTTACCTGCCCTCTAATGTAGACATGTCAAGCAAAAGTTCATGTTGTGTGTCAGGTGGAATTTTGGGGTTATAATTTACTGTGAACTCATTCTGGATGTGGATGATCCAGTCTAAAGTGTATTCTGATGAGCTGCATTGGATGTACTGCAAACTTTAGCAATAGTAACATGCTTTAGTCAACTGAAAGCTGGCACATTTTCAGCAGAACAATTCCAAGCTTTGTACTGCCCTTCAGAATCAAATAAAGCTTCACAGACATGATGGAATTGAGCTCCTGCCACACACAGTGTGCAGCCCTGACCTCACTCCTTCCGATTATCATCTGTTTTGAGTGGTGGTGCATTTTTCCACTTTGTGTATTCGTCTTTTTTCGTTGAATGCAGGTGTCGAGAGTTCTCTGCCTCAAAGTCAAGAGCATAGTATTTAGCACCATGAAGAAAGATTGGGGCATACTTAGAAATATAAGCATTGATTGTTACAAGGTTCTGTGTATAAGTACATTTCTATGTCAGAGATGCAATTTTTTTTTTATTCGGGACACCTCAATACAGATTTCATAGTAGAGATAACATGGAAATAATGTTATTAATTATTATTCCTCATGAATAACATCATCGGGTGGATTTATGAGGGTGTGCCTACTTCTGTTACAAATGTAAGCACATTTCCTCTTCCACACCAAAATGTAAACAACGTAGCCTCGACATCAGTTTTCTTGGTGCCAGCTGTAATCAATGCCTGGCCAGATGCACTTCCACCTAATTATTTCACAAGTTAGTCTTTATTTTATGTGTCAAAACTTTTTTCTTTGATTCAAGAGCAAAAATGCTAAACCTTTTGGTATGGATGTGTGCAGATCTTCACAGAAGGAATCTCAAGGAAATAGGTATGTAAAGCTGTACAATATCTTCAAAGTGGTAGGATCACTTGGAAGTAAATGGCATAACAACTAAAATGTTACATGCGGAACAATGAACTAAAAGAAATTCAGTACTTCAATATGACCCTAAAAATAATGAACTCGGAGACTCCGAACTACTACAGATCCTCTGTAGTTACTACAAAAATTGTCAGTCTGCTGCAGATTACGGAAACCGAAAATCTCAGTGAAATGACCTATTTAACATAAATATGTATCGCTAAGCTGTTCTCTGAGATTCAGAGGTTGGCTCCACAAAGAAGTACCAGATAATTTTTACTTACTGTTGCAGTATCAAACTTCTCCATTTACAGCAATCTTGACATACAACTCAGGCTTCATTGGCATCCATCACTTGCCGTACACAAGATCTTCTATACTTCATACTCATAATCTTTTTTTTCATGCAGACACTTCTGAATCTGATCCTACCATCACATCCGATACAAGGTGAGTCCTTGATGATATAATAATTGAAACTTGTAGTAATATTCCTAGTCATATATGATATATAAATGCCAAGATGATTTTGCTGCAAATATGCACACAGCGCATGGAACATATATAGCGTGTGAAACAGTAGTGCGTATAGTATATAGCTATTATTCTATTATATAATACCACATATTTTTATTTTTGGTTATTTTTACTAACCAAAATCAATTATTTCATGTACAACTGGAAAATATAGATATCGCGACCCTCTGGTATGACCTCGTTTTGGTATCCTTCGATTACATGAGTCATGGATTTGCGACATGCTGTTGGGATTACAAAAGTCTTCTAGAAATTTCGTATTAAATTAGCTAAAGAGGTCGAGCACCTCGAATTTCTTACAACATGTAAAAACAACAATGTTATTCCTACAAATTAACAACAAGCCTATCAATTATTACGACAAGAAAATCATCAAAATGTGTGAAGTTAAACGACTAAGAGCCACAATACGAGATAAAAGGAAGTCCATAGACTACCTAAGTAGAAAATGTTATGAAAAGTACTGTGAATGCACAAAGTACACGGAGCATAATAGTATCAGAATTGAAATGATAAGGATCTTTGCCACTGTCGATAGACTACGTACTATGTGTAGGACTAAACATTTTTATAAAATAGAAAGTTTAGTAGGCTATAAATATCAATATAGTATCAACAAGAAGAATAATGACCAAAACGTAATGTTCGCCAACTATTCAAGCGAACAAATTACGACATGGCAGGAAAAGGCTTTAAACAAAGGTATGAAATTTGCATATGCTGCTTCCGTGCCAAAATTAGAAAATATCTTGCCTCAGATTGAAGACATTATATACAGAATTCCTAAAAAGAAACAAGATGCTACACGTTTTAAAATGGTAAGATGTATTAATCATATGAAAAAGAATTTACCTGATGCTCGACTTAAATACGAAAAACAAGCTTTGCTTGAACTACGAAATAACCCTGGCATTAAATGTATGTTGGCCGATAAATCTAAGCAGTTAATAATTTTGGACCAAGCTGATTATAATAAAAAAATTAAGGATGCTATTGATGACTTAAAGGCCACCCCGGTAAATAATAATCCTACGGATAATATTTTGCGTAGAATGGCACATATAAAGAACCATATGTCACTTCCAGATGATGTTAAAAAGAATGCGTACCCGCCCGTTGCTGCATCTGTACCTCACATGTTCGGCAAGCTAAAAACCCACAAGTGTGATAGGCCAATTAGACCCATTGTTAAAAAAATAAAGCCCCAACAATCAGATTAGAAAAAAGTCTTTATAACCACTTGAAAGTATATTATTGCAATCATAAATATACAGTGAAGAATTCAACCGAAGTAATCGACAAGATTAAAGCTAATGACGGTGCCGAATATTTGATGTATAGTATGGATGTCATCTCATTGCACCCAAACACTCCCACAACGGATGCTATTAAACTAATTGAAGAAAGGTTAGTAGAAGAAAAGATCGAATTTTCGAAAATTGAAAGCATTGTATGTGCACTCAAGCTCATAACCGAAAATAATTACTTCACTTACAATGATACAATTTATAAACAATTATATGGCGCACCAATGGGATCACCAATATCTGGTTTGCTTGCTGAGGTTATTATGCAAGATATAGAAAAGAAAATATTCAACAACAGATCTAGTAGTAACTTACCTATACTATATTTACGATATGTTGATGATGTGTTGATCTTCTGGCCGCACTCCGAAAATGATATGGAGATCTTCATAAACAACTTCAATAGTATGTACACAACTATTCAAGTAACGTATGAAAAAGAAATTGACAACAAACTTAACTTTCTTGACATTTCTTTATTTAAGCATCAAAATAAAATTGAATTCAGTGTATATCGAAAACCTACTTACATTCCTGCTATAATTCCCAAAGAATCCTGTCACCCGTGGAGGTATAAAATTTCAGCGTTCAGATCATTCATAAATAGAGCTATAACACATTCATCAACTAAAATTGCACTTATAGAGGAAATAAAATGGATTAAAGACACTGCTAAACGTTTTGGATATCCTGTTGGCTTGATAGATTCATACATACATACATACATACATATCACTAAGCTGTTCTCTGAGATTCAGAGGTTAGCTCCAAAAAGAAATACAAACTTCCAGACATTTTACTTATTGTTGTCGTATCAAACTTCGCCATTTACAGCGATCTTGACATACAACTCGTGCTTCACTGATATCCATTACACGCCGTACACAAGATCTTTTATACTTCATACTCATAATCTTTTTCTCATGCAGACACTCCTGAATCTGATCCACCCATGTCTTCCTTGGCCTTCCTCTGCCTTTCCTTCCTGCCACTTGGGTTGAAAATATTTTCTTAGTAAGCATTTCATCACTCATTCTTTCAACATGGCCAAACCACCGAAGCATATTGGTCTCCACCTTGCTAACAACATTTTGCTTTACATCACACAACTGCAATACATCTTCATTCCTCACACAATCAGATCGTGTCTTACCACAAACCCCACGTAAGTAACGCATTTCTCCAGCACACAAACAACTCCTATGTTTCTTCTGCAGTACCCAGGTTTCACTGCCATACATCAGAGTAGGAACAATTACTGTTTCATACACAGCCATGCGGGACTCTCTATAGAACCCATCATTCCTGTGAAAACCTCTCAGAGCAGCTATGACTTTCAAAGAAGAATTCACTCGCCTACTGATTTCACCATCCAACTTGTTCTCTCTGTCAAACATGCTTCCTAAATACACAAACTCACTCACCAGTTCAATCACAGTGCCATTTATACTTACATTACATTCAGTGCTACCCATTTCTCTCTCAAACACCATAACTTTGGTTTTTCCCTTATTTATACTCAGTTTGAATTTCATGCAAACTTCGTGCATCCGAGTCAACATACTCTGCAACTCACTTTTGCTCTCTGCCAACAGGACAGTGTCATCAGCATACAGCAATCTGCACACACGGATATCACCAAGACATAAACCACTATTATCTATTTTGGCATCGCGCATGCATGCGTCCATAAATATATTAAACAGCCATGGTGACATTACACAACCTTGTCTAACTCCTGCACCAATGGAAACCCATTTTGATAAAACACCATTCACTCGTACACAAGCTCTACTACCAGCATACATGGCTTTTACACTATTAAGTAGATTCCCAGTAACACCATATTCATTCAATACCTTCCACAAAAGTGTCCTATTCACTCGGTCGTAAGCTTTCTCTAAATCTATGAAGGCAGTAAAAACTTTCTTCCCAACAGCGCAGATACTTTTCAATCATCATGTGTAATGCAAAAATCTGGTTAGTGCAGCCTTTACCAGGCATAAAACCACTCTGAACATCCCACACTTTCAATGATGTAAGACCCCGTACTTTTTCAATAACAACCTTACCAAACACTTTCCCTGGCACACTCAGCATAAGAAGAGCTGGTATACCGAAGCACAAGAATGGATTAACAAAAAGAAATACGTTATTTTACGGAAGTATCCCGTATTTACCTCCACTAAGCAATATTATAAAAAAAGAATGCCAGGATTACAATATTGAAATTGCTGAAATAGTTACTGATAATTCTAAATTACTGACAAATAGTGGTTACAGTAAAATCCACTAAATAAGGCAGGTGTGTACATGATTCCTACAATAGATCCAAAGGAAAATAAGCAAGACAGATATTACATTGGTTGTACTAAAAGAAGGTTTAAAACGAGGTTGAATGAACACTATAGTAATTGGATTAAAAAGGAAGAAAAAACATCACTTATACAACATTGTATGATAAATGAGTTAATACCCGATTGGGAAAATAGTAAAATCTTAACTTCCCACAATAAACATAATCAAATTTTGTGGTCTGAAGCTATAACAATTGAGAAAACCCAAAGCTCCAATTGCAATACGTCTACTCCGAAAGATATCCCATATCCGTGGAAATATCTAATACAACAAGAAAATAATATGAAATATAACAACAAAAAGGAAAATAAAAGAAATAACATATACTTACGAAATAAGAACAGCGACAGCAATTCCGGAATTAACCCAATAGATGGCGTGGATGTGACTCACACATGAATACACCTATATGTAACGATGACGGAAGAAGTCGACGTGGAGCAACTGTAGCGGAGGTGATGCCGAGGTGACCTAGATATATAACAACTTTGAACATTGATCCAGGATGTATACCGTTGATAATGGCCGAAAGTCAGTCGTGCCGAAACATGTCTGGTGGTTTATGCGGAGTCGTGTGTGTGTTGCAGAAATTGTCTGGCATTGTTCAATAATTGATGAAATTTTATTTAAGGTCTGTTTGGTTTGTCATTGATTATGTCCATTCCTTCTTTTAAAGATTGATGACACCTGTTGATGGTAAATGGTTTTTTAATTGCATTGTATATAATTCTTTCACACTCTCTTTGTATGATATCCATAGTCGTGTTTTATTTGAGTTTAAACCCTGGTCGCAAATTTCAATTGGGCCTATTTGCAATACGATGATTCTATGTGGTAACACGCTAGATACACATTTTATTTCAAGATACAGGATGAAGCTTACTAATTTGGAATACCGATACAAGGTAGGTCCTTGATGATATAATAATTGAAACTTGTAGTAATATTCCTAGTCATATATGATATATAAATGCCAAGATGATTTTGCTGCAAATATGCACACAGCGCATGGAACGTATATCACGTGTGAAACAGTAGTGCGTATAGTACACAAACCAGTCCTATGTTTCTTCTGTAGTACCCAGGTTTCACTGCCATACATCAGAGTAGGAACAATTACACTTTAATATGAAGCCATGTGGGACTCTCTTGAGAACCGATCATTCCTGTGAAAACCTCCCAAAGCAGCCATGACTCTCAATGAAGAATTCACTCGTCTACTAATTTCACCATCCAATTTGTTCTCTGTGTCAAACATTCTTCCTAAATACACAAACTCATTCACCTAGTCAATCACTGTGCCATTTAGACTTATATTACATTCAGCATTATCAATTCCTCCCTCAAAAACCATAACTTATGTTTTCCCCTTATTTATTCTCAGTTTGAATTTCATGCAAACTTCGTACTTCCGAGACAACACACTCTGCATCTCACTTTTGCTCTCTGCCAACAGGACAGTGTCATCAGCTTACAGCAATATGCACACATGGATATCACCAAGACGTAAACCAGTATTATTTGCAGGAAAGAATTCTTGTACTATTCCAGGACGTTATGCGAAAATACGAAAAATTAAGGACTTTCCAAGCTCTGGAAAGGGAACTGAAATTCCAGGATTCCATGGGCCATGATAACTCTGCACATGGCCAGAGACACTTAGACATCCAAAACATATTGAAACATCACGGAAGAAATGCAACAATATTGAAGAAACACTCTTCAAAATGTTTAATGAATGTTAGAATCCAAAAAACAGGAAAACAAACATTACGCATTTTGTTAAATAAATAAAAAAAAATATATGACCAATTTAACAATGTGCATAATGATTGTTTTCCTGTTTTTTGGATTCTAACATTCATTAAACATTTTGAAGAGTGTTTCTTCAGTATCTTCAATATTGTTGCATTTCTTACTCACTGGGTTTTGTTCCTGAATATTTAGGTTGAATAACCGACTGAAATTGTCAGCTGTGGGCTAATCCCCCACACTGGTGTACTTACCTGATTAAAAAGATACAAAGAAATAAATATCTGGACTCTAGTGTGGGTTATGGTTAACAATTTTGTGGAACGTATTAAATAAATATGGTGTTACTAGGAATCTACTTAATAGTGTAAAAGCCATGTCTGCTGGCAGTAGAGCTTGTGTACAAGTAAATTGTGTTTTATAAAAATGGGTTTCTATTAGTGCAGGAGTCAGACAAGGTTGTGTAATATCGCCATGGCTGTTTTATATATTTATGGATGCCTGCATGTGTGATGCCAAAATAGATAATACTGGTTTATTTCTTGGTGATATCTGCAGTGCAGATTGCTGTATGCTGATGACACTGTCCTGTTGGCAGAGAGCAAAAGTGAGTTCCAGAGTATGTTGTCCCAGATGTACGAAGTCTGCGTGAAATTCAAACTGAGTATGAATAAGGAAAAAACCAAAGTTGTGGTTTTTGAGCAAGAAACTGGTAGTGCAGAATGTAATGTAAGTCTAAATGGCACAGTGATTGACCAGGTGAATGAGTTTGTGTATTTAGGAAACATGTTTGACAGAGAGAACAAATTAGATGGCGAAATTAGTAGGCGAGTGAATTCTTCATTGAAAGTCATTGCATCTTTGGGGGGTTTTACAGGAATGATGGGCTCTCAAGAAAGTCCTGAATAGCTGTGTATGAAAGTGTAATTGTTCCTACTCTGATGTATGGCAGTGACACCTGGGTACTACAGAAGAGACATGGGAGTTGTTTGTGTGCTGGATAAATGATGTGTTCTCAAGAAAGTCCTGAATAGCTGTGTATGAAAGTGTAATTGTTCCTACTCTGATGTATGGCAGTGAAACCTGGGTACTACAGAAGAGACATGGGAGTTGTTTGTGTGCTGGATAAATGATGGGTTCTCAAGAAAGTCCTGAATAGCTGTGTATGAAAGTGTAATTGTTCCTACTCTGATGTATGGCAGTGAAACTTGGGTACTACAGAAGAGACATGGGAGTTGTTTGTGCACTGGATAAATGATGGGTTCCCAAGAAAGTCCTGAATAGCTGTGTATGGAAGTGTAATTGTTCCTACTCTGATGTATGGCAGTGAAACCTGGGTACTACAGAAGAGACATAGGATTTGTTTGTGTGCTGGAGAAATGTGTTACTTACGGGGGTTTCTGGCAAGACACGTTCTGATCGTGTGAGGAATGAAGAAGTGTTGTAGTTGTGTAATGTGAAGCAAAATGTTGTTAGCAAGGTGGAGACTAATATTCTTAGGTGGTTTGGCCATGTTGAAAGAATGAGTGGTGAGATGCTTACTAAGAAATTTTTTTTAGCCCAAGTGGCAGGAAAGAAAGGCAGAGGAAGGCCAAGGAAGTCATGGGAGGACCAGATTCAGGAGTGTCTGCATGAGAAAAAGATTATGAGTATGAAGTATAGAAGGTCTTGTGAAGCTTGAGTTGTGTGTCAAGATCATTGTAAATGGAGAAGTTTGATATGGAAGAGTAAGTAAATAATCAGTTAAAAATTTATGTGGTAGTTTGCCTTTCTTTGTGGAGCTAACCTCTGACTCTCAGAGAACAGCTTAGTGATATGCTTTTATATATGTTTTACGTCGTCCGTGATTTTTCACTATGTTTTGGATGTCTAAGTGTCACTAGCCATGGTCAAAAGTTATCATGGCCCATGAAATCCTGGAAGCATCCTGAAATTTTAGTTCCATTTCCAGAGATTGGAAAGTCCTTAATTTTTCGTATTTTTGCATAAAATCCCGGAATAGTACTAGAATTCTTTCCTGCAATAAACAATTATTATTTTTTTATGTTCATTCCAGGGGGGGGGGGCATTTCTTTTTATTCTTTTTGGGGTTTGAAAACAACCATGAACAACTTCTAGCCTATGTAGTCACTTACTATTAATATTATTATATTTGCACCTTTAAGGTATTAACCTCTTGCAAAGTGCGCATAGTTTACGTGCAATTCATAAATGAAAAATCCATGAGGAATAACCACTCACCATAAAGATCATGGTAACCTCCAATGGACCAAACACTTCCAACACGTCAATTCATCGTGATGTAACTGGGCTTCCACAGGTTTACAGACCTCTTGCTTACGCTTCTTATTTTCGGGTGTGAAACATCGCTTTTTTCCTTTGCCTTATAGTATGTTACTATAATGCTTGTCAATTCGATAAAAATCATACATACAACTCATTCATACAATTCAAGTAAAAACTATGTACATAAACCTTACATTCACAGGTGATTAAACCTTAGTCAACTCTAATTATGGAACTCCTCCTTCTGTTTCACAACCTCTGCTACTCCCACTGCAATTGTCACACCCATTCAGCCCCGCACATCCAATCCTCTAGTACTTTCGACAGATCCCTGTCATCTTCAGGAGGCAGGTGTGTCTCATCCGCCCACCGCAGCTCAAGTGAGCAGAGCCATCGAGGTCTGGGCCCCAGTCGCTATCTCTGAATCGTTGTGTCTCTGGCGCCATCTATTGTCCCTGCTGCTCTTTTTCTCTCTTTCTTTTTACGCTGCTGTTCAATTTTTATTAGGGCTTTCCATTGTTCGTTTAAGTTATTTGGCTCATTAATGTTGCATAATCTTGATCTGTTTTTTTCAATTAACACTGATTCTGCAATTCTTAACTGCTTTTCGTTTTTACAGCTCTTAATAATTTTAATATCTTCAAACCTTGGACATTTTTGATTTTCCATACAGTATTGGGTCAATGCTGTCTTAGCCTCTTTTTATTCCAATTATTAATATGCTGATTCAATCTATACTTTAATTTATTCTTGGTGCTGCCTATATATGACACAGGTGGTTGCTGGTTTATTGGGATTTCATAAATTCCTGCTCTATCTAATTGGCTAATTTTTTCATTTTTAATCACTAAAAATTAGCCAATTAGATAGAGCAGGAATTTATGAAATCCCAATAAACCAGCAACCACCTGTGTCATATATAGGCAGCACCAAGAATAAATTAAAGTATAGATTGAATCAGCATATTAATAATTGGAATAAAAAGAGGCTAAGACAGCATTGACCCAATACTGTATGGAAAATCAAAATGTCCAAGGTTTGAAGATATTAAAATTATTAAGAGCTGTAAAAACGAAAAGCAGTTAAGAATTGCAGAATCAGTGTTAATTGAAAAACAGATCAAGATTATGCAACATTAATGAGCCAAATAACTTAAACGAACAATGGAAAGCCCTAATAAAAATTGAACAGCAGCGTAAAAAGAAAGAGAGAAAAAAGAGCAGCAGGGACA
Source organism: Macrothele yani (assembly GCA_039090855.1). Taxonomy (NCBI): domain Eukaryota; kingdom Metazoa; phylum Arthropoda; class Arachnida; order Araneae; family Macrothelidae; genus Macrothele; species Macrothele yani. Next base: position 112,888 of record CM077031.1, on the reverse strand, counting down.
ATAGATGGCGCCAGAGACACAACGATTCAGAGATAGCAGCGACTGGGGCCCAGACCTCGATGGCTCTGCTCACTTGAGCTGCGGTGGGCGGATGAGACACACCTGCCTCCTGAAGATGACAGGGATCTGTCGAAAGTACTAGAGGATTGGATGTGCGGGGCTGAATGGGTGTGACAATTGCAGTGGGAGTAGCAGAGGTTGTGAAACAGAAGGAGGAGTTCCATAATTAGAGTTGACTAAGGTTTAATCACCTGTGAATGTAAGGTTTATGTACATAGTTTTTACTTGAATTGTATGAATGAGTTGTATGTATGATTTTTATCGAATTGACAAGCATTATAGTAACATACTATAAGGCAAAGGAAAAAAACGATGTTTCACACCCGAAAATAAGAAGCGTAAGCAAGAGGTCTGTAAACCTGTGGAAGCCCAGTTACATCACGATGAATTGACGTGTTGGAAGTGTTTGGTCCATTGGAGGTTACCATGATCTTTATGGTGAGTGGTTATTCCTCATGGTTTTTTCATTTATGAATTGCACGTAAACTATGCGCACTTTGCAAGAGGTTAATACCTTAAAAGTGCAAATATAATAATTGAGAATTACACGCAAAATTCTGAGCTGGGATAGTTGAGGTGAGGGGTTTGCAGTCGCTATCATACTCTGGTATTATGCGCTATAGGAATCAATTTCACAACTTCGAGATGACAGATATTAAGGCGTTTAAGAAGGCTAAAATTAAATTAGTAAAGTCAGAAAATCAAGAAGAATTTTTGGTGACGTGCCGTGACCTAGAAATAACACCAAAGTATTTAAAAATACGGAATTGCCCAGTCACTGCTAAGGATAATAGAATAATCCAGGAGTGCCAAAAAAAGAGATTAAGAGCTGAAATTGTCAATAAAAGGAAACTGATTTTTAACTTGAATATGAAATGTTTACATTTAATCGATTTGATATGTTATAAAAAGTATAGAAAGTTCGACGGTAATTGGAGAGATGAGATTTTGGATGTAACCTTCAGAGAAATTTTTGACATCGTGGAATACGAAAAAAATGCTCAAGAGCAGTCAGGGAAAAAAAGTTGCACGTGATGATTGACAGACAACGTGTACAAGAACAACGGGAGAATATGTATGAGGTATATCAGAATAACTCCAACTTGACCTTGAGCTTCACGCAAAGAGCTATTTTGCAGAGAGGTAAAAAATTTGCGTTTCCACGGAGCCTGCCGAGGACGGAGGAATTAATACCCAACTTAGAAGAAATGGCACGCAGTGTACCAGCAGAAGAACGTGAAAATTTTCGAAGTAAACTGTATAGAATTGTTTTGAAAGAATTTAATGAAAAAAGTAAGAAAAAGAAATATCATATAGATAAAATTCAGTATGAGAAAGAACAACTGATTAAATTAAGAGATGACCCAACAATTAAATTCTGTGAAGCTGATAAAACAGGGCAAATTGTAATATTAAACACAACTGAATATGATCTAAAGATGAATAGAGCTATAGAAGAACTAAATTGCAGCATTCTGACAAAAGACCCAACAGAATCTCAAGTAAGGTACTTAGCTAGAATAAGAAATCACAGCACCTTGCCTGATGAAATAAAGAAAGCATACCCACCAATGGGTACTGGAATACCAAAAATGATTGCAAAAATAAAAACTCATAAGCCTGATACACCTATGAGAGTGATTGTATCAAAAAGGAATTCCCCACTAATAAAACTAGAAAAGAATATCTACAAATTTTTGGCACCTGTGTTCATGAAGACAAGGTTCACTGTGAAGAATACATACGAATTTATTGAGAAAATTAAAGTAATTAAACAAGATTTAAGTGAATATCATATGGCTAGTATGGATGTGAGAGCTCTTTTTCCTAGCACACCAGTACCTCAGGCAATAGAAATAATTATTGAAAAATTGTATGTGCTACAGACAATGAATGCAATACAAATAGAGGAGTTAAGAGAAATTTTATTGTACATATATGAAAATAACATTTTTAAGTTTAACAACAAGATGTACAAACAAAATCATGGTGGACCTATGGGGTCACCACTGTCAACTTTATTTGCTGAAATTATAATGAGTGACATTGAGGAAAAAATAATAAGTAAACTCGAGGATCCACCACTGATATACTGCAGATATGTTGATGACATTTTTCTGTTATCCAGGCTAAAAAATGATGAACTTGAGGACTTGACAAAAAAGTATAGTGAAATTTATCCATCTATAGAACTGACAGTAGAACAAGAACATGACAATACTTTGGCATTTTTGGACGTTTTGATTGTTAAAACAGAGGAGAGTTTACAATTCAGAGTGCATAGAAAATCTTCATATATCCCAGTACTTATACCATTTCAGTCATCACATCCATTAACACATAAAAGAAATAGTATTAAAACACTAATTAAAAGAAGTTTAACACATTCATCAATTGAACAGTATAGAAAGGAAGAAATTGAATATATTGAAAAAATTGCATATGCTTTTGGATACCCTAAACAGGTATTAAAAAAATGGATTTATGAAGTAACTCAAGGTTACAATAAGGTCAAGAGTGATAAAAAACTTGTAAAATATGTGGGAGCAATACCATATATAGAAAATGTTTCAGCAGAAATTAATAAAGTTTGTGGCAAGTATGGCATACAGGTAGGAAATCAGGTACTTACTGTAAAAAATTAAGTGATTAAAAATGAAAAAATCAGCCAATTAGATAGAGCAGGAATTTATGAAATCCCAATAAACCAGCAACCACCTGTGTCCATACATAGGCAGCACCAAGAATAAATTAAAGTATAGATTGAATCAGCATATTAATAATTGGAATAAAAAAGAGGCTAAGACAGCATTGACCCAATACTGTATGGAAAATCAAAAATGTCCAAGGTTTGAAGATATTAACATTATTAAGAGCTGTAAAAATGAAAAGCAGTTAAGAATTGCAGAATCAGTGTTAATTGAAAAAAACAGATCAAGATTATGCAACATTAATGAGCCAAATAACTTAAACGAACAATGGAAAGCCCTAATAAAAATTGAACAGCAGCGTAAAAAGAAAGAGAGAAAAAAGAGCAGCAGGGACAATAGATGGCGCCAGAGACACAACGATTCAGAGATAGCAGCGACTGGGGCCCAGACCTCGATGGCTCTGCTCACTTGAGCTGCGGTGGGCGGATGAGACACACCTGCCTCCTGAAGATGACAGGGATCTGTCGAAAGTACTAGAGGATTGGATGTGCGGGGCTGAATGGGTGTGACAATTGCAGTGGGAGTAGCAGAGGTTGTGAAACAGAAGGAGGAGTTCCATAATTAGAGTTGACTAAGGTTTAATCACCTGTGAATGTAAGGTTTATGTACATAGTTTTTACTTGAATTGTATGAATGAGTTGTATGTATGATTTTTATCGAATTGACAAGCATTATAGTAACATACTATAAGGCAAAGGAAAAAAACGATGTTTCACACCCGAAAATAAGAAGCGTAAGCAAGAGGTCTGTAAACCTGTGGAAGCCCAGTTACATCACGATGAATTGACGTGTTGGAAGTGTTTGGTCCATTGGAGGTTACCATGATCTTTATGGTGAGTGGTTATTCCTCATGGTTTTTTCATACTATTAATATGTTTACTCTAAGGTTCTCATTGGAACATACATTGGTTTTTGAGGTAAGCTAAAAGAAAAAAATATTGGAGTCTTTTTAGTGTTTTTTTTTTTCACAAAATGTCATCAATTTATAGACAATTTTTTGAGCAAAAATTCACTTTATTTTTAAAATTTACACTGTTGTTTTGCTGCTTTGGTGATTTGTTTTTTATCGAGTGTGAAATATGATTTTATTCATTACTACTGAAAACTACAGCTTTTTTTTTTTTTTTCACTACTGAAAAAAGCTTAAACCGACGGATTTTTTTTAGTATTTGCTACTGAAAATTTCCAATGAGGGTTGGAATCTCTGTGTACTCTGCAGTAGTAATCCTCATATGTTTCTGTACTTTTGTTGTTTTCACTGCAAAGAAACTTGTTTGTAAGATGATATATTTTCTTTTCAGAGTTACCCTCTGTTTGAGGCAATGAATATTTACCTGACTATATTGACTGAAGGGTTTAATTACTAGAAGATTTAATCCTGTTGTACACATTAATTTATTATGACAGAATTTTAGCAGCATTCAATGCTCACTGTTTATAAAAATGGAAGAGATGTAAAATAATTCAAGTATTTATTTGTCTGTTGTGCAATGTAAATAGCCATGGAAAATTAAATTACAGAAATGTAAATATTTTACTATTAAGTTTGTTGTGTGTGTGTGTGTTTTTTTTTTTTTTTTTCTGCTCACCTTTCCTATAGAATCACATAAACTTCAGCAATTAAGTAAAACCTTCATACATTGGTAAAACCTTCATACATAAGCAAGTTTTTAAATTACAGTGGAACTTCAGTTATGCATTTTTCACTTTCATACAGAATTCTGCATTAGTCCCAGTATTTTACTGTAGTTTTGATCACTATTTCAGCTTGATTATATGTAATTAATTTATACGCTTTTTTGCAATTATATGTTAAATTTTGAATTTCAGATTATCAAAAACACACTGTTCTTTTATGAATAAGCCAGTACACTACAACTGTAGGTAACTGTGACAGTGTTGCTGTGTTCCTTCTTAGTGCAGACAAAGTTGTACCTTGATCCCATCAGAGAAGGATGTGTTGTTTTCTTGTAGTTTGGATAAAAGGTTGGTTCCACATTCCATGCTCTGGGTGATGATTTCAGCAAAGTTGAGAAACAATCAAAGATTAGTGAATATTTCACTCTGCACTAATGCTAAATCAACTAGAGTGCAAACTGCTTTGAAAAGAGTTATGTATATAACTAAATAGCTTTCGCAGTTCTCTTTTTTCTGAAATCAAGAAATTTGAAACAAGCAAAGATTAGTGAATATTTTACTTGGCACTAATGCTGAATCAACTAGTGGACAAACTGCTTTGAAAAGAGTGGTACTAGTAAGTAAAGGATGTATAGTAAGGGTATTGTTTCATGTAAAGCAGAATTGTATTCTGCTGTATTACTTAGTTGTTGTTTTTATATATATATATTAAAAATATAAAATTGTACAGATTTCTTAACCTAGTTTTTGTAATAAAATTAGAATAAAACAAATTAATGCACAAGTCAAAATAGACGTAAGCTTAAAATAGCAAACAAGTATTCATGTATGTCTTAGATTTTAAGTTAGCATAATCTAAAATTATGAGCTTTTGTTTCCTTTTTAGAGACATCAAAAATTTTACAATGTTATTTAACATTTTGAAATTTCTTTTATACCTTTTTTAATGCCATCCCCCAGGAAAATGTATAAATGAGGTTCCACTGTAATTTGGAAAGGGTTTTTTTTTTTCTTTTTGTGACCATTAATCTGTAATTGTGAAGGAAATAGTTTCAACTTTTATGTAATTAGCAAAATTAAAACAAAGGAATAAATACATTTAGAAAAAAAAAAAAAACCCGATCACATGGTCCATATCGTGAGTGGAAATCCGTAACAGTATGCAAATAAGCTGTGTAAGAAACCTATAAAGTAGATTAGTAAATAATTAGTCACAAGCAGCCTGCCAAGTGGCATTTAGCAACCTAAGTTATTAAATTTGTAGGGCTCATATTAATAATGTCTGAAAAGTGTAATTGTTGACGAGTTTCAAGAAATTCTTGGACCTGGAATCATTGAGTAGCTGCTTGAATAATCTTGTAATAAACCTAATTGGTAGTTCATTCTTGCAGAGTCTTTTCCAAAGATTCTTCAATTCAAAGGTCAACATATTTGAATTATTGCAAATATCCATAATCCTGTGGAACTGTGAAATGATAACATTTCGATATATTGATGTAGAAATATTTGAATTCCAGTTAATGTAGAAATGTATGGCAAAAGAATATGTGTTCCTTTTATCAAAAACTGTAGTTAATAAGCCACCTTGCTGACTATCTATTTCTATGTCTAAAAATCTATTTTACCATTTTGTCCCTTAATTCTTATAAGTTTCAAATTGGGTGGATATATCTTAGATACTAGTTCTTTAAAGTCTTCGTGTCCAAAAACTATGACATCGTCAACATAGAAAAATATCTTACCATGGTTGGTGTCAAAATACAAAGCCGCCTTTCTTTCATACTGATATAAATGTAGGTTTGCCAAAACACTTTAGTGCTTGGAGCCCATGGGGATACCTGATGTCTGACAGAAAATCCCCTCTCCCATGCGCACGAAGTTGTTATCAAGACACAGTGTTTGAATATATGTATATATATACACATACGGAACTTTCAAAAAGTCTCTCTGCAGTGGGTAGCTTAGGTTACAGGGAAATTAAACAAATGTATTATGGAAATGTATTCACTTACTTATGGGAAGTATTGAAAATTTCGCCTCTTCATTTGCCTAACTATTTTACACATGTTTTCAAACACATCTGTGAGAGTCAAAAAGTCCCTCCGCAGGAAGGTTAAGGCTGTTTGTTCCTCCTAATTTTGACTGTGCTATAGTCAAAAGTTTTGAATTAAGTAACTTGTATGTTTAATTTCAGTTTTTGCCTCTTTCCTTGATAACATGTCGAGCATCAGAATATGTTTTACAGCAACACCAATTTTCACAAGCTTATAATGAGTTGAAAGATTCCAAAATGTGGATGTTGTTTTCATCATTGCCCCTCAGAAAGAAGGGAAACTCTTCTTTCATATTGCATGGCAAATCATTGTTCAGTCCATGGTGCACTAGTATCAAGCACAAAATTCCACAATACTCATTTGCTCATATTTTTTTTTTTTTTTTTTTACTTTTCAAAAATGAGATGGAAATAACAAATCAGGTCAGGGACATCTTGATCCAACCCGTAAATTGTTGACCCGTTTTCATCTCCGGCTTGAACGCAAGACTCCTTATTTTGAAAAGTCCATGCCAGTTGCCCCACTGTAATCTCTGTCACTGCCTCACAGATGTTATTCTTCAATGCCTATTGGTGTACTCCTTGTTACCTTGGATGTCATGTTCGTGATTCCCCATGTTTAGTTCAATTCTTTGTTTGTCGCGATGCTGATCGTATGCGTTAACGATGTCCTCCCAGTTAACCATACCCAAGTGTGTGTTTGTTGTCCATATTTATTGGGAGAGTGGTCGATAAAGAAGTGTCAGTGTGAATTTCGTAGAAAATGCAGATGTTGGACAGCACTAAGGAAACCGTGTGTTCTGAAACTGGTTAAGAAGCTGGAGACCCATGGAACATTACATGATTTGCATGGAGGGGGCTGTCCCAAAATATCCGAAACAGTAGTGCAGGATGTCCACCAAAGACTCTTTGCATAGACTTGCCCAGAAAACCGCTAGGTCAAAGAGCACATGTCATAGAGCAACGAAGAAGGCTGCAATTTATCTGTACCATTTGTCTGCTGTTTACGAAGTGAAAGCGCCAGACCAAGAGAAAAGAATGAGGTGCTGTCAGTGGTTTCAGGCATTTATTGCAGAACAACTTAACATCTTGGGCTACACCTTTTTTTTTTTACCAGTGAAGTATGGATTCACGTATTGTTATACATATATGCGCAAAACATGATATGTGGACAGCAGCAAATCCTCACACATTTATCGAGAATTCACTTCACACACAAAAAGTTAGATTGTGCTGCGCACTGTTACATCGGCAAATCATTTGGCCCATTTTCTTTCAGGATATGGTCACAACTGCTGTCTACATGGAAATTTTTCAGGCATTCATTAACCAACTACACTCTGAAGCAGGGCTGTGGAAATACAAAAATTTCTACTTGTCCTCGAGGACAGTGTCTTAGGAAAACCACCTGTCCTCCACCAAGGTCCTGTTAATTTGATACTGCGACCGTTCAAAGATTTGAAGGCTGTAGCGTATTTTTCATGTTTCCGTAAAGCTTCTATAAGTGACTTTGAGAAGCGGATGAAAATAAAGAGTACTGGAATTTTGTGTAATTTGCTCATTTATACGAATCCTAGCTGTTCTTTAATTTGCTAAAGACAGTACGTACACATTACTAAGCTGTTCTCTGAGATTCAGAGGTTAGCTCCACAAAGAAATGCAAACTACCAGGTAAATTTTTAACTGATTGTTTACTTATTGTTGCAGTATCAAACTTTTCCATTTACAGCGATCTTGACACGCAACTCGGGCTTCACTGACATCCATCACTCGACGTACACAAAACCTTCTATACTTCATATACTCATAATATTTTTCTCATCCTGTAGCTGATCCTCCCATGACTTCCTTGGCCTTCCTGTGCCTTTATTTATTTGTTTTTGTTTTTTGCCACTTGGGCTAAAAACAAATTTTGTTAAACATCTCATCACTCATAATTTCTACAATGCCAAACCACTGAAGAATATTAGTCTCCACCTTCCTAACAGCATTTTGCTTCACATTACACAACTGCAACACATCTTCATTCCTTATACAATCAGAACGTGTCTTGCCACAAAACCCCCGTAAGTAACGCATTTCTCCAGCATACAAACGACTCCTACATGTATAATTCTTCTGTAGTACCCAGGTTTTACTGCCATACACCAGAGTTGGAACAATTACGCTTTCATACACAGCCATGCGGGACTCTCTTGAGAATCCATCATTCCTGTGAAAACCTCCCAAAGCCGCTATGACTTTTAATGAAGAATTCACTCGCCTACTAATTTCACCATCTGATTTGTTCTCTGTGTCAAACATACTTCCTAAATACACAAACTCATTCACTTGGTCAATCACTGTGCCATTTAGACTTATGCTACATTCAGTACTACCAGTTCCTCGCTCAAAAACCATAACTTTGGTCTTCCTTATTTGTACTCAGTTTGAATTTCATGCAAACTTCGTACATCCGGGACAACGTATTCTGCAACTCACTTTTGCTCTCTGCCAACAGGACTGCGTCATCAGCATACAGCAATCTGCACTCACGGATATTACCCAGACACAAACCAGTATTGCCCATTTTAGCATCATGCATTCACGCATCCATAAATACAGGGTGATTCAAATTAAAGTATACTTGTTTGGAACGGTGTGGAGAGAGAACCTCCTGGACGTAACGGCCCCAAATCTTGAGGGTATATATGTCAGACCATGGGAAAATGACTGGGGGGGGGATTGTAGTTCCAAAAATGGCCGATAGGTGAAGAACACGTGGCACTGCAAGAGTGTGCAGATAAGGAATATAAAACACGACACTACCAATTACCAACAGCAGACGAAGTGATACCATGTGCCTTTATTAATTCACTCCGCATACGCACACAAACTGTCGATCATACAGAGCTGTGTCTCACAGCACCAACGAAACACATGCATCAAACACAGGCTTCACATCAGAACATAACAGCAAACAAGTCGTCAGAGCTGCCGTACAATGATGTCACAGGCGGTGTTTAATGTGTCCACCGTGCTGCAGGGCCAACAAGTGATATCGTGTCACAACATGCTCCACAGCAACACGCAACTGATCACTACAAATGTTGCGTGCGTGCAAGGTGATATGGCTCTTAAAATCTGCCAGGTTTCCGTGATAAACTTTGTGTTTCAGGTAGCCCCAAAGCCAAAAGTCTCAAGGGCTAAGGTCCGATGACTTCAGAGGCCATCTTTTACGAAATGCACTACTGATAACTCGATCCTCGGAAAACTGATTTTGCAGCAACTGTTGAACGGCTTGGCCAATGTGTGGGGGCGCCCCATCTTGTTGGAACGTTGTTGTATCGAGGCATCCCCGTTGCTGGAGTTTAGAAATGAAGACACCTTGCCATTTATTATTTGGTCATCGACAAAACTTGTGATATTTCAACTAAAGAACAGGTATCCTTTGTTTTCGTATAGTGGACACCAGGTTAAAAGTGAAATAACTTTTCTTTGGATTTTAAGAAACACCAAACACGACCGCAGATGTTCTATTTTCTGTTATTCAGGATATATTATAGCGCGACTTGATCTTGATATACGGAACTGTTGTGGGAAACGTTACGATGGAGCAGCTAATGTAAGTGGACACTTGATAAGTTTGCAAAGTCGGCTGTTGAAAATTGAATCAAAGACCATATTTGTACACGCGTAGCCCACATGTTACATTTGGCTGTATAAGATGCCATGCAGAACATCGATTGTATTCGAGATTTTCTAGCTCTTGTGCGTGAACTCGTATTTTTTATCGGAAATTCGCCTAAACGACTTGCAATATTCAAGCCACTTCAAGATGCAAGTGAGACGTCTTTGAGGCCTCTTTGCTCCACAAGGTGGTATCTACGAGTAAATTCGCTGAAACCCCTTGAAGCAAATTATGACACCGTATTACTTTCTCTGGGAGATCTTTCAATAGAAAGAAATGAAGTGGGAGCAAAGGCGAGCGGGTGTCTCCACAAATTGCAGGAATTTCAATTATTTTTTCAACTTGAAATGGTAACTGTCATTTTTCAGAGAATTGAATAATTTAATTCAGCAATTCAGAAAACATCTCTCCACCTTCAGGAAGCAAAATCAAGTATAGAGACTCTGACGAGTTGTCTTACAGCTCAAAGAGAGAGTGGGTTTGATTCGCTAGGGGACGATTCACTACAAAAGGCAAAAGAACTAGACATAGATAAGCCAAAGTTACCACGGCGCATTGATGATTGAAGTGAACCCCAAGTTTTCCAGTCTCCCCAAGAAAAATACAGGAAGCTGTTCTTCGAAACTATTGGCATTACTGTAAACTCGTTGCAGAACAGGTTTCAAAAACAAGTGATAAATCATCTCGCCAAGACGGAGCCATTTGCTACGATTAAAAATAGCACTAAGGACATTATAGCCTTTTATAGATCTGATTTCGATGAAGATAAACTGATTCTGCATCGGGATATGTTTTTAGACTGAAAAGATTTCAATGCACACTACCAGAGATGTTGTAAACTTCTTCAGCAGCGATGACCGCTCTCCTCTCCGTCTTTTGCTTTCGGAATTCGTGAAGTTTGTAATCCACATGTTCCGCAGAACGATCTTTTTCGGCTCTTCGGCGCTTGAGAACATTTTTGAGGTCAACGATAGGGCAACAACAACTAAATGATTTGGCTACTTTACACGTAAACAAGGAGCTATAACTTGTGATTTAGACCTCGTCAACATCGCAAAAGAATTTATTCAGAGAATCATTGTAGGCAAAACACAGTGATGTAGAAGGGGCTTGGTGCACCTTAGCGGCGCTAAGGCACTTTTTTTCTAGGCATAGCGCCATTAAGTCACTTTTCGCGGTTACATGGCAAGATAATCTCGGCAAAGGAACTTTTAAAATAATCATGTATTTAAAAATAGGGAAAACTGTGTCCTGTATGCAAACATACTCGTATCTTAGCCGAATGTTCACACTACAGAAATGGTCGCCCTGGTGGAACAGTGGTCTGAAGTCTGACCATTTTTTCTAACTGAATCACAACCCCGGATGAGTCACGGGTGGAGTGCATAGCCAAAGGTGCTGGATCTGTCTCTTCCCTGGAATAAGTGACCCGAACTTTGGGACGGGCGGTTGCTTAGGTATACGAGTTGCCCATGGTAGTTGTTAAACCCAAAAATAAACAAACAAAAAATACTGTGCAGATTGATCTACACAGTTGGATCACGCAGTATGGTGTCTCACAAATCATAAGATTCTATCACAAAGAGAATGTCAACACCTTTGTCCAGATGGCAGTCAAAATAAATTTGCAGGAAATGGCTACTTGGTGGGGTTAAGATGGCAGTGCTCGGGGAGAAAACAGTACCGATGGACATTGATATTATACAATTCGCCACTGATATCGGTTCCAATAAAAGTAATTCCTTGAGCTTATTCTCTGCCTCCTTAGGGTAAGGTGACCAGATATTGGAACACTGATTTGAGAGCAAAAGGGCGTGGCGTCCCCGAATCAGCAATTCATTTGGGGACACATACGTATCCAATATAAATATGCAAATCTTTTTGTCACAAAACTGCATTGCTTCAATAAGTGTGATTTGCATATGAAAATTTGTGTCTTAAAAGGATATATCTTATAGAATGTTGGTAATTTTTATTGACAAAGTAGAACTATGATGATGAGAGCATATTAGCAAAAGTAAAATGCTTTACCTTAGGTATATGTGCCGAATTAAAATCCAGCTGCACACTAAAGTAATCGCATGGCGAATTTTTCATTTTGCCAAAGTTCTTCGAGGAACTCAAAACAGGTGCAATCGAAATTTGACCGTGCCAGTGGTGCAGTGTCTTAGTGCTGGTCGTCGCCTGCGTTCAGCAAGGGCTCCTGACCTCAAAGTTAGAGGACAAGCTTGAGGACAGGGAGAAGTGGCAACGCTCCTCAGCAGGACTAAAGTCCTTTGCCGCCGCAGCCAAAACGGGTGCCACGAAGGCGCAAAGTCTGTGCCGGCACCTAAGATTAAAAAAGTGGTGTCAGACAGGAGACACGTGCTCCTGGTCTATCCCACCGAAGAGGGCAAGTCATCTGATGACGTTAAACACTCTCCTATCCGCAGTGCAGCCAGCAAAGCTGCAAATAGGAGTTAAAGGTGTACGCAGAGTACGAAAAGGTGGGGTAGCGGTTGAGTGCTCGAGCTTAAGCGATGTCAACCGTTTGGAAGAGGAGTTGAAAAACAATCCACTAGCCAAGGATTGTACTCTTCCAAAGACCCTAGCGAGGAGACTCCCGACTCATTGTGTACGGAGTCGACGGGGAGCTCTCTCAACAGGCGTTTGAAGACGGGATAAAAGGGCAAAATCCCGGCATTGAACGGGAGCTTAAAGATCGGTTTCCTATCAAGGCAAAAGGGGGCAAGGCTCATTGGGTGTTGAAGGCTGAGCCCCTACGTTTAAGACCCTTCTCAAAAGGGGTAAAGTCAATCTGCGATGGTCAATCCTAAGGTTGAAAGAGTTTTTGAAGGAGGTACGCTGCTTCCGATGCAATGTCTTCTGCCATTTCAGAAGCAGCTGCCAAGAGGTTGAAGATAGATGCGGCCTGTGCGGTGAGGTGGGTCACCTGCAGAGGGATTGCGCTGCCACGGCCAAGTGCAGCAAATGCACTGCAGCCAATTCAAGCTGAAGCTAGACACAGGTCAATCCAGCTTCAGCAAGACGTGTCCCAGCCTAACCAGGGAACGTAAAATTTTAAAAAGCCGCATCAACTATGAGTGACAGGCTTATTAAAACTGGAATAAGGGTTCTCCAGCTGAATGCCAATCACGCACGAGCTGCAACAGGACAGATTCTTAAGATGGCCTACGAAGTCGCTGCAAAACTCCTGCTCCTGCAGGAACCCTACCATTCCCACGGTAGAATCGCGGGGTTATCTAACTCCTCGAGAAGGTATTACTCCCGCTGTGACCGACCCCTGGTTGCCACGGTCGTTCTAGACCTGGACTTAACCATTCTGGAGCTGGAATGTACACCCAACGTGGTAGCTGTGGGGCTCGAGAGTGTTGGGGGAGGTATCTTCTCATCAACGCGTATAGTCCGCCTACAGGTGTTCTCTCGGATGTACTAGATCTGATCACCAGCTTACTGGAACCCCACCAGCAGCACGAGGTGATCATTTCAGGTGATTTTGATGCAAAAAGCCCCTCTGGGGCAATCAGGAAGTAGACGGGAGAGGTAGTGTTCTTCTGGACTTTGTCAGTTCCTCAGAACTAACAATCCGGAATGATCCTGACAGTGTCCCCACGTTCCAAAGTACGCTTGGGAAGTCGTGGATTGACCTCACCCTCACACGGACCACGGTCCTCTCGCATCTCCAGGACTGGCAGGTGTTGGATGATGTGAGCTGCAGCGACCACTTAGCAATAACCTTCAAACTTGGTAGGGAAAAACCTGGGAAGACACCCAGAAAGAGATTCATCGCCCGGAATCTCAGCTGGCCGGATCTCAAAACCCGGCTAGCCGATCTGCTTGGCGAAAGGAAAGCTTCAGATCTAAATGATGTGGATGCCCTGAATAATTTTATCAGTCACCTCACTGATGAAATAGTCGCGATTTGTGAAGGTTGCAGGAAAGCGAGGGGCGGGCAAAGGCCCACGCTTCCCTGGTGGTCGGAAAACCTGAGCCTGCTTCGCGGCAAGGCCGGGGTATGCAGACGAAGGATGCAAAGGGAACGGTTTGATCCGGTCAGGAGGGAACGCCTGAAAAGGGAATATAACCAATCCGCAGGTAAATACAGACGTGGTATGATCGCATCTAAGAGAGAGTACTGGCGTCAACTGTGCGAGGCAACCCCGTGGGGAACCCATTTGGTATCCCGTAAAAGGTTGCCAAGGGCTCAACTTCGGTCCACTGTTACTGGCATCCGTCAGAACAGAGGGTGGCACCCACACCACCACCCTGGAAGAGACGGTGGAGGTTCTCCTCAACCATCACTTCCCGGCCGACGAGGAGTTAGAGGACATCCCTGAACAAGCGATAAGATATCGATGCAGGCACCCGCCGGACACTAAGAACGGCCCTCAGTTCACGGAAGCCGAGGTTGGGGTGGCCCTTAGTAGCCTCAGCTCGGGGAAAGCTCCGGATAAGGACGGGCTGGATCTGGCAGGTCTTCGCGGCCAATCCACGGTACTTTGTTTGCTTGCTCAACAAGTGCCTAGAGCGAGGTTGTTTCCCTTCTTTGTGGAAAACCGCGGTGCTCGTCCTCTTCAGTGAAGAAAATAAGAGCCGAGCAGATCCCGCGGCTTACAGGTCGATTTGCCTGCTCTCCGCATGGAGTAAGGTGCTGGAAAATGTCATTGTGATCCGGGCAATCTATTATTACCTAGTTGGCCTAGGTAAGCTCTCCAGCCGCCAATTTGGTTTGACACCACAGAGGTGTACTAGCCAAGCGTTAGCTAACCTTACTCAGCAGGTAAAGCTGAATAGAGACATGGGTATGCACACCTGCCTCGTCTCTCTGGACGTGCAGGGTGCGTTCAATAGTGTCTGGTGGCCTTTAGTGTTGGATCGTCTTAAAACACTGGGCTTGCCCAAGAATCTGTTTCTGGTAGTTACCGACTGCCTTCTTAACAGGAGGGTCGAATTTACTGTGGGTGATAGAGTGTTTAGCAGAGAATACACGAAGGGGTGCCCGCAAGGCTCATGCTCGTGCCCCCTTTGGTGGAATGTTGTAGCCGACACGGCGCTTTCACTCCCGTTGGAAGATGGAGTGCAACTGCAGGTTTACGCGGATGACCTAGTTCTAGTAGTGTCTGCAACAGGCAGACGTGATTGAGCGGAAGGTACACACCGCTCTTGCTAATCTGAATACTTGGAGCAAGGAGTGCAAGCTACGCCTCGCTCCTGAAAAACAACGCTTATGGCGATAGCGAAAAAGGGAGAGATGGTTACTCCCCCAAAGTGTCGCTTCAATGGGCACACGGTGAAACCTGTGAGGCAGATGCGATATCTAGGCGTCATCCTAGATACGAGGCTTTCTGGGCTCCCTCACCTTCGTTGTCTCAAAGGGCGATGCTCCCTAATTCTTAACAGGCTCAATGGCATGAGGAGCAGCCAAGAAGGTAGTGTACAAGCGTGAGGTGGAGAGAATCCTCACGTACGCGTGCACCGCCTGGTGGACGGACACAGTGAGATTGAGAAACGGAGTCAATCAGATTCAGCGCAGAGCGCTGCTGGGAATAACACGGTGCTTCCGCACAACATCCTCTGCACACTACAAGTGCTAGCCAGATGTGAACCAGCGGACTTAGTGATTGCAAGGGAAGTAGTGATGCAATTCCTTAGATTTGGCAGTAATGCTCAACTACTTGGTGAGCATTATCAGTCATCTGACGTAGAATGGCCAAGAATTGACTGGGCGTGCCACCCAGCCAAAGAAATCTGTCCCACATGGGATAAACACCTCCCAATTGGAAAGGGGAGCGAGATCTTTACCGATGGCTCTAAAATCAACGGTAATGTAGGGGCAGGATTCTGCATGTTCTCAGATGGCAATGAGATACACACGGAACAAATTAAACTCTCTCCCAACTCCTCTGTGTTTCAAGCAGAGTTGTTGGCGATCAAAGCGGCACTGCACTGGGCTAGGCTCAATGTCAGTGATGTGGATGTCAAGGTCTTCTCAGACAGCCAAGCGGCTCTTAAAGCACTTGGACAGTTCGGGAGTAAAACTCCCCTTGCCCGAGACGTTAAAGCCTTAATCGACCGAAGGAGTGGCGTGGTAGTCTCGTTCCACTGGGTCCGAAGCCATGTCGGAACCAGTGGCAATGAAAGGGCAGACCAGCTCGCTAAGGAAGCGGCTGGAAATAATAGTAGTGACTTTGAATTGAGAACACCAGTGCAAAGTGTTTGCACAGGGCTTAAAAAGGCCACGTTGTTGGAGTGGCAGTTACGATGGGATGAGGGGGACATGAATCGGAAGTGTCACCGTATCTTCCCCCGTGTCTCTATCAGGCGCTTAGAATGCGAAGGGTCCCTGAACCAAATATTCACCGGTCATGGCGTTTCGCCGTTTTGCGATAAGGGACAGAGTGTGCGGCTGCGGGGCTCAAACCGCAGACGTCGCACATATGATTATAGAGTGCAGTTCTCTTGCAGGTCCGAGGAAAGTCCTTGCCCCGACATAGGGAAAACGAAGGATCTCTCGATCTTGATAGCGTATTCCAGAGCGCGTCAGGGTCTCATTGAGATGGTCAAAGACTTCGTGGCGAGGCAGGAAGAAATGCTCATTGAAGATTTGAGAAGCCTGAAGAGGAGTGACGACTTTCCCTAGAGTCGCCTAGCAGCACGGACCTTAGTGCTGCCATGTAAATTTGTAAATATTTCAGTGTAATTTTTCTGTGTAGTTTATCATTTCTCTGTGAAGGGATACGTGGAAATAACGGTGTCTATCCATATACACGGAACCCCCAGTGTATATATGCTTCTACTAATATAGCCACGACCTAATAAAGGGCTCCAAAACACTCGCATTGGCGGACAAATTCGCCCAGCCAGGCGCAAAGTTAAAAGCCCCTGCCCATTAGCAAGTCTCACATACGGGCTTTGGCAAAGGAGGGAAAGAGTGATGGTCCCGTGTGGGTGGCAGGTAACTGCTGGTCTACGGGCCGATCCTGTCCGGGTGAAGGACTACCGAATCCTGGTAGGATTGCTCTCGCAACGCCTTCACTACATTCTTTGAGAGAGTTCCATATTTCCCTGCGAAGTCCGCATTTGGACGGTGCAGGTAAAAGTCATCAGATTGTTACTTGCTGTCCTGTTTATTCTTCAGATTCCACCTTGTCCATCTGTGCTTCCAGTCTTACAGCAAAACAGTTTTACCTGTTTTTACTTACTTTCGACACTCCACCAACGCCGATTCATGACTTACCTAATTCTTCTCTTACTCGCACTTGGTCTACCGTTCCCCATTCCCTTCTTTCGCCGAAATCTCGTGACCATCAATGGTTTTTTTACATAACCGTTTTCTTTCTTTCACCAGACTTCATTATTTTCAGATCATTCCTTCTCCCTTGTGTCGGTTCTGCTCTGTCTCTGATTCCGCTCTGTACTTCTATTCCCGATGTTCTATCCTTTCATCTCTCCTTAGCTATGTCCTTCGCGTCACTTCTTCAGTTTGCCCGATTCCCCATTTACTTCGTGATTACATGTTTACTGCTGCCGATGATCCCGTTTTCCCTTTCCACAGCCCGCTCTGTGCTTTCTTATTTCTTCTGGTTGCCAAATCAGTGATCTACTATTTTCCCCACGACAATGCCACAGCCCCTTATCTCGAATTTTCTGGAGCCCGTAATTCCACGTCACTTTGCCGCTTTCATGTAACCTGGCGCACCGGGACAGGCTGGGTGTCGGTGCACCAGAACCTATCCGCCTCCGTGTCCGTTAATGTTCGTTTCTTTTCTGTTGCCTCTTTTTCTACATATGCTCACTACGCATACTTGGGGAATGCCAGTCTTGGTTTTTCCTCTCAGCCTTTCTCATTGCCTCCATCGCTTCATTTCACCTGCGTCGTCTCTTCACTACTTGTCTGCTTGCTGCGTAGTTTCTTGTTGAACCAGCGCCCCATTGGTTCGACAATAAACTACGATAGCATCTGTCACGTGATATGGTACCAATGGCTATATAAGTAGTATCGCAAAAAGAGTTGTAAAATCGGGCCGCGGATGTCCTAGTGGTCAACTTTCTTGACTACCACGGAGAAACCTCAGGTTCGATCTCCAGCAGGTACGAACCCTAAATATCCACCATGCGTGGGATGGGCATATTAAGCCGTTGGACTCCGGGTACTGGCTCCCTGATAAAAAATAAGGGCGTCTTTCTCCCCCTTTCTACCTTGCTTCCCTCTCACTTTCCTATCGGGCACTTTAACCTAAATCTCCTAGCTTCCTATTTCTAAGGGTTGTTAAGACCTGGGGTCAGACACTCCGATCCTAAAATCCTCTACATATAAACTTATCTGAGTGGTAAACTCTTGACAAAAATAATAATAAGGCAGGTGGTTACGGTTCGACGTTTTAGTTCCATGTCTGTCCACTGGCGCACTGTTCTATTGAGAATTCACGGGCCAATTTGATTATATGAGTCTCAATGGAAGAATAACCTCTGAGTATACTGCTATGTGGATCTAAGCGATGGCTTCTGATCATTCGTCCGAGATGGGTTCAAATTCCGGTGAGACATGGAAGTTGTGGTTGCCTTACGGCGCTGGCTCTTCCCCTTCCCTGGAACCAATGGCCGTAGATTAGGGACTGGCGAATGCTTATAGCCCAGGGCCTCGGATGGTTTAGTGGTCAGCGTTCATGACTCCTACGGAGGAACCTCCGGTTCAATCCCCGGTAGGTGCGAATGCTCGAACCACTAAATATCCGCCGTTTACGAACACCCCTCTTCTTTGGTCAAAACAGTTTACGAACACCCCTCTTCTTTTGTCGAAACAGTTTACGAACACCCCTCTTCTTTTGTCAAAAAAATTTACGAATACCCCTCTTCTTTTGTCAAAACAGTTTACAAACACCCCACTTCTTTTGTCAAAACAGTTTACAAACACCTCTCTTCTTTTGTCAAAACAGTTTACGAACACCCTCTTCTTTTGTCAAAACAATTTTAGAATACCCCTCTTCTTTGGTCAAAACAGTTTACGAAGACCCCTCTTCTTTTGTCAAAACAGTTAACGAACACCCCTCTCTGTTGTCAAAACAGTTTACGAATACCCCTCTTTTGTCAAAACAGTTTACGAAGACCACGAACACCCCTCTTCTTTTGTCAAAACAGTTTACGAAGACCCCTCTTCTTTTGTCAAAACAGTTTACGAACACACCTCTTCTTTTGTCAAAAAAATTTACGAATACCCCTCTTCTTTTGTCAAAACAGTTTACGAACACCCTCTTCTTTTGTCAAAACAGTTTACGAACACCCCTCTTCTTTTGTCAAAACAATTTTAGAATACCCCTCTTCTTTGGTCAAAACAGTTTACGAACACCCCTCTTCTTTTGTCAAAACAGTTTACGAACACCCTCTCTTTTGTCAAAACAGTTTACGAATACCCCTCTTTTGTCAAAACAGTTTACGAAGACCACGAACACCCCTCTTCTTTTGTCAAAACAGTTTACGAACACCCCTCTTCTTTTGCCAAAAGAGTTTACGAACACACCTCTTCTTTTGTCAAAAAAATTTACGAATACCCCTCTTCTTTTGTCAAAACAGTTTACGAACACCACTCTTCTTTTGACAAAAAAATTTACGATTACCCCTCACCTTTTCTCAAAACAGTTTACGAAGACCCCTCTTCTTTTGTCAAAACAGTTTACGAACACCCCTCTTCTTTTGTCAAAACAGTTTACGAACACCCTTTTTCTTTTGTCAAATCAGTTTACGAACACCTCCTTCTTTTATCAAAACAGCTTACGAAGACCCTTCTTCTTTTGTCAAAACAGTTTACGAACACCCCACTTCTTTTGTCAAAACAGTTTAGGAACACCCCTCTTCTTTTGTCAAAACAGTTTACGAACACCCCTCTTCTTTTGTCAAATCAGTTTACGAACACCCCTCTTCTTTTATCAAAACAGTTTACGAACACCCCTCTTCTTTTGTCAAAAAAATTTATGAATACCCCTCTTCTTTTCTCAAAACAGTTTACGAACACCCCTCTTCTTTTGTCAAAACAGTTTACGAACACCCCTCTTTTGTCAAAACAATTTTAGAATACCCCTCTTCTTTTGTCAAAACAGTTTACGAACACCCTTTTTCTTTTGTCAAATCAATTTACGAACACCTCCCTTCTTTTGTCAAAACAGTTTACGAAGACCCCTCTTCTTTTGTCAAATCAGTTTACGAACACCCCTCTTCTTTTGTCAAAACAGTTTACGAACACCCCACTTCTTTTGTCAAAACAGTTTACGAACAGCCCTCTTCTTTTGTCAAAACAGTTTACGAAGACCCGTCTTCTTTTGTAAAAACAGTTTACGAACACCCCTCTTCTTTTGTCAAATCAGTTTACGAACACCCCTCTTCTTTTATCAAAACAGTTTACGAATACCCCTCTTCTTTTCTCAAAACAGTTTACGCACACCCTCTTCTTTTGTCAAAACAGTTTACGAACACCCGTCTTCTTTTGTCAAAACAGTTTACGAACACCCCACTTCTTTTGTCAAAACAGTTTACGAACACCCCGCTTCTTTTGTCAAAACAGTTTACGAGCATCCTTCTTTTTTTGTCAAATCAGTTTACGAACACCCCTCTTTTTTTGTCAAAACAGTTTACGAGCATCCTTCTTTTTTGTCAAATCAGTTTACGAACACACCACTTATTTTGTCAAAACAGTTTACGAACACCCCTCTTCTTTTGTCAAAACAGTTTACGAACACCCCTCTTCTTTTGTCAAAACAGTTTACGAACACCCCTCTTCTTTTGTCAAATCAGTTTACGAACACCCTCTTCTTTGGCAAAACAGTTTACGAACACCCCACTTCTTTTGGCAAAAAAGTTTACGAACACCCCTCTTCTTTTGTCAAAACAGTTTACGAACACCCCTCTTCCTTTGTCAAAAAAATTTACGAAAACCCCACTTCTTTTGTCAAAACAGTTTACAAACACCCTCTTCTTTTGTCAAAACAGTTTACGAACATCCCTCTTCTTTTGTCAAAACAATTTTAGAATACCCCTCTTCTTTTGTCAAAAATATTTACGAAGACCCCTCTTCTTTTGTCAAAACAGTTTACGAACACCCCTCTCTTTTGTCAAAACCGTTTACGAATACCCCACTTTTGTCAAAACAGTTTACGAAGACCACGAACACCCCACTTCTTTTGTCAAAACAGTTTACGAACACCCCTCTTCTTTTGTCAAAACAGTTTACCAACACCCCTCTTCTTTGGTCAAAATAGTTTACGAGCACCCTTCTTTTTCTGTCAAAACAGTTTACAAACACCCCTTCTTTTGTCAAAACAGTTTACGAACACCCCTTTTTTTTTGTCAAAACACTTTACAAACACCCCCTTCTTTTGTCAAAACAGTTTACGAACACCCCTTTTCTTTTGTCAAAACAGTTTACGAACACCCCTCTTCTTTTGTCAAAACAATTTGCGAACGCTCCTCATCTTTTGTCAAAACAATTTACGAATACCTGTCTTCTTTTGTCAAAAGAGTTTACGAACGCCCTCTTCTTTTGTCAAAACAGTTTACGAACGCCCCTCTTCTTTTGTCAAAACAGTTTACGAACACCCGTCTTCTTTTGTCAAAACAGTTTACGAACGCTCCTCTTCTTTTGTCAAAACAGTTTACGAACGCCCTTCTTCTTTTGTCAAAACAGTTTACCAACGCCCCTCTTCTTTTGTCAAATTAGTTTACGAATACCCCTCTTCTTTTGTCAAAACAGTTTACAAACACCCCTCTTCTTTTGTCAAAACAATTTTAGAATACCCCTCTTCTTTTGTCAAAACAGTTTACGAAGACCCCTCTTCTTTTGTTAAAACAGTTTACAAACGCCCCTCTCTTTTGTCAAAACAGTTTACGAAGACCCCCTTCTTTTGTCAAAACAGTTTACGAAGACCCCTCTTCTTTTGTCAAAATAGTTTACGAACACCCCTCTTCTTTTGTCAAAACAGTTTACGAACACCCCTCTTCTTCTGTCAAAACAGTTTATGAACACCCCACTTCTTTTGTCAAAACAGTTTACGAACACCCCTCTTCTTTTGTCAAAACAGTTTACCAACACCCCTCTTCTTTTGTCAAAATAGTTTACGAACACCCCTCTTCTTTTGTCAAAACAGTTTACGAGCACCCCTCTTCTTTTGTCAAAACAGTTTACGAAGACCCCTCTTCTTTGGTCAAAATAGTTTACGAACACCCCTCTTCTTTTGTCCAAACAGTTTACGAGCACCCCTCTTTTTTTGTCAAAACAGTTTACGAACACCCCTCTTCTTTTGTCAAAACAGTTTACGAACACCCGTCTTCTTTTGTCAAAACAGTTTACGAACACCCCTCTTCTTTTGTCAAAACAGTTTGCGAACGCTCCTCATCTTTTGTCAAAACAATTTACGAATACCTGTCTTCTTTTGTCAAAACAGTTTACGAACACCCCACTTCTTTTGTCAAAACAGTTTACGAACACCCCTCTTCTTTTTTTAAAACACTTTACGAACACCCCTCTTCTTTTGTCAAAACACTTTACGAACACCCCTCTTCTTTTATCAAAACAGTTTACGAACACCTCCTTCTTTTGTCAAAACTGTTTACGAACACCCGTCTTCTTTTGTCAAAACAGTTTACGAACGCCCCTCTTCTTTTGTCAAAACAGTTTACGAACGCCCCTCTTCTTTTGTCAAAACAGTTTACGAACACCCCTCTTCTTTTTTTAAAACACTTTACGAACACCCCTCTTCTTTTGTCAAAACACTTTACGAACACCCCTCTTCTTTTATCAAAACAGTTTACGAACACCTCCTTCTTTTGTCAAAACTGTTTACGAACACCCGTCTTCTTTTGTCAAAACAGTTTACGAACACCCCTCTTCTTTTGTCAAAACGGTTTACGAACACCCCTCTTCTTTTGTTAAAACAGTTTACGAACACCCCACTTCTTTTGTCAAAACAGTTTACGAACACCCCTTTTTCTTTTTTTAAAACACTTTACGAACACCCCTCTTCTTTTGTCACAACACTTTACGAACACCCCTCTTCTTTTATCAAAACAGTTTACGAACACCCCCTTCTTTTGTCAAAACAGTAAGAATCGTCAAGCTTTGCTGAACACCAAACATAATCCAAAGAAGGAACGTGCTTTTGCGATCATTTAAATAGTAACGTCCCTGGTTTTAAAAGTAACTCCACCGACCCAAAGAGCAATGGCTAAGTCGTTAAAAATCTCTGCATCAACTGTAAACAAAATAAACAAAGATTTGAATCTGAAAAACAATCATAATGTGTCCGACTTTTACCTAGGCACTTGGCTGAGTGCAGAACACGGTGTAGACTTCTTTTATGGAAATCTTTCAGCCGGAGAGGGACGAAAATTTATTGTGACTATTGGTAAAGCATGGATCTACCTAAACGACTGATAACAAAAGATAGTTGATTTACTGTTGCAAAAAAGCACGAAAAAACTTACAGTCCTGTTTTCAAAAATCCAAAGAAAGTTTCAGTAAGGATTTTATTATTATTCCTCGTTTCCCGTACAAAGGTAAGTTGCGAAAAGAATGTTAAAATCTGTTCTACGTGTTACGAATAATGTTTTAACTCCTATCTTTAAAGAGGATATACCATTCCTTCATCCAATGAGCCTTCACAGAGTAGAACTCCGTCAGGATAAGGCTGCCAGTCATACATCGAAATCTAGCACTCTATTTCTTGATGAAGTGATAAAAAAAATCAGGTCAACACATTTTGCCCGTATTTCTTCAAAGACCTCTGACGTGTCACCAATGGACTGGAGAGCTTCCGAACTGCTAAAAAGATCATTTTCAGAATGATTGGGCTATGAAATGCAGAGGCGGAGGAGTGGAATAAATAGCAATTTTTGGAAATACCGGAATATTCGCGAACTGGGCTGCAATGTAGACACCATCTGGCATGCTATGCCTGTCCGTGAACTATGTGCGTCTATTCTAACGCGTAGGTTGGTTGGTTGATAAGTTTTAGTGCCGCAAGGGCCATAGTTGGCCAAAGAGCGCCAAACACAAGACATCAAGAGGAAAAACAAATGTCACTTAAAGATGCACACAAAGGTTAAAAACAGACTGATTCACTAAAAATGAAAAATGGGCGTGAGCATAATAAAACACTAGATGTGGTTAAAAAAATCGATCGCTTTGAAAAATGAGAAGACAGCGGTCGCATCGCAGCTGTCTCCAAAAATTGTTGGAAGTGCAGCTTCACCTTCGACAAACAGGTGGATATGAAAAAAACGAAGACGAGGACCACTAAAACGCACACAAGAACATAAAACATGAAGAATGGTGAGACGACAATTGCACGTCTCGCACATCGGCGCAGTGTCGCCATACAGCAAAAAGCGGTGAGTGAAACGACAATGCCCGATGCGGAGACGCGCAAGGACAACTTCCTCTCGTCGATTGACACGGAGGCTGGATTTCCACAATCCGATTTCAGGCTTGATCGTAAAAAGCTTATTCGCCGTCTGGGTGCTCCAGCGATCCTGCCAGTTTTGCCGGATGTAACGAGCAATGGCAGGTCTAAAGGAGCAGAGATAGGGAGAGAGGAGACAGACTTGGCAGTGATATCCGCCAACTCGTTTCCCCGTATACCAACGTGGCTTGGAATCCAACAAAAACGGATGTGGAAACCAGCCTCGGTCAGATGGTGCAAAACACGCCGCACCGTCTGAACACCGGGATGGTCACTTGCAACGCCAGATGACAGCAGCTGTAAGACACTCAGGGAATCCGCGTAAATAACAACCCGGCGATGGGGTCTCGCCTGGACATGCCGAAGACAGAGAAGGATAACATGCACCTCAGCAGAGAACACTGAAGCTTCCGATGGAAGGCGTTCGCCGCGGATTTCGCCCGCGCACACAAATGCAGAACCCACAACCCCCACGGATTTTGAGCCGTTGGTTGGTTGGTTGGTTGATTGATTTTTATGGCGCAAGTGCCATGTTTGGCCAAAGAGCGCCAGACACATGACAAACAAACAGTGTTATAAAAGTGGTAAAAAGCTTAAACGACTGATCATGTAAAACTGGAAAATGAGAACGATGCAAGGGCTAAAAAAGATAATGAAACAAACGGTATTAAAAACATGATACAATGATTAAAATCTAGCTGATTCAGTAAAACTGAGAAATGAGGATGATGATAGGGCTAAAATCTAGATACGTTTAAAATAGTCAATTTCTTTAAAAATGAAAAAACAGCAACAGTATTGCAGTGGTCATTGAGGAGCCGCTGCAGTGTAGCGGCGTCCTCGTTCAACAAATGATAATGAAAGAAATGAAAACGTACATCACGTAAACGAACACAGGTACACAGAAGATGAGTGACGGTGAGTCGGCAACCGCACGTCTCACACATCGGCGCGGTGTCGCCACTCAGCAAAAAGTGGTGAGTGAAACGACAATGCCCAATGCGGAGACGCGCAAGCACCACTTCCTCCCTACGGTTCCGACGATATGAGGATTTCAAGATTTGGTTTAATACGATGCAGTTTAATTTCCACCTCTTGGTCCCACAGACCTTGCCACGTTCGCTTGATATGGTCGCGAACAAGAAAGCGGAAATCCCGGTGAAACAGTGGCAAGGGTGTGACGACCAAAGAGGAAGCAGATCTAGCAGCCGCATCAGCACACTCGTTACCCGAGATTCCAACATGTCCAGGAATCCAGCAAAACTGAACCTGAAAACCGGCCTCGATCAAACGACGAAGTAAATGTCTCACATCCAAGAGAACAGGATGGTCACGGCAATCTGCAGGTGATAAAGTCTGCAGGACACTTAAGGAATCCGTATAGACCATAGCACGATGATGAGAACCCGACTGAACATGGATAAGGGCGAGATACACAGCATGCATCTCCGCCGAAAACACCGTGGCCTCAGCTGGGATCCGCGCTACTGAAACGTCATCTACACAGACAGCCGCGGATCCAACGACTCCATGCATCTTGGAGCTATCAGTAAAAATAGGAGTGTAGTCAGAATTGAGGTCACGGTACTCAGCAAAGAGCTGCTGGTACACTGACGCAGGGGTTGAGGATTTATCGAAAGATGTAAAGGAGGTATCAACCATGACACCAAGTGGGTGCCATGGAGGATCCCCAAAGCCCCTGGTCTCTCCAACAAGTGACAAGTCTAGCCCTACATCACGGGCTACGGCCGCCATACGAAGACCGAAGGTTGAAATGCACGAGGGCCGGTTCTCGAATAAACGAGCATGCTGCGGATGAAAAACTGCGTCGTATAAAGGATGGTCTGGAAGAGATCTAAGTTTCATGTAGAATTGAATAGATAGCTGCAGACGGCGTAATTCAAGCGATGGTTCGTTCGCATCAGCGTAAAGGCTGGGAATCGGAGATGTTCGAAATGTTCCCGAACAAAGACGCAGTGCTTGATGGTGAATAGTGTCCAAAGTCCGGAGAACGGAACGACGAGCAGAGCCATACACGATACAACCATAATCCAGTTTTGACCGTATTAATGAATGGTAAAGACGAAACAAAGACATCCTGTCTGCGCCCCACGAGACTCTCGAAAGGATCTTAAGAATAGATAGAGCCCGCAGACAGGAAATCTTGAGCCGCCGAACGTGCGCACGGAACGTAAGCGCACGGTCGACGGTAAGTCCAAGGAACTTGGTCTCCGGCAAAACTGGTATGGCTGCACGGTCTAAAAACAGCTCTGGGTCAGGATGGGGGCCGCGCCTCTGGCAGAAATGGACACACGCTGTCTTGTCGGGAGAAAGAACGAAACCATTGCTATTCGCCGCTTTAAAGATCTGGTTAATCGCAGACTGCAACTGCCTTTCAATAAAATTCATACTTGATGACGAGCAGAAAATGTGTAAATCATCAACATAAACAGTAGCCGAAACCGCAGGAGGAAGATTTGTGAAGAGATAATTAATGCGAAGGATGAACAATGTGACAGATAAAATGGAACCTTGAGGAACACCTTGTTCTTGATGGAACAGTGACGAGAGCGTCGTACCCAGGCGCACCTGGAACACCCGATTGCGAAGAAAATTAACGATGAAGGTTGGAAGATTTCCTCGCAATCCGCATGCGTGGAGGTCACGGATAATACCGTGCCGCCACGCTCGATCATAGGCTTTTTCAATATCAAAAAATACAGAAACCAGGTGCTGCCTACGCACGAACGCCTCGCGCACAGATGTCTCAAGGTGCAGTAGATGATCGTGAGATGAACGATGACGGCGAAAGCCGCTTTGTGATGGTGAAAGAACTTGATGATATTCTAAAAAATGAACTAACCGGGAATTAACAATGCGTTCAAGAACTTTACTCAGACAGCTAGTGAGAGCAATTGGACGATAACTAGAGGGAGACTTGGAATCCTTGCCTGATTTGGGAAAAGGCAGAACAAAAGCTTTTCGCCAAGATTCCAGGAAACTGTGCTCCGACCAAATACGATTGTACAGGATTAACAGATTCTCGAGAGACGACTGCGAGAGATGACGAAGCATGTCATAGTGGATGCCATCGGGACCGACAGATGTAGCGCCGGACCGATGCAGAGCCACCCTGAGTTCAACCATGCTGAAGGGGGAGTTATATCCAGTGTCGAGAAAAGGCACAAAGGAGATTCTCTGGCGTTCCGCAGTGGATTTTATTCTTTGAAAAGAAGTAGGATACGCCAGGTCACTCGACACGGATGCGAACGCCTCCCCAAACAATCAGCAATCTCCCCGACTTCAGCATATGTGCAGCCGTCACTCTCGAGAATGGAGATCTGGTGAGAGCTGTAGTTACCCCGGATCTTACGAATCTTGTCCCACACACTTTTCGAACTGGCACGTGAAGTGAGAGATGAAACATACTGGATCCAAGACTCCCTCTTGCTACGTCGACGCACCAACCGAGCATAGGATTTTGCTCGTTTGAATGTAACGAGATTAGCATTGGTTGGATAACGCCGAAACGTAGACCAAGCCTTGTGTTGAGCTCTCCTAGCCGCTGCGCATTCAGGGGTCCACCTAGGCTTCGGACTTCTGGAGAGTGTCGTAGATGTTTTTGGTATAGAAAGATCAGCTGCCTGAAGAATACAATTTGTGACTTCTAGAACCGATGCGTCGATTGACTCTTGGGTCACCATTGCAGAAGATATCAATGCTAACGGTGTGAAGACCTCCCATCTTGCACGCTCCATCCTCCACCGAGGAGGGCGGGAGGCAGAAGATGGCATGTTCGCATGATGCGAGAGGACAATTGGAAAATGGTCGCTCCCGTGGAGGTCGTTACACACCGTCCACGACCAATCAGCAATAATCGATGGTGATCCCAAGGTCAAATCGATCGCACTGAAGGATCTTGTCGGTTCATGGAAGTACGTGTCAGCACCGGTGTTAAAAAGACACAAAGAGGCCGAGGACAGAAGAGACTATGCGACGACCTCTCGTGCTGATGCTGACACTACCCCACAAATGATGATGGGCATTGAAGTCACCCAGTAAAAGTAAGGGTGAAGGCAGCTAATCAATCAATCTCTCCACTACAGAGATGTTTACGTTCTCGTCCGGCGGCCGATATACGCTGCAGACAGTAAGAGGCACAGGGACAGATATTCACACCGCCACGGCCTGCAAAGTTGTGGATATCGCCACGGAAGACACCGGAACACTGTGAGGGACAAGAATAGCGACTCCCCCACAGGCGATGTCTCCCGATGCATTATCTGTCCGATACGCACTGTAGCCTCGAACTGAAAGCAGGTCTGATGGTTTAAGCTTCGTCTTCTGTAGACAAAGGCACACCGGAGAGTAAAATGAAAGCAGATGTTTCACTTCCTCAAAACTCGTCCGAAAACCTCGACAGTTCCACTGAATGATTGAAGCCATGGTTATAAGTGAAATGAAAATGAAAATGATCAAACGAAGTCAGGCTCCATCACCTCTGATGGGGGTTCCTCCAGATCTGGAGGCGTGTGACCAGGGGCCAAGATGGGAGCATGCTTTGTCCCAAGTGTCTTAACGGGAGGCGCACGACGTTGAGCCGTTTCCTGAGATTTTGGAGGAGAAAATGCTTTTCTTATCCTGGGCTTTGTTTTTTTTGTCAGAAGTGGCCTGAATTCCCTTGTTGGTGGTGGGATGAGTCTGCTTCGGCAAAGTGGTGGGTGGCGCTTTCAGACCCCTAGCTCGAGACTGGAGTACCTCCAGTCCGGCTGCGATGATATCGTCCAGCTTATAGGGACATTTAGTAGGGATCTGAATTTCGGTTTGAATGCCGATTGAAGATTTAGCAACCACCACAGATGCGTATGAGCGCCGATCAGAAGAAGCAAGAACTACTCTCCTTCTGGCCTCAGGATAGGAAATATTCTGCACCGTCTTTAGCCTTTGGATTTCTTTCTCCTCCTTCCACTTGGGACAATCTTTGGCTGATGCTGCGTGTGAACCCTTGAATTTCACACAAAACTCAGCCTCGGCCACACATTCTGATAAAAAAAATGCTTTGCGGCACCACAGCGTCCACACCTAGGATTGCTCCTGCACGACTGCTGAGAATGGCCGTAAGACTGACACCTAAAACATCTCAACGGGTTAGGGATGTACGGGAGTACTTCTAGGTGGAGATACCCTGCCTTGATGGACGTAGGCAAGGAAGGGCTATCAAAAGTCAAAATGATGTTCCGGGATGGGAAGGACTGCCCATTCCGCCTGAATAGAATACGCCGCGTGCCGCCCCGGTGGCGCAGTGGTCTAAGCGATGGCCTCTGATCATTTGTCCGAACGGGGTCCGATTTCGAATCCCGGTGAGGCATGGATGTTGTGTTTGTCTTACGGCACTGGCTCTCTCCCTTCCCTGGAACCAGTGACCCTAAATTAGGGACGGGCGACTGCTTATAGCCCATTGAGTTGCTCACGGTGGTCGTTAAACCTCCAATCAAAAAAAAAAAAAAAAAAAAAAAAAGAATACGCCGCACTCCCGTAACGTGTTGACTCCTCAATTCTTCAAGTAATTCTTTCTCAGCACACTCAACGAGGTCCTGAGAGGAGACAACACCTCGAGATGAATTTAGGTATCCATGGGGTGTTATTTTGACCGGTCTCAAGCAGCGTGGTGGTGTTAATAAGTGTGGAACAGTAGGCCACAGTGGACATTTCTACCAGAAGATCTGCAGATTGGAGCTTCTTTACGCTCTTAGGAGAGCTTGCAATGGATTGAAGAGCTTTATTTATCCAAAATGGACTTTTGGCACTAAAAGGCTTTGAAGGGTCCAATGAGTGCACAAAAAAGAAACAAGCATTCGAGCAATCAGGCACATGCTTTTTAGCGGAAGGGGATGAGCCTTGAGCCTTCCTCCATACCTCTTTTGCTTTTTGGTTCTTGGGAAATTTTATTTTCATCCATGAAAAAATTAATAATTCGTCCGCCGACTTCCCCACCCACAATCGAGCCCAACGAGGGAGAGCCGGAGGTCCGCAAGCCCAAGTGGTCGCAGGACACGGCTCTAGGGATAGCAAGCGGATATAGCAAGTTGATAGGGCAGACATGCTCTCGGCGTGCACCCAGACTTTCCCATGCCTGGGGAACACCCCTTTGGCATGCCCACCCTATCCCCAGACTCACCCTGTCGTGCGAAACGACAAGCCGTTGGAGGTCTGGGCTCCACTCGGCCACGGACCTCATTGACTAGGAGTGGGTTAGTTCCTAGCCGCCCGTTTAGGGTGAAGCAGTGGGCAAAGAGGAGTGTTGGCAACTGGCGACAACCACACCCAGGCCTCCAGAAACCTCAGCCTCCAGCATCCCCTTTTCCACCTCACGGGTCACCGCACACGGCAAACGTGCAGGTAGGTCTAGCGAACCAGCTCGGAAGAACAAAGAAAGGAACATGAAATGGAGAAGACAGGATAGAAAACGAGAAACTATAATCCAGAGCTGGCGCATAATCACAACCTCAGCAGCCTACAACTGAGGCGGGTTCGTGTCAAGTGAAAAAACAAAAAACATAAAAATGTGAAAATCCTCACATATAGTACATGTCGGCTCGGGCCGTGGGGACGCCATCCCCCAACAGCTGGATGAACAGCTGTCCCTTCGGTGATGTAATCGTACAAGACGAAAAAGAAAGATGTTCCGTCACAAGGTCAGCTCGGGCCGTGGGGGCGCCGCTCCCCAAATAACCGGAAAACCGGTTATCCCCGTGCGGGGCCAACGCGTAGTAATTGCTTGTATCCGAACCGGTGGCGGCGCTGCAACGTACTGACTTGTTTCACTGGTGCAGCTATTTTATCCGAATAAATGACACAACGGCTCTGGAATTGCAATCATTTTCTTTCCTGTTCATGTACATTACACATACCAAATTTCATTTGGATTTGTTTATTCCCTCTGGGCGCTTCGTTCTTTTTTGCGAAGAGTGTATTTATGTTTTATACCCAGAAGTGTTCTAATAATCACCTAGTTTCCTGTATGCGTTTTTAATTTGATTTTCTTTTTATTTGCAGATGTGGACTTTACTCGTCTGTTTCTTAAGCGAATTGAGCGCCCGTGCATATGTTGTGCCAAGGTTTCTTGAGGCTCCGGATGAAAGGATGGTTTTTGAAGAGAATGCAGGAATTGGGGTGGAAGATGGCCGTCATGATCCCGGCCCCTTAGCGCATTGCTGTCGCATCAACCGGAAGTTCAGGATTTACCACGGAATCTGCGCATGCGCCAACGTACTTGCTATGAAATGCAGTGCACTTCATCTGTACTTCCTGTTAACAAAACTGCGGAATGCTTTCACTTGAAAAAACAATGCTCCCCCAGAATAGTGAACACAGAGTAACTTGGAATTCCTGTTGGAAGCCGTGAGAATCTTAAGAATTGTCCGCACAATGAAATTGGTGATTTTGAATCGGGAAACGAATTAGGAAAAAAAAAGTGCGCATTTTGTGGAGACAGTAAAGAAGACGGGCCAGTGTATTGTACTAATTAACTCCAGCTAACTGTCCTCAGGTGACGCAGCTCAAAGGGACTATTCATCGTTGATTTTATCCTTGTCAGTGTTAATTGTAGCTATTTATTTCATCTTATTTTTTTGGAACGTATCAGCAATTTGTATGCCATTGTTCTGTGAATAGCAGTACTTTGTTGATATTAAATCGGACTCGTGCTGATACTTCTCTTTCAGTGTCTTCTTGATCCAGGACGCGGGTGGCCTAGTGGTCAACGTTCGTAACTTCCACGGAGAAGACCTCAGGTTCGATCCCAGTCCAGTACGAACGCTCGAACCACTAAATATCCGCCATGAGTCGGATGGGCACGTTAAGCCGTCGGGCCCCGGCCCCCTGGTAATAAATAGGGGCGTCTTCCTACCCCTTTCTACCTGGCTTCCGTGTAACTTTTCCATCGGGCACTCTATCCCAAATCTCCTAGCTTCCTATTACTAAGGGTTGCTTAAGACCTGAGGTCAGACACTCCCTGAAATCCTGTGTATATGATCTGATCAGTGTCTTCATCTATTGTAAGTTAGTGATGTTATTGAGTTTGATATATAACAACGACTCCTTTTTAAGGGTCCCTTTTACTTTACGCAATTCAAAAGGACTGCCAAGCCATATTTCTTATAGGAAGTGCGTTATTTACTTTTCTGTAGAAGAGTTATCAAAATAGCTTCCGCAGAGCCACGCAAATTCAGCTGCTCTTTGCTCTTCAAAACCTTAAATTTATTCTCTTTATGATGTCAGTATGATACTAAGGACGAGTAACGTGGGTGGACAGGAATACATTGAGTGATAGTATTACTTACTAGCAGATGAAGAAGGAGAAAGTAAAAGTTTTGAAATGAAAGATCTTATTTTAATTAAGACTATTTTTTCATCCTTTAATAATACCATATTTGAAACAGTACTGTTACAGTTTAATGAGAAACATAAAGTTTCCATTTGGTTCCTAAACTTGTTGAAAAATTTAGCAATTACAAAAAGTACGTAACACCCACTAGAAAAGTGCATATGTATAAAGGTAGAAAACCTTTGTGTTTTAACTCACGATTTTTAAATTAGATTTAGCTCGACAAAGCGGTCGTTTTTCTTTAAAGGAATTATTCAAGTTCAGCACCTTTCTTATTAAAAAATGCAAAGTTTTCAGAAGTAACTAAGCAAAACGAAATAAATAAAGCAAATAGGAATCGACTGACATTCCCTCATTAAAATGTTTTACCAGTTAAGTACTAATTAAATCCAGATATGTGCATGTGTGGACGGAGTGACTGGATGAATACCTGTGCAACTAGCAGAGCCCAACCATTAGGAATGATTGATTCCTGGGGCCCATGCTGGCAGGAAAATCTCAGGCACGAGCGGATCCAGAACTTTATATCAGGAAAAGGGAAGGAGGTGGTTGCCCCGGTCAAAAAAATAAAAAGATAGACTTTGCGTTAGAGTAGCACACAACACATACAGTATGCACTTCATATCTATGTAACTGACACAGTTTTTATACGTACATGTCTTTTACTGATTATGAAACTGCCTTTGATTCCATGAAACCGTTAGCAGTTACAGTGGCTCTGAAATCCTGCGGTATTGACGATGAATACATTAGCATTTTTTATGACATTTACATAAGTGCAAAAGTTCGGCCCATTGAAGATACAGCGCCAATAAAAATGTGAGTGAGACAAGCCGGCACCTTATCTCCCAAACTCTTTCATGCCACATTTTTTTTATTGAAGATTTAACGACCACCGTGAGCAACTCAATGGGCTATAAGCAGTCGCCCGTCCTTAATGTAGGGCCACTGGTTCCAGGAAAGGGAGAAAGCCAATGCCGTAAGTAACGCGCTTTATCCATGCCCTCACTGGGATTCGAAACCGAACCCACCTCGGACGAATGGTCAGAAGTCAGCGATTAGACCGGGGTGGCTAGAGATATTGTTATAAGAAAGCCTGTAGATTCGATACTTTAAAATTTCCAGATTTTTTTTTTTTACCTTTCTTATGCTGGAAACGTGTTCCTCTGAGCGACTCTTCTTTTTTATACATCGAGCCCTTCTTTCCTTAACCTGCAAGCCAGCTAACCTTAATTTGGGAAAACTCGGAATTGCGTGCATTGCCAAGTATTTGAGGAGTTACACGATAATTTAATTTCCAAGCAATGTTCACATTTAAGACTCTCGTTTCATCTGTAAATCGCTGTGCAAAAATTTCGAAATTTTGTTTCTTTTGTCATGACCCAATGCCCAGGCGAGCAGCTCATGATATTGATTTTCACTGAAAGAGCATATGTACATATTTTCACGTTGCGTAGTACCCCGATCTCCCCTTTCTCCGTTCTCCTGAATTATTGTCTGACATCAGTTCCTTCGGACAGTCAGACATATCCGTAAAACAACTGCCTGCAGCAGCTGTGGCTCTGGAGCGGCCTTGTCTTGATCATGCTGAGATGACGAAAATCTCGTGTCAGCTAAAACTGTCTCCAGATTCTCGACAGGACACTTTGTGGAACGCTCAATACCGTGGAAATTTTCGTGTTGGAGCGACCCACCTGTCTCGTACCAATGGCCTCCACTGCTGTAAATCGTCATTTCGATGGCTGTGTGTCATAGTCGGCTCGACGTATCACTGAATGAAAACCAAGAGTTGCCTAGAAGAGTTACCAGATGAGAATAGACTCGCACACATGTCTTTTTAAGAAAATCCTCGTTTGCATCTTCCGGTTTTCTTCAGCAAAAGTTAATATCGGTATTGTCTTCAGAGTAGCGAAACGTGCATGCTCGCCAATCAATTTTCATGACATTGTTTTACATACATCACCATGTGTATATATACGTTTCTGTTTATTAATCTTTCCTCTTGAGCAGCAGTGGGTATTTGATATGGTTGACACAACGGTCTAAGGGCTGACTTCTGTCATTTATCCAAGATGCGTTCTTTTTCGCATTCCGGTGTAGCATGGACCTTGTCTCACAGCAATGGCTCTCTCCGTTCCCTGGAATCAGTGGCTCTAAATAAGGAACGCGCGACTGCTTATAGCTCTACGAGTTGCTCGTAGTGGTCCCTTAAACCCGAAAGAAAACATGAATTAGCTAATAAGAATAACCCCGTTACACGACATGATGGCTAACTCATTTTACACACGCACTTAGGCCGCGAACATCCGCCGCGGTGGCGCAGTGGGCTAAACGATGGCTTCTGATCATTCGCCCCGCCGCCCCGGTGGCGCGGTGGTCTAAGGCGCTGGCCTCTGATCATTCGTCCGTAAGGGGTCCGGGTTCGAATCCCGGTCAGGCATGGATGTTGTGTTTGTCTTACGGTGCTGGCTCTCTCCCTTCCCTGGAACCAGTGACCCTAAATTAGGGACGGGCGACTGCTTATAGCCCATTGAGTTGCTCACGGTGGTCGTAAAACCTACAATAAAAAAAAAATCATTCGCCCGAAATGGGTCTGGGTTCGAATCCCTGATGAGGAATGGATGTTGTGTTTGTCTTACGGCGCTGGCTTTCTCCCTTCCCTGGAACCAGTGGCCTTAAATTAGAGCCCATCGAGTTGGCCACGGCGGTCGTTGAAATCCCAAACGAAAAAAGAAGTTCGTAAGGTATTATTACACATAATGATTGATTGGAGGTTTAACGACCACCGTGAGCAACTCAATGGGCTATAAGCAGTCGCCCGTCCCTAATTTAGTGTCACTGGTTCCAGGGAAGGGAGAGAGCCAGTGCAGTAAGACAAACACAACATCCATGCCTGACCGGGATTCGAACCCGACCCCTTACGGACGAATGATCAGAGGCCAGCGCCTTAGACCACTGCGCCACCGGGGCTGCTACACATAATGAAGAAATTAATCTGTGAATTTGAAAAAAAAAACAAAAAAAACTTAGGCTTGTATGGCAACAACAAGGGACATTAAATTATATGAGAAATAGTTAGCTGGTGTTCGTGAATGCACCATGAAACGTCGTGTGTTCATTACCCTTGGTTAAAAAAAATCATTGATCCATGTGCATTATCCACGGAGGTTGAAATAAGGAGAGAAAGTATGACGGCACAAACATGGATCAATCTTAAGATGGCTGCCGTGACGTTTCTCTGGCTTCACTTGTATTGCATTGAGCCAACGGAGTGATTTCTCCCCGTTTTTAAATCACCTCTTTGGCATCATCTGATACAGTGACTACAGAACGGCTGATAGATGGCAGGACATCAGCACTCACTTTTTCGTGATAGATTCATCTTTTTTTTTTTAATATGAATTTCTTCTCTAAGGAGCCCGTAAGTTATTTCCACACCTTTTTTTTTTTGCGCAGTTTGCACGTGTTCTTTTGCTGTACATTGGGGAATCGAACAAGTTTTCTGGAAAAATTTGTAGGGACGAGCACATTTTATTGTTTTTGAACTGGTAAGTCCTAGGTTGAAAAAAAAATCTGGTTTGTGTTTTAAAGCAACGATCATCAGAACAGGTTTGATATATTTGAAGGAATACCGCTGATTCAATTCGCGTTTCTCATTTTTTAATTCAGCGTTGTAGAAAATCTGCACCCCCATTCATGTCGGGTAGCCTCTGATCATTCGTCCGTGAGGGGTCCGGGTTCGAATCCCGGTGAGGCATGGATGTTGTGTTTGTCTTACGGCACTGGCTCTCTCCCTTCCCTGGAACCAGTGACCCTAAATTAGGGACGGGCGACTGCTTATAGCCCATTGAGTTGCTCACGGTGGTCGTTAAACCTCCAATCAAAAAAAAAAAAAAAAAAAAAAAAAAAAAATGTCGGGTAGTCTCATAAAGTCATGAACTTAAAATTGCCGCCCCGGTGGCGCAGTGGTCTAAGGCGTTGGCCTCTGATCATTCGTCCGCAAAGGGTCCGGGTTCGAATCCCGGTCAGGCATGGATGTTGTGTTTGTCTTACGGCACTGGCTCTCTCCCTTCCCTGGAGCCAGTGACCCTAAATTAGGGACGGGCGACTGCTTATAGCCCATTGAGTTGCTCACGGCGGTCGTTAAACCTCCAATCAAAAAAAAAAAAAAAAAAAAAAAAAAGAACTTAAAATTACTTGTTGTTAATCGTTTGCTATGCTGCCATCTATGGACAATTCTAGCAAATGGCAACTGTGTATCTTAAATGTAGCACCCATTCCTAAATTACAGGAACAGGAAATCCGAGTAGGATTGGGAGAGAAATAAACATGTCTCACTTAGGGTTGCCATTTCTTTTTGGAGAGAGACTAGGCATTCTCTTCTTTTTACCTTGATCTGTCAGGGATGGACTTTCTAGTCATGTACGAAATTTATTTTTATCTTACCTGACTTCAGATGCTTCTGAAATCTCCGTGGATGTGCTATAAGGGAATACGATGGTCTTTCCTGGCGAAGTTATTGAGTGAGCGATTTTTGATTTTTCCCTCCTGCACTTGTTTTATAAGCTGGTGTCGTTCAGTAGATTCCTGACGTGCATGGAAGGTCTTTCATTCGCAATAATTTTTTGTGAAAGTATTTGATACGGACTCCCTGTTAAATTTTCAAAGGAAGCAGTGTCGCTATAGGAATCTTCTCCTGTGATTGCTGAACTTGTTCCGAAGCAATGGAATCGCCGTGTTCCCTGAAAGTTGTGTTAAGTCAACGATCTTCGGAAAGACTGGGGTGTTGTTAATTGTGATGCTGTGCAGTAGAATAATTCACTTTGAGCTCTTTTTTTTTTTTTTTTTTTTTTTTTGGTGTTGGAAACATGTGTTATACATTGGTTTCGACATATGCCTTTCGTACGTGTTGTCCAACTCTCGCCTTAATTAGAAAACGTGTCCCTACATTAGGGATTGGCGCCTATTTTCTACCAACACGAGTTGCTCTCGATGGTCATTAGTTAGAAATATAAAACACGAAAAAAATCCTTCCTTCATAGATTTGGAGGTCAATAACTATCACGTATTGTGTAAAAGGTTTTTTTTTTATTAGAGGTTTAACGACCACCGTGAGCAACTCA
Source organism: Macrothele yani (assembly GCA_039090855.1). Classification (NCBI taxonomy): domain Eukaryota; kingdom Metazoa; phylum Arthropoda; class Arachnida; order Araneae; family Macrothelidae; genus Macrothele; species Macrothele yani. Next base: position 74,800 of record CM077031.1, on the reverse strand, counting down.
ATGAACTATAAGCAGTCGCCCGTCAGTAATTTAGGGCCACTGACTCCAGGGAAGGGAGACAGCATGTGCCGTAGGTCAAAAACTACATCCATACCTCACCGGGATTCGAACTCGGACCCTTCTCGCACTAATGGCCATTAGCCACCAGGGCAGTGGTTGTTTCCAGACGGAACTGTCACGTTCTGTCAGGAAAGCTGCTTTCGGCTACTCTCAGTGTCTCTATTTCTTTAGTTTTCAAACGAGCGGTTTGAAGCACCGATCTTGTGTCCATATTTCTGAGATAGGCCCGTGTTTGATTCCAGAATGAGGCATGGGTGGCTCGTTTGTCCAACTCGTTCTCTTCCCTGGAACCAGCGTCCCTACAGTGGGGAAGGCGGTAACTAACTTCTTGTTGTACGCGTTCATCACTCAAAATCAAACAAGAAAAATTCTTGCTCTGTGGCTTCGGGAAAGTAAGACTGACACACGTCGTTAAAGTGGCATTCTTCTGCAACTAGCAACTAATAGAATTTCGTGCTACCGAAAGAAGTTCAGAAACCAAACGCAAGCAAGCGCTCTTTGCGAAGAGGTCGAAGTCAAGTCCAGTTCTGTTACAAGATTTGGAATTTGAAATTTTCTCGAAGCTCATTCTCATTGGCTAAGTTTAGTTTCGGTTGTGTTTCCAGCACTCATTTCTACGGGGTCTCTTTTTCTTAATCAAAACTTCCGATGCTGTTCGAAAGTAAGGACGTATTTCAGATGTCGAATAATAAACGGCTCGTTTTCTGTAAAATTTTCTCATTTTGTCTGATCTAGAGACAATTTAAACGACAATGATTCCCTCTTTCCATGGCAAAAGATTATTTTGAAGAATTATTTCAGTGCCATGGGGGTTTTTGTCCAAAAATACTTAGAACGTAGTGATAACTGGCGGTAGTGATAACTGGCGTTACAGTGAGTGAATCATCCAATTGTTGGATTACACCTCATTGAAGTATAAGGTAAGTACGATTAATTTTTGTATTTCATAGGTACATAAATCTAAAAATAAGAGTCGAAAATAAATTTATTTAGCATCAATCGCTTTGTTAACTGAAGGTTACCCGCCTGTACTTGCCCCCCCCCCAGGCAGATGTCGAATAATAAACGGCTCGTTTTCTGTAAAATTTTCTCATTTTGTCTGATCTAGAGACAATTTAAACGACAATGATTCCCTCTTTCCATGGCAAAAGATTATTTTGAAGAATTATTTCAGTGCCATTCCAGTGTTACTGAAATTAAACAAAATTCTTTTTTTGTTATCATTAGGAATGGCCTGTGATTTTGAGTTGCCTTCAGTGTAGTTTTCAAGAAATATTAGATTTTTTTTTAGATTGAAAACGCACAGAAAGATTTAGTCTTGTTTCGTTGTATCAAAACATGAATGCGAAATATTTATGGAGCAATAACCGTCCAAGGACAATGCACTCTTGTTCTATTGAAAACTTTGTAATAAAAGGAAATTTTCTGTGCACAGATTGGGTCAGTACCAGTTAAAAAACATATTTTGATCTTGTCCTGTGCTATGAGATTTGTGAGTTTATTGACTGATTAAATTAAAATTTCCTTCAGAGGCATTAAATGCTTTCTGTGACTTTGAATGCTTTTTACATTAGTTTGTCTGGTAATTTCTGAAAATGCTACCCCCTTCTCAATGTGTGGAAAATATGAAACATTCCTTGCGGAAACACCTGACTTTTGATGGTTTTAAAATGTTATCTGCCTTGTTTTGCTTTTTAGAATGCATATTTCCAATGAAAGTTATATATATATATTTATTTCTAAGTTCACAGTACATTTAGTTTTCTAGTGAACGGTATTTCAGCAGTGGACAGGGTGTTACAATTCTTGCTAGATTCCATAAAAGGTTTGCACGTCTATTTTTTTTTATTATTAAAGGTTTAACGAGCAATGCGATGGGCTATAGGCAGTAACCCGTCCCTAATTTAGGACCACTGGTTTCAGGAAAGCGAGAGAGCCAGGGCCGTTAGACAAACAACATCCATGCCTCACTGGGATTCGAACTCAGACCCCTCGCAGACGAATTGTCGTAAGCCAGAGCTTGGACAACTGCACTGGGGGGGGGGGGGCAGGTGCAAATCTGAATTTGTCTATTGAAATGAATTTAAAATAAAAATATTGGGAAGGGCAGAGTATTTTAAGGTAATTGTTTAAAATAATTTCATGTTATAAAACTGTGCTAAGCGTGTTTTGCTTTTGTGGAATACACTATTTTTTTTATGTAAATTGTTTCTGTTGACAAAGGTAATTGTAGGTTCTAAAAGGTCTTGCTTAGAAGTAGCCCGGGCAGGGTGTTGTTACCACTTTACTTCAAAGTGTCCAAGATCCCATTATTCTCGTGCCTAGAAACACAGTGTTGCATGTACTGTATGTTGTCATGTGGAAGGAATTATTTTATGTTTCAAAACTTCTGCCCTTTGCTCATGCACGTTTGTGAAGTAGCCACCCAATGAATGAACGATGATGCCTTTCAGGGATTTTTTTCTTTGTCCTCACTTCCTGTTACGAAATTGTGACATTTGTCTTTAAAAGAAGTGCTATTAGACACCCAAACAGAATCAGAATGCTGGGGAAGTGAAGGCAATTTCTTTTTGCAACTCAAGTTTCATTCAGCTGTTCAAGTACTGTAAGGTGCTCATAGCTGTGAATTCTTTTTTGATCATTTGGTCTTTTCATTGCAAAAACAGCAAAAACATTGCATTTCAGGGAACTCTTTTCCCACTCTTGCAGAAGGACCTCAATTTCAAGTGTTATGTTCTTCTTACCATGTATGAAGTCTGTGTAGGAACCGAAAATGTTTCTGTAGTCTTAAGCACAATGATTACATGGGATGGGGGGATGCACTGAAAATGTTTGTTTGTAAATGAGATTCAGAGTTCACTGTTTGAATGTGAATATGAGTGAAACAAAAAGTTTTCCCTGGCAAAGAGGTTTTGTTGTAGCATTTAAGAAGCAGGTCATAACAATCTTAGTTCCTACTTGTTAAAAGAAAGATCGTGTGTGTGTGTGTGTATTTATAGAGAGAAAAAAAAAACAGAAAAAGAAACAATGTGTATTAAGCCGTTTTTCAACGTAAAGCAAATGCACACGGACTGTGTAAGCACAAGAAAACAGTGCCTTAAATGTATGCAGGTGTATTGTTTAATGAAATCTTTGAGTCATAGAGATTCATCCCAGAACCTTAAGTGATTAAACTTAAGGAAGTGAGAAAATTGTTATCTTTTAAGAATCTGTGGTACATGTTTGAGTTGCAAGCACTGAAATGACTTGAGAAGTTGTTTTTATTGAAACAATTATGATCTCTGCAATCATCAAATTAAGTAAACACACTTTTTTTTTTTTTTTTGGCTGGCCTTTTGATTATCAGCACTTCAAATAGTTCTATTCCATGTGTCCATAAGCTTTGTTTACATGACATCTGTGAACCCCTATCATCACAGGAGCAAAAGAAAAAAGGACTCAATTAATATTCGATTAGTGTTCTACTACTTGAGGGACCAATATTTGGAAGGCTGGCCTTTTTTTTTCACTTTTACCAGAATTACTTTATTGGTGTAAATCCAGTGATGTCTGCACGGTTCTTTACAGAAAAAGAAGTGAGCTCTCTTGTTGTTTATAATGTGTGATATTATGCAATGTTACTTGCTTTATATAATTGTCATAATTTATTTTTTCTTCCCCGAGTACACAAAGCTTCTGTGTTTTATTTTTATTCCTTTGGTCACCACAGTGGCTATTTGTCACAACAGAATTTCAAGGAGTGTATGGTTTTTGCCTCAACTAAGAGAAATTAATGAAATAAGAAAAATAATGAGAAGTACACAGTTAAAAAATTTTTTTTCAAGTATTAGGATTACGAGGAAAGTTTTGTCAATATTGTACGTAGAAGAGCTACAGGTGTTGCTCTTTCATTCTTAAGTACTTCAGTGTTGATTTTAGGCTCACTTTGATCTAGTTTACTACTGCAGACTGTTTTGAAACCTGTTGGAACGTTTTAAAACTGAATTCAAAAATGTGTAAATGTAAAAAAAAAAAAAAAAAAAAAAAACCAATGCTTTGACTGATCATGAGGTACTGGCAGGGTGGCGAGTTCACGTGAAATTGCAACAGAGCCCGTGTTCCATAGAGCCGTAAAATGGACAAGTTAATTTGAGAATCAGGAACTTAGAAATGTTTTTTTAGGGATTTTTGTTATATTTCTAGAATTACTGCACCGAGAGGCCCAATAAAGATGAGCAGTTCAGATTTATTACATGTTAATGTATATGTGTGTCTGTCAGAGCTTCAATAATCTCTTAAGTTACACATGCAGAAATTTTTTACCTGCCCAGGTAGTAAAAGCTAGATGCCCACAGAGAAAAGTTTTTCTTACAAGACAACAAATCATAACCCTGCATTATTCTGTTGGGTTTTTTTTTTTTAAGTAAAAAAATTTGAACTTTTGTACATGTTTTGCATTTCCCTGAGATCTGTATTCAAAATTTCCAATGCACAAAAGCATATATCTCAAGTTTTAAGATGATAATGCTGAAAATTGGTATGATGATGAAATTGGTATTTGAGAAATTTAGTGATTCTGCCATGTTTGTTTTATTCAAGTTTTTGCCCTTTTGTCACTCAACACTGGAGGCTATTATAGAAGCACACATCCCACAGCTGACCATAAACATTTGGGGCAAAACTACACGTGGTTCCAATTTCTGGACCTACAGCATAATACAATTAAAGAAGCACATTCTTCTGTCCTTGACACTCCGAAATAACGATACAACTTGCGGTGACTAGCAGCGAAATGAGAAGACTGTCTTGTACTGAGAAATTATATTCCAAGCTTTATTTTTAAATTTACTTGCATGAACCGGGTAACCAAATTTTGTATTTACCTACCCAGGTCAATATTTTACTTGCCCTGGGCATCTAGGACATGGCATTTTTCAAGCATTGTACGTGTGTGTATTACATATATTTTTATGTCGTCATTGTCAACCATTACTGTCCACTGCTGGATGAAGGTCTCCCCAAGTTTGTTCCACAATAATCTGTCTTGAGCCAGTCTACTCTGTGTCCCTATAGCCTGCTTTCGTATTTCATCCACCCATCTCCCACATGGTCTTTTCCTGTCCCTTGGTATCCAGTCTAAAATTTCGGTGGTCCGTTCTTCTAGCAACATGTCCAACACCTTGCAATTTCAGGGATTCCACTTTTGCTGTTTTCCAGATCCACGAGTTTCCTTTTTCCCTTTTCTCATCTCTCCTGGTCCCACCAAGCTTGCATCTCTCCGTGCTTTCTTCAGATGTCTGCAGCCTTCGGGTGTCTTTTTCAGTTAAGCAGACCTCGGTGCAAGTCACTTTTCTCACTATTTGTCACCTTTTTTTAAATTTGTCACTTTTTGTTACTTTTTTTAAAATTTTGTCACTATTCTCACCTATTTCTTAAATGTGACAGTATTTTTTTTTTTTCAATTTAGCTATAGTTTTGCGTTGTTGTATTTTATATCTAGGGGATTTTTTGTCAGATGAAAAAAGAAATGCTGAAACAAAAATAAATTGTTTTGTAAACACCCATCCCTGTCAAACAGGTGATTGGGGTCAAGAGTTGTATCTCCGTGGATTTTTCATGAAAATCTCTGAAATTTTGATCAACACCATAAATTGCTAATAGGAATGAGCCCTCCAAATTTCGCTTAAATAAATTAAAAACTTTTTAAACGGGCCACAATTTTTTTTTATTTGCTCTTTATCATGTGGCTGGCATACCCAGAATTCGTAATCGGCATTTTACGGCTAATTCAAAAACATTTTTGCCAATTCACTTGAAATTTTTAAGGTCACCATCTCCTAGCCAATTATAGTATACAGTAAAGCTCCTTATTCGCGGGGTATATGTTCCATAAATATGCCGCGAATACAGAAACCGTGAATATGGAATGGTAATTTGTATGGGAGTATAAGGGATACGTTCCAAGGTTCCAAAATAAAACCAATTTAATGAGGGTTTTTAACAATATCTATTAATTATTATTGTCAGGCTTAAGCAAGGGTTTAAATAACTTAGTAATTTTTTTCTTGTTTTGCCGCTTTTATAAGGTCTTTCAATTCAGATTGATATTCAGCTGTGGCATTAACAACTTACTTTTTAAAAATAAGACTTCTTTCCATAGATGGATTAATTTTCATGAAGAAATCACAAAGCTCATTTGCCATCCGTAAACCTTCACTTAGGTTTTTCAAGTTAAATTTCACCTTTTCAGTGCTTGTTAAAGCCTTTCCTTCAATGGAATGTGGATTTAACATTCCCTCCAAGTCGGTTTCGGTCAAATCTTCATCTTGCGATTCCAGCAACTCTTGAATATCACTTGATTCTATCTGTTCAAAGCCATCTCGTCTTATTCCATTTGCAACTTGAGCAATGTTTGCAGTTAAAGTTTGAATTTGCACGGATTCTTCATCATTTCCAAGTCAGAATAGGCCACAGTTTTTTCCAACATGATTTCAATGTGTATGGGTTCAGTTCTTCCAACGATTCTTTTATGTTAACAATGCATTTTGCTATGTCAAAATTTTTCCAGCATTGCATCACATTCATATCAGGATCACATTCCATGGTGTCCAGTATGATTTTGAAGGTTCGTCTAGTGTAATAGAGCTTGAATGCCTGGATTATTCCTTGGTCCATGGGTTGGAGTAAAGCCGTCGTGTTAGGAGGTAAAAATAACACCTTTATATTTGGATGCATAGTTTCAAGCTCACGAGGGTTACCTGGAGCATTGCCCAAAACTAGAATGGCCTTAAAGTCTAAATTATTTTTTTTCAAACAAGTCTCAACTTCAGGAACAAAACAATTCCGGAACCAGTCACAAAAAATAGCCCTTGTAACCCACGCTTTCTTATTTGCACACCAAAACACTGGCAGGTTGTCCTTGTTTTGATTTTTTTAAAGCACGAGGATTTAACAATCTGTAAAGCAGTAGTGGCTTTATAACAAAATCTCCAGATGCGTTAGAACACAGCTGCAGTGTAACTATATCTTTTGCTGCCTTGAAACCAGGGGTGGACTTCTCACTTTTGGATATGAAAGTTTTTGTTTGGCATTCTTTTTCCAAAACAAGGCAGTTTCATCTGCATTAAACACTTGTTCCGGTTTGTATCCACCATGAGCAATTAAGTTTGAAAATTCTTCTGGATATCTTTCTGCTGCGGCGGTGTCTGCAGATGCAGCTTCTCCAACAATTTTAATGCTATGCAAGCCGGTGGCGCAGTGGTCTAAGGCGCTGGCCTCTGATCATTCGTCCGTAAGGGGTACGTGTTCGAATCCCGGTCAGGCATGGATGTTGTGTTTATCTTACGGCACTGGCTCTCTCCCTTCCCTAGAACCAGTGACCCTAAATTAGGGACGGGCAACTGCTTATAGCCCACTGAGTTGCTCACTGTGATTGTTAAACCTCCAATAAAAAAATTGCTATGCAATGATTGTCGCACCTTGAATTTATTGAACCAACCTTCTGATGCTTGAAATTCTCCATCTGTACGTTCATCACCAGGTTCTTTAAAATGTGCATAAAGACGCTTTGCCTTCTCGCGGATCATAAGACCATTTAGGGGCACTCTTTTCTGGTTACGATCTTCAATCCATAATGATAACGCAGCTTCCATTTTTTCAATTGCTGGATTACGAACAATTTTTGCTGATAGTGAGGTTGAAGCTATAGAATTCCTTATTTTGTCTTTGGATTTCTTGATGGATCGTACAGTTGATTCATTAACATTGAAAGAGCGTGATATGGATGCAAACGACTCACCAAGGCGTAAACGGTCAAGCATTTCTATTTTTACTTTAAGCGGAAACACTATTTTTTTCCGCGTCAGAACTAATTTTTCTTTCCTTTTTACTCGACATTATAAATTGGGAACAAAGCAGAAGAGACACTTGTTATTCAATCAAAATTATTGCAACGACTGACCAGTTGAAGCAATAAAACACCAACCGTGGTGAAGGCGGCTCTTATCAGAGGACATAGTGGAACGTGTAATACGGCGGCAGCATTTTACAACATACTTTAGGCATAGTGGCAAGAAGGTTTGTTTTACTTTGATATTAGTCCATTCGGTTACACTCTTTGTAAACGCCACCTCGGCATGTGCCAGCAGTACTCAAAAGATGTCGATGCATTAATAAAGGACACCAGATCCTTTTAATATACCGACTGGATCCGCGTATACATCAACTTGGTCACAATTTTTTAACCCGCAAATAGTGAAAACGCGGATAAGGGAACCGTGAATAAGGAGCTTTAACTGTATGTACAAATTTCAGCCAGTTACATGAAGAATTCGGAAAAATAGTTTTCTAAATTATTTTAGCATATCTTTTGTAAAAAAAATCATGCTTATATTTCCGTCCGTCTGTAGACACGATATCTCTGCAACTATTAGTCCGATTTGGAAAATTATTTTTGCATTGGGAAGCATGAAATATACGAATGATGATCCTTCATTTCGTTGTTGTTGTTTTTTTTGTTTTTTTTTTTTACGATGTACAATTTCACCGCTAGAGGGCGTAAATGCAGAGGATGTCAAATTCAAAAATACATTTTATTTCATATATTTGCTTCTAAACATCCGATTGAAAAATAATTTTATCTTTCTGATTCCTTATATGTCAAAGAGTATTTTAGGAATAGTTGCTTTTTCAAATTACGCATAGATTTTCTGCTAGGGGCGTAAAAGTAAATTACGTTTTCCACGATATCTCTTCTCCTACAACTCTGATTTAAAAAATGTTTTCTTTAGCTGATACAGCTCCTGATGAAAAAAGTTACGTCGATAAACTTTTTCAGAGTATTTTCTTCTTAAAATATTCCATGGTTTCTCCACCAGGGAGCATGACCTATATCTTATTTTTGTCAATATTTCAGCTTCTAATAGTCCGATTTAAAAAATTCTTTCTTTATTAGATAGTTTCCAATGTGACATGTTTTTCATATAATTTCAAAATTTTCAAGTTAGACTTTTTGCTAGGGGCGTAAATGTAAATTGTATTTCCCCCATATCTCTGCTTCTAAATCTCAGTTTTGAAAATTTCTTTCTGAGCGGATACAGCTCCTGATGGGAAATCCTTTGTACATAATTTCAATTTTTGTAAAAATGGTTTGGCCGCCAGGGGGCAAAAGTATTAATTTCCGCTTATGATGTGTTTCTAGCAAAATATGAGCTTCTAAAATCTCGATTGAAAAAAAAAAAAGTTGTTTGTGGACCGATACTACTCATGTTGACAAACCTTTTAGGAACATTTTTTCTTAAAATCATGCACGGTGTTTCTACGCCTGGGGCGTAGATGTACGTCTTATTTTTGTCAATATCTCTACTTCTAGGAGTCCGATTTGAATTTTTTTCTTTGTTGGATCGTGCTTCCGATGCGAAATGTTTTTCATATAAATCCAAATTTTCAAGTAAATCATAGACTTTCCACCAGGGGGCGCAAAGGTAAAATTGTGTTTTTTGCGTTATTTCTGCTTCTAAAACTCCAATTTGAAAAATTCTTTCTGTATCGCATACCTGATCGAAAATATTTTTCATATAATTTCTAATGATGGAAAATATTTTTCATATAATTTCTAATGTTTAGTAAAGAATGGTTAGGCAACCAGGCGGCATAAGTGTTAAGTTCTGCTTCTGTTGTATTTGCAGCAAAATCTGGGCTCCTGGAAACTCGACTAAAAAGAATTTTTTTTTCTTGGACTAATACTGCTCATATGAAAAAAAAACTTTTGTGAATTCTTTCTTCCTAAAATAATGCATGGTTTTCCCACCAGGGGGTGTAAAGTCACATCTTATTTTTAGCGATATCTCTTTTTCTAAAAGTCCGATTTGAAAAATTCTTTCTGTGTTAGAGAGTGTTTCTGGTGCGAAATGTTTCTCATATAAATTCATATTTTTCTTAACATACATGTCTGCAACCAGAAGGCGTAAGCTCACGATTCCGTTAACAGCAATATCTGAGGGATTAAAACCCTGATTGCATTTCTAATCATTTGCCTTTCATACCATGCTCTTCATATCCTGTAAGTTTCATGTGATTACCATCATTCCTTCATGGTGTTGCTATTTTCACAAACAGTAGTTTATTTTAGCAGCATGATGGTATTTGACAATTTATATACTGCACTAGCAAAATAAGTATGCTCTAGAAATGATTACATATACAAACTACAATAGGTTTATATCAGTGGCGGCTCGTCAGATGAGGCAAGTGAGGCGCCGCCTCACCTGAAATTCCGCAGAATGAGAAGTGAAAAAAAAAAAAAAAAAACTTCTATCAGTAACAAAGATATAAGAACTTTGCAGGATAAATGAAACACTGAAATTCACATTGTGATTCATGAATTAGGTTAAAAACAGGCTTTCAAGAAGAGGAATGAATCATTATTTTTGCAAAGCAGCTGCATGTTTTCAGCGCTTAGAGGCGACCGGCTGAATCGTCTCGATGAGAAGCCGGTTTTGGGAACTGGGGATCAGAGAAGAGCCCTACAGAGTGCCCCCCCCCCCCCCCCCACGGTCCGAGGTCTACCCAAGGAGGTGCCGGACTTCCAGTAAGAGAAAGGGAATTTCTGAGGCGACCCCCCACTTCGCTTAAACTCGAATCGCATCTCTGCTGTTATTGGAGAACCCAAGGATTGTGTATCCAATGGGCGCGGGAAAATGAGCAGATGACCTTGGTAAAAAGTGGTTTTACAGGCGATGACACCGTTCGCCTCTAGACGCTTTGGAGTACGATGATTTCTACGTAGCTTTAACTATTCGTCAGAGTGCATTTGAGTCTAACTTTTAGTAGTGTGTTTGCAATCCTCTCTTCTATGGGTGTTGGCTAGTTCATAGTAATGTTGAGTTTTTTTTTCTTTTTTCTTTTGTTATTGTTACTAAACAGTATATTTTGATTTTGGTTGGAAAATATGAATGGCCCAACAAACGACGTGATTTGTGTTCTGGAAGAAATTCCTTTTAAACACTGGAAAGATTATGATAAAAGGGATGTTCTCATATCTGGAATACCGACACCTATAATAAGTTCAATATCTAAAGACAAGAAGTGCGACAAATCGTTTTTTAGGTCTTTCAATAAATCATGGTACGAGATTTTCCCCTGGCTTTCTGGTAGCTATTACAAGCAAACTCTCTTTTGCTGGCCATGTTTACTTTTGAGCAATAAGAAAAATGTGTGGAATACAACGGGTTATTTTGATCTGAAAAACTTTTCTCGTAGTGCAAAATTGCACGAAAGCTCTAAAGAGTATATAACTAACCACGTAGGTCTAAAACGAATGGAAAAAAACATAAACACTATTTCTGATATGCTCAAAGAAAATGCTGCTTTTCGTAAAGTCAAGTTTAATGAAAAGGTCAGACTAAATAGGCTTTTTATAGAACATATTATCGATTTAGTTGTCGTTCTAAGCAAGCAAGAACTGCCTTTTCGATGACATGATGAATCCAGTTCCTCACTAAATAAAGGTAATTTCAAGGAGATGTTCCATTTGTTACTTCGTAGGAGCACCCCAGAATTAAAAGCACATTTTGAAGAAATACGAAGCTTATTTTCTGGACAATCTAAAACGATACAGAATGATTTAATGGAGTGTGTTCATGAATATATAAACGAATGTGTTAAAAGCGAAATTAATGAGTCAGAATTTTTTTCAGTGCAAGTTGATGATACAACTGATATTACTCAAAAATCACAGTGTTCAATAATTGTCAGATACATATTGGACTCAAATTGTGAAGTAGTTGAGCGCTTCCTTGGTTTTTACTATATCAGCACTAACAGGACTGCTGTGGCACTGTATGATCTGCTAGCATCGGTTTTGGAGGAGTTTAATACAGACATTTAACGTGGACCAGTAACATCAAACAAAGATCTTCCCTCTATCCACGTTTATAAGTGAGTCACGGAAAAATTCTCATTGGCCGCCACCGGGAGTCGAACCCAGGGTCTTCCAGTTACGCGCCGGATATGCTTCCGCTACACCACAACGGCCTCGAATTCCTCCGGACTCACACACGCTAACTGCCAAGCCAATGTGGCAGGTTGCTTCTTGGAGCCCCGCACAATGCTGGAGATTCACCAAAGATGGTAAGTGGTGCTTTCAAAGATCTTGTAAGTTGTTGTGCCTTAAAAATGTCCATTTTTTAGTACAGACTGTATTAATAAATAAATCTTATCGTGCTGAAAGGCTTTTCTAATTAAAATATTGTTGTAAAATTATCGAATAATTGTTTTCATAAAAATATTGTTGCAAAAGTAACGTATATTACACACACACACACACACACACACACATATATGTATATATATATATATATATTTCACTCGATGCCTTAATGAAGGGAAAATTCCTGAGGTTTGGAACAACGCTACAATGATCCTGCTACATAAAAAAGGTGACATTGAGGATCTCAGGAACTACAGACCTATCAGCCTCCTATCAGTGGTTTATAAAATCTTCACTAAAGTTCTTTCACACCGCTTGAAGGTGACACTGGACATGGCTCAACCGAGAGAACAAGCTGGATTCAGGAGTGGCTACAGCACAATAGATCATATCCACGTAGTGAGAGAACTAATTGAAAGAGCGAGGGAATATGAGCTTCCATTGTGCATGGCTTTTATCGATTATGAAAAAGCCTTTGATTCGGTGAAACCATCAGCAGTTGCAATGGCTCTGAAATCCTGCGGTATTGAAGATGCATACATTAATATTATTAATAAAATCTATGAAAATGCAAGTGCAAAGATTCGGCTGTTTGAAAATACAACACACATAAAAATTGGAAAAGGAGTGAGACAAGGTGACACCATATCTCCGAAGCTCTTTAATGCCACATTGGAAAATGTCTTTCAATCACTGAACTGGGAAAACAAAGGGATAAAGATTAATGGAGATTATCTAACCCACCTTCGTTTTGCTGATGACATAGTCATTTTTGCAACTACCCCATCAGAGCTACAGAGTATGATACAGGAACTTGCTGACAAGAGTAAAGAAGTGGGATTAAAAATGAACTTTCAGAAAACAAAAGTGATGTACAATGCTTTTACAAGAAATGAAGATTTATCGATTGATGGAGAAAAGCTGGAGATAACAGACACGTACGTTTATCTTGGACAGCAGATATCTTTTTTTTTTTTTTTTGATTGGAGGTTTAACGACCACCGTGAGCAACTCAATGGGCTATAAGCAGTCGCCCGTCCCTAATTTAGGGTCACTGGTTCCAGGGAAGGGAGAGAGCCAGTGCCGTAAGACAAACACAACATCCATGCCTCACCGGGATACGAACCCGGACCCCTTCGGACGAAAGATCAGAGGCCAACGCCTTAGACCACTGCGCCACCGGGGCGGCACAGCAGATATCAAGTGAGGGTCACATTGGTGAAGAAATTAATCGGCGTACAAAACTTGCCTGGAGAGCTTTGGAAGAAACAGCATAATTTTCAAGAGCAATATGCCATTATGTCTTAAAAGAAAATTGTTTGATCAATGCATCCTTCCAGTGCTTACATATGGTGCAGAGACGTGGACCTTAGCTAAAAGAGACATACAAAGGCTGCAGACAACTCAAAGAGGCATGGAGAGGTGCATGCTTGGTATAACCAGGAGAGATAAGAAGAGGAACACGTGGAAGATGGGTGGATGAAATTCGAAAGTATGCGGGAGTGACATGGAGGAGACTGGCACAAGACAGACCGTTGTGGAGGAAACTTGGGGAGACCTTCGTCCAGCAGTGGATTGATAATGGTTGACAATGATGATGATGATGATGATATATATATATATATATATAGGTATATGTACATTTTTCCACTAAAATTTTTTGATTTTTTCGTGAAGAAAGACTCCCACGCCATGTTTCATATATTTTTATAATTTTATTCCATTACTGTTGAACAATATTTGTAAATAAGGGCTAAATGACATGGACTGAAGCCCTAAGGGATGTGGTTTACAGCTGTTTATAACAAGGCGCCTACCCGGGACCAATAGCTTAACGAGACTTCCGAATCTCAGCGGATTTTAATGATTCAGCCGACTCGAACCCAGGACTTTAAAGATATCAATGGGTGATACTGCCTTTGACATGAAACTTTTTAAAGGGGGGAGGGGGTCTGCACTTCTGCTGTATAACTGTGTATAAGTACATATAACAATTATTTTTTGGGGGCGCGCTTCGACAAATATTTTTCTATTGGTACGTACGCACATCTTGAACATTAATACAAAACGAAGCTAATTTAATAAAATGAAGAAAATGTAATAAATTATAGTTGTTTTAAAATTTTTTTAATAAAGCAACTTCTTTGGCCGCTTTGCTTTACTTTCTCTTCTATTATCAAGAAATTACATTGCTTTCCGAGTTATGTAAAAATCAATGAATTTAAATATGGAAATTATCTATAAAAGGTACTTAGAAAAAGCTAACTGTCTCGCCAACTAAGGGGGTGCAAAACACGAGCCCCCGGCTACGCCACTGATATATATATATATTCGTATAACGTTATACGAATTTATATATTTTTCAATAACATATGTTTTACTTTGAATAAAGCTCATATTGAGAAATGGCTTCCTAGTTTAATTGAATTAATAATCTAAAGCAACTTATGGGAATTTACTAGGAAATGTTTTCATTTATAGCAAATTTTCGGAGAAAACTCTTCTCCTTCTTCAGGCTCTCTAGTTGTTGTCACTTTTTGCTTGTCACTATCATGGTTACGGTTTACCTTGACGGTTACGGTTAACCTTGACGGTTTAGGTTATTTTTCACCAAATCCTGCCAGATGTTAGGCAGGGAAAATCCTTTGCAGTCATTGATGATGGAATTTTGTTTTTTCTCAATCTCTATTCCTTCTTTCAGTTTTCTTTTTGGAAATTGCTTTGGAAACTGATTACTTTAAGGGAATTCCAATCCATGCTGTGCCCAGTTTCTCTAACATGCCTATCTAATCCAGTCTTGTTTGAGCAATTTTTTATAGCTGCTTTATGCTCAGCTATACGAGTTTCTAGTCTGCGACCTGTTTCACCTATGTAAGATAGTCCACAACTACAATTTACTTCATAAACTACTCCTTGCATTTTTAAAATATCTTCTTCTCTTTGAACTATTTTAGGGAAAAAATTTTTTAACTTTGTTCTCTAAACTTGGAGCTAGCCTAATATTGTATTTTTTACTAATTCTCTTTAAAGCCTCAAATAAACCTTTGTGATAAGAAATTTTTCTAGTGAATTTTACTTCTTGCTTTTGTGGGTTCTTCTTACCATTAAAATTCAGAAGCTTCTCAATTTCTTCTTTAGGATAGTTATTTTCTGCAAGTATGACTTTAAGCTCTTCTTTATGGGCTTCTTTTTATCTGCAGTAGAAACTATTTTATTAATTTTTTCTAAAAACTGACTTGCTACATTTTTCTTAATAGAAACTGGATGATACGAATTGAAATCCAGTAGTCTTTTAGTATTCATTGGTTTTTTATACCAACTAGTGAGGAATTTTTCATCTTCATAATAGATAGTAATATCTAAGAAGTTTATTCTTCTTTCTTTTTGAAGTTCAATAGTGAACTTAAGGGAATCATCTAATTCATTGAATGAGTCTAGAATTCTTTCTGGAACAATTTCTGAGCTATCTATTATAAATAAGATGTCATCCATGTATCTGCTATATAAGCAGAAGTATGTGGGTTGTACTAGTATCTTTTCTTCTAGTTTTCCCACATAATAGTTAGCTAAGAGTGGGGAGAGTGGGGAGCCCATAGCTAGCCCCGATTTTTGAATGAAAAAGTTTTCTCAAATTGAAAGTAGTTGTTCTGCAAAGAGAAAGTAAGCATTTCAAAAATTCCTACTAATATGTTTTTTTCCTTGTTGTGAAAAACTATTAGGTCTGCCAAGTCTTCCGCTATAAAGTCTATAAGTTGATCTATATTAATGTGAGTATACATAGACACTATATCTAAACTACCCATAATAGGAGAATCTAATTTAGGAAGAAGTTCTAGTTTTTCTTTTAGCTGCATTGAGTTTTTAATCAAGTTAGGTGGCTCTTTTAAAAGATTCTGAAGGTGTGACTTTAAAAAATAGTTTAGATTTGAAAGAATAGAGTTTTTTGAGTCTATTATTGGTCTAATTGGTTGGTGTTCTTTATGCAGTTTGACTATTCCATATATTTGAGGTAATCTGAACTGTAATTTTGAGAATTGTTTATAGTTTTCTGGTAAAAACAAAAAAACTGCAGTTCTTAGTCATGTGAAGGACAACACTGCTACTGGAGTTAGCCAAGAATTATTACAAGTGATAAATAAAGGAAGTAATTTCAATCTATCCAAAGAAAAAATAAATCCAGAAAAATTGGTAATTGAATTGGAAAGCATCTGCAGCACTTTAGAAAAAGAGGACCAAATTAAAGCAGACCTCCTCAGAAAAGATTACTACAATAGCCTTACAAAATTCCAGAAGCAAGTAAGGAAACCTCAAAAAAATTTTGATAATAGTCAATTACAAGCTCTTAAAGATTTCAGAAAAAATGAAAGTATAGTTGCTGTGAAAACAGACAAAAGTAAGTTGATTACTATTATGGATAAGAAAGATTATCTAGAAAAGATGGAAGAAGAACTAAAAAAAACCTATGTATGAAGAAGTAAAAGAAAACCCACTACCAGATTTGATTAAAAAAGTCTCTAAGCTTATTTCACTTCAAAAAAAGAAAAACCAGCTTCCAGAAAACTATAAACAATTCTCAAAATTACAGTTCAGATTACCTCAAATATATGGAATAGTCAAACTGCATAAAGAACACCAACCAATTAGACCAATAATAGACTCAAAAAACTCTATTCTTTCAAATCTAAACTATTTTTTAAAGTCACACCTTCAGAATCTTTTAAAAGAGCCACCTAACTTGATTAAAAACTCAATGCAGCTAAAAGAAAAACTAGAACTTCTTCCTAAATTAGATTCTCCTATTATGGGTAGTTTAGATATAGTGTCTATGTATACTCACATTAATATAGATCAACTTATAGACTTTATAGCGGAAGACTTGGCAGACCTAATAGTTTTTCACAACAAGGAGAAAAAAACATATTAGTAGGAATTTTTGAAATGCTTACTTTCTCTTTGCAGAACAACTACTTTCAATTTGGGAAAACTTTTTCATTCAAAAATCGGGGCTAGCTATGGGCTCCCCACTCTCCCCACTCTTAGCTAACTATTATGTGGGAAAACTAGAAGAAAAGATACTAGTACAACCCACATACTTCTGCTTATATAGCAGATACATGGATGACATCTTATTTATAATAGATAGCTCAGAAATTGTTCCAGAAAGAATTCTAGACTCATTCAATGAATTAGATGATTCCCTTAAGTTCACTATTGAACTTCAAAAAGAAAGAAGAATAAACTTCTTAGATATTACTATCTATTATGAAGATGAAAAATTCCTCACTAGTTGGTATAAAAAACCAATGAATACTAAAAGACTACTGGATTTCAATTCGTATCATCCAGTTTCTATTAAGAAAAATGTAGCAAGTCAGTTTTTAGAAAAAATTAATAAAATAGTTTCTACTGCAGATAAAAAAGAAGCCCATAAAGAAGAGCTTAAAGTCATACTTGCAGAAAATAACTATCCTAAAGAAGAAATTGAGAAGCTTCTGAATTTTAATGGTAAGAAGAACCCACAAAAGCAAGAAGTAAAATTCACTAGAAAAATTTCTTATCACAAAGGTTTATTTGAGGCTTTAAAGAGAATTAGTAAAAAATACAATATTAGGCTAGCTCCAAGTTTAGAGAACAAAGTTAAAAATTTTTTCCCTAAAATAGTTCAAAGAGAAGAAGATATTTTAAAAATGCAAGGAGTAGTTTATGAAGTAAATTGTAGTTGTGGACTATCTTACATAGGTGAAACAGGTCGCAGACTAGAAACTCGTATAGCTGAGCATAAAGCAGCTATAAAAAATTGCTCCAACAAGACTGGATTAGATAGGCATGTTAGAGAAACTGGGCACAGCATGGATTGGAATTCCCTTAAAGTAATCAGTTTCCAAAGCAATTTCCAAAAAAGAAAACTGAAAGAAGGAATAGAGATTGAGAAAAAACAAAATTCCATCATCAATGACTGCAAAGGATTTTCCCTGCCTAACATCTGGCAGGATTTGGTGAAAAATAACCTAAACCGTCAAGGTTAACCGTAACCGTCAAGGTAAACCGTAACCATGATAGTGACAAGCAAAAAGTGACAACAACTAGAGAGCCTGAAGAAGGAGAAGAGTTTTCTCCGAAAATTTGCTATAAATGAAAACATTTCCTAGTAAATTCCCATAAGTTGCTTTAGATTATTAATATGTTTTACTGTTTTACATTTACATCAAGACCGTTCGCCTCACCAGCATTTTACACCACGAGCCGCCACTGGTTTATATATAATGGAAGACTAATACTGAAGAATGAATGAATGTAATGTTTAAAAAAGTACAGTAACCCTTTGCATTTTTAACTCTCCACTGCCTGCATTTTTCCTACAATATTAACAAATTCAATTTCTAACGATGTTTCGACAAATTTGCCTGTTTTAGTTAGATATAAGTGAATTTTTACTTGTAAACTACTCATACAAACACATTTAACCAAACCTTTAATTTGTTAGCAGATGTGTTTTACAGTCTAACACTGGTTAGATACCTATTTCAAACATCAATGCAATTGAAAATGGGAGCACAGAGCAACATAGAGCAACATTGCATTTTTTATTGTTTTCCATATCGGTTTAAATTGACTTTGAATAGTTTTGATAAATTTAATTTGCGTCACAATGGATTAAAAAGAAGCAACTTTGCATTTTTTATTGTTTTCCATATCAGTTTAAATTGACTTTGAATAGTTTTGATAAATTTAATTTAAGGGTCACAATAGATTAAAAAGATGTGCTAATTACACCCAAAATTTCGGTGTCATCTTTCTTGTTTTATATAGTCCTGCCATGGGGAAAACTAAAGCGAAGAGTTGCTGGGAGCCAAGGAAGGAAGAAAGCCGGCAGTCTTTTCATGCTCTAGTTTTGAGTGGTAGCTAGGCATTTTGTGTGTGCCTTTATTAGCACGTCTTTTGTAAAAAATATCGTGCTTATGTTATAGGTTTGTCCGTCCATCTGTGGACACCATATATCTGCAACCAATTGCCTGATTTCAAAAATTCTTTTTGCATTGGGAAGCTTGAAATATGCGAATGATGATCCTTTATTTCGTTTTTTTTTTTTTCACCAATCACAATTTTGCCTCCAGGGGGTGTAAATGCAGAAATGCCAAATTCAAAATACATTCTATTCTATATATTTGTTTCCAAACGGCCGATTGAAAAAAATATTTTACCTTTTGATTCTATTTATGCTCGAAAGCTATTTTAGGTATGGTCACTTCTTTAAGTTATGCATAGTTTCTCCGCTTGGGGGTGTAAAAGTAAATTGCGTTTTTCCCGATATCTCTGCTTCTAAAACTCCGATTTTAAAAATTCTTTCTGCAGCGAATGCAGCTCCTGAAGCGTGTAATTTCTAATTTTTGGTATGAAATGGTTTGGCCACCAGGGGGCATAAGTGTTAATTTCTGCTTCTGATATGTTTGCAGCCTAATCAGGGCTTCTAAAATCTCGATTGAAAAAATTATTTCGTGGACCGATACTACTCGTGTCGATAAATCCCTTTTCAGAATCTTTTCTTCTTAAAATAATACATGGTCTCTTCGCCAGGGGGCGTAAACGCATATCTTATTTTTGTCAATATGTCTACTTCTAATAGTCCGATTTGAAAAATTTCTCCTTTGTTGGATATCCTGTGCGACATGATTTCCATATAATTTCAAAATTTTCAAGAAATTCATTGACTGTCTGCTAGGGGGAGTAAAGGTAAATCTCCCTTTCCCTGATATCTCTGCTTCTAAAACTCTGATTTGAAAAATTCTTCCTGCCCCAGATAGAGCTCCTGGTGGGAAATGTTTTTATTGTAATTTCTAATTTTTTTAATAAAATATGTCCACCAGGGGGCGTAAGAGTTAATTTCTGCTTCGTAGGTATTTGCAGAAAAATGAGCTTCTAAAAGCTCTATTGAAAAAAATATTTCGTGGACCGATACTGCTCATGTTGATAAACATTTGAGAATATTCATAAAATAATGCCGGGTTTCTCCACCAGGGTCGTAGATGTATATCTGATTTTTGTCTATCTCTTCTTCTAAGAGTCTGATTTGAAAAAATCCTTCTTTGTTAGAAAACGTTTCTGGTGTAAAATGTTTCTCATATAAATTCAAAATTTTCAAGTAATGCATAGACTTTCCTCTAAGGGGTGTAAAGGTAAGTTGAATTTCCCCCGATATCTCTGCTCCTAAAACTCCGATTTGAAAAATTCTTTCTACACTGAATACAGCTCCTGATGGGAAATCCTTTGCATATAATTTCTAATATTTGATAAAGAATGGTTTGGCCACCAGGGGGCATAACTGTTAATTTCTGCACCTGATGTATTTGCAGCAAAATCTGAGCTCCTGAAAACTCGATTGAAAAAATTCTTTCATGGACTAATACTGCTCGCATCGAACAACCTTTTAAGAATACTTCGTAAAATAATGCATGGTTTTTCCGCCAGTATGAGTAAACGCATATGTTATTTTTTTCGATATTTCTGCTTCTAAGACTCCGATTAGAAAAATTCTTTCTTTGTTGGAGGGCGTTTCCACGCCGAAATGTTTCTCATATAATTTAAAAATTTTCTTAGTGCAAAAGGCTGCCACCATAAGGCATAAGCTCACATTTCCGTTTACAGCAATATCTGCGGGACTTTACCCTATTAAAAAATTCTTTCTTCGGTCAGATACTACTAACTGTGTGTGTGTGTTTTTTCATTCCAAACTAATGCACAATTTTGCCACTAGGGATGCAAATGCTTAATCTGTTTTTCTCAATATCACTGCTTTTTACATGTCTGATTAAAAAAATTCTTTCAACACCGGATGCTATTACCTTCTGGTATATGTGTAATTTTGTAGTTCACATTTCTGTCTGTAGGTGGTGTTTATGTACTTCGGTTTGCAGCTGTATCGCCGCTTCTAAAAATGCTGTTGAGAAATTTCTTCTTTACTGTAATACCATTCACTACGACAGAGATGTGGAGCATTATCCTCTTTAAATAACTCAAAGATTTCCCGCTAGCTGCGTAAAGGTGCTAGCTGCGTAAAGGTCGAAACGTTTTTTTTTTTTTTCTTTTTTTTTTTACTATTTCTGCTCCTGGGAGAGACATATTTGAAAAGTTCTTTTCCCTTAGCATAACCTTTTCCATGAAGAATAATTTTAAACTTTTCCGTTATGCAAAATTTTTCCGCTAGCAGACATAGACTTATATAATGTTTCCTTCTATATTTCTCCTTTTAACTGTTTGATTTGAAATTCTCTTCATCTCTGGTACCTTCCTTGTGTTATGGGAAACTTTTTGTTCACCATTTGTTAATTTTCGTAACATATTTTTTAGCCACTGGTTGAACTAAGTAGATGTTTCTATTTCTGGATATTTTATCGATTGTTGAGACCGATTCATTGTTTTCCAAACTGGTTCCATTGATTTTGAATAGTTGTGATAAATTTCATTTGCATCAGAATGCATTCAAAAGACATGCTTATTACATCCCAAAATTTGGTGTCATCTTTCTTGTTATTCATTAAGAAGCATAAAAGTAATTTACCATCTACACATTTGATTTTCAAAGTAAATTGCTAAAATTTATTAGAAAAATAAATGACATTTGAAGAGTAAAATTATTTCAGATACACCCTTTATTTTATATCGCCTTGTTTTGTTATTCTTAGATTTCTGTTTAAAATAAATTATCTCTATATTACAAAAAAAAAAAAAAAAAATGCATTTATTTTTAAAGCTAATGGCATAGTAAATTTTAACACTGTACTATGGTTCACTTCAGTATACAGTAGTACACATCAAGAAAGAACCTTTTTATATATTTTTTTTAAATCTTAAACTTTAAATTCTGAATTTTAGGGAAAATTTTCTAAAATCTTCTGTATTTTGATCTTTGGAAGTTGGCAGGTATAGGGCGGTTGCAAACGGTAGTTTGTTTCCAGTGTCATTCTGCATTGGTATGACTTTCATTTAGAAAATCATTCCGAAATTCCAAATTGTCAGTAGCCATTTTTTTTTTTTTAAGATCGTGGATGACGTGTGTGCGTGCGCAGTGTTTTTTTGTGAGGTTCAGCAACGGCTTGAATTACAGCGGAAAGATGGAGAGTCAAAAGCATATAACAATGCTGCCAAAAAATTAAGATCTTGAAGAAGTCTTAATTTTTTCTCAGTGCCATCCATATTTTTACTTGCAGTTAACATTTTTAATTATGAGGGTTGTACCAAAAGTAATGCAAAAGTGAGCATAACTTTTTTATTAACTGACAGAGGACTTTCAATTGCACATGTTGGTAGAGTAACTGTTCCTCTATAGTAACCCTTTTTCTTCATTGCAGGAAGTAATGCATTCCAAGCAGAAGCAACATGCTGTCATTGAGTTCTTGACAAAGGAAGGAAGGAAGGGTTCACTTTGTCCGACATCCACAGAAGGCTACAAATGTTTACAGAGATGACACCATTGACAAGAGCAATGTGCACAGATGGATAAAGAAGTAAAAAAAAAAGAGGAAACCAGCATTGACGACAAGCCACGCAGTGGGAGACCATCATCTGTGAAGAGTGACATGAATAGTCAGTGAGTGGATGAATTGATTCATGCAGAGAAATTAATCACAGTCCGTGAGCTTGTTGCACAACTGGACTGTGGTCACAATGCCACACAGAAGATGGTGTAAGACTTATTGTATTGGAAAGTGTGTGCAAAGTGGGTACCTCGGCAGTTGACACCCGATTTGAAGGAGAGAAGGGTGGAAGTCTGCTCTGATTTGCTGGAAGCGTTTGAAGCCAATGAAGACATGTTTTTCCGATCTGGTTGTGGCGAGGTGAAGGACAGGGATGATAGTGACCAGTATAAAAAGTTACTCTGATCAAGGGACCGTAGAAAAAGTTGCGTCAGGATTGCCAGAAGGTGGTCAGCTTTCTCAGAATTGAGAAAGATGCAGAGGTCAGGAGTGCGTGGGCATGTCCCATAGCAGCAGGCGGATAGCTTGGAAGCATGGAGAAAAAGAGAGAAAGTGACATCGACTTATGTCATCGGAGTGCTAGTGGCTGGGGGAGGAAATACAGGTGTGTGCTTGGCAGAGAAAGTGCAGAGGACCCTGGGAGAAATGGTGGCTAAACACGGAGTGGAGATTTTCGGGCACTTTTCTGCTGCTCGCGCCTGGGTCTGACAACATGGCCACGAGTGATCTCTGACACCTGAGGGTGCCGGAGAAATTAGGGAAAGTGTGTTACTGAGGTCACAAGAAAATCCTGTAACTGTGCTTAGCAATGTACTGCGGTACATGAGTGTAACTGATAACATACTGAGGTAAAAACAGTATAAAGAGTTTGAGAACTCAGGACTTGCTGCATCACTGGTGACTCACCCAGCAATAATAACGGAACTTTTGTCGCTCTCGGAGGAGTGCATAACCTGGACTCTCCTATTGACAGTGGCATTCTGCTCTATTGAAGTGCGTATATTCATGTCTGATTTGTTGGAGAATCATATGTTAAACTCTGGCAACATCAGCCGATCAGTGTACATAAACCGGATTCCCGTCCAGGATGCTTGTAAATAAAGTTGTACATAGGAACTCCTAGTGCTGTAAGTATTAATCGGCAGCAGCCGAGTGTTGCGGCAGGTGAATGATGTACTGATTCAAACCGGTACCAGAATAGTTTGAATTGTGGCAGCATACCAATGTAGGGGTAATAAATGCTTCTCATTCCAGTGCTATAAAATAACCGCTAAGCCATAGCCACCGTATCACACCACCACACTGGTGACAGGGAATGAAACATGGGTGTGTCTTTACGATCCGGAATATTGGAATAAAGAATCAATCCATGGAATGGTGTCACACCTCTTCACCTAGGCCTAAGAAGTTCAAGAGCCAGCGATCAGCTCAGAAAAGTCATGGTGACTGTTTTTTGGGATGACAGGGGTGTCCTTGATTTTCTGGAACGTGGCTGTATCATGACCAGCAAGCGGTACATTGAGACACTCAAGAAGCTTAGGGAAATCATAAGAAGGAAGAGAATGAACAAGAATCTGAAAAGGATCCACATTCACCATGACAATGCGAGACCACATATATCTTTGGGAACAAATCAGGTGATCAGCAAGTTAGGCTGGTTAGTGGTCCCCCATCCAATGTACAGCCACGCTGTGGCGTCGTCCAGCTTCCACCTGTTTGGTCCAATGAAGAACAGTCTCCCGGGGCAATGATTTGATGGCACAGATGAGATGAAAGTGGCTGTGAAGAAGTGGGTACAACAGTCCACACCTGAATTTTTTCAAAGAGGATTCGAGAGTTGGGTTCAACGATGATGCAAATGCATCGCTTGTGATGAAGACTATGTTGAGTTACTCTACCAACATGTGCAATTTGAACGTTAATAAAAAAGTTATGTCCATTCAGTTAATAAAAAAAGTTATGTCCATTATTATATTTGCACTTTTAAGATATTAAACCCCTGCAAAGTGCGCATAGTTTACGTGCAATTCATAAATGATATACTATTCGAAAGCACCAATCACTTACCCTAAAGATCATGGTAATTTCCATTCACAACACACTTCCAGCATGTCAATTATCGTAATGTTGTTGGCCTTCAAAGGTTTACAGACATCTTGCTTACAATTCCTCCTTCTGGGGATGAAACATCGTATTTTTTTTTTTAATCCATATGAGATGTAACTATACGCTTGTCAATTCCATAAAAACCACACAAGCATACTACTCATTCATACAATTCAATTAAAAAACTATGTACATATTTACACAACCTTACATTCCTAGGTGGTTAAACCTTTGTCAACTGTGAGTAACAAAATGCTCCATCTGTTTCAAAACCCCTGCCACTCCCAATGCAAGTGTCACACTCATTCAGCCCCTCACACACAATTCTCTAGCGCTTTCAGCAGACTACTGTGGTCCTCAGGAGGCAGGTGTGTCTCACCCGCCCACCACAGCTCAAGTGAGTAGAGCCATCGAGGCACGGGCTCCAGTCGCAATCTCTGAATCATTGTGTCCCTGGCGCCATCTATTGTCATTGCTGCTCTTTTTTCTTTTTTTCTTTCTAAGCTGTTGTTCAGTTTTTATTAGGGCCTTCCATTGTTCGTTTAAGTTGCTAGGCTCATTAATGTTGCATAATCTTGATCTGTTTTTTTTTCAATTAACACTGACTCTGCAATTCTTAACTACCTTTCATTTTTACAGCTCTTAATAATTTTAATATCCTCAAACCTTGGACATTGCTGATTTTCCATACAGTATTGGGTTAATGCTGTCTTGGCTTCTTTTTTATTCCAATTATTTATATGCTGGTTCAATCTATACTTTAATTTATTCTTGGTGCTGCCTATATATGACACAGATGGTTGCTGGTTTACAGGGATTTCATAAATTCCTGCTCTATCTAATTGGCTGATTTTTTCATTTTTAATCACTAAATTTTTTACAGTAAGTACCTGATTTTCCTACCTGTATGTCATACTTGCCACAAACTTTATTAATTTCTGCTGAAACATTTTCTACATATGGTATTGCCCCTACATATTTTACAATTTTTTTGCAGAGAGGTAAAAAATTTGCGTTTCCACGAAGCCTGCCAAAGACGGAAGAATCAATACCCAACTTAGAGGAAATGGCACGTAGCGTACCGGCAGAAGAATGTGAAAAATTTAGAAGTAAATTGTATAGAATTGTTTTGAAGGAATTTAATGAAAAAAGTAGTAAAAAGTAATATCATTTAGATAAAATTCAATATGAAGAATACATATGAATTCATTGAGAAAATTAAAGTAATTAAACAAGCTTTAAGTGAATATCATATGGCTAGTATGGATGTGAGAGCTCTTTTTCCTAGCACACCAGTACCTCAGGCAATTGAAATAATTATTGAAAAATTATATGTGTTACAGACAATGAATGCAATACAAATAGAGGAATTAAGAGAAATTTTATTGTACATATATGAAAATAGCATTTTTAAGTTTAACAACAAGATGTACAAACAAAATTATGGTGGACCTTTGGGGTCACCATTGTCAACTTTATTTAAAATTATAATGAGTGACATTGAGGAAAAAATAATAAGTAAACTCGAAGATCCACCACTGATATACTGCAGATATGTTGATGATATTTTTCTGTTGTCCAGGCTAAAAAATGATGAACTTCAGTTGAGGACTTGACAAAAAAGTATAGTGAAATTTATCCATCTATTAAACTGACAGTAGAACAAGAACATGACAATACTTTGGCATTTTTGGATATTTTGATAATTAAAACAAATGATAATATGCAATACAGAGTGCATAGAAAATCTTCATATATCCCAGTACTTATACCATTTCAGTCATCGCATCCATTAACACATAAAAGAAATAGTGTTAAAACACTAATTAAAAGAAGTTTAACACACTCATCAATGGAACAATATAAAAAAGAAGAAATTGAATATATTGAAAAAATTGCATATGATTTTGGTTACCCTAAACAGGTATTAAAAAATGGATTTATGAAGTAACTCAAGCTAACAATATAGCCAAGATTGATAAAAAACTTGTAAAAAATGTAGGGGCAATACCATATGTAGAAAATGTTTCAGCAGAAATTAATAAAGTTTGTGGCAAGTATGACATACAGGTAGGAAATCAGGTACTTACTGTAAAAAATTTAGTGATTAAAAATGAAAAAAATCAGCCAATTAGATAGAGAAGAAATTTATGAAATCCCTATAAACCAGCAACCATCTGTGTCATATATAGGCAGCACCAAGAATAAATTAAAGTATAGATTGAACCAGCATATAAATAATTGGAATAAAAAGAAGCTAAGACAGCATTACCCAATACTGTATAGAAAATCAACAATGTCCAAGGTTTGAGGATATTAAAATTATTAAGAACTGTAAAAACGAAAGGCAGTTAAGAATTGCAGAGTCAGTGTTAATTGAAAAAAACAGATAAAGATTACCATTAATGAGCCTAGCAACTTAAACGAACAATGGAAGGCCCTAGTAAAAATTGAACAACAGCTTAGAAAGAAAAAAAGAAAAAAGAGCAGCAATGACAATAGATGGCGCCAGAGACACAATGATTCAGAGATTACGACTGGAGCCCGTGCCTCGATGGCTCTGCTCACTTGAGCATTGGTGGGCGGGTGAGACACACCTGCCTCCTAAGGATGACAGTAGTCTGTTGAAAGCGCTAGAGGATTGTGTGTGAGGGGCTGAATGAGTGTGACACTTGCATTGGGAGTGGCAGCGGTTTTGAAACAGATGGATCATTTTGTTACTCACAGTTGACAAAGGTTTAACCACCTAGGAATGTAAGGTTGTGTAAATATGTACATAGTTTTTTTAATTGAATTGTATGAATGAGTAGTATGCTTGTGTGGTTTTTATGGAATTGACAAGCTTATAGTTACATCTCATATGACTTAAAAAAAAATAAAAAAAATAACATCCCCGGAAGAAGGAATTGGAATCGTAAGCAAGATGTCTGTAAACCTTTGAAGGCCAACAACATTACGATAATTGACCTGCTGGAAGTGTGTTGTCGATGAAAATTACCATGATCTTTAGGGTAAGTGATTGGTGCTTTATAATAGTATATAAGTTATGTCCACTTTTGCATTACTTTCAGCACAACCCTCATATTATTTTAACATTTAGGCAAACTAGTGGAATTTTTTTTTTTTTTTGCACTATCTGTTTTATTTTTGGCAGAAGTGCAGAAATTTGAATTGACCCCCCCCCCCCCATAAATATTTGGCAGACACAATCTTATATAAAATATTTGGTGAAAGTTCTGATGTTTGTGTTGAAACACAATGGGGCACAGTTATTGCACATGGTAGTGTGTTGGGTGAGGAGGGTCTGGGGTGTGTCCAGGGCTGATTTCAATGGGAACTACTTCCCCCCATTCATGTGCAAGGATGTCAAAGGAAAACCAGTGGACAAGGGTAGTCAGCAACGGGAATCAAACACATAATCTCCTATTCCAAACTGGTCCTTCAAAAATAAACCACCAAAACGTTGCTTACCATGTGACCTGGGGTGGTCAGAAAAGTTGTGGAATTGCTGTCTTCTGTGAATCAGCATCATTTTTAATATAAGCTCAAAAAACAAAATTTATGTTGAAAAATGCAGGAATAGTGGGCAAATCTGATGGTCTTTTTTTCAGCATTTTTTTTGTTTGTTTTTGTTTTAATTTTCTTTTCTGATTCGAGATTCCCTTGGGGGGGGGGGGACTAAATCGTGAAGAGCTCACTATTTTTCTTTTTTGTTTTTATCTAAAATCTGCAGAATTGCATTTTTTATTGCTATGTTGCTCTGTGCTTCCATTTTCAATTGCATTGATGTTTGAAATAGGTATCTAACCAGTGTTAGACTGTAAAACACATCTGCTAACAAATTAAAGGTTTGGTTAAATGGGTTTGTATGAGTAGTTTACTAGTAAAAATTCATTTAAATCTAACGTAACAGGCAAATTTGTCGAAACATCGTTGGAAATTGAATTTGTTAATATGATTGTAGGAAAATTCAGGCAGTGGAGAGTTAAAAATGCAAAGGGTTACTGTACTTTTTTTAAACATTACATTCATTCTTCAGTATAAGTCTTCCATTATATATAAACCTATTGTAGTTTGTATATGTAATCATTTCTAGAGCATACTTATTTTGCTAGTGCAGTATATAAATTGTCAAATGCCATCATGCTGATAAAATAAGCTACTGTTTGTGAAAATTGCAACACCATGAAGGAATGATGGTAATCACATGAAACTTACAGGATATGAAGAGCATGGTATGAAAGGCAAATTATTAGAAATGCAAAGCCATTGCGCATGTCTTGACCCAGCAGCACTGCCTGAACAGTTGAGTGAGGGATATAAAGAGAGGGCTGTTTAGGTTACACACCAGTATTTCATCGCGGACAGCGAGTTGTAAAAGTGTCTCCAGGATTCAATAATGTTTTGGCAATGATGAAGGGCGCACTATCACCATATGACAGAGTTTGAACAGGGACAAATGATTGGTCTGCGTTAAGGTGAATTTTCGTACCGTGGCATTGCGGCTCGGACAAGACATAACACCATGATAGTGACGTGCGTGTGGCGGCAGTGGACTGAGGAGAACCAGGTGCATCGACAATCCGGCAATGGACCGAGAAATCTGACAACACCGCGGATGGCTGACACCTCGTCCTTATTCGTAAGTGTTAGCACAACAGTGGAGCACTGAAACAGGTGTGGCATTATCTGCCTCCACAGTTCGATGCATCAGTTGCACAGAGGACTGGTTGCACGCATCCCTTTGTAACAGATTCCTTTGACCCTGAACCATAGACGCCTCAGGCTGCAATGGGCCTCATACGCATTAGACGGTATCGTGGTGAGCGCCTTCTTCCAGCATGCATTGTTGAGCGTCATACAGGCCGAACGTCAAGTGTGATGGTGTGGGGTGCCATTGGGTTAAAATTCTAAAATTCGCGATTTCGGCTGCTATGACTTGAGGGCAATATCACCAGCAACCACTGCATCAGGGAAGTTGTACAGGCAGAAGTCATACCCTTCCTTCGTGGCACTCCAGGCGCTATATTCCAGCAGGACAATGCCTGACCACATGTTGCCAGGAATGTTCAAGCCCTCTTCGCAGTACAGTAGATACCGCTTCTTCCCTGGCCCGCACGTTCACCGGACATGTCGCCTATTCAACATGTCTGGGATATGGTCACTTGGCAACTGGCCCATCAAAGTCCTCCAGCAGTCAGTACCAGTGATCTGTGGTGGCATATACATGCTGCCTGGCAAGCAATTACCCAGGACTCCCTCCAACGCCTTTTCGATTCAATGCCAACCTGTCTCGAAGCTCTTATTGCAGCTCGCAGAGGCTTCACAAGATACTGATTTTTGCAGGTAAAAATTGTTGTATTGTTCCAAAAATGAAATCACTAATGTACAGTCATCAGTAATGTTTGGCATAAAGTTCATTCGAATCGCATGGTTCCTCCTTCTTGGTGTTGCAATTTTCACAAACACTAGTGTAGAAAAAAATATTGAAAGGAATCCACCTACCCATCCAATATATTGTTTTTTTTTTACAACAGATAATCACATTTATTAAAATATGTTCTCTATCACAAAATATAAAGTGAATTGTTCACTGTTGAGCAAAGAATAAAGTAAATCCATTCAAAGTGCAAATTTATATGTTCTATCCAAATACTGTGTGTGTGTGTGTGTGTGTGTGTGTGTGTGTGTGTGTTCTATCATTTTAAACGGTTTAGTCTGGTTTTCAATTATTTGAGCAGTCACTATTTAGTCACTAAAAAAAAAATTGGTCACTTTTCTCACTTTTTTCTCCAAAAAAGTAACTTTTCTCACTACTTTTTACAATGAAGTCTCTGCTGAGGTCTGGTTAAGTTCCATGTCTCTGCTGCATACATCAGGACTGAAGGGATGCGTTGATTAGACCCTTCTCTTTTAAGACATACTGCTTGCTAAGCATTCATTCAGGTCACCTCTCTAGTTGATTGTTTTTTGTCCCCAGTCATGCTGGTAAGGTCGATCAGCATGAATGCTATTCGCTTAATGAGAATATATGAAGAAGCTGTCCACTCCCCACCTCCCAGAAAGAGAGAAAAAAAACTGTTAAATATTAGGCTTTGACACTGCAGACCTTTGTTTCGTGTCACCAAAACAGCAGCACCGACAGGTCAAGTGGATCTGCCAGAAGCTGAAAAATCTAAAAAGAAAAGAAAAAGAATGTTCCTTGGTAGTTTAAAAGGACAAATACATTGCCCAAAATGAGGGCAAATATTTTGCCTGGTGTAACCCATTTTTGCACTTAGTATTGGGAATGGAATAGCTTCTCTTTTGATGATTTCTGACAAACTTTTCTGTGGAATAACTTTTTTACGGGTCTTATAGAGGTTATTTTTCATGAAAGTTGGTTGTCAAATTTTCGAACTAAAGCCTAGTTCGTCATTAGGACTATGTCACTGGAGTAGTTGCTGCCACTCAGTTGGAAGAGTCCAACCGCAATTATCGTTAATTGTGGTACTTTTTCTTCTTGCTATTTCGATCCCTTCTTCTAGTTTCCTCTTTACTAAGCTTGACTGGTGGGTGATTATTTTCACTGAGTTGCAATGTATGGAGTGTCCACTTGCTTGTATATGTCTGTCTAGCCCTGTTTTGTTACTAATGTTTTTTAATAGCTGCTTGGTGTTCTTTCATTCGGACCTTAATACTTCTCCCTGTTTCTCCTATATAGCTGAGTCCGCAGTTACAGTCGATGCAATAAATTACTCCTTCTTGCAATTGGATGTCCAACTCTTTCTGATTTAAAGCTGGCAGGAATTTCTTTATTTTGTTACTGAGATCTGGAGCTAGCCTGATATTATATTTTGCTCTGATCCTTTTCAGTTTCTCGAAAAGTCCCTTGTGGTACGTAATTTTGCTGGTGAATTTGAAGTTGGTTTTCTCCTGCTTCTTTTTGGCACTTGTCTAAATCTTTTCTCAACATATGGGGAGGGGTAATTGTTTTCTGCCAATATTTCCGTTAATTCTTCTTTGTGAAGATCTTTTTGAGTATCTGAAGAGACCACCAGGATTTCAATTTTTTCCAAAAATTGTCTCGCCATATTCGATTTAATATAATCAGGGTGGAATGAGCAGAAGACTAACATCTTCCCTGTGTTGGTGGATTTTCTAAAAAGCTGAGTGAATATTTCCCCCTCTCTTGAGCTCAAAGTTAAATCTAGGAAATTGATGCTATGGTCTTTTTCCTGTTCCAGGGTGTACTGCAAGGTATTCTCTAGTAAGTTAAATTCTGCCAGAATCTGAGAGGGTAGAGATTGGTCCACAGTATCTACTATAATTAGGACATCATCCATGTACCTTACATAGAGAGCAAATAAGGAGGGTTGTATAAGGATTTTTGCCGCTAGTTTACTTATATAATAATTTGCTAGCAGAGGTGCTAGTGGAGAACTCATTGCAAGTCCTGAAGTTTGCCTGTAATGTTTCTTTCCAAACTGGAATAAATTATTCTTGAAGGAAAATAGGAGCAGTTCATATATGCCAAGTAGTATTTCTCTATTGTGATTATGGAATACTATTTTTTCCGCGAGGTCATCCGCAATGAATTCCTGTAGGAGGTCCAGGTTAATGTTGGTGACAAACTAGGCTTTAGTTCAAAAATTTGACAACCAACTTTCATGAAAAATAACCTCTATAAGACCCGTAAAAAAGTTATTCCACAATCACTATGAATAGAGGTGCCATAAATTCATTTAAAACTTTTCTGTGCAAATAGGACGGGCACATTGCATGATGTATTTCAGGGCATTTACTCCTAAGACACAGTTGGAATGAAAAATGTTAGGATGGTTGTTATATAAGACGCAGTGCACTTTCCAAAGATTCAGGTGTCATATGCAATGTCATCATAGTTTGTGGTGCCTCTTCTGAATTCAAGGAATTTCCGCAGTAAGGGAGCAGTCAATAGATGCGAAAGAGGTATGGTGAATAAAGCGTACATTTTAGGCAGGAAAAAGGTAAGTAAAGGACAGTGGCACCACATGCAACTGAGGTAAGTAGTCTAGCCAGCAAGTAAAAAATGGCACCGTGGAGAAAGATATTAGGAATATAAGGTGGTAAGAAAAGAGACGCCGGTTTCAGCAGACCCATCGAACGTGGTGCAGTTATTGCAGAATCAAGGAATGGGCATATTTCTAGGAAACTGGTGTAAAGATTCAGATTTGACAGCTCCGTCTGTGGAAAGCACACTGCATTTGAGGGCTGGGTTGGTTTGCTATGGACTAGTTTAGATATTTTTTAAGACCATCAGCCTAAAATTCATCATGCAATGTTGTCTGGTACAAAAAAAAAAAAAAAAAAAAAAAAAAACTGGTAAATTTTCAAGTCAAAAATATCTTCCACCATTAGGAAGAACCATATTCCATTCTCAGTGATTCCAAACTTAAACCCTATGGATCTTGAAATTCTGTAAGGATTTTGGACGGGAAAGAGCCCTTCCAATTAATTGCCTCATGCAAAATCTGTGTTCGAAACAGTAATTTCCAGAGAGAGAACATCTGTTGATCAGGAGTCCACTGGATTCTGGTCTCTTTAAAATCTTCCAGGAATTCCCGTGTGTTTTTACTTTTTTATTCTGATATTTTGAATGGGCAGAAAGTTACAGAAATCATTTCGTCTATGCCTTCCCAAGAGAAAAGTGGATTTTTTTTAATGATTGCAGTACAGCACTGGTGCATGTGTTTCTGAGTTTATTTATTTATTTATTTATTTATTTATTTATTTATTTATTTTTTAATATATTGGGAATGGTCAAGTGACATGAATATTACATTAGACTTGTCTACCTGCTTTGGCATGTTACAAGATTTAACTCTGCATTTTAACCCATTAATGAACAGAGTCACATGCAGATAAGGAAAGTTTTGAATGCACCCGTTTTTTTCATCCGTATGTGATGGCACAGGAGTAACTAGGCATTTTTATACCACAAAATGCTGTGCTTCTGTTATGTACATCATTAACCATTTACAATCCAATGCTAGAGGAAGGTCTCCCTAAGTCTTTTCCACAGATCTTGACCCAGTCTCTTGCAAATTGCTCCTGCATGCCTTTCAATTTCATCCACCCATCTCCCATGCAGTTTTCTTCTGTGTCTTTTCGTGTCCCTTCGTAGCCAGTATTGCATTTCAGTTTTGGTTTTTGCGCCACAAAATACTGTGTTCCTGTTGTGTATATATATCATAAACCATTTTTAATCCACTGCTGGAGGAAGGTCTCCCCAAGTCTTTTCCATAGATCTTGATGCAGTCTCTTTCAAATTGCTCCTGCACACATTTCAGTTGCATCCACCCATCTCCTATGCAGTGTTCTGCTGGGTGTTTTCATGTCCCTTGGTACCCAATGTTTTATTTCAGTTGTTTTGGTTTTTACACCACAAAATACTGTGTTCCTGTCTTGTAATGTATCATTAACTATTTCCATTCCACTGCTGGAGGAAGGCCTCTCCAAGTCTTTTACATAGCTGTCTATTTTGACCGAGTCTCTTGAAGTTGCTCCTGCACGCTTTCCAATGTCATCTACCCATGTCCCATGGCTGTCCTCTTATGTTTCTTTTCATCTTCCTTCGTATCCAATCTGGTACTTCAGCTGTTTTGGTTTGTGGTCAGTTCAAGCAGTTTGTCCAGGCCGATGCCACTGGAGGGTCTTCACTTTGATCTCGATGTGACCAGCTGGTGTCATTTCTCCATTCCATGTATTCCTCCTGCTGTCTTTCCTGGGTATGCCAAGCGTGCATCTTCTCCACGCTTCTTTGAATTGTCTGTAGCCTCTGAATATCTTTTTTAATTAAAGTCCATGTCTCTGATCCACAAGTAACAAGTAGAAGCTTGCATTGATTAAACACCTTTCTTTTAGGACATAAATGGTGAATTGCCCTTAAAAATTGTAGTGTTTCTTCCAAAAGCACTCCCACCAAGTTTTATACATCTTAATGCACATATCATCATTTATATTTTATATACACTGATTGGCCAAATTTTTATAAAAACCTGATTAGCAGGTGAGCCTCCTTTCACCCATGATAGCGCTTATTAAATTTGTCTAGGAAGGGATTCAATTTTTAAGGTGGCTCCAAACTGCAAAATGTTAACTTTAGGTTCAAAATTTGTGTCCAGCACTCGAAACCACATGTCTCAATTGAAAATCAAGCAAATGAAACCATAATGAGAGAAAATTGAAATTTTGACAGGCATCAAGACTTCTGAATTTATTTTGTTTCAATCATTTAGTATTTTTCAATGTTGTTGCACTCATAAAGCAGGAGGTTCATAACATGCAAGGTCTCCGAGATGCTCATTGTCTTGTTATATAGTTACATATTGAAGAGAAGGGTGTGTGCGCACATATTGTTGACTTTTGTGACTGACTTTAAATTTGCACTATGAAGCATATTCCCAGTTGTTATACCTCCGTTATTCAAGACCTTCCAGGTTCACATGCTTTCTCTAAATATAGGATGACAGCACAAAATTTTTGGCCAACAGACAGATAGATACCTTTTCATCATCATCATCATACATAATACAAAATCTAGGTACTGCAGCCCTTCTGAGGCCCAAGACCACTTGGTACATCCCACAAGTGCTCTGAAGTGAGACCTTGTAGACAATGACCTTCCCCTGGCACACTCAGCAGACAGAGAGTATTGCATTGAGTCTGAATTTTCCTTTTGCAGGGGAACAGGCCTGCTCCATTTCAAATCGGGCAGAGACCTGTAAGGTGTCCCTCAGAAATCTTCAAGGAAATTACGCGTATATAAGTATATCTTTGAAATCTGTAGTCATACGATAACAGAAAATATTTTTATTCCTGGGGGAAAAAATTATATATATACCATATATATATATATATAATTTGTGTCCAAATTATGGCATTTTAAAAATGGTGCACTGCAGTGAAGCTTTGATGGAAGGAAATTTCTCCTTTTTAGGAATGAATAACTCTAGAAATTGTAAAGCTACAACTCACATTTTTTTCTCCCCTATGCATTTCCTTGGCTCACCTAGGTTATTTGGGAGGGCTGGAACACGTCTCTGCTTAAAGACTTCTGTTAACAAGTTTTTAGCTTCTCACTTGGTTACTGCTCTTTTAGAGCATTTCCCTGATCAGTTTTGGGAGTTTTTTACTGGACTAGTTTGTTCTGTATGGCATTTACTCTCCCAAACCACAGTTAATTTAGTTTCTAGCAAGCCTAGATATCTATATGGAGCTGCGGCACACTTTCAGAGAAGACTGCAAAAATGAACTGAAATTATGGTTGTAATGAAAATATTTTTGGTGTGTAGGTCTGTTTTCAGACTGGTGTTGTGGTGTTCAACTCATTTGCTAGCAAATAAATCCTGTGCTCTAGTTTTTACAAGTTTTTGTCTTTTCACCGAGATTTTGTTCAGTTGAGGTAGTTCGTCTGTTGACGTTGGGAGTATTTTTCTTGACTAATTTGTTCTGTATGACATTACTCACCCAAAACACTGTTCATTAAGTTTCTAGCACGCCTAGATATCTTTATGGGCCTGCTGCACACTTTTACAGAAAACTGCAAAAATTTACTGAAATCATGGTTTGAATGCAAATCTTTTGCGTGTGTAGGTCTGTTTACAGACTGGTATTGCGGTGTTAAACTCATTTGCTAGGAAAAAAATCCTGTTATCTGCTTTTTACAAGATTTTGTCTTTTCACCGAGTTTTTGTTCATTTGAGGTATTTCGTCTGTCGGTGTTGGGAGCTTTTAACGGACTAGCTCGTTGTGTATGATATTACTCACCCAAACCACCATTAATTTAGTTTGTAACATATGCCTAGATATATTTTTAGAGCTTTGGCACACTTTTACAGGAAACTGCCAAAAAATAACTGAAACTATGGTTTGAATTCAAATCTTTTTGGTGTGTAGGTCTGTTTACAGACTGGTATTGTGGAGTTTAACTCATTTGCTTGCAAATAAATCTTATGCTGTCCTTTTTACAAGTTGTCTTTTCACCAAGTTTTTGCCTAGATTTATATAAATATATCATGCCTAGATATATTTTTGGAGCTTCGGCATACTTTTACAGGAAACTGCCAAAAATTAATTGAAACTATGGTTTGAATTAAAATCTTTCCGGTGTGTAGGTCTGTTTACCGACTGGTATTGTAGTGTTTAACTCATTTGCTGGCAAATAAATCCTATGCTGTCCTTTTTTACAAGTTGTCTTTTCACCGAGTTTTTGTTCATTTGAGGTATTTCGTCTGTCGGCGTTGGAAGTTTTTACATGGATAGTTTGTTCTATATAATATTACTCGCCCAAACCACCGTTAATTTAGTTTCTAGAAAGCCTAGATATCTATATAAAGCTGCGGCACAGCTTTGCAGAAAACTGTAGAAATGAACTGAAATTATGGTTTAAATGAAATTCTATTAATAATCTAAAGCAACTTATGGGAATTTACTAGGAAATTTTTTCATTTATAGCAAATTTTCGGAGAAAACTCTTCTCCTTCTTCAGGCTCTCTAGTTGTTGTCACTTTTTGCTTGTCACTATCATGGTTACGGTTAACCTTGACGGTTTAGGTTATTTTTCAACAAATCCTGCCAGATGTTAGGCAGGGAAAATCCTTTGCAGTCATTGATGATGGAATTTTGATTTTTCTCAATCTCTATTCCTTCTTTCAGTTTTCTTTTTTGGAAATTGCTTTGGAAACTGATTACTTTAAGGGAATTCCAATCCATGCTGTGCCCAGTTTCTCTAACATGCCTATCTAATCCAGTCTTGTTGGAGCAATTTTTTATAGCTGCTTTATGCTCAGCTATACGAGTTTCTAGTCTGCGACCTGTTTCACCTATGTAAGATAGTCCACAACTACAATTTACTTCATAAACTACTCCTTGCATTTTTAAAATATCTTCTTCTCTTTGAACTATTTTAGGGAAAAAAATTTTAACTTTGTTCTCTAAACTTGGAGCTAGCCTAATATTGTATTTTTTACTAATTCTCTTTAAAGCCTCAAATAAACCTTTGTGATAAGAAATTTTTCTAGTGAATTTTACTTCTTGCTTTTGTGGGTTCTTCGTACCATTAAAATTCAGAAGCTTCTCAATTTCTTCTTTAGGATAGTTATTTTCTGCAAGTATGACTTTAAGCTCTTCTTTATGGGCTTCTTTTTTATCTGCAGTAGAAACTATTTTATTAATTTTTTCTAAAAACTGACTTGCTACATTTTTCTTAATAGAAACTGGATGATACGAATTGAAATCCAGTAGTCTTTTAGTATTCATTGGTTTTTTATACCAACTAGTGAGGAATTTTTCATCTTCATAATAGATAGTAATATCTAAGAAGTTTATTCTTCTTTCTTTTTGAAGTTCAATAGTGAACTTAAGGGAATCATCTAATTCATTGAATGAGTCTAGAATTCTTTCTGGAACAATTTCTGAGCTATCTATTATAAATAAGATGTCATCCATGTATCTGCTATATAAGCAGAAGTATGTGGGTTGTACTAGTATCTTTTCTTCTAGTTTTCCCACATAATAGTTAGCTAAGAGTGGGGAGAGTGGGGAGCCCATAGCTAGCCCCGATTTTTGAATGAAAAAAGTTTTCCCAAATTGAAAGTAGTTGTTCTGCAAAGAGAAAGTAAGCATTTCAAAAATTCCTACTAATATGTTTTTTTCCTTGTTGTGAAAAACTATTAGGTCTGCCAAGTCTTCCGCTATAAAGTCTATAAGTTGATCTATATTAATGTGAGTATACATAGACACTATATCTAAACTACCCATAATAGGAGAATCTAATTTAGGAAGAAGTTCTAGTTTTTCTTTTAGCTGCATTGAGTTTTTAATCAAGTTAGGTGGCTCTTTTAAAAGATTCTGAAGGTGTGACTTTAAAAAATAGTTTAGATTTGAAAGAATAGAGTTTTTTGAGTCTATTATTGGTCTAATTGGTTGGTGTTCTTTATGCAGTTTGACTATTCCATATATTTGAGGTAATCTGAACTGTAATTTTGAGAATTGTTTATAGTTTTCTGGAAGCTGGTTTTTCTTTTTTGAAGAGAAATAAGCTTAGAGACTTTTTTAATCAAATCTGGTAGTGGGTTTTCTTTTACTTCTTCATACATAGGTTTTTTTAGTTCTTCTTCCATCTTTTCTAGATAATCTTTCTTATCCATAATAGTAATCAACTTACTTTTGTCTGTTTTCACAGCAACTATACTTTCATTTTTTCTGAAATCTTTAAGAGCTTGTAATTGACTATTATCAAAATTTTTTTTGAGGTTTCCTTACTTGCTTCTGGAATTTTGTAAGGCTATTGTAGTAATCTTTTCTGAGGAGGTCTGCTTTAATTTGGTCCTCTTTTTCTAAAGTGCTGCAGATGCTTTCCAATTCAATTACCAATTTTTCTGGATTTATTTTTCTTTGGATAGATTGAAATTACTTCCTTTATTTATCACTTGTAATAATTCTTGGCTAACTCCAGTAGCAGTGTTGTCCTTCACATGACTAAGAACTGCAGTTTTTTTGTTTTTACTTGAATAGTTATTCTTCAAAATTTTTTCTTCTTTAAGGTTCAGC
This sequence comes from Macrothele yani, assembly GCA_039090855.1. NCBI lineage: Eukaryota > Metazoa > Arthropoda > Arachnida > Araneae > Macrothelidae > Macrothele > Macrothele yani. The sequence continues at coordinate 35,401 of CM077031.1, read as the reverse complement.
TTTTTAACAAATTTCTTATTTTTGTTTCTTACTCCAATTTTTAGCCAGTCATCCAATTCTGCTTTTACTGTATCCCTTAAGATTCCAGAAATTTTCTTTTCATTTTCTACTTTTACTTTTTTTATTATAAGCAACATTTTTATATTTTGCTTCAATACTTCTTTTTAACGTTTTTTGCTCTATTTTTCTTATGAAGTTGGCTGAAAGTAAATCTTTAAATGGTTTTCTAAGTCTAAATGAATTTGGAATAAAGTTATTTACCTTGCAATTTTTCAGGAACTTGATTTGAGCTATGGATCTTTCCATCTTCAATGTAGCATGTTGAACTTTCTTTATTGTTTGCCAAGTATCTGACCCATACTCTGTTCTAATTCTTTGAATAAAGCTCATATTGAGAAATGGCTTCTTAGTTTAATTGAATTAATAATCTAAAGCAACTTATGGGAATTTACTAGGAAATTTTTTCATTTATAGCAAATTTTCGGAGAAAACTCTTCTCCGAAAATTTGCTATAAATGAAAAAATTTCCTAGTAAATTCCCATAAGTTGCTTTAGATTATTAATTCAATTAAACTAGGAAGCCATTTCTTAATATGAGCTTTATTCAATGAAATTCTATTTAGTGTGTATGTCTGTTTACAGGCTGTTATTGTGATGTTGAAGGTCGGAGGAAGACCGCCACACAGGAAAACTGCCACACATTTTTTAGCAACTTAGAAAACTGCCACACATTGGAAAACCGCCACACAGGAAGATTGCCACACTAGAAAACCGCCACACAGGAAGATTGCCACACTAGAAAACCGCCACACGATTTTCATTAAGGGGCAGGGTACAAATTGCTATTCTTCCGAGGAACTCTTTGAATGTGTGGCAGTTTTCTGGTGTGGCAGTTTTCCAAGTTTCCGAATTATGTGTGGCAGTTTCCCAAGGTGCTTAACGATGGGGAGGAGCTCTTTTGTTTGTCTGAATTTTTATGTCGAATCATACTTAGGGCAACTGGCCACAGAAGTTGCCGTTTCTTGGCCTATATTGAGAATTGAATTGGGAACTCCAAACAAATTTCGAGAAAACGTTCTATGTAAGCTAAGCAAAAATCGTTGTGTTCAGGAAAGGACAATAAGGTGGGAATTTTTTAATAATGCTGCACTTTTACTTGGGCACTAAATATTTACATAAGATGTCAAATTTGTAATATTTTTATTTTACCTAATTAATTCATAGGCAACTACACCTCTGCCTTTTTAACAGCTTTTAATCCGCAGACTTCATATTCATAACGTTTACGTATCAAATCAAGTCAATAGCATTGCGCTTTTATTTAGGCACAAAATATTTATTTACAGGCTCCAGGCCTAGGCCCTTTTATCAGTTGTTATTCTACCAATGCCATACTCACAACGTTTACACAGAAAATCAAGTTAATAATATTTCACTTTTATTTAGGCACGAAATATTAATTTATAGGCCCTAAGCCTTGGCCTTTTTAATAGTTTTTACTTTATCACTGCCATATTCCCAACGTTTATGTATCAAATCAAATCAATAGCATTGCGTTTTTATTTAGGCACTAAATATTATAGTCATAGGCCACAGGCAGAGGCCTTTTTAACAGTTTTTATTCTACCAGTGTCATATTCACAATGTTTACACATCAAATTAAGTTAATAATATTGCACTTTTATTTAGGCACAAAATTTTTATTCACAGGCCCTAGGCCCAGGCTTAGGCCCTTTTACCAGTTTTTATTCTACCAATGTCACATTCACAATGTTTACAGAGCGAATCATGTTAATAATATTGGGCATTTACTTAGGCTCAAAATATTAATTCATAGGCTGTAGGCCTAGACCTTTTTAATAGTTTTTACTCTATCAATGCCATATTCACAACTTTTACACAACAAATAAATATAATAATAATGCGCTTTTACTTAAGGAGGAAATATTAATTCATAGGCCCTAGGCCTATAACTTTTTGACAGTTTTTAATCCGTCGACTTCATGTTCATAACGTTTACATATCAACTCAAGTTAATAGCATGGCGCTTTTACTTCGGCACTACAAATATTCATTCATAAGCCCTAGAGCTGGGCCTTTTAAACAGCTTTTATTCTACCAATGTCATATTCTTTGCAATGTTTACATATCAAGTCAAGTTAATAATACACTGCCGGACAATTGCTAAGGACGGATGACAATAGCAACGATAGCAACCATAAAATGGAAGGCAGGAAAATGTGGAAATTAGAATAAGTGCAGGATACAGTAAGACGTGTTGTGTGTATGCAAATTTTAGATTGCCGAACTTTTTCGTGATGTCATAGCGTTGATAAGAGATATAAAGCATTTGACGCGTATTGACCGTTGTTGTTCAAACGCAAAGTTGAAAGGGAAAGAATCAATTGACGAACTTGCAATTTTCAGTATGTCTTCCCGACATCACCTAGATGATTTTACGCGTGGCCGTATTATTGGCAAGATTGAAGAAGGGCGAAAAATAACAGATGTTGCCAGTGAGTTCGACGTCAGCCCAAGTGTTGTTTCAAGGCTTTGGAAATCATTTCAAACAAATGGAGAGTGTAGCAAACGTCACGGGGAGGTCGTGTTCGCAGTACGACACCTGCAGAAGATCGGTACATAGTGCTATCAACAAAAAGACACCGGCGCAGCACAGCTAGTGAGGTAGCAAATCAGTTTATGGCTGCTACTGGCAAGCGGATCTCTGGAAAAACTGTCGCCAGACGTTTGCATGAAGGAGGGCTATACGCCCGCCGTCCTGTTGTGTGCATCCCATTGTCCAGACGTCACCGTACCGCACGTTTGCAATGGTGCCATCAACATCGCAATTGGACTGATAACGACTGGTCTGCTGTCCTCTTCTCAGATGAGAGTAGATACAGTCTATCGTCTGATTGCCGACGACAACTGATCTGGCGTGATAGTGGTACTGCATATTGTCCAGCAATCATACAGGAAAGGGACCGATACCCGACATGTAGTGTCATGGTATGGGCTGGCATCATGATAAATGGCCGTACGTCCCTCTATGTGCTTCCAACTGGGACTATGACTGGCCAACAATACATTAATGATGTTCTGCTACCTCATGTTCGCATGTTCCATGGTGATGTCGGTGATAGATTCATTTTCATGGACGACAACGCAACATGTCATCGAACAGTCGCTGTCCAGGAGTGTCTTGAGAGCGATGATATTCAACGCCTCGTACGGCCAGCACGTTCTCCAGATCAGAATCCCATTGAAAATGTGTGGGAAGCTTTGGGAAGGAGTCTTGCTGGTCGCCAATGCCCTCCAATAAACAAGGACACCCTCATCCGTGCACTGACAGAGGAATGGGATAAATTACCCCAACAGCTGCTTGATAATGTTGTGCAAAGCATGACACGACGCGTGGAATCTTGCATCGCCCTCCATGGGGGCCATATCCCGTATTGACATCTTACGCCGGAACGCCTGCGGACGGTAATTGCATTTTTTTCACGTTTACGTATTCTGCACAAAATGGCCTGTTTGTCCCTTGAACACGTTCCAAAGCCTTCTGGATTTCAAAGCACAATAAATTGTCTTTCTTGTAATGTCCTGGCATTCTGACATTATTTTATTTCACTTGGCATCCAACCACACTTACTTTCTTATGCGCTATATAGCCGTTTATGATCCGTCCTTAGCAATTGTCCAGCAGTGTACTAGCATAACTAGGAAGGATAAGAAGAGGAACTCTTGGGTCAGGAAAATAACCAAAGTTGAAGGCATCATGATGAAAATAAAATCCCTGAAATGGCAATAGGCCGAACACCCTGCTAGAAAAAATGGACCACCGATGATTACTGGTGTATTCGTCTGGGTACCAAGGAACAATAAAAGACCTGGAAGAAGACCACGTGGACCTGAAAGTATGCCGGAATGACAGGAAGGAGACTAGCTCAGACAGACACTTGTGAAAGAAGCTTTGGAAGCCCATCAATCGAGCAGTGAACTGATAGATTTAAAATTTGAGATTTATGTGAATTTAGATTTTAATAGTTTTATCTGTATGTAGCACATTCACATGAGATATAACATACTGTTTTACAAAACACAATAAGATTTATGATCTGACAAGAAAAAGTGCATATCTTTCCCAAAAAAACTGAACACTTTATCTTAATAAGAGCAATGAGAGTAAACTTACCCCTGCCAGTTGGTCCGTTCTCTCAGAAAAAACACATTTCTTTGCACGTTAACTTCCATTTTAATATCTATGGTTGGTTTGGGCTGCTGGTGCGGCGGTTTTATGTTGTTTTCAACATGTTCTTATATTTGACTGAGTGAGCAATTTATTAATCCATATTGCTGAAATGATACTTGGTCCAAGAAACCTCATTTTTTTACTTTAAAACCCTATATTTACATTGACTTTGAATAACCCTAACCAGTAATCCAATTGGCTTATAAAACTTATCATTCAGTGAACCTAATTGCTTGAACATTCAGAAACCATAAACAAACTTCTTATTTACAAACACCAAAACATCGAACAAAACACATTTAAAAGCCTAAAATTCAATTATTCACAACAAACTTATCTCATTGTCCTCTATTTACAAACTCATCTCACTCTCTCATTCACGCACCACACCTATGCCGTTCCCAACGTAGATTGCCCCGAGCAGCTTTCCACCCGTCCAGGGTCATCATCAGGAGGCCAGATGGTATCAGCCCTGCTATCACAGTGCGAGTGAGTGAGAGAAGCGATTGCTTGCATCGGCCCCATGTCCCACGTCATATTGAACACTTGGCCACCGTGGCTCCATCTGTTAAGAACTGTAGTTAATATTTTCTTTTCTTCTGCAGTATTTTTTTCTTTTTTGTTCAATTTTTATTAGTTCTTTCCCTTTTTCCAAACAAGGAATTACAAAGGACTTTATCTTAAATTTTCCCTAACGTTTTCCATTTTATCAAGGAAAATTTCTTAAAACGAAAGTATTTTCGTGTTATTTTTTTTTTTCATACCTGTTAGAACAAATGAGTTGAAATACAGATTTTTAATGAAAAGCGCAAAATAATTAGTGCATTATAAGACTTCTTTCAAATGTGTATCTTCAAATTATGTATCTTTCCTTCCTACTTGATTTGAAAATACAAAAAATAGAACTTGTTTATCTTCGAAAAAAAGGAGAATCTTCTAATCGTTTTATTTGTGGAATAACAAAGCGACAGCTGATGTCTGATTTATGCAAATCGGATGGGGGTTCATAGATGCCATTGTTTGTTGCCGCGAGGGTTTGTGGTGTAGCAGTTAAATCAAAGCAAAGGAAGGTCCGTGGTCATAAATATATGCCAACATTTTCTTCCAGTCAGGGCTCAGAGCAGCCTCTGTTTTTATTGTGTCATTAAGACACTCTCTCCCTAACTGTTTTATTGTCCACAGGGATAGAATTACAGTCAAAGTGGTGAGTGGGACCATCCCGTTTGACCACAACATATGGTCTCCCCTGCGCACAAAAACTGCCTCAAGTTAGAACCTCTTCCTGGGTAAGGGTCCAAGTGAAGAAGTTGTGCGTAGAATGTATTTCAGGCAGACAGTCTTCCTCTTCCTCTTCTCACTATGACCCAGATCGGGTACGGAGAACTGGCCCCCGGAGAAGTGGCCACCTGAGAACTGGACACCGGAGAACTGGACACATTGCATTTTCAGTGCCATAAAATTGTTCTGCATAAACAAATTTCATGTGGCTATATTCCCCACTACTTGAGCAACTATTGTTCATATTTTTTTTAATATTTCATTTGCGTTCTGGGCTGCTCCGTGGCCCCAGAACGCAAGATTGGTTATCTGACACACATAAAATGTCCGTAATTTAGTATTTTCTTATTTACGATATTTTTCTGTAAACTATAACTAAACAAATTCTCTGCATGTATGAGCAAACCCAGGAAACTTGTGTGTGTGTTGGGGGAGGTGGGGGGCTTGAAACCTAAAATATGAAATATAAAGAATTTCTGGTCCGATCGAGAGATTTTCAGCAATTACAAGCTACAAGTCATCGAATTGTCTGAGGGCATGTGTGCTGCCTAAGGAAACTAGTAGTCGGGGGGGGGGGGGTACCAAAAGCGTAAAATATCAAGAATTTCTCATTTATCTTGGATCGAGAGATCTTCAGCATTTACAAGCTGCAACTCGACAAATTTTCTCAGCGCATGTGCACTCTCTAGAAACCTGTCAGCGAGGGGGGGGGGGGGGGGTTAAAACCAAAAGTGTAAAATATGTTGAATTTCTCGTGCAATCTGGAGATTTTTCAGCATTTAGCAGTTACAACTTGACACATTATCTGAAGGCATGTGCCTACTCAGTAAACCTGTAGGGGGGGGGGTAATACCAAAATAAAATATGAACAATTTCGTCCAATCTGGAGAATCTCCGCATGTAGCAGCTACAACTCGACACATTATCTGAAGGCATGCGCCTACTCAGAAAACCGGGGGGGGGGGTGTAGCTTGTAAATGCTGAAAATTTTCGGATCGGACGAGAAACTCTCATATTTTACAGTTTTGGTATTAACACCCCGACAGGTTTCCAGAGTAGGCACATAAGCTCAGATAATATGTCGAGTTGTAACTTGTAAATGCTGAAAATCTCCCGATCGATCGAGTAATTCTTCATATCTTACACTTTTGGTAGTACCCCCCCCTCCCGAAGGGTTTGCAGAGTAGGCACATGCCCTCAGACAAAGTGTCGAGTTGTACGTAGCTTGTAAATGATGAAAACCTCCCGATCGGACCAGAAATGCTTTATATTTTACACGTTTGGTGTATCCCCCCTCCCCCAACAAGTTTCCAGAGTCAGCACATGCGCTCAGATAATTTGCAGACTTGTAGTTTGAAAACCCTGAAATCTTCTGTTGAAATATACGTCATAAAAAATTTTTCTAAAAAATTACATTAATTATAGCAATTAAGAAGAGACGAAATTACGGAAACTTTATATGACTCAGATAACCAACCTCTGGGGGTTGTGTCGTGGGCATGAAGCGGTCAAAAATGCAATTTTTACACGACCCCTTAAAATTTTGTGGCCAGTTCTGCAATTTGCCTAGTAAAGGCAACAACTTCTGTCAATGTGGAATTATCTTAGAACAGCAAAAGCACATTTTCTTCTTTGTACCAATAATTTTATATTGATATGCAAACTTGAAGTAATTATTTTATCTAAAGCACACACTTGGCTGAGCTGTCAGTTTATTAATATTCCTCTTTTGATAATGCATTCTGTAAGGTATTGCTTATCAACATTATTACTGATCGAAAACTTCTTTCTGCAGCAGAAAAAAAAAGGCTGTTTGTATTTATAGCCCTGTTTGTATTTACTTATAGCGTAGGTCGTACTAGGATCGGTGATTTTGGAACAATATTTTGATGATTGGGGGGGGGGAGGGTAACATATTGATATGTTGCTGAAAATCTGTGGACACCTGATCAATGTTTTCAGATTTTCATCAACATTATCCACGTTTTTCTTAAAAAAAAAATAAAATCGAAGGGATAATAGTGGTCGTCAGTTCAGGAAAGGGTGACGATTCTTCCCTGGAGTGATTTGCTGTTAAACTTTTCGTAAATTTAGATTTCACCTCCCCTGGGTTCGATTTTTGGATCCAGAGAGAAAGTCAAGAAAAAGTTACAGAAAATTCTATTTTCTCATCGTTATTTTTTTCTCCTCTTCTCTGCTTAATGTACAAAATGAGTGTTTTTACTTTGTTAAGGGATAGGAGAGTAGCAAAGGGCTACCCTCCTGCCGATTCAGTATTTCAGTATTTATCATCGCTCTGGGGCTAGCCTATGGACTTTTTGGTTGAGTTCCAAGGTTAAGCATATAAATTGTGAATACTCAGCCCAGCAGGAGGGAAATGGCAGTGCACATAAGAAAAAAAAAAGGAAGGGATGTAATAATTTTCTGAGTGAAGAGTAGTGTAAATAATTTTTTTTCTCTTTCTTTTACCTTTGTTGTGTGAACAAAATTGTAGCATTTGTATTATTCATTATCTAATCTATGAGTAGGATGATTCAGAAGTTAGTAGGATGTATTATAATTTTAACTTCGAAATTATGAAGTTGGTGAGGTAAGGCTGGGATGGACTTGATAAGTGGGCCTTAAAAACAAGAATAAATATAATCCAAATCAAGAAAAAAAAAGGGAAAAGAATAATCTTTCGCCGGGGCAAGTAATTTCATAAGTGATATTTTTTTTTTGTTGAGTATTAAAAAGGAATGCAAGAAAAAGAGAGCTGGTCTATGCTCAAAATAGGTAGTGAAACAAAAAATGTAGTTCTTTTTATGGTATATGATGTATGTATTTATATTTTCTGTAAGTCAAACGCAGTTCCTTTCTTCGTCCAACGGTCACTTTTTTTTTTCCCAAGCTCATTCCAAGAAAAGGGGAGTGCTGTTTGAAATTGTTAGGAGGTCGCCCACCCAAGAGTGAGCAGTTATTTACACAAAAAGGCATTTTTCCCTCTCTACAACACTGTGGTGAAATTCTCCAAACAGAAACACCACCCCGAGAAATTTCCCAGCTGGGTTCCGTGGGCTGGCAAAGAGGGTTTAATCCTGAAGAGTTACAGTACTTGCTGTCAAGCTCTGAACGGCAGGAAAGCAGGCGTGCATAAAAATTTGTGTTTCCCTCCAAAAAGGCAAGAATTGTCATATCAGATAACATGTGTGCCTGGTTGCTGAGAGTTCCCGCGCTTTTGTTTTTCCCCCACCCTACCTTCCTCTGATTGTAAGAGGAATGTCACGTGGGCATGCACGAAACCATTGCATGGTTTTGACTGGCTGACCAATGGAAGCAAAAGCGTCCCGCGTGGACGGCGCTGATTGGCTCTCTGTGTTCTGCGAAAGAGCGTCGTTTTGAGTCTAAAAAAGAAAGGTCTCGAAAGAGAAGTGGGACGTGAGGAGAAGGAAGGTAGGAAGGAAGAAAGAATGCAGGGCAATTGGAAGATAGTCCTGGTCATCGGTGGTTATCCACCACCAGCCAGGAAAAAGATACAAGACCTCATCCCTGATCCAAAAAAAAAAAAAAATTAAGCAAACAGCGGCTCTAAAACAGACTCCAGAGCATGAAGGGGCCCGGGTCGAGGTGTGCCTCCACCACCAGGCAGTTAGGCCTAAGAAAAAAGATAGCTTATTTGCTGGGCCGTGAAGAGGTCAACCGACGCGTGCATCTCCACCCCAGACGAGACTTGGCATTTGATACCTGCAACCTAATTCATGATGGTCAATGACGGCTCCGGGAAGAAGGCATCCTAACGTACCAGTTACACTTTGTCAGTGAGCGTATTCAAAGCATCCAACCTTCCAGCAGTTGTCAGCCTAAGATGTGATGATCCGACCTATTTGTGAATTCCAACACCGATTCCCCCTCATCAAGGGGTAAGTTGTATACACTAATTCTATTTTTGGCCCTTTCGTAGAGCCGAAGCCGGCACTACAGTAATCAGATTACCAGTATGCTCTAAAGAAAAAAGGGTACTTTCCGTCTGCATGTCGGAGGTTATCCAGTTAAGATTCATCAGGAAAGAAAGAGGGAACTGTACGTGACATTGCTCTCACAAATGTAGTAGACATATAAAAAAAAAAAAAAAAGTTAAACTCACAAATATGATTGTTAATCGTGATAGTTTACTCGCCTCTTCAAGGCGGGAATTTTCATGTTAAGATGTTAACACTTCAGTTCACCTGTGCATACCTGCCTTAAAAAAAAAAAATATATATATATATATATATATATTGAGTTTTGTTGATAGAGAGAAAGATATAAGTAATCTTAATCTACACCTATATATCATCATCATTGTCAACCATTATCAATCCACTGCTGGACGAAGGTCTCCCCAAGTTTCCTCCACAACGGTCTGTCTTGTGCCAGTCTCCTCCATGTCACTCCCGCATACTTTCGAATTTCATCCACCCATCTTCCATGTGGTCTTCTTCTGGGTCTTTTCCTGTCCCTTGGAATCCAATCTAAAATTTCGGCTGTCCATCGATGGTCTGTTCTTCTGGCAGTATGTCCAGCCCATTGCCATTTCAGGGATTTAACTCTGATCATGATGTCTTCCACTCTTGTCATTTTTCGGATCCACGTGTTCCTCTTCTTATCTCTCCTGGTTACACCAAGCATGCACCTCTCCATGCTTCTTTGAGTTGTCTGCAGCCTTTGTATGTCTCTTTTAGTTAAGGTCCACGTCTCTGCCCCATACGTAAGCACTGGAAGGATGCATTGATCAAACACTTTTCTTTTAAGACATAATGGCATATTGCTCTTGAAAATTATGCTGTTTCTTCCAAAAGCTCTCCAGGCAAGTTTTGTACGCCGATTAATTTCTTCACCAATGTGACCCTCACTTGATATCTGCTGTCCAAGATAAACGTATGTGTCTGTTATCTCCAGCTTTTCTCCATCAATCGATAAATCTTCATTTCTTGTAAAAGCATTGAACATCACTTTTGTCTTCTGAAAGTTCATTTTTAATCCCACTTCTTTACTCTTGTCAGCAAGTTCCTGGATCATACTCTGCAGCTCAGATGGGGTAGTTGCAAAAATGACTACGTCATCAGCAAAACGAAGGTGGGTTAGATAATCTCCATTAATCTTTATCCCCTTGTTTTCCCAGCTCAGCAACTGAAAAACACCCTCCAATGTGGCATTAAAGAGCTTCGGAGATATGGTGTCACCTTGTCTCACTCCCTTTCCAATTTTTACGTGTGTTGTATTTTCAAACAGCCTAATCTTTGCACTTGCATTTTCATAGATGTTATTAATAATATTAATGTATGCATCTTCAATACCGCAGGTTTTCAGAGCCATTGTAACTGCTGATGGTTTCACCGAATCAAAGGCTTTTTCATAATCGATAAAAGCCATGCACAATGGAAGTTCATATTCCCTTGCTCTTTCAATTAGTTCTCTCAGCACGTGGATATGATCTATTGTGCTGTAGCCACTCCTGAATCCAGCTTGTTCTCTCGGTTGAGCCATGTCCAGTGTTACCTTCAAGCGGTGTGAAAGAACTTTAGTGAAGATTTTATAAACTACTGATAGGAGGCTGATAGGTCTGTAGTTTCCAAGATCCTCAATGTCACCTTTCTTATGTAGCAGGATCATTGTAGCGATGTTCCAATCCTCAGGAATCTTTCCTTCATTAAGGCATCGAGTGAAAATTTGGGCGAGTACTGTTTCGATTTCTCCACTTGCTTCTTGTATGATGTCTACAGTAATTCCATCTTCTCCTGGAGCTTTTCCTCGCTTCATGTTCTTGATTGCATGTGCAACTTCTGCTGGAAGGACTGGAGGAACTCTGGTACTGGTATCTTTCATGATGTCTGGAGTGCATATATCATCCCTTTCATATAATTTGGAGTAGAAATCTTTCACTCTTGTCAAAATTTCGCCTCTATTTCTTGTTACAGAACCATCTTCTTTTCTCAGTGCCATAATCTGTTTTCTTCCCTTACTGAGATGTCCCTTTGCTATCTTTAGGCTTTGGTTGTTTTCAATTGCTTTCCTCACTAGTTCACAGTTGAATTTTCTTACGTCTTCAGTGATACTTTTTCTTACTGTCTTGCATAGCTCTATATATTCCACTTTGGAAGTCACATCTTCTTTAGTTGTCCTCATCTCTCTTCTTTTTTGCATCAACATTTTGGTTTTTCCTGATAATTTGTTTACATGCAACTTGTTCTTAGACCCAGCTAATTTTGTTGCTGTTTCCATAAGAGCTTTGGTTACTTTTCTGTTAACTTCAGAGATGTCCACTTCTTCCGATGTTAGGCCTTCTAAAGCAGAGAACCTGTTCTTCAGTTCCAACTTGAAGGTATTATGGTGTTTTTTAAGGTTGGTTATGTCAATAGATTTTGTTTGTCTTATGAGCTTGCCACGTTCAAGTTTAGTGTTGAGGTGCATCTTACATCTCACCAATCTATGGTCACTACCTGTGTTGAACTTGTTTAGCACACTGCAGTCTTCTATGACGAATTTTTTGTTACACATAATAAAATCAATTTCACTTGTCGTCCCATTTGGATGTCTCCATGTCCATTTCCTGTGTGGCTTTTTCTTGAAGAAGGAGTTCAAGATGAAAAACCCTTCTGCCTCTGCAAACTCAACGAGAGTATTTCCACGCTGGTTTCTGTTGCCGTGACCGAATTTACCTACTGAAGTTTCATTCTGTTGCCGTTGCCCTATTTTTGCATTGAAATCTCCCATAATTATTTTCAAGTGCTGCTTACCTTTATTATTTAGATGACAAATTTCCTCATAAAATTCTTCAATTTCTTCTTCAGGATGACTTGTGGTGGGTGCATAAGTTTGAATAATCTGAGCCTGGTATCTTCTCGATAGTTGGATAACGAGTCGTGCAGCTCTGTCAGAGGAACTTTCAACTTCTACCACTTTATCCTTCAGTTTCTTGTTTATTATAAATCCAACACCACTAGTTCTGCCAGTATCTGTCCCACGATAGTAGAAGAGATGTCCACTTTTCAGTTCGATGAGATCTTCTCCTTTTCTCCTTACCTCACTTAGCCCCACGATGTCCCACTTGATCCTTTGTAGTTCCTCTTCCAATTCAAGAAGCCTTGAATCAGAAGATAGGGAGCGTCCATTGTACGTAGCCAAGGTCAGCATCAGATGGCAGCCTAGTCCGGTCCTCCGGGGATTCTTAGCACCCTCTGCCTTCATGTCGCACTGGCCGCTGCCTTGGCCAGGTACATTCCAGCTGCCGGAGACTGAGGGCCAAGATTTAAGTTGTGGAATCATTTTGGAGGGTTTGGCCATAACTCACCACGCTGGCCAAGCGGGTTGGTGAGTGTGGGATAGAATTTCCTCTAATCCCGATGGTATAGTTATACCGCTAGTGGCGGTCGTCAGAGCCCCTTTAGTGGGAACAGGATGCACCACGAGAAGGCGGGGTTGACATTTGTCAAGGAGAGGCTGTGATGTTACGCATCACCTGACCTTACATCCCTATATATATATACCTATATAAATATACACTCATAAATATTGGATCCAGAATTTTGATATTTGTTCAGAGAAGATACAATTTGTTTTGATAACATGTAAGCAAGCCACAAATGTAAATTAACGTTCACACTGTGTTAACAAATGACATTATTCACGTGGACTCTGCCATGATTATATAAGATCGATCATTTGAATTACTGACTTCCCATATGAGTGGGCCAGTGAAGCCTTAGCGAAGTGCTAATGGTAAATGTATTAAACCTTTCATAGCAATATTAATATCTGTCCTATTTGTGCATGTTGTTATTGTTGTAAAAATAAATATAGGCTTTCAAAAAAACAAATTTTAATAAGAATTGGCAATTCAGTTTCTTGCTGTCTCTTAAATTTCTGAGCAATGGCACTCATCACCCAACGCACTGACGTTGGCTAGGAAGTCCCTTGGTTGTGGTTTACATAATGATAATGTCCTAGTAGGTAAAATAATTATGGTCTGATATTTTCTTTTTTTTTCTCATGCTTACAAACACGAGTTCATAAACACGGTCTCTTTGAGTTGACACATATGTTACACATGTACCAAAAACACGGCTGTAGTTATTCCTCGGTTGAGACAAAACTCACAGAAACACTAACACAGGTGAAAACTCAGTTGTGCTATAACAAATATGACATCTCAAAGTTTCTTCTTATAAGTTTAATTTTTGGTTGTTTCAAAATGCATCTACCCATCTCCCAAAGTTAAATTTTAGTCGAAATTCAAAATTTCCCTTCAGATTTAATTTTGGCTACCTATTTAATAAATATATAACGTGGCTGAGATTTCCGCCACAACAATATGCATTTTTTGTCAGATCATAAATCTTATTGGCGACTGCTTATAGCCCATTGAGTTGCTCACGGTGGTCGTTAAACCTCCAATAAAAAAAAATAAATAAAAATAATCTTATTGTGTTTTGGTGTTTTGTAAAACAGCATGTGAACTGTGAACGTGCAACAGAAAAAACTATTAAAATCTAAATTAACGTGAATTTTAAATCTATCAATCTACTGTTGGATGAAGAACTCCCCAAGTATCTTCCACAAGTGTCTGTCCGAGACAGTTTTTCCACGTCATTCTGTCATGCTTTCGAATTTCATCCACCCATCTCCCATGTGGCCTTCTTCTGGGTCTTTTTATGTTCCTTAGTACCCAGACTAATACACCACTAATCCATCGGTGGTCCATTCTTCTAGCAGTATGTCCAGCTTATTGCCATTTTAGGGATTTTACTTTGATGATCATGTCTTCAACTTTGGTTATTTTCCTGATCCAAAAGAATATCCTTCCTAGTTATGCCAGTATTATTAACTTGACTTAATAAGTAAATATTGGGGATATGACATCAGTTGAATGAAAACTGTTAGATAGGCCCTCTGAATTAATATTTAGTGCCTAAGTAAAACCCCAATGCTATTAACTTGAGTTAATGCGTAAATGTTATGAATATGAAGTCGATTAATTAAAAACTGCCAAAAAAGCCTAGGCCTAGAGCCAATCGATTGATATTCCATGCCTAAGTAAAAGCGCAATATTATTAACTTGCTTTGATGTGTTAATGTGACGAATATGACTTAGTAGAGTAAAAACTATTAAAAAGGCCTCTAGGGCCGCCTATAAAAAATCGTGCCTAAATAAAAGTGCAATATTATGAACTTGATTTGTTGTGTAAACGTTGTGAATATGGCATTGGTAGAATAAAAACTGTCAAAAAGGCTTTTAGGGCCTATGAATTAATATTTGGTGCCTAAGAAAACGCCCAACACTATTAATTTGATGTTCTGTGTAAACGTTGTGAATGTGGCATTGGTAGAATAAAAACTGGTAAAAGGGCCTAAGCCTAGGCCTGGGGCCTGTGAATAAATATTTCGTGCCTAAATAAAAGCAAAATATTATTAACTTGATTTGATGTGTAAATGTTGTGAATGTGACACTGGTAGAATAAAAACTGTTAAAAAGGCCTATGCCTGTAGACCTATGACCATAATATTTAGTGCCTAAGTAAAAACACAATGCTATTGACTTGATTTGATACGTAAACGTTATGAATATGAAGTCAGTGGATTAAAAGCCGTTGAAATGACCTAGGTGTTGGGTTTGTGAATTAGTTAAGTAAAAAAAAAATATTACAAATTTGACATATTATGTAAATATTTAGTGCCTAAGTAAAAGTGCTGCGTTATTAAAAAATTCCCACCTTATTGTCCTTTCCTGAACACAACGATTTTTGCTTAGCTTACATAGAACGTTTTCTCGAAATTTGTTTGGAGTTCCCAATTCAATTCTCAATATAGGCCAAGAAACGACAATCTTTAACCCCCCCGAACTTCTGTGGCCAGTTGCCCTAAGTATGATCCGACATGAAAATTCAGACAAACAAAAGAGCTCCTCCCCATCGTTAGGCACCTTGGGAAACTGCCACACATAATTCAGAAACTTAGAAAACTGCCACACATTCGAAGTGTTCCTTGGAAGAAGAGCAATTTGTACCCTGCCCCTTAATGAAAATCGTGTGGTGGTTTACAGTGAACCGATGTTGAATTCATTTGCTAGCAAATGAATCCTGTGCTCTCTTGTTTACAAGATTTTGTCTTCTCACTGAATTTTTGTTCACTTGAGGTTTTTTCGTCTATCAGCTTTGGGAGTTTTTACTGGACTAGTTTGTTCTGTATGACATTACTCACCCAAGCCACTATTAATTTAGTTTGTAGCATGACTAGATATCTTTTTGGAGTTACGGCACACTTTTACAGGAAACTGCAAAAATTAACCGAAATCATGGTTTGAATGAAAATCTTTTTGGTGTGTAGGTCTATTTACACACCGTTATTGTGATGTTCAATGCATTTGCTAGAAAATGAATCCTATGCTCTCCTTTTTACAAGATTGTGTTTTCACTGAGTTCTTGTTCATTTGAGGTATTTTGTCTGTCGGCCTTGGGAGTTTTTACATGGATAGTTTGTTCTGTATGATATTACTCACCCAAACCACCGTTAATTTAGTTTCCAGCACACGTAGATATCTATATGGAGGTGCAGCACACTTTACAGAAAATTGCAAAAATTAACTGAAATTATGGTTTGAATAAACATCTGTTTGGTGTGTAGGTCTGTTTACAGACTGGTATTGTGCTGTTCAATTTATTTGCAAGCAAATCAATTGGGGTGCAATTTTTAATTTTTTTTTAGAAAATTATACAGTTGTTTCACCTTGGAAATTCACGTGCACACATGTGGTTCCTCTCTTTGTATAGTAAGAGCATAAGCAAACTGTTTTAGGTGTTGACTCAACTTCAGCTGAAACTAAAAATGGAGTAGCAATTTACAAAGAGGTTTTTTTTTTTTGCTACATGTGTTATGAAGAAATTTGGTGGATTGAGCAAACAGTAAGTCTCATTAAAATAGTTAAATTTATGAATCCTTATGGCCTATCAAATAGATTTATATGACTCTAAATGATGACATATTCATGATGTACCAAATGTTGTCAGTGACATACCTTTGGCACGTCTGGTTGTTGGCTGTGAAAGATTATATGCCACTGATGGCTTCAGAATAGTCCTGTTACAACTTCCTTTTAGGGAAATCGTGGATGTGTTGATAAAGTGATATGTAATTTCCCTAAATTTGTGAGCTTCGTATATGTATTATTCCTGATGCTTCTATTACGCATCATCGCCGACCATAATAAGTTCACTGCTGCGTGAAGGTCTCCCCACGTCTTTTCTACCTTCATACTTTCAAATTCATCCACTCATTTCTGAATAATCTGCTTTCCTTTGTTATTGAAAGGGTATTTCAGTTGTCCAAATAGAGGCCTGTTCTTTGTGCAAAGGCCCATTTGCACTCTTTGCACTTTAACCTTGAACACTCTTGTCATTTTCCTAATGCATGTGTCTTCTCTTTCGTGGTTGCACCAAGCCTGTATTTCTCCAAATATTCTATATTTTTTTTATATTACACTTTTCTTGAGCTATTGCTCAAAATTTACCATGTGAAATGTACATTGTTAGGCTGAGTATAAACATTTTACAACTGGAAAACTACCTTTTTTATATAATAATTATTATTTTGCTTTATCGTGTACTGGCATATAATAACTATAAACTGCAAATTTTCAAATTTAAAAAAATTGCCCTCTTTTAAATATGAATTTTTTAAATGTGATATGTTTCATTTCTTTTAATATTTGGATATTTATCATTGTAAAAGTAGAATGCAGACAAAGCATTTTTATAACAAACATGAGCAGAGAGGAGCCACCTGCACTTGAATTTTCAAGGTGCAACAATTTTCTGTTTTCCTTTAAAGAGGTTGAAGCGTTGCATTTTTTGTATATTTTCACACTTTGCTTTTTCTTTACGTAAACATGAGACCCAGTAACATGAAAAGTAATTCTGTACATTAAAGCCACGCTTCATACAGAGTTAAAATCTCAGCTGTAGTTTTAAAATTTCAAAATTTCAAGAGTTATCAATTCCTATAAGGTGTTTTATTTTCTCTCTCCCCCTCCCGTTCTTGTATGACTGCAACTTCCTAGCAACATCTTTTTCCCAGGAAAACTCCTGAGAGTTACCCAACACACTTTTTGAAAAAATTGCCTGAATTGAAACTGACTTGGCTGACAACCTATGTCTTGTTTAGCTCTACAATGTTTTCCAATCTTACAAAAGAGCCAATTCATACTTTTGAAATCTTGTCCATACTCTCACGTACCAAAGTTTACAACACTGCGAAAAAAAGTGACAATCTGTCTGTTTACTGATTTGGAAAGGCCAACTGAAAAATGAAATTACTGTTTTGAATTTTATAACTGTTTGTAAAATGTATTTTGAAATGTGAAAAGGTAAGTGATTTTTTTTTTCAAAAACACGTAAGTTTATAAGCTTCCTGGTTTCGATAATCACGAAGATAATACAGAGCACCTAAGAGTCAACAGGCCCACCGCTGGGGACTTCTCTCCTTGTGGACAATTTTCCCTCTTGTTTCCATATACTGAGATTTTCAAGCTCGCCATTTACCACATACTTCAGTTCAGAGGCATCATTCCAAAGTTGGGGCCTACTTAGTGCTCCTTCCAAGAGAAAAATGACATTGCTGGAATTTGTAAATGTCCAGCACTGCTCTACGACTTGCCCTTTGCCATAATTTCGCTGGTAATTAAGTTACCCTGCTGGCCGGAAATTTTCTTGCTGGGTTCTTTAGAAAATATCCATACTCCCCCCCCCCTTGTCCCACAATTCTTCCCATGCTAGAGTGCGAAGTGTTCGCCCATTAGGTTTCTCCTTCCACTGCACCCAAAGTTGTGGACCCCCCCCTTCTCCGCGCTCAAATTTGCCAGGTTTTTTTTTTTTTTTTTTTTCCTCTCTGCTTCAACCCAATGTTTTGGCCCCCGCGCGTAGATTTGCGAATTTTTCGCCCCTGTATTTCCCCCTCGCTCCCGCGCCCAATTTTACTCCTCTCACCTCTCCCAGGCGCCTAATTTCCCCCCTCTCCCAGGCGCCTAATTTCCCCTCTCCCGGGCCCAATTTTACTCATCTCACCTGCGCTAAATTTTGTCCCTCTCCCCGGCGCCTAATCCCCACCTCTCCCAAGCGCCTAATTTTCCCCTCCCCGCCCAATTTTTCCCTTCTCCCCGCGCCCAATTTCTCCCCCTCTCCCCGCGCTCAATTTTTCCCCTCTCCCCCGCGCCCAATTTTTCCCCCTCTCCCCGCGCTCAATTTTTTCCCCTTCCCCCTCCGCTGTGTAATTTTTTCCCCTACGGCGAAATAACGTCCAAATTTGGTAGAACGGTTTCAGTAGGGTACTGGTGTGGTGCTGAGGGGAGCGATCCAGAGGCCGTTTCGGCGGTTTTTCGCCGGGTGGGTCCGTCCGTCCGCCGATTCCCTCCCCGCGGTCGCCGTTTTCTCTCTCGGGGTCGGGGCGAGGGCCCAGGGCAGGAGACTATGGCGGGCGCGTGCTACGCACGCGCCCGCCCCTGAAGAGGGGGCCTCGCCCCGACCCCGAGAGAGAAAACGGCGACCGCGGGGAGGGAATCGGCGGACGGACGGACCCACCCGGCGAAAAACCGCCGAAACGGCCTCTGGATCGCTCCCCTCAGCACCACACCAGTACCCACACACGTTTTGTGAGCGCCCTTCTACACTGCAAGGCATGAGACTTCCGGCTTTCTTCACCTTCCGAACAGCTTGCACATCCCAGTGTTGACGGACTCCTACACGCTCCTCCAAAAGGGAACTTCGCGCATTCGTACCAATGTTGGCTGCTGTCCAGGTCGAAGCAAACGCCCGTTCCATTAAGTACCAGCACAACCTTTTGCCTCTCCCCGAGGCTCTACTCTATTAGAAACACAGACAGATTGTCCCAAGTTTTTGGGTTTCTCTTTTTTGATCAGCTGCTCCTGTTTTCGCTTCCCATCAAAATAATAATAAACAACACGCTAAGCGTTCGTTTAAAATGCATCTAAAAGCGGTATTAACTGAACCCATTTTCATGCTCAATATTAATCTCTAGGTCCGTTGAAATGCATTAGATGCTTTTTTAACTGGGAGGAGCGTTTCTTAGTGAAAATTATTCACCTCTGTTGAAATCTAGTGGCCAGTTTTGTTTATTTTAATAGATAACTGAAGTTGGGCATGTATATATTGAATATAACGAGCTCGTTCGTTTGAAAGGGGTCCAGGTTCGAACCCCGGCTTTCCCCGGATGTTGTGTTTACCTTACAGCCCTGGCTCTGTCCATTTCCTGGAACCAGTGGGCCTAAATTAGGGACGGGCGATTGTTTATAGCCCATTGAGTTGCTCTGGGTGGTCGTAAAACTTCCAATGGGAAAAAAAAAAAGACTCTAAGCGTTCGTTTAAAATGCATCTAAAAGCGGTATTAACTGAACCCATTTTCATGCTCAATATTAATCTCTAGGTCCGTTGAAATGCATTAGATGCTTTTTTAACTGGGAGGAGCGTTTCTTAGTGAAAATTATTCACCTCTGTTGAAATCTAGTGGCCAGTTTTGTTTATTTTAATAGATAACTGAAGTTGGGCATGTATATATTGAATATAACGAGCTCGTTCGTTTGAAAGGGGTCCAGGTTCGAACCCCGGCTTTCCCCGGATGTTGTGTTTACCTTACAGCCCTGGCTCTGTCCATTTCCTGGAACCAGTGGGCCTAAATTAGGGACGGGCGATTGTTTATAGCCCATTGAGTTGCTCTGGGTGGTCGTAAAACTTCCAATGGGAAAAAAAAAAAGACTCTAAGCGTTCGTTTAAAATGCATCTAAAAGCGGTATTAACTGAACCCATTTTCATGCTCAATATTAATCTCTAGGTCCGTTGAAATGCATTAGATGCTTTTTTAACTGGGAGGAGCGTTTCTTAGTGAAAATTATTCACCTCTGTTGAAATCTAGTGGCCAGTTTTGTTTATTTTAATAGATAACTGAAGTTGGGCATGTATATATTGAATATAACGAGCTCGTTCGTTTGAAAGGGGTCCAGGTTCGAACCCCCGGCTTTCCCCGGATGTTGTGTTTACCTTACAGCCCTGGCTCTGTCCATTTCCTGGAACCAGTGGGCCTAAATTAGGGACGGGCGATTGTTTATAGCCCATTGAGTTGCTCTGGGTGGTCGTAAAACTTCCAATGGGAAAAAAAAAAAAGACTCTAAGCGTTCGTTTAAAATGCATCTAAAAGCGGTATTAACTGAACCCATTTTCATGCTCAATATTAATCTCTAGGTCCGTTGAAATGCATTAGATGCTTTTTTAACTGGGAGGAGCGTTTCTTAGTGAAAATTATTCACCTCTGTTGAAATCTAGTGGCCAGTTTTGTTTATTTTAATAGATAACTGAAGTTGGGCATGTATATATTGAATATAACGAGCTCGTTCGTTTGAAAGGGGTCCAGGTTCGAACCCCGGCTTTCCCCGGATGTTGTGTTTACCTTACAGCCCTGGCTCTGTCCATTTCCTGGAACCAGTGGGCCTAAATTAGGGACGGGCGATTGTTTATAGCCCATTGAGTTGCTCTGGGTGGTCGTAAAACTTCCAATGGGAAAAAAAAAAAAGACTCTAAGCGTTCGTTTAAAATGCATCTAAAAGCGGTATTAACTGAACCCATTTTCATGCTCAATATTAATCTCTAGGTCCGTTGAAATGCATTAGATGCTTTTTTAACTGGGAGGAGCGTTTCTTAGTGAAAATTATTCACCTCTGTTGAAATCTAGTGGCCAGTTTTGTTTATTTTAATAGATAACTGAAGTTGGGCATGTATATATTGAATATAACGAGCTCGTTCGTTTGAAAGGGGTCCAGGTTCGAACCCCGGCTTTCCCCGGATGTTGTGTTTACCTTACAGCCCTGGCTCTGTCCATTTCCTGGAACCAGTGGGCCTAAATTAGGGACGGGCGATTGTTTATAGCCCATTGAGTTGCTCTGGGTGGTCGTAAAACTTCCAATGGGAAAAAAAAAAAGACTCTAAGCGTTCGTTTAAAATGCATCTAAAAGCGGTATTAACTGAACCCATTTTCATGCTCAATATTAATCTCTAGGTCCGTTGAAATGCATTAGATGCTTTTTTAACTGGGAGGAGCGTTTCTTAGTGAAAATTATTCACCTCTGTTGAAATCTAGTGGCCAGTTTTGTTTATTTTAATAGATAACTGAAGTTGGGCATGTATATATTGAATATAACGAGCTCGTTCGTTTGAAAGGGGTCCAGGTTCGAACCCCGGCTTTCCCCGGATGTTGTGTTTACCTTACAGCCCTGGCTCTGTCCATTTCCTGGAACCAGTGGGCCTAAATTAGGGACGGGCGATTGTTTATAGCCCATTGAGTTGCTCTGGGTGGTCGTAAAACTTCCAATGGGAAAAAAAAAAAAGACTCTAAGCGTTCGTTTAAAATGCATCTAAAAGCGGTATTAACTGAACCCATTTTCATGCTCAATATTAATCTCTAGGTCCGTTGAAATGCATTAGATGCTTTTTTAACTGGGAGGAGCGTTTCTTAGTGAAAATTATTCACCTCTGTTGAAATCTAGTGGCCAGTTTTGTTTATTTTAATAGATAACTGAAGTTGGGCATGTATATATTGAATATAACGAGCTCGTTCGTTTGAAAGGGGTCCAGGTTCGAACCCCGGCTTTCCCCGGATGTTGTGTTTACCTTACAGCCCTGGCTCTGTCCATTTCCTGGAACCAGTGGGCCTAAATTAGGGACGGGCGATTGTTTATAGCCCATTGAGTTGCTCTGGGTGGTCGTAAAACTTCCAATGGGAAAAAAAAAAAAAGACTCTAAGCGTTCGTTTAAAATGCATCTAAAAGCGGTATTAACTGAACCCATTTTCATGCTCAATATTAATCTCTAGGTCCGTTGAAATGCATTAGATGCTTTTTTAACTGGGAGGAGCGTTTCTTAGTGAAAATTATTCACCTCTGTTGAAATCTAGTGGCCAGTTTTGTTTATTTTAATAGATAACTGAAGTTGGGCATGTATATATTGAATATAACGAGCTCGTTCGTTTGAAAGGGGTCCAGGTTCGAACCCCGGCTTTCCCCGGATGTTGTGTTTACCTTACAGCCCTGGCTCTGTCCATTTCCTGGAACCAGTGGGCCTAAATTAGGGACGGGCGATTGTTTATAGCCCATTGAGTTGCTCTGGGTGGTCGTAAAACTTCCAATGGGAAAAAAAAAAGACTCTAAGCGTTCGTTTAAAATGCATCTAAAAGCGGTATTAACTGAACCCATTTTCATGCTCAATATTAATCTCTAGGTCCGTTGAAATGCATTAGATGCTTTTTTAACTGGGAGGAGCGTTTCTTAGTGAAAATTATTCACCTCTGTTGAAATCTAGTGGCCAGTTTTGTTTATTTTAATAGATAACTGAAGTTGGGCATGTATATATTGAATATAACGAGCTCGTTCGTTTGAAAGGGGTCCAGGTTCGAACCCCGGCTTTCCCCGGATGTTGTGTTTACCTTACAGCCCTGGCTCTGTCCATTTCCTGGAACCAGTGGGCCTAAATTAGGGACGGGCGATTGTTTATAGCCCATTGAGTTGCTCTGGGTGGTCGTAAAACTTCCAATGGGAAAAAAAAAAAGACTCTAAGCGTTCGTTTAAAATGCATCTAAAAGCGGTATTAACTGAACCCATTTTCATGCTCAATATTAATCTCTAGGTCCGTTGAAATGCATTAGATGCTTTTTTAACTGGGAGGAGCGTTTCTTAGTGAAAATTATTCACCTCTGTTGAAATCTAGTGGCCAGTTTTGTTTATTTTAATAGATAACTGAAGTTGGGCATGTATATATTGAATATAACGAGCTCGTTCGTTTGAAAGGGGTCCAGGTTCGAACCCCGGCTTTCCCCGGATGTTGTGTTTACCTTACAGCCCTGGCTCTGTCCATTTCCTGGAACCAGTGGGCCTAAATTAGGGACGGGCGATTGTTTATAGCCCATTGAGTTGCTCTGGGTGGTCGTAAAACTTCCAATGGGAAAAAAAAAAAAGACTCTAAGCGTTCGTTTAAAATGCATCTAAAAGCGGTATTAACTGAACCCATTTTCATGCTCAATATTAATCTCTAGGTCCGTTGAAATGCATTAGATGCTTTTTTAACTGGGAGGAGCGTTTCTTAGTGAAAATTATTCACCTCTGTTGAAATCTAGTGGCCAGTTTTGTTTATTTTAATAGATAACTGAAGTTGGGCATGTATATATTGAATATAACGAGCTCGTTCGTTTGAAAGGGGTCCAGGTTCGAACCCCGGCTTTCCCCGGATGTTGTGTTTACCTTACAGCCCTGGCTCTGTCCATTTCCTGGAACCAGTGGGCCTAAATTAGGGACGGGCGATTGTTTATAGCCCATTGAGTTGCTCTGGGTGGTCGTAAAACTTCCAATGGGAAAAAAAAAAAAGACTCTAAGCGTTCGTTTAAAATGCATCTAAAAGCGGTATTAACTGAACCCATTTTCATGCTCAATATTAATCTCTAGGTCCGTTGAAATGCATTAGATGCTTTTTTAACTGGGAGGAGCGTTTCTTAGTGAAAATTATTCACCTCTGTTGAAATCTAGTGGCCAGTTTTGTTTATTTTAATAGATAACTGAAGTTGGGCATGTATATATTGAATATAACGAGCTCGTTCGTTTGAAAGGGGTCCAGGTTCGAACCCCGGCTTTCCCCGGATGTTGTGTTTACCTTACAGCCCTGGCTCTGTCCATTTCCTGGAACCAGTGGGCCTAAATTAGGGACGGGCGATTGTTTATAGCCCATTGAGTTGCTCTGGGTGGTCGTAAAACTTCCAATGGGAAAAAAAAAAAGACTCTAAGCGTTCGTTTAAAATGCATCTAAAAGCGGTATTAACTGAACCCATTTTCATGCTCAATATTAATCTCTAGGTCCGTTGAAATGCATTAGATGCTTTTTTTAACTGGGAGGAGCGTTTCTTAGTGAAAATTATTCACCTCTGTTGAAATCTAGTGGCCAGTTTTGTTTATTTTAATAGATAACTGAAGTTGGGCATGTATATATTGAATATAACGAGCTCGTTCGTTTGAAAGGGGTCCAGGTTCGAACCCCCGGCTTTCCCCGGATGTTGTGTTTACCTTACAGCCCTGGCTCTGTCCATTTCCTGGAACCAGTGGGCCTAAATTAGGGACGGGCGATTGTTTATAGCCCATTGAGTTGCTCTGGGTGGTCGTAAAACTTCCAATGGGAAAAAAAAAGACTCTAAGCGTTCGTTTAAAATGCATCTAAAAGCGGTATTAACTGAACCCATTTTCATGCTCAATATTAATCTCTAGGTCCGTTGAAATGCATTAGATGCTTTTTTAACTGGGAGGAGCGTTTCTTAGTGAAAATTATTCACCTCTGTTGAAATCTAGTGGCCAGTTTTGTTTATTTTAATAGATAACTGAAGTTGGGCATGTATATATTGAATATAACGAGCTCGTTCGTTTGAAAGGGGTCCAGGTTCGAACCCCGGCTTTCCCCGGATGTTGTGTTTACCTTACAGCCCTGGCTCTGTCCATTTCCTGGAACCAGTGGGCCTAAATTAGGGACGGGCGATTGTTTATAGCCCATTGAGTTGCTCTGGGTGGTCGTAAAACTTCCAATGGGAAAAAAAAGACTCTAAGCGTTCGTTTAAAATGCATCTAAAAGCGGTATTAACTGAACCCATTTTCATGCTCAATATTAATCTCTAGGTCCGTTGAAATGCATTAGATGCTTTTTTAACTGGGAGGAGCGTTTCTTAGTGAAAATTATTCACCTCTGTTGAAATCTAGTGGCCAGTTTTGTTTATTTTAATAGATAACTGAAGTTGGGCATGTATATATTGAATATAACGAGCTCGTTCGTTTGAAAGGGGTCCAGGTTCGAACCCCGGCTTTCCCCGGATGTTGTGTTTACCTTACAGCCCTGGCTCTGTCCATTTCCTGGAACCAGTGGGCCTAAATTAGGGACGGGCGATTGTTTATAGCCCATTGAGTTGCTCTGGGTGGTCGTAAAACTTCCAATGGGAAAAAAAAAAGACTCTAAGCGTTCGTTTAAAATGCATCTAAAAGCGGTATTAACTGAACCCATTTTCATGCTCAATATTAATCTCTAGGTCCGTTGAAATGCATTAGATGCTTTTTTAACTGGGAGGAGCGTTTCTTAGTGAAAATTATTCACCTCTGTTGAAATCTAGTGGCCAGTTTTGTTTATTTTAATAGATAACTGAAGTTGGGCATGTATATATTGAATATAACGAGCTCGTTCGTTTGAAAGGGGTCCAGGTTCGAACCCCGGCTTTCCCCGGATGTTGTGTTTACCTTACAGCCCTGGCTCTGTCCATTTCCTGGAACCAGTGGGCCTAAATTAGGGACGGGCGATTGTTTATAGCCCATTGAGTTGCTCTGGGTGGTCGTAAAACTTCCAATGGGAAAAAAAAAAAAAAGACTCTAAGCGTTCGTTTAAAATGCATCTAAAAGCGGTATTAACTGAACCCATTTTCATGCTCAATATTAATCTCTAGGTCCGTTGAAATGCATTAGATGCTTTTTTAACTGGGAGGAGCGTTTCTTAGTGAAAATTATTCACCTCTGTTGAAATCTAGTGGCCAGTTTTGTTTATTTTAATAGATAACTGAAGTTGGGCATGTATATATTGAATATAACGAGCTCGTTCGTTTGAAAGGGGTCCAGGTTCGAACCCCGGCTTTCCCCGGATGTTGTGTTTACCTTACAGCCCTGGCTCTGTCCATTTCCTGGAACCAGTGGGCCTAAATTAGGGACGGGCGATTGTTTATAGCCCATTGAGTTGCTCTGGGTGGTCGTAAAACTTCCAATGGGAAAAAAAAAAAGACTCTAAGCGTTCGTTTAAAATGCATCTAAAAGCGGTATTAACTGAACCCATTTTCATGCTCAATATTAATCTCTAGGTCCGTTGAAATGCATTAGATGCTTTTTTAACTGGGAGGAGCGTTTCTTAGTGAAAATTATTCACCTCTGTTGAAATCTAGTGGCCAGTTTTGTTTATTTTAATAGATAACTGAAGTTGGGCATGTATATATTGAATATAACGAGCTCGTTCGTTTGAAAGGGGTCCAGGTTCGAACCCCGGCTTTCCCCGGATGTTGTGTTTACCTTACAGCCCTGGCTCTGTCCATTTCCTGGAACCAGTGGGCCTAAATTAGGGACGGGCGATTGTTTATAGCCCATTGAGTTGCTCTGGGTGGTCGTAAAACTTCCAATGGGAAAAAAAAAAAAAGACTCTAAGCGTTCGTTTAAAATGCATCTAAAAGCGGTATTAACTGAACCCATTTTCATGCTCAATATTAATCTCTAGGTCCGTTGAAATGCATTAGATGCTTTTTTAACTGGGAGGAGCGTTTCTTAGTGAAAATTATTCACCTCTGTTGAAATCTAGTGGCCAGTTTTGTTTATTTTAATAGATAACTGAAGTTGGGCATGTATATATTGAATATAACGAGCTCGTTCGTTTGAAAGGGGTCCAGGTTCGAACCCCGGCTTTCCCCGGATGTTGTGTTTACCTTACAGCCCTGGCTCTGTCCATTTCCTGGAACCAGTGGGCCTAAATTAGGGACGGGCGATTGTTTATAGCCCATTGAGTTGCTCTGGGTGGTCGTAAAACTTCCAATGGGAAAAAAAAAGACTCTAAGCGTTCGTTTAAAATGCATCTAAAAGCGGTATTAACTGAACCCATTTTCATGCTCAATATTAATCTCTAGGTCCGTTGAAATGCATTAGATGCTTTTTTAACTGGGAGGAGCGTTTCTTAGTGAAAATTATTCACCTCTGTTGAAATCTAGTGGCCAGTTTTGTTTATTTTAATAGATAACTGAAGTTGGGCATGTATATATTGAATATAACGAGCTCGTTCGTTTGAAAGGGGTCCAGGTTCGAACCCCGGCTTTCCCCGGATGTTGTGTTTACCTTACAGCCCTGGCTCTGTCCATTTCCTGGAACCAGTGGGCCTAAATTAGGGACGGGCGATTGTTTATAGCCCATTGAGTTGCTCTGGGTGGTCGTAAAACTTCCAATGGGAAAAAAAAAAGACTCTAAGCGTTCGTTTAAAATGCATCTAAAAGCGGTATTAACTGAACCCATTTTCATGCTCAATATTAATCTCTAGGTCCGTTGAAATGCATTAGATGCTTTTTTAACTGGGAGGAGCGTTTCTTAGTGAAAATTATTCACCTCTGTTGAAATCTAGTGGCCAGTTTTGTTTATTTTAATAGATAACTGAAGTTGGGCATGTATATATTGAATATAACGAGCTCGTTCGTTTGAAAGGGGTCCAGGTTCGAACCCCGGCTTTCCCCGGATGTTGTGTTTACCTTACAGCCCTGGCTCTGTCCATTTCCTGGAACCAGTGGGCCTAAATTAGGGACGGGCGATTGTTTATAGCCCATTGAGTTGCTCTGGGTGGTCGTAAAACTTCCAATGGGAAAAAAAAAAAAGACTCTAAGCGTTCGTTTAAAATGCATCTAAAAGCGGTATTAACTGAACCCATTTTCATGCTCAATATTAATCTCTAGGTCCGTTGAAATGCATTAGATGCTTTTTTAACTGGGAGGAGCGTTTCTTAGTGAAAATTATTCACCTCTGTTGAAATCTAGTGGCCAGTTTTGTTTATTTTAATAGATAACTGAAGTTGGGCATGTATATATTGAATATAACGAGCTCGTTCGTTTGAAAGGGGTCCAGGTTCGAACCCCGGCTTTCCCCGGATGTTGTGTTTACCTTACAGCCCTGGCTCTGTCCATTTCCTGGAACCAGTGGGCCTAAATTAGGGACGGGCGATTGTTTATAGCCCATTGAGTTGCTCTGGGTGGTCGTAAAACTTCCAATGGGAAAAAAAAAGACTCTAAGCGTTCGTTTAAAATGCATCTAAAAGCGGTATTAACTGAACCCATTTTCATGCTCAATATTAATCTCTAGGTCCGTTGAAATGCATTAGATGCTTTTTTAACTGGGAGGAGCGTTTCTTAGTGAAAATTATTCACCTCTGTTGAAATCTAGTGGCCAGTTTTGTTTATTTTAATAGATAACTGAAGTTGGGCATGTATATATTGAATATAACGAGCTCGTTCGTTTGAAAGGGGTCCAGGTTCGAACCCCGGCTTTCCCCGGATGTTGTGTTTACCTTACAGCCCTGGCTCTGTCCATTTCCTGGAACCAGTGGGCCTAAATTAGGGACGGGCGATTGTTTATAGCCCATTGAGTTGCTCTGGGTGGTCGTAAAACTTCCAATGGGAAAAAAAAAAAGACTCTAAGCGTTCGTTTAAAATGCATCTAAAAGCGGTATTAACTGAACCCATTTTCATGCTCAATATTAATCTCTAGGTCCGTTGAAATGCATTAGATGCTTTTTTAACTGGGGAGGAGCGTTTCTTAGTGAAAATTATTCACCTCTGTTGAAATCTAGTGGCCAGTTTTGTTTATTTTAATAGATAACTGAAGTTGGGCATGTATATATTGAATATAACGAGCTCGTTCGTTTGAAAGGGGTCCAGGTTCGAACCCCGGCTTTCCCCGGATGTTGTGTTTACCTTACAGCCCTGGCTCTGTCCATTTCCTGGAACCAGTGGGCCTAAATTAGGGACGGGCGATTGTTTATAGCCCATTGAGTTGCTCTGGGTGGTCGTAAAACTTCCAATGGGAAAAAAAAGACTCTAAGCGTTCGTTTAAAATGCATCTAAAAGCGGTATTAACTGAACCCATTTTCATGCTCAATATTAATCTCTAGGTCCGTTGAAATGCATTAGATGCTTTTTTAACTGGGAGGAGCGTTTCTTAGTGAAAATTATTCACCTCTGTTGAAATCTAGTGGCCAGTTTTGTTTATTTTAATAGATAACTGAAGTTGGGCATGTATATATTGAATATAACGAGCTCGTTCGTTTGAAAGGGGTCCAGGTTCGAACCCCGGCTTTCCCCGGATGTTGTGTTTACCTTACAGCCCTGGCTCTGTCCATTTCCTGGAACCAGTGGGCCTAAATTAGGGACGGGCGATTGTTTATAGCCCATTGAGTTGCTCTGGGTGGTCGTAAAACTTCCAATGGGAAAAAAAAAAAGACTCTAAGCGTTCGTTTAAAATGCATCTAAAAGCGGTATTAACTGAACCCATTTTCATGCTCAATATTAATCTCTAGGTCCGTTGAAATGCATTAGATGCTTTTTTAACTGGGAGGAGCGTTTCTTAGTGAAAAATTATTCACCTCTGTTGAAATCTAGTGGCCAGTTTTGTTTATTTTAATAGATAACTGAAGTTGGGCATGTATATATTGAATATAACGAGCTCGTTCGTTTGAAAGGGGTCCAGGTTCGAACCCCGGCTTTCCCCGGATGTTGTGTTTACCTTACAGCCCTGGCTCTGTCCATTTCCTGGAACCAGTGGGCCTAAATTAGGGACGGGCGATTGTTTATAGCCCATTGAGTTGCTCTGGGTGGTCGTAAAACTTCCAATGGGAAAAAAAAAAGACTCTAAGCGTTCGTTTAAAATGCATCTAAAAGCGGTATTAACTGAACCCATTTTCATGCTCAATATTAATCTCTAGGTCCGTTGAAAATGCATTAGATGCTTTTTTAACTGGGAGGAGCGTTTCTTAGTGAAAATTATTCACCTCTGTTGAAATCTAGTGGCCAGTTTTGTTTATTTTAATAGATAACTGAAGTTGGGCATGTATATATTGAATATAACGAGCTCGTTCGTTTGAAAGGGGTCCAGGTTCGAACCCCGGCTTTCCCCGGATGTTGTGTTTACCTTACAGCCCTGGCTCTGTCCATTTCCTGGAACCAGTGGGCCTAAATTAGGGACGGGCGATTGTTTATAGCCCATTGAGTTGCTCTGGGTGGTCGTAAAACTTCCAATGGGAAAAAAAAAAAGACTCTAAGCGTTCGTTTAAAATGCATCTAAAAGCGGTATTAACTGAACCCATTTTCATGCTCAATATTAATCTCTAGGTCCGTTGAAATGCATTAGATGCTTTTTTAACTGGGAGGAGCGTTTCTTAGTGAAAATTATTCACCTCTGTTGAAATCTAGTGGCCAGTTTTGTTTATTTTAATAGATAACTGAAGTTGGGCATGTATATATTGAATATAACGAGCTCGTTCGTTTGAAAGGGGTCCAGGTTCGAACCCCGGCTTTCCCCGGATGTTGTGTTTACCTTACAGCCCTGGCTCTGTCCATTTCCTGGAACCAGTGGGCCTAAATTAGGGACGGGCGATTGTTTATAGCCCATTGAGTTGCTCTGGGTGGTCGTAAAACTTCCAATGGGAAAAAAAAAAAGACTCTAAGCGTTCGTTTAAAATGCATCTAAAAGCGGTATTAACTGAACCCATTTTCATGCTCAATATTAATCTCTAGGTCCGTTGAAATGCATTAGATGCTTTTTTAACTGGGAGGAGCGTTTCTTAGTGAAAATTATTCACCTCTGTTGAAATCTAGTGGCCAGTTTTGTTTATTTTAATAGATAACTGAAGTTGGGCATGTATATATTGAATATAACGAGCTCGTTCGTTTGAAAGGGGTCCAGGTTCGAACCCCGGCTTTCCCCGGATGTTGTGTTTACCTTACAGCCCTGGCTCTGTCCATTTCCTGGAACCAGTGGGCCTAAATTAGGGACGGGCGATTGTTTATAGCCCATTGAGTTGCTCTGGGTGGTCGTAAAACTTCCAATGGGAAAAAAAAAAGACTCTAAGCGTTCGTTTAAAATGCATCTAAAAGCGGTATTAACTGAACCCATTTTCATGCTCAATATTAATCTCTAGGTCCGTTGAAATGCATTAGATGCTTTTTTAACTGGGAGGAGCGTTTCTTAGTGAAAATTATTCACCTCTGTTGAAATCTAGTGGCCAGTTTTTGTTTATTTTAATAGATAACTGAAGTTGGGCATGTATATATTGAATATAACGAGCTCGTTCGTTTGAAAGGGGTCCAGGTTCGAACCCCGGCTTTCCCCGGATGTTGTGTTTACCTTACAGCCCTGGCTCTGTCCATTTTCCTGGAACCAGTGGGCCTAAATTAGGGACGGGCGATTGTTTATAGCCCATTGAGTTGCTCTGGGTGGTCACGTAAAACTTCCAATGGGAAAAAAAAAAAAAGACTTCTCTAAGCGTTCGTTTAAGAATGCATCTAAAAGCGGTATTAACTGGAACCCATTTTCATGCTCAATATTAATCTCTAGGTCCGCTGTTGAAATGCATTAGATGCTTTTTTAACTTTGGGAGGAGCGTTTCTTGAAAGTGAAAATTATTCACCTCTGTTGAAATCTAGTGGCCAGTTTTGTTTATTTTTTAATAGATAACTGAAGTTGGGCATGTATATATTGAATATAACGAGCTCGTTCGTTTGAAAGGGGTCCAGGTTCGAACCCCCGGCTTTCCCCGGATGTTGTGTTTACCTTACAGCCCTGGCTCTGTCCATTTTCCTGGAACCAGTGGGCCTAAATTAGGGACGGGCGATTGTTTATAGCCCATTGAGTTGCTTTCTGGGTGGTCGTAAAACTTCCAATGGGAAAAAAAAAAGACTCTAAGCGTTCGTTTAAAATGCATCTTAAAAGCGGTATTAACTGAACCCATTTTCATGCTCAATATTAATCTCTAGGTCCGTTGAAATGCATTAGATGCTTTTTTAACTGGGAGGAGGCGTTTCTTAGTGAAAATTATTCACCTCTGTTGAAATCTAGTGGCCAGTTTTGTTTATTTTAATAGATAACTGAAGTTGGGCATGTATATATTGAATATAACGAGCTCGTTCGTTTGAAAGGGGTCCAGGTTCAGAACCCCGGCTTTCCCCGGATGTTGTGTTTTTACTCTTACAGCCCCTGGCTCTGTCCATTTCCTGGAACCAGTGGGCCTAAATTAGGGACGGGCACGATTGTTTATAGCCCATTGAGTTGCTCTGGGTGGTCGTAAAACTTCCAATGGGAAAAAAAAAGACTCTAAGCGTTCGTTTAAAATGCATCTAAAAGCGGTATTAACTGAACCCATTTTCATGCTCAAATATTAATCTCTAGGTCCGTTGAAATGCATTAGATGCTTTTTTTAACCTGGGAGGAGCGTTTCTTAGTGAAAATTATTCACCTCTGTTGAAATCTAGTGGCCCAGTTTTGTTTTATTTTAATAGATAACTGAAGTTGGGCATGTATATATTGAATATAACGAGCTCGTTCGTTTGAAAGGGGTCCAGGTTCGAACCCCGGCTTTCCCCGGATGTTGTGTTTACCTTACAGCCCTTTGGCTCTGTCCATTTCCTGGAACCAAGTGGGCCTAAATTAGGGACGGGCGATTGTTTATAGCCCATTGTAGGTTGCTCTGGGTGGTCGTAAAACTTCCAATGGGAAAAAAAAAAAAAAGACTCTAAGCGTTCGTTTAAAATGCATCTAAAAGCGAGTATTAACTGAACCCATTTTCATGCTCAATATTAATCTCTAGGTCCGTTGAAATGCATTAGATGCTTTTTTAACTGGGAGGAGCGTTTCTTAGTGAAAATTATTCACCTCCTGTTGAAATCTAGTGGCCAGTTTTGTTTATTTTAATAGATAACTGAAGTTGGGCATGTATATATTGAATGCCTAACGAGCTCGTTCGTTTGAAAGGGGTCCAGGGTTCGAACCCCGGCTTTCCCCGGATGTTGTGTTTACCTTAGCAGCCCTGGCTCTGTCCATTTCCTGGAACCAGTGGGCCTAAATTAGGGACGGGCGATTGTTTATAGCCCATTGAGTTGCTCTGGGTGGTCGTAAAACTTCCAATGGGAAAAAAAAAAAAGACTCTAAGCGTTCGTTTAAAATGCATCTAAAAGCGGTATTAACTGAACCCATTTTTCATGCTCAATATTAATCTCTAGGTCCGTTGAAAAATGCATTAGATGCTTTTTTAACTGGGGAGGAGCGTTTCTTAGTGAAAATTATTCACCTCTGTTGAAATCTAGTGGCCAGTTTTGTTTTATTTTAATAGATAACTGAAGTTGGGCATGTATATATTGAGATATAACGAGCTTCGTTCGTTTGAAAGGGGGTCCAGGTTCGAACCCCGGCTTTTCCCCGGATGTTGTGTTTACCTTACAGCCCTGGCTCTGTCCATTTCCTGGAACCAGTGGGCCTAAATTAGGGACGGGCGATTGTTTATAGCCCATTGAGTTGCTCTGGGTGGTCGTAATAAACTTCCAATGGGAAAAAAAAAAAAAGACTCCTAAGCGTTCGTTTAAAATGCATCTAAAAGCGGTATTAACTGAACCCATTTTCATGCTCAATATTAATCTCTAGGTCCGTTGAAATGCATTAGATGCTTTTTTAAACTGGGAGGAGCGTTTCTTAGTGAAAAATTATTCACCTCTGTTGAAATCTAGTGGCCAGTTTTTGTTTATTTTTAATAGATAACTGAAGTTGGGCATGTATATATTGAATATAACGAGCTCGTTCGTTTGAAAGGGGATTCCAGGTTCGAACCCCGGCTTTCCCCAGGATGTTTGTGTTTACCTTACAGCCCTGGCTCTGTCCATTTCCTGGAACCAGTGGGCCTAAATTAGGGACGGGCGATTGTTTATAGCCCATTGAGTTGCTCTGGGTGGTCGTAAAACTTCCAATGGGAAAAAAAAAAGACTCTAAGCGTTCGTTTAAAATGCATCTAAAAGCGGTATTAACTGAACCCATTTTTCATGCTCAATATTAATCTCTCTAGGTCCGTTGAAATGCATTAGATGCTTTTTAACTGGGAGGAGCGTTTTCTTAGTGAAAATTATTCACCTCTCTGTTGAAATCTAGTGGCCAGTTTTGTTTATTTTAATAGATAACTGAAGTTGGGCATGTATATATTGAATATAACGAGCTCGTTCGTTTGAAAGGGGTCCAGGTTCGAACCCCCGGCTTTCCCCGGATGTTGTGTTTACCTTACAGCCCTGGCTCTGTCCATTTCCTGGAACCAGTGGGCCTAAATTAGGGACGGGCGATTGTTTATAGCCCATTGAGTTGCTCTGGGTGGTCGTAAAACTTCCAATGGGAAAAAAAAAGACTTCTAAGCGTTCGTTTAAAATGCATCTAAAAGCGGTATTAACTGAACCCATTTTCATGCTCAATATTAATCTCTAGGTCCGTTGAAATGCATTAGATGCTTTTTTAACTGGGAGGAGCGTTTCTTAGTGAAAATTATTCACCTCTGTTGAAATCTAGTGGCCAGTTTTGTTTTATTTTAATAGAATGTAACTGAAGTTGGGCATGTATATATTGAGAATATAACGAGCTCGTTCGTTTGAAAGGGGTCCAAGGTTCGAACCCCGGCTTTCCCGGATGTTGTGTTTACCTTACAGCCCCTGGCTCTGTCCATTTCCTGGAACCAGTGGGCCTGGAAATTAGGGACGGGCGATTGTTTATAGCCCATTGAGTTGCTCTGGGTGGTCGTAAAACTTCCAATGGGAAAAAAAAAAGACTCTAAGCGTTCGTTTAAAATGCATCTAAAAGCGGTATTAACTGAACCCATTTTCATGCTCAATATTAATCTCTATAGGTCCGTTGAAATGCATTAAGATGCTTTTTTAACTGGGAGGGAGCGTTTCTTAGTGAAAATTATTCACCTCTGTTGAAATCTAGTGGCCCAGTTTTGTTTATTTTAATAGATAACTGAAGTTGGGCATGTATATATTGAATATAACGAGCTCGTTCGTTTGAAAGGGGGTCCCAGGTTCGAACCCCGGCTTTCCCCGGATGTTGTGTTTACCTTACAGCCCTGGCTCTGTCCATTTCCCCTGAGAACCAGTGGGCCTAAATTAGGGACGGGCGATTGTTTATAGCCCATTGAGTTGCTCTGGGTGGTCGTAAAACTTCCAATGGGAAAAAAAAAAAGACTCTAAGCGTTC